>OX438945.1:3530000-5930000 GCA_949316185.1 Pyrausta nigrata | reverse complement strand
CAAGTGGACTCAACCTTGATGATGACAGTTATGTGAGGTGTACTTCCAGGTCTTATGAACTAGAGTATGGTCGTTGACTGCAAAATATAATTCTTGCGCTTGGTGCGAAGTTTAAACTTACGATATATGTACTTACATAATTAAAGTGTTTTTTCTTTTATTACGAAAACGGTAGCGTTGTCTTTTGTTTTATAAATAAAAGATAGATACATAAAAATAATTTGTAACTAGGTAGGTAGGTTACATAAAAGTTAATTAAAATTCAAATCAATATAATATTCATGAGATCTGTTTTCAGTTTAAAAACATGGCACTGACGTCTTTACTTTAAGACAGATGGTAGGTAAGTACCTACAGCTACTCTTAATCTTTGTTCAACACGTATAATTAGCATTTAATTAATTGAATCTTAATTTACCTACTAAAAGCCTTTAGCAACATACTTGTTTGTATTATAGGCATAGGTAAATTAGGTACCTAATTAATCAACTGATGTTTTAATTCGTGATACGATCGTCTACTTTCAATTAGTTTGCTTTTATCAGGGGAACTTCATGCGATAAGTAGGTACCTAGTTTGCATTAAAAGTACCTACCTAGCTAGCTTACCTACCCATCTGTAATCCATAAGTAACCAGTAGCTAATGTAAACTCATAAGTGTCGAAAAAGTCAGCAAAATAATTTAAGTGTTAATAAAATCTTCTAGGGACGAGCACGAGTAGGTCACGCAATGATTCAAAAAGAGACCAAGAATTTCACACGGCTGGTTAGACTGCACGGTAGCTCAGTTGGTAAGAGCGTTGGCCCGGTTAGCCAAAGGACGTGGGTTCAAAACCTACCCGTGTGCGAATTTTTGGTGTCTCATTTAAAAATTATATAAACGAGTAGGTATATTACTTAGGTATATAAGTTGCTACTGGCACACAATAAATAATAGTACAAGTCTACTGGGTAGGTTGCATTGCATTCCAGTTAATTTTCTATTTAATAGTACAGTCGGCAGCACGTCAGGTTACCCATGTGAACTACGAAAACAGCTTTTACGTATGAAATAGAGGTGGTTTCAAGCTCAAAGTGGATAGTGGGTCATCTGACGTGCGGTCGTGTGTAACCTCCAGACTATTCGTGACTTAATTTTTGGCCCAACTCTGCATTCGAACCCGGGACCTTTTGGACAGAGGCCCTACTCCTGTTAACGATGTCCGTATTTTCGAGTCTAGCCATCACGCTTGTTCGCGTTGTCATTCTGTCCTGAGTAAAAGGGACGGCTTCATTCGAAAATACGGACATCGTCAACCGGGGTAAGGCCTCAGTCGTGTAGCGTGCTGACTGACTACTACTTATAAACCAACGAGGAGGTAGGAAATATGCAAAACTCAAAGAAATATATTTCCCTCTTTATTAGGATTAATAGGTCCTATCCTAAGTATGGAGAGGCCTATGTCTAGCAGTGGACTGCAATAGGCTGATATGTAAAGATAATAAATAATAAATAAATAAATAAATAAATTGTTTCAACAAACACACCAATTACCTAGCCCCAAACTAAGCGCGAGCTTGTGCTATGGTGACTAGGATAACGGATAGACATACTTATATACATTTAAAAACATCCATGACTTAGGTACAAATGCTCGTGATATAATGATCCTAAGTATACTCCTATTTACACACACAAGACGAGTAATCCTAATTTTGTCAATTAGCGTTTTGCGTAATCGAGTGTTTAAAATTACCTAAGTTATTTATTAAAATTAATGTAAATCATGTTGATAATAGGTATTTGTATCGGTTGACACGTGTAAAATATATTGCTGTAGGTACTTTGAGCAAAGTCTATTTTACAGTAGTTTAAATGAAATAAAAACAAATGGTGAGTTTCACTAAAAACTTGTTCATTTCGCTTCGTATGGTAACTAACTCATTTATGTCTGCTTTATTTTACTTTTAATAAAAAATGTATAATAAAGAGGTGAAATGTGATGAAAGTAGGTATCTACCAGGATTTAGAGAGTAATCTCTGAAAATACTGAACAGTTATAAATAAAATATAGACATAAATACATAACATTTTTTAAAGCCCCCATCCGTGCGAATCCGGGGTGGGTCGCTAGTAATTTATGAAATAGTGACTTATTGCGATGTTACGATACTGACACTAATCCTGCGACTTTGACATAATTTGCAGCGCAGACGCAGCGATACAACGCAGGGCAGTTTTGCTGTCAAAGCCCTTTATCAGCTGGGCATTATCCTCGTTTCCGATTCAGAGAATGTGCGTTAGGCAAAACATCTGTGACCGTTTTCAACTGAACCAAATGTGGACGGAATGGTCAACGGTTAAAACACAGAAGCACCTATGCGATGCATATGTAAAGTTTGTGTAGAAGTGTCCTTTTTCTCTGTCACGAAATGCATGTCATTAGGTGTTATTATTATTTGGAACCCGTCAGACAAAAGCCTTTCTTCCCTTTTTCCACTCCTCCTGATTGTGCTACTGCTTTCGAGTCTTGTCTGTATGCGTCCAGCACATAATCACCTACTGGGTCTACCCGCGACCCGCGTGGTCGTTTTCCATTTATAGGGACATTAGAAGTAGGGAAGGGAGGCACCCACTGTAAAACAGTTTAATAATTTGTTCTTGAAGATATTTTATTTTTATTCATTACTTGTTTCGTAAAACGAAAAACGACCGAGCTATATATAGTAATGTTAACTCATCCTCTAAGTTTCTTCTACGCTTTTTTTGTTATTCGGCGGGCCACTCCCGTCTCCAGGCAAACTTTTTGTTAATTTTCAACACACATGTATCCTCTTCCAGTGATCTTTGTGTCATTCGCGAAAATCCATTGTCACGGTTCCGTGAATTGTTTAAGCAGGTTTCGGAGGTAATTGCAGATAATGCGTTATTTGTTTTCGCAATACGACCACCAACTGAGTAAAAACTGCAATAGCATTTCGGGGAATTCGTTTGGAACAAAATTTTATATTACACAAAGAAAATGCGCCATTGTTTTTCGTAAACTTTCAAAAATATCCTATCCAGGTAGAAATTCTTGCTGTCTTTGGCATCGTCTTTTCCTTTTCTTGAAGGACTTTTATAGTAATTTTGACGGGAAGAAACACGAATTATGCCTAGTTTCTGTTAGTCGGTAATCAATTTGATAGATACCTATACTTACATACATACATAATGCATCTACAGCAAAAATACGGTGTCCAACAGACCAGACCATCCATTTTCGTTACGATACCAAAGGATTGAAATACGTGTCCATCTGACGTACTCTCAAGGTTATTTTTATATTAGTTCTTCTACGCATAAGTACCTAAACAAAAGACCTACAGTCTTGTTTAGGTATGCGCAGAAGGATAAATTAATTTATACCCATTATCAGCATGTGTTCATTTGCCGCCAAGCCGCCATGAAGCCACGAAGGCATTGGTTTTCCTGTAACAAAATTACTAATGTTCCAATGTGACTGTTTTCCTCATATTTTAATTAATGGGATTTTCGAGTGCGATTAGTATAGTATGCAATGAAGTTTTATCAACTGCAACCTTGAACTTGATGGTTTTTTTTACGAATTCTGTCTACAGAACATTACTCTAGGTATTAACGCCTCTGTGGCCTGAAAGCCTCTCTGGCAGTTAGATTTCGTGTTGGATTTAGAGGTAATAAACGACTTGCTAGCCCACGACGTGTTAGAAGAGAAATCATATTGACCGTACCACAGAATACTAGTACTTCGTACAGAAGTATGACTTAGCAATTGTATTCAAAGAAATGTCTACTCAATGTCGTCAACAATATGGCGTAATTTAGTTCGCCTCAGAGTCAAGCACATTTTCGCGTAGACACCTACAAAAATCCATTGCAAGATAATTTCATACTTATTGCTCTGGGATATGATTCATAATACACTAAACTTATTCAGTGACGTAATATCACGCGACGCGATAGGGTTGACTGCTACGAGAAGCTTCTAACGCCATCTAGCGCCTCTTTCTAGTACTTTATTCATTCTCGTCCAGCCAGCAACGTAGCCGCGCGGCCGCCGGTGCATAAAGGCCGCGAGGGTGGCTCTGGCCGGTAGCGACACGCAACTTGTTTTAGCACCTACGTAGGTGCGCCGCGCGTAGGTACGTTTTTGCTACCTCCGCGGGGAGATACACAGGCCTGACCGTACTAGCTGACTAAACTAGTACCTACTTTCATACCTTTTTACTGCCATAGAATTGGTTCAGCAGACACTGCCAATAAATCCGAAACTACCCATCATGCTGCCGGTTAATAATGGCTTAGTACAAAATCAAGGATGCGAAACGATAGCAATACAATAGGGCTACTAAAACCAACAGGCCGCTTTCAACCTGACGCCAGTCAAGCACTGAGACATCAGTTTGTCTGCAGATCCAGAACTTTCAAAACCGTGACAAGATAAAAATGAACGCGTAGCACAGAATAAATATGTAATAGTCCATCAGAGATGTAGCTTACCCTATCAATGATCAAAACAATAGTGATGGATTGTTGTATACATGTGTGTGAACTTAGCCCAGATTTTCGTATCTACAAAGACAGTCAAATTACAGTATCAAATGTCAGCGATGTCCAAAATGGTATTTCAATCATCCTTACGTTAGCACAAGAACGGACAATAGAGAATGCAATAGTTTAGGATATCGAGAATTAAGTGAAATAAAATAAAATAAAGAATAAAGATACATAAATACACACAGCCCCACATTAACCTACCCTGATCTTTCAAATTTCTGCAACCATATTTTAACCTTACGTTGATCACATAGAGTTTCATATCATTTGAGGTATTTTGACAGATCTGGGTAAGTTGATGCGGGGCCCACTGTACAGTCACAAGCAATGAAATGTATACAAAACAGTTTTTATGCCATTGTTTAATAAGGACTCAAATCAAATGCAGAGTTAAGTTTTAGGTTAGGTTACTACCGTATTTAGTTCAATTGATTGTTTATATGTTTCTTGTGTAATAAGTAATAAAATCAATAGCTGATTTAACAATAATGCAGATGTATATGTTACGGTAAGAGTGAATAATTGAAGATTATTAATAATTATCCAATATTATTAATAATAGATAATTATTAATAATTAATTTAATAAATTAAATTCCCGGATTCCCCTATTGTTATAGGCTGGGATCTAGATATTTATATTATTAGGTATATAAAACTTATAGGATCTCTGTAGTAAATTAAGAAATATACATAACTCGTAAGTCTTCTTTAACAGACACCACTTCCTTACTAAAAGTTGAACAGACTTTAATTATCCGGATATGAAACCGAAATGTGGAACATCGGAAATATAAATTTAATATAATTAACTGGTTTGATGGAATTGTGTGAGTAATAATATTTATATTAAGACGACGTCATTGTCCTGATCTGTAGTACTCATAACTCTTGCGTCGTAATAAGAAACCGTTTGCTACTGCTGGTAAATTATTATTAGCAAGTGGAACTTCTGGAAGAAAGGAATCGTGGTTGTCATGTCTTCAATCTGAATTAAAAAATCTGAATGATGTAACATGGTCTTGCTGCCAGCAAGGATGATAGAAATGAAGATATGATATAAGTAATAGGATCTAGGTATTTGCGGTACCCAAAGGGTTCGCAGAACTTATAGGTTACCTTACGTTTACTGTGTGTTTAATGTAAATATTTAGGCCACTGGTAATTTCTCTCTTCAGCCTGTCTCGACCCTCCGTCAATCTACGCCATTCGCCGCGATTTTTTGCAACATGGATCTACTTTCCCAGTGGTCCTTTTTATGTCGTCCTTCCATTCCCAACGCTTCTGAGGTCCTCCTGGAGGACGCTTTTGACCTCATCAAGGCGGCTGGTCAGCTCCAAGAATGGTCTTGGGTTTCATATGAAAATGTATTTGGTGAAAACCCAGGTTTCAGCACCATAAGTGAGAACAGGCAGGACATTTTGGTCAAATATGAGTGCTCGGTCTTCTGATTCATTTTGAAGGCAAACTCGAAATTGTAATTGGTTGCCCAGCCCATCACCATTACAACTGTCGAACGTGCCGCTGTGTGTAACTAGATGTGCTGTCGTCCGTACAATGCATCATTAATGCAAGATATTGATCAGTTACCAACAACATTGACATGACTGCTTAGTCATGTTAATAAAAGTGATACTGATAACCCTAAGTGCAATTAAGAACATACACCCGTTAACCGGTACGAACCAGTATTTCGGCGAAGCGATAATTTAGATCCTACCGCACACATGCCGTTGACATAACGTTATCGGTCGTGAGAAACAACGTGTGTTTCTGATAATGGTATGTCTGCTGGACGGTATCGTGACGGTTTTGGTCCGGATATTGTATAGCTGGCAGCACCTCAAGGTGTAGTTGAACAACAAAAACAACTTTTATTGCGTAGGGAACAGAGGCGGTCTCAAGGTCAACATGTGTAGTCTGACTTGCAGGCCACGTGTGCATTCAGTGTATTTGGTTTCTAGGAGCTGAGCCTTCAAGAGATGATAAATGAATTTACCTGCACCATCTTTCTGTATTACATGAATCTCGAAATACTACATAAATTACTACATAATGTAGAAATACGACATAAATTCACATTTCCATACAAATTTTAACAGCTGCTACTAATTAGTGGAAGACAAGAAACCATTTTCATGGAATGTCTAAATGATTTTTGATTGTTTTCAATTAACCCGATAAAGATTCCACCAGTAACCAGACACACTTTGTAAGAGAGGGCTTTTTTGACGACAATTATAACTATACTAAATAAAAATTGTTGAATGAAACATTAATGCAAAAAATTGTGGTTTATGACACATAACCTACGTGCAAAATGTAAAATAATGATCAAATGGAATGTAATTTCATCCTGCTGTTCCAGAAATCGTTTTGCTGTTGCCAAAAAGGTATTTGCTTGTAAAAGTGTAACTAATTATAAATGTTTTGTAGTTATTTTAGAAAAGGGAAGGCAATAAATAAAAAGGGAACTAATTTTTTGAACTGTTATTTAAATATTCGAGATATTATTATGATCAGTTGGAAAACATATTGAACAGTTATTTAATTTAATGGCGGTTGATTAATTATTGCGACAGTAAAACATGGACAGTAATAAAAAAACAATTGGTCGGTTATTCTATTACACGATTTCAATTCTAAAAATAACTGAGCAGTTTAATAACTGATTGAACGGTAAAAATGATGGAATGAGCAGTTCGATAAATGGTTCGACAGATCATAGCGAGCGGAGACACCCGAACTCAAATTCATTGAAAAGAAAGGTAAAATGTTCGTTAGTACTGTTTCTACCACAGAACATAAGGATGATTTTAAACTAGTTTTCAAAAGCATGAAAGATAATATAGTTACTATTTAATAGTGCTTTTAAGCCGACTATTTTGGTTGCTGACGCGGCAAAAAACATTCAAAATGTTTTTAATGAAGAATTTGAAGGTGCCAAGGTACGTATGTGTTGGGCCGACGCCAAAAGAAATATACATTTTAAAGTTGAAAGCCTTGTAGAGAAAGCTGTTCAGATACAAATTTTGGCAGATATTGACATCCTACATTCCTTAACTGACCAAGATGCTTTTGATAAAGCTACAGTACTCTTTTTACAGAAATATAAACACGAAAAAAACTTTGTTGAGTACTTCAGAGATCAATGGCTGCTGCAAAACCGTAATTGGTATCTTGGTGCAGCGCCATCGTCACCTTCCACAAATAACGCTCTTGAAGCTTTTAATAAAGTAATTAAAGATAGAAACACTCTGAGAGAACGTTTACAGCTTTCACGCTTCTTGGTCCTAGCTAAAGAAATGGTGAACGAGTAGTCCTTAAAGTATATACAGAACCCATCTGAAAACTATTTTGGAAAATTGCCGGAATAACATTGAAAGACTGAACAGATTCATATAATTGGGCCGAACTACAGAAAGAGATGTAATCATACCTAATAGTAATAATGAGAATTCGACGCATTATCAAGTACCTGCTGCAGAAGCTAAAGAATGCGCAATATTTGAAAATTCACCACAAAATTTTGATGAGTTTAAAGAGCAATTTTTCAATAAATGGGAAGTTATATTGCCGCAAAATAAAGAAGAGTGGACTCAAGGAACATGTACTTGCCCAAACTTTTATGAAACGTATATGTGTAAACATACAATCGGCCTGACCATACGCTTGAAGTACGCCGTGCCTCTAGTTGAAGCTAAAAACGTTCCACTCGGACAAAAAAGGAAGAGAGGCAGACAGTCGAAAGCCAAATCTGCTCTTACTATACAATAAGTTTATTTTAGCTGCTGCTATGCAAATTCTATGTCATTTGATTATGTATGTTTCAAATTACGAATGAAAGTTCCTATGTTTATTAAACAAACAGTCAATGCAAATGTAGGTAATTTAATTTTCATTCCTATTTAAGAACTGTTTTTTAATTTTAATTTTACCACCTCATTGCTTATAGAATTGCTTAGAATGCGATTTTTTATCGACGAGTTCCGATTTATTACTGCGCACACGTAACCGCTCATTCAATATTTTTTACCGCCCATTTAATTATTTTCTTGCTCAATTATATATTCACTGATCCATTTCTTTATTTTGTATTCCCATTTTTGTTTACTTAGTTAGCTTAGTTTTACCTGCTGAACTACTTATTAAACGTCCCATTTTTAATTTTTAACTTAACAAAACTGCTATTTACAACTGCCTCTAAAAATCAGTGCCAAATAAAAATAGCTCGAATCTAACAGATAATGGATATTATGTAGTACCTAACTAAAACAATTATAAGAAAGGATGGATGTTTAATATATCGGTTAGAACCGTATTAAATAAACAAAAAAATATATTTTATAAAACAGTGCTAAATAAAGAGTTCTGTCTATTTAACCTCAAAAATGTGATGGATTCCTTACGAAAATACCACAAACATCTTGTTTAGATACTTACCTAGTTTTAGCTCGAAAAACAGGTTACGTAATAAACTATACACATTTGAATAATAAACGCAGATAATTTTTGATACCTACGTTTTTCTATTTTATTCCTTATTTTATATTAAAGTTCATTGTTTTTCATTGAAGTACCTATTGTGGCCACTTGTTTTGTTCATGTTGTTTTTTGTGGTTTTGTACATAACCTAACTACGCGTAACTATTGCTTTTATTTTTGCAATTGCACGACGAGCCTATGCTACGCCCCACTCAATAGAGTCATTTTCTGCAAAATATGTGGTACATATTTAACCGTAGTTATATTTAGAAGAGATTGTCGTCTTTATCGTCAGGTGTTAATGTTCTAATTCGTTTGTTTCAGATGCCCCAAATGATGCGAATTACATGATATGCGGTGTTGTCATTGCCATGGCCCTTGTGGGCCTGATCATTGTGCTGCTGGCCCTTACAATCAAGTGAGTATAAGCTTGATTACATTGGCATTCATATTACTATGGCCTTAGTTTGGTTTCAGTATTGAGTACGATCCTATTTTGTCACTTTAAATGTTTTAATTATTAGTAGCGATAACAATGATTGCGATCATTACAGTAATTTACTGTTTTTATTAGCCTGAAATGATTTGATTTTGAACAAAAGTCGACCGGATTAGATCCGATCTCAAAACTGAGACAGGTTTATTTTACTTTAAGAATTGAAAACAATATTTCAATAACCAGGAAAATGGTTCTGTGCATTATTTTAGACGTTTTATTAGGCACGAAATCAATCCTTAGCATCACATAAACGATATCATAAACCATTCCAGTGATATTACATTCAGCAACATCTGAAGACAATAAAAACATTTTTAACGGAGCACTTGCTTTTATGACCACTGGAGTTTCTCTCAACTTCTCAAGAGGTTTACGAGTGAACGTTCGAAAAATTGCTATTTTGATTAATAACAGCTCTGAAATGATGGATGTGTAAATGCGTAAATCAAAAGCAAATCGGTCATGAATCGTATGCCAAATTACCCTTAAGCTACGTCTTTTCTAGAAACAGATAACTTCTGAACGAATGTTTTTATTAAAAGCAATGAATCAAAATTATACTCTTGAGTTTATATTAGCCAAAACGTAAGTAGAAGTTTCAAGAGGATTTATAATTAATCTTTATGTAGCACACGCCACCAACTAAAGTTAGAATCCAGGTACGTACAACTCGGTTCTGTTGATTAACATATTTTCGTAGAAGGCAAGAACAAATCTTGTTCTGCCATGATGGCATATCAAACAAACAAAGCTGGTACTGGTACAAGTAGAACTTAATGAGACATCCCAACTTTCATAGGAAATCAGATCCAAGTAATTACTTGAAGCGCCATCAAAGATGTAAGGTTCTCACGATAAGTTAAAGAATGTGAGAGAACGAACACATGTCGATCCCTAACCTATTATTATAGCTGCAGCTGTGAATTATAAAACGACATTTTAAAGGAACTTTTTTGGAGATCAAAATAATACGTACTCAATAATGGGCTGGAATCTCGTATTATGATTGGATTTTTTACTAATTGCATGTTCTTAAAAAATTTTTTTAAACGTGGTAGTGTGTACGTATAATAAATATCAGCTTTGCTAACTATTATTATAGGCTTTAAACATTACGTACTGATCTTACGAAAAAAAAATGTTTCTTGCACTATTATCTAGTAAGTATAAATAAAGTATGATATGTTTCAGTTCTTTACATATTTTGCTCTTGTGCAAAAATTGGCGCAATCTTAGCGTAGGTACTTTCAAGCTTACGTGACTCCATTTTCACCAAAGCATGAGCATTTCTGTACACGTGTTGCATAACACTTGACAAGACAATGCATGTGCCGTCAACCGATTCTGTTGATGTTTTCTCCTTCTCTTGAGTCTGATACATTCCGTTATTTCTTGAACAATGATGTTCAACAATTTAACCAAGAGATGGATTCAGCATGCATTCTTTCATTTGCGGAAACAGGAAGACTTTGTGAGGACACTTGTATATTATATATTTTACATTATGTATATTCTTACCTCTTTACAGCTGTTCCTTTGTTTCTTCCCTTTTTTTCTTAAATATAGTCTTATAGGTACCTCATTACTCATTATGTGGAATGACACACAACGAATTTCTTGGCAATTATAGTGAGGTTGTTTTCCATTGCCTTCTCCATTTAACAACACATAAGCCAACATATTGCCACTGGTGTGTAGTTTACCTTACCATGATTAAAAATGTATAAATATTATTTATGTTCAAAATTCCGCTCTGGGGTCGCGCGTTTACGTAAAGGAAATGCCTTATGTATACCCGCTGGGTTTGGCGGTGGGTTCTGTGGTACACCTACTGTGAATGACAGGTATACCGAACAAGTACCTATTTTTTTACCCTTAAACTGATATCGCTTTGGGTAGGACAACATATAAATAGAATTGCTTAATGCATGATCTAACAGTTATTTTTAGACGATATTTAACTGCAACTATATTTATAAATCAAACTCAATATCGTAATTAAAGAAATACATATTGATGTTTGCGCTAGCAAGAACAACATCAAAATTATTCCTGGCTTCCCAAACTGCTCTATTAAAATCATAACGGTTTCCCTGTTTAGTTACGCTAATATTTTTTCTAATGTCTTTAGTTTGGCTCTAACTGTTAGTGCATTTTGGCACAATGACAGTGAGAAACGTGCAATTATTTGCATTCCCAGTCGATGAAGCCATTTCCTTAATACATACTAATAATCTTTGAATGTTCTCTTTCAGCCATCGATTTTTGGATTTAGCATTTTCCAGTTTAACTTGCTTTAAATTGCTTCAGTCGTTTTCCTATAGTCATCGCTGGGGTTACAAAATCGCTGCTCTATATCACTCACGTACACATCACCTATAAAACTTTCTATCACACAGTGTCCTTATTTAAATCAGTTCAATTAGGGTTGCATTTAATAAAGCTGACACCGATGAATCAAGAGTTTGCAAAACAAATCATTTGTTCGCGCTCGACTTTGCTTGCTTGCAAAACTCTCGTCTGATCATTTAGTTAGATTAATTCTTTTGTGCCAGTTCTTTGTTATAACATCTGTGTTAGTCTTTCCAGACTATAAAACCGTTTTAGTATTTTTCTCACACTTTCATCTACGTCCAGTGTTTCTGTAGCTACACTAGGTATACAATATACATCGAGAATTGAACTTGTGATCTTCCAAGTACACAGAATTGGGTCGTCAACCAATTCAGTCGGTTACAATTGTTTGAAAACAATTGAACTGTGTCCACATAAAATCTGTAGTTAGATGCAGTGCGAGTAAACTTTTATGTCACCTAACGTTTTGAACTATTATCACTTACATTACAGTCTGATTTACATTGAACCATGAATACAAAGTTGCGAGACATTTATCATTATTACTTCCTTCTCACTTAAAATAGTATTTATCTTGTGTTGTTTGTATTCTTTAAGAAAAAGTAATATTCTTTCGTCATCTTTTCAATTTCAAATCTCTTGGTCAGTTCAATTTAATGCTTGTTAAAACAAATATAAACAGAAACTTACAGTATTGCATTACGCTATCGAAATTGCACGCAATGTTATCATAACTATTCATTACATAATCTGCGGATACTGTTCCTGTCACAAAAGGCCTTCCATTCCAACAACCTACCACTTTTAAAAGGCATTTACACCTCCATGATTATAAATATGACAATACGAACAGTGTAAAGTGGCCTTGTCAACAGTATATCAGTGGAAGATTTTGCAATTAAATTGGTAGACCAAAGTCAACGGCCGGACGCAACGACCGAAGACCAACCTAACAAGAAAAATAGATTGAGTCCAAGTAAAAATAATGTTATCAATAGAAATAATAATTAGAGAGGTCGTTCTAGTCTAGGTCGTTGCTACAAATGTTTCGTGAAGGCAACTCACTCTGTACTAAGGGCGAACGAAGGGTGACTTTGTAAAGGACACCCGTATCGCACTCTGACAAAAACACCAACATCATTTTACTATGGAAATTTCAGAGCCCGTATTCTTATATTCTTTGGTAAAATTGTCATGCAATGCATCGTATTATTAAGACGTTAATCCTTATACTAATAATGATTTTGCCATTGCTATAATAATACTTGAATAAATATTAGACGGCTAATTTTAAAATTTATGTCTCCTCCATACTTGTTTGTACCTCCATGTTGTAGTATAACAATTTGTCATGTCACCTATGTTATTAATTCCGAGTTATCATTCTCTTATAAAAGTGTTAAGGCAGTGGCAAAATAATTATAAGTAAGGGGGATAATGTTTAAGACCTAGAAGTTTCAGCTGAACGACCAACAGTCAATGAGTACTGTAAGCGAAAATGGTCTGATTCTACAGGGATACCGCCTAAAGCAATTGCTTTCAAACTGTGATAGTTATAGCTTTCAGGAAAGCAATATTTGCCTTCAAATTAACATCAGGAAAGATTTCGAAGCTTTCGAAATGACGAAACTGGCAATTCATGTCATTGCTTAGGAACTGCTATTATAACGCGATCAAATTAGGCTTGCTGTAAATGCTTTTCGTTTGTCGCTTAGTGTAAACTCCTTTTAGTTAGCCAACAGCTGCGCCGTGATGTAATGACGTGGTAAGCTTGGTTTGTTAAAACACTTGAGCAATTTGAGTCTAATCGTTGGCTCAAGGCGATAGAGCGGCTGTGTCGATCATGCATTTCTAGGTTTGCAGCAATAGACATTGGACTCGATTTCAATGTGCCCTGTCTAAGATTTAATTTAAGATCAGTCTCTCTTTTTCTCTGCTAATAAACGACCAGAGACAGGCTACTTACATTACAACTATTACGTTGTGCACAATTCAGTTTGGATTAAATGGGTTATCACAGGACCTTATCTAAGACCTTTGTTTTAATACTGGTTCGGATAACCAGTATTAAAACAAAGGTTTTAATTGATAGGTAGATAGTTATTTGATTAACCAGTTCCAAGTAGTTTTGCCACTGTGGTTACGTACGATGCTGACTGATAATATCTACATACCTAAATTACATAAACACCCAGTTATTTTGTTAACAAGTCACAATGTTACATTATTACAAAATAATGAATTCGAAAGTAACATTGTCTTTTACATTTTTACGTCTTCTTAGAACAGTTTACACATTTGGTGTAGGGGCAGTAGGTTATGATCATTATGTCTCAAATAAAACTTGAAGGGAGGAAAATAGGATAATAAATCGTTTCTATGGGAAAAACGATCTAAGCGCGGACGCAGTCACGCCAAACGTATATGTATATATTATTTTACTAAAACCCGGGTCTAATAAAAAAAAATATAAACCTTATAGCATATCCATGTACGGGACCATACAGAATAAATATGATACTTCTTCATCTATGTATAGAAAATGTGAAAGAAATCGTGTCATTAAATACTAAACCAATTTGAACGACTCCAAACTTTTATAATATTTATTTGGTAACTGTTACCTGTTGTACCATAATATCATACTTGGATATTTGCAAACGTGTATGGTTTCCTTAGCATCTAAGGCTAAACAAATTTTTAAACAGGCGGTAAATGAAAATTGACAGTCTATACGACCAATTCTCATACTAAAATATGACAAATAATATTACATCAGCTGTAAATTAAAACTGCATTGGTGAACTCGATCGATCCGTAACCTTTTCAAACTAAGAAATGGTTAAAATTTTTCAAATATCCATATGCATGAAAAACATATTTCTTTGAAACTTTATACACATATATAAAACCTTTGCACCTAATTTCTTATATTTACTGACTTCTTAAAAATATATTTTATTAGTAGCACAGTTTTGGTTGCGCTTCATCTATGGCTAATAAAATAGTATGTATTAATGTGGGTAAGTATATTTTTTGTTTCAAGAAACTACCTTGTTTTAACAATTCTTTTAGGGTGTGCCATAGTTCGTTGCCAATTATTCATACTAGATCGTGGGATACGGCAGACGTCTTGTTAATATTTTTTATATACTTTTGTTGTTTGTTATTCCTTTATTAGTTTATTTTTATAAACTTGGAAATGATGTTGATCGTCAATATTATAAATCGGTCGATAAGGAAGTTGGTGAAAAAAATGTAAGTTTATATTATCTATATATTTTTTTTGTGAACGTGTACTTTGTTGCTATATAGTAATAATTTGTTTTATGTTATATTATTCTTGATAATGAGAAGATTTTGATCAGCCGTTCTGTTATTTATTTATTTAATTATTTGTTATACTGTTGTAATAGGTACCACTTTTAAATTTTGTCGTTATCTAAGCTTTTGTCATGTGGTCGGATTTGTTGATTGCAGAATTGTTACTTCTACATACCATAATGTACAATTTTTTTTATATAGCCTTTGTAAATATTATATTTGCTTGCATATCTTAATCGATATCATTAGGACTTAATAGCTTGGCGATAAAAATCATAATGATTGATTGAATCACAATTGGCTAATTCCTGTGTAAATGGTTTTATGATAAAGCTCACATTATCATATCTATTATATTTACTCATTGAGTTGTGCAAAACAAAAGCTTGAATTTTCATCAAAACATGTTTATTGTGTATGGCAAATTTGTCTAAAAAATAACGCGTATTTTTTGTCACTATTTGTTTGTCTTGTTATCGATATCATCAACGCTCATTTTGTTTTGAAGATAGCAGAAATTAAAAAAATAAATAATAATAAATAAATTGTTTCAACAAACACACCAATTACCTAGCCCCAAACTAAGCGTGAGCTTGTGCTATGGTGACTAGGATAACGGATAGACATACTTATATACATTTATAAACATCCATGACTTAGGTACAAATACTCGTGCTCATCACACAAACATTTGCCCCTTACGGGATTCGAACCCGCAACCGTCTGGTTTAGAAGTCCGTGGCGCGAACCACTACACCAAGACGGTCGTCTTGGTGTAGTGGTGGTGGTGGTATTAAGTATGCATGAACTAGCGATAAGGCTTTGCAGTTCGCACGGGTGCAATAAAGGTTAAAAAAAGAAAAAAATATACCCTACAAGTATGTCACAGCGATAACTTTACTTTCTACGGGTAAAAAAACGGATCTGCAGTTTTATGAGATTCTTTACCTATAGATGATACATATTCGTGTAGATCAGATACTAACTTCTGTTTCATTATCTAATGTGGGTATATATATGTTGTTATATTTTATAAACTACCTACCCTATGGTGTTATTATTTAAACTGGGCTCAGGCATAATAGTTCGATATTGAGTTCTCTGTCGACACAATTATTGGCCCTACCTAGAAAAGGTTTAATTGTGTCGTCAAATACACGCACATACACTCATTGACAGCGACGAGGTTCTAATCCAATTCTGACTAGAAAAAACTGGTTTACAGCGCGTTTATTTAGTTTTAATTTGGTCTGTCCTTTATAAAGTATTTAAGCTAATTTATGTTTCCGCAATGCCTGTAAATGTTACTGTAATTAACAGCATATATGGGTCATGTAACTCGTGCACAAAATTAAAAGTATGATGACGATAACTAATAGAAACAAAAAAATTAGCCAAGGTTCAATAATTCGGTCAAAGCATTTCCCTGCGTCACGCCAACAGGTGTGTTAAAAATAATTTAATCGATATTTTGTCGTGTATAATTTTTCATGACGGAATGCAACGAAGTTATCTGTATTTCAGTAATTCTTCGCATTATTGCCGACCTTAGTTTGTGTTTTAGAAAATATATGTATATTTGTTGTTACAAAAACGTTAGCCAATATGCAATAAGTTTATTTTTTTATTGCTTCAGCGATTGAAGTTATGCAAAGAAACACGTGTTAGAAATGTTATCTATATGCAATAAAATTTAATGAACAACGATCAATAACGAATTCATACCTTCATAATTAAATAATCAAGCCAGTTTCTACAAGAAGGTTAAGTTGGCCGTAAAAATATTTTTCATAATATACAATTAAAAATGCCTAGCCTAGTCAATTTATCTTTCTTTGCAGTTACTCGCGACTTCGGCCGCGCCAAAAGTCAGATTTTCCATACAAATTTTCATCCCCCATTTCACCCCCCTGATGATTTTATATCGTGACAAAAAGGAGCCTATGTCCTTCCCAGTGTCTCAAACTATCTCTGTGCCAAATTTTTTTTTGATTCGGTCCAGTAGTTTCGGAGCCTATTCGATGCAAATAAACAAACAAACAACCAACAAATCTTTCCTCTTTATAATATTATTATAGTATAGATAGTATAGATAAATCGTATAACAACTTGATCAATTTTCTATTTACTATCAAAAAGTGTCTTTTCCCCTGGCCTTCCTGTAAATAAGAACTATCTGCATCCACACGTAGTCTGGAAGAGATTCCCCGTAACGAAAGGTCGCTTATACCACAGAATAAATAATAGAACTATACATTGTTCATATACTGTACCAATGTCCTAATCATTTATGCAACTAAATAAACTGAATGTGAATGTAAAAAACATTTTTCTATGTGAATTGCTTGTATTGATTATTTTTGTTACACGAGTAGAGTGCAAAAGGGCCTATCTAAATCTTTTTATCCTTTTCATACTACCAATTTTTTATATATTTCTGAGTTGATTTATGGATTTAGATTTTTTGTCTTGCATATACTTACGGCTGAAGTGTTCCATGATTTGGATTCCTTTAAGAAAAGAGCGTATAGGCTGTTTCTAGACAAGCATGACCTATCCTCGGCCGCATTTTCGCTTACCATGAGGTGAGATTTCGGCCAAATGTAACAATAGACAGACTATTGTTAAAAAAAAAGATTTAATATTGATAGCCAAATGAATAGAAATAAAACTAATTTATAAATTATTAATTTACAATTTATTTCTATTAAGTTACAGTAATTTGATTTAACCGCATTTGGCATCGGTTCAGTAATGCATAACCGGAGTAGGCAACCGTTTTTCATTGCAGCATTTTCATAATCACAGCAAAAACCTCAAGGTTTGCAAATATTAGACCCTGGAATTCCGCCAAATCTCGCTTCTGTCTGGACATGTTTTACAATGGTTTCTGTATATTTTCATTGACCGTTTAGCCGTTTTAAAATTACGATTTGTAGCTCGCATGGTATTTTAAACTGCTATCAACAAAGCTTGGGCGGGCAGTTCTGCCAGAGTCATCACCACAAATAAATGTGTGTTATCGTTATCAGAGGGAAACGATATTTTATTTCCTACAAAAAGATATCTGATAATAAATTAAACTCTTGATAATGTTTTTAATGGAGATGAAGTCAACAACAGTAGATATAAGTATTCAATTTTGCACTCGTGTTTTGCCTGTGATGTGATGATTCATACAAAATACTGAATGGCATTATATAATTGTATATAATATACTACATAATCTACAAGATATTGTGATGATAATAACAAAAGTAAAAATATATATTTTATATCAGTACCTAACTGCATCATTACATTTGGGGTCTATAAGGTCTATAGTGTCAGAATATATTTTTTTCAATTGATTTTGTTCTTATGATATTTATTACATCATTTGTGATTTTTGAGGATTTCGTGTTTGATTTTGATCAGCATGTGTGTCTGTGGTATTATTAAAGTTGGTTTCCAAGATTTAATGCGATATTTTTTTATAAATGCAATCCAATCTGTGAGACGCTTTCTGAATAAAATTATTAATAATCAGTTACTTACTGATTTACTTATCACACTTTATTCAACACCATTGAAGGAGTTAGCCGGCATCACGACTGCCAAGCACCTGGTTGACATTGCTTTACGTTATAACCTGGGAATGAAGACACCTACTTTCCATTGCTCCCTCCTAATTGGTCATTTCACCGTGGTTCGCTTCCAAGTCAACGTTTTATGTCGTCAGAGAAACATCTCATGAATTTGGTTCTCTGGGAATATGGCCAACTGGCACCGTTTTGTTCAAATAAATATAATTCTGACGACCAAAGAGATTTACAATCATATGTAATCTAATCTAAATCTAAAAATCTGCGTCCTATCATTGCTTTCATTACTGGTTATCCTTCCTTTAGGCCCTGTACATACAAGTTATACAGGGGGTGGCGTAAATAGTGGTCCAAAGCAAAGGTGTGGATACACTGTACACTGAAGCACCACATACCAGTATTTTAAAAAAAATTATGTACAGGGTTTTCAAAAAAAAAAAATTTTTTTAATTTTTTTAGAAATCGTTACCTTGCCTTACAAATTTGGTTATAATTTCCAAAAATGACGGTTTTTTTGTATCTTTTTTTTTTATTATTATTGCTGATCACTTGTACTTAGTACTCCATTCGTTTTTTTTTTTTACAAACTGAATTTAATAAAAAAAAATTAAGTTTCTTTCAAAATTCAATACTCACTGCTAGCAAATCGTTTGACTTTCAATGCTTTTGGTGCAAAAAAAATGTACCACACTGTCAGTGCCCATTGTTTAAAAAAAATGCCCATCTTTTGCAGATTCTAAAATGGTGCAACAATAAGTGTTACGACTTACAGGAAAAAAGTTATTGCTTTTCGAAACAAAAAGGAGCCCAATTCAGAAAAACAATTTATTTGAAGTTCAAGGGTTTACAAGGGTTGTAATTTTTTTCTGTGTGGTCCAAAGCAAAGGTGTGGATACACTGTACACTGAAGCACCACATACCAGTATTTAAAAAAAAATTATGTACAGGGTTTTCAAAAAAAATAAATTTTTTTAATTTTTTTAGAAATCGTTACCTTGCCTTACAAATTTGGTTATAATTTCCAAAAATGACGGTTTTTTTAATCCATTTTTTTATTATTATTGCTGATCACTTGTACTTAGTACTCCATTCGTTATTTTTTTTTACAAACTGAATTTAATAAAAAAAACCCTGAAAACCCTGAAAACCCTGTACATAATTTTTTTTTAAATACTGGTATGTGGTGCTTCAGTGTACAGTGTATCCACACCTTTGCTTTGGACCACACAGAAAAAAATTACAACCCTTGTAAACCCTTGAACTTCAAATAAATTGTTTTTCTGAATTGGGCTCCTTTTTGTTTCGAAAAGCAATAACTTTTTTCCTGTAAGTCGTAACACTTATTGTTGCACCATTTTAGAATCTGCAAAAGATGGGCATTTTTTTTAAACAATGGGCACTGACAGTGTGGTACATTTTTTTTGCACCAAAAGCATTGAAAGTCAAACGATTTGCTAGCAGTGAGTATTGAATTTTGAAAGAAACTTATTTTTTTTTATTAAATTCAGTTTGTAAAAAAAAAACGAATGGAGTACTAAGTACAAGTGATCAGCAATAATAATAAAAAAAATGGATAAAAAAAACCGTCATTTTTGGAAATTATAACCAAATTTGTAAGGCAAGGTAACGATTTCTAAAAAAATTAAAAAATTTTTTTTTGAAAACCCTGTACATAATTTTTTTTAATACTGGTATGTGGTGCTTCAGTGTACAGTGTATCCACACCTTTGCTTTGGACCACACAGAAAAAAATTACAACCCTTGTAAACCCTTGAACTTCAAATAAATTGTTTTTCTGAATTGGGCTCCTTTTTGTTTCGAAAAGCAATAACTTTTTTCCTGTAAGTCGTAACACTTATTGTTGCACCATTTTAGAATCTGCAAAAGATGGGCATTTTTTTTAAACAATGGGCACTGACAGTGTGGTACATTTTTTTTGCACTAAAAGCATTGAAAGTCAAACGATTTGCTAGCAGTGAGTATTGAATTTTGAAAGAAACTTATTTTTTTTTATTAAATTCAGTTTGTAAAAAAAAAAACGAATGGAGTACTAAGTACAAGTGATCAGCAATAATAATAAATAAAATGGATAAAAAAAAACCGTCATTTTTGGAAATTATAACCAAATTTGTAAGGCAAGGTAACGATTTCTAAAAAAATTAAAAAAAAATTTTTTTTTTGAAAACCCTGTACATAATTTTTTTTTAATACTGGTATGTGGTGCTTCAGTGTACAGACCTTTGCTTTGGACCACTATTTACGCCACACCCTGTATATTTTTGCAAATTTTGTAGCTTTTACAATCATTATCTTCTATTGAAGATTCAATTTATTTATGATATCACGCCATAGAAGTTTGTCAAGAAAAGCGAATTGAGTATATTACATATTTTCATACAAAACTTCCAAAGTTCGGTTGATTCAATTCAGAATTCTATATTGTTGGCTTAGTCCATGATTGAAATCCCTAGTCACATCTCGTACTTGATTTGTGATTATCCACCATTCAAGCTTATCATGGAGGTCACTCATTGTAAGTACCATAATGACGAGTCGGCCATCACTGTTCCCACGACTGCCTCACTAGCATCTGTGTGCGTTTTTATTTAAGCAATGCAGGTACACAAAAGTTCTACTAAGAGAGTTTCTCTTTTATCCGATAACCTTTTAGAGCCATTTTTGCGCGAAGCGAAACTGTATTGTACCTGTGCGTCTTAGCGAAAACTGTTAATTCTTTCCCAGACAGAGTTATTCAAAAAATATGGCTTCTTAAATAGCGCTCCCTTGTAACGGTTAAGGTTATCTAATCTACTCATAAGAGTATAGGTACTATAGTACCACTATCAGCACTCATTGCATAATGAGGTAGGTTAGGTTTGACGTCAATTTAATCGGATTACGATGAGCTTGCCAATTCGATATAAATCACGATATTTTCTTTTAGACCCGAGCACTTTTAATATCATTGAATCAGGTCCAATGACAGTTTCTTAACTTTTTAATAGAATACCTGCCAGTGTGATGAAGGCTAGTCTTTTGCAAATGAAAGACGTCGTAATTTCAAAAGCCTTATTCTCTCAGATTACTGATGCGTAACGGGAGCAATCATAATGTAAACCTTAATATATTCATTTGTTACTTAAACAATACGCGGCCGATTGTCTTCAGCAGACACTAGTATTTGTTATGTATGAATGCGGCATTGCGGCGACATCCGTTGACGTCCAAGTGTTTTCAGTTCGTCCACGTCGGGGGAATAACAAAGTCGCTTTCATTCGTTTGTGAATTGAGAGATGGTCAAGATATTGAGATACTGACCACATATCAACGTTATAGTGGCGGTGATTAACGAGTAACTGCTATGTCGGAGCGAAACACCGTAACGCGGTTGGATGCGGAGGGCTTCGTAGCGGGGTCGAGTCCCCATAACATAGCAATAAGGTAACGGGTGCGTTCGCCACCCACCGCTGCTGGCTGGCGCCACGGCCGCCGCTCAGGCAGTCAAATAGTCACCGTCGGATCGGCTGTACCTATGTGTTGACCCGCTGCGCGAAACCGCGCGGCCGCTCGGCCCGCTTTTTCGCTTCCCACCTTCAAAACCGAAGTGTCTGTGTCCCGCGTTTCGATGCTCTTCGCTCCGATCGCCGTCGAGGCGATGAAGTGTAAAGAGGAAAACTGCGAGGTTGGCGTGGTCCTCGAGCACAACTCCTTGATTGTGCTGTCCGTCAACAAGACCATCGTCTGCCTCTGCGGGAGGGATCAAAACAACCCCTTCGAGCGCGGGTAATTCCCATCGTTAACATTATGGTACGCCGCTTCTACACTAAATATATCGGGATACAGTACGTATTAGGTGTTGTGATGTGAAGTGATGTCATGTGCCATTTGTGATTATTGGATTGAACTTGGTGTCTGACATTTAGGGTGATATAAAATTCGTTTCTTTATGTAATGCATTGTAGCACTGCGTGGAACTCGTTTGCTATGACTCCGACACTCCCCAAGGTTGTCTTCTACTGGTCAAGGCGAATTCTTCGCCATTTGCCACACTTCTCTTTACCTAACTATATTTGCATTATAACTAAAATAGACACAATTTGTTTCGTTGCTGCTGAGTTTCCGTGTCTGGTGATTGGTTGTTTTATCTAACCGTGCGGTTCTATTTTAAACCTTCCATTCTATATGAGTCAGATCTTCGAAGTAATGGAGAGGCTGACAAAAAGTAGTCAGTTGGTATAATTTAAGTATAGCAGGAACCGTCTGATGACCTCAGGAGCTTGGCAAGGTCGTGGCCGGTCGGACAATGCCTCCAATCGAATCGAGATTGTCGACGAACCGATAATATATCCATAATGTTAATTAATTCAACGAAATCGCCGACGAAGGTTAAACGTTGATCGGATTGTTACCAGCCACACCTGTCTATAAAATTACAAACCATTGCAAATATAACAAAATCTAATGGCTTCCGCGATACAAAACAGAAAAAGGCGGAAGAAATTACTGGTATTAAAATGGCAAACTAATTAGAAACGAAGTGTCGTTTGTTAAAAAGGTTACTTTAGAGGTTGGGCAAGCGTTAACCTTCTATCTATATCGGTAACACGTTAACCTACAGTATACTGGTAGGCAGGTGGGCGCTTATGCAGGCTCGGTACTTTCTTCCGTTTATATAACCACTATACGACGATTTCATAAACACTGACAAGGTGCGGCATAAACAAAAGCTTGCCAAGAAACTGTACCCAGATTAACCGATGTTTGATAGCGACCGAATTAAACTTCGTGACGCCTTGTCTCTGTATATATGACATCGGCTGCAGGTAGTGTCTGCGGATCGTTAATTTAAACGGTTTGATATATTATGTGTTTAATCACATGCTTCTAAGAAATGGTGATTCGAATTCAAATATGTTTAATAAAGCACGTTACTCAAGTCACTAAACTTTACTCAAGAACTAAATTTCATAACAATACCTCTGAATATTCAATTTGGTTATATCAGTGACATCACCTCAAGGTAAGCACAATGGCATCTTGCAGTTGCAGTTGTAATAGGAGTGATTTGCAACAAAAATTTAAGTCTGATCACTTATGTGGTGGCCACTGTATAATGTGATAACAGACTTATCTTTAGTAGTCAGTGCAATATTTAAATGTTGACATTAAATTATATATAATCGTGACCAGACCACACATCATTAACTTAAATTTTGCTTTACTTACATTAAATTAATGTCGCGAAATATTGCTAGAAATCTAGCATTATGGACTGGTTATCCACTCGGGCGCAGTTATCCAAGTGTTGAATTCTATTGACACCAATATAATGTTAGAGATCAGATCTCGCAGTTTTCCTTATTTACTTTTCCTCTTCAAATACCCACAATTCAGTTTCAAATCCCAAATTGGAAGTTGCTTTTACTTTGTAAATCCCAAGATTTTCCCCAACTGTCATGGATCAAGCAAGAAGTCGTTATGATAATGATGTCATAAAGTAGTGGAAATTCTTAATGGGTGTTTAAAATTTGTACATTTGGTCGCAAACCAATATACGTTATTTGGCAATAGTTTTGGTAATCAGTACGTATATTATGCTGTAAGTTTAACGATCTTAAGGCTTGCTTTCATGTATAATTATAATTCTTAAATTTATATTAAATATATTGTGATATTTAGTTACCTCGAAAAATAGAACAAGTAAATTTTTTTCAGTTTATCAGCAAAGGCCATCCTTATAATAATGTATCCATATACATATGTACCATACTATTAATATATGTATTGTATAGAAGATAATCTACAAGAAGGTGTCAATATTGTGTTATTACATTTAGTAGTATTTCTATTTCAATGACGAACCATGTGGAGTGGTAGTTGGTACACCTCATCAAATATTTACTCCATTTGACTTCCATCGGTCCTTTGACGTCAATAATCAAACTTGAATGATACTAATAACCATTTTATTGATTCGTATTCCACTCGACTTTGTGGGAGGAGATGACTTCTTCGGTTATGTTCTAGCCTTTTCTATTTCGTTGATCGTTTTTATATCTCAAATACATAATTGTAATCCTGAATCGACATTTGACATATCATCCATACTTTAAAATATTGATAATATTATAAATGCAAAGGTGTGACTGTCTGTCAGTCTGTTACCTCTTGACGATTAAACCACTGAACCGACTGAGATGAAATTTGGTATGGAGACAGTTCGAGACCCTGGAAAGGACATCGGTTTCATTTTGTTGCGATATAAAAACATTAAGGGGGTGAAGTGGGGGATGAAAGTTTATATGGAATGCAACTCTTGCGGGCGAAGTCGCGAGGAACCACTAGTAGTATTATAATTGATTTCTTTAGGCACGTGAGTGAGAAGAGAGTCATCTCATCGCTGCATAATATTAGAATCCCATCACCTGTGATAATATTTTATCTATCCCTAAGACTAATGCTTGATTTACGAGTGAAACCGTATAACATCTTTACGGTGTTTATTTGATTTTAGGTTTACGTAATTCCTAATACACTGTTATGATGAGTGTTATGCTAAACGATAATTTCCCGCCACAGCACGTGTCGGTTGTATCAAAACATATCTTGAGGTTGAAGAAATTTGATCAAAGGTAATCGGTGTGTCAGGAAATTCATGTTTGTTCTTTCCGTTCGATTTCAAACTTTTGATAAAGCATACTAGATACCTAGTATGCTTTTACCTATTTTATAAACTTAATATAGTGTTGAAGTACTTTCAATTGCTGGAATATGTATTTATGATTATTTAAGAATTTACTACATTTCATTATTGCTTCGAAAATTATATAGGTTTAACAATTTACTCAATAATTGTATCAAAAAATTCCGCATGTAACAGATAGCGTGACTTCGATTGACGTAACGGTTAAATTATTTTTTTACTAACTCAAGCAAGTTATCTCAATTGGCTATTGCTAAAATAAATAAGCACTGTAAAGATTATGCAATAACCTTTCTGTAATCAACAAAACGGACATTAATGTCAATCAAATCAAACTAACTTGTCATTGAAATACATTCTATTTCATCAAGTTAGAATGATAGGTAGTCTAAAAATGTAGGTAACCTCAATAAAATTGTATGCAGCATTTAATTAAAAAATCTTGAATCATCTACAAAGTAGGTATATCTAAAAAAAGTTTAATTGAATCATCAGTTCTCTGCTTATTGCTGGTTACATAATGCTCTTGCAACACAAACAACTGAGCGACATTTCTCATTAATCGTGCATCAATTAGTTGTCAATCAGACAAAGTAAGGAGAAAGTAAGCGTTAGCAAAAAAATTACATCACTAGTGCTAACTGAGATTTCATTATCTTAGTAACGCGGGCTTGTGTATAAATCTTTATGTTAATAGAAATATTATCAAGGTTTTCATGTCAAGCAGCATTCGATTGATACGTGATTCGATTTGTTCCTATAGTTATAATATTTTTACTTGTACAGTAGAGGGACAAGTTTCTCAAAACATAACGTTACAATGTTTAGTTTTGTTTGATTCTGAAAAATGTCCATTCTCATTAGTAATTGTAATTCTCTGAAGGCAAGCATTAAAATTTCTACCCTTGAATGATTCTTTGAAAAAATAGGCAGGTACAAAATTTTTGTTAGCGTCCTCTAAATGAGTTTTGACTAAAATAACACGAGATCTTGAAATAATTTTACTGAAAATTTGGGGAATATAAGCATTGTCCTATTGCATCGTGTTTGTCGCGGTCGTGCAAATAAATTAAGCACTGCTAGAGGTATCCAAACAATATTTAAAGGTTTACCTTTCAATCATCAAACTTTTTAAAAGAATTGCTGTTCTTGTTCTCAAAAATTGGCAATTCTATTTAACTTAATCAGACTCTCAAAAATGTAATCCTTAAGTGCCATTGAACAAGATAAAGTATAGAAAAAATAATGAGTTCAAAGTAGCTAGGTACGTGCCCTTGACAGTTTTGTTCAACGAGTCGTTTCAAGCACGTCATTCAAATACCATTTATCTGTTTATTAAATTTTATTATAATATGTTCATACGCTTTGTTGCATTTCAACACTTGCATAACTAAATGAGGCAATTAAGAGTTGTATTTCAAAACTTATCTGCAGCTGACGCTGTCTGAGTTCCAAGCAGAAATAAGAAACTAGTATCACCGACTTCGTGGAATGGAACGCTGTTCTTTATACGTTGACGATATCCTCTAGACGCTCCTCAAGGGTAACGACTCATAATGGCTCACTACCTGTGTTTTTTATCCCAGCATTCAAGTCAAAGCCCCGAGCTTTACTCAAGTTAGGAGCGGCTAGGGGCATTGCACCTTCCCGCTCTCCCTTGCCCTGTAGCCCTACTTTGCCTTTAGAAGGCGAAATTGATGAATATACGCCTCCCTTCTATGCACCAGCGTGCAACAGCCTAACGGAAAGAGATGCAACGTCAGCCGCTGCGCCCACTTCATCTATAGGCCCAGCTGTGCGTAAACTAAGTATAGATAGATCATTGTGCATATTTATATGTGGAATTTGAACTCAGTTAATGGTGAATTGCTGTACGTTGTCTCCCTCCCATTTATTATCAGCGTTAGGATCGATACTGTTTGTGCGTTTAATAACTTCGCCAGTTTGCTTTGATACTCGTCCTATCTTTGTTTGAGGAGGTGTGTCTTGTTTTTATACTGCACTTGCAACTGTTTATGTAGGTGTAGATGCTAAGGATTGTTTATGTTTACGTTTTTAAACGGAACGTTGATGCAAGAATATCTGAACGTAATTGCGTATATCACTCACAGCCGTTGGAATATACCGTATATACCGAACGTTTTAATTGTATATTTCAAGCAAACGGGACAAACCAACGGTCGGGCCTTCGGGTGCGTCATTCCACTACGATAGTATCGATGGCGGCGCCATCATCACCGTAGTTTTTCGCGGAAAACGGCCACATCGCCGAGACCGCCCCTTCCCCCCCGCACCGGCGCCGCGTCATGTCGCGTCTATAAAACCCATGCGCGCCCCTCCACTTCAACTCAGACGCATGGAGTACTCCGTAGAGGTCGTTTGGCACGAGCGAGCGCTTTGCTAGGCACCTGCCGGCCAATCTTCACGAAAAATTCTAGTCACCGCGCAGCTCATCGCTCGCGTAACGCGGTTCTCCGCGCGTTCCTATGAACAGTGATATGTGCAATAGCCTTAACTAAATTAATTGTGATAATTTATTTAAAACTTAGTTATTAGTTACGCGCGTCGATTGAAACCGTGATACGGCTGTGAGTGAAAACATTGAAACTGAAAATAATGTTGTGACTGCCCGACTGGAACTTGTCGCCTGTGATCCAGCCTACTGTGTTTAGTTATTCTTGCGTTGACGGACCGTTTTCCAATATGGTTGGGAACAACGGAACTATGATGGCGATTCGCATCGTTCACAGCAAGCTGAGGAAGCGAGAGGAGCATTCTGCGTCGGTGCACCCAGCTGAAGTGCTGCAGGCGCCTCCAGCACCGCCCTCGGAGCCTCTCGCCTTCCGCCAGCAGCCTCTGTGGCAATTCCCGCCTCCGCTGCCTCCGCCTTACGTCTATCCTCACGATCAGGTCAGTACAAATACACTTCAACTACTCCTATTACCTCTCTCGTTAATACCGACGGTCTATTTCAAGAAACGAAACCAGTTCCAGCCGTTATACTTGACCCCAATGCTATTTTAACGTTTCTGTTGCATTCGCCGTACGCGCCAGCAAATCATATCGCCTTGGCAACGTCAAAACAATATGGAAAGTTGCAAATACGATACGAAAGAAATCGTGACTGGAACGACCCACGTACTCACGCAAGAGAGAGTCGCTCGCACTCGCAGCAACGATTCTAAGTGCGAAAATTTAAATGTCGGGACATTGTCGAATAGAAAGCTGTTACAAGGCGACCGTGTCGTAACACTTCGACCTTCTTTGCGATTGTCTGAACAAAGGAGGCTAATGCAAAATACTGGTGTATTACTGCATACAATTTCAATCTTTAAAATCGCTGTGACCTCAATATCATGCTCCGTTAAACGCTTCCCGAGGTCTGCCTGCAAACCGTTTTTCATTCATTGTTTATCGTTACCAATACTGTTGTAAAACGTCAGTTGTAAAACTACACGAGACGGCACCAGGAAGCAGAGAATGCTAATGCGTCTTTGAATAGCGCATTCAAGGCTTGCCTCGATCACGTATGGCCTCAACGGTTACTTCGCAATTCTAGCTTCCTACTCATGTGGGACTTCTCTCACATCGCACACAATGTCTTCTAAGACAATCGCTCCATGTTTTGTTACCAACTGGGGTATTCAAGTCATCCGGTTTCTTTTAAATGCCAGATTCAATTGTAACAAAAAATCCCTTCATTGAATTCTCCGAACGACCTTCTTGTCGGGTAGCAACGTCCTAAAATAACTCGAGAGGGCATTGTGTAACGGCTGGAAGTGGTTTCACCGGTGCGAATGCAGCAAATGCATCGGGGACGTTAACGGAACCGCTAAATCGGGCACCAAACATGGGTCAACAACCTTTACTGCTTTACTCCCCATATGCTAAGAAATTTTGAGGTCATCAGACTTACGACTGTCTCTCTTCTTTACAGGACAACCCGTTGCAGTCGATTGGCAATGAGCGTGCGAGTTTTCGAAGTCTCCGCAAGAACATCGGTGGCCGATGGAAGCGGCTAGTAAATAAAAAGCCCGAACAAGAGGTGTACACGATTCCACCCGAGCTCAAACCCCAGCTCAAAGAGATCTACGTGTATTAACCACCTCGAAACAATACGTCTTATCAACAGCACTGAAGCAGGAATCTTCAACTGCAAAGGACTCGTGACTTCAACCTACGTCCGCGGTTGAAAATATCATTAATCATATCTTCAAAAACTTTATCTTAGAACATCTGCACGGCCCAACAGCCTCTAATCTTCTTGAACATATCATTTCGACCAATTTATTTAATTCTATTGACCAATGTACTAATTCCCTTCGTTCAGCACTTAAATATTGTGATTTAAAGCCTAGAATCGTATTATTAAGTATTAGAACACTGATGTTTGTGAGTGTTGTTCCGGTGCAGAATTCCGAATGTTGTGTAAGCATGAGTGATAGTCAAATGAATTTAGTTTAATTAATTTAAAGTTATGAATGAAATAGGAAGGTGCGGTCGCGCACACTAGTGACGAAAATCCAATAATTATGATATATGAAGATGATGCCTTGTATAATGTAATGTTTTGACTATTAGGGCATTTTGTAGTTCATTAACTTATTCTAGACATGGTCGTATTATTATGTACGGACATCGATCAAATAGTTTGGGAAGCTCTACATGTATGTACTGTATGTCTTGGAGGATGATATTGTAAACACCTTATTGTTTGATGCAGTATTTTTATATCATTCATTTTGTGTTGTGAGTGAGACTGAATTATGGTACAATTATAATGTAACGTGACAAACATCTTCAACTTTCAAATCGATATATTTTCTGATATTGTTGACTGTAATCCAGGAGTTTCGCATGGAGATCTAAAGTGGTTTGTTCGTCAAATGTTACGTTACTTGCATGATGTAGTTAATTACGGATTTTCGCCCGGTCCTTACTGTGATATAATGTAAGAATCAAATATGGATTATCAATTAGACGTCGAAGAATTTTGAATTGCCTTTAATACCTTGTCAATTACAAATCATAGTTGAAAGGACCAGGACGAGAACTTAAATAGCTCATATTGAGCCTGATATTTTGGAGATTTAAGTTGATAGCTAATAGGTACAATTCAGCCATGATTATTTTCGTTAAACTCTAACTGTTGAGTAGAGAATTACAATGTTATAACAGTAATTTTAGCGTGAGATGTTACTTTTGTTTAGAAAACTGTAATCTTTCGTTGAGGTAATGCGAAATAAATTCCGTCATGATATATATTATTTACTTGTTTTCTTCCAACCCCTAGATCAAAGAAATCCGAAAAGAAACAAAAAAAAGCCGGTTACCTACCACCATGGACAAGAAAAAAGTATTTACTAGTCTGTTTTGCTTACCTGCAATACCATTTAGACCTGATCCTGAAAAGATATCCTCGTCTAAATAAAGAATAAGCTGTGCTGATAATACATTTTTTTGTTTCAACAAACACCAATTACCTAGCCCCAAACTAAGCGTGAGCTTGTGCTGTGCTAAGATAACGGATAGAAATACTTAAATACATATAAACATCCGTATCTAAGGTACAAATGCTCGTGCTCATCACACAAACATTTGCCCCTTGCGGGATTCGAACCCGCAACCGCCTGGTTTAGAAGTCCGGTGCGCGAACGACTACACCAAGACGGTCGTCAATACATTGGTACATTTCCTTTTACCTGCAAATTTTACAAAATATTGGCATTTATCAGGCAATTTAGAACTATGGCAAAAAAAACTATGGTTAAAATCGCATATTGTAAATAGGAACACAACGAGGAAACTTGGAGAAAAGTTTTCTGGAGTGCCACATTTTCAAAGAAGTAGGTTACTTTACTAAATGGGTATAGTGTAAATGGAGTAAAATTTGCATTTGACAAGCCTGTTTCCCACACACAAGGAGGTTCATCTTTGACTTTCTAAAACTACCTCCATTATGAATATCTACTTACATACAGTATTGAAGGTAGACCAACAAATACAATAGTTTTAAATTATTATTTTTTAAAACTGATGAAGTCTCTATAGGTGTAAAATAATTAGGTAGGAAGTAAATAGAGCTGACAATTTTTGAAATACCTAAAAGAGAGAAAAAAATTAATCTACTTTCCTAAGTTATAACCTACAACGCTCAAATTAAAACGCCAACGCCATCTAGCGAGTGATGAGGAACTATATTAAATTACTAGCAACGCCATCTAGCAAGTGATGAGGAACTATATTAAGTTACTAACAACGCCATCTATCAAAATTATATACCAATTTGTTCCTGCGCCGAGCTTGCTTTTAACTAGCAATTTCAAATGTTTGAACAAGAGTTACTGTAAACAATCCCTAGATGTCGTACTTATCAGTACAGGGATATTTTACTAGGTAGCGTAAAGCGACACAGTATTTAAATACCAAAAGTCAATAACTTTAAATTAAATAAAACTTAAAATTTTATAAATAATCCAATATTATGTGTTTTTTTTGCAATTCCTATTATTTATAGGAATTGCAACTTTACAGTCATTATAATAAAATAACCATAAAGAAATATGTTGCGAAACTGCCATCTAGTGTATTTCAGGGTAGTTTTTTGGTTATTAGAATTAAATACTTAATTTACATAATGCTTTCTTACTTTAAGAAGTACCTATTCATATTCTCTATCTAATACTGCTTTCGTTAGATGTCACTAAATGATGGATTTGGATCGTAGCTCATAAAACGGTTTTGTGCTACGACGTCCGATCCGGATCCGATCCGACTCTGTCAAAATTATGTCTTTGATTTTTATGAACATCTAAAAAGACGAAAAGACGTAGTGCGGAACCGCACCAAATACTAACTCGTAAAATACAGTTTCCAGGGTATCTATCTGTATAACAGAAAAAAAATGTTTTTTTCTGTCACCAACCAACACCAACACGAGGTTTTAGGAAATACCTACAAGTTCTACATTACCTAAACTCCTTTCACTTTTCTGTGGGCAAAGTTACATGCGCCTCATTCGACCCTGTCTTATTTTTAGGAACTAAATTATTAAAAAAAACTTAATATATCATTCTCAAAACACACTTCACCAATTTCTTGTAACAAACATACGATACCGCTGGAGGGCGTGGGCCCTTTGTTGTTCGGAATAAGCCTCATTGTGTGTTGAGGGCCGCCTTCCTCTCATTACGACGCTTCATTACCCGAAGTAAGGAAGGAGTACGTGTCAATCTCGCCGGGATTTGGTAAAGATTCGCCCCAGAGGCCCCTACTCGGGATAACGATAGCCGTATTTTTAGCCGACTTCAAAAAAGGAGGAGGTTCTGTGTTCGACTGTACCTATGTGTGTTTTTGTTATCTATTAGCTGTTTTCACCGATTTATCCGTAATTTTTTTTGGGTTTCCTGTTCTTCGTTTTTCTGGGTTTTTGAGTATCCAAAGGGTAAAAACGGGACCCTATTACTAAGCCTCCGCTGTCTGTCTGTCTCTCTGTCACCAGATATCTCATGAACCGTGATAGTTAGACAGTTTAAATTTTCACAGATGATGTATTTATGTTGCCGCTATAACAACAAATACTAAAAACATAATAAAATAAATATTTAAGGGGAGCTCCCATACAAAAAACGTCATTTTTCGCCGGTTTTTGCTCGATATTAAATGATATTAATAATGGCAATAATAAACGCTTATTTTAATAACACAATGTAGTTTACAGTTGAGGCGAAACTGTAAGCCAAAACATGTGTTTTAGGAGAAGTTAAATTTTACAGCACTTATTGTGGGCCAATTAAAAAAATAATAATAAAAAGAGCATACTCGTGAATCCTGAGCATAGTCTGTCTCTTTTCGTTTGATTGGCAGAGAAAGAGATAGACTGAACTTATTTTAGACCGGACACATTGGAATCGAGTCCATTGTCATCCGGAGTAGGATCTTAGATCTTGCTGCGTTAGCGAAATATGGGATATCGCTTGGTTGTCAAGATTTTAGGATTTGGGCTCGTTGAGGTAGGCAGCCGATCCGTCGAGAGGTTTGATTGTTTTGATTTTGCAAGTGGCAAGTTTATTTATTTATACTTTCTGAACAAATCAAAACTAAACGTAAGTACATAAACTACTAAAAGTTTATTATACCAAGGGTACTGCAAACGTTAAATCAAAACATAAAGATCAATCACCCTTTTAAAAGCACTCTTTTATAAAGCAAAACTAATATCAAAGATCGAGCAATTTAAAATAAGTTATTCCTAAAAAAATAAAGTTACATTTTTAAGCTACCCGTTTTACAGTTTGATCTTAATGGTTTGAGCAGCTAATACAATATTACTAAACGAATAAAAATCCCGCTGCGTTGACCCCTATCGGAACACAATAAATTCATTACTGGATTGTAGTAAATAATGATAGGTAGCTTAATGATTATTATCGAAATCTCCATCGCCAGATCGAGAAAATATTCCTCACTCTTGAATAAGTTACTCCATGAAGGATTTTTATGTTAGATACATAACTTACATTTTATTTATTTAAATATGAACATACTTACATACAACTTATGTATAAAATATATAAAAAAATAACAATACATAAGATGTAAATGATTGAAAAATGTATCAATAACTTGATATTATCAAAATATGTCTCTAGGCGCAATAGCCCGATAAATCGTTTGACGTGTCTGTGTGTGTGTGTCTGTGTGTGTGTGTCTGTTTGTGGCGTCGTAGCTCCCGAACCGATGAACAGATTTTGATTTAGTTATTTTTTGTTTAAATTATTAATTAGTCGGAAGTAGTGATGGGTCGAGGGCAAAAACAAATATGGACAAAATGGGCATAAACTTGGCATATTGGGCATAAATGAGTTTACGCCCAAATAAATGCCCGATCACTGGGCAGACCAATAACTTTGTTTTAGCAGAATATCACCCTAAAATAAAACATAGAGACATTTAATTAAATATAAACAGTCATAAAATAATCACAGTTTTATTAAATAACAATTGATTATTCGAATTCTTTGAATCCTGAGTAATTATAAAACTACAGTTTTTAGTCTCGTAAATATAACTCAATATTGACGAGACTTAGTCATCGTAGTCTGAATTTTTTTTGGTGTTTATCACGTAAAAAATCAAATAATACAATATAGAGATAGACATCTTCAATTACCATCATCGTCACTTGGGTTCATATTAGATTTAGGTCGGGATTCATCAGGCGTATTAACTTGAATCGAGTTACATTTATCTTAATTTTCATAATCATTGTGGCGACATCTTACCACTGTCGACCACACTAGCAAGCAACTTCCAGACGCGACGCCTTGACTCGGCTCCTACGGGCTAGATGGCGCTGTTAGCCCGCTCCATACAACACAAACCGCGATATGTAAGATTTAGCACGAGCTTGACTACATATACCTAAACCAAGACGTTGACCATTGGACCTTGTTCCCCGACCAAAACAACCAGTTTGCCTTCCTAACCCAGTCGCGCCAAAGTGGAGACCCCGGCGTGATTTACACTGGAGCACGGAGCCTCACCGTCGTCATCATCAGCGTCGCCTTCTCCCTTGCCAACAGAACCCAGCCAGCAGCATCCAGCCAGCAGTCTTTTGCAAGCCAGCTCACCAGTCCTATGGATACCACCGCAGACCACACCGGTTCTACCTGGTTCCTCAGCAGCTTCACCCAGCTCATCATCCCGACTCACTGTGGACTTCGAGCTCATCCGCACGCATCGTGGACATCACACATGCTCATCCCGACTCATCGTGTGGACATCACGCATTTATCCCGACTCATCGTGGACATCGGGATCCCGACTCGCCGTGGACATTACGTATGCCCATCCCGGCATATCGTGAACTCAACAAGCACTAGCACTTGCAAGCTCACTACGCACAGACTGCTAAGCTCTCAACCATCCTGGCTCAAACAACCTCTGGTTTTCGGGGGGAGTGGTGGAGCGACATCTTATCACTGTCGCCCACTCTAGCAAGCAACTTCCAGACGCGACGCCCTGACTCGGCTCCTACGGGCTAGATGGCGCTGTTAGCCCGCTCCATACAACATAAACCGCGATATGTAAGATTTAGCACGAGCTTGACTTCATATAGCTAAACCAAGACGGTGACCATTGGACCTTGGTCCCCGACCATAACAACCGGTCGGTAGGAAGCGCTTCCCTTGACTTATCTAACCCAGTTGCACCAAATCATCACTTAAAAAACCGTCGGTATTGATCGATTGATCATTAACATTGGACAATGTATATTTTTGGATGGATCATTAGTTTCCTTTTATTCCAATTGTACGCCAAAGATGTGATTATTTTGCACCGTGTATGAAACCATGGATGCTAAACGACCGTTCAGTAGCAGCAAATGGCACGGCGAGGCACCACAAATTCCTTTCTACCAAAATACAGCATCCACAGTCTTTGCAGTTTTCCAAGTCAATTTTTTTTCCCAAATACCATTTCTCATTTAAGGTGGAGCATATCTTTTTAATTTGTGATGTGGAGCAAACCAACCACATAATCTAAACTTAAAAATCGCCAGGTAGTAAATAAATTCCATTGCTTCTGATTCAAAGAGAGTTTATGGCCTTTGGTTTTACTGTTTAGTATATGTGCAGCGCAGTGCAGTGCAGTTTATAGAGTATTGAGAACTTGCGTAACACTATGTTCTACTGCAGTCTTTAAACAGTCTATATCGGAAGTTTCCAGAATAGTTAAGGTAATAGTTGAGGTGTAAGCAAACAGAAATATCGATTAAATATTCTTGAAGGTCATATAATCCGTCCTTAGCCCGTTTCTGTTTAGCGTAATATTAGTCGTCATGAGAGACTTCAGGGACACTCATGAGCAACCTCCGTGGCTGCTCATGTATTCTGACGATGTTACGCTGGTGGGTGCGGACAGGAGACGACTGGTAAGACGTGTGAAGGTGAGGTGGTCCTAACTTAAATGTGGCGAAGACTGAATGCATGGCCTGCAATACTACAGATTCCACATCCGTCCGCATAGGCGAAGGCAAGGTCGAGCGCATGATCTAGTTTAAATACTTGGGATCTGTACTTCACGCTTCTGGTGACATCGACTTCGATGTCAAGCCAAGCGCGGGTTGAATGGCGTGAGGTGAATGATGCCCATTAAACTAAAACGACAGGTCTATAAATCCATCATTAGACCCGCCCTATTACATGGCAGTGAAGCATGGCCTGTACTTCAACGACACAAGCTAGAACTGCGGGCCACGGTGATGAGAATGCTGCGCTGGATGTGCGGAGTTACGGGTTATTCATGGCAGCCTTCATGTTAGTGACATAGCAGACAAATTTCAAGAGTGCCACCTACGTTGGTACAAACATGTCGTGCCAAAACCAGCAAGTTACACCCGCCGGGTCCTGGCAGAAGAGGAAGACCCATAAAATGCTGGCTTGACGTCGTAGCGGATGTCACGCGTGCTAATAGGTTCACCATTAAGGATGCAGAAAACCGCCCGGAGTGGAGGCATAAGAGTAGGAAAGTGGACCGCGGGCTCCGAAAGGACGCAACCGGGACAACGCTCGGATGATGATGATGATTCTTGTAGGTCATTTAAACTTTGCTCATGTTATAATACTCACCAACTTTTATCAAATAGCCACCAAACAAAAAAAATCGTCGTGGGCACAATGTTAGCGGCGCAGCGGTTTGCGTCCGAGCGAAGTGCCTGGAGCGGTCTGATGATCGAACGAGGCGGGCACCTGCACGCAACTCTTTCCCCGTAAATTTTAGCTTTCGTTGCAAGTCCCGTGCCCGCTTAGACTGGATCGGAGAACCGAAATACCTACTTACTCATTATTTTAACTAGTAACATGAACATACCATTTACTTAACATATCAATTTCTTAGTGTTTATTGTAATATATTAGCTATAGTCCAATATATTTTTGTGAAGAACACTTTTCTCTCTTAAATACAACTATTTGAATGTTTATTTTTTCTATAAAACTTCTATTAAAGTTTTTGCTTAGGCAAAAGGCATTTATTTGGCGTTTACGGGCATTTATTCGGCGTTTATTCAATGCGCCCAATATGCCAGGGCATAAACCCGTCTCTAGTCGGAAGTTTTCTTAGCTATGTTTGATGAAAATCAGTTCAAGATAGCCGCCGTAACAAAATGGCGGATTATATAATTTATTTAAACTCCTTCAATATGGGTATCAAATGAAAGGGCTTGACTAGTAGAATACTATACACTATGCTAAATTTGAAATCCAAAATGGTCGCTATCACAAAATTGCATTTTATTTCAAAGTTTACTTACTTACTTTTCCTCAACTATTTTATAATAATTATAATTATTTACTATCGATAAAAAAAAACAGATGAAACACCAAATTACTTAGAATCTTAAAATGCAAGAAAATAATTTAAATAAAATAAAAAATAAGAAGTTCCCTACAAAAATCATGAAATAAAAAAAAAACCCCCGACACAAAATAATAGACGCACATAAAAATCCTAAAACAAGGTTTTATAACTATGGAATTATAACTAGATACAATACAGTCGGTTTAAATGGAAACCCTATAAAAAGCAAAAAAATAAACTGAAATTTTGACCCTACGTACGAGTAAGTATGCAATTTTTAATACTAATGTTGTCGCGTCGGGGGACCACCAAAACGCGAGTCGCGTTCGGGAAGCAAAGCTATTTAAGTAAATGGATTGAGGACTTATACAAAAACTTTATAATAATATGTTACATAACTATGTACTTTAACACAAAGTTAGTTTAATATTAGTGCGGTCCCCCGATGCGACAACATTAGTATTAAAAATTGCATACTTAGGTACGTAGGGTCAAAATTTCAGTTGAATTTTTTGCTTTTTATAGGGTTTCCATTTAATTATTAAATAAAAAAAGAAATATTACCTACTAACTCTTTGTGGTCTTACGATACTTACCATAGGTTTTTCGTACTCGTAACCTAACTTTAACTTTGTAGCAAGTTACTTAGGTATTCCTAGTACCTTCTTCCACCGTTTATAGCTTCTAAAACGACAAAGTTGCTAACCAGCATATTCGCAAAAACCATTCCACGGCAGTTTATGACAATTGAAAGTTGGAATAACTGACTTACATACATCTAGCCGGTATATGGGGCGTGAAATGAGCATAGGAATCGGTATAAGAAGAGGTACAAGCTCCTATGATCGATTTGAATATTAATTTACTAAAATATTTTAGTATATAATTGTATTATTATTTATTCTGTATGTATAACCTACCATGTGCTATTTTATTTATTTGTTATAGGCTACAGACCACCAAATGTTTCAGGCCTGTAGAATAAATACCTTATAGACTAACATTTAAAGGTAAAAATTAACAAGAGACTAATGAAACTGTATAACTACTCATGGACTATGATCACTAATTAAACATTTTAGCAGTCACTTTCTAATCTCTCTACGGTCATGTCGGACTGCCGTCTCACCGAATTATAAGAGTGAAGAAATAGAGAGAGAACCTGTGTATTGCGGACACACTTGTGCACTATAATATGTCCCGCGCAGTTGGCTGATCTCTGTTGAGATAGGCCGCCGTAATCGAAATTCGGCTAGGAGGACATTACACGTTTCAGCGTCTTGATACCTAAGCTGTTTAAATAATTTCTTAAAATCTCAGCCTAAATAAAAACAAAGGAAGATACCTACGGGGGAATTGTAAGCTTGGATCTATTTCCATGTTGATACTTTAGCTATTAATTATTTCTCTTAGCTTAAATAATAACAAAGGAAGATAAGGTACTTCGGCGAAATCTTGACCTATCACCATTGGACAATTTACCAAGTTTTTTTTATACCGTATTTTCCTTTATTTAAATAATCTAAGGTTTAGATGGGAATAAAAGGAGACAGGTAAATAATATGAATGAGGAATGCTATCTGTTGAGGAGATCGAAGGTAGGAAATAAGAACTCAAAAGACCCTGGAACTTGGACCGCGGGCCTTTGACCTTGGTTCCTCGCTCCGTAGAAGGACTGAGAACGTGTGGGAACCTTGGAAGATCGGAACTCGGCCTTCGGAGCAGACTCAGACAATACTGGCCGAACCTAGTCCAGTCAGCACCCTGTCGGAATATACAATGTGTCCGAGTTTTGACTGGCGATAATTTAAGGGTCTTTAATTCATCGATGTTATCCAAAAAAAAACAATGTGGGGTTCTAATTCCCTCCCTCTTAAAATAGCAGCCGTTTTAAGTATTATTTATAAATTCAATTTCTTCCTTGAACCTTCCAAATGAATCTTTTTTCGTAACTTTTACCTTTTCCTTCTTTTTTCATAACTATTACCTTATATCGCCTATCAAGTGAAATAAATATCAATTTAAAAATTATCAACTATCGTAGAGAAATGACTTGTCCACTTTTTGTATGGAGGCTGGTTTTTTATTCTAACATATCACCAACCCCCAATAAACTATATTTATCTATAAGCTACAAAAATATGAAACGCGCAACCATAGAAATCAAAATTTTAAACGCCTCCATTTTTGAGAAAAAATTTTTTTTGTAATGTGACATCATCCATTGATCACTCACTTGTATTTTCTGGCTGTTTGGGTCAATCCTTGGCCTACTCAAACTGGGTGACTGATTAAAAAATATTTTTGTTTTCTTTTCTTGATTCTTCAGTCAATCATTCATTCCCTTGCGTTTTTTTTATGTTTGGTTGCAATTTTTTGACAGTCCTTTTCTTTCATGCGTTAATTGTTATACCTAGCCGAAGGTGCGGTTATGTAAAGACAAACACTAAAATTAATTTCAATTTTACTCTAAATCGGAGGCCTTAAAAAATATGTTATTTATGCAGGAAGGCTGGTTTTTGTGAACTCTTTCATATAATACTTAATTTATTCTGTTTTTCTAAACATATAGACGAATAACAAAACATTATTGGGCAACTCTTTGAAAACAGGTAAATAGTTTTTTTAAACTCATTACAAAACTATCCCAAATATTTTTTTTCGATATTTGTTTATGACAAAAAAGTTTTTTCGTTACGATAACAAAATTGTATAAATTACAGGCCCTTCAATTATCGCCGGTCGAAACCTGGACACACTGTACAGAGTTTAGGATACTCTGGTCACAGAACCTCGGGTCACGGAACTCTGACCTCGGAACTCGCACATTGGATCGCCAGAACCTTTTGCTTAGCACTTGGATCACTGGTCACGGCACGTCGGACTCTATACTCAGGACTTGAGTTCCTATTGCTTGGATAGTTGGATAGGAAGGTTTGTTACATAGGTTTGTTGATAGGGAATGTATTATTTAGGTGCCATATTTTGACTAAGTTACGCAAATATATTTCAAAAAATAAGTACGTAAATAATTTGAATTATCTACTTACATAGTTAAAAGTATGAACTGCGGTATTGTGCGTTAAACTAGCAAATAAAAGGTTCCATACCGTTCCGTAAAGTTACATTCTGTTTGTACTTGGTTTTTGAGGGTTCCGTACTCAAAGGGTAAAAAGACTCCACTGTCCGCGTGTCTTTGTTTTACCAGGGTGTATTTCTGTTGTCGCTATAACAACAAGTACTAAAAACAGAATAAAATAAATATTAAGTCCCATAAAATAAACGTGATTTTTGCCGTTTTCTAAAAAAAAAGTTATAATACTTGTAGTGTCCAATGTTGTATAGATAATGGTACGGAACTTTTCGTGCGCGAGTCCGACTCGTATTTGCCCCGTTTTCTTATAATCATAATATCAAGTTAGGTATGTACCGTACAAACGGGTAGATATCTAATATCATCATCTTCATCATTTTCCTAGCGTTATCCCGGTCGTGCCCTTGCACGCGAGTGCCCAGGGTCCGCTGACTATGATCCAGAATGTAGCAGATCAGGTAATTACAGTGGAGCGACTGCCATCTGACCTCCGTGACCCTGTTAACAGGGAAACCTGACCGGGTATGGATCATGGTTACACATTCAGTCGCCAGAATGGGCAGGTTTCCTCACGATGTTTTCCCTTACCGTAAGACCATTGGTTAGTGAAACTTTGGTTAGTGAAACAACTAATTAACATAAATTGGTTAGTGAAACAACTAATTAACATAACCCAGAAAAATGTAATTGGTACATGGCGGATGGTGGGATCGAACCGGTACCTCCTGCATGAGAGGCAACCCGTTAGCCACTGCGCCACCGACGGTCATATTCGATAGCACATATCACTCTGCCACAGGTTTATGTTCTTCTATATTGTCTTCTTTTGTGCTTCATATTTTTTCGCTACTTACTTTGGAAGATATGCTAATGGGAAAATTAAATAATTTTATTAATGCCACACATTCTGAATAAAGACTAGTGAGCTGAGCAGTGTTGCTCGAAATACGCTGCCTAAATCGGTCATTGCAGTCGCGCCGGCCGATAAATATTCACCTACCCAACACCACATTATTTGTCTTGCTTGTATTATGTTAAAAATCTGTCAAACTTTATACAAAAACCGGTCAAGTGCGTTTTTTAAGCTAGCAGTTAAGCCTTTAGAGAGGGGGGGGGGGGGGGGAGGACAGACAGGCAGACAGACGGACATGACGAAACTATAAGGGTTCCTTGTCAGGAATACGGAACCCTAAAAAGCTGCGATTATTGTTAAATTAAGGTTGTGCAGCTCGGCCTTCAATGGTAAGTTGCTAATACGAAAAGTGTAAACTGACTCGCGCATGATAATTACATAACAGATATTTTCACATAAACTCTCTAGTTTTTTTCTAATTGACATTAAAATATTTTTATTTTTATAACTTAAGCAATTATTTTGCAAGTTTTTACGAAATTAAATCAAATTTCACTTACAAAAATTAATCGACTGTGTCATCCGGTGGGACTCGAACCCACGTCCCTTCGCTATCCGGGCGAGTGCTCTTACCAAATCGAACGCCGGCTCACTGGCGTAGCAAGCACTTGCAAAAATTCGTCGACTGACTAACGTCCTCCGTAGCTTAGTTGGTAAGAGCACTCGCCCGGATAGCGAAGGGACGTGGGTTCGAGTCCCACCGGATGACACAGTCGATTAATTTTTGTAAGTGAAATTTGATTTAATTTGACATTAAAATAATTTGTGGAATATAACATGTATGAAACTTATCTTCAATGACACACTTTCTATGGTATTTTTTCATCACTGCTTTCTGAAGTCGTGTTATCTTACAACATTTTAAATACAGTCGATATATTGGACACAATGATTTTCAATATTTTAAAAGTAAAGTGTGGTGAACGAACGGTGCGGGCGGCGTCAGAATGACGAATGCCATCGGTTGCCGAGACGCGACGGCTCGCACCAGTACCACAGAATAAGTACTAGTACTTCGTACAGAAGTATAGCTTAGCAACTGTATTCAGAGAAATGTCTACTCAATGTCGTCAACAATATGGCGTAATTTAGTTCGCCTCAGAGTCAAGCACATTTTCGTGTAGACACCTACAAAGATCCATTGCAAGATAATTTCATACTTATTGCTTTGGAATATGATTCATAATACACTAAACCTATTCAGTGACGTAATATCACGCGACGCGATAGGGTTGACTGCTACGAGAAGCTTCTAACGCCATCTAACGCCTCTTTCTAGTACTTTATTCGTTCTCGTCCAGCCAGCAACGTAGCCGCGCGGCCGCCGGTGAATAAAACGCGCGAGCGTGTCGCTGGCCGGTAGCGACACTCAACTTATTTAGCCCCTAAGTAAGGGTCGCCGCGCGTAGGTACGTTTTTGCAACCTACGCTGGGAGATACACAGGCCTGCCAGTACCAGTATTTTTTTGGTTGATTTTTGATTCATTTCTATCGGTTCTTATTATATTATCGATATAATTCTATTGAGATAATTAGTGAGTTTTATTAGTATTAAAGTTCAATCAACAAATAAAGAATTATTTATTCAGGTAGAGATTGTTGGTAAAGTGAGTTTGATTGTAGGAAATACTTAATCTTTGGGATTACACTAAACCGGTTTTTAACATAGATGAATTTACCAGTAGAAAGCAACATTTCTTCGGGTGACATAGTTATTTTTTTTAGGGTTTCGTACCCTAAGGGTAAAAACGGGACCTTATTAAGACTCTACTGTCCGTCTCTGTCATACTAAAAACAAAATAAAATAAATATTTAATGAGGGCTCCCATAACGTAATGTTATTGCTCGATATATTGATACAGCAACAGCTAGTCGCTTCTAATATTCACAGAATATTAAGTTGTATTTTATTCACTTTAAAAATAAATAATACTTTCTTCATTCTTCTTTCTATGGGAGACGTGATTTTTAAAACTTAAATAATACCGAACCCTTTATTAGTGAGTTCGACTCGCACTTGGCCGGTTTTTCAATTGCACCTGTGCGAAGCTAGGACGGTTCGCTTTACGAGTACTTTAGTACAATACAAACAGATTTTTTTAAAATTAAATGTTACCCGTCGACGCCACTTAAGAGTGCGACATTATACTTCAAATTATTTTGACATGAATACAAAAGAAAAGGCATTAACCTTAATTAAATAATTGGAATCGTCGACTATCATTAAACAATTTTCATTGCTCTATCGAGCAGGATACTGTAATGATTCTTTACAGTATTTTGTATGGCGGAAGCAGTGTAACTGATTTAGTGTTGTGTACGAGTAACAATTTGTAATTTTATCATCGACAGAGGTTAAATTAGAATAAATAAAGCACTCAAATGTTCATTATATATTTGCATGCAATAAATTAATAATTTACTTTCGTAAATATACTTGCAAAGAAATCGCATAACTCATATTAATTATCGACAGTGGAGTTAAAATAGTAAAAACAATATCGAAAGTGAGATTTGAGAAATCGAATTTGTGATATCGATTGCAGTTAAATCTTATTTAATATTTATTGATTAACTTCCATGCTGTCTAGACAAATATTTATTCGGAGATCGAGAATTTCAAGGAAAAAATACAAATAATAGGTCATCTACTGAAAAGCTTGTCTAGAAAGTTATCGATAGTTTATAAATATCTAAAGACTATCGAATAATAGTTTATTGATTCTAGTGATATAAGGAAAACTATCGACAGTATACGATAGTCGCCTATCGATAGGCAACACTAGAATTTATTCCATCGCGACGAATACATGGGCCGTGAAATTACTGTTACAATATGTGTATTGAATTAACGGTGAGCTATTTATTTGCATTGATGGCTTATGAACTTCATGACGATTGGAATTAAATTGATTTTTCAATCATCTTTCAAGTATTATCCTGGAATAAAAACAGATACTTAAGTAGGAACACAAAAATTTAAAGATGAGATATATTCAATTTGAAGTCGTATATTTCCTTTTGGCTTTTCCGCAGTATGGTAAAAGTAAAAAAAATAAAGTTAGCCTATATAAATCCCACTTCTGGGCAAATGCCTCGCCTCAACTATGGGGAGGTACGAGCTATACTCCAAGACTCGGGCTCAGTGCGGATTGGTGGAGGGGTGTCTGTAAGGCAAGTGACCAACCTTACTGCCAGATGTTATCAAGCCCCCTTAGTAGTGGTAGAGCTACGTAAAAAAAACGCAAATCGATGTATCGGATTGAAATTTGGTACACATGTACTTTAGGTTAATATAATCATTTTGGTTGGTAGTTCTACAAAAAATATTTCCATGAGCGGGAACGTAAAGACGTCATCAATTTTTTGTATGGGATTTGAAATTTTTTTCTTCAGAAACCTGTTGTCTGTGGTATCAAATAAAAGAGCTTTATAAGCCGGTTCCAAAAATATACTGCACTATTACGTTTGGGCCAGATTTTTTCTTAAAATCAAAGAAATATTTTCAAAATATACCAAGTTTGGGCTCCTCCAGGTAGGAGACGGCTTAATATTATTTTGTAAAACATACGCCAAATATTTCTTAATATACTCATATCTAACCATAAGAAGGAGATTTTAAAATAACAATAATTGCTATTTTTTAAGTTTTTTTCCTTATTAATTACTTAAATATGACATTCAGAATTATCGAAAAAAAATCGAACTGCTGTACTCAACTATATTATGTTTCATGGTATTATCTATGCCAAATTGAAGCTCACACGCTTCCTTTCCCAAAAAAGTCCACCCCCTGTTTGCACCTGAGCGGCTTTGATGCGCGAGCTGAGCTCAATCTGTGAGGGGGGGGGGGATGTTTTGGGGATAAAAAGTCAGTGGGCATCAATTTAGCATAGATAATACCATGAAACACAATACAGTCCAGTGCAGTACAGTTTGATATATTTTTTTCGATAATTCTCAAACTTTATGATACGGAAAAAAATTGTAATTATTTTTTTTAAATCGCCTTTTTATGGTTAGATATGAGTATATTAATAAACATTTGGCGTATGTTTTCCAAATAATATTAAGCCGTCTCCTACCTGGAGGAGCCCAAACTTGGTATGTTTTGAAAATATTTCTTTAATTTTTAGAAAAAATCTAGCCTAAACGTATAGTGCAGTACATTTTTGGGACTGGCTTATAAAGCCCTTTCATTTGATACCACACATGATAGGTTTGTGTAACCACAAACGACGACCACATATATTTTTTAGGTTAATACAATCATTTTGACCGGTAGTCAAAATGATTGTATTAACCTAAAGTACCTGGGTACCATATTTCAATCCTTTACATCGATTTGTGGTTTTATATCACTTTTTGCTTTATTTGCAATATAGGGCCTCTGACTAGGTTTAACGACTAATATCAATAGATATTAGGGACCAACTGCTTAACATGCCTTCCGAAGCACGAAGATGTTTGTCATGGACGTCACTTAAAATAGTTAGGATGGTCACCCATCCAGTCACGACCGCGCCGTGGGTTGCTTAACTTAGATATCTCTACCAAAGCGCGGCCGCCACTGCGCCACAAGCACTTAATTATGGTAAAAATAAGGGTTTATTAAATGATAGTGCATTTAAAAAGAAGTAAATGTGTCATAAGCGCGCAGAAATTGCGTGCCCCAAATTAAGCAAATTGCCCAATTTGCATTCAAATTTCGTACACATATGACATTTGACACGTAAACGAAAGTGTGCTCAGCGCATCAAATTCGAATGGCCGCGCAGCAGGAGATGACATGTCTATCTATTTTTATAAAATACACTGTCATTGGGTTTATTTTTTACCTCTATCACCACGCGTGTACACTCACGTGCATTATATTTGGGGTCGGCTTAGTATGTTTTTCTCTTTCATACAATCCTATCACTCGTCATTGACTCATCCACTCCTTTCATAATCATATCATGCTTTATACAGTCCAGTCATCTCTTTCTAGGTCGGCCTCTTCCCTTCCATCCACTAACATTCATACTCATCATTCTTTTTGTCACATGATTCTCCTCTCTTCTTATCACGTGTCCATACCAAGATAAACGGTTTCCCGTCATCTTTTCTGTCACAGGCGCCACTTGCACTTTAGTATGTACAATACTACGAAAACAGCTTTTATTACGTAGGAAATAGAGACAGTCTCAATGTCAAAGTGCGGTAGTCAGACGTGCGCCAACTGTAGCATTTGAATAACAGAAAAATACCCAAAATGATATCTAGAAGACATCCCTCTTATCCAAGGTTGCATTACATTTAAAAAATATATATAAGTGTGCCGGTTTTTCGTAATTTATTTGTATGCAATAAAAATATAAGCTTTGACTATTCGACCTGACCTAACCTTCAGAAAGTTAATGACCAAAATGATTTGGGTACGTGCATTTCGTATCGTTAATTTCGATGCACCCTGCAAACGTTGAAACACTTATGATAGCCATAACCAAACTGTATCGTAACGGAGCTTTGGAACTGGCCAAGGAGACAGAGGGGCGTTTAATAAGCCTTTAGTCTATTCCCCCTGAGTGGACACTGTCACGTCCAATTTGTACTATTCTACTCACTTAAACCTATTTAATTCGTACTAAAGAGTCCTCTGGAATTCCCTTGCTCATTCAGACGACGATTGTTGGCCACTCGTTCTTGTACACGTAGATATTCAGAAACTAGATGTGGCAGTTAATAAAATAATATTGCACCTATATTCCGTGCCATTTAACGGTGCATAAAAAGTCATTGACCCGTCACCAATATGAAACATCATATGACTTTCGCATACGTATTGGCGATAGCGAAATTCGCTGTAGAATAGATTGAATCTTGTCTTGGGGGCCAGGGCAGGTAATTATTAATTTAATAATATTACTCATTTTCCTAATGTAGTGTTATAGGAATGGCGGACTAATTACTAGTAAGGGGGCTATAAAATACCCATAACGTCATCCATACATAACCTATTGTGACAATTATCGAACAAAAGCAAACCACAATCGAAATCCTCACTCCTCAATATTAAATCTTATTTAATATTTATTGATTAACTTCCATGCTGTCTAGACAAATATTTATTCGGAGATCGAGAATTTCAAGGAAAAAATACAAATAATAGGTCATCTACTGAAAAGCTTGTCTAGAAAGTTATCGATAGTTTATAAATATCTAAAGACTATCGAATAATAGTTTATTGATTCTAGTGATATAAGGAAAACTATCGACAGTATACGATAGTCGCCTATCGATAGGCAACACTAGAATTTATTCCATCGCGACGAATACATGGGCCGTGAAATTACTGTTACAATATGTGTATTGAATTAACGGTGAGCTATTTATTTGCATTGATGGCTTATGAACTTCATGACGATTGGAATTAAATTGATTTTTCAATCATCTTTCAAGTATTATCCTGGAATAAAAACAGATACTTAAGTAGGAACACAAAAATTTAAAGATGAGATATATTCAATTTGAAGTCGTATATTTCCTTTTGGCTTTTCCGCAGTATGGTAAAAGTAAAAAAAATAAAGTTAGCCTATATAAATCCCACTTCTGGGCAAATGCCTCGCCTCAACTATGGGGAGGTACGAGCTATACTCCAAGACTCGGGCTCAGTGCGGATTGGTGGAGGGGTGTCTGTAAGGCAAGTGACCAACCTTACTGCCAGATGTTATCAAGCCCCCTTAGTAGTGGTAGAGCTACGTAAAAAAAACGCAAATCGATGTATCGGATTGAAATTTGGTACACATGTACTTTAGGTTAATATAATCATTTTGGTTGGTAGTTCTACAAAAAATATTTCCATGAGCGGGAACGTAAAGACGTCATCAATTTTTTGTATGGGATTTGAAATTTTTTTCTTCAGAAACCTGTTGTCTGTAGTATCAAATAAAAGAGCTTTATAAGCCGGTTCCAAAAATATACTGCACTATTACGTTTGGGCCAGATTTTTTCTTAAAATCAAAGAAATATTTTCAAAATATACCAAGTTTGGGCTCCTCCAGGTAGGAGACGGCTTAATATTATTTTGTAAAACATACGCCAAATATTTCTTAATATACTCATATCTAACCATAAGAAGGAGATTTTAAAATAACAATAATTGCTATTTTTTAAGTTTTTTTCCTTATTAATTACTTAAATATGACATTCAGAATTATCGAAAAAAAATCGAACTGCTGTACTCAACTATATTATGTTTCATGGTATTATCTATGCCAAATTGAAGCTCACACGCTTCCTTTCCCAAAAAAGTCCACCCCCTGTTTGCACCTGAGCGGCTTTGATGCGCGAGCTGAGCTCAATCTGTGAGGGGGGGGGGGATGTTTTGGGGATAAAAAGTCAGTGGGCATCAATTTAGCATAGATAATACCATGAAACACAATACAGTCCAGTGCAGTACAGTTTGATATATTTTTTTCGATAATTCTCAAACTTTATGATACGGAAAAAAATTGTAATTATTTTTTTTAAATCGCCTTTTTATGGTTAGATATGAGTATATTAATAAACATTTGGCGTATGTTTTCCAAATAATATTAAGCCGTCTCCTACCTGGAGGAGCCCAAACTTGGTATGTTTTGAAAATATTTCTTTAATTTTTAGAAAAAATCTAGCCTAAACGTATAGTGCAGTACATTTTTGGGACTGGCTTATAAAGCCCTTTCATTTGATACCACACATGATAGGTTTGTGTAACCACAAACGACGACCACATATATTTTTTAGGTTAATACAATCATTTTGACCGGTAGTCAAAATGATTGTATTAACCTAAAGTACCTGGGTACCATATTTCAATCCTTTACATCGATTTGTGGTTTTATATCACTTTTTGCTTTATTTGCAATATAGGGCCTCTGACTAGGTTTAACGACTAATATCAATAGATATTAGGGACCAACTGCTTAACATGCCTTCCGAAGCACGAAGATGTTTGTCATGGACGTCACTTAAAATAGTTAGGATGGTCACCCATCCAGTCACGACCGCGCCGTGGGTTGCTTAACTTAGATATCTCTACCAAAGCGCGGCCGCCACTGCGCCACAAGCACTTAATTATGGTAAAAATAAGGGTTTATTAAATGATAGTGCATTTAAAAAGAAGTAAATGTGTCATAAGCGCGCAGAAATTGCGTGCCCCAAATTAAGCAAATTGCCCAATTTGCATTCAAATTTCGTACACATATGACATTTGACACGTAAACGAAAGTGTGCTCAGCGCATCAAATTCGAATGGCCGCGCAGCAGGAGATGACATGTCTATCTATTTTTATAAAATACACTGTCATTGGGTTTATTTTTTACCTCTATCACCACGCGTGTACACTCACGTGCATTATATTTGGGGTCGGCTTAGTATGTTTTTCTCTTTCATACAATCCTATCACTCGTCATTGACTCATCCACTCCTTTCATAATCATATCATGCTTTATACAGTCCAGTCATCTCTTTCTAGGTCGGCCTCTTCCCTTCCATCCACTAACATTCATACTCATCATTCTTTTTGTCACATGATTCTCCTCTCTTCTTATCACGTGTCCATACCAAGATAAACGGTTTCCCGTCATCTTTTCTGTCACAGGCGCCACTTGCACTTTAGTATGTACAATACTACGAAAACAGCTTTTATTACGTAGGAAATAGAGACAGTCTCAATGTCAAAGTGCGGTAGTCAGACGTGCGCCAACTGTAGCATTTGAATAACAGAAAAATACCCAAAATGATATCTAGAAGACATCCCTCTTATCCAAGGTTGCATTACATTTAAAAAATATATATAAGTGTGCCGGTTTTTCGTAATTTATTTGTATGCAATAAAAATATAAGCTTTGACTATTCGACCTGACCTAACCTTCAGAAAGTTAATGACCAAAATGATTTGGGTACGTGCATTTCGTATCGTTAATTTCGATGCACCCTGCAAACGTTGAAACACTTATGATAGCCATAACCAAACTGTATCGTAACGGAGCTTTGGAACTGGCCAAGGAGACAGAGGGGCGTTTAATAAGCCTTTAGTCTATTCCCCCTGAGTGGACACTGTCACGTCCAATTTGTACTATTCTACTCACTTAAACCTATTTAATTCGTACTAAAGAGTCCTCTGGAATTCCCTTGCTCATTCAGACGACGATTGTTGGCCACTCGTTCTTGTACACGTAGATATTCAGAAACTAGATGTGGCAGTTAATAAAATAATATTGCACCTATATTCCGTGCCATTTAACGGTGCATAAAAAGTCATTGACCCGTCACCAATATGAAACATCATATGACTTTCGCATACGTATTGGCGATAGCGAAATTCGCTGTAGAATAGATTGAATCTTGTCTTGGGGGCCAGGGCAGGTAATTATTAATTTAATAATATTACTCATTTTCCTAATGTAGTGTTATAGGAATGGCGGACTAATTACTAGTAAGGGGGCTATAAAATACCCATAACGTCATCCATACATAACCTATTGTGACAATTATCGAACAAAAGCAAACCACAATCGAAATCCTCACATGTTCCAAACAAAAGATCATCAGTCTCACGTCTTCAGTGATCCAATTTACACATCATTTTAATTGATAGCTTTCAAACTATTGAATAAACAAAGCTTGTTATTTCAACTTTTTATTTTACTGTTTTTTTTACAGTTTTACTTCAATTTGACAAAGTAGTATAAAGGTGTAGCGAGTTTCTTCAGTAGGTCTTGTCTATTACCTACAAAAACTACTTGTAGTGTTATCATTATTAAAATAGATAGTTTAACGCTAGCATAACATTAACATTTCCAGTATCCAAATTTCCATAGCCATATCCACGTCATGACCGCACACTTGCACTCATTACGTGGTCCAAAGGACCCCTAATAGCACTGACCCAGTCCACCATGAGTTAGAAATGGCCACCGTAATTATTTCCGCATCGTGTGGATTTATGCTTTTAATTTAAACACCTGGACCTACTCTGTACGACCATGTCCATATTGTCGACTCTGTCCTAATACCAGGAATAAATAATCCATACTAATATTATAAATGCGAAAGTGTGTCTGTCTGTTACCTCTTGACGCTTAAACCACTGATCCGATTGAGATAAAATTTGGTATGAAGATAGTTTGAGACCCTGGAAAGGACATCGGCTACATTTTGTCGCGATATAAAAAAATTAAGAGGGTGAAATCGGGGATGACGGTTTATATGGAAAATCCAACACTTGCGGGCGAAGTCGCGGGGAACCACTTGTAATAAATAAATATTGGACAACAACAAGATCACATACATTCCTCTGAACCCAAAGGGAGTAGCTAAAGGACTCACAGCAAACGGCTTAACGTGCTTTTCGAGGTACGGGGGGTTAGCACTACCAACTTACCGAATCCGGAGCTGTTTTTGAGTGTCTCAAAAACATACAAAAAAAATTGGGATCTCGTTGATAGAAGCCAGCGCAGACTAAGGTGAGATTGTTATAAGTAACAGTATGAAAGTTCGAAAAAGAGCAACGACTATAATCGATTACATATCTATTTGATTTAATTTATTAGATATTATTGCACTTGAAAAATGTATTAATTTTTTTTATGAGTGTTCACACTGGCTCTATGCCCGAAGTCCCAGCTGAATATCAGTGTCGTTCGTGACTGTACTTTTTGTCTCGACTTATATTGAGCTTTTTGGCACACTGTTTTTAATCTATTTTGTATTCTATTCGTTTATAATAAGCTTCTACTTATTGTGGTGCATTTTTTTAGTGTCCTGTTACTTTTGTTGTGCCTAGAAACTATTATTATTCAGAAGTCTGACAGAGTAGGGCACTGTAATGGCGAATTGTTTCGAATTTGTCCGTGGTCGATTACTAAGCAGTTTCGGATCGGTTTGCGGCTTCCATTCGCTGAATGCGCTTTTATGTCACTTTGCGGTGCCAACTTCGATTGCATCAATTGAAAATATTGCTATTTAGTACCGGTTGGAGCTTGAAAGGTCAATTTTATTTGCAACCTCAGATCATAGAACGAAGAGCAATGAAAGGAACTATCGACCTTCACATCTACTTACACATCACACACATTTTCCAGTTGTTTGTGTGCGTGCACTGCGCGCAATAGGTAATTTAATATAAAAGGCTTTGCGCTTCTTATAGGTAAAAGAGTCTTCTAGTAATTGTAAAGCCCACGAATATGTATTTATAGCTTTTCACATGTACTGTTTTCCAAAATGCAAATCGAAATTATGTCCATAACAAAAGTTGTTGTCAATTGACAGTACTCTTACTCGTATATGATATTCATATCATTATTGGTCGCGAAAGACTAAGATGTTCCTTCTCTTTTGGCGACACAGGTTCGCGAAGAATTACCGAGTTAATACATCTCTTCTTTCTATGGTCGGAGTTATTAACTAAAGGACACCTACCTCCGAATACTCCAGCGACGAAACACAGCAAGCTGCTTGGCGCCGGGCTCCGGTGGGTGGGTGGTAGCTACCAGGCGGCACCTAGCAGCAACCTAATTTATAACAAATCACCTTATAGGTGATTTGTTTCAACCTTCAAAATTCCTTCAAAATTTATCATTTCCATTTCTTTCACAATTGAGTAAAAATATTTCGTCATAGCCTCAATACTAGCTGAGTAGGTACGAGTGGGTGTACACAAGTTCGGAATTTTCTCTAGAAAAATCTTGAGTTTCGCTTCAGCACTTCACTGGCATTTGCAATTTCATTAGCGCCTTTATCCAAATAAGAGGCTCTGTATAAAAACTGGCAGCGTACAAAACAATGTGTATTCAAGTTGGGCGTAGAAATTCTTTGTCGTCTGTCATATCCAATTTAACAAGCCAAGAAACAAAGCTATTAGGGGGATATTTTTTATTCGTTGATTGCTGCTGGTGCCCAATTTACCAGTTTCGGTAAATGGATTATAACAATTTGTTAAAACAAATTAGGGCGCTCCGCGTACACTCTGTTCTTAGCAAACTTCTTTTCGGGGGCTTCGCTTTTTGCCTGTTTTTCGTTTATTCATGGTGGGAAGCCAAATTGATCAATTAAAATGTTTGGCTCGTTAATGTTTTGACAAAGTACCTATAACACCTATTTACATGACGTAATGTAAAACGTAATATGTTTATATACAAAAAAATATTTTTTTCCTTTAATAAAGTTATAAGCTTGTGGCTCACAGTTTTACTGTGTGCCACATTAAAGGTAGGAAGTTTATCATTTAAATGTACAGTGACCATCAAATACATAAGTATTTATATTTGTTGCAAAATCACCCCTATTACAACTGCATAAGATGCCACAGTGCTTACATTGACGTGCTGTGCTGGACGGTGCGTGTTTTAGCATAACCCTTCCTTTTGTATTTAGCCGCTCGTATAAGACTTTAGGCGAAATAAGCGATACTTAGTCAGTCCTACTGTTGCACCATTTACGAAAAACAGTAGCAGTTTTCTTTCTACAAGATCAATTTCATAAATCACGTATATACTCATCATCCGTATTATGATGATATCGGAATCATCAATAAGTGAAATACTGAGACATCTTCCATTGTTCGATAACATTGCAAAAAGGTCCTTATATCAACCACGAATTACCATCACACGAAATAAAAAAGGTAGATACACCCAAACTGCTCAGAGTTGGTCAACACAATCCTGTCATGTCCTCAGGATTTCGAATCATTCTACAAGTTCAGATAGATGCTGGTTTATAAGGGTCTTATCGACTTTCTACAGTATTCGAGCTGTAAAAAGTTTAGGCTCCTTCACGTAACATTTGCGCACGGAAACCAACATGGTTTTATATTATTTTATTTGTATTTAAGCTTGTGACTCTTGTGAGTAATAGGATTAAGGTAGGGTTTCCCTTGGCGGATACAGTTTCGAAGTGAAAAGGTAAATTTGCTTTATAAGTTCGGTTCATATCTCGTCATAACGTTTTACTGTCGTATACATACGTAACTTGAAGTAAAGGCAACAAAGGGTGAGATGCAGAAAGCTCGAACCCCTTACTTTATGTGGGTACTTAAGTATAATATCTGACAATGTATTTGTAAACAAAGATTTAAACATTATCTTTACAAGCACATTTCGCAAAATTATGAGTGCGAAAGCTTTTGTTAAAACTTGCAAAGAATTTATTTAATTTATTTTTCTTTTTATTTTTGCCTCTAGGCACAATACAATAATTAAGAACGGTTATCAATTAACAAATAAACATTGTGTAATATTCATGTAAACCTAAAAAGGTGTTTTTAGCCTGGAAAGTGTATTAAATTTATAATGTGTGTTTACATTAATATTAGTTATAGTGTACCTACTTGCATCTTTTGTTTATTGTTTGAATAAAGAATTTTAAAAATGGTATGAACTATAAAGAAAAAAATACATAGTTGGTTTTAGATACCTACAGCACAGCTCTTTTTAAAAGCACGCTTTAATTTGAACTTAAGAATCGAATATAGCCCAAGGTTTTGAGACATTAATACCTACCTACTAGCTACTTGTATAAACTGTTAAAAAAATGCAAGTATCAGTATGTTGTATGTATAAAACAAAGTACTTAGCGCCTGCGACTGATCTTTCTGTAAAACGTTTTTATATTGTGGCAAAGAAATGTCAGGATATAGGAGTTACTGTAATCTGTACCGCAGTTTATATGATGCCTTTGACATTGCTACGGGGTTGTGAGCGGATAAGAGACATATAGTAAGTACCTCAGACCATAGAAAGAAGAGATATGCAATAACTCGGTAATCCTTTGCGCACATGTGTCGCCAAAATTTGCGTGTGCGTCACAACTATCAGAAAAATCATCTATAAAATGAAAACTGACTTAATGACTGACTAACGGACACAACTACTAGAATACTCATTACTCAGATAAAAATGAAAACTGACTTAATGACAGACTGATATATTAACGCATATTTATTACGCAATTTTCACCATGCTTCCTTTTATAGTGTAGGTGAGCAAGAAGAATGGATTTTGTCGCCCTTTATTAAAGGGATAATTAAGCTATTTGTTTAGAAGTTAAGAATGGAGTATTATAGGATTTTTCAAAATTCAGCCTCTAATAGGAATAAAAGAGGGATGGATCAGCCATTTGCGCACACGAAGTCGCGGGCATTGTCTAGTGTAACCATAAAGACCACAGTAATTAAATTCACTACCCTGATTAGCGCACAAGAAGGTGAAGAGCGTCGGTGGCGTAGTGGCTAGCGGGTTGCCTCTCATGCAGGAAGAGCCGATTTCAATCCCACGTGCCGCCATGCACCAATGACTTTTTCTGAGTTATGTACATTATGTTTCACTAACCAATGTTCTTACGGTGAGGAAAAACATCGTGAGGAAACCTGCACATTCAGGCAGCTAAATGTGTGACCATGATCCAAAACTGGTTAGGTTCCTCTTAACAGGGTTACGGAGTTCTGATGGTAGTCGCTTCACTGTAATTACCTGATCTGCCAAATGCTGGATCATGGTCAGTGGACCCTGGGCCCTCGCGTGCGAGTGCACAACCGGGTATCCCGGTTGGAAGATGATGACCCTGATTAGCGCACAGTGCATGCATACAAATGACAGTGAAATGTGACTATTCCTCTGCGAAGATCATTATAGCCCGATCGAATTCTAAAATTCGAAATTCTCATTATTTTTTAAATTCAAATCACCAAAGCAAAACACAAACGCCCGCCGCCTGCACCGCTCACTGTCCCTATTCTCGTCTACCCCCGCACACCCTTCCCCTGTAGGCGAGGACTCAGTCGACCGGACTATAGTTTCTTTTGCCTACGTCGCGTTCGCAAGGATCACGCCCCCATTTCATATCCCTTCTTTCTATAATCTGAAACTATACCGTAGTACTACGAGGGTCAAACTGAAAGTTCTTAGAAAATCAAAAACTGATTACATTAGCCAGTTATTAGTTTTATTATATCTTTTCAAAATATTGTCCATTGACGTCAATACACCGCTGCATGCGATGGAACCACTGGGAAAAGCACTTTGCCCACTCGTCCTTAGGGGTCTCTTCAATGGCATCGCGATACGCAGCCACCGCTTCTTCAGCATTCATAAACCGCTTTCCTTTAAGTTTTTCTTTAATTTTTGGAAATAAATAAAAATCACAAGGCGCGAGGTCGGGGCTATACGGCGGGTGACCCAGTAATTCAACGTTTGATGTCGCCAAATAGTCGATCGTTCGCTTGGCGGTGTGCGACGAGGCGTTGTCGTGGTGAAGGAGGATCCTACTGCGAGGTCGTTTCTCTCGAACTTTTTCCAAGACAAGTGGCAAACAATTGGTAGTGTACCATTCTGCAGAAACTGTTTTTTGATCCTCTAACACAATTGTTGCGAAATGACCTATCCTTCCAAAGAACGAGGCCACCATTTTTTTTCCCGCACTTCGATCTCTCTTCACTTTAGTTGGCAACTCCTCGAAAGGAAACACCCACTGAGCAGATTGTCTTTTGGTTTCAGGATCATAACAGTAAATCCAGCTTTCGTCACCTGTTAGTATGTCGAACACAGCATTTGAGTCACCTCCGTTAAATCTTTCAATCATTTTACGGCACCAATCCACACGATGGAGTTTTTGAGCCTTAGTCAAATTATGAGGTATCCACCGGGCGCAAAGCTTCCTGACCGCTAAATGTTCGTGGAGGATTTTGTGCACTTGACTCATACCGATGCCTAAGCTTGTCCGAATCTGCTGATAGGTCACTCTTTTGTCAGTCTCTATCATACGCCGCACAACACAGATGTTATTTTCAGTCGTCGCCGTAGAAGGCCGTTCCTCACGTACATCATCAGTGAGATTAGTGCGACCACGTTTAAACTCATTAAACCAGTTGTAAACAGTCGCACGAGATGGGGCTTCATCGTGAAAGGCCAATCGTAGTCTATCATAACTTTCTTGTTGACTTAAATGACATCGAAAGTCATAAAAAATCATTGCACGAAAATTTTCTCGTGTTAAATTCATTTTGACGTGACACAGACAATTTTCAATTTGCCGCCAAGTCGTAAAACAAATGACAAATGAATGAAATATATACTCAGTAATATTGGCAAAGAGTTCTATTTTCAAATTTTAGAATATTTTTTTTATTATATTGTTTATAAGTGGCCAGTTCTAAGAACTTTCAGTTTGACCCTCGTAGTATTTATTCTGTTCTTTTACTTAGAAGTGCCTACCAAAGTTGTAATATCAAACATATATGGTTGTAGGAGTATGAATTTATTTAGTAAGGGATTCTACGTTTAAACAGGTGACATATAAAGTTTAGTATGTCGTTAATCCTTAGGTAGGCTTTCTTCCTTGTCTTTTCTACGGCTGCAATAACAAAATTTACATGTGAACTGCTAGTGAATTTGTCCCAAGATAAAGTCAGTTTTGTAAAAGTGTACGCATTTGTATTTAGTTTTTACCAAACAATAATACTAAGCAGCAATACATACTTCTAAGTACCGTCGCGATTTAACTTTCAAAGTAATATGAAGCAAAAATATTCATACACAATCAAACCCTAAAGAGAATTTTGAAGTGCACGTGACGCCAATCTTCTTAGCAAACGAAGCGAAAAAATAATATTCTATCCTATATGGAGTTACGCACAGTGGTGCCACTTATCAGAAAACTATCGATAGATTGGACATCGATAAGACTGACAAGAAATTGCAGGAAATAAGTATAAATGTGTTAGTTTAAACAATTAACAGTTTGAATATGACCATTGACAATTTACAACTCTTACTATTAAGTCATCACCGAAATCGCGAATAAAAATTTGGATCCCCACACATTGTCATCGAGGAGATATGTATGTAGCATTATTTATTTATTTACTTATCATCACTTAATTATGTAATAAACGTTTGGCCTAGTTGCTCATACATAAACGCTTATCAAAATTTTGACTATGTTGCATTTGATGCCGACCACCAAAACCAATAGTTTATGAAGTTTAGCACAGGATGGAATTTTCATTTATTTACTAAGCAAAGAAAATCGTGAAACTAGAGAAACGTTTGACAATCCATTGTAAACGATCTGTGTTTCGAATATAGTATTTAGAATTGTTTTTATAATTTCAGCAATTTCTTTGCAAGGTTTTAAAAAAACATCGGTCGTTCCACTCGTTATCCGGGCGATTGCTCTCCAATCTCGGCTACAGAGGCCGTTAGTCACTTGAAGAATTTTCGTAAGTGCTCAGCTTAGTTACGTTTTTATTTTGTGTTTTTTTTCATTTTTATTTAAAATCATTTATTTTTGTTTAAAGCCACAGTGACCATGTGTTATGGTGATTATTAAAATATCGATATCCAGAGTACTATTAAGGCATCCCTAAATCCTCGATGTTTAACAAAAGAATAAGTTTCCGGGCGACTGGGTCGCGTCAAAGAGTAGCGTTAACACGATGGCTGAGTACTTGCTCTTCGCTTATGGTAATACATTAATGTTTTAACATTCAGTATTTGCTTTGTGCCGAACGTGTTAATGCTTTTTGTATTTTTTTTGAGATTGAAAGAAATGATGAAGGCTGTCCAACAAACAGCAGAAACAGTGCGGATGACACATAACTAAAGTATGTATTCAATAGTCATATTTAAATTTTTAGATTCTAAGTAGGCATGAAAAGGATTGCTACTTTTAATTCATTTTCATTTCATGAAATGATGATTTTTTTTCATATGAAATCACATGTGAAATTTCATTGACAATGATTTTTTTTAACACTTTTTGCTATTTGCTACTTATAATGAAATATGAATTATTGTGAACGGTTGCTAATTTGCTACTAATATGAAATGTCATATTTAGGTTGTCATGAAAAATCATGGCAGACGAATCTAAACTTTATGTTTATAAGTTTAAAGTTCTTAAAATGCCCACCCAGTATCGATCGTCACATATGATCGCATAACTAGTGTGTTTGTCTTTTTCTAACACGCACCTAGGGCAAATTATTCCTACTCGCTCGCTCGCGACTCGCTGTGCTACATGCAGTCATCCATGAATGAAATGAGCATGATCTATGATTTCGCAGAGTGCGATTTGTAGCAGTCTATATGAAAAAAATAGCAGGTGTGAACAATGAAATTCATTTCATATGATTTTTCATCTGCTATACATGAAATCGTCCGTGCCTCATTCTAAGTACTACTATTTTGGTTTTCTGAAAGAAACAGATTTTGGCAATAAGACTGCCTAAATCTACAGCTCTATTACCTGAAATTTATTAATGTCTACTGCCTGTATGTGCATATTAAGCTGACGTTTTAAAAAATACATGTTTTTTTTAAATACTGGCAGTTGCAAAATTATTCAAAAAAGTCACTTAAAAACACTTAACATAAAAGTCGGTAAAACACTTGCACTACTAGATTAGAAGATTACGAAAAAACTTAATACCGACGAAATAGGAGAGCAAATGAACGATCAAAAAAATCACCTGTTTTTCGTCACGTATTTTGCCAATAAATTGTCTACAACAAGAAAAACAGTCTAAAATGGTACAAAAGTGTTGTCTGCAAAGCAATTCCATTTGAAGTTTAAAATGAATAAAGAGAAGAAATTCCCCCAAATCGAAAGGGCCAATCAATTAGTTTTTATAACAGAAACGAAAAAATAAATGCGATTTGAAAAATCCCAATTTTGCCCTCGATTCATTGTCGGATCTTTAAAACACTTTGGGATTCTTCAATCACTTAAAACATTCCTCTAGGGATGTACCACGCTACTCAGAGATATTGATCTGACACATGATCTGACTTGATTCATTTAGGGACTTGACTTAAAAGCAACAATTTGATTTATTTTAAAATGAAAACAAAAGTATTTTAAGACATAATGTCTAACTTCATAAACTATAGTCTTTTTAGGGGGTGATTCTGCTGCTTTATCAGAAAGATTAATTTGTTATAACATGGTGTAATTATATTATCTGTGGTGTTACATTGGTATCATAATAAATTATGTTTATTAGGTTTTACTATTGTATCAACACCAAAATAAAAACATGAGTTTTGCATAATGATTGTAACAGCTGATCAGTGGTCTAAATTAAAAGGTGTATTTTTGCTGATTTTCTGTATAATTATAATTGTAGAAAGTTGGAAAGGTAACACCAACAACTATGCCATTGGTACCTACTGCGCCTGATCACTCTCCGGCCATGTCTGATTGTCGTCCCACCGAATTTAGAGAGTGAAGGAACAGAGAGTACACCTGTGTATTGCTCACATAATTGTGCACTAAAATATTATCTTCTGCTTCTTCTAGGAGGACATTATCACACGAACATGAATTGGCTTGGAATATTTTGAAATGTATATTATTGAACTGTAATTTGTTAATTGTGTACAAATGCAATTACATGTAGTAGTTGGAGCCTCCTATTAAGCATATTGGTGCTTTGGCAAGCTTGACAGTGCTTCACTGGCTTGGTTTTCATTATCTTTGAAACCTATAACATCACGCTGCGCTATTATTATTTTTTCTGTATTTATTTGATTCAAATCGATATTAAAATTCGTAAGAAAACTAGATCAATCTTCAAAAAAATGTTTCCCAGCCCTACACCCCCGGCGGCGACTTTTCATTTGCGTTGTTTAACCAAGGGATCGACTTTCCGATTGACTAGCTTAGTTCAAAGGTAAGGGCGGGCAAAATTAACGCAGTGCGGGATGCAGTACCCTCAAAGGGAGAGATTTCCTTATTTCCCACAAAAATTACATCATCTCAGTGCTCCGGGGCAAATTTTGATAGCGTGTGGACGGAATGACAATTATTGTTTTGGCAGCCATGCGTTATCGATTTCTTTTGAAGCATGGTAATCTCATTTGTTCAGTGATTGAACGTGTTCTATACAAAAGTGTGTTATTGTTTGCAGGGTGACATCAAAGTGGCGTTTTTAAGAGGCAGGTAATGACTACGAATGGATATTGGTTAAATCATCCAAATATCTTCGCTTAGTCGCTGAATTTAATACTATCATAAATTTCAATTAAAGATTTCAAGATATAAAGACCTCTGAGTTATTTAATTATCATCTGAGTAACTTAGGATATCAACGATTTGTTCTTATTTATACATAACTAGCAGTTTTCCGCGACTTCGCCCGTGCCAAAAGTCTGATTTTTCATACAAATTTTCATCCCCCATTTTAACCCCTTGTTAATTTTATATCGCGACAAAAAGTATCCTTCCCAAGATTTCAAACTGTCTCTGTACCAAATTTCATTTGAATCGGTTCAGTAGTTTCGGAGTCTATTCAATACAAACAAACAAGCGATCAAATCTTTTCTCTTTATAATATTAGTGCAGATAATTAACATTTCCAGTTCTGGTATTTTAGACCAGTGTAGGTTTTGGCAACGCGAGTAAGTAATAAACTTGTGATAGCAATATATCCTGTTAAATCAAATAAATATCCAAAATAATAATACTTAACTTTTGCTTATGTACACAATGTAAGCAGCATCTCGTACCAACAAGTTCTGTAAACTTTAAGGCAGCACAGAAAATGCGTTGCGTGCACAGACTGCACAACGATAAGTTTTGACGTCTTCAATACAGTTACATACATTACAACCGGTGTTCTCGCCACAGGTTGCATACGTTATAAAGTCTTGTCTGCAACCCTTAAAATACAAATTCAAAGATAAAACTTTGATTTATTTGTCATGCTTATTGTTTTCGTTTGAGTCATATTTTACTTATATATCTAGCCTTCGATGAATTTAGATGCATTCCTGGCGTGAAATGGCGCGACAAAAAAACCGAAATAATATTATGTAGTACTGCAAAACCTATTAGCTATTATAACATGAAACCCTCTCCAGATACGAACAGTCAACGAATTCACAGACAGTTTAGGTTACGATACGGCCTAATCTCCCTGTCAAATACTGCCAATAAGTAAAGTGAAGAAAACAGCCTCAATTAAAAATGCAGCTACAAACAATTTCGTAGCACTGCGGCTATCCGAAGCAGCGCTCACCTGCGTAGCAGTCGCCGGAGTCCAATTATGTCGTTACCCGTCTGGTCGCGGGTCCTACTCCGACGCTCTCGACTGCTAATTGAGCGCATCACAATGCAGGAGACAGACGCGAGAGTAGTTGTATAAATAAATAGCTCCAGTGATTTCCATTAAGAGAATTATGCATTTTTCTCGGGTTCGTTGCTACTCTACCGTTTTTCCGTTTTCCGTTCCAAAACGATGTGTTTTTAGCCAAAATTAGTCCCGGAACGGCTGAAGTTATTGTTTTTATTACAGTAATTATGTATTGTGCATTAAAGAGTCAATTGAAGTTGATAACTATTATAAATCGCCTTATTTATTAGCGAAATGATGGCCAGTTCCCAAACGCTTTTTACGATACCTACTTGACAGAATTGAGACAAAGGTAATTACTATACAAACGGGAATACACAAATTTAATATTAAAGTCCATGTTTCTCCTCTTGATTCTAAGTTCAGGTATCATTAGATTTCTATGAGGCAGACATCTATGCATGTGAGTAAAATAAACTAACGAGTCTAACATAAGAACGTTCAAGTTTAAGAACATTATCTTTATTGTAATACCTCGTACTTTTCGATAGAAATAATCTTTTAGAAGTCACAAAGTGATGACACATCTGTACCTATTCATTTTGCTGCCATCCACAAAATACTTAGAACAGCTTGCGTCTTATTAGTTGCTCTACCAAATTGTCTATTTAGCGAAAAATATCTTCGAAAAATGCCTTTTAGGTGCTCAAGCATCATACGTTTAGTCAGCACGCCACTTAGCTAGTTGCCAAATGGTTTCCATTATAGTAATTTAGAGTATGCGAGTTACGCCCTTCGACGATGCGGCCGTCGATGTGCCCAGGGGAATTGTTTTTATTAGCATTTTTATCGTATTGATTATACAAAAAGATTTTTTTAAATTATAAAGTCCGTGAAAATCCCTGTAAGATCCACGAATGATATTAGTGCTCAGATCCAATTTTTGTATGGCACCAAAATCGGACACTCAAAAAAAATACTTACACACAAAATACTAACAGCTTATCGGTCATTTGTCGTAGTGTTTAGAGTTTACGATATAACTATACAAAAAAAAACCATCTGTTCACCAGAATCAATCTGTTTTGGATCAGAGAGTGTATGTTTAAAACATTTGTAATACGTGTCTATCGATGGAGCTCAAAGTATTTCAAATTACGTACTGTCTCATATCGTGTAATGAGGTACGAATGACATGTTCAATGTTCATATCTGGCATTAAAGATAAACATTTACGATCCCGAAATACAATTCCCGATAAACCTATAACACAGCTCTTGTGTGTATAGACAGAAGGGTTAAAATAGCTTAAAAAAGGCTTTGTTTCGAAGCCAAACGCTAAGCCCGTTTTACGGGTTGTTTTGAACTATAAAAATGTTATGACATGTTTCATCATTACAAAAACAAGGTACCCTATAAAGTTGACAAGCTGTATTTTATACTCGAATGCTGACGGATGTTAGGGGGAAAGCAGTTATGCAAATTTTAAGTTTATTAGAAAAAAATCGGCTTGGTGGTTAGCAAGCGAGTATCAAAAAAGTGTATTTCAAGGACTATTCCATGCTTGGGCAAGCAAAACGTTAGATAAGTGTATTAATCTGTGCTAGCTACGATACTTACAATGGTTTTGTAAATCTCTAACTTTGCATTTATGTATTAAATTTTTTATTCAAACGCCTTGTCTGAAAGCCCGCAGCATCAAACTGAAATAGTGTTTAACTCGTTGCTTCATAAGTCATAACGTTTAAAAAATTCGTCACGTCTAAAAAAACATGAGAAATCGTCTCGTATTTTAATAACGATGTGTTTTTAGCTCTCAGGATCAGAATTTCTAACGAATTGAAATGTTTTACATCAGGCGCGAGAGAGATCAGGCGCCCGAGGCACAATCGTGAGCTCGAAGACAGAAAAACCCCGATACTTCCACCACGACCCAGGACCTCTAGACCAACGAGGTGGTTACAATATACGATATTAAAATTTTACTTTGTAAAAGTCCAGCCAAGTTCTCAACAGAAAATATTGTTGTGATAAGTTTTAAAGTACGCTTTAGATATTTTGCGGTCAAAGCAACTGATTTAAAAGCCGAAAATCCCCAGAACAAAATACGTGTTCGTGGTTCAAGTGAGCTTATTTCCATGCCCACAGTCTAGGCAGCGTCTGACTGGCAGCGATGAACCAGCTGAAAGAAAGAAATAAAAATGCTTTATTAACTTAGGACATCACAAACACACACACACGCTTACAAAAAAAACATAATACTTAATTAATACAAACAGCACACAAAAAAATTATTAAATGAAACAAAAAAAAATATCGTTTATGCCAACCCTGCCTGCAGCGCGTGCCGTTGTGTGTCGGTGACGTCCAAATCAAAAGGACCTCACTCAACATAAGCCAGGTCCCCAGCTGCCATTTTTCTACATCCAAGATACCACTGCACTGTCCATAGTTATCTTAATTTAATATGACTGACATCAGTGATATCATGTTAGTGGACAGACGGTAGGGTATACCGGCTTCCAATTTATCGCCAAAGCACGAAATCTTGAGCTGGACTCCGGATTAATTGTAAGTGTATCCTTCAAAATCAGAGTGAACAGGCTTTCTTTGGGTGAGATCGCTCCACCGTCGACTTTGTCTACGCCACGTCTGGCTTAGTCTAGAGTCAAGAGCAAACCCATTTCAAATGACAAAAAACGAGTAAAGCCACCTTGCTCGTTAAGCTTGCGCATAAGTGAGAGGGTCAGCTACTTACTACTTAGGTCACACGTATGAATATTCACATTGTCATTACTTCCACGTTTCTTTCACTTTGCATTTTTTGAACGCAGTTGTATTTTTTGTAAAAAACAATACTCTTTTTAGTGATAGGCACATAACAGCCCGTAGTTACTAACACAATACCGAAACAGTACAGAAAAAACTGTAATGAAAGTATTCACGAACTCCTAAGCGTTAAGGATCATCATCAGGCCAGCACCAAAAAACTATGACTCGGATGTAAACGCTTGAATACCTAACGATCCTGTAGCAAAAACCGTATACGTGCCCACAAAATGTTCCGTCGATTTCTCCAGGATCCCATCATCAGATACTAACTTGGTAACAATGGAACCACTTCAGGAGTAAGCCCTCTCCGATAAATGAAAATCAGACTACTCTGTAAAAAGTTGTGTCTTACATAAAAAAAGAAAACAAATATACGCGTCGATTTGAAAACTTCCTCCGTTTAAGTCGGTTAAAGAGAAAAATCGGCTAAGTGAGATACAGCCGGTGACAGACAGACAGACAGCGGGGCTTAGTATTAGGGTCCCGTTTTACCCTTTGGGTACGAAACCTTAAAAAGGGCACCATTAGGTAAATCTAACACGCCTCGCTACGCCGTAGCCATCGCCTTACATCTAGCAATCGTAGCCAGTACTGCTACGGCAGTACGCCGTAGCAAGACTACGTGTAGCTCTTTCTACGAGAGTATAAATATTTCAGTACAGGAAATTATGCTTCCACCGATACTGGTACTGAATGGAAACCGATCTTCGGTTGGTTGAATTGAAACTGAATTATGTACGGATTTCATTGATAAAGCGATACTTTTAGACGTATTTTTTAGTTAGGTACAGGCAAAAGCATTTTATAGAAAGGAGAAGCGCATTTTTGTTAGCTGTTGGGAAACGCCACTTTTGTTTAGGCATTTTCTTAGCCTTATCGTTAAGAATCTTAGAACTTGAAGTTTACGTAAAGTTGAAAAAAAAAAACCACTTGCGTGATATCCTAACATGAGACAAAACTAAAATTGCGCTTCTATTTCAATAAATTATGCGGTCTTATCTAAGCACCAACAAAACAATCTCAATAATTAAAAGCAGTATTTTAATGATGTTAACTTCTTGTATCAAAATACCTAATGCATGCACCCCATCTCGGATTTCGCGTCTTCATCAGATATATACAGGGTGATCTACACAACGCCCGGCTGCACAGTATGTTACACAGTGCATAGAGAATGCGTTTGATGCATTACGTATTAATGCGCCGTTGATACGGAAATTGCAGTTTTGTAATATTCACGAGAGACTGGCATTAACCGCCATTTCGATATCATAAGCGACTGGCGAGAATTGATACAATGATTGTGACTAAATAATGATAAAATGTTTCGCCTCGATCGCAAAATATTTGTATAGACACTTCTCCGGATTGATATGTACAGTAGTCGGCACCTCGGGTTACCTATTTGAACTCCCAAAACAGCTTTTAGTACGCAGGGAATAGAGGTGGTCAAAGTGGGTTAGTCGGACGTGTACTTGGTTCTTGATTTTAAGCTTTATGTCATAGTACTACCATTGTTTGTGCCTGCATTTGGGTAAAAAGTGGTTATGTAAAAGCCAAATCTACCAATTATCGTCATATTTAATTTAATTTTTTCCACCCAGCCCAGACAAAGATGATTTTATGCGATCTACATAGGCATTGTTCAGTATTTGGTGGTTTCAAAGCAAATGTGTAAAAATCTTAATTGTTTTTTTTACACGAATTGATACATTAGAAATTTATTTAGTCAAACTTTATTGCACCAAAAAAAAGAAAGTACAATTATCGGACTTAATGCCCCTTAAGGCATTCTCTACATTTATATTATTAAATCAAAATCTTACCCAAATGCACAAACTCGTAATTTTCACTCTATTCTCTTAATTTACCATTGGAAACTAATGACGCATCATCAAACCTTATATCTGCGCTGTGTCGCCTTTTTGGTTGACTTTGACTCACTTTAGGTATTTCAGACGTTTGATTTTTTACAAGACCCACATTCCTCTTATCCCAGATATCTTGGGCCACAAAGTACCGGGTGCACCAAACCCAGGGGAGAGTGTTAGTGAGTTCATTTGATCGGTTCGACACTTCCCTAGAGGATTGAACCCTTTCACGGGTGGGCCCAGTATGAAATAATGCTGCCCATTGTTGAACTGTTACATGATATAACTTATTTTACTGACAGGTAATTTTAAACGGTGATGAAAGGGGTATAAAAAATTAATGGGTTTTTTGATGCTTGGCATTAAAGGGTTAAAAAAGGATAAGGAAAATACGAGTATAAATAGTGAATATTTGAGTATCTTTTAGTTGTAAGTGATCTGGTATAACGGGTTTCTCACTTTGGTTAGAAACATTTTACATATTAATTAAGCAATTAACGCCCTCGAACTCGACCGACGACATTAACGACAGCAATGACAATAAGCATAGTTTTATTTATTTATTTTGACTGTCGTTCAAAAATTCAGTTAAGTTTTCGAGAACTGCATAAACATAAAAACCGGGCAAGTAAAAGTTTTCGTACTTTTTCCTTTACTTGTGCTGTAAGATCTTCCTTCTTACCAAATGCCATGATTCTAAGTCCATGAGAAGTACCCTATAGGTTTTGATTCCCCTGTTGCCGAAATGCTAGAAATACCACTCAAATAACTGTATCTTTGGATTGCATTAACTTAGAAGCTTGTTTTGCAATTTTAGGGGACCGCGGACATAAGTATCTAATGCAGATTTCAACATGATACCTCCTCCACACGTTCCTGAGAAAAAGAGTCTTGACAAGCAGACGGACAGAATAGCTGACGGACAGATGGAAACAAAGTGATCCTATCAGGGTTCCTTTTTTTCTTTTGAGGAACGGACTAATATCAGACATATTTTAAATATCTTTGCAGTACGTTTCATCCTAACATCACAAACTCCTGTCAAAAAACCGACTTTCTTTCAAAACATCTACTGCAGATAGCCGCTATCCTTTGTTTTACATCTCAAAACTAGCCATGCATGCAGCGAAACTTGAGCCAGCAACAAAAGGCCCGTCTTGTGGACCGAAGAAAGCCGAAAGACGTGGTTGGAGACGCTGAAATCAGATACGATTCATTAGTGTAATGACCTTTGAATAGTTAAGGTGGTTCTTTGATCGGAAGCTGCCTGAGCTATAGCTAAAGGGAGCGCTTTGACTACGCTCCACCTTTGAATGAGACTCACTTTTCGACACGTTGGCGTCTTTAAAACGAATTTTAAGGTGTTCTTAATATTTTAGAGGTGTGAAATGTGAAACAAGCTGGTAAGTGGATTGCGCCGAATGGAATTCTGTGTGAAAATTAAATTCTTACAGCTGTCAGTTATTTTTTTTAAACTGAGCGAGAAAATGTTTCGAACGTAATATAGACCTCAAATCAACAGACTAATAAATTATGTAGAATGCTTAAGACCTTAGATCTACTCTATTACATAAATCTGAGAGCCGCCCCTTTCGTCAATTTAATATCACTTGAAGTGTCAGTTGTAAGTTGTGTTATCACGATTTTGTTTTTGGATGGCGTATTAAAATAAGTACTTTATCTAATAAAAATATACTTACTAAATTCCGATTTTACTGCAAAAAAGGCCCCAAGATATGTGTTTTCTTTAGCTTAGTATTTCCCGAACAAATATATTGTTATAAAAAATTAATACCTTAACGTCGTTAGTACTAGTACTTCATCAATGCATTCAAAAGACCTATATGTCGTATTACTACTATTATTATTATTACATTACATGATTCAGAAGCAAATCGAGATGATCTCACGCTTCATACTAAATCAGGTGAACTTTTTCATTACACAAACAGTTGGAATTTGCATAGATATACCTTTTCCGTTTGAGTTATGACCTGGTGTTATACATAATTCACTGGCGTGCCGGGTGAAGGTCCCGGGTCCCGGTGACTTCGTTATGGTAATATTGCAATTTTTCTTTAGGTACGTAGGTATTTAGGGAATCAAAAGTCGTGAGTTTGATTTTCGAGACCTTGTGTGTCAGAAGTGTTTTTGGGCTACCAGCAGTTTGAATTGGGATTATAATTTGTTGGCAAATCGCAGTAAACAAATTATGTAATCTGTATATGTCAAACTTGACACCTGTCTCTAGTGTCATTGGACTGTCATGCATCTGTCACTTGCTGCCTTGTTCTCTCTCGTATTTCATGTACTCGATATATGTCTGTGCTACGCAATAAATCGAAGTTAAACTTATTAATCGTTTCGTTTTTCGCCTATAACTCAATAGGTTATGGGCCCAGGGCTTCATATTTGCCCAAAGGAAATTATATTTTCACAAACAGGCGAAAAACGTGTATTGCGGAATTCTAACCTACAACGTCGGATTGACTTTAAAAATGAGTTCACCAGTTCCAGTAATTCCCGTGGAAAAGTTAAGTGGTATTGAGAACTATGGCAATTGGAAGTTTCAACTCAAGATGTTACTTATTCACGAAGATTTATGGGATGTTGTCTCAGAAGAAGTCGAGAAGCCTGACGCAGACGCAGCATATTTGAAGAGATCGCAGAAAGCACTGGCCAAAATATGCTTATCGGTTAAACCGTGTGTATTTACGCATGTCAGGAATGCAGAGACGGCACGTGAAGCGTGGTTGAATTTGCAAAAGGCATACGAAGATAAGGGCTTGTCAAGACGGCTGAGTTTGCTCCGGATTTTATTTGCTACAAAACTATGTGAATGTGAAAGTATGGAGATGTATGTCACAAAGATTAGTGACCTGAGTCAACAGCTAAATGATATTGGTTTACCTCTAGAAGATTTTGTTGCGGTTTTGCTGCTTAGTGGTCTGTCTCCCGACTACGATCCACTTATAATGGCCCTTGAAAACTCAAATATCAAGCTATCTAGTGAGTTAGTTAGAACGAAACTTATGCAAGAGGAGCAACGTCGGGATGACAAGGGTGACTGCAGTTCAATAGCATTGGCAGCACGCACGAAATCTGTTAAGTGTTTTAAGTGCAAGAAACTAGGTCATTATTCTCGGAACTGCAAGTCAATGCAACAGGTCCAAACAGAGAGTATATCGGACAAAGCATTGCTGACAGCGTTGGCGGCATGCGTGCAGAGTGATGTGTGGCTGATAGACTCTGGTGCCAGCAGTCATATGTGTCACGATAAAAGGGTGATAAATAACTTTGTCCCTGGTTATGTGTCTGAAGTTAAGGAGGCTAATGGTGAAATTCTGCACACTGCTGGTCGTGGCGATGTGATAGTAGATTTTAAACTAGGTATTAAAACTATCAGTGAGGTTTATTATGTACCTAATCTAGCTACAAACTTATTGTCTGTCAGTGCATTAACTAAGAAAGGTTTTAAGGTAATTTTTGACGAAAAATTTTGTAAGATTTTTGATGGTGAAAAATAAGCAGCAACGGCTAGTCACAATGGTGGTGTATATAAACTCGAAACTGCAGAATCTGTTAGAGAGCCTGATTTGGGTGTGGTAGGATGTGGCGGCTGTTTCATGTTTTCAGAGAGTGGCCTTGTGGAGATGCCTGCCCCAGCAAAAACAGGAGTCCACATGACAGCGCAGGAGGTAACACCAGAGAGCTGCAAAGTGGGAACAAAGTTGATTTGGAACTCACTACCCGCTTCAGTGTTTCCAACGGATTACAATCCAAAGACCTTCAAACTCAGAGTGAACAGGCTTCTTCTGGGTGAGCTCGCTCCATCATCGACTCTGTCTGTGCCACGTCTGGCTTAGTCTAGAGTCAAGAGCAAACCCATTTCAAAGAAAAAAAAAAAAACCAGGAGACATGGCACAGAGGACTTGGTCACCTGAACTCCAGGAGTATGAATTTGCTAATGAAAGGTATGGCTACAGGTATATCATTTGATAAATCTGTGTTTATTTCATGTGTAGCTTGCGTTGAAGGAAAAATCAGTAAATTACCTTTTCCAATGAAGGCACAGGGTAGGTCCAATGAACTATTAGGCATTATTTACAGAGATCTATGTGGACCGATGCCATTCACCAGACTACAATCCCAAACTCACCTCAACAAAATGGCGTTGCTGAGCGGGCAAACAGAACTATAATGGAGAAGGCTCGCAGCATGTTACAAGATGCAGGCTTGGATGGAAGATTCTGGGCAGAGGCAGTCAACACTGCTGTCTATTTAAAGAATCGATCTCCTACTAAAGCAGTCATAAACATGACTCCTGAGGAGAAATGGACCAACACAAAGGTGAATCTTAGCCATTTACGCATATTTGGTTGCATAGTTTATGCCTTGACACACAATCGAACAAAATTAGATTCTAAATGTAAACCCTACATTTTCGTGGGATATTGTGATAACAGTAAAGGTTACAGACTAATTGACCCGAAAGATCCCAGCAAATGTATAAAATCTAGAAATGTTGCATTTTTTGAGAATAAATTCTACAGTAAAGACACTGAAATAGGTGACATATCATATGATGAGTTTTTTATGATGACAAAGAATTCACTGACAGGGGATTTAAATTCAAATCATCCTCAAGGCGAAGTAGCACAGCCTGAAAATTCTCTGTCACCAGAAAAAGGGGAAGACTATGTTACTGTTAGAAACCATACAAGACAGTGTAACTTTAATTTAGAGGACTCTGATAGTAGCAGCAGTGTTTCCGTAGACTCTTCCGATGTCATTTATGTTCCAGGCGAATCAAGACTCGAAGTTTCATCCGAGGATACATCTGAATATGACAGCGCTGACACTTCTATCCAAAGAGCGTGCACTGCTATGTTAGGCTGCATCTGAGATGAACCAGAGACAGTAAAAGAAGCCCTGGAAGGAACTGAAGCTATTCACTGGGAAAATGCAATGAAAGATGAGTATCAATCATTTATTCAAAACAAATGCTAGACATTAACTGATCCGCCTTAAAAACAAAAGCCAATTAAATGCAAATGGGTTTTTAAGAAAAAGAGAGCTTCGAATGGAGAACTACTAAAATATAAAGCTAGATTAGTGGCCAAAGGCTACACGCAGCGCTACGGTGTTGATTATGATGAAACATTTTCGCCAGTGGTCAGGTATTCTACCATTCGCATATTATTGGCTTTGGCGGCTGAAAAACAAATGGACATTGATCCATTGACAAATGGACACCAATAAAAAATGAAGTGAAGAAGAGACTCATGCAGGAATTTGATGTGAAAGATCTGGGGACAGCCAATCACATAATTGGAATGCGCTTCACGAGAAATGAGGATTATATTTTTCTAGATCAATCTAACTACATAAAAGACATTTTGAACCATTTTTATATTACTGACTGCAAAGCAGCTCTAACGCCAATGGAAACAGGATTAAAACTTTTAAAAGCTGATAAAAAGGAAGGTAATTTGGAATATAGAAATTTAATTGGATGTTTGATGTATGTTGCAGTTTGCTCCAGGCCTAACATTGCTCACGCGGTAAGCATGCTAAGCCAGTTCAATGAATGTTATAATCAGCAACACTGGAAAGCAGCCAAACGTGTCCTTCGATATTTGAAAGGTACTGTAAATCACCGTCTTCTTTTTGAAAAAAGTGGTCTAGAGATCAGTGAGTATATAGATGCTGACTGGGCCTCATGTGAAATAGATCGCAGATCATACACTGGGTTTGTTTTTAAAATTGGGAAATGTACTGTGTCTTGGGAAAGTAGGAAACAGCGAACGGTCGCCCTTTCTAGCACAGAAGCAGAATATATGGCTCTCCCAGATTCTTGCAAGGTAGCTTTGTTTATAAGAACCCTGATGTATGAATAACTTGGTAACTATTGTTCTGTCACTATGTTTAATGATAACCAATCAGCACACAAGATATGTAAAAATGCTATGTATCATGCTCGTACCAAACACATTAATTTAAGACATCATTTTATACGAGAAGTTGTTAATGATAATATAATTAATTTGAAATATTTGTGTAGCTCTGAAATGACTGCTGATGTTTTAACTAAACCGCTTACCAAAGACAAACATGAAAAATTTGTAATTAGTTTAGGTTTGCGATAAGCAGAATTATTGTGACTATTTGTTTAAGGGCCAGTGTTGGCAAATCGCAGTAAACAAATTATGTAATCTGTATATGTCAAACTTGACACCTGTCTCTGACTGTTATGACTGTCATGCATCTGTCACTTGCTGCCTTGTTCTCTCTCGTATTTCATGTACTCGATATATGTCTGTGCTACGCAATAAATCGAAGTTAAACTTATTAATCTTTTCGTTTTTCGCCTATAACCCAATATAATTGACTGTTCGCCAATGCGAGCATCGCCGAGCAAGTGTCATCTGTGATAGCTCTGTCGCTCAGCTATAAACTAGTATTAGCGCTCATCTTTTAATACATATATGCATCCCTTTTGCTTACACGGAAGGTATATCTGTTGTACGTTTCTTGGGCGAGAATATCGCCGATAGTTACTCGTTTACCCTGCAGTGAGACAACTGGAAAAAAAGAGGATTGAGAATTATTTATCCTAAGACTATACGCCATTCTACTTCAATTATTGTCTTGTCCTACTGTTTTACTGTACTTTTTTATCAACTATTGTAAGATTATCCCCATGGGCATTTGTTTTGGTTGTCAGTTCCACTCTCGGAACAATATGCCCAAAATAAACAAAAAAGAAATAAACAAACCGTAAGGATATGACACATTCGGGACGAGAGTCAATTAAGTCACCCAAATAAGTGGTGAGTGGCCACTTGAGGTTGAGTGATCGTGGATTGCAATATTGTGATGTTGGTATAGTGTATACTGCCCCTTACAATAGGCGGAGTTTGGGAAAATTAAATATGTAGGAAGTACTGTATCAACAATTATATTATTAGGTATGCACTTAGACGTAAAAATACTTGTTAATCATAAATTAATTACGGCAACTGGCCCTGTTGAGGATGGAATTCTCTAATTGCTGAGTTTTGTAATTAGAAAATAAAAAAAGGCTAATGTTAACATTTGTATTGGGTTTGAAACGAATTTCATAAAATAAGCAGACTTGTATCTTTTTTTAAAATCAGTTCATATTTCAATATTAAACTTTTAAGTGTCACTTTTAACAATCACACCAATAATTACCTAGCCCTAAACTAAGCGTGAGCTTGTCCTATGGCGACTAGGATAACACATACATAAACACGTTTACAAAAGCCTTTTTGCTACCAAAATATTAGTTTTAAGCACTAAGTTCAACTGTATTTTTTTGTGCTAAATAAATATTTTTTCTTTCTTTCTTTCTTTACAAACATCAATACTTAGGTACATATGCTTACGCGTGCTCATCACTCAGATATTTTCCCTTGCGGGATTTGGAACCGCAATTATTAGTTTTGGTAGTCCGGAGTGCGAACCACTACACCGCGACCGTCGTACCTAACTATAAATGCCAAAATTGTCAAAAATATATCACAGACATCCTTTTCACACTGCAATCGGGGAAAATACTAAACTTGGTAACCCTAAAGTAACAGAGACGATTCCTTGCCTGCGTGCGCGCGATAATACGCCGCGAAGTTTGTGCAAACTTGGGCGGAGTTGCGCTGGCAACTTTTATTCTGAGCACTACCGCCTTTGTTGCCAAGTTTGGCTGCGATGTTTAAGTTAGATATTAAGTAGTGTTATATTATTCAGATAAATGCTTGCGACAAGAACCGAAACAAACTTTATACGATCGGAAAAGGATGGGTTGAACTCAATTACAGCTCGTAGAACCGAATTCTTTATGAGAAAGAATTCTCATAAATACCAGGCCACTCAGAAAGTATTGCGAAAAAAAGTTTTTATATATAGAAGACTGGCCGGTTAGGATCTTTTTCAAAAATATATTTATTTTTAAGTAAAAATAAGTGTGTTCCATTTTCAAAATTTCCCTCTACATTTTTTGCGAGCCAATTCAAAGTATCGTGTCTGACTGAAACATGAATCTGCGCAGGGAACATGTATATTGCCAAATGTTTACCAGAAGTTTTCTCTGTTGTGAGCAACAAGCAACCAAACACTGCGGCTCCGCGGACTACTGCTCCACCACGACAATGCACCTGCACACACCGCGCTCAAAACGAGGGACTTCCTAGACAGCACGCCAGTCAAACTCCTGGGTCACCCTCCTTACAGCCCTAATCTAGCACCGTGTGACTTCTTTTTATTTCCAAAAATAAAAAATCTGCTCAAAGGGATACAATTTTCGTCGCCGGAAGATGCGCTGGATCCGTTCGAGCAGGCTGTAAACGAGGTGTCTGTGGCGGCGGACTGGAAAAAGTGTTTTGAAAACTGGTTCAGACGCATTAATCTTTGTATAGAAGCTGGTGGAGAGTACTTTGGAAAGATTTTATAAAATTATATGTACCTGTAGAACTATTTTTTGTAGTGTCGCACAACTTTCTGAGTGTCCCACGTATAATATTGACTATTCACCTCCTTAAAAACTAATTTTTGGGTTAAATCTGGTTTTTATGAAAGTGAATTTTTGCACACACAACAAAAATCGATTACCCGGGTCGTCCGGTGGGACATCATACATAAACATCTCGTATATGTACAGTTTACAGAATAATTCTATGATACTACTTTTGGTCTAATCTTTTTTATCCAGTCAACTGTAGCTGATGGTTTATCTTGATTGATAAATGGCCACGATTATCTAATGTTTTACTAGGATTCAATTATCAAATACTTTCATACTAGGATCAACAAAATCAATTAACTTTCATGTTATTAAAAAAAACTCTTGTAGCTCCGGGATTCAGTTGGAGAAAGATTTTTTTTCGCGTGAGTTTTATTATTTTGACGACCGTCTTGGTGTAGTGGTTTGCGCCACGGACTTCTAAACCAGGCGGTTGCGGGTTCGAATCCCGCAAGGGGCAAATGGTTGTGTGATGAGCACGAGCATTTGTACCTAAGTCATGAATGTTTATAGATGTATATAAGTATCACTATCCGTTATCCTAGTCACCATAGCACAAGCTCACGCTTAGTTTGGGGCTAGGTAATTGGTGTGTTTGTTGAAAAAAATTATTATTATTATTTTGGTGTCATGGGTTTAGGTCACCAGGCAATTAATTTATTCGGATCTCAAAGCTGATTCCGATACCAAATCGCGGCATATAAAGTGAATGATGTTATTGTATTATAACGACGCCGGCGTTCCGATAACAATTGCAACATGATACTTGAAGGATGAAGATAATTATAGCTTTTACTAAGCAACGAACCTAAAACAAAATCCTTAAAACATAACCTATTTAATACTTTCACATTTTGTTAAAATGTTTTACGGTAAATGAGCTTAAAAGTTGTTTACGTCGATGTTACCGCCGTGCTTAAAAATTTTCATCCTAGCCCATTTTAACGCAAGTTTTCGTTCGCTGACTTAACTCATTAAGTATCCATTACAGTTCTGGGAAACGCAAGGGACACATTTTAACCTTAACAAAGATTTAAGTTATTATTTAGAGTATGAAACGGTGTCCCGTATGTGATTAAAACACCGTCGTAAGATTAGCTTGTAAGCGAGAGTGTTTTGTTATAATAATGTGGTAATTTTGGCCCAAGATAAAATTAAGCAAAATATTTTTATTTAGATGTGATTATAGACTGTGTGTGTGTTATAGGCTGTTGTTTGTGAATGAAATCTTCAGGCTTACAAATTTAAATAACTAACTATTAACGACTTCGCATATCCACAACCACAAAAAGGTAGATCGGCGGTCTGTCAGCCTACTCGATGGCTTTTACACCGTGGGGTGGTAGACCTGGGGACAGAAAACAAAACACAGACAAGTTATCAGCCGCAGGTCCAATCATTCCGAAAATCGATAATTGATCGAATCGTGTGAGTGTAGTGAAGCATCTAACTTCTAATGGTCAACCCCAGCAACGACATCACAAACTACAGTCTGTGATGGCGGCCGAACGATCCTATCAGAGCGGTGGCAGGCTCCGTTAAGTGCCGCCTGGTAGCTACCACCCTCTCACCAGTGCCAGAACCACGCCACGTGTTTTTGTCTAGAGTCAAGAGCATTGCAGTTAAAAAATTACACAGGAGTGCGAACCACTGCACCAAGAGTTGTACATGCATAAACATCTGTTTAATCAATAATTTTAAACGGAACTACTTCCACTAACTTTCCATTTTCCGCAACGCCATAAATCGAGCTATTAAGCAAATTTCAGCTGGAGGTTGTTGCGCCACCCGCGGCCATTTTCGCACTCGATTTGAAGTTTATGTGTTAGCTGTTTATGTTCACCCCTATATTCACTTGCTGTAAGTTGGCCAGCCAAAGTAGTGGTACTATAAAGGTAGCTGCCTTTTAGGAAATTCACTGCAAATTGTTTGGTAATAATAACTTCTTGCATGGACGACTATGTTTAGGGCATTAATCAGGCACAGACCCTTTAACCCTGTTACAGGTCAACTGCAAGTTAAATAATTGAACTTATTCGCAGAAAAAGCATGATGCTAGTACAATCAAATCAAATTATACAATCTTAAAAAAAAAAAAAACACTATTCCCACTTAAAATTATAAACCTGACAAGCAATCAATTATGACAAACAAGTCTTTGGCTTGAAGTGAGATAAAAGTTGTTATTTAACTACTCCTAACAAGCCTGGATTGCGTGACTAACTTTTTCCAAGTTTACTGCTGTGAAAATTAGTGCCTGATTTTCAAAGAGAGAAACAATGGTGGCCGAGGAAAAATACACAGAGGAGACTACTTTGTTAGCTACGAAAGTGTTTATTTGTTCCTCTGTGCTCTAATGTGATAGCAAACGAAATTCTCATAATGCAAGTAAAACCGGCCAAGTGCGAGTCGGATTCGCGTACAGAGGGTACCGCACCATTATCTATACATCAGTAGATACTATATCATTTTCTTAAAGTGCAACAAGCAAAAAGAAACAGGGGCCCAATTCTCGCACCTTCGATATTATATCACATACGACATTTATCAAAAATCATGGCGGATGTCTCAAAATGTGATAAATATTCGACATTTTCATACTTCGAGAATACGTAACATCAAAATTTTGTGATATCCGCCATGTTTTTTTGACAAATATCGTATGTGACGTAATATCGAAGGCGTGAGAATTGGGCCCCTGGTTTGTTGCATGGGATGGAGGACTTAAATATTTATTTTACTCTTTTCTGTTCCTTTCAGTTTTTTGTTATAGCGGCATCGCGGCATCGCGGCATCAGAAATACATCAAATGTGAAAATTTTAACAGTTTAGCAATCGCGGTTCATGAGATTCAACATGGTGACCGACAGTGGGGTCTTAGTAATGTACCTTAAAAAACCCTCAGTTGAGGCCCTAGCCCGGCTTTTTTAACAACACAAACACTACCACACCGGACTGAATTTGCGAGTATGGGCTCAGATCACCTCATATGAGGCCTGTGCCCAGCAGTGGGATGTTTCAGCACGTATATATATATGTATGTCCGTTTCTTTTTTCCCCTATAACTGCTGAACAAGTGAACCGTGGATAAATATTACGCCTATAGATTCGTTTAGGTGGCCCGAGGTCACCGGATAAATTAAAATCGTTAAAATAAAGACAGATTTTACACGGCATACTGTCTGGTGAATTTTTTTTATTCTAACCCTTCGGGGCATCTCAAGCCGCAACTTAGTAGGGCTTTTTAGTTTTGTACCTACCACTTATAGGTTAGTTACTAGTGTTAGAGAAATGTGAAAGAATAAGCGAAGATATCTCAAGTTCACTAGTAATATAAAAGAAAAATATTTCAGTGCTTAAACTGAATGGGTTGGATTCCTTACACCGAACAGTCGATGCATTGAAAAATGTAAACCACCCTCGAAATTGCGTCGGCAGTCATAATCGCGTGCAATCGAAACGCAACGGCTCGCAAAATGCTGGAATTCGTCCAATAAGTTGTAGTAATGAAAACAACTTTACAACGGGCACCTAAGTCTCAGTAGACGTAGATCCAGAAGGCTTGTTTAACGCACGGGCTGGGCTAAGGCGATTAACACACCGTCTCGCATCACGCAGCATGGCGCGTGAATGCATGTTCTATTATTGCTTGTAAGAATCTCCGTTTGTATAGAAAACATGCACAGTCCAACACACTGAAAACGCGTCCACGCGCGGGAGAATACAAAGAAATTCACGCGGTACAAGTACGTTAGGTGGTGCGGGGCAGTGTGTTAATCGCCTAACACATTACCCCGCGTTACTAAGCGTGGCGCGTGAGTGCATGTCCTAACGTTGCTTGTATCTCCGTTTGTATAAAAACATGCACAGTCCCACACACTGAAAACGCTTCCACGCGCGGGAGCGCGCGACAGAGTAGGTACAAAGAAATTCACGCGCTACGCTGCATGGTGTGGAGCATATCTTCAAAATTTTGGCCCTAAAAGACTTTGGTCTGTCGTTCTCACCAGAGCAATTATTTTACGGAAATGGTATGGAGACTAAAACAGGGAAAAACGTAAAGGATATATAAATAAAACATCATTTATCTTTGATTTGCCTGATGTTTCGACCGGGTTGCACCGATCGCAGTCACATACCGCCTTGAGAAATTCCATATCTTCCTTCGTATGTGAGGTAGATTCTCTTCTTCTTAACTGTTAACAAAACTCGTACCGCCGCACACAACGCTCCCTTTTCTATTCCGGTTGAAACGTCAGGCAAATTAAAAGTACAGTGGGCCCCGCATCAAGTAACCCAAATCAAACAAAATATCTGAAATGATATGGAACTCTATGCGATCAACATTAGGTTGAAATATGGTTGCGGAAATTTGACAGATCAGGGTAGGTTGACGTGTGGCCCACTTTAAGTAAATAACGTTTTACATTCTATCCGTCGCGTTGATCCCTGTGTTTTAATAATGTAACGCGAAAGTATAAGAGTGATTAATGTCAGTCAAATTTTACTTGTCTTTGCACCGAGCACACTGAACCTTCCTCAACTGTCATGCTTAAGACGTTCGCAATTTCCGAACGAAATCTTTGTACGTTTTATGAGCAAGACAATGGATGTTTACTGCTCGCCGGCAGACGGCCGGAGCGCCGATGCGGACAACTCATTTTACGGTTCATCTCGCCAACTCGATCTGGGGACTATTCGACATTCGCAATCGATCGTGAACTCGTTGAAAACAATTTTTAATTGATTAGTTCGGTGGCGTGATAATGAAGAAGAAATGAATACATATCGGTGAAGGTCGCCTTGAGTTCGTATTCCCTTCTACAGGTTTCGGTAAACCTCCTAAGAGTGGCGTAATAATGAGCAAGAAATTAATACATATCGGTGAAGGTCACCTCGAGTTCGTATTTCCTTCTACAGGTTTCGGTAAACCTCCTAAGAGTGGCGTAATAATGAGCAAGAAATTAATACATATCGGTGAAGGTCGCCTCGAGTTCGTATTTTCTTCTACAGGTTTCGGTAAACTTCCTACAGTAAGTAAACCGGTGTTAAAAAAAAATTGTTGGTTTAAAAAAACAAATATTCGATTTAATGTGTTTATTACGTAGATACTGAAACCACTTTTCACAGATATTTTTTGAGAGAGTAGCAGGCCAAACATGCTTATATGCAAGATTAACATCATGCATTTCTAATGAAAGACTGCCAGAATGTTAAACGGATTTTAGAGGTGCTACGAGTACTAGATTTAAGTATTCAGAATTAGTACGTAACTAATTAATTTATAACGTTTGTCAATTTTTTTGTCAATCTAATCTAAGGTTGAACTTCAGTTTGGAATTTACCGGTTGTTTAGCGTTCTATCAAAAGTATTTTCGTCGTATATTGCAAATGCTCAATTCTTTGGAAATGATCGTTTTATGTCCCTTTTTATTGTTTCGTATGGATGTTATCGCAATAACAATAAAGGCAAATAACACAAATCTACGTGGAGCGGTGGACAACTATACTGACAGGCCATTTCCTTATCGATTGCAATATTTCCTGCGCTGGGATATATACGCCGACTGATAGTTTATGACTCTTGATATTTCATGGTATTTTATTCCGTTTTTTATGGGAAGGAAAATAAGAGACAGACATACAGATCTACGTACTAGTAATCCAAGTTTCAATATTTGCATTTAAATCGAAAAAAAGGTTTTAAAAAAATTTCAAGACAACATCCAAACCACGTAATGTTCTTTTACATTTTCTAGACACAGCAAAACTGGCTTACTCGCTCAGTTGCAGCAACAGACAGTAGAGGCTTTATTGACTCCATTAGCTACTAATCTAGTATAATTTAACTTTTTGTATTAATCTGTCATTTGCTTGACAGTTTTTAAGGACATATTGATACTTACATTAGTGGCTAATGAAGTCACTAAAATCAAACGTCCAGCCTACTGGGAATTTAAATGACCTAAATTAAATAATGAAGAGTTCTTCCTAACTCTGAGATAATAAGTACTACCTTACTGCCTTTGCTCAATAGCAAATGCAAATAGTAAATACTCAATGTATTTATTATTTGCTATTGATAAGTACTTTTAAAGAGACAGCACAATAATTTAACTATCAAAAACATATTGCACGCGTCTTCCGCTGCTATAGTTTTTGAATAAAACATGATATTTCAAGAACATATGCTATCATAAATTTTGTTCGTGTTGCTGAATGTCATTATTATTTATTATTCACACAACATATTTTTTGCACATTTACCGTTGTTAGATATGTATATGTACTATGTTTTGTGTAACGATTGTTTGGTTATTAATAACTAGACGTTTTAGTGCGATGGAAATCATGCGTTATTGTTTTGAACAGCACTGTCAACTTACTTTCATTACAATGTCTTTCTATACCCTAGTTTAGTAGGCCTACTCAGGCGGGATTCTGTCTCTATCTTCGTTCTCCTGAAGTTAAGTTTACCCATCAGTTTCTACGGCTTTTAAAGAAATCAAGTTAGCATGCCCCACTTGAATAAGACAAAAAAAATAACATCTCTCTTTATGAGACTTGGGTTAACACATTGGCTGCATCAAACAAGGTTGACAGTAGCCCAGCCTACACAAATTGAAAACACAAAGTACAACAAAGAATCCTTTTTATAAGACCTAGGTTTTAACACATTGGCTGCATCGAATGAGATGTTCTGCGATTGAACATTTTACGATCCATAGCAAGTTTATACGTCGTGTTTACATTCGGGTCGATAGTAAAACTAACCGAAAGTTGCCCGGTGAAACCACACGGTAAACTGTGAAATATAAATCTTACTATAGACACAGTTTTACGATGCTGATATTGTTTTGGAAAGTGTTTACACACGTATCTATAAAGTTACGGTACTTAATATTAAAGAGATATTATGCATACTATAAGACTACTTAAATAGTTCAATTTTAGATAATTTTCATTAAGCTTAAATGAGTAACGTAAATAAAAATTATTAGAAGACAGATAAATTTTGTTTTGTATTAGCTACATGTTGCGAAAATTGTATTGTAAATGTTAATTTCTTGTTATAGTCGTCATTAATTTTAAAATGTGTTTTATATTTTGTATGTATGTTAGTCAATAAGGTATTTATTATATGGGCCAAAATTTTGTGTTTAAAAATTGTTGCCTAAAATAAACTACTACTATTTTATTATTAAAAGCTAATTGTTTTCCAATAGAACAACATATTTGTAGCAATTTCGCTATAACTTATGAAAATAATTTTCTTCAACATTGCGATGAACGTGTTAAAGCAACTCTAATAGCATCGCAACAAGTACTCATAAGGGCCGGCGTCCATCAGGCGGATCATGGCGGGTCGCATCGCATCGCAACGTAACGCAAAAATCCGCCTGTTTATGTTTTGTAAGAAACATCGTACACTAGCGGCGTATCGGGACGGGATGGGCCCCAACTATTGACCTTTATAGTACAAGTACGCTGGACTGCATACTGTCAACCTAACAATGAAGCCATTTGATTATCGCCATTGTGGCGCTGACGGCTATAGTGAGCGTGTGGTGACCATCCACGGAACTAATGAGAATTGACATAAACATATGGAAGTTACTCTATTTTAGTTCCTTGTACAGTCAGTAGGGCCGCTTTGATTCGGCACAAAAAATTCTGTCTTTTGTTAGAGAATGTTTAGTTCAGCGTACTTGTACTATAGAGGTTAGTGGCCGCAACGCATTATTCGATGTTTCATACAAAACAAAACACAGGCAGACGCATTTTTGTGTAGGGCCCGACCCGGATCGTCTACTGGACGCCAGCCTTATGACAGGGTTAACCCTTAAACATCGCGCAGTGCTGTATTAATTAAATCTGTTTGCAGTACCACTGGGTCTATTTGCCTCGATCTTAATTAACATTTGGTACATATCAGAATAGATGTGAGTCGGTTGGTTCGTCATTTGAGTTGGTGTCTTTGTGATTGCGCCAACTGGAATTATTAAGGTCCTGTGTCTCTTATTGTGTTAATACGACTTCTAATTAGGGCTTTAATGATATAATATAATAATTTTTATAATTTAAGCAATTTTTGTGCCCAGATAGCGAAGGGAGGTGGGTTGGAGTCCTACCGGATGACACGGTCAATTAATTTTTGTGAGCGAAATTTAATTTACCAAAATAATAAGTTTTAATGGTGACAACTTTATAATAAGGCTGAAATTAAGTACACAACGTATACAAATAATCTGTTTATCGAAATCAGACTGTTGACTAATTTTACGGCACAGTACACCACGTAGACCCGTTGATTTCAAGATACGAATATTACTTGTTCTTACACAAGACTGTTTTTGACAATATTTATTTGATTCAATAAACTTACAAAAAGAAAACTGAAATTATTGCTCATAGATTTACAAATAAAAGAAAATGCTTGTACAGTCTGCGTAATTAATAACGTCATCAAGTCCTTACTTAATTGAGTGAATCGGAGTCGAGACAGAGACAACTTAAAAATACATTTCACTTAGTGCCAGGCGAGAGGGCACGGGGCCCGACTGTACTTTGTTTGTAGACAAGAACATTTATAATGAAAAAACTTGGCAGACCGTTTGTAAAAAAATACTAATATTTTGTCGTTTAAATAGTCACAACTACAATAAATTACTGGCTGTGAAATGGGTATCTATAAAATCTGAGCATTTGAGATAAGTACTTTGCAAGATTTAATAACATTTCAAAAATATTTTCACTACAGGGTGATACTGATAATTTAATGTCTAATTTATTTATTACAGGTACACTTACAGAATACAGACAGACATGCATAGCTTACATTGATATTGTTACAGTTACAGACTAGACGGCAACCTTAAGTAAGTGTACACAACATGATTTTAACAAACAGACACATCTAATGTGTCATTATCAGACGCAGGACGTTCACTGCTGAGCATAACCCCATAGATTTTAAAAGTGATCTGTTACAAGCGGCCTACATCCGATCCTGCGACCTTTATTAGGTTGTATGTCCATCTTGCCGGTGAACGCCCTACGCCTTGCTTTCGATCAAATGGTCTTCAATCAAGATCCTTTCTGCCCCTACAATAATTTATAATAAAATATAAGTAATTATAAATATTTCATTCTATAAAAGTTCATGTTACGATCGAAAACTTAAAAAAAAAACAGATGCTTCATACAAGTAATTCTGCTACCCCTATGAAAATGTATGGAGATCCATTTTTTTTTACAATTTTGGTGATTAATCTATAGTCAAAGTTAGAGGTAATAATGGCCATATTCACCCCTTTAAATATCGGAACTTTTTAAACTAAAATTCTGTATAAAACATTTGTTTTGCTAGCCGTTTATTTCGTTCCATCGGTTTGTAGCACCAATAGTTGAAGTCGAGTCAGAAATAGCTTAAAAATACATCCCGTTCGCCCCGCATTAGTGCCGGGCGAGCGAGCGCAGATCTAGCTCGCTTCGCTCAGCTCAGATCTGCTTTATAACATAAACGCCGCTGTTGCGGATAGAGCTTTTATGAATCCCGGATGAGTTTCTCAGACCGCGGACTTTTTGCATGGATTTAATATATCTACCCGTTTCATCTGCTTTCGTTTTCGTATTGGAACTCCAAATAGTTTTCTATAAAATAAGTTTAAAGATATTCTTCACTGCCTTCATTTATTTCATATGAATTCATAGACTGCAATTCAAACTAAAGTTTTTTTAATGTGACTGGCTTCCGTCATGGACTATAGCTAGAGATCGCCAGATCAAGTACTACGTTAAATTATTCTTAGGAAGTATTATTCTACATCCAACTTTAAAGCACAATGATAATGCAACAAAAGGCACGGCTGGCTCACAGTGGCACAATGAATGAATGAACGCATACAAAGTCTTCATGTCTCCACTAATTAATCTACTCATTCATTCGTTCGCGCGTATTCTTTGCACGGTGTATTCTTTACCGACTATATTTTTATAGGACCAAAGCTGCAATTTTCCGTTAAAAATAGCTGTGGTTTTATTTATCACACGTTTAATTGGGTGCGAACTTTGTTGCTAGTGGAATTAATAACGTGTGTTCTGCAATAAGAAATTAGCTTTTATATGCACAAGATAAAATTTGACCTGCTTTATTCTTAGAGATTAAACAAAACTAATGAAAATTTAAGTTAATTAAAGTCAATCGTTTTTTTATTTATTCAAGTTTATAGCTTTTTTTTAGGTTTTTAAATAAGACTTACGAATTATAAAGTTTTTTTAATTAAATAGTAGTACCCGATGACCCGAGCAAAGCTCGGTCGCCCAGGTACTAAGTTTATAAACATCCAAGACTTAGGTACAAACGCTCGGGCTTATCACACAAACATTTTTGAACCCGCAAGTATTGAGTATGTATCTATAGATACTTTTGTAAGCAAGTTCCAGTCCACTACAGAGGTTTTAGAGTTAGATTTAACCCGTTCAAGTCGACAGGTGGCCGTCACGATAAATCTCTCTTGGTATTGGCGCGGTCGTCCGATACGCCGGACTACCCTGATTAATGCCCCAGATTTGACCGCTACCCTGATTTATCGGGAAAAATGTCCGCTACCTATGCCAATTGTGGAAATTAAGTAATATTGGGAAATATGCTAATGGTATTCGAACTGCCAAGTGAGGGAACTATTATTTATTACAAAAATAAACACAATCTGAAAAAAGGCTCAGTTCATTACCTTATTGAGGGATTTTCCTAGTGTTAAAATCAGTACTTTAAAATCCGCTAGATGGTGCTGAACAACCTAAGTCAGGTAGATTTTTATTTAAGAAAAAGGCTGCTATTGGCATTTATTATATTTATGTTTAGCATGTTTTAGATTCACGCGTACTAAGAGGTATTTAAAAAAAATATATATTGATCATAGACGTTATTCCAATTAAATTTTATTTTTGACTGCATTTCTAAACTCGCTTTTTTACATAAGTACTTCCACTACATGCCTGTACACATAATATTACAATAATTTGGTATTGTTTGACGCTCAATGATTTCAAGCATTATTTATATAACTTAGGCAAATAGCGTTATCTATCAACATAAAATAAAACTAAAATTTTGTGCTGTCAGAAAATCATTCATTTGAAACATTCTTGTATTTCGTATTTTGTTTTTGAACGTGACAATTAAAGGAAGTTTTTAATTGCAATGTGGGTGGCCGGCCACACACTATTTTATTTACATACGTAATAATGATTATTTTTGTTATTGTGTACGTATTTCATTTGATTAGTTTTTTATATTATGTAGATTATTATGAAAATGTAAATATTTTAGAATTATTAATATTTTATTTATCAATTCATGTAATTTTATGTGTAGTACGAGAATACAATTCACCACTAGTCTTCTAACTTCTGCAGTTTAGGAAAAAAAAGAATTGTTAAAAGTGAGATACCAGTGTGCAAATTTTTGGTTTCTTAATTAAACTTATATAAAAAAGAAAGAACACTGTAAGTGTTAAAATATTAAAATTTTAAAAACTATTGTAAAAGTGTATTACCGTTTTTGCGAGCCAGTGCTTTAGAAAACTTTTAGAAAAAAAAAAAATCTCTTACATTAAATCTAAATGGAAAGATTCGGTACAAATCGCTTCAAAGATGGTCAGATAAAGTAAGGTCTAAGCTCACAATTTCATGTTGTTCGCCATTACAGAGTTAGCTACTAAGCTACGCGGAGTTTTTGGCTTGAACTATTTCTTAATTGATGCTATATGAGCATGCCGTTTCCTTTTCGATTTCATCTAAAATTCATCTCTATGTATTTAGGTTAAGTCTAGAATTACATAGAAAAAAGATGATTTCACAATCCGCAATCGAAATCACAGTGGACGACTAGGCCAAAATGACTCTCGTATCTCCAATAGACTCTTGTTTTGTGAACCATTTGGGAAAATTCTTATCAAAACAAGTATTTTGATTATAATTCTTGCGAATCCCTCGGGTGTGTGGCTTCGGCAAAGTTTTCCGACTCAAGCGCCTGAAAATATTACCCATCCAGAGTTTAATCTCTTGAAAACGGAGAGAAACAATTGCAAATAGAAACTTCTTACCAGTGTGGCGGCGTTAGAGCAAACTTAGGTGTGGGCCGCATTCAGTTTGCGAGGCCTTTTCTATTAAATAACGACAATGACCTAATTTTTACGGACGATACGGTTAACAGACAGGACAGAAGGCAATTAGGTGTGTTTAAAAAATAATTGTGCAAAATTTCAGAAGTCATTTTTTAGAACAAATGGGGCCTCAGACGCGAGCCAATCAATAGAAAATATAGGAGAAAAAAACTTGTCTTGATTCCTCGCAAAGTGAATACTATCTCGTTGCAATTGCCGAAATGTTTTCGTTTTTATGAAATAGAAAAGAAGCCCTAACAATAAAAGTATGTCTTTACTTTACCTATCGTAAACTGCACACTCTCAAGCAAGGCTGTTTTAACTTACATTGACAATTTTTGCGTCAGTTGGTAGAGAAAGGAAACCCCAACGCTTAGTCTCTTTTATCTCATCGTAAGCTAGACTCACTCTCATACAAGGCCTTAGCTGTGAGGCCCATTTTGCCCCGCCGATGCATAACCGCCACTGCCTCTTACACAACAGTATTGGCAAGGCAACTGAACAAATACATTAGTAGTACCTACTGTTTACACACCTACTTCCTGCAGTGAAAGTTTTTATTTTATTGTAATCCGATACTATTTTTGTCTTCATTGTTAAATTGTAATCCGATGGTATGTTTGCCTTCATTCTTAAAGATATAATATTGTGATTAATATTACTGCACATTTTTTTTTATTATTTTGCAAGAAATTTAAAAACATGTACAGTTCTATGTGATAATTATTGTTTTTAAGTGATAAGCATTCACTATGCAATCTAAATATATTATTGCACTTGAAAAAAAACGACCACCAGAGGCGGGAATCGAACCCGCGTTCCTCGCATACCGGGCGATTGCCTAACCTCTCGGCCACCCTGGCGTTGGCAGAGCCTGTCGAAATTTTCAAGTGCTTCTTAACGCTGTAATGCCGCGTTGCTTTCATCAATGTTATTGGGATTATACCCTCAACACTCGAAAGAAATACTATTGCAAGTATTTAACAATCGAAAGATGAAGCTTGCAAATAAGATAATTATTGTTTTTAAGTGATAAGCATTCACTATGCAATCTAAATATATTATTGCACTTGAAAAAAACGACCACCAGAGGCGGGAATCGAACCCGCGTTCCTCGCAATAATATATTTAGATTGCATAGTGAATGCTTATCACTTAAAAACAATAATTATCTTATTTGCAAGCTTCATCTTTCGATTGTTAAATACTTGCAATAGTATTTCTTTCGAGTGTTGAGGGTGTAATCCCAATAACATTGATGAAAGCAACGCGGCATTACAGCGTTAAGAAGCACTTGAAAATTTCGACAGGCTCTGCCAACGCCAGGGTGGCCGAGAGGTTAGGCAATCGCCCTGTATGCGAGGAACGCGGGTTCGATTCCCGCCTCTGGTGGTCGTTTTTTTTCAAGTGCAATAATATATTTAGATTGCATAGTGAATGCTTATCACTTAAAAACAATAATTATCTTATTTGCAAGCTTCATCTTTCGATTGTTAAATACTTGCAATAGTATTTCTTTCGAGTGTTGAGGGTATAATCCCAATAACATTGATGAAAGCAACGCGGCATTACAGCGTTAAGAAGCACTTGAAAATTTCGACAGGCTCTGCCAACGCCAGGGTGGCCGAGAGGTTAGGCAATCGCCCGGTATGCGAGGAACGCGGGTTCGATTCCCGCCTCTGGTGGTCGTTTTTTTCAAGTGCAATAATATATTCAGTTCTATGTGGTTGTCGTTTACACAAGTTTTGGTAAGCATAACCATTTTTACCCGACTGCGGAAGGAGGGTTATGTTTTTCGAGAGTATGTATGTATTTTTCTTCACTGTACTAACGTACATGGAATTTATTTATTTTTTGTAACTGCAGACTTTGTTACAAAAGTATTATGTATTTTTTGTTTTTGATCGGAGAAGTTATTTTTTTTTTGCTTTATAAGTCATCAATTATTTGTATAGTACAAATAATTGATGACTTATAAAGCAAAAAATATTATATCGTACCGTCCGATTTCCACTGGTGCTGATTGATTCGCAGGGATATGTGCGTACTATTTTCAAATATTATCTCACTATAATGTACCCACATACAGTAATGTAATTTCAAAATATTTACACACTTATTTACACTACATATTCACACACTTATGTATATAAAAAATAGTAATAATGTATTACACAGTTCATAACATGAATGATCTATCCCACGAGGGCTGGAGCTGTAGGCATAATAATAATATGCTTCCACTTTGTCCTGTATAATACGAAATTTTATAGGCAAGCCATGTGCAAGCAAATAATTACGAAATATAAACATACTTTCGTACAGAACAACAGACAAGCGCGGATGTTTTTACACCGCATTGATTTCGGTGTGTAAAGTATAAAACAACCTTTGGTAATTTCAAAACCATTTATAGATTTTATGCCCATAATCACTTTATAGTTACTTATACCACCTAAAGTAAAATTGAAAGATGGGGCTGGGGGATTATTTTTACGAAAATACGGAGTATAATTTATCCTTCATTTGCCCTCTAAACACATGGTAAACTGACATGTGACGTTACTATTTGCCTGTGTGGGAGTTTCCAATCGAGAAAAAAGTTTGCTTCCAAAGACAATCCTGTTAATATCAATGTGTGGGAGAGAAAGTCGTCATAGGCATGCTTGACGTTATATTACTATAACTACAATAACTATTGAATAAAAAGTTAAAATACTCAAATTACTTTCTTAATTTCGTCTGTACTTCAAGAAAAATATATAAAACATATACCTTGAAATTTACTTTACGTTCCGAATTGCAATACCCCGGTATTCTAGGACTGAGGTATTAATGCTACATAGTTTCATCTAAATATTAAACATCCACACAATCATTATCAGCCGCAAGGCCACAGCTGGACACAGGCTTCCTCTATAGATTTTTAAAGTGACCTGTTACAAGCGGCGAAGTCATCTGGTGCGATCCTGCACCTTTAAAAGGTCGCCTGTCAAAATGATCAGAATGGTCTCCAATAAAGAGCCGTTCTGCCCAAACGGCCATCTGTTCTTCGCGCTATGTGCTCTGCTCACTGCCACTTGAGCTTCGTCTACGTTCGTTACCTTAGTTTTAAATAATATTAATTAAAAATTAGGTACTTATTGTAAATTTCAATTTTACTCATTAAGCTTGGAGAAATGAATTCCTATTTTGAAACTTCGATGTTGGTTTAATACAAACAGTTGTTGTTGAGCACAAATATCGTCCTAGACGATGTAGTACTAAAATTATATTTCATCAGAAAACTTAGGATGATTTTGGTAAACATAATATTAACCTAATAACGTGTTAAATTAGTGCAAAATCCCTAACATCCCAGAATCATAGACAAACAATGCGTAAAGTTCCCTTCCATATGGTTGAAGTGAAAGAAAGAAAAAGCATTTTTTCGGAGATCGGTTGATCGGAGAACAAAAGAAACAATTTACAAATTATAAGGGTGATCTACTGAAAAATCATCCTACTCAGCATTAGTCGTGGGACCACGAAACTAATTTTCAGCGGATGCCTGGGGTAAATACCTAATTGTATTGAATTTATCGTTAATGTACGTTTAAAGTACGCATGTACAATTAGGGTACGTATGTATTGAATGTATATAATGTAACCTTTCTTACAAACAATAAAAAATAACAAGCATGAGACATCATAGAAGTGAAGTATGTAACGAATTAAAAAATTAAAGACACAGATGAAAGAAAAAAAATTGAGATGACCACTAGATGTCGTTGAATTGAAGTGACTTTTCATTACACTGCGGTGTGACAGGCGGCTATTTTAATAAGTTTATTACTGTACCTCCACTAACGAACGGGCGCAGTCTGGTACGCAAATTGACAATAAATAACAAATGGCTGGGTGACACCACCCTTCGTTCTCGCCTGATATGGGCATCGGGCATTATTGGACTTACATTTTGAAAATCAACGACCACATTCTGACAGAGCCGCTGCACTGAAAATTTGTTGAGTTAACCAACAAGTAATTATTTTTTGTTAAATTAGAAATAAATGTCATTTAGTTAAAGACCAATTTTACTTAATTTTATCAAAAAGATTTTTTCTACTTGGAACTATTTTTCTAGTTATGTCGTCACGATTTTCATATAATAGGTTACTAAACTGTTTTATTTATTACTCAAAACTCAAGTATATAATTACGGAAGTTCTAAAAAAAAAAGCTCCTTTTGAAAACTTCGCACAGTCTGATTCTTTTGTAGCAAAAACAAAATAGATTTGTATTAAACTATTCAGAGCCTTTAGCCTTTTTTATTACATGAAATGAGACGTGGCTTTGACAGACAGAGTTGACAGTGGAGCGAGGTCACCCAGAAGCTGGCACTCCCACTCACCGACGGAACACAGCGAGCAGTGGGGGGTCGGTAGCTACCAGGCGCTACCGGAGCCTACCACCGCTGATAGGATCGCTCAGCCACCATCACAAACTGGAGTTTGATGTCGTTGCCCAGGATGGACCACTAGGAGGTAGATCCTTCACCACCTTGCTTGCGCTTGCTAGCTTGCGGGGCGTTAGGAATGTTGGTTTTATTTAGAAAACATAGACTGATCATCAGTAGCTTTTCTGTAGTAGAAAACTGGCGTATGCCCTTCAGTTACCTATAAGTTACAAAGACCGTAAAAACGAATTCAATATGTAAATGTGTATACATATTTTCTTGAAGTACTTAGTTAATTTATTACCTTTATCTTCCTGGCATTATATCCCTCATAGTAGTGGCGTCAGCCATCAAGTCCTCGACATCTTCGGTGGAAACTCAACACAATTGAGCACTACATTACATCTCTCCATATTGTTTAATAAAACTTATAAGTAGGTCATTTATCATCATCATCCTCCTAGCGTTATCCCGGATGTGCACTTGCACGCGAGGGCCCAGGGTCCGCTGACTTTGATCCAGGATGTGGCAGATCAGGTAACTACAGTGGAGCAACTGCTATCTGACCTCGATCTCGTGACCCTGTTACCAGGGGAACCTGACCAGTTTTGGATCATGGTTACACATCATGCAGTCGCCTGAATGTGCAGGTTTCCTCACGATGTTTTCCCTCACCGTAAGAGCATCGGTTAGTGAAACAACTTATGTACATAACTCGGAAAAAGTCATTGGTACATGGCGGCATGTGGGATCGAACCGGTGCCTCCCGCATGAGAGGCAACCCGCTAGCCTCTGCGCCACTGACGCATTTCATTTATAATGATGTTAAATAAGTCCTGTTCAAAATATTTTTTATCGTTTCGCTTCCGGATTACGGCACGCCAGAATTCAAACGGTTCGGATAAGTAAAATCCCTGTCTAAACGGCGCTTATTTACCAATATTTATAGCTCAGATGCAAAACGCGGCTTACTGGCAAGACAAACGAGCTTGTTCTTACTTTATACACGACAAAGACGAAACTTTGCGGGAAGTCTTAGAAATATTCCCCCTAAGGATGCCATGCCGCGGACTTGAGCTAAAGTTTAAAATAAAATAAAATTTTGCTTGACCATACATTTAGTTTGAAGATAAGAAAGTGTGAACAATGATCTTCGTTTCCATTCCCAACTGTTGACGGTAGCAAGATGACTTTATCACCTTCATCATAGGTACATCATCGTCATACACGTAGAATATCGCTATGATTTATGTTTTTTAAACTTTTTGATTTTTTTATCTCATGGATGCTATACGAAAAAACTATTGTTAGTTAAGAAGTCTTACGTTATGTATGAGATAACGTTAATCCTGAATATTACCAAACCATGTAATTTTTTTAATCAGCCTATTTAGCATTATTTGACATATTTTTTTATGGGGATTCTGTCAAATTAACCGTCAGTCGATGTTTACTGGTTGTTTTAAAATTGGTGAATACGGGACTAAAATATTTTGGACATCTTAAAGTAGGTAAGTATTTATAGTTTTTTATTTAGCTCGTAGTTAACATTCGTGATCATTTTCTGAACCAGAGCCGTATTCTGTAACACAAAGTCATCTGTATTTTTGACTTTAGCTATCGTTCTTACTCACGCTGAGTTGCTGCCTAGAGAAAGCGGGATGGCAAGATTCGAAATAAGAACTTAGTCATACAGAAAACTGCCTTAGAACGGGTGTGTAACTTTTTAATCTTCCGACTCGATGTTCTCCGTAGAAAATGTTTAAATGTACTTCGACGACCGTCTTGGTGAAGTGGTTTGCGCCCCGGACTACTAAACCAGGCGGTTGCGGGTTCGAATCCCGCAAGGGCCAAATGTTTGTGTGTTGAGCACGAGCATTTGTACCTAAGTCATGGATCTTTATAAATGTATATGTCTTTCCGTTATCCTAGTCACCATAGCACAAGCTCACGCTGAGTTTGGGGCTAGGTTATTAGTGTGTTTGTTGAAACAATTTATTTATTATTATTATTATCTTATAATCTGTGACTTGATGACCCCAATTCCCTCTTCGAAATTGCTTTTTGTTCTCCCAATGTCACCTCGGATTTAGTTGTGAGTTATTGGAGGTTTTGTTCGTAAGTAAGCACTTTTTTTGTTTTGGGGGAAAATTCCCGACTTTTCCAGCAGCAAAAATGAAATAAAAGTCTTAAAAACGGGCCCAAATCCATCTCGTAAATGTTTGACCATTATTCAAACCAAGTTTTAAAGATAAAACTAAGTTTTTTTGCGTTATATACGAGTACAGAATGTTTGGTTACGTCCGATGACCTGTTGGCCTTTAGGTCATAAATAAATAAAAAAACAATATCGTTCTTTATAAAAAAAGATATTGTATTTTTAATAATCCTATTGGATTAACGTCGAATTCCAAACAAATATATTTACATTCTAATTAGTAGACCAGCTGAGAAGATATGTATGGAATTTTGTTTGATTTCAGGGTTCATATAATAGAGAAGACTGTCTTTGTGTCAACAAGTCCATATATAGTCTGTATATTTTTAAGATCTGGCATGCATTAATGATGTATTCTAAGTAAATAAACGATTGATTGATTGATTGATGAGCACGAGTAATATATGTATATTCATATATGTTTTAAATCGTTTACATAATACTTATGTAAACTCGATATTTAAAACATTGTCTAATTGAACACACACTCGTATTAAGAGAGCTATTACAGAACCTTGTCAGAAATTTGTTTTATGAAACAAAAAACCCGCTACGTCGTACTAAATTGTAGATTTAGTTATAGTGTCATTACTGCAAAATCACACCCAAATAAAAGAAAAGTAAATTTAACTAGATTGTCATTTTGTTTCATAGATTGTGGTATTTGCAGTTATTGAATCGAATTGAACTTATTTATTAACTCGAGTAACAACGACTCATGTTGTTAGTAGTATGTAGGTACTTAAAAACTATGTTAGCAAAGAAACATAATATTAAAAAAATAATAACAAAGGCTGAGAAATAAAGTAACATTTTCAATCAATAATTTCCTACGATATAAAGGTCTAATTTTTTATATTTATTGCTTAAAAAACGAGTAAGTATTTAAAAAATATTTCGGTATCGCCCTCTTAAGAATGAAGTCGACTGTCACTCCCACACTAATAAAAAGTTTAATTAGAGGGAAAATAGACAACAACACCAATTAAGTGGTACCAATGAAATAATAACCCAATCGATCCGACTTTGTGGACAGACGCTTAAGTACAAAACGACGTATGGGGCTGAGTAATAAACTAAATGTAGAACTAAGTTACTAGAAATGACATCTCTTCTTAGGGCCTCTAAACACACACAGTGTGTGGAAAGATCGTGAACGATTTACCTTGGGCTATCGATAGTCACATATCGTTTCTCATATCGCATGCGATGATCGTAACGATGAAACGTCCATATACGAAGGCAATTAGGAAATCAGGCCTCGATTTTCACCTATTTACTACTTAACTATGATTGCAATTTCGACTGAATAATCAATGTTCTTGTACCTAGCTGAAATGCTACAGTAAAACTGAGAAGTACATTTCTGAATTTAATTTTACTAACACCCTTGGCAAAAGTTGACACAATTTTATTCCACTAATCAGGAACCAGCACAACGGAGTGTTTTACTTTACAATAAAGTTTACCTTAATAACTCGAAGCTATCCAAAGACAAAATACACATTTGCTTATATTGTTACTATAAGGTTGCAAATGCAAGCGTTCTTTGAACGGGACAGGACTTAGGTATGCTATGCTATTTTTATATTATTATTTCAAAAGCCCTCTACGTAACAGAGAAATAACGTGTAAACAACTTCTAGTGTTTTCCTGACCGAATTATTGCTACGGCGGGTAATCTCAACAGAGAGATTCTAACCAACTACGCAGGAGATATGTGTATAGTACTTCCACAAGTATGTACTACATGTACATACTAGTAACTTGAGGAGAGAGGAGGAACATATGACGAAAAGAGTGATGAGTATGCATGTTGATGGATAGAGAGGAAGAGGCAGACCTAGGAAGAAATGTATGGATTGTATAAAACAAGATATGATAGTGAAAGGAGTGGATGATTCAGTGAAGAATGATAGGATAGTATGGAAGATAAAAACATGCTGCACCGACCCCAGGTAAACTGGGAACAGGGCAAGTAAATGATGATGACTTTTACAAGTGTGTGCGCAATACACATGTGCTTTTTCTTTTCCTTCACTCTCTTAGTTTGATGGGACGGCAATCCGACATGATCGGAGAGAGATCAGGCGCAGGACCAACGTTTTAACGTGCTTTCCTAGGCACGACGGAGTCAACACCTTCAATTGCGAGCTGTTTCTGAGCTTTTTTAAGGCAGAAAACTCCAGAAACAAATTTCGTCACGACCCGGAAATTAAACTCGGGATCTATAGAATAGAAGTCAGCATGCTGACCACCAGAGCAACAAGGCAGTCGCGTCATACAGTGTATATGCCACTTCTAGTAAAGATTTATATCCAGCCCCTCATGTCAATTAACTTGAGTCGTCTAAAGCTAAAGGCAGTAAAAGGTGCTTTATGTGTAATACTGATCGACAAACAGTACGGTAATGGTGGATAATTAGAGGCTGACAACGGTTTCATTGTTTTATTTGGTTAATACTTTTCAAATAAATTACTGATGCAAATGTTGATGGATGATGCTTATAAACATGAATCCGTACGGGCCCCTGCCTAACTCGATTTCGAATTGTGATAGTTATAGCCTTCAGAATAACTAACTGATAAATTAAGGAAGAAAATACATTTTAAATGTCATTGCTTTGATATTGAAATGGTAATCGCAAAGCTTTTAGGTTAGGCTTTCTGCTATTCTAACACCAAGGAGAAAACAAAATCATTTATTCCTGCATGTAGCTGTACAAAGGGCGTCATGTTGAACACGCGTTCAAATGCGGATCCTGTGACGAAGAAGCAGTGCATTAAATTCATCCACCGCTGAACATAAGGCTCCTATCCATTTCCAAAGTGACCAGTTGTGGCGGCTGAATCCAGATTTTCTGTCCCCTACCAGATCGTAAGCTCTGTACAGTGGGCCCCGCGTCCAGTTACCCAACCCAAATCTGTCAAAATATTTCAAATGATATTAAACTCTATAATAATAAATAATAATAATAAATAAATTGTTTCAACAAACACACCAATTACCTAGCCCCAAACTAAGCGTGAGGTTGTGCTATGGTGACTAGGATAACGGATAGAAATACTTAAATACATATAAACATCCATGACTTAGGAACAAATGCTCGTGCTCATCACACAAACATTTGCCCCTAGTGGGATTCAAACCCGCAACCGCCTGGTTCAGAAGACCGGTGCGCGAACGACTACACCAAGACGGTCGTCAGTCGTCCTTATGTGGTCAACATGAGGTTGAAATATGGCTGCGGAAATTTGACAGATCAGGGTAGGTTGCTGTGGAGCCCACTGTACATCATGCCGGAATAGCAGCGTAGCAAGCGGCCAGCAGCAGCACCAAAACGCCAAAGTTCGCCAGTTGTCAGTAAGTGTCATAATTCCATTCTTTATTTCAGTGGGTGCAGTAGGCAGAGAGAGAATTGCGGCTTTTGAAATGCGGTGTTGGCGGAGGATGGAGGAGATTGTCACTGGAGGCAGGGGTATTGTGCCCTCTTCAGAACGGGCGAGACCGTGTGTCGGTCTATTCAGTTGGGGACTGCGGTAGTGTGCTGATGGCGCTGACCCGTGGTCCCGAACTATATGGCTCCCGAGAACGCTGCTGGTTTTTAGTGGGTAGGCCCCAATCGGGGAGAGTCCCACATAACCTATCTCTCCCCCCGAGAGCCGTAGGTATGCGTAACGCATTTTCTAGCGATAAAAAAAAGGATGGAGGAGATTGTTGGCGAGAAGAGACACATACTACAAACCATCGAATAGGAGAGGAAAGATTCTCTTAGTAGGACACTTAGTGTGAACGAGGTGATTGAGATGGCACGGAACAAAGAAGACAAGACTCCTTCGACCAGAGCACAGCTCTTTAATGATTATAGATAGATAGACTCTTGTGATGAAAACCGAGATACTTGTATATAAGTCACGCATGTAGTTTAATATTCAACATATAATACATCATAGATAAGCCAACAATAGATAACAATAGCACTCGAGCAAGAGTGGCTTTCAAGATCCATTGCGCTATCGGTGTGATTAGGCCCTATAATAGCCATTGTTCAACTTAATAGTGCTAGATGACGTTATTACCAGAACCACTATTGGTATTCATGGCATTCTGTCTATTTCTATGAGAATTTAGGGGTATTTGTACTAATAATAACTATGCCTATGTTTAACAATTATATCATATCAAATGTTTGATTTCGAAATAATGACAGATAGCACAGAATAAGTACTAGTACTCCGTACAGAAGTATGACTTTGCAATGAAATTCAAAGAAATATCTACTTAATGTTGTTAACGACATGGTGTAATTCAGTTCGCCTCTGACTCAAGCACATTTTCGTGTAGACACCTACAGAAGTACATTGCAAGATAATTTCATTCTTATAACTCTGGAATATGATTTATAATACACTAAACCTATTCAGTGACGTACTATCACGCAACGTGATAGGGTTGACTGCCACAAGAAGCTAATTACGCCATCTAGCGCATCTTTCAAGGACTTTATTTACGCTCGTCCAACCACCAACCTAAACACTAAACCTATTCAGTGACGTACTATCACGCAACGTGATAGGGTTGACTGCCACAAGAAGCTAATTACGCCATCTAGCGCATCTTTCAAGGACTTTATTCACGCTCGTCCAACCACCAACCTAGTGTTGCGCACCGCCGGTGAATAAAACGCGGAAGCGTGTCGCTGCCGGCTAGCGACACCCAACTTGTTTAGTCCCTTACCAAGGGGTCGCCGCGCGTAGGTACGTGTTTGCTACCTACGCGGGAGCGTGTCGCTGCCGGCTAGCGACACCCAACTTGTTTAGTCCCTTACCAAGGGGTCGCCGCGCGTAGGTACGTTTTTGCTACCTACGCGGGAAGATACACAGGCCTGCAGATAGGTACCATAAAATAGTGGAGACAAACATTTTATATTAGTCGTTTCATATTTCACGTGCTTCTACTTATTGCAGTGCCATAAATCATTATTAGTAAGGTGGATAGAGAATTAGTCCGCCATACACTAGCGATATGATACAAATATTCGTGGTGAATAGTATGCAATAGTAAATAACAAAACTAAATTGTCGCAATTTATGGTGAACTTGTGGTAAAGTATATAAATAAATTGCTTGATCACACAAACATTTGCCCCTTGCGGGAACATGTGATAGTCTAAGTCAAAAATAATTCATAAAATTTAGGACAGAAAATGCCACCTATGAATGTCTCAAAATCAGTAATATTGGCCCTTAGGGCCCCTTATACATGTCTCCTTATCTTTGGGGGCCTACTAGTGCGTCGGTATATGAGATCCTGTTTCGGTCAGCATAATACGTACCTACGTATCTAGACCGATTGATGCCCGGTTCCTAGGGTTCAACGGCGGTTTGTTTATCCATTTACAACTAACGAATATATACTTAACTCCCATTAAAATAGATTAGAAAACGGGTATGACATGTCGTGTCAAACGTCTGTAGCGAGTCACAGTTAGTGCAAGCCAAAATAAACATTCAAAAAATAAATATCAGTTTTAAAACTTGAAAATGAAACACGCCAGACTAAACCAAACTCATCTCAAAATATTTGTGCTAAAATTGCTCCCCTTAGATTTTTACATGCATGAAATTGCAATGAGCAAAACTGTAGGGTCGTAAAAACGTTTTTTTTTCTGCTACTTCAAGAAGTATGTGACGCTAGCCACAGGGCTGGTAAAGCGTTTTGAAAGAGAAAATTCCGGCATGTTTGCAATCCTTAAAAGTATTGTGTTAATTTCACCCCTGAATTGGCACGTCTGGTATGCTTTTGACTCTGGAACCCTCATGGAAATACCCTTAGGGTTATTTTAGCAATTTATCGAATTGAAACTGAGTTTTGGTTTAGCGGTATCTTTCGAAAAATCTTTATAACCCCTGAGATCATTGTTTTTTTTTAACAACGATACGTCTGTTTATTATCTGTCTGTGTTTATTAAAATTAATAATAATCATATTTCTAAATTAAAATTAGTAATAGGGTCCTGTTTTTGCCCTTCGGGTACGGATCCCTAAAAAGATTTTAATCGTCGTGTTAAATGTTGCATACCTAGAATAATGGTACGTAACCCTTCGTACGCGAATCCGACTTGCACTTGACCGGTTTTTTTTAACACAGTAGCAGTATGTTTCAGGAAAGTGACCACAATGTAAATGAATTCGTGGAAATAGTTAAATAGGACCATAAATTGGGAAGGCAATAAAGGTAAAAGCTCATACAAGACAACTCGTATTTGCATCGGTGAGCAGTTAACACGGTGTTCTAAGAATCTCATATATTGTAGCGAATAGATTGCGGGTTGGATACAGTTGTGTTCAAAAATACCTTACCTTTCCATAATGATAAATCCAAGGTATATGTATAGTTAGTCTTTGTGTCAAAGAAGACGAAAAAATGGCATTCGCGGCATTAAGACTCGATGGAAAAAAAACCATACGAATTATTAGAGACACTAAACTTAGCTAAACTAAGGTGCAAAGCCTCGAACATAAGCGTAATGTGGCGCGCCAGTGCCATTTAGACCCGAGTTCACATTTTTTTAAACAGCCGATAAACATAGACGGTTTATTTGACACTAGCTGTTGCCCGCGACTTCGTACGCGTGGACTTGATGACACAAAATATTTTATACTCCCGGCGCCATCTAGCTATCATGTTCTTTTAGTCTACCATGTCGTAAGGAGAAGAGAGAAATGAAAAATCAAGGTCAATAGGCACTCTTTTTTAGATAGGTTACTATCACCTCGCCATCCTCCTCTGGTAAGAAATTTTTGCATGGCAGTGACACCGACTCTTAAACTAAATTTTGTCGTATATTTTTCTTAGTAAAAGTGTAAAGGATTTTTTTAACTTTTCGGTTTACTTTATTAAAGGCAGTTTTAATTGTTTGTAAAAAAATATAAGTAGGTAACTTTAGTTTTAGTGTTCAGGAAAAAGTTAAGACTCAAACCTCCCGGATACCGCAATAGATGAATGCGGTTTAGCATTTATTTATTGTGTCCCTAGCCTACTCAAAGGTCGGTTTGTAAGTTTCTACTATCGTAAAGTTATTATTATAAGGAGCCTGTCTCCCAAAACGTAAAGTCAGTAGGACTATTCTTATACTCGTAGTTCAACTTCCGTTAGTTAGTGATAAGTAGTAAAAAAATAGTGCCAATTTACTTTGATCTTTCATTAATAATACAGTAATTCAACAAAATTTCGTCAAACTATCTGTGGTGAAAGTATTCATGAACTACTTAGCGTTAAGGTCAGCACCTTTAAATTTTGACTCTTGAATGTAAACGCTTAAATACCTAAATGAATGCAGTAGCATATATGGTACAGATTCTTATAAAATCTAAAGGATTCTTTCGATTTCTTCAGGTTTCCGTCACCAGATCGTAACTTGGAGACAGTAGGATTACCTTGGGAGTTTGAAAATCAGTCTAAAGTAATTAAGCATATCCGTTGCTTCAGACCTTCAATTTGTGTACGTCAATAGAAAATGCTCATCACGCTGAACAATGTTCCCTAAGGCGCTCTATTTATATCTCTTATAATTGAGCCGAGCTGCTAGGGTTCTATATCAGTTGCTCCAGACCTTCAATTTTTGTACGTCAATAGAAAATGCTTATCACGCTGAACAATGTTCCCTAATGCGCTCTCTTTATATCTCTTATAGTTGAGCTGAGCTGCTAGGGTTCTGTATCAGTTGCTCAAGTTTTTCAATTGGTGTACGTTAATAGAAAATGCTCATCACGCTGAACAATGTTCTCTAAGGCGCTCTATTTATATCTCTTATAGTTAGGCTGAACTGCTTGGGTTCTATATCAGTTGCTCCAGACCTTCAATTTGTGTACGTCAATAGAAAGTGCTCCTCTCGCTGAACAATGTTCCCTAAGGCGCTCTATTCATATCTCTTATAGTTAAGCTGAGCTGCTAGGGTTCCATATCAGTTGCTCCAGACCTCCAATTTGTGAACGTCAATAAAAAATGCTCATCACGTTAACTAACTTTTCTTAAGGCGCTGCTTTCATATCTCTCTTTGTTTAAGTGTACTGCTAAGGTTCCACGTCAGGTACTCCGATCTTCAAAATAAGTTATAGCCTAGTATGTGCCCAGACTCAATAGCTACACAATAAAAAAGTTTTATTTAAATCCGTTCAGTAGTTCCAGAGATTAGCGTGTACAAACAGACAAACAGACAAAAAAAATAAAAGTTGTAGATTCCTATTCTGTTACTATTTTAACATCACCCTCAATTAGTTTTTGGTAAAAATACTCAATGTACAGACGCATCGGTTTTACAGTTTTATTATATGTATAGATAATTCTCACACAAATTATGTCAAATAATATAATAACGGCTGTTTAAAAATGAAACGTGTGTTGGTGAACTCGGTTCTTAGTGTTCTACAGGCTAAATTTCGGCGAGTGTGTGAAGTTATTACGCCTTGATTCCACGGGCCTCATTTTACTATCGGGACATATGTAAGACGCAGGCGGGTTGTCGATTTATAAGGGTTTATATCGTTGACATACGAGTATCAATAATGCGCATTAAAAGTTTTAAATCTACGTTGCTTTTGCGTACTTGCGGCTTACGTGCGGCTTGAGAGTGCAATTCCTTGCCGGCTGAGTTGTTTTCTAAATACTATGATCCGGATTTCTTTGAGAAGAGAGTGAATAGACTGTTACTAGGCGGCGATGTGGCCGAGAATGGGTCATGTCTGACTGACGAAACGTGACATTACCTATCCTCGGCCGGGTTGTCGCTTACCATCAGGTGAGATTGCGGTCAAAATCTGCCTATTATTTAAAAAAAAAACTGGTTCGCTTTGACAGAGAAAGGAATCAAACATTGCAGGTTGCGAGACTTGATCGATTTACAACACCGGAATAGGGCCACTTGAGCTACTATAGCTATCGCAGTGAGAAAAAGATGATTCAGAGAAGTGATAGATAGCTCTCGTACAAAAGATAAAATTAGAATTGAATAAAAAAGGATAGATAGATGAGTTATCTATCTATCCTTTTTTGAGTTTTTTTATTGCACACTATAAATAGTAATATAAAAATAATTAACAACAATACAATTCACACAGAAAAATGTACAAATTAGGCGGTCTTATCACTAAAAGCGATCTCTTCCGGACAACCTTTGGGTATAGGAAATGCTTGGTCTCACAAAAGGGGGTGATTGATGCAAAAGACACTTTGTTGTTTATTTTTTTTAACTTTTTTTACAACTGGGATACACTTTTACTGGTTGGACTGTACGAGATTTCCTTTCAACGCACCTAACTGTTGGAAGACACGGATTCAGACACGGATTGGAACATAAATATGCAGTGTGCAGCGATAGCGTACCTTGTACTTACTTAACGTAATTTTTAGCATTTAGGGTTCCGTACGCAAAGGGTAAAAACGGGACCCTATTACTAAGCCTCTTTTATCTGACACCAGACTGTAAAAATATTTGGTACACTTCTTCATGCGGCTAGAGCAGATATCATCACAGATCTTTCTTTATTATAATTGGACGTACGTTCATGTAATTTTCTGATGTTGAATGCTTTTGGTTAGGCTTTCTGTAACATAAACACCTATGTTATGTTAGACACTGACCCCGTTATAGACCCCAGGACTAAGCTATTAGCTAGCCAATTAGAAAAGCGTTATCTATTAGGTTATGTCACGAATGTGTCATCCATTTCTCTGTAGTAGGCTTATATTTAGACCTAGTTTAAACCTGGTCTAATTTTTTTCTAATAACATAGTATGGCCTTACCTACATAACGAACACGTAGAAAGTTTTGTACATAAATACCTTACCGACGTTTGTGAGACGGCGATGACTTTGTTATGGACAACTGTGCACTCCCTGTGCTTGAGATGTCGACCGATGGTTCAAGGTGGGTTCTGAGCAAGTTAGCGGAAAAGATGACCATTAGCGCACCTCGCGTCACAAAAAAAAATTGATTACGTCTGTCAGACGTATAAGTCGATAGTTAAAGGTCAAACAACGAATAGATAAACTCTGCCGCTTAAAATAGAGCTAATAATTTCAGAACCCGTCAGCTGCGGCAAAACCAAGCGGGGGGCACCTAATTAAAAAACTTGATACAACAAAATCTAAAAGTTAAAGGGACCTAATACAGACTTTTATAATACCGAGTCGTCCTTTTTTGTTCGGTGACACTTTTTAATAAGATTTTAATAAATTATGCAGTACCACCGCTTCAAGTGACGTCGCGTCTTCGGAATAACGTTGGCAATTTTTTTCCCATCTCCTCTCAAGAAATGGAGTTATTCAATATTGTATAGCTAGAAGTTCTGAGAGCTCTAGGTTTTTACACGACTGCGGAAGGAGGGTTATGTTTTTCGAGAGTATGTATGTATAATTGTTTAGCACGCCCTATAGCCCAAACGGGTGGACATTTTTTGACATACGAGGTGTCATTGAATTTCATTTATCGTTTTTTTCAGTTGTCATTGATTTTAAAAAATGCAAAAAAATGCCCGGAAATGGAAATAAAGAGGCAGGGGGGATTGATTTTTTGCTTAGCATAGTAATATGGGTATCAAACATTGATTTAATATATATAGGGATATCTCATCACACTGACAGCTATGGCACATGCTCTAATCGGCCGGATCGCCATTTTAAGCCGATTAAGTATCTAATGACGCGTGGTCCGTCAAACAATGAACATGCCTAAGTGTGTCGTCAAAAATTGCAAAAATCACAGCTCAATGAATCGTAAAAAATATGGAATGACGTTTCATCGGTAGGTAAATATTATTGATAAGGTTTGAAACCGAAATAATACTTGAAACCTGTTTTAATATTTTATTTTCTAATTTATTTACGTAAAACATTGCCAATCTTCTATCACTTTCACACCCAAAGCTAAAATGAAACAAAATACGTGACGTCATCGGAACAAAGTCAATTTTAAGGATGGAGTCGCCAGTGAATTTTTTTTGTTAAACAAAATACTTGAGTTTTTAGGTTTCCACAAAATTATGTTTGTAAAGAAAATGAAGCAAATTTATCGCAATAAACCAGGACGATGAGTTTTATGAGAAGGGAAAATATAGCGTTGTGTGTTCGTATATTTTTTCTGAATCTGATATGTAGGTATTACACTACACGTAAAGGGATGTAGATGCAAAAAGGCTGCAATTAGGCTAGTATTCGGGGCACCCAGCCTATGTTTTTATGTTGTATTTCACTTGCTTGTTGTTTAACTGTCATATATCTTAGCCATCGGTAAAATCCAATGTAGAAGTTAGGTATAACGAGTACCTAGACTAAAGAGACGGTTTTTAATTTTAGTACAGCCAGCAGTACGTCAGGTTACATGTGAGCTATAAAACAGCTTTTATTACGTAGTTAATAGGGGTGGTCTTAAAGTGAAAGTGGGGTAGTCTGACGTGAGCCGAGTGTACTTACACACCGCAAATCAGACTACACGTGTTGACCTTGATACCGCTTCTACTCTTTACATGATAAACGCTGTTTTTGTAGTTCAAATGTATGCCTTCCCTGTTTAGAAGAGAACCTTCTAGCTACCTTAGCAGTAAATCAAAGTATTTTCATAAAACCACACTATAATAAATAACTGTAACTAAAATAAAGACGAAAAAAAGTGTTTTATAAATAGTAATTTCTAATAAATAGTGTTTTATAAATAAATAATAATTTAGTAATCCGATTATAATACTTTTCCGCTCATTAATTAACTAAAATAATACCTGTGGCAGTAGCCTTATGCTTCTTATAAATCTGTGAAACATGTTGTTGGTGTGTGTACTATAGTTCCTATAGAATATTTTGCCTCAAAATCAATTTTGTACATTATCGTTTATGTCATTGTCGAGCATCGAAATGTGAACCATCCCCGCATGTCAATGAGTTAGGATAGGTTAGTTTGTAGTTTAGTGTAGGTACACTACACCTACCCAGAATTGGTGAATTGTGTCATTTTAATTATTATTGGTTGTAGTATGACAAGTTTGGACCTGTATAGTAGAAATGTAGAAATATGATTATTATGAAAGTGTCTTCATTAAAAAAAATACTCGTATTCTCATACACATAATATACCTAATTTTACGAAAAGTAGTAAATAAAATATAAATCATGACTTTCATCAGTTACTTAATTTCATACAAAACATGAACAAACAATCTATTCCATTACTTCTTTGTTCGTATTATTGGCTTATGAATCTTCAAATGAATGATATTTGACATATGACGTAGTGTTGTCATCCATTGCTGCGTAATTACACATGACAATTTAAATAGCTGAAGCTTAAGTGGCAATGTATGAACTTAGCCAGTTGAAGCTTCATAAGGTGAATAATAACATGTGCCATGTTTGGGCTTTGATTTTGTATGGCGTAGTGCATCCTTATATATAATAAATCAATGGTATCAAATAAAACCCAGTTAAAAGACCATTACAGAAGTATAATAATTTTGACAGTCGCGTGTTTTGTTATTCAATAATTATGTTTGCTTGTTATAGCGCTATTTTAGTTTTAACTAGTGCTAATAATTATAATCTGCTTTATAAGTTTTTCATATCATCGTAACGTGTTACCTCATAGGTTTTTCTGTATAGGTTTAACGCTGTTTGGGATTACGATGTTTATTTTATTAAAAAACCGGCGAGTTGGACTCGCGCACGAAGGGTTCCGTACCATCAATACAACATTGGACACTACATATTCTGACTTTTTTTTTGGTTTTTAAAACAATAAAAAAAAACAGTATAGAAGCCTCAGAAAATATTGTAATTTGACTATTTATTTTTAAAATGAATATACAACTTAATATTCTGTAAATATTTCAAGCGTCTGCCTGTTGCCTTATTAATATCGAGCAAAACACCTAAGAAATCACGTGTGTTGTATGTGTGTATCATCCTTATATGGATTGTATTTTGATTTTAGTATTTATTGTTGTAGTGGCAACAGAAATTCAGTTTAACAAGCTTTTTAAATTTTTCATTATTTCTTAGCTTTATTTCAATGCTACCCCGGCACGGCTAAGTGATGTCTCATAAGAGCGATTTATTATTAAAGTGTAGACCTCATCTTGAAAGTAGAGTGAAGACACGTTGCGCCTCAGAAATTCAATTAGACGAAGCCTTATTGTAAGCATCCTCTAGATTAGATATTTTATAATGATAGCGTTTTGCTAAGGACAAGGACCGAGTTTTTCACTTTTGGACAAGTTACTAGTCGAATAACTGTTACAGAGACAAATACAAAAGGAAGATCTAGACCGTGAAAATCAGCCCTAAGTTAGCATCCTTACAAGTCCTTACTTCAGTTTACCTGTTTTGCTCTCTCTATTATGATTAGAGTAATAGCGACTCTGGGTCTGGGTCATTAAATCTCATTATAATTTTAAAGGTTAGTTTTGACTTTTAAGTATGTAGTATGTAACTATAGCCACAGAATAAGAACTAGCTATAGGCAAGCTGGTGGTAACCAAGACTTGGAAAGAAAGTACGTCTGTCTGGGAAGAAGAATAGTATTCATGCTTTTATCTGGTGGCTTGGGGTTTTTATTAAAACATTACAGTCACTTTCGTTAAATTTTAATTACTCACTATTCAATTCCCGCGATTTAGTCCGCGCAAATGTCTAATTACTCGTACAAACTTCCACCCCCCTTTTCACGCTCTTAAAGGTAGGATTTTCAAAAATCCTGAAATACGTCTAAATTTCTAACCTAACCCCAATTATTATAGATTTAGTTCCAAAACTGTCGAAGTTTCATACAAACTTACTTACCCTCACCCTTTTAACCGCCTTAAGGGGCGAATTTCCAAAAATCCTTTCTTATGTTTTACCTACATACACCTTAAATGGAAGCATGGTGCAATATGACAACCGTCTTGGTGTAGTGGTTCGCGCTCCGGACTACAAAACCAGAGGTTGCAGGTTCGAATCCCGCAAGGGGCAAACATTTGTGTAAAGAGCACAAGCATTTGTACCTAAGTCATAGTTGTATATAAACGTACTTATAAATGAACGTCTATTCCGTTATCCTAAACAATGTATTATTATTTAAATTGCAAGTCTCTTAGTACGTAGTTTGGGCTGTACGTTGATATGTCAGTCAGCCAGTCATTAATCAGTTTTCCTTTTTATATATTTACTCGTAGATTAACCTAAAATAACAGGTTTAAATGTTTAGGTATAAATTAAGTAATCTCTGCCTTCTTACACAATAAATAAGGAAATGATGGGCTGATATTTACAAGTGAGGTTTGACGTAATCATAACGCAAGTATTTATTACCTTTGTATTGTAGGTATTTTTGGGATGTAGGTTTTTAATTGCCTGTCAACAAAGTCAACGGCGATGTATGCTGCTTATCAATAACCGAAGTTTTTCTGTTTGGCATTGTGATAGTTGTGGCAGTTGTGGTAAGAGCTTTGTTCTTTATTGTACTACTTACTACTATTGACGACCGTCTTGGTGTAGTCGTTCGCGCACCGGGCTTCTAAACCAGGCGGTTGCGGGTTCGAATCCCGCAAGGGGCAAATGTTTGTGTGATGAGCACGAGCATTTGTACCTAAGTCATGGACGTTTATATGATGTATTTAAGTATTTCTATCCGTTATCCTAGTCACCATAGCACAAGCTCACGCTTACTTTGGAGCTAGGTAATTGGTGTGTTTTTGAAACAAAAAAAAATGATTAACTATACCTGTAATAAGTGGAATAATTAAGAAATTTAAAAACAGGACTGAAGAGAATCACGTTTTACAAGTATTCTCGTTCATTATTGCATATATTTGTGTATATTAGAGATAGCCGCATTAAGACATTTCAAACGATACCGACCTATATTAAAAGTGTTTTTATCTTTTTGATATAACTGATTGTCATTTTGCCATTGTTGTTTTTTTTACCCCCGACGAAAAAAGAGAGGGGTGTTACAAGGTTACCGATTCTGTCTGTGTATCTGTCTGTGGTATCGTAGCTCTCAAACGGATGAACCGATTTTCGTTAAGTACTTTAAGTTTAACAGTTTAGATATGTCATGTCTGTCATCCGGCATGGTAAAAGGAATATAACGATATTACATACATCTAAATTGGCTCAGGTTTTTAGAAGTTTCTTTTTTTGGGCACTCGTGTAAAAATTAGATGACATCCGTGCGACACTTTCTAAGTCCCCCCTTTTTTGAGGGACTTTAATTCCGATCATGCGTTTACATTCTCGCTTAAACTTTAATGTTATAAATTATCATCTGTTTTTAAGCAGGTAAACTATTATAATTACACGCCTTACAAAACCTTAAGGTTTACGTTTCGAGTACTGTGTAACAAATTCAAAGTTCACACATGAAAACGTACATTTTTATTAAATCTTTTCAAAGTATTCTCCACCAGCCTCTATACAAAGATTCATACGTCTGAACCAGTTTTCAAAACACTTTTTCCAGTCCGCCGCAGACACCTCGTTTACGGCCTGAACGCAGCCAGCGCATCTTCCGACGACGAAAATTGTATCCCTTTGAGCTGATGTTTTATTTTTGTAAATAAAAAGAAGTGACACGATGCTAGATCAGGGCTGTAAGGAGGGTGACCTAGGAGTTTGACTGGCGTGCTGTCTAGGAAGTCTCTCGTTTTGAGCGCGGTGTGTGCAGGCGCATTGTCGTAGTGGAGCAGTAGTCCGTGGAGCCCAGTGTTTGGTCGCTTGTTGCTCACAACCGAGAAAACTTCTGGTAAACATTTGGTAGTATACCAGTCGGCGTTGATGCTTCTTTAATCTCGTAAGAGAATCGCACCAAGTGGCCAGTCAAATAAAAAAAGCTGGCGATCAAAATCTTCCCCCCTGCACCCAGCGTGATACTATCCTCCTCACGCGAAGATGCCCGTGTAGAATCTCGTGAGCGCTTCCCGATCCCTCTTTAATATGTGCTGAATCTCATGGAATGTCATTCGCCTATTATGCTGGATTAAAATTTTCACTGCTAGCACGTTTTCTTCCGTAATAGCCGTCAAAGGGTGACCGCTTCTTTCTTCATCTCCCAAGGTTAGTCGACCGCGCTTGAGTTATACCAACGATACACGGTGGCCTTGATGAAGGGGCCTTCATCCATAAATGCCATTTGAAGTCTATCGAACGATTCTTCCGATTTCAGGCAACACTTGAAATCGTAAAAAATCATAGCTCTAAAATGTTCCCGGCACAATTTCATTTATCAGTCAGACACGATACTTTGAATTGGCTCTTAAAAAATTTGGAGGGAAATTTTGAAAATGGAACACTATTTTTACTTAGAAATAATCATATTTTCGAAAAAGATTCTAACCGGCCAGTCTCCCATATGTAAAAACTTTTTTTCGCAATACTTTCTGAGTGGCTTAGTATTATATTTTTGTACCATATTATCTAATGTAATGTGATATTCATGCAATACATGGTTTGAATTTTATTCCAAATATTGTTGAAATGTAATATTCCTAAACATATATTTTTTGCATCAAAATTTTACTTTTTACGAAATTTGTATTATCATAGATTTTGTATAAAGCAACGACTCATTTTTTTAAAGATCTTTATTTTATAAACCTACCTTTACTATACATTGATTAATTAAACTTACTAACATTAATTTCTTACACAAATCTCAAATGACATTCTGTCTCATTTGGTATAATAATAAATAATATAATACCTTGGATGAATTATACACATTATTTAGTCACCACAAGAAAAGTTATGGCACGTTCATTAATAGACTAGCCTTAAATAATATCACAATGGTAAACCCTCAATTGAATTCCTGTACCTAAGAACAGTAAACACCTAGGAAATACTACTTATACAGGACTCAACAGTACTCAATTCATCACTCAAGGGCGATTATAAACGACATTGCTCCTGAATTGTAAGCCGGAGTGGTGGAAGATCCAGCCATAGTGAGGTCCAACATCTGTGTATACGACGTAGAACCGAGGGTCGCAATTAGTGTGCCCTGGAGACACCCCACACTTGGACAGCACCCCTCGCAGGAACCAGCTCACTTTGTGGTCCAACTGCATCATTGGCACGACTAGACCTCCACCGCTGTCACCATTTCTTGGGTTGTTAGCTGAAAGAAACATTTAAGGGTTGCTATACAAGGGGATAGACATATGTTCAGGTTCTGATTTTTTTAAGTGCAGTATCTAATACTTAGAGTAAGTAAAGTTAGCCTATAAAGATCCCTGGGCAAAGGCCTCAACCTCAACTATGAGGAGGTACGAGCCATACTCCACCACGCCGGCTCAGTGCAGATTGGTGGAAGGGTGTCTGTAAGGCAAGTGACCAACCTTACTGTCAGGTGTTATCAAGACGCCTAGGTCCTCTGACCAGGCTTAACCACTAATATCAACAGATATTAGCCGGGACCAACTGCTTAACGTGCCTTACGAAGCACGCAGATGGTACTCATGGAAGACACTTAAATGTTCGGGCTCGTCACCCATCCAATCACGACACGACCGCGCCGTGGGTTGCTTAACTTTGGTATCATTACCAAAGGGAGCCGCCGCTGCGCCACGAGCACCTTCAGATTCAGATTTCATTTATTTTTGATATTGTTGTTTGTTGCTGTAAAAGAGTCCATTTAGAGTAAAAATATAAAACTTTACCAGAAGTGGGACCATATCCAGCGCAGAACGTGAACTCGTTGAGCAGGCTCCCATAGACACCGGGCGAGTAGTTTAAGCAGGTCGTGTCGTTCTGGACCACGATATAAGCGGCCCTTAACACGTCAGAGGGGTTGTCGTCATAGTCGTGACCGAAGCCGACGACCTAACAAAAAACGTCTGTCATTGAAAGTCAGGATTTCAGAGGGTCTAGTATGAGTTTTCATTTGTCAGTCACAAGCGCTCACGATCGACTGAGTGTCATAGAAAAAAAAAACAGGTTTCGCAAACTTGTCGCTAGGGGCGCTGACCAAATTTCCATACATATTTTCGTCACACGGACGAATGTGAGAGCATGAAAAAACTAACACTAAGCCCTCTGTTATAGTCAGGTCATAAGTTCTGTCACACAATAAAAACTTTTGAATTCAGAATGCCGGGCACACAAATGTTTATTTAATTCGGATTTCGAATTCTTCATAAAAATAAAAATGTGTACTTTTTAAAAAAATTCTCATTTTTAAATATGGAGTGGACACTTAAAGAAGACCGTGTCGCGGTTATTTTGTTGCATCGTTTTCGGTAGGACTTGTAGTTTTGCCGGAAATCGAGATTTAGCGATTTTTACCCTTAAAAACTCACCCCCCCACCTCGCCTCTAATTTATTTTTTCCTTTCATTTTAGTGGTATTCCCTTCCTTTTCCAATAGGTTTCACACTGGTCTATTCGGTTACGCCCCAATTCAGATTTTCGACTTACTGAAAAATTTTAATATAACCAAAAGGTACGTTTATCGTACCATAAAACGATACAATGAAGACTCTTGTGTAGATGACAGGTCAAGAAGTGGTTGCCCTCGCTCTGTTAGTTCAGATGGGGTTAAGCAGGACCATGATGAAAAGGGTGTTAAAGAAAGACTTAAGGCTTAGGGGATTTCGAAGAAAAACAGGACATCGTTTGGACGCTCGTTTAATGGACCTGAAATAGCCGATGCCGCGCTTTGTTGAAGCGGTACGCGGGAAAAAAGTATCGGGAATATCTTTTTTTGGATGAAAAAAATTTCACCGTGGAAGAGAGTTACAACAAACAAAATGATAAGGTTTACGCACACAGCTGAGAAGAAGCGAGCAACCGTATTCCGCGTGTCCAACGAAGTCATTTTCCATCCTCGCTCATGGTATGGCTGGGAGTTTCTTATTGGGGCTTAACTAAGGTACATTTTTGTGAGAAAGGCGTAAAAACGAATGCAGTGGTGTATCAAAATATAGTCCTCAAGAACCTTGTGGAACCTGTTTCTTATACCATGCTTAATAACAGGCACTGGGTATGATTCTGCGCCAGCTATTAGAGCCAAAAGCACACAAGACTGGCTGGCGGCGCCTCCTCCAGTCCAGATTTGAGTTTGTTAGATTACAAGATATGGCAACACTTGGAGGAAAAGGCCTGCTCAAAGCCTCATCCTGATTTGGAGTCACTCAAGGCATCCTTGATTAAGGCAGCCGCCGATATTGACATGGACCTCGTTCGTGCTGCGATAGACGACTGGCCGCGCAGATTGAAGGCCTGTATTCAAAATCGCGGGGGTGATTTTGAATAAACTTTATTACCATATGAATCTATGTTTTATTAAGTTCATTTTGGTATATAAATGGTTACATAAATAATAAACATGTCTAAATTATTTCATATTACACATGTGACAGAACTTATGACCTGACTATGTATGTAACGGGAAGACACTACAGACGGGACGTAGTTTAGTTCTGGATGCCACGTTCCTGTCAAAAAAAATAGTATCGAAACAAAACAGAAAGTTTATGTCTTATGTTTCGTAGCCTTGGAAGCAAATTATTGACAGTGGCACCTCCATTTATTTTTAACTCTTTTTTTGCACTGTAAAAAGGCACAGAATCTCGCTGGGTGCAGGTCGCTGTCACCCGTCACTTAAGAAATCTACGTGGAAGGCCTATATCCAGGAGTGGTCATCCTGCGGCTGATTATGACGGTGATAAGCTTTGATTTACCGTTCCTTGTCGACCGATAAGGTTCTCTTTGTCGTAAACTGGACCCCAGATACAAATAGGTTGAACGTAGGCTGTGTATTTAAAACTATCCACTTTGAGGATAGCTAAGTCTGAAGTAGCTTTGTCGTCGTAGTTTGGATGGAGGATCACTTCTTTTACCTGTGGAATAAATTTTTAACACTCTGTCATTGATCTATTTTATAGCATCTCTAAAACAATTTTTAATCACTATGATATTGTGACCGTATTGAGGACGTTAATTTTTGGAAATGCTTGCTATGCCAGTGAGCTGGCGTTAGATTTCATCAATACTTTGGGAAATTAACCCACAAACAACAGATAGTTTAATACATATTTGCATCCGTTTAATAATTTATGCAATACTTACTTTGTGGAAACTTGCCAATGAATGAATAAATAAATTTAAAAAATATTCCAATATCTACTTACAGGAAGAGATTGCCTGCCGATCTGACCAATTTCTTTGTGGTTGTTTATGCCTGCTATCACTACGATCCTATCTGCTGTTACTCTGGAACCATCCTTGATAACACAGTGGCCAGCTGTAAGAAAAAAATATATTAGATTAAAATTAATGTTAAACTTTTTATTTTTAAAGTGCTTACATTTCCGCAAAGCGATGCCGGCGCAGGCTCCTAATCACACCAAAACAGTTACTGCGTTGATTATTAGTTCAGGCAAATGCCGGTTGGGTGACTGCGCCGGTGTCGTAAAAATTTAAAACCTGAATCCGTCAATAATGATATTTATTGAAATTCATCATAGAAATCGTCGAGATTACGAAAGCCGTTTAAGGTCGATGTCTGTGCAAATGTATGAGAAGCTCATAAAGGAGCGCGTTGAAAACATTAATTTCATTATAAGAATTCGATTTTAGGAATTTCATCTATAATAACATGGATCTCGAAACACGATGAGAGGAATTTGGTTCGATAGAAAGTCTTCTTGCAGTTTAGTCTAACTTTGCCATCTTTGCATGACGTCTTGAACCCCGTTATTAAAAAAGCTTAGTTTCGGGTTTAAGCCAGGACTAAGCTATTCGCTAGCCAATTCGAAAAGCGTTTCTCTATTAGATTATGTCACGAACGTGTCATTCATTCCTCTGTTTCCGACTAATATTTAGACCTATTTCAAACCTGCTCTATTTTTTTGTAATAACACCGCTGCACCGCTATTGTTTAAAATTTTTTGCATGTGCTAAAAATTTCGGAGCCCTCTCTTTTATTCTGTTTCACAGTACACAAGGACGAAAACCATAGAAATATACATATATTTTGGTTCAGATTTTTTTCTTTTATGATCAAAAACATATACACGTGTGCGAAATCTAAGCAGCAACGACGCAATGGGACAGTGGGGCCTTAATGAAAAATGAGACGATGATCCAATTAACTGTTTAACTTCTAAAATGCTTGAAAGTCCTTAATAATATTTCCAATTATGGTCCGTATGGTATGATATGGTCCGAATTACCAATTATGGTAATTCTGGGCCCTGTCTCACCATGCTTACATTTGTTAGTGATATTATGTTAATGCCAATTTTGTCAAGGTGACAATTTCGAAAACTATTTCCTTCTAGTGGTTCCCCGCGATCTCGCCTGCAAGAAATGGGTTTTCCATATAAACTTTCATCTCCCATTTCACCTCCTTAATGTTTTTATATCGCGACAAAATGTAGCGTATGTCCTTTTCAGGGTCTCCATACCAAATTTCATCTCAATCGGTTCAGTGGTTTAAGCGTCAAGAGGTAACAGACAGACAGACACACTTTCGCATTTATAATATTAGTATGGATAGACTTGATAGACATTAGGTACTTAAACAATAACCTTAGTTGGTTTAAGAACTTTATTTTCTCAAAAGAATAACATTCACTTGCTGAGAAATTACATGAATTAGTTGGTAAATATCATCTTTAAATTACTTTATTCACACACTAACCTGTAACAATAGCAGTCATTGACACAATATTCCCTCCACAGTAGTATGAAAGTTCACTGGTAGCGTTGTCTCTTATGAAGATGGCCACGTGCCATGGCCAGTCTCCAGCCTTGGCTTCAGTCCTCACGGTGACCAGCTCTGTGTGGTCCAGGGCTCTTCTCCCACAAATGTGTTTCTGGTACTTGTCCTCCTTTTTTGTAACGTGTAAAGATTCTACTGTTTGAGTTTTCTGCAAAAAATTATAGACTATTATTGTTAAAAAAAAGAAAAGGTTTTACTTTCCCAAAGAAAAGGTCTTTTATCTTTTCCATCGTATTGGCCAAGAACCCCATAATAAATATTGTTGCTTACCACATTAGTATAAATGAATAAGCAGAAGGTAAAGATATAGAAAATAGTATTTTTACAATCATCAAAATTAACGTTTTTTACAAAATGACTTACAGATAATAAGTATGTACTTGTAAGTTTCGAGCCAACATATCTATTCTGATTTCCTATGATTACCATAAGTTAAGTTTAGTCATGGTTAGTTCAATCATTTATCGATTATCTGAGGCAAAACTATTCATTAATAAGAGAACCATACCTTTATATCAGCACTGCACAGGGTAACGTTGTTCATAGCAAACTTTGTGACGCTAGGTACATCAGTATCGTTTTCTCCTAGCCCTTCAAGGGACAGGTAGAAGATATACTGCTTAGGAATCGGACCTATTGGTCTGATGAGAAACCCATTCCCTTCTTTCGTTGACAGTACACTCGAGTTTTGAGACACCTGTAACAATTGAATTTGGTTCTTTGACTACATATTTAAATCTCGGTCTACTCTCTACCGGGTTGCGTTAAAACGTTGCCACCAAAATTTACAAATACAAAAACAATGAATTACAAAATTTCTTTTTCACTCAAAATGGAGAAGATAGAAGATATAAGAGGTGTTTGCTTGAATCAAATGACGATTAAAAAGTTGGCAATGGTAATTACTAGGAATAATAAAGTAGGTTTTTTATTATAATACTAGTAGGTAACTGTGGTAACTAGTAATAAACGATAATAATTATATCCTCTTAGGCGAATTTCGACCACAGCGGCCAATCTCTATCCAACTACGTGAAAGATTATAATAGTGCTCAAGAAAGTATGTGCACAACACACAGGTGCACTCTTTGTTCCTTCACTCTCAACTCTCATAGTTCAGTGAGATTGGAATCAGAGAAGACCGGAGAGGGAACAGGCAGGGAGGTTGGTCATGCCAACGGCTTAACGTGCATTCCAAGGGTCTAACACCACCAAGTTGGTGCTGTTAGTGTCAGGGACCTAGTTTCATAGAGACCTTTTAAATCACTTTCATACGCGTCTATAACATGTTTAGAAAACATATTAAAGAAGAAAAATAAACTTTTTTCTTTCCAATACTTATAAAAGTAAATCAGTCAAAATACTATAATTTATTTTATTTTTATGTATCTCATTTTATTATTATGTATTGATTTGGACGGATACCAAGGATGCTTGCTCCAAAGGCTAATAGACATACTCAGTAATTGATGGATGAGATGATTATAAAGATCTTTTTGTGTTTCGTTATTCGATATCCGTTCGATCATAGGATATTATTATCAATATTCGCTGAATTTTATTTTACGGAAAAATACAACACATATTTTTATTGTTGGTACTTACATAATCAATAGTACCTTGCTGAGAGCTTTGCTCGGTTACTACTATAAAAAAGCTTTATAATTCGTATGTCTGATTAAAAAACAAAAAAAACTATAATAAATAAAAAAAAGTAAAAAATGTTTAGTCACCGAGCGTGATTTAAACCTCAGACACATACTACTATCAGTCCTATTAGGTCTTATGACTCAGCCACGACGCTCATGCTTACCGGAGGGAAATTAGCGACCATAATTTGCGTCGACCAATGCAAAAGAAAAACGCATGAAAACTCAAAAACACGCGTTTTTCCAAACATAAGACTAATCTAGATCGATTTTTCACCCCCCCCCCAAATAACACCCACATACAAAATTTCGACGAAATCGTTTAAGTCGTTTCCGAGATCACAAATACATATTTAAAAATATATAAATAAATAAACAAGAATTGCTCGTTCAAAGGTATAAGATAAAAAAAAAGTGGTTGCGAAAATATTCGTACTAACTGACTGACAGACTGTGCTTAAATGCAATATAATTAGATACTCGTACATCAACATCAAAATGAAGATGCTTAGACGTCAATCACTTACCCCATAGATCTTCACTTTCATCTCAAAATGCACCTCAATTTCAACTTCAACCAAACTTTTATACAATCCCAAATGCAACACGCCTTGCCAGTAATTCTTCGTTAGTCTGTCAAAATGAATAACCCCGAGCCCGCATGGGTCATATCTTGTCAAAGGTGGCCCTTTCAGCGACATAGGATGCACATTTACTAAACACGCAAGCAACAAAATCAAACATTTAAGACCCTCCATACTTCTCACAACTTTTCGCACAATGTGATATGAATGAATCGAGTCGCAATGTTAAATAGTTTTGTTTTTATCTCAACAATAACACTGGTTTTTACCGCCAGCACGGCACCCTGTGACGATAAACTGTATACAGCGTGTCAAAAAATGTCTCCCACAAAAATTCGCGGAGCCACTCTTGCGTAAACTGGTTACGGTTATCAAGACACCGGCTTTTAAGTGAAAGTTTTCAGTGACTCAGATTTGAAACAATATGTTACGCGAAACAAATTGTCTTTGTTCAAAATGCAAAACTGTTACAAAATTAGGTTAGTGTTACTGAAATGACTAATTATAGTGGAAATTCGATTAATAATAGTGCAAACACAGTTGCAGGGGTTACACACTTACTGGAGTATTGTCCTCATATTACTTAATCAATGTAAATACAGATGGACAAAGAACATTCATGAAAATACGAACTTACACGGTCAGTATAATATTAAATGATGCAATAGGAAATGTACTTAGGAAATGTAGCGAAAAAAGAACACCACCTTTGTCTTTCTCAACGTATTAAAGTTTATAAAGGACAATTTCCTTAAACAGAACGTGCATTTAAAATGTTTACTCTTTTAAATTGATGTTAATTTTAACCAAAGTGATTCATTAACCAAATTATTCTTTGTCCTACAGAATAAAAGATTTATGCTGTCGGAAATTTTATACCTTACTCTAAGATTAGTATACTTACGCGTTTTCCCTTTTATATTACATCCATATTATTTTATTCAATTCATTAAAAACCTAAAAAAGACCCTTTTTTCTAGGAGTTGTCTGTGTTGTTTGTTATTTAGGAGGTAAATATTTTCGAAATCCCCATTAAAACTTCCACCCCCCTTTTCACCCTTTTAGAGATTGAATTTTCAAAAGCACGACAATCTTAATCCCTAGCCAAATAACTTAGATGAATCATTCGTTACGCCCGCGCCATACAATAACGAAGCAAAAACATTAGAATTTTTTATTCGAAACCAAATTTTTAATGTCGACTTATTATTTTTCTGTGGTAATTAATAGTTATTATATTAGTAATAACAACAATGTGTAATTATAATCACTATAACATCCTGTATTAGTAATAAGTGTGGACCAGATAACATGTCTGTTCGGTTGACCTGAATAGTTCTTTGAATTCTTTTTATCTACGCAATTAATAAAAAGTAATTAAGTATTCGTAAAATTATACAGAAAATAATATTTGTAAACAATAGCTCAAATTATCAGTTTAGTCGGAAACTATAGCAATAAATTCCTCGGTGGTCTAGTAGTCGGTACGCTTCACTGGCTTCTATCCACGGGTTCGAATCCCGAAATTGGTTTCTGGGTTTTTTCTGTCTTAAAATAGAAGGATAGAAAGGACATTTTAGGGTCAGACGAACAACTGTGATGTGTCTTACTTAAAGAGAATCATAGTTACTTACCTAGTAAGACTAGCAAGCAAGCAGGATATGTTTCGACGAATTACCAAAACACATACATATGAATGTCGCAGGGAAATGAGGAAATCAGGGATTTCATGAATTCCTAGGGATATGACGAAATCCCGGTAGATGTCGAATATTCTTCTTACTAAAATTATCTAGTGATATGACAAAATACCGATTCATCGTCAGTGATATGTCGTTTTACTAAACTAAATCTAGTAAAATGTCAGAAAAGCGGTTACTGCCGTATAATAATCGCGCCATGCATTTCTTTCACTTGCTTTAGAAGATTTTCATTCAATTTTTCATTTTCCATCAAGTCAATTAGTTGTCGTCTGAATCGTTGAGCCTCGAATACTTTTAGAAATCTATTTTATTTATCAAACGCGTATTAGTGCAAGGTTTAGGAAATATTAAGGTTCTAATGTGGTTTCTCTGTGTTTAGTTCTGGTAAAAATTAATCACGATAATCAATAAATTCTTGATTACTCTGGCATTCTGGCCGAATACGTGGGACAATCAAAAAGTAGTGCGACATAAAAAAAAAATTGTTCTACAGGTACATATATATTTTTTTAATCTTTTCAAAGTACTCTCCACCAGCCTCCTTACAAAGATTCATGCGTCTGAACCAGTTTTAGAAACACTTTTTCCAGTCCGCCGCAGACACCTCGTTAACAGCCTGCTTGAACGCAGCCAGCGCATCTTCGGGCAACGAAAGTTGTATCCCTTTGAGCTGTTTTTTTATTTTTGGAAATAAAAAAAACACACGGTGTTAGATCAGGGCTGTAAGGAGGGTGACCCAGGAGTTTGACTAGCGTGCTGTCTAGGAAGTCACTCGTTTTGAGCGCGGTGTGTGCAGGCGCATTGTCGTGGTGGAGCAGTAGTCCGCGGAGCCCAGTGTTTTTTTTTACATCTATAAATGCCATTTGAAATCTATAGAACGATTCTTCCGGTTTCAGGCAACACTTGAAATCGTAAAAAATCATAGCTTTAAAATTTTCCCGGTGCAGATTCATTTTTTTCAGTCAGACACGATACTTTGAATGGGGATCCACACTGCCAAATTCTCCCTGTAGGTGGCACATTGTTGATGCGGCCAAAGCTATCTGCCATTCCAATACAGAAGTTGTGTTTATTTGAGTAATTTTTTTGTGTTTTCAATCTACGAAAGCATAATGCTGTTATGTGCTGTGCCAGGTTGTTACAATAATGGTGTTCATATATTTCCAAAAGACTTAAAAAAGAAGTGGGAAACAGCTATAAGAAGAAAATAATTTATTTTAAGTAGTTCACTGGAACTATTTACATCATGATAAGCTTCTGGATCGGGAACATTCATCGTATAACTAGATTGTGAAGCTACGACATAACATTAGATAGTCACATAAAAATTGTAAATTAGATACGAAAAAGCCCGACATAAACAATAGCAAAATGTTTGACATAGCCGTATCTATGCTACGCCATCTGCATCGAGCTTTGCGTGTGGATGCCCATTGGCTCGCAAAAATGTGGAGGGCAATTTTGAAAATGGAACACACCTATTTTTACTTATAAATAATCATATTTTCGAAAAAGATTCTAACCGGCCAGTCTCCCATATATAAAAACTTTTTATCGGAAAACTTTCTGAGTGGCCTGGTAAATTGGCATTAGTACAGGTTTTTTAGGGTTCCGTGTCGGAGACAAGGAACCCTTATAAGATCGTTCAGTCCGTCCGTTCCGTCCGTCCTAGTCTGTCACAGCAGAATGTCTTCTACGTTTATGGACTGATTTGCATGTAATTTCTAGTCTTGGACCTATAAACTTTAAATCACCCACGTAAAGAAACAGGCGCGGAAACTCTTATTTAAAATTGTTTCGGGTATCCTGTGGTGTGTACTTTTGAAATTATAAATAAAATAAAAATATATACTTGTTTCCAAAAGAACAGTATAAACTTAAAAAGTTTTTTTGCCGTTACTCTCTAATGTTAATGGCACGGAACCCTTCGTGCTCGAGTCCGACTCGCACTTAGCCGGTTTTTTCATTATAAGGTTTTTACATACATGGCACAACTTTTGACTGACACTTCGAGAGATCGTTAAAAGTCCATTAGGTACTAGTTAACACAGATCATAAATAACATTAGTTTTAGCGACAATGTAGATATAACCATTGTTGGATTTAATGTCCCTCAAATCTTCTAAGCTAGTATTTAACCGTAGTTACACTATTACTATGTAGTGAGTTTTTTTTATTGTGTTGTATTAAGATTAATTAAGGCCTCCGGTAATATTTTTATAAAATTATATATAGAAGATAAGAGTTCTGTCTAGTTTATTTCTGTCTTTATCTAACTCATAAATTTGTCCTATGTTAGACCCAAGTTCATCAATTTTAAACAGCCAGTAAACCCCCTTATTAAAAAAAAGCTTAGTACTAGGTTCAACCCAGGACTAAAATTATCCAGCCAATCAGGAAAGCGTTTTTCTAATATGTAATGTCACGAATGTATCTTTCATTTCTAATTTGTCTGCTGATATGAAGTCCTATTTTAAACCCGGTACAAAGTTTTTGTAATAAGGCCGTTGGTGGTTAATTTGACAGAATTTCCATACAAAATATGTCAAATAATGCTATACCGGCTGATTTGAACATACAACCTATTGGTGAACTCCAGGGTTAGTTGTCAACAGCTCTGTACGCACGTAAAAGCATTTGCTAATAGCTTTTTATCAGGCGTCCCGGTTTTGTCAAAATAAAAATTGATATATCGCCCCGGGATATTGATTGTATATTATGGCAGAGTGAAAGAAAAGTGACCCTATGTCCATGACAAGGAATATAATGTATGCAAAACAAGATTTCACTATTATGGTTCAGTCGCCCTACTATTACCTACCGAAATTATTTTTCTATATTATTTTTATAGTGTATGTAAAAACTCCTGCTTGATCCAAGGGGTTATTCTTGTGCTTATTATTAGTTATTATGAATAGGTATAACAACATTTTGTACGTACCCAACATCGAAATAAAAAAAAATGTTTTACCAAAGTTATATATTTTTTTGTTTAAATTGCCATCCTACTAAATAATTAGCTGATTTAATGTCGTATGGGATACCAGATACACCTTTTTGGATCGGCCAGAGGTTTCCTGTTTTAAACAATATTTTGCATCAATTCCTTTATAGGAACTTATCCGTAGGAGGTACGCAAGTTTCTTTTCCCCAAAACCGACTTTGAATTTAATTTGTTTTTGTATGCCCAGTAAAATGTAAAAGTGAACCGCGGTACTGAAATAGTAGTGCATTATACAATAGGGACGGTACACACTGGCGGAATAGAGCAATTTCATACGGTACATTTAATTTTATTGTAGAAGCATGACATTAAATTTTGCACGAAGGGAGTGGTACCAAGCGTTCTCGATCGCTAAGATGCGTTTGTGATAGTGGCTATATGATGACTATTAATTAGAATGTTTGGTTATTTTTTTAAACGGGTGTGCTCTTGACTCTAGACTAAGCCACGCAAAAGTAGCGTAGACAGTGTCGACGGTGGAGTGAGCTCACCCAGAAGTTTTTGGCACTACTACCAGGCCTGTGTATCTTCCCGCGTAGGTAGCAAAAACGTACCTACGCGCGGCGACGCCTTGGTAAGGGACTAAACAAGTTGGGTGTCCCTAGCCGGCAGCGACACGCTCTCGCGTTTTATTCACCGGCGGTCCGCGACACTAAGTTGCTGGTTGGACGAGCGTGAATAAAGTCCTAGAAAGATGCGCTAGATGGCGTAAGTAGCGTCTTGTGGCAGTCAACCCTATCGCGTTGCGTGATAGTACGTCACTGAATAGGTTTAGTGTATTATGAATCATATTCCAGAGTTAAAAGTATGAAATTATCTTGCAATGTATTTCTGTAGGTGTCTACACGAAAATGTGCTTGAGTCAGAGGCGAACTGAAATACACCATATCGTTAACAACATTGAGTAGATATTTGTTTGAATTTCATTGCAAAGTCATACTTCTGTACGGAGTACTAGTACTTATTCTGTGCTCCTACTCACCGACGGAACACAGCAAGCTGCTTGGCGCTGGGCTTCGGTGGAGATTAGTAGTTAGGCGGCACCGCTGATACTTATAGGATCTTTCAGCCGCCATCACAAACTGGATTTTGTGATGTCGTTGCCCAGAGTGGACCACTAGGAGGTAGAGCTCTCACCACCCCTTCGTTATAAGTAATAAATTTTCGGATCAGCAGAATCACAAATGAGTATCTGGGGCTACAAGAAGGTGCAAGAATTTTGTATAACCACAATACTTACCTAATGAATTGTTTAAGGTCGTTTGGGACGCCAACTTACTGACTAAGAGAATCGTATAAACGAAACAAAAAAGCATTAGCGTAACCTTGTCTTGCTAAGGGGGTTATCAGACTACGCGATATTCAGACAGTCTTACTTAGACAGTCTATCTCCATCTCGCTCATTCGTACTGTGAAAGAGCGAGACGGAAAAGACGGACTTACAGGCTAACTCTAATAAATTACACTACGCTGAGTCTTAGTAAGACTGTCTGAATACCGCGTAGTCTAATAACTCCCTCACATGCCTTAGGCGTTGCTAACACGATCCATTTCCCTCTCAGAACAGATACCCGTTTTCGAACAAGGATCGGATTTTTTTTCTATCGAGAAGCAATGGTACGGTTCAAGAGGTTCATGCAATAGTCAACTAACCCAAGGCGCGAGCCCCCATGCCAAACGTCTGTGCCTACACGACTTCCGAAATAAGAATTGTTTTATTCACCTGTTTACTTTGCGCGATTTTTTAAAATTCAATCACGATTGCAAATAGTAATTTCACCCCGAAATGAGGGGAGGACTTTTTATTAAAGTGTCTTGAATATTCATTCGAGTTTTGGTGATGGTTTTTTTTGCAGATTATAAGATAAGAAAATAAGCTGTAAAATGTTCAAAACGACAGGTTTTAAATAAAATGTGATTAAATCGCGAAGGAATCCGTAAAATTGTGTTTTAATGAGTTCCACTATTTGCATAAACGTAAGAAACAAATAATTGAGACTTTTTATTTAGTTAGTAACTTAAGTAGGCTGGTACATTCGTCGTACCTAATATTAAAGCCTTTTTATTCCAAATGAAATGCATATATATATATTTATGCATTTTATTTTTTATAATTTCTCGCAATTTAGCGTGCCTCTTGACCTTCTCCAGATCTTTCCATTGGGCTCGATCTTCTGCAACCTGGTCCAGTATGGTCCTAGAGTTAGTCGGATATCGTCACTCCATTTTCGGACGCCTCTTTTCTGAAGAATTGACTTTTACCTATGTATGTAGTTACCTAGCTAAGGAAAATCTATTTAGAAAATGTAGTTTTCATAGCGAAATTTCGCGGCGCGCTCTAAAGGAAAATAGTCCACGATGCTTGTACGAAGCAAATGATGTGGGTAATGTGGCTCATCCTCAAGGAACGTTCCAGAATATTTCAGAATTCGCCTAGTTGAGAATAAATATTCGTTATTTAGCTTTTGGAGTCCGAATGGGTAAACAGTAACAGCTGTTTATGAATTTTGAAATGGCAAGAAAATTATATTTTTGGCTAGTTTTGGTTGTTTTCAGGATTCACGTATGTATATACGTTTCTTTATTCCACTATAAACGGTACTTAAATTTATGCGAAATCTGTGGTATGAACTAAAAAACAATTTAAAATAAATTTATGTCAGATCATCTATATACATCTTTGTGGGTAAGTATACCACAAGGCATAGGGTATTCGAAAAAACTGAGTACTCGTCACTTCAAGGATGGTGCAGCTGTGTGGTGGCATTGACTAGTCTCATAATAGGCTTCCCCTATGGATTTCCAAAGTAACCAGTTGTATGAATGTTGCCTGCATCACAGAATAAATACTACAGACGCTAGACGCAAGTCTAGCGTGATTCTGCTACCTTTGGAAGGTCGTCTGTCTGTATTGCCGGGGGACACTGGACCACTGGACGTCCTATGCTGCGTGTGGTGTCCTAGTATGATATTAGCGTTACTAAGTCTAATACCTAACTAAGTTATCGGCTCGCTTGCCATGACACTACGTCTTTACTCCGCAGCTCTCAGTCGCCAACTGACTCGAGTGCCCCACCACCATTACCAGTTGGTAAAAGTGCCAGCCAAGTGCATAGCTGAGACGACAGATTTGTATTTATGTACCTATATCATATTTATACTAGTGTATACTACAGTGCGTTTTTACTTAGCTCTCCTTCGTCTGATGTAGGAGATATTAAAGGTAAAATGAATTTACGCCGTAACAAATTCTCCTAAACATCTATTACCTTCTGAAACTCTTTTGGTACATAATGTGCATAATTACTATCTCTGCTACATATTTATTTAAATTTCTCTAGTTTGCTCACTAGCAAACTAAACTACCATTAAAATGTTAACAAGTGTAAATAGGTTTGGCATAAACGAGTTGCGAGGTGGTTTGGCAGTTAGAGAACAGTTGGATGCCAATTTTACTACTTTTGGGGTTAGTGCTTGCAACAGCCTTTTTTTAGCATTTCAGGGTCCCGTACTTCACAAGTAAAAAACGGTTTTTTCCTTGTGAGGTAAGGAACCCTTGTAATAATATGATATCTTCGTTTTCTGTCTGCCAGTTCGACTGTCTGTTTGTTATGTCTGTCAATTACCCCTTTTCTCCGGAACGCGGCAGGTCTCAGGTGTTAATCAAGTTGAAATTACCTTCAACTACATATGAGTATGTCTGCAGTCCTTTGAAACTGTTACTTGTATATGCGCTGTAAAATGACCTTCAACTTTTAAAAAGTCAAACTAAGTTAACGCTATTCAAAGATGCGACTTAATTTTTCGTACATTGCTGGATAATCAAATCCTATATGATATATAGGGAATTCTATACTTCTTTTAATTTTATAGAGAGTCAAAGATGCTCTTACGTTGAGAAACATCGTGAGGAAACCTACACCTTCAGGTGACTGCATGTGCAACCATGATCCAAACTGGTCAGGTTGTTAACAGGGTCATGGAGGTCAGATGGCAGTCGCTTCAATGTAATTACCTCATCTGCCACATCCTGGATCATGGCCCAAAGCGGATCCTTGGCCCTTGCGTGCGTATGCCGGGATATACCCGGGATATGCTAGAAAAATGAGGGAGTCAAAGACCCCAAATAAGGCTTTCAGAAATCTTCTGATTTACCCAGATTGATGTCTTCCAGAAGTGAGAACATAAAGAAATAGCTGTAAGTTCTTCAGAAGACGAAAACATCTCACAGGAAAATTTAATGCTGCGTTTTTTTTTCTTTTTTTTATGTCCCCAATCTTTCCAAACTGACACACATTCCCTTTGTTTCATAAGTAATTTTCCCTCTAATTAAAAGTTCTTTTTCCCGTTTAATGAGCTTAAAGTCGCGGCCTTTGAACAAAGCCGTAAAATGAGGATTATAAAGTTTTTAGAGCGAGATTTACAAGAGAGCTGGCTTAGATTTTTATGGGCCGCTTGGCGGAAGATTACAAGTGATACTGATGATTATCTTGAAGAAGTGAATAGTAATTTACAAATTGAAGGTGCCTCTGAGTTATTCTCCGAGGGCCGGTTTTTGGTGGTCACACGTTCTTAATTCCTAACCCATTTAATAAATAGCTTCGAAATCAATTTTAAATGATTCTCTGTTTATTTATCTACACGAACATAGTTTTAAACATAAAATAGGGCCTACAGTTATTTTTTATATAATACAACCGCCAAAAACGGGAGCAAAACCGGTGTTCTCCGCGCGTCCGCACGACCTCGCGCTCAGTTCAACCACTAATATCTTTATTGTTTGTTGTGTTATGTACACATACTATATGTCTAAAAATTTGTTAATAAGTAAAGATTAATTAATTATAAAAACAGTAATGATATCGTTTAAACAGAAAGAGTTAGAAAATATTTTGTCTCGGTCACACGATTGTGGTAAATTCGTGAACGCGACATATTAAGCCTCATAGCATCAATGAGCCTTAACTTTCTGACAAGCTTAATGGCCCTACGGAAACTTTAGTTCCATTACAGCATCATTGGAGGAGAGGTGTCTTTCTTATCGCTTTGATACAGAAAATACAGGCACATAAATTCATCAACTTTTTTCTGCCAACCTTTTGAAGAAACCCTTCATGGTAAAATTTTAAAGATAATAGAATAATTTAGATGATGTAAGTGTTGAATATTCAGTATACAACCCCTTTTCAATTTCTTCGTCCGCTATTTATTTTTTATATTTATCAAGAAACAACTAGTAAATTTTTGAAAATGTAAAATTTTCGTAACTTTCGTGACATGGTTTTCGTGGACATTTGACCACGAAGGTTATCTTTCCGTCCACGTGAGGTTACGAAGGTCTTTTTATGCAATCCTAATTTACTTCTCTATCGGCCTGTAGATGTTTTTAAATAACCGTGTTATCGTTTTCTCCCAAAGGTATTAGCAAACGATAGTTTGTGTAGGTAGAAGCATGAGTTTTTCTTGCATTTATCTATTTTAGTCAAATATGGTTGATATGCCTATTTGATTGAACCCTGATGTTCTACTAACTAAATAAATGGTTGGCTTATTAATTTATCGACGTAAATAAGGAAAGTTCTCCATAGAATTCATATACGAATAACTTGATAAAACACTGCCCTTGATTTAATGTGTGCACATGTGGAATAAAAAGGATTTGGCATAACCAATACATCACACACCTTTGATTAATAGCATCACACACCTTTGATTAATAGCATCACACACACAGTTGGGGCAAAAAAGCTGAAGGGTCTTGGCACTATGCTTGTCTCCCCAACAAGTGAGCCTTAAAATTAACTTGGGCCAGACGAATTTTATTCGAATTCCCGTGTTCAAGTGGCACTCTCTCCTGTATCTATAAGAAACGAAAACTGTGATCTACTCTTTTAGACGACAGGAGTACGTTTACCTGGGACAAGTGATTTAATTAGGTACTCGTAGGTTTACCTTGGCTGGACAAAGTCCGAAAAACTACGCGAGGACATAGTTTTGACCCAAATACTTCAGTGCTTAAAAATGAACGTCTACAACTAATCCGAAACATGGTCTCTTTCTATGGGCGTAATAAAAAAAATTAAGGACACACAACGAGTTATGTTGAGTGTTTCTCCACGGGAGTAAATTGAATAGATACGTAGAAGAACTAAGGTAACAGACCTATGTCTAAATGATCTAAAGGGCAATCCTGTAGATCACCAAGCTCATGTGGCAGTAAGCAGGGTGCAGTGCAGAAAGGTTCTTGATTGGATTCCGTTTGGTCAAGAGCGTAGCGTAGGGCGTCCACCAGCACGATTGACAGACGACCCTGCAAAGGTCGCATGATCGCACTGGATGCAGGTCGCATGTAACCAGTCACGTTGGAAGTAAAGACTACGAGTAGGGGTAGGCATATGTTTATCAGTGGGCGTCCTGCGTCTGGTTATGTTATTGATATGCATGTGTGCATTTAGTGCATAAACTAACAAAAAAAAACTTATTTTTGTACTGGACTAAAGAACCTTTACTTTCAATCTACTAATTGTTATTAAAATATTACACATTTTATGCCGTTACTGTGAACCAGTCTTTTTCAAAGTGGCTCCTGTTGCGAAAAAGATGGTTCAAAGCTAACTGAGATAGATTGGGCATGTGTTACGAAGAAATGAAAAATACGTTAAATAAAAATAAGTTACTAAAAAGAAAGACTAATGTAGACAATAAAGAAGACTGCTGGCTACATGGTGAACAATCATTGACAAAGTCATGCAACAGGAACAAAAGACAAAATGATCTGACTTAGTTAATAAATCAGTCGTTTGCCTGCTGATACATTAATTTTTTTTTATGTTTTAAGTTGTTTTATGTATTAACTTTAGCTATAGTTATCTGCTAACAAAACATTTATCTCTACTTCATCGTCAAATCGGAACCTTTTGCTATATTAAAGGTTAAGAGATTTATTTATTAATGCTTTTCACGCTTTTTACTTCAAAAAAACTATATTTTTTAAAAGCAGGTATAATATTAGTTATTTAGGTTTTATTTGAAATCCTATTTTTATGTAATAAAATAGAACTTCGCTATGAAAAATACGTTTCGTAACTTTCGTGGAATCAGAAATAACTTTCGTGGGTACCGAAATTTCAAAATTAAATATCTGTGAGAATATCAAACCGATTTGTTTGATTCCAACAGGATTCATTACAGTTTTAGGCCTTCTTTAGTGTAGTATTTTTTTCTTGTCATAAAAACTTAAACAGAAAATCGCCACGAAGGTGACGCGGAGAATGCTTTCCGGAGAATCACTCCTCTTTGTTATTCGACGGCCGTCTTTGTGTAGTGGTTCGCGCTCCGGACTTCTAAACCAGGCGGTTGCGGGTTCGAATCCCGCAAGGGGCAAATGTTTGTGTGATGAGCATGAGCATTTGTACCTAAGTCATGGATGTTTATAAATGTATATAAGTATGTATATCCGTTATCCTAGTCACCATAGCACAAGCACGCGCTTAGTTTGGGGCTAGGTAATTGGTGTGTTTGTTGAAACAATTTATTTATTTATTATTCTACACTAATTAATAGTTTTCATGTAAAACAATAGTAGTTTGTTAAGTAGGTGCCAATAGAGTAGTATTTTATAATCTGTTCCCATTACCATTTTCATTTTGAAAATGTATTAAGCACAATGTAAGTATGCCTTTTCCCAGCAGTGGGATCTATATAGGCTGAGTTTATAATGCAAGTAACAAGTTGTTAGCTTGGAGTTCAACAACACATGTTTAATTGTTAATCAATCGGTTTAGCATTATTTGACATATTTGTAAGGGAATTCCGTCAAATTAACCGTCAACCGAGGTTTACCGGCTGTTTTAACACTGGTGAACTCGGGATTTAGGGTTATCTAAATACATCGAGCACGTAACCTATAGCACAGAATAAGTACTAGTACTTCGTACAGAAGTATGACTTAGCAATTGTATTCAAAGAAATATCTACTCAATGTCGTCAACAATATGGCGTAATTTAGTTCGCCTCAGAGTCAAGCACATTTTCGTGTAAACACCTACAAAAATCTATTGCAAGATAATTTCATACTTATTGCTCTGGAATATGATTCATAATACACAAAACCTATTCAGTGACGTAATATCACGCGACGCGATAGGGTTGACTGCTACGAGAAGCTTCTAACGCCATATAGCGCCTCTTTCTAGTACTTTATTCATTCTCGTCCAGCCAGGAACGTAGCCACGCGGCCGCCGGTGAATAAAACGCGCGAGCGTGTCGCTGGCCGGTAGCGACACGCAACTTGTTTTAGCCCTTAAGTAAGGGTCGCCGCGCGTAGGTACGTTTTTGCTACCTACGCGGGGAGATACACAGGCCTGCCTATAGAGGCGAAGTAAGCGCGTTTCTCCGAAAGCACTGGTACGAAAAGTGTCAATTCAAGCATATATTTTTTCTAATCGATATTATGAAATATGAGATATTTCGGTTGTGATCGTATATAACAATCTTTTAAACAGCACCTTTATTTTAAAATATGTAAAGAAATAAGTGAATTTCTTTAACAAAATGCGTTGAAGAAAAAACAGAGGCATGAATTTCCAAGGGATCATGACGGAATTTTTCTGAAACAAAATTAATGAGATTTCGCCTCTATAGGTTATGTACTCGGTGCCTACATATCAGATATTTGGCGCATTTAGGGTTTCATTTTACTATACCGGTTTACTACAAAATACTTTCTGTCTCTATGAGTCGTTTCCTCATTTATAAGGGTCGCGACCTACCTTCATGCATGAATTCTGAACACAAATAATTAATTGTTGAACTATCCTAGCAACGTTGATTAAAAATTAAGTGAAACCAGCATCAAGTTTTATTAAATCCTTTTTGTTATGTATTAAATCTTATATGTAATCTAAATCCCAGTACATTTTTTTCTTGTATGCCTAAATAAGTACTTTTTAAACACGTTAATGATCGATTACTAGGGTAAACCTCAGATAACTTGCATTAACACATTTTTTAAAGCAACTTGTCACAGTCAACCAAACCAACTCGCTATGTTGAATACTACATTTTCTTCCAACTTTTCTGTTATCAGGTGAGAATATTCCCAAATTCGACCGAAACATCGTGCGAGATATATTTACCTGAGACGCTACTCTGCTGTCCGATTATTTTACCGACTTCAAAAAAGAAGGAGCTTCTATGTTCGACTGTATGTATTTTTTTGGTTCTTTTATGTATTATTATTTTTATAATTAAAGCAATTTGTCCCACTGGATGACACGGTCGTAAAATTTTTGTGTGCGATTTTGTTTATAAATAGACAGACATTTGACCGTAATCTCGACCTGATGGTAAGCTCCGATGCAGTCGAGGATGGGACATGTCTATTTAGAAGCTGCTTACTTGCAGCTGTTACCGGCTGAAGCCGGTAACGAGTTCGACTCTCTAGCCGTACGCAAGAGGAACGTAGATTCAAAACGTTTGGTCAACGACATAAGGGTGGAACCCCCTTGAATTCGTATAAAATTCCTCATCAAACTTTGTGAATTGCGATTGCGGTATTGTGTTAGGATGTACGGGCAAATTAGTGTAATAGGTTTGTTGTGCGCTTGTTATTATGACATATGCATTCATAAAAAATGCTTTAATTTTAAAAATAAATAGCGATGCGCCACAAACTTAAATTGTTTATGAATTAATAACGCAAATACATTGCTGTGTAATCAGTATTTGTTTAGAATTTAATTTTTAATTTATTAATACAAAAGGAAGATTTCAAAATTGCATTTAAATACTACTCGTCTAAAATACGGATATGATCTTACAGAGTAGGTCCTTTGAAAAAGACGACATGTCGAAAATAAGACGTCTCACGTACGTCGCGAAGAGCCACCTGCATCCGAAGTGGTCATTCTTCAAGGAATCGGGTCGCAAGGGTTTGGACCTAGCCTTAGAGCAACTGGAAGAACTCAAATAAAGAAATATTGGACAACGTCTTACGTCACATACCTATATTGCTGTGATCCAAAAGTAAGTAGCTAAAGAATTTGTGTTATGGAAATCACAAACAAAATACTACATAAGACATAGATACCACAACATCCAGTACGCGACCCGGAAAAAATGGTTTTCTATGATGATGACCGGTGATCGAACCCGGGACCTAAGAAATGATGACACTGAAAACCGCCGTGAAGCCACTCGACCACGAAAATCGTCAAGCTATAGAAGAACTTAGTCGATGATTTAAGAAAAGAAGAAAAATTGTTGTCACAGCTCTATGTAATTTTGCTATATTTTAACAATGATTCCCGGAGATATTGTAATATAAGTTATTGATAAGGACCCTCGCATTTAAGGGTAAGGATTTTTGCCTTTTTACTTTTGTAAGAAGGGATTTCTTACAAAAGTAAAAAAAAAAGTCTTCCGCCGAAATATGTTTAGTGCTTTTCCCTATTTTTAGCGTGTTTTCGTTTAATTTTCGTTCTAGCTAATAGCATGGCTAATAGATCCATTGTATGTTAATAATAATTATGATGATTACTCCCTCATAGCTTGTATTTTAAGCAGCATATACGCCCGTGAAGTATAAAATAAGCAAATTTCTATTTGAAAACACAAATTTAATTTTCATCCACGCTTTAATAAGACAGACTAAGAACATTCCCAACAAGAACTAATATTGGATTCGTACTACTACGCTACAAAAATATGTTGAGATGAAATTTGTTCGAGAAATAAAGTAAAATATGAAAAGCAAGATGTTATCTCGAAAACATGACAGATCCAGATGGATTAGGTTTGTTGTGTAGTTCGTTATTTTGCTGCGTGCCCTCAGTATATCTAACTCATGACAGTTTGTATGTGCTATATGTATATCCATATACTTAAACTAATAATGAAATAATGTCCTCCTAGCCGAATTTCGACCACGGCGGCGTATCTCAACAGAGATTAGCCAACTGCGCGGGACATATTATAGTGCACAAGTGTGTGCGCAATACACAGGTGCACTCTCTGTTCCTTCACTCTCATAATTCGGTGAGACGGCAGTCCGACATGACCGTAGAGAGATCAGGCGCAGGACCAACGGCTTTACGTGCTTTTCGAGGCACGGGGGTGTTAACACCACCAACTTCCTGACTCCGGAGCTGTGTCTGAGTAATTTCAAGACAGAAAAACTCAAACACTCTCGGCCCGACACGGGATTCGAACCCAGTACCTCGTGGATAGTACCCAGCGAGCTGACCACTAGACCAACGAGGCAGTCATACTAATATTATAAATGCGAAAGTGTGTCTGTCTGTCTGTTACCGCTTGACGCGTAAACTTTGAACCGATTAAGATGAAATTTGGTTTGGAGACAGTTCGAAACTCTGGAAAGGACATAGGCTACATTTTGTCGCGATATAAAAACATTAAGGGTGTAAAATGGGGGATGATAGTTTATATGGAAAATCCAACTCTTGCGAAGTCGCGGGGAACCACTAGTGTATAAATAAATGTGTGACAGAAGTGATTAACATTTTTGGTAAATGCAATAGAATTTTCAGGAAGACTGCAACCATTCTATAACGGGATCATGTTGTTCAAATAGTTACTTTTAATAAAGTCGAGTGATTTGCCATTAACTTCTATATTTCAGGAGTGGCTGGACCGATTTTTATAATCGGATATTTGTAAGTTTAGTCTCATACTTGAATAGCAGAATAACTTAAAAACATAAAAAAATACATTAAGGCGGAGATAACATTTGTTTGCGAAATCTAGTAGTTGTGCAGACAAAGCCGCGGTGATTCACTAGTGCGACATAAAAGGAAGCATGTAGTGTAAAAAGTTAGAAATAATTAGGCTGTCCCAAAACTATCCTGAGGGTCTTCGTGGAGCGATGGGACACACCACTTAATAAACGATAGGTGGTGACCCACACGTTGCTGTAGCGCATCATAGTTCGCATCGTTTTGCCGCGCTGTCTATGCATGTGTTGTGCAATAAAAATATTTTATTACATTTTGCAATGTTTTGTGTCTTCTAACACTAGTTCTAAGGAAAATTGTTACTAACATCATATGGACTCCGCCTGAAATAAATATATATAATTGAATTGAATAGTACATAATACGTTTAAAAAAAGGTGGGCCTTGCAGTAATGACTCAATAAAACTCGCCCTTATCTCTGACGCATGCCGTTTTTTCTTCATACCTGGAAACTGTGAAGACAGTAAAAGATAATGACTGAGTACCGGCCATTTTTAATGTGGGACCTTCGATCGCGGCTCTTATTCACCTCACGCCCCACCCATAAGGTGCAGTGGAAACAATCTCCCTGAAACAGGTGTGTTCAAAACTGGGCTAACGGGATTTGGGATAAATTCCCACCCTTTGTTACCCCACAGCTGGGAGGGAACAGCCAGGCCAGGTTACTTAGGTTTCACAATAAAATAATGAGTACCGGGTTTTAGAAGTTCCTATAGCGCAGTAAAGTGAAGCAACCAACTAAGGGGTATTTGAAGCCTAAATCCGGTCAAAAGTGTATTTTCCAAACTTTGCCAAATGGCACAAACAATGCACGTTTCATAAAGTACAATAACCGGTCCATCCAGGGCGCGCCTCCAAACCCGTTTTCTACCTGCGCTCTCACCACAGAATCAGTCGGAACTCAGCCATTGTGTAAAAAGCATGACTTTTTTCTCGGCGCTCTGGATAACTTTGCAAATTTTTTGGTGCTTATATGTGTGTGTGTGGTGAAAATTAGTTATTGAATATGGAAGCTGAAGGTATGTACTTTATATTTTAATAAATTACAGTAAATTATTTCTTAAATTTCAGCATTTAATCTTATATTGCCATACCATAACGTGCTATTTTCCCTAAAATTTTATAACATTAGTGTTTTTATTTATGTGTCGGGCTCTGTCGTGCAACATTTTTATTATGATAATAAAGCATTAACCTTCTCCTCACCAAAACAGAAATAAAATTGTCCCCCAACGTCCCCCCTTTTTTAAAAATATTATATAAGTTTGTAGGTGTAATTAAAAAAAAATACAATGTATGTACATTTGTTCTCAGGTACTCCGCAAATGGTGAAAACTATGACTAGGCGGGAACTTTATGATATCCTAAAGGAATTTAAACGAAAAAGAATCGATGAGAAACTTAACTTGTTAGAAGATAGGCTTGCCGAGCTGACTTTTTGCGCGACAAAAAATAGAAATGTGTTGTCTCGTTGTTTGAGGCATTTCAAGACAAGTTTTAAGCAGAAATGGACGGCAGCTAGTTACACAGATAACCGATTTTTGAAAAATAATGAGGAATGGCTTAAAACATCACTAGAGTTTCCTTTGTGGTCGTCACACAAGAGCGGTCGCCCAGTTAAACAGTTTCACGAGTTGAGTGAAAGGAGCAAGCGGCGGAAAACTGAAGAATTACGGGCTCACGTACCAATTGAGGAGTTGACTTTCGCTGCGTGTGTTAGTCAGGGCACTTCAGGGAAAAATGATACTTCGATGATGATCAAAGAAATAACTTCAACGCCGACAAGAGCCAAGAAGATCAGAAGATTAATTTCGTCTAAAAAAGACCACGTGAAGATGAAATATACCCCACGGGAAGCGTTATCATTATTTGTTGAAGGTAATTTCACAAGAAGCCAGTGGAATTTATTACAAGGTGGACGCAAAGATATCTACCCTTGTTACTCTTTGCTGCAAAAGGCGAAAAAAGAGTGCTACCCAGATGATGACAAAATAACTGTTACAGAGACCAGTTTTAATGTTGAACTTCAAGCTTTGCTCGATCATACGTCGTTGCGCCTCATTCAATATTTAAAAGAAGTTATAGATACGTTAACTGACAATGAAAAGCAGCACTTACTCTTGATATCAAAATGGGGATGTGATGGATCTCACCAAACTCCATTTAAGCAAAAATTTGAAAGTGTCACAGATGATGATTCAAATATATTTGTGAGCTCGATTCTTCCGGTGAGGTTGGTTGTTTCTATTTATGGTCAAACAATAAACCATTTGGCAGAACCCTACTCCTTCTTCGGTGAGATTTTGCAGACCGATCAGAGCTCGATTTGTACATGAAACGAAAGATGTCACTAAGGAAGAAATAAACTACATCGAAAATCAAGCCAAAGATCTGATAAAAACTAAAGAAAGTGAAACATCAGTGCAAATCACTAACAATATTTTGCTGACAATGGTAGACGGAAAGGTCTGCAACTCCGCAACGGACACTGCATCAACTATGCGATGTTATATATGCGGTCAAACATCAAAGACTTTAATAAATTTAAAAAAAATGCCATAAAAAAGAAGCTCTAAGGTTCAGGCTCTCAGTACTCCATGCCAGAATACGCTTTTTTGAGTTATTGTTGCATTTAGCATATAAAGAACCCATTAAAAAGTGGCAAGCCCGTACACCAGAAGATAAAAAAATTGTTAAAGAAACAAAAGAGAAAATACAGAAATGTTTTAGAGCTGAAATGGGTCTTCTTGTTGATGTTCCCAAAGCTGGCTATGGAAATAGTAATGATGGGAATACGTCTAGGAGATTTTTTCAAAACGCAGAATGCTCTTCTCGCATCACCGGCATCAACAGGGAATTAATTACTAGGTTTAAAGTGATTCTTGAGGTAATATCAAGTGGTTATAACATTGATTACCAAAAATTCGATGATTATGCTCAAGACACTGCCAAACTATATGTGCAATTGTACGGCTGACATCCAATGTCGCCTACAGTCCACAAAATTCTAATACATGGAGCGCAGGTGATGGAAGAGGCAATTCTTCCAATTGGACAATTGTCTGAGGAGGCCGCTGAAGCACGAAATAAGCATTTGCGCAAATATCGGGTGGACTATGCACGGAAATTTTCGAGAACTGAATGTAACAGAGACGTTTTAAATAGATTACTTCTAACATCCGATCCTCTCATCAGCTGTAGTCGGCCAAAGAATAAGAAGAAAATCTTGCCATTTTCCAACGAAGCAAAGACGATTTTAATTGCAGCAACACCGAACTTAAACAAGTCTGATGACAATACTGTCGAAGATGGTGATATAGGGGAAGATGTCATCAGCGAATAAGATTGCATATGATTTTTAACAAAATTCAATTTGTTTGAAACTATTGAAAAAAAATGTACTTATATGTTTTTCTTATGTTTATTTAATATTTAATCGATAATTTGATCAAAAATTGTTTTTCATTACGTTTTAAGATAATATAGGCCCCTAAATAATTTTGACCGGATTTTTGCCTCAAATACCCCTTAAACGGCAAGGTTATAATTGAATAGGCGATTAATAGTGGTAATTATATCACAAGCATCCTTATGCTTTGGAAGGCGCATGTGACGTGACACATTGGGCTTCGCTTATATTATTCCTCAATACATACATAAGTTAGTTGTTCATCTAACTCAGAGGCTCAGAGGAATTATATTTAAACAGGAAGGCTAGCTACTTACCTTACAGACACTTCGCCAGTAATGCGCACTGTATCCGTGTGGAGTGTGGCTCAAAAACTACCTTAATATTGATGCATTAATTTTGTAATGTAATAAAAAAAATATTCGACAATCAGCATCATATACATTGCCCTAATACCAAAGTAAGCAGCTAAAGCACTTGTGTTATAGAAACCGGTAATGGTGCTACAACCCCTAGTCTCCAGACAGTAAAGGTTTTTTTTCTAAATTGATCCGACCGGTGATCGATCCTGGGACCTCAGAGAAGGCGAACCTCGAAAACCGGTGTGCGAGCCACTCGACCACGATTGTCAAGCGGTGGCGTTCACGGTGCATTTCAGAATTCGACTCAAACAAGACTTTTCTTGTTTTGCTATGTCCGTTATCTACGACTCGAAAAATTCCACGTACAAATAGCTATTTGAAAGAAAGAACGCGTCAATTCTTCCACACGTATCGGATGGGATACTCATTGGGATTCTCTATGCAATTTGCGTTAGACGTATGAGGGAAAAATCGTCTTCGTCCGATATTCTAATCGCTCTCATTTTGCATGAATGAATCGTATAGAACTAAAAAATAAAGGGTACGTTTTTGTGGAATGGAACGCATTTTGCGGGAAAAACTTGTGAAATATTGCAAGTACAGTCGACAACACGTCAGGTTACTCATGTGATATACGAAAACAGCTTTTATAATGTAGGAAATAGAGGCGGTCTCAGATAAAAGTGGGGCGTGCGGCCATGTGTTCGTGTGATGAACCAATACCTGTATATCGTATAAAACTGTTTCAAGTTTGACAACATTTGGGGCACTAAATCCAATTGTGCGTATATATTGTCGCTAAACCTTCAATGTTATCCTAATATCATCTGTCGTTAACAAGTTATGGATATCCTAACTCTCACTAAAAGTGTCTGTTGTGTGGCGTAGTGAATTTATAAATTTTGAGTCGCCTAACGCGCTTATTAGACTACGCTATATTCAGACAGTCTTACTAACAGAACTAACAGTCTACATCCTGTGAAAGAGCTAGAGACAGATTTACTGGCTAACTCTTATTACACGACGCTTAGTCTTAGTAAGACTGTCTGAATATCGCGTAGAGTAATAAGCGCCTAAGGAAGTTTTCCATAACTTCTTCCCGATTCCTTCAATCGCTTATGTCGACGAAAACATTTACTGCCCAGAATGAACTGTCTCGATTTTCAAGTAGGTATTCCTCGTTCATCTATTGAAATACGAGGGTCAAACTGAAAGTTCTTAGAAAATCAAAAACTGATTACATTAGCCAGTTATTAGTTTTATTATATCTTTTCAAAATATTGTCCATTGACGTCAATACACCGCTGCATGCGATGGAACCACTGGGAAAAGCACTTTGCCCACTCGTCCTTAGGGGTCTCTTCAATGGCATCGCGATACGCAGCCACCGCTTCTTCAGCATTCATAAACCGCTTTCCTTTAAGTTTTTCTTTAATTTTTGGAAATAAATAAAAATCACAAGGCGCGAGGTCGGGGCTATACGGCGGGTGACCCAGTAATTCAACGTTTGATGTCGCCAAATAGTCGATCGTTCGCTTGGCGGTGTGCGACAAGGCGTTGTCGTGGTGAAGGAGGATCCTACTGCGAGGTCGTTTCTCTCGAACTTTTTCCAAGACAAGTGGCAAACAATTGGTAGTGTACCATTCTGCAGAAACTGTTTTTTGATCCTCTAACACAATTGTTGCGAAATGACCTATCCTTCCAAAGAACGAGGCCACCATTTTTTTTCCCGCACTTCGATCTCTCTTCACTTTAGTTGGCAACTCCTCGAAAGGAAACACCCACTGAGCAGATTGTCTTTTGGTTTCAGGATCATAACAGTAAATCCAGCTTTCGTCACCTGTTAGTATGTCGAACACAGCATTTGAGTCACCTCCGTTAAATCTTTCAATCATTTTACGGCACCAATCCACACGATGGAGTTTTTGAGCCTTAGTCAAATTATGAGGTATCCACCGGGCGCAAAGCTTCCTGACCGCTAAATGTTCGTGGAGGATTTTGTGCACTTGACTCATACCGATGCCTAAGCTTGTCCAAATCTGCTGATAGGTCACTCTTTTGTCAGTCTCTATCATACGCCGCACAACACAGATGTTATTTTCAGTCGTCGCCGTAGAAGGCCGTCCCTCACGTACATCATCAGTGAGATAAGTGCGACCACGTTTAAACTCATTAAACCAGTTGTAAACAGTCGCACGAGATGGGGCTTCATCGTGAAAGGCCAATCGTAGTCTACCATAACTTTCTTGTTGACTTAAATGACATCGAAAGTCATAAAAAATCATTGCACGAAAATTTTCTCGTGTTAAATTCATTTTGACGTGACACAGACAATTTTCAATTTGCCGCCAAGTCGTAAAACAAATGACAAATGAATGAAATATATACTCAGTAATATTGGCAAAGAGTTCTATTTTCAAATTTTAGAATATTTTTTTTATTATATTGTTTATAAGTGGCCAGTTCTAAGAACTTTCAGTTTGACCCTCGTAGGAAAGCTGTTTGTTCAGACAACACGTTAAGGCAAACACTGGCAACTTATGCAGTTGTAATAGGGATGATTTTGCAATAAAATGTATATTTCGATGTGCTGGCCACTGTACTCAATAGTGAGACTGCTCCATCTTTCCACACTAAAGTATAAGATGCGAAAATGTGTCCGTCGGCCTCTTTGTCTATAACCTCTTCACGCCTAAATCGTTGAATCACATCATCATCATCATTATCAGTCGCAGGATGTCCACTGCTGAATATAGGCTTTAAAATATAGATTTCAAATGAAACCTGTTACAAGCGGCCTGCATCCAGTGCGATCCTGCGACGTTTTTTAGGTCATACTACGGTTATATACATCCATGACTTAGGTACAAATGCTCGTGCATTGCCCTTGAGGGATTCGAACCCGCAATTTCTGGTTTTATAGTCCGGACCGCGAACCACTACACCAAAAAGTCGTCAAGATATAAATCTTTTATACCAGAAATCATCCTTTAAAGGGGTAAAAATGGGGTTGGAAGTTTTAATGGGAAATTAGACACTTGCGTGGGCGAAGTCGCGGAAAATCACTCGTCTTTTAATATTCTATAGCTGATTTACCTACAGGCACCTCTGGCTCAATGACTCAGCGACATCGAAAGTACCCAGTGACTTTTCGCACTTGACTGCCTCCAACGAGCATGGCATTTTAAAATGCTACTCCACGGATGAACACTTCCAGCTGCCGGAAGTAAATTAATTACTGGATACTGACCTGGGGGTCTGAACGTGGTACTCTGGTGAGTGCGAAAAGGTTGATAGTGTCTTACCGTATTTACATATAAATATTTTAATATTTAATTTAATGCATCCGCTTAAGAGAGATTTTCCACCAGGATACTCGTACATTGCTTTCGCAGCATCTTTGGCCTGGAGTCCCCTTTAACAAAATGCAATGGTGGATGAAAGTAGTCACAAAAGTATTATGAATGGTTATTTTGTTACGTCCTATCATTATTTTTATGGGCGTTTGAACTACATATTATAACTAAAACTCGTAGCATATAATAGAAATACAGATATATAGGGCTTTACGTTTTCATTTGAAGGAGTGATGCCTGACGGGACCAAGATCAAAATCAGAAAAAATATATTGATCAGTTGATCCCTTCTCAAGGATTTTGTAGGTAAATTATCAGTATTTTGAAGTCAAACCTATGATAAAAAGATGTTGCATTTGATAAGCACTAATATCCCAGACACAAAATCACCTTTTTATTCTAGAGCACTGATCAGCTGTTACAGTATTTCTGCAAAAATCTTGTTTTTTTTTTATTTAGATGTTAGTCCCATAGCAAAAGTTGTTTTATTAGAGCAGCAGAATCAACCCTGAACGAAATACAGTTAGTAGATTTAGAACATTTAAATAGCAAAATAAAATGGTCATGTCAAATAAATCAATTCGAACAACAACTATTACTTGTCTTTAGAAAGTATATTCATTAAACTTGCATGACATTCTAGTTGTTCGGTCTTCTAATTGGATAAAAACAGCGTCTGGATTTTAATTAACACTAACAAATAGTAACGTGTCTAGTGAACCTTAAGATTTAAATGAAAAAGCCTGATGCTCTCACAATTTGTACAGTGTCGGCGAAACACGGTTGATCCTTATGTTGAGGCAGTAAAGCTGAATAAGGCGTGGATGGTGTGTGTTTGTTGTACTGTTTCCATTTTACCTCAGAGGAGAAACAGCATAAACTGAAATAGTTAACAGTTCCCTGTTGCTTGTACACACGGCCCCACAATAACCTACCCTGATCTGTCATGTTTCCGCAAACATATATCAACCTTATGTTGGTCAGATAGAGTTCCATATCATTTGCGATATTTTGACAGATTTGGGTAAGTTGATGCAGGCCCTGTACATAGGACGGCAGATGATGTTATACCACATCTAAAAAATATATTTCCTAAAGAATTCCATGTAACTATAGGAGATTCTTATGTATCTTAAGACTTTTTCCAAAGTTACAGTGCTAAAGTCCTCTTGTAATCGAAATCCGTATTTGATTATAATAGTATATTAATTTTAGTTTTTTTTGCATTTGAATCTGTGTGTGAAACACATTGTGTTTTGCAAGCAATACTACCTTGCGGCTTTATTATGTTGTGTATCATGTAGGAATACGTTAACGAAAGGAAATCTTACTGAGCGATTTAATGCATTCTTTGAATAACAACAGCACACCAACTGCGCTATCAATGGTAAATCAAATTACTTCATTTATATCGTGTAAGTCATGAGCAAAGCAATTTAATTAAGTAATTAACTCAAGAACGCCGTAATCGCATGTTCTATTGTCGTTTCACAGGCTGCGTTACTAAAATACATGGGAACCATCATTTAAATTCATCCAGTTTTAACTAAATTACTCTAATTACAAAGCGTTAGGGTTGAAATTACAAAAGCAAGAGAAAGGAGTAAAGCAAAAACTAACTTGGCCGGTTGGTGTTTCTTTTTTTAGTATTAAAGCAAGCGTCAAGCAATCCTCTGTTTTCCATGTAAAAGCATTCCACACCTGGGATCGTTACGTGACAGTTCGCAATAAAAACCAACAAGGGGCAACCCTACGATTGCGTATCTTTTGAGCCTTATTTAGAATAACACAGAGTTGCGATTTGAAGTTCCATTCGAAATGTAGGGATGTGTATAGCGACAAATAAGGTTAGTGGAGCGAGAGGCTGCGAAAATAAAAATTTGGTGGCACGCAAATGCGTGCTTTTAGTGTAGTATTAGTACAGTCCGCAGTAAAAACATGATGGACAAAATATGCACACACCCATAAGGACCAATAAATACTAATGTTATTAGTTTGTAGAAGCAAACAAGAGTATTTACAAAATCGTCGGCAAACACATAGTTTTATTACAGAGATTTCTAATGATTCTGATTGTCTTTGTAGTTCAATTATCAAAAAAGATTTGTCATTAGATCATTTGCCGACACAGATGACTTTGGAAGTACATAGAAGCAAGTGGCGTTAGTGGTTCAATATTGAGAAGTAAGTATACACATACCTCTTACTAATAAAGATTATGTCATTGCTTTAAACACTTGAATTATGAGTCGGCTAATTTGAAATGTTTGTCTCCACTATGTCATGTCATCTTCTGTCATTAATAAAATTGAAAATTAGCCGTCTTATATTAACAAATGTTATAGCAGTGGCAAATTCAATATTAGTAGAGGGGTTTATATTATCTACTCGTATTTTAGTGTATATCTTGTACCTTGTTACGCCACTACTAATTAGGTATGACCAGCTATTATTTCTACTGACTGTACAAGCCGTGACGTTTATAACTACGGAACCCTTTGGTCGTCAATAGCTAAATAAATTCGGTCTCGCATGTTTTAATAGTATTTCCCCTTGTAAATACTGTTTTCATGACTCAAGCGTTACGCAAAGCACATTATAGCGACTCGGGTAATTCTAAATTTCTGTTTGGGCTTACTGTATTAATTATTTAACACACCAGAGTACATGGCATGCATAAATTAGTGATTAAGCTTACCCAAGGCTATAAGTACAAGGCTAGATTAGCATTAGCGCTGAGATTTTCATTTACTTAGTGTTACGAAGCTCGGCTAATTTCTTTTTTATGCTGATCACGGATGGTCATCTGGTTATAAGTTTTAATTTGGCATTTACCGCCTAGCTCCTTCTTTAACACTAGTCTACCGGTGGTAAGGGACATTTTTTTAAGTGCTTAAGTACCCAAGTGGGCAAACATGCAATAATTTGATTTAAAAAAAAAAACTAAGTCCGAGACGTTTAGGCTCTAGCGGCATTTCTTTAAATACATAAAAGAAAAATGCTGCAGGCCTTGCTGGGTTGAGTAGGACCATGCGTGGTATACCAAAAGCAACCATTCTTGGATTTGTTTGTAGGTTCTTAAGAGCGAAAAAACTATAGCGCTAAGTACAAATTATTAGATTAAGGTTGTCACGTCACACGGTAGGAAAAATCGCTTTGCAATAAAAAAAATGTTTGATGTGCTGGCCACGGTACAGCTTATAAAACCCGAAGTCGAAGATCACATAGTAAATTAAGATTTGGAATTAGGTATGAAAATCATTAACGGCTGTGTTTCGGTCTTCGATGTTGTATCGGTGATAGTGCAAGCACTCGTGTCGTGACTAATCTAGGTAGTCGTTTTAAAGAACAGTTTATAAAAACCGTATTATACATACGAGTATACTTTATTCACTTCAGGTCACTACCTAAAATAAATTATATTTAAATACAGGGCGAAAAGTCACAGGTCGTGGCCGTAAATCAGTTGATTTTTATTGGCGATCGCGTTTCGATTTACAACCGGCGGAATCACCCAGATTATGGGGCTAAATAGGATTTATGAACAATTAAAACGCCGCCGACCTGTAAACTCGCCCTTGGCACTCTCTGCGTTTCGTTCAGAAACTTATTCGTTAATAATTAATAGAATCAGGCGTTACTTTGTGGAAATCCATCATTAGATGGGAAAAATAAAATACAATTATTTTGCTTTAAATTTCCGCTAAGACACGCTAGCGCAGGCACCAAAACCACACCAACCGCAACCGCGTTGAGTACCAGTTCAGGCAAATGCAGAATGCACTGCCCTCCCTCCCTCAATACGCATGCACTACAGCTAATGCAGTTGTTAGTTACCAACACCAACGTGCAAAAAACCTCGACGCGTTTCGCCACTCCACGCGGCATCCTCAGGAGATGTTGTCGCCACGGCTGAGCACGGACGACGGTGGTACTCAACGCGGTTGCGGTTGGTGTGGTTTTGGTGCCGGCGCTAGCGTCTCTTAGCGAAAATTTAAAGAAAAATAATTGTAATTGATTTTTCCCAACTTATTCGTTACCTATTTGAAAACGCTTTTTCTATAACTAACTTTGCAGTGTATTTTTGGGATTAAGGATGTGACTAGCTTGATTCTTACTCCCTGTGAATTAATTATCTTTAGTGCAATTTGAATTGCGCTTTATTTTGTTGTTACAAGAATAGCAATTTATTTAAATGAGTAGATGAGAGTTCGGAGTAATTCTTCTGCCTCGGCCTACCGCCTAACGTGAACGCTATCGCGATTGCGATTGCAATTCCAAAGTAATATGTGAATTATATTTTTTTATTTATTTTGAAAGATTCTCGACTTTAATTTCAAAGCTTTTTTTGTTTTTTTTTGCAAGCTATGCTATGACTAAAGCAATTCAAAAGTTATTGAATTAGGCTGTATTGTGATAAATTGCCAATCTCGTACCTAGTAACACTTTCTTTGACGTACTTAGACCATGTCATTTTTTCGGTAAGCATATAAGGTACTAGCTGATTCCTGCGACTTCGTCCGCGTAGGTAAATGTCGCATTACCCACACAAACTTACTATGAAAAGGATGGTGCCAAATTTCAAGTTTTTTATCCTAGTAGATTGGGCTGTGCGTTGATATGTCAGACAGTCAGTCAAGCCAGTTTTTCTTTTTATGTATTTAGACAGATTGCTGAAAAGTTATAATGCCATCAAATAAGGGGGTCCCCATTCAACTAGAGATGTGCTAAGTCAGACTGTCGAGTACTGACTCGAATACCTAGCCGGTACTCAGTTACTCGAGTACATACAATTCTGTATTCGGATCCACAACACTGGAATACAGATTTCGAATACTTTTAGTATTCGAATCCTTAGTCGTGTACTCTAGTAGAAAGGTAAGTGATTATTAATGATTAAAAAACTGATTATACAACAACCTGTTATTATTTACTTACTTTTCTATCGTTCATATAACATGATTGTACCATTCTCTATGAACATTTATGTAAATTGATACTGTGTATGGTGTGCAATAAAGAGTATCTATCTATCTATCTATGATTTCTGATGAAATATTAGGAATTGTCGTCACAAGCAAACTAAGTTCGATTAAAAAAGTACTCGAGTCCACTTTTCAAGTCTTCCCACTCGGGTCGTAGTTCTATGATTTTTTTAACGAGTACTAAAATATAACCATAAATAGCCGACTTGGCACATCACTAATCCGAACTTCGCACATTCGGCTTTGTACTTCCCATCGCACTGAAGTCAATAACAAGCTCAATCGGAATCGTTACGAAAAAAGAAAGCGGGTAAGACAATACAGATAATTTACACAACGCCCTCCCCTTCAACTTATAACGATACTTTTTAGTAACAAGAACACTTTTTGTCAAAATCAAAGCGCTTGTTCTGCTAGCTTTGATCTCGCTACATTCAGAACACGTCGTACTCTTATAATCATGTTCGGTCGTCCAATGTTTGATAAAGTTGCGCCTCTGGAAAAATGATGTGCAATTTGCGCTGCAAAAATATGGAAGTGTAGTCTACGGGGTTTTAAACCTCGTTGCTACTAATATGATTGGGAGATGTTCGGGAATTTCTTTTATAGGACGTGTTTCTTGTGTTAGTTGTATCAGCTATTACGTTGTGTGACACACTTAAACATGTTGTTGCCTAATTATTTAAAAAACAAAATACCCGACTGCATTTGTTATAATTTTGAAATGGTCTTTTCACAAGCTCTCATATGATACCCATGTTGTTATTCTTCCCCTGTTTTAGTTTACCCTGCGGACCCTATTTTAAAATGTAGCCTATGCTACTACCGCGATTTTGACAAATTCAAAGTCAATCCAAATCACCTCACATGACAAAACATGTCCAGCCGTTTGGGCTGTAGAGCGTGCCTAAAAATTGGCATACATATGTACATACATACGCTCAAAAACATTACTATCCTTCTGTAGCAGTCGGGTAAAAAAATACTGCCTTGTCAAAGTAATTACTGCCTTGTCAGAGTTAGAAATTGGTCTACGGAACTAACTACTACTTCAATCCCTCTATAGCATTTTTTTATAAAATCTCACGACTCAAACAAATGATCCTTTGATACATTGCTTACATTTCTTACAGCGTCTGTATTGAATTTTTAAAGATTGGCGAAAAAATATGTTTTCCGATCAAATGTTTCTAATCAATTATTATGTCAGTAGATAGGATTAACATACTCTTGGTACAGACAAATAAACTCTCTCTTTCTCCTGGGCATTATACATTCCATCTAATGGTAGGGTCTGTCGTCAAATGTTTCTTTCCTACTTTGCCCTATCGGACGTATTGCTTGATTTTGTATTTAACCTCCGATGCAAAAAGAGAGGAGTGTTATAAGTTTAACGGGTTTGTCTTTGTATCTGTCTGTGGAATCGTAGCTCCCAAAACGATTTTCGTTTAGTTCTTTTTTTGTTTCGTAGATAATTTTATCCCGAGTGTTCTTAGTTGGTATTTAATATGTTTTTTTACAGAACTTCAGGACATAAAAAATACATTTTGCATTTGGCTCCATTTTATAAACGTTTTCGCAACAAAAAGTTACACTTCAAACGTATTCGTTCACAAATGTTTCTCCCTGAAGTCGAGTATATATTGTAGCAGAGGCTAGAGGACAGCAGCATCCGATTGGGCGGGATTTAGTCGAAAATTGCCCAAATGAAAGCTCAATGAACGTGTCACGGCGACTCGCCGGGCACATTTATCCACGTCCCGAATTGTCCGCATTGCTGTAGACTAGTGTTGTTCGATGTCGATGTTTAAGATCGATAAGTATTGTTTGACATGACAAAATAGTGACGTCATCGGCCTGTGACCGAAACCCGACAACCAAAGTTTGGGAAAACAGGCTACCTGCATGCTGCAGGCCTAACTTGACTAAATTAAATTGCAATATTTGGCATTTAGAAGAGTATTAATAGCTTTTAATATGACATTTGTAAAATAGCGCTAGATTTAAAAATTGTGAAATAATGATAATTATTGTTAAAATATTGCTTTGGGATTGCAATCCCAATCGAGAGCTTTTAAGTTTGGCAAAAGGTCTGTTACCTGGCAAGGCGATGCAACAGTACTATTATTTTGTTTTAGATATCGTAGTTAGAATATGCTAAAATCGGTCAATTATTATAATTATAATACAATGACATGTAATATATTATCAGTGCAATTGCAAACTGGCAAGGTAATCCGCGTCGCCATTACTGGGCACAACAAATGTTATCGGTTTTGCATTCCTATCTTATCTTATCTTATCAGTAACGTCCAAGTGTTACACACATGATGTTTGACGACAGACGGCCGTCAGCGGAGTAGCTCGCACACTGGTTTTCAAGGTTCAATCGCCACCTCTGAGGTCCTGGGTTCGATCCCGGTCGGGTCAGTATAGAAATTCACATTTTCTATATTGTCACATAATAAATAAATACAATTGACGACCGTCTTGGTGTAGTGGTTCGCGCCAAGGACTTCTAAACCAGGCGGTTGCGGGTTCGAATCCCGCAAGGGGCAAATGTTTATGTGATGAGCACGAGCATTTGTACCTAAATCATGGATGTTTATAAAAGTATTTAAGTATGTCTATCCGTTATCCTAGTCACCATAGCACAAGCTCACGCTTAGTATGAGGCTAGGTAATTGGTGTGTTTGTTGGAACAAATTTTATTTTTTTACAATAGTACAAGTGGTTCTGGGTGTTGTGATATCGTTGTTTCAGATTAACACAAGTTTACACTTACTTTGGGTTCTGAGCAATGTACGAGTATGTGATGCTGTCAAATATTTACTTGTTAACACAGCTACAGCTCGATGCTTGCTCTGCAGGCTTTGCAACATGTCTTGCTGGGTGACGTTTTATCGATAACATAGCCCTGCCCTAGGCTACCCTGGGGTCGGGCGGTCATCAGGAGTATCCGTGCCGTGCCTATGACGTGGACGCTATCATTTACTGAACTGCATAAAAACACTGACCTGAATCGGCATTTGGACAGAATAGATCTAGGGTATCGGCAATTTGTTCAAATCATTCTGTAATTTACTTTGTACATACTGATTGAGTTGGACCTTCAGTTAGTAGTAGGTAGTTAGTTGTAGTAACTTTTTTATTGGTTTACAAAACCATCAAAAAATTTATATAATTATTGTACTTGAAAAAATTACCACCAGAGGCGGGAATCGAACCCGCGTTCCTCGCATAACAAAATCCCAATAACACTGGTGGAACCAACGCGGCATTACAGCGTTAAGAAGCATTTGAAAATATTGACAGGCTTGCCAACGCCAGGTTGGCCGAGTGTTTAGGCAATCGCCCGGTACATGCGAGCAACGCGGTTTCAATACCGCCTTTGGTTGTCATTTTTTCAAGTCCACTTATATCAAATCTTTAGATTGCAACGTGCAATTAAAAACAATAATTTACCACCAAAAAGTGTCTGCAGCCAATGTATTCTCTTCTATAAATAGACGAAAGTGGTTAATAATTCTAACAAACTTAATTAGAAATTTTGAGTACATTCCTAATTAAAGGATGTGAAAAACTGAAATTAGCTTAATTAAGTAACATTGGTAAATCCTAAAAATACGGATGCTAGTCTACATTATATAATATAGATATTATAAAGTGACTGAAAATTATCAAGGAGGTGAAATGGGGAATAAAAAGTCAGACTTTTCGTGCGGGCGAAGTCGCGGGGAACTGCTAGTCATAAGATAATTGCACAAGAAACAAATAAGTGTAATAAGGATTATTCTCTAATTTCGTCCGTAATTATGAGGTGCCGGTTTGCGAGCGCCGACAAATCTTCATTACCACATTTCAGACGCGAGTAGCACAAACACTTTTATTTCGGAATTCTTTTTGTTATAACGCGAGCCTTTTCCATTTAGCAACCACGGTTTGTGTCCTTTAAATATCGTAGAATGAAGTAAAGAGTAGGAGCAAACCGGAGTTATTAAGTAGTCTGAGGTCCTGAGTTCGATCTCCGGTCGGGTCAATATAGAAATATACAAATAAATATTTCCATCGGATACATGTGGATATATCTGTAGGCATCCATCCTACACTTAGTTCATATTTACTCGTCACACTCATAAATATTTACATATATCTTAAATATATTTATTTACAATTATTAAATACAAAACTATCCTAATTCACAATAATATTTGTTTAATTTCTATTTATAATTATTTTCACTACTTACAATTACCTAAACCTATTTAATTATCATATTTTCACTTACATAAATCACCACTAACGATATGCGATGTGTACTAGTTTATCGATATCGATATCGACATCAATGTCGATCTTTCGGTCTCCCTACGGCTACGCCGGCCGAGAACCGGTATGAATGTAGTCGCGAACACGGCGCTCGCGCACCTATCCACCAGTCGAAACTTAACTACTACGCGGAGCGCTCGCTGCACTTGCTAAGATTTATGCTATCGACTCGCATTTACGCTTGTATACTTTCTTCCTGCTTTATGTATTCTGTGCTTAAGACTATCTCTGTGCTTATCTAAGCTTCCTATCGCGTGTGTGTACCTTCTTCTCCTGCTGTGCCTTCTTATAAACTATTTCTGTGTGTTGAACATTATTGTGGATTGGGACAATATAGACGTTACAACCGTAAGTTGGTTTCATCATTTATTTACCTGCCGCTATACCAACACACCCTTACATTGGTGACCCGTCGGAACACAAAATAATATGGAGAAAGAATTCGAAGACGCACATGAGTCCACGGACTTTGAACCCAACGCACAAGATGGCGGACCGGCCCGACCAACTCCAAAGACTGAAATCTACAAAGTCGGCGCCCGAATACCACCATTCTGGCCAGAGGAACCTGAAATTTGGTTCGCCCAGGTTGAAGGACAATTCGCCATAGCTGGGATTACGAGTGATTTGACCAAATTCAACTTTGTCATTGGCCAGCTCGACAACCAATTTTCGAGAGAGGTGAAAGACATCATTATTAGTCCTCCAGCTACTGACAAATACAAAAAACTTAAAGCGGAGTTGATAAAACGCCTAAGTGCTTCGAATGAAAAGAAGCTGAAACAGTTGCTGATGCACGAAGAGTTGGGTGACAGGAAGCCATCGCAATTTCTTCGACATCTAAAGAGTCTCGCCGGCGTCGATGTTCCAGACGAGTTCCTGAAAACCATTTGGATAAGCAGACTTCCACACGGCATCCAAACAGTGTTGGCCGGACAACCATCGACATCGACTATCGATGATTTCGCCGACCTAGCAGATCGAGTTAATGAACTCGCCACATCAACACCAAGAGTTGCCACCGTTAGTGATGTTCCTAGTTCCCTGCTCGCCGACCTTAAACAAGAAGTTGCGGAACTAAGACGACAGCTGCAGAACATGAATTCGTCCGGAAGAAACAGCAGACCCCAGAATCGCTCAACGCAACGCTCCAACAGCAGATCCTCGTCCAGACAGCGATCAAATTCCAATTATAGGAAACACCCGTTGTGTTGGTTCCACCATAAGTTCGGCGACAAAGCAAAGAGATGCGTTCGTCCCTGTGACTATAAGGCGGGAAATGCCACGGGCAGTCGATAATGGCGACTGACGATTGCCCATCTACTTCTGGTCGCCTGTTCGTCACCGATCGATCCACGAAGACGCAGTTCCTAGTCGACACCGGAAGCGACATCTGCGTGTTCCCTCGATCGGCACTGCGAGACCGTCGTGCCAGGACCAACTACCGTTTGTGTGCTGCCAATGGTTCGGACATTGCCACGTATGGTTATATACATTTTAATTTAGATTTTGGCCTACGTAGAGTTTTTAATTGGCGTTTTGTAGTTGCAGATGTGTCCAAACCTATAATAGGAGTAGATTTTTTAAATTTTTATCACCTTATTGTAGATTGCCGCAATAAGCGCTTGATAGATAACACTACTTCTGTATCAGCTGTAGCCGCTTTTGCTTTTTGTAAAAATGTACACTCAGTAAAAGTTTTGACAGGTGAGACCCGGTTTCATAAAATTCTTGCCCAATTTCCCGGTATAACGCGACCGGCTGGTACACATCGCACTACACCACCACACAACACCGTACACCATATACGCACGACACCAGGCCCTCCAGTTTCTTCTTCCCCTCGCCGTTTAGCCCCGGACAAATTGAAGATCGCCCGTCAGGAGTTCGAGGCTATGTTGGCCAATGGCACGGCTCGACCTTCAGAGAGCCCATGGTCTTCGCCCCTTCACCTCGCGCCGAAAAAAGACAACGGCTGGCGACCCTGCGGTGATTACAGGATGTTGAATGCCCGCACCGTGCCTGATAGATATCCTATCAGGCATATCCATGATTTCGCCCACAGCATTGCAGGTTGTAAGGTCTTCAGCACGCTCGATCTCGTGAAAGCGTACAACCAGATCCCAGTCAGCCCGGAGGATATCCAGAAGACTGCGATCACCACACCCTTTGGACTGTTTGAATTTCCGTTCATGACCTTTGGTCTGAGAAACGCCGGTCAAACATTCCAAAGGTTTGTGGATGAGATGACCCGAGGGCTCGATTTCGTCTATTGCTACCTCGACGACTTTTTGGTCTTTTCGCGCACTGAAATCGAGCACGAGGAGCATCTCCGCACGATATTTTCCAGGTTGCAGGAGTATGGCATGCTGATCAACACGTCAAAGTGTGTCTTCGGGGTACCTGAAGTAACCTTTTTAGGCTACTCTATCTCGGAGCGAGGCACCAGGCCATTGGACGAAAAAGTACGGGCTGTTAAGGAGTTCCCTGCCCCCACCAACGTGCGTCAACTCAGACGATTTCTGGGCATGGTCAACTTTTATCGGAGATTTCTTCCGCAAGCTGCCCAGGTTCAAGCCCCGTTGCACGCACTACTAACAGGTACGGTGAAAGGAACACATCCCATCAATTTGACAGGAGACACCTTAGCCGCCTTCGAAGCCTGCAAGGAAAACCTTTCCGATGCTGCCTTGTTAGCTCATCCTAGCTGTTCAGCGAAGTTGGCGTTGGTCACTGACGCATCTGACACGGCGTTAGGTGCAGTGCTTCAACAACTCGGCGACAATGATACATGGGAGCCTTTAGCTTTCTTCTCCCGTAAGCTTAGCCCCGCCCAGGTAAAGTACTCGCCCTATGACCGTGAGCTGTTAGCGATATATGAAGCTATTAAATATTTTAGGCATATTCTCGAGGCCAGACACTTCACTGTCTATACTGACCACAAACCGATCAGTTTCGCGTTTCATGAACGGAAATCGACCTGTTCGCCTAGGCAGTATAGGCATTTGGATTTTATCGCTCAATTTACGACCGACATACGGCATATATCTGGCAAAAATAATGTGGTTGCCGATACCCTGTCGCGTATTGAAGAATTGAGCGAACCTGTCAACCTCGAGTCACTAGCCCAAGCACAAGCCTCAGATCTGGAACTTCAACAACTCTTGAATGGAGGTTCGTCACTCTGCCTAGAAAAGCGGCAAGTACCTGGAAGTCAAAGTACTTTGTACTGTGATATCAGTACACCGACTCCCAGGCCTTTTGTCCCTAAGTTCTTCCGCAGGCAGGTGTTTAATAGTCTTCATTCGCTGAGTCATCCCGGTGCCAACGCATCTGCCAAACTGATTGCTGAGCGCTTCGTTTGGCCCGGCGTCAGAAAAGATAGCAGAGACTGGGCACGCGCTTGCCTTTCTTGCCAACGCGCGAAGGTTACCCGTCACGTCAATGCTCCCCTAGGTACCTACCACCTACCGCGTGCGAGATTTAAACAGATTCACATTGATCTGATTGGACCACTTCCTCTCTCGCAAGGCTATCGGTATTGCCTTACTGCCATAGATCGCTTTACACGATGGCCAGAAGCAATACCGATAGAGGATATTACCGCGGAGACCGTTGCAAAAGCCCTACTGTCGTGCTGGATATCCAGGTTTGGTTGCCCTACAGACATTACGACTGACAGAGGCCGACAGTTCGAGTCGTCTTTATTTCAATGTCTGTCAAAAATGGCCGGATTCGAACACAAACGCACGACAGCATATCATCCGGCATGCAACGGTCTGGTGGAGCGGTTCCACAGACAGCTCAAAGCAGCAATAGTCTGCCACGCAGAGAACAGGTGGACTGAATCTCTGTCATGGGTACTGCTTGGGGTAAGAACCGCTTTTAAAGAGGACTTGCAGTCTTCGTCGGCTGAACTAGTATACGGGGAGACGCTAAGACTGCCAGGCGAATTTTTTGAGCCTACAACCCCCGTAACTACTGATACATCTGAGTTTATTGTCCGGATCCGCAATTTTGCTGAGAAACTCCGTCCCATACCTACTTCGCGCCACGGTGAGCAAAAAGTCTTTATTTACAAGGAGTTAGCAACTAGCGACCATATCTTCCTTCGTGAAGATGCTTCGCGTGGTTCACTTACTCCGGCATACTCTGGTCCACATAAAGTTTTAGCCAGAGACGACAAAGTATTTAAAATCATCCTCAACGGTAAGGAAGCTACTGTGTCCATAAACCGGATAAAACCAGCTTTTATTTTATCCGATCGTAGTAATGAACTGGCACCCTCACAGCACGTACCAAAAGACGTCGTAACCACTCGCTCTGGACGTCGCGTACGATTTCCAGACTATTATCGACCGTGACGGTCTCTGGAGGGGGGTGGTGTAGGCATCCATCCTACACTTAGTTCATATTTACTCGTCACACTCATAAATATTTACATATATCTTAAATATATTTATTTACAATTATTAAATACAAAACTATCCTAATTCACAATAATATTTGTTTAATTTCTATTTATAATTATTTTCACTACTTACAATTACCTAAACCTATTTAATTATCATATTTTCACTTACATAAATCACCACTAACGATATGCGATGTGTACTAGTTTATCGATATCGATATCGACATCAATGTCGATCTTTCGGTCTCCCTACGGCTACGCCGGCCGAGAACCGGTATGAATGTAGTCGCGAACACGGCGCTCGCGCACCTATCCACCAGTCGAAACTTAACTACTACGCGGAGCGCTCGCTGCACTTGCTAAGATTTATGCTATCGACTCGCATTTACGCTTGTATACTTTCTTCCTGCTTTATGTATTCTGTGCTTAAGACTATCTCTGTGCTTATCTAAGCTTCCTATCGCGTGTGTGTACCTTCTTCTCCTGCTGTGCCTTCTTATAAACTATTTCTGTGTGTTGAACATTATTGTGGATTGGGACAATATAGACGTTACAACCGTAAGTTGGTTTCATCATTTATTTACCTGCCGCTATACCAACACACCCTTACATATCTATTCCCCAAGTATCGATGAAATCGAACGTCGGCTCACTGGCGTAACACACACTTACGAAAATTCGTGGACTGACTAACAGTTGGTAAGAGCATTCGCCCGGATAGCTAAAAGTCGTACGTTCGTGTCCCACCGGCTGACACATACGGTAAATTTTTGTGAGCGAAATTAAATTTATTTTAGAAATATACATTTTCTATATTTTCTCGGGTCTGGGTGATGTGATACCACCGTTGTTACTGATTTCCATAACAGAAGTGCTTTATAAACTTTATTTTCACGTTGTGCTATCAACAACTGATAAAAATAACATTAGTTACTCTAGTGCAAAGAGGTTTAACACCGCAGTTTTCCTTAAATAAAATGCTGAAACCTTAACAATAGAGTTGAGTAGCCTAGCTGGGATCGTGGGAGGATCCAGCTGAAATGAGCTCGCCATATTACTTCCTAGATGCACAATGTCAACATTTTCTGAAGATTATTTTCACTGTAAAAAGGATAACGTTATTTCAAGCGGCTGTTTATAAAAATAACGCTTGCATAGGGTTGGCACATTTATGAATTTTGAGGAGGAAGTAGAATAGATTTCTAATAGGTGCTTGGACGTAACTTTATTTAATCACTGTGATTCTTACTAATGTTATTCTGAAAGTAACTCTCATATCTACCTCTAACACGAACACTGCAATACCAATTTCGAAGATTTTGCTGACAAATCTACCATGATTTGTCATTATTTTATAATAAAAATAAATACATTGTTTTAACAAACACACCAATTGCCTTGCCCCAAACTAAGTGTAAGCCTTTGCTGTGGTGACTAGGACAACGGATAGACATACTTATAAACAACCATGACATAAGCACATTTTTTTTTAATTCGAGGCGGGAAGTGAACCCGCAACCGCTGGTTTTGTTGTCAGCGCGAACCACTACACCAAGACGGTCGTCAAATTATTATTATATCAATGAATTAATTTCAACGATGGGTTAATGGCGTTGCAAATACTTTTAGCTCGATGCGCTCATAGAAAAGCATACGCCCAGATAGCAAAGTGGTGCTGTGGGTTCTGGTCCCATCTGATGACGGTCGATGAATTTTATTTATTTGTTATTATACTTATTATAACTTTTTACAGAGTAGTCCAGTTTTGGTAATTGTTTTTAGAGTGAACTTAAGACAGATTTGAATTTTGTGAAAGCTGCGAAAATGAAACTGTAGTACTTAATTGGTGAAGGGATGAAAGGTTGTGCTGGAAATCCGACAAATCTATGTAGAGAAGAAGAAAAAAACCCGGTAGTTACTTAGTTGCGGCCACAGTATTGTTTTTAAAGGACGAATTCGACGAGCACTAATTATCTACAATATTTAGATAACCAAATTAACATGTAAATGTAATTAAAGTCTTATAAGAATCATTCCTACTTTATAGGCAGTAAAGCTAACACGCGATTGAGCCAATAAACAAACAGCTAAAGATAGTGATGACCTTTGATCGCAATCCCGACGATTAGTAAGACAATAATAGTCTTTTTACAGCATACTATAAACTGAGCCCCTACTCAGGATGAAGATGTCAGTATATTCGACTGTAGCCGTCCCTGTCACACGTGCTGGCATGACAGCGCGAAAGAGCGAGACTGCTAGACTCAAAAATATTGACACAACTGGAATAAGGCCTGTGTTGCGGACAGTTTAGAAGGATTAGATCGTGGTAGTGATGTCCCCAATTTATGTGTTGTCAAGCTTGTAATCGATAAGATAATCGAGATGGTCAATTAAATTTTATTAGGCCTACCCCTAATTTGATAGCTATCGTGATTACGATTTCAATTCCAAAGCAATAACACGCTAATTTTTTTTTATAACTTAAGCAATTATTTTGTGAAATACTTGCTTAAGTTATAAAAAAAAGTTATATAAAGTTGTATAAATTTTTTTTAGTTTTTATGAAATTGAATAAAATTTCGCTTACAAAAATTAATCGACTGTGTTATCCGGTGGGACTCGAACCCACGTCCCTTCGCTATCCGAGCGAGTGCTCTTACCAACGTTACGGAGGACGTTAGTCAGCCGACGAATATTTGTAAGTGCTTGCTACGCCATTAAGCCGACGTTCGATTTCATCAATACTTGGGGAATTTCGACACATTAGTTGTCATTTTATTGCAAGCTACATTGATTTTCCAAATCAATTTGAAAACCATTATTGCTTTGCAGAAAGCTGTAATGATTACTATTAAAGCAATCCAGTTTGTAACATTAACCCCACGAATGACTCCCAGTGGCTAAAAAAACCTTTCAACTCGGCCGGCTATGCATAAAGCCAAAATTCAATTGACCCAAATGGACACAAAATAGTTGAAAGGCCCGTACGAGGTCATTATTCGCTCTGGAGCCCCACGAAAGTGTCAGGACGGGATACGACAGGCATTTATCTACATCCTAAGGGCACCACTGATTTCGGGACGGATATATTAGCCGTTTTCAAGAAATCAACGGAGGAAAATATTTTAGTGACGTCGTTTTCGGTGAGTATGTAGTTTGCATTTATGCGACCCTTCGCATATTGGATGAGTTTTGTTTTGAAAATGGAGTTAGGAACGATTGCTTTGTAATAGGTATTTCATTTAATTAATAATTAGGGTTACCAGTAACTGTTATATTATATTTTCAATTTAAAACATCAAATTGGTTGAAAAAAAAATGTTCAATTAGTATAGAGGTACACATAACATGCGGAGAGAACTAGACGGTATGTGTGTATGATCGTTAGATGGTGGGTTTAAAACTGTTTAGTAGGTAAATACTTTTGGTTTTTTGGTTTACCGGGAACCTGCACTCAGAAAGGTATATTTACCTCTAAGCGATATTAAAAAACTGCATAGTAGTTGCTATAGATTTAGCATTTTTGCTAATATCCGAGTATATATTTATTAATATTAATAATTACTCAGATACAGCTCCGGAGTCAGGAAGTTGGTGGTGTTAACACCCCTGTGCCTCGGAAAGCACGTTAAGCCGTTGGTCCTGCGCCTGATATCTCTACGGTCAAGTCGGACTGCCGTCTCACCGAATTATGAGAGTGAAGGAACAGAGAGTGCACCTGTGTATTGCGCACACACTTGTGCACTATAATATGTCCCGCGCAGTTGGCTAATCTCTTGGCCGCCGTAGTCGAAATCGGCTGGGAGGACATTAATTATTAACATTTTATATTTATTTGGGGTTATTCCACAAACTCAGTATAAAAACTGGCACTTGAACTCAGGACCATTCTCGTATCGAAAAGGCTACCGCGCCATTTAACGAGAGCTTACAACTCTTTGTAACTTGATTTACCATAACATTGTCACTCGTCTTGACCAACAAACCCCCATAATGGTCTATAAGGAGATAGTTATATAAATAAAAACCATTTCGGAGGGAGAGTCGCAATCTTGTGCTCCATTAATCCGTTCACGCTCGTCGGTTATGGAAATTGGCCGAGTAGCCGAATTGTACCGAAATTGTACATTTGTATTGTGGAGATTCGGGTATGTGTAGTCAGTGAGAGGTATTTCTCTGGACCGTTTTCTTCTTGAGTTCTGATGTGTGATTCTCTTCATGTCGGGTATTCGAAAAGGTAGATATATTTCAGGATAATTTTGTTTAATTTTTAATCAGCTGGTTTTGTATTATTTGACATATTGCGTACGAGAATTCTGTCAAATCTTGGTATACCTCAGGCGTATATCTGCTAAGAACCAAATTCACCAATTTTCAAACAGCCAGTAGCTGTTAGAACCGAGTTAGTGCTGTAAGAACCGAGTTCACCAATTTTCAAACAGCTACTGGCTGTTTGAAAATTGGTGAACTCGGTTCTTAGCAGATATACGCCTGAGGTATACGCTTTATTTACAACATGAGAACATAAAACATGACGCAGCGCTCAACTGACACTTCAAGTGACTGTTAGCCATCATTTACCGATTAACATAACAACAGATGATAAGTTATATGTAAATATGAGTTAAAATACACACATTATTGTATTTTAATCCGCCAAACGATGTCATCATAATGCTTAAAAAATTCGCACGACTGTCAGGTTCATGCAAATCTGTAGTTTGATCTTAAGGCATTTCGGAACAACTGCATCGATGGGCCATATTGTTCAGTCATTCCCATCCGATCCCCTACATCTGATCCACCGGAAAACAAATTTGCCATCCGATCCCCTAATTAATTTGCTTTTCCCAACAGATAATCCAATCGTATTTCGAATGAAGGTAAGGCTGGTAGTAGGGTCAGAACAAAAAGAGACCTATCAAAACATACTAGTAAATTCTAGCGGATCGTGGGACTAAAATATTAAATACTACAGGGATTGCCCACAACTTCGTCCGCGCAAATGACGTATTTCCCATACAAACTTCAACCCCCCTTTTCATCCCGTTAGAGGTTGAATTTTCAAAAATCATGATATACGTCCTTTTTAATATCTGACTAAATAGCTTAACACCAAATTTTATCGATTAAGCTTCAAAACTGACGGAGGTTAATACAAGCTTACCCCCTTTTTTACCCCCTTAAAGGACTAATTTCATGAAATTCTTTCTTAGTGCTTACCTACATTAGAAAAGGAAGCATAGTGCAACGTTTCTTAACAGTTTTTAATTTTATATACAATTTTTAGCGATTTATTATTATTTCACTACACAGGGGATCCGATGGGAATAAATCTTATAACATATAGCACAAGCTCACGTTAAATTAAATTAAAGGCGAGAGAGCATATTATTACATCAAAATGACGTGTTTTCATTTGTCGTTGTAGCATTTTTTTTCTTTTGCAGTCCTACTACATTCCTTTTTTTTTGGGTCCACTATACCACTAGATCGCCTGCAAGTGACCCTCACTGGGTTGTCTACTCGCGACCTTTACTAGGTCATCATCATCATCAAATTTAAGAGCTAGGCTCTTGACGGTGGAGTTTTTTCCATTCCTCTCTGCTTTCCGCCCTTCTCTTAACCTCCTGATACGACCCGACATTTATCTTTTCTTTTATTTGCTGCATGTAGCTTATTCTTGGTCTTCCTCGCTTCCTTTTTCCTTCCATTCTTCCTTCTATTATCGTTTTAATAAAATTGTCGTGTCGAATCAGGTGGCCTAACATTCGTCCCCTCCTACACTCTATTGTTTCCATCAATCTCCTTTTTTCCCTAACCATAGACAAAACTTCTTCATTTGTTTTCTTCTCCGTCCAACTTATACGCTCCATTCCCCTCCAGCACCACATCTCGAAGGCTTCCAGTCTCTCTCTGTCCCTCTTTGTCAATGTCCACGCTTCACATCCATAGAGTGCTATACTCCAAACTTTGCTTGATATTCTGGCTTTAAGCAGGTGCTTTTTTGCATTATAAGCTTGTCTCGCCATCGCTATCCTTGCTTTTATATCTGGTGTACATCTGGAGTCACTAGTTATCAAGCTACCAAGATATTTGAAGGTTTTAACCTGTTCTATTTTTGTGTCATTTATTGAGATAGGGCGATATTTTTCCTTTTTAGAAGCAATTAGTGATTTTGTTTTATTTATGTTAATTTTGAGACCAAATTCTTTAAAAATAGTGTCCATTTCTGTAACCAGTTCTTCCAACTCCAATCTGTTTTCTGCAATGGCTGCAATATCTTCGGCAAAACGAATGAATTTAAATACGTCCCCATTAATTTTGACGCCTCCCTTTTTTGATTCCGTTATTCTGCGTATCGCACATTCTATGAATAAATTAAAAATTAGCGGTGAAAGTGGACATCCCTGCCTAACTCCCTGTCTTATTTTTGCCTTTCCGTTTTCCTCTCCTACTTCTATTACCGTTTCTTGGTTTTTATATAATTCATAAATAATCCTTCTGTCTCTATAATCCAATCCAGCTTCTTTGAGTACTTCCATCATTATTTTCCAATTGATCTTATCGAACGCCTTTTCTAAGTCGATAAAAGCTATATGTGTGTCCATGTCAAAATCCAGTCTCCTGTCTATTACCAATCTCAAAGCTAGTATCGCTTCTCTGGTTCTCTTCTCTTGCCGAAACCCATATTGATCCGGTCCCAAAAAGCACTCGGTTAACGGTCTTATTCTGTTCTGAATTATTTTTATTAAAATTTTACTAGGTAAGCACTCATAAAATTATCTTTTTACCAATCCACCGTATGTAGGCAACTTAATATGTAAAACGCATGCTATAGGGCGGCACTGATAACGCTGATACTCCGATAAGCCGCGAAAGCCTTCAAATGTGGATTAAGCCAGTCCTTTGTATGGTGCTTTCGTAGGCCTGCTTATCTGGTTACTGTAGGGGAAGATTGGAGCTTGAAATTACCTTATAATAATTTGTGAAAATAAGGATTCAGATATAAGTAAGTGGTCTGAAGCATATTACTCGTATTAAACATATCAATTTTGAGCTTCATTATAGAACTAAGGTGGACAGAGAAAAGTAATGAAAGTGTTTTGTAGCTATATTAGACAGGTGAAATTAAACAAATGTCAAGGAAAGAAATACTGTAGGCTATCCATTGGTATTTCGGGTGATTTAAAGATATACCATTGATAATTTTTTTTTCAAAAATGCCTCTTAGAAAATAATTGAGTTTCTAATAAATAAACTTCAACCGATTAGAATTAAATTTGTTAAAAAGATAGTATGAGACATTGGGAAGGACATAGGCTACTTTTTGTTGCGATATAAAATCATTAGGGGAGTGAAATGGGGGATAAAAGTTTGTATGGAAAATCCGTCTTTTGGCGCAGGCGAAGTCGCGGGAAACTGCTAGTATTGTTTAAATTAATAGATTTTTTAAATAATTGGACATTATTGTGTTTTCATTTTTCATTAGTAAAATACTTTTTCATTGATTTAAAGGTTCGTTGATGTTGATCAGAATGAAGAGACCTGTAATCACGCTATCTTTACTTTCTTTCACGCTTAATAAGTACTCGTAATAGCGCCATATTTTTTGTGTATTTTTTTGGGCGTAGTTGCATCAATGTGGCAATGAATCAAGTCTAATCTTGCTGTATTCCAGCACTAGTCCACATCTTTGCCTTTACGCATAGTCAATAGCGCTTCAGGCAATATCTTGCCCCATTTGCCAGCAGACTACAGTTTGCCTAGGTTATATTCAAAGCGCCTAAGTACTCTTAGGTTTAACTAGTCGATTGAAAGCGTAAGGTCAGTTAGATGTCAGACCTTAGTTAAGTTCAGATACGGTAGGAGAAGGCAGAAGGTTTTATCAGAAATTCCAGACTAACAGGCCTACCGAATTTCAAATCGCAATTTCAAACAATTACACATGCATTAACATTTCCTCATTCTAATAGCTAATATTGTTTTTCAGACGTTTTCATTGAAAGCCTTATTGCTTTCCTGAATTTTCATACAGCTAACGTAACGTAATTTGAAAGCAATAGAGTTGGGCGGCAGGCTTGTGGATAAAATAATAGTAAATATTTTTTTGTTAGATACTTATTGCATAAAAAAATACTTTTTTTGAGATACACTCTCCCTAAGCGGTAAAATCTAGACGACTTGTCCACCCACTATTATGAACTACTTATACATATCTTAATAGACATTGAATTAGCTGCTCCCAAAGACGAAACCGGCAGCAAACATCAGAGTCGTTTTCGCATTTGAAAAATAAAGCGTTGTCATAACAAAACACGATTTCCAAAGTACAGAACCGTCTAACAATTCAAATTAGTTACAAAATGTACACCGGCACGTGTGTACTCCAAGTTAATTGCCCACAAAGTGGCTCGAAGTTTACTTTTGCCCAAGCTGTTACTCATTTAACTTCTTGGGGCTGTTTTATCTCGTTTTGGAGTGAAACTACGAGTTGGATCGTATTTAAGTTTGCATAAAGCCAACTCACTGATGCGGGCCGAGTAGTTCGGATTTTTTTATTGTGTAACAGTTTATTGTTGGAGGTACGAATTAAATTGGTGACGTAGTTAGATAGCTTGCAGTTTAGTTCTGATTTTTCGAGCTGATTTTCTACTGTTAAACTATAAAGCTATATTTATTAGACAATTAGGGGTATTTTCCGGTATTGTATTTCATTTCAAATCTTGATATTATTGCAGTTTTGACGTTCAGTCTTAAACGAATAGGTAGTTTGCAATGCCAATCATCATCCACCGTGTCACCGTATTTTTCATCTGTTGGTGAAATCTATTGTGCTTACTACAAAAATCTAATATTTTTAATTGCTTACCCTCACTAGTTCTCATTAGATCCTTAGAAGTTCTATCTCTCTGCGTAATTTTCTTTTCCTTACCGATTTCGACTTTACCCCGTAGCGGCACAAGTCATGCAAGAAAATTAGTGAAGTGCTGAGGCATGGTTTGTTTTATGCATTTTATCGTCTTTTCATCTACACTAATATTATAAAGAGGAAAGATTTGATTGTTTGTTTGTTTTGAATAGGCGCCGAAACTACTGGACCGATTCCTGGTATAAAGATAGTTTGAGACTCTGGGAAGGACATAGGCTACTTTTGTCGCGATTGGGATTTGTGCGAGTGGAATGGGGGATGAAAGTTTGTATAGAAAATCCGACTATTGGCGCGAGCGAACTCGCGGGAACTGCTAGTAATAGTATAAAATAAATTTGCTCCCGCTTCTGTTCGCTAAGATCTTTAAACTACGCACTGGATCTCAATTCATTTTCAGAAATAGAAAGAGGGATTCGAAAGGAAGGTTTATAGTATAATACATGTATATTGCACCCGTGCTCCGCCGGGTCGGGCCGTTTTATAATAAAGCTTTTTTGCCTAACATTAGCAAATTATCGCTTAAACTAGAATGCTTTACTAAAAGCTCGTTCACACAAGGACGATTCGTGATTTTTAACGATTCGTCTCTTTTCACAATTCGTTCTTTTTTTGATGGCGGCAAAGTTTTTTGAATGCCTTTGTTCACACGGATCATGAATCGTGAATAATGACGATTGTCTTATATCTAGTATAGTGTTTTTAAAATCACGAATCATCAAAATACACGAATCGTGAATTTATTACAGATATTTTGACGAATCGAAAAAAACACGATTCCGTATGCAATGTGAACATCCATCCGACATGACGTATAGTGCATTTTGACGAATCGTCAATGACGGATCCCGTGTGAATGAGCCCTAATACATAAAACTACGAACATCTGTGAAATATAAGCAATAACCGCACCGATTTAATTCGCAGCCAATAACAATTAACTGAAACGCCTATTTTACAAAATCACAATGCAATATCGAAGAGCAGATTCTAACATAATTTCATGGGTCGGTGCACTTTTGTTACATGATATATCATGAACGAAGTAATAAACGCTGGAAGTGTCCTCGAAACATTCTTTGAGAGAAATGATACCTATAGATGTGTTGTGTAAGCGTTGAAATAGGACAAAGGACTACCAATATGGCGTATGGTAAAAGATAAAAAGAAAATTGAAGGGATCATGTCGATCACGTGTCGCTCGTTCGTCACCGACCTTAGAAACGTATCAATAGCTTTTCACGGTTGAAGTCTGTATAGATACCTCTTTATTGTAGGTCCTCTAAAATGAACCTTGAAGTGAACGTTATTTATCCGCGTCCGAAGTCCGATTTTTTTATTGGATTTCTAAACTGTATTTCCCTGTGATCAGTTAGCGAAGGCCTCTGAAAATATGATGTAGCTGTTTCATATAACTTTTCGATTACAAATGTCTTGACGCTGCGCTGCCTATTGCTATAGACTAGACCACGCCGTTCAATCAAATTAAAAATCATCAGATTAGTCCGCATCTCATTTCCACTGCATGCACAGAGCCTAAAGCCTATACTCCGTATGAGCATGTTCATATTTTCGAGTTTGGCCATCACGCTTGTCTGCACTGTCATGCTGGCATGAGTGACAAGGACGGCTACAGTCGAATATACGAGCATCGCCGTCCGGAGTACAAGACTAAGTTTATAATCATAATTTATATTATTGAGGCTCTTCCATTAATTAATATACTGTGTCGAGTGAGCGGAAAACTAGGTCGGATAATCTAGTGATCTAGCCTATCTGGCTAAGCGAATATTGCTGCTGTCGGATTTCATTTTTAAATTGATGTAAGAAAGCTTATCATGCATAAAACACAGTCAAAGTGCTTCTTAGGGGATATATGTTGATGTAGTGATTGCATGAAATAAGATTTTAAAAATGTACACAAATTTTTGGACAATTAGCTTGTCAATACTTACTTATTATGTAAAACACTTTGTATAATAATATTAACAGAAGAGCGGCCATACGTACTGTTTTTAAGTGGATAATAAGCATCTTTCCTGAAAAAAAAAACGATTTACTTCATTAATGACTTTTGCAACTGAAAATAATTATCTGGACTCACAAAACGAGAAGTCACTCGATAAAGTTCTGATTGGACGTTGATTAAATTCATTTCATTAAAAAGCTATCTTCATCGATAAAATCCAATAAAACCTATTGAACCCGCATAGTCACATAAATAAATAAATCTCCCGTGTAATTATTTTAATTCCTGATTTGCAATGGAACTTATGAAACGATTTTATCCAGTTCATATTAGTCAGGTAGGTACTCAGGTTTATAACAGATAAGGCGCCCAGGATTAATTTCTGTATAAATCTACGAAGGTATAAATCACACCGATCGCCACCCGCTGCTTTTTCATATTGCCTTTATGAGTTTTTATTTATTTATTTGCTCTAAACAAACACACTCAAGATTCATCAATTGAATAGACTACGAAAAAAAAACAACCCAAAGTTCATTAATATTTTCGAACGCAACTAAACGTAAACATCTTTGCGTAAAAAAAACAAACAACAATTACTGTATTAATGGGCGTCACGTGGTGTAAATCGGTGTTATGTATGCGCACCTAGCACCTATGAATTGAACTTTGGAGCGATTATAGTACAAAATGTCAAAAAGCAAAAGCTCGGTGGACTAGGGGCGGCGACCGCGGTTAGGAGGGGAAAGGGAGAAGGGGAGCGATGCCGCCAGTTACTCGCCGTCCGCCGCGCCGCGAACACGCATGTGATGCGCGACGCCTGACGCGACATGGCCTCGTCCGCGACCGGTAACATCGTCGTCGAGTGGCTGCGATCTCTCCACTTGGGACAGTACGCGGAGAGTTTCATTGACAACGGCTATGACGACTTGGAGATATGCAAGCAAGTCGGAGAGCCCGATCTGGATGCGATCGGGGTCCTCAACCCGGCACATCGTCAGAGGTTGCTGCACTCCGTCCGAACTTTAAGAGAAGAAGGTGCAGCAGCCGTATACTTCACCTTGGAGGAAGCCGCCGCCGCCCGGGATCCTTGCCGATGCGAGGAGGAAGCCAGGAAGGAGCAGGCGACCGTTTCAGTGGAACCGGCGAAGTATGCTGATGAGTACGAGGAGGGAAAGGCGGAGTTGGTGAAGATCCCTCGTATGCAGCTGAAGCGTCTTCTGCGGGAGCGCTTGGCCCAGGACGGGATCCGTCTGAGCCTTCAGCCGTATTCGACAACGGTCAGTGTTTAGCCCGAACCGGGCAGTGATTCTCGCGGTCGGACACGTGATGTGAAAGTGAAGTTTTGGTATTGATGAATGAGTTTGTGTGGTGATGCCGCGTAGAAACACTGCCTGCGTATTGTTATTTCTTTTGAATAAGACTGTGTGTGGCGCGGCCGTCGTCGGTCGCCCCAGGCGGATCGCTTCTCGAGACGTGTTGCCATAAAGTTTGTTGCGTGCGTGATTTCCCTCGAGATGAGGAGTTTGTGCGCCTTCCTGTCGTGAGAAGATTGTAATCGCGTGCCTCCCGGCTCTAAATTGGGTTTTACGATAAATCGCGTAACCTGTTCCAGCTCCCTGAGGCGTTAATTAATAATACAACTTGTTCCGACATGAAACAACGATCTCAATCCCCGAAACTGATTACGAGTTTTACGGGTCAGTCGTGATTTGCTAATGATCATGAGATAAAAGGAGCAATAAGTTGCGTTTCTTTACGAACTTTTGCTTCACACGATACTTATCACGCTCTACAAAAAAACATGTTACATTTCATGCGAGCACTGGAACTTAAAAACTGAATTCAAAAGAATTTGAATAGGGCCCTAAACTCCACAAGGATAGCGAAATTAAACTTCTCATTAATTACAAGAAACCTTAGTGAGCTTTGTAAACATTATGCCTTACTTACATTCTATAGGAGCCGATTCTACCTTAGATTAGACGTTAGAAACTCGCTCGTTATTTGCATAATTGTTTAGGAACTTCACCTTTAAACTTTTTTCAAAGATTCCTTTCTAGAAAATATTTCGTGTTGAAATTTGCTTAATCTTTAACAGAAAAATGAGTGGAAGTAGAAGCTGAAGTTATTTTAGCATAGTTTTTATTGAAAACAAAAAACCGAACAACGATACCTAAAATGCTCATCAGTTGATATAACTGAACTACAATTGAAATTTGAAGTCGTATAATTTTGTAACCATCGAAATATTTAATGTCTTCATCAAGATATCAAAGCATCCAAAACAATTTGGTGTTCATACCGCAACATTTTCATCACATGGGCGGAAGCGCTTAGTTGATATTTTAATTGAGGTGTTATTAATTATTTAGCGTGGGTAGTGATTAAGAGGGCGGAATGCTGGGAGGAGGAAACGCCCTTTGACGTGTAAAATGTATCCGACATTAGTCTGGAGCCACGCGGTTTAGTGCAGCGGATGAATGGATCCAAGACGTGTAGCTTCATGCCTGTAGAATTGATTCTAATGGTAGTTTCTTTGGAGGGAACACAGATTTTAAGGATGGCAAACATGATGGTGTATAAATCAAGGAATTAAACTAGTGCCATTGGATTCGATTAACATCTTTATAATTGGAACACATGTACCAAACGAATAACACTTTTATTTGGCTTTCTGATTTATTGGATGTGCTGCCTAACCGATGATGACGTTACTTGGAATTTTCTGATTTAAATTTAAGCAGTACTCACCTTGCACTTATACTCTTATCGTTCGATGATACTTCTTATCAGTGAGCAAACTTCGAAACGTTACTTCCACAATGTTTGATATGACTAATTCACCCAAAATTGATTTTAGTTTGGAAACGTAAAACCCTGAAACCATTTACGACGCGTCCGATACTGTGTCCACAGCGTATTACCAATACAATTTTACTGCCTCCCAAAGCATAAAACCACAAAATACTTAGCCAGCCTTCCGCGTACTCCTTGCATTTTACTACTTGCAGAAATTCTTTGTTTCCAACCCTACACAATGCACTGTTTCTAATAATCCCGCTAACAAGTGGCTGGAAATGGAATGCTACAATGGACAGCATAATACACTGTAACTCAAACGCTTTCTAAAACAAAATTTTACTCCACCGATACAACCGAGCATTAGGCAATCGAAAATTTAGAACTAGACTCGTACTACCAGCTGCACAATATTTCAAACTAAATGGATTCCGTTTTTCAATTACTCAAACTATTACGCTTCTATATCGGATTGGAGCGATGAGCCTTCCATAATTACCTGTGATGATTTTTTACCGGTTTCGGTCCCCATGTTGAAACCTGTTCGAACTCAAGTGCGCCAAGAATCCAAACAGTCGCTCGCTGCTCGGCAAAAAAACAATCTAAGAAAGCCACTGGCATCAAAACGTCCAACCGACGCGCCCTTGAGAAACAAACTAAACATTTACACAGCAAACTTTACTTTAGACACTTTTACTTAATCTGTTTATCAGGGACAATTTAGCATCTGCATCACATTACTCAATTGAATTAACCGTGTAAAATTTCTCCAATTTTGTCGCTTCAAACGCGGTGACGTTTATCCCATTAGTGTCCCCATTTGTATCAATTTCACCGTTATTAATCGAACGTGCCGTCACAATTAAATTATTTCCAATGTTCACTATGTCCGTTCGCATTGTGTGATCGATACACCCCCATGTCTACCTGGGATCGTTTCTTTCTCCGTTCGCAGCTCAAACAATACAGTTGGCAGCAGATTTTTTTTCTAACCCATATGTGGAGCGATTACCGCCGGAACTGTGCACAAAAGCTCTGACAAAATTTGTCGGGGTATCAGTATCGTAGTTCCGACTAATAGGGTAATATTTATGTTTTGTTGCGACCCATTGTGTTTGAACATCCGCTCCCTGTCAGTGATCTACGTTGCCAATTTCAAAGGCAGAATCAGAGGTCACGGTCAGACCCAATAAAGTGTTCTGAATTATTCTCTGTGAAGATAGCTATATCGCTGTCTTTGTGTTGTGACTCAGGTATTCCTTTATGAGCACATAGCATCTTTAGTCTATTGCTAATTTTATTAGAGGAGTAGTGAGGAGCGGATGTATCGGATTCTATCGTTATTAACGCCTCGGCAGATCGTGTTTCATTTCCAATACATTGGCAGGGAATTACTGGCTGGTAAGTGAACGGAATTCTTGATGAAAGCTTTCGATTAGATCGATAAAGTTGAATAGTTAGTCACGAATAAAATTCTAAAAGTTGTAAAATTACATTAGTACCTAATCAATCACTAATCACGTTAGATAGTACTGTGCCACTACAAATTAATAACGAAGACCTTTTCAAAGATACCTTTTACCGGAATGACCCTGTAGATTTTAGTGCTTAAAGTTTTTTTGTTTTTTCTGTAAATTTTTTTTTTTCATTTCACTCCCCAAATCGGATCACGAAAAGGCTCTCAGATAAAGGCGTAAAAAGATTTCAATTAACCAGCAAACTGTCCATTGTACGAAATGAATCGTGTATTGACATCATTATACGAGATAAAGATATATCCGAAGCTCGAAGTAGCTGTTTAAAAAGGCAAGAGTTTTTATCATGTCCACTTTCCGATAAACCGATATGGCCCGTTTTAAATGCCACGCATATTTTAATGGAGGTAAAAAAGATATTAATGTCCCAACAAACATTAGACTTTGCTTTAATCGATAAAAAGTGGACTTGATATCTATTTATTCGACGAAACAGTTCTGAGCGGTGTTTCAAAAGGTTTTAATCAGTATATTAAATGTTTTGAGACGAATTTATCATTTGATGTTAAGTTTTATGGATGTTTTAAATTGATAATGAAAAATTCAAGACGTAAATCTTTAGGCTGATCTATTATCTATCAAACTGGAATAGAATCTATTTTCATGAGAATACGTACATTTAGCTACGAATGTAAGTTGTTCTCAAAATTATAAACCAAAGTTTTTTATAGCCTATAAAAAAGAAAACTTTAGAAACAATAGGTACCTATTGCTTTAAATGTAAAAAAACAATCATATTTTCAGTATTTTCTGTAAACTGTTCTTTTTATGTCTGTAAATAAAATAAAGAACTACAAATGACAACGAATTAGTATTCATGAAGAACATAGGATACGTCACTTAAACCGCGCGTTACGATATTTGTTTTAATTAAAATTGTGCTTCTACACAAAAGAGTGTTTACTCAAACGGCTAGTATTAGCTCGGGCAGGTTTTTATACCTGAAGCTTTGGGTTCGAGAATGCACCAGACACATACAATTTTAAACCTTTACTCGTTGTTTTACGTCATATATTTCATCTTAATCACTTGAACGTGTGCAGTCACGTAGTGTGGCCGTCTTTGTGTACCAGGCGGCGGTTTTAACTCTTTTTCCTAATCATCATCAACCTCGCCGTACTAATTTAGTTTTGGTCTTATATCATAGATTTTATTCAGTTTTAGTCCATCACCATTATCCAGTTTACGAGTATGAGTTGAGCTCATGTTGGTGGAGTATTTTTGGTTTTATTCCATAACTGATGAGATAAATATACGTATATTTCTGAAAAGGTAATACTCGTATATCGGTTGTAATAACTGTCTTTTGTTTGTGTACTTTTGAATATTTATAAAACAAAGCAAAGTTAAAGTCCATTGTAGGTAAGATGAAAACTTTATTGTAATGCTTACAACAGGGTGCGAAGTTTTGGGATTACCTTGGACGAGAGGAAACTTTGAAAGATATTATCTTACCGGTGATAAAAATAGAAAGACTGTTAAAAAAAAATTCAAAAAAGGCAACTTGCAAAGGCTTAACAAAACCAATGATATGACCCTTCAATGAATTATTTCTTCCTAGCTATACTAGTTATCGCTAGAAAGATAGCTTTGATGTAGCTGCATAGTCTAATAAAAGCCAGGTAGGCTAATTTAATCTAGAATTCTAGATATTTTTTATCCATGCATAATATGTTTTTTTAACCTGCATAATATTCAGAATTATGGTTGTCTTATATAATTATTATGAAAGAAGTGCGTTAAGCTTGTCTAATAGAAATAAGGGAAATACTCGTAATACACCAAGTAGTAAAGAAACCACATTGTTTATACAAATCAAAGAATTCGTGGAATAAAAACATTACATGTCCTCACAGACCGAAACCTTCCAAATATCAGATTTCCAAACCTGATAAAGATGACGATAAGGAAAAAGTCAACATTATTACATTACGGTAAAAGACGTACCAACACTACGGTAAGGGTATTTATTTCTACTGAATCAGTACAATAAAAGTCATCTTTAAGAAATTTCTTCTTGAATTTATTTTTTACCTTTAACATGTACCTTCCTAACACGTTGTTGCCAAAAGCTTATTTTACTGTGTATCAAATTTTCTCGTTTTCTTAAGAAAATAATATTAGAGGATAATGTATATTATTTTGACTTACACAACACAATTTTAATTTGTAATCAGCCGGCTTATCATTTGACATATTTTGTATCGGAATTCTGAAAAATTAAACGTTAATCGAACATTATCGGCTGTTTGAAAATTGGTGAATTCGGTGCTGAGATCATCCATTCCTAATAATACCTATATTGCGTGAAACTGACAGCCGCGTCTGCCAAACTAAAGCCTTTGGGGGACTTGGAACTTTGTGCGTATACATTGTCGTTGAAAATTGTTGTTACCTTGTAAGTTGTGTCATGTTTTAGGTTTTGATTTTGTAAGGCTTAGACCGAAGTTCAACATTCACGGTTAATTTAAAAGAGCTCCCGTACAAAATATGTCAAATTAAAAATGTGTTGGTGAACTCCAGGTCCAGTATAGGTATCCTCGTGTAATAATTTATTAAAGAATTTCAATATAATAATTGAAATTTTACTAGAAATACACAAGATAAACGATTAAAGATATCAATCTCCCTTCAGACTCGTTCATTGTGACTCAATTACGTAACACAACCAAGGTATAGGCACAGTTGTCAACTCCAAACGAAGTCCCATTTGACTCGAAGTTGGGCTGCAAGTTGCAACATAGATCAAGTCCAGGTCTCGCAGGTAACACAAGCCCTAATGTTTGTTGTTACTTCTGTAGGGATGCGATGTGTTGGATGTCGATATCGATATCATTTTAACGATCAGGTAGTTTAAACTTTAACACATTATTAACCGATACTACAATTACACCAAAAATCTTTAAAAAATACAAATAAAGCATGTTCATGGAAAAAAAGTTTTTTTTAACTTACAGTACAATACTGTACAGTTCAAATTTGACATATTAGGCTAACATCAAAAAATGTGAACAAATAGATCGTAAACTGTCTACTTAGATTTGAAGTAAACTTCAAATCCAAAGCTGTTGGCGTGTTATTTATTACAACATTACCACTTTAAAAATACAATTATTGAAAAGTTTATGGAAACAAAGTTATTTAAAACTTAGATCAGCTGTACTAAATAAAGATGACAAATTATGCAAGCATAATAAAAGAATGTGAGCAAATAGATCGTAACCTATCTACTTAGAAACTAAGTAAACTTCAAATCCAATTTCTTTTACGAAAACCTATTTATTGATACGATTGATTTCAATACAAAGTTTTGGATAATGCTATTTCTCAGCACAAATACGGTAATTGGTCGATGTGATATCACAGCCAAACATCCATCTTTGTTCTATCGATATCACCGATAACAGTAGACTAGTCTAGTGGTGTAAGTTCCTCAGAGGCAAGTCGGGTAAAGTCTAGATTCCCGGCTAAAGATTACCATCGGTGATTGTAAGGTCAAGGAGTTTCTAGTGTCAGTATTAGTTAGCTGTAAATTTAGGTCTGGATCTGGCGGCTCGTTAGGTCTAGTTTAGTCTGTAGTACGTTCTGAATCTGACATCTGACCTTTCAGCTAGACCAATTATATTTTACTGCTGAGTATTACAGGATATTTCTAATATAGAGTTTAAACATTTTTACGTTTTGGATTACGAAAAAATATATAGTATTGTGTATCTTTTGCTGTTTCAAAAATATAGACACAATTTCCTCGTTACAAGTATAATTATTTAATATGTATGATTCAAAAAATTCTAAAAGCACTAACCAGAAAGAAAAGTAGGAAAATGAATAATTTAAGACATCACAAAGTCCTGAGGATATTACGTAGGCTCACATTACACTACGAAAAAACATTTCAAGAAACTTATTAAGTTATTTATTTCATTAAAACACAATTTTACGGATTACTTCGCGATTTATTTACATTTTATTTTAAACCTGACGTTTCGAACACTTTACAGCGATCGTGGTCACAGGGAGACTAAGGTATTATTTGTCATTACAAAGTTTTGAAAAATTTTAACTACCGTCACTCAATAATATTAATTTACGTTCCTATTTACGCAGAAAGAGCTAACCGTGTCTTGAGATCTTGCAGTGCTAGGTGTTGCTTTGGTTTTTGCTAGAATAGGATCCCATGCCGGTGGAACTTTCCAACCATCTTCTCTATTGAAATTTGGATGTTTTCTAATTTCAATGGATTCACGTAGCATTCGAGGAATAAAACGCCGTTCTTTTGCAAGTATTTTAGGTTGGTCAAAACGAATGAAGTGGTTGGGTTTGTCTAAGGCATGTTCACACACTGCAGATTTCATTTTCCGTCTATGTTTTACGTCAGCTATGTGTTCTTTTATCCGCACGCCTATACTTCGCTTTGTTATTTATTTCAATGAATAAACTTTAATATTTTTTCACCATTATTTTGATACGTTTCTCAAGAATTTAAGCTCTATTTTAATATGATATCCAACTTAAACATTTAAACGACTAAATAACGGTAGAAATAACGTAGCTAAGCCAAGTGAATTAACACTGTTGAGATTTAACTGGGTGTTGAAGATGCTGGCTTATCCAGTGGATTTGTTTATAAGGGTTCTCAATCAAACTCACGATACGCTTCTTAGAAACCTCAAGTTAGACTATCCACAACGCAATTAAAACAGCCACACCATTTAGTACAAAACACGAATCAAATAAAAACAGCTAATGTATAAGAATTCGAAAAATTCTGTTTAAACACCAAATCAGATGTTTGTAGGTTACATTTATTAGATTTTTCGTAAAGTGGGATTGCCTTAATTCGATGTTTCTATCTATTAATTATTTATAAGTTATGCATTCTTTATACGTTATTCTAACAAATTAATACTGTGGTGGTCATAATCAAACCAAAGTCTTTTTATTTCGGATTACTCCTAGTTCCTAATCGGTAATTTGTTTTACTTATTTATCGGTATTTTGTATTTGTGCCTTTTCAGAAGACAATTCTAAACTCACACACTACTTACTGTACCGTCATACAATATCATAAGAACATATATAATTTTATGAACTGGTGGTTTTTACATAGTCTATGGTTCATCTATTGTTTTGACTTCTTAGGTGGCAGCTTCCACCTATGTTTATGTTGGCTGTTAGTTTGTACAACACAAATAGACTAACTCTTCAGTCAATATTGGTAAGTCAATTGAATAATACTCGATTTGCCGATTATTATTCTTGTGTGGGAACCGGAAATCGAAAACAACTCGTAACGTGGTTGTGGGAGTTAATATTGCTTTTCGTTTTGTTGGAAGACACGGATGCATTTTTGATAATAGGATAATAGGTAGATTTCTTTGTACAGAGTTGAATAAGGAAGTGATGATTATATAGAATTTAGTCAAAAAATTAAGACTAGATCAATAAAGATTCGTACTGTAGTAGTACCAAACTTCAAATTTATGGCCGAATCTTTTAAAATATGGTTGTAGGTAATTAAAGTAACTTATTGGTAACTATGGAGCTTTATTAACTTCTTCACATTGCCATTGACATGGCAGTCGCTCTACTGTAATTACCTGATCTGCCACAACCTGGATCATGGTTAGCGGACCCTGGGTACTCGCGTGCGAGAGCACAACCAGGATATGACATTGTCATTAACATAAGATCCTAACAAAATCGATTACACATTGACAGTCAATTCCACCGCCCAGCCCTCCAAATATAATGCGGGCATTATCTCCATAATCGCGACTTTCAAATAAAAATTACTGCCAAAAAGCCGAATGAATAAAAAAGTTTCAACAACGCGTTCCGCCGTCGCAAATTGTAACAATAGCTGAATAAGTGTGGTGGAAATTTTTCATTTGCACTGTTTCACACTTTGTCGGTGTAAATTTTGGCTCGTGGCCGGTTTGATCAAACAGCTGGCACAATGGGCTGTGTGCTGAACAAATTTTGGATGGCCATACCTAGAAAATGGACTCTGCTTCTGATTAATAATTATCGATCAACAAGCGATCTACTCTTTCATCGATGTCCGGTGACCGGTCGAAGAGGACTTATATTCAACACTAGATGTTTCGCAACTGAGTAGGTATGTAGGTCTGAGGTTATAAGAAACCAATCTATATCAAGTACCTAAAGGTTAAGCCAAAAACATTCCACTCTAAAGCTCAGCAGTCTGAAGCTTACTCCAATGCAATTTTAGCACAATTTACTATTAGGTATATTAATTAAAAGTAGGTTGAAGCAGTTCCGACAAGAACAATGTTTTTAATAAACAATATGTCCGTTTAAAAGCTCAAGGAGCTAGCGGTTTATTCAAGTACATTTTCTCTTCTTGGTCTCATAAATATACATTTTTAAGGCCCAAAATATGTAATGAACCAGAAGGAACGGTGATCGTTTCGGGTCCATCCTAAGCTATCATTATTCACCAATTCGTGCTCGCTTCAAATTGGCAGCGGTCAACCTGCGTCTGCGCAGGATAATACGAAAATAATAACCTTCGATTGACGCTTATTATGACCGGAAAACATAATTATGATGAACGTAAACGTTGTATTATCGTAGGTCAATAATTTTACGGAGTCAGGAAGATAATGGATGCATTTTTTAAGACAACGGATGAAGAAAAGATTATAGGAGGTATAACGGTTGGTAAAACCAAAATTTCTGATGAATTATGTTCATTCTAAATACTGGTGATGCAATTTTCGTTCCCAATTAACGTACTCATTTATATACAAATAGTTATTTTTACAAATAACATTATATTAATCTAAGACGTAAGGGTTATTTATAATAAGATATTTTCTAAGATACGAAATCAAATAAGTAAGGCCAATAAAGTTTATTGAGAACATTCTACATTTATTAAGTTGTCTGTGTCTAGCAGTTAATTTAGATCCTTACACTAGATTACACTTGAAGTCGTTATTTATACGTCGTGTTTCAGCAATGTATTTTGGTGTACTTAATTTCTTGAAGATGTGATTTCTTTATTACAATATTAGATACTTACGCATAGATTTATACAATATTTTTGTTAGAGTTTATATGAATAACAAACGCCTTTTCTTATAATAGCTGGTCAGTTTATATAAACTACGTCCTGTTAAGGAAGCTAACTGTTTCCATATCTTTTGTTATATTTAATATCTCGAAGCCAAGTCAATATTCCTCACCGAACGCAACCTGCACAATGGGGCCAATAATTTAGGTGCGTTCAATTACATAAAATAAATCGACCGCTCAATTACGTATAGAATTTATACGACCCAATTTCGCTCGAGTAACCTAATATAGGCAGAGATTTACCTCCAGAGGTGGGACTGTTCAGTTTCGTGTTTCTCTATGAATGGGACAATAAACCGAGTAAGTTAATATCGTGTGGGCGGAACCCGCACGTACGGGCAGGTTTTTTTGGTGTTCCGTAAACGAATTAGTAAAACGCATGTCTGTTTCTGACACCCCTGTCTCTTACAAGTCGTTAAATGTGGGACACGCATCCTTTGTTCGGAATAGTGATTACGGGAAGCTGGTTTCGTAAATTGAACACTGCAGTTGTAAAGTCGCCAGCGACGGCTTACCCAAATCCGTCAAATATCTCAAATGAGATTGAACTCTAGGTGATCAACAATAGATTGAGGTTTGCGGAATTTGGACGATTGATGCAAGCAAAGATTGATGTGTTACTTTGTATATGTACCTATGTCACAAAACTATGCTGACGTGTTATCAAAATTTGATTTTGACTTCAGATTCTTGTATATGTCTTGGTAATTTAGCCTGAAATGCAAATTTTACTTGAGATATTTTACGAAATCGAATTGAATTTCGCTCACAAAAATTAATCGACTGTGTCATCCGGTGGGACTCGAACCCACGTCTCTTCGCTATCGGGGCGAGTGATCTTACCAACTGAGCTACGGAGGACGTTAGTCAGCCGACGAATTTTTTGTAAGTGCTTGCTACGCTAGTGAGCCGGCGTTCGATTTCATCAATACTTGGGAAATGTACCTGCATGTATCCGATGGAAATATTTTTACAAATATTTAACCATCAGTTAAGATGAAATCAGCCTAACTTATAATTATTTTTATAACTTAAGCAATTATTTTGCAAGTTTTTACGAAATCAAATCAAAAATATATAATAATTCAAAACGAAAATTCGTCGTCTGACTAACGTCCTCCGTAGCTCAGTTGGTAAGAGCACTCGCCCGGATAGCGAAGGGACGTGGGTTCGAGTCCCACCGGATGACACAGTCGATTAATTTTTGTGAGCGAAATTCAATTTGATTTCGTAAAAACTTGCAAAATAATTGCTTAATTAAGTAATAAAAATAATTATGAGATATTTTATATCATCTTCGAACAAGAAATTATTATAATAACACGTTACATCCGCTATGATTCTTGCTACAAAAGTATGCCATCAAATAAACCAGTCTGAGTTTATCCTTAGAAAATAAATACTGTTCCTTTTTAACGGCTTGTGTGTGTGGCTTATTCATTCGATTCATTCAAGCATGCCATTTGAGTTCTGGCTTGACCGAATTTTTCATGTTTGTATCCATCAGGCAAGGCGCCGCTACCTCGCCGCCGATCACAGCGGGAATCGAACCCTGTACACGGTCCCCACGATGAGCTTAATTTATTACACACCTGTAAATTGTCCAGTCTTTTGACCCGTCCTTTGTTACAAACAATTTGTTTATCTGTCCCTTGTGTCAGCTTATTGGGCAGTAAATCGATGGTTATGCCTTAAGTAATATCAATTTCTTATACGAATTCTTTGTTAGGTCTTCAAGTATGTTTATTAAATACTTACCGTAAAAGTGAAACTGCGTTTATTTTTGTTTGTGTTCCTTTATTATCGGTGTCACTTTCTCGTGTTTAAACATCTTGAGAATACTTGCTTTCGGTTCGTAAGCTGTTTTTTATGAAATGTTTATTTAAATTTAAACAAACAGAAATCATAACTACAAGGGATGATTAAGGCCCTCTTGCGCAAGTCCGGATTAGCTGATCCACTAAACAAATTAGCTGATCCGGACCTGCGCAAATAGGCTTTTAATTTAGATCATAACGCTTGCGCTAGTCCGTATTAGCTTTTCAGGACTGGCGCAAGTGGATCTTACGGATTAGCTAATCCAGACTTGCGCCAGCAAGCTTTCAACTCATATAATCCTATCCTATCAAAATCTTGGATATATAATACGAACATGTAAACCATTCAGAAATACACAAACCTTTAAGTCTTTATATTATGCATACTGCCGCAGTATCCTAGAATATGGTAGTCCGATATGGTCAACTCAATATGCCAAGTACATAAACAGTTTAGAAAAAATACAAAAAATATATGTTAAACACATGAACTTTAAGATGCATAGACGCCGGGAGGACTATTTAGAAGACTGCCGTCACTATAATCTTCTATCTCTGGAAGCTAGACGTGAGATATTTGATATATGTTTTTATTTGACATATTGCGTAATAACTTAGAAACACCAAATCTATTGTCACAACTAAATTTCTGCACCCCTAAATATCGTACCAGACACACTCCGTTGTTCAGTATACCTATGAGCCGCACTAAATATGCTGCAAATGCTGTCATGACTCGTTTGCCCTTAACATATAATAATAAATATAAACATATCGATATCTAACACTTGAGCAAAGGCGCATTGAAAAGGCAGTTGGAAGTTAAATTAAGAAACATAAAGAAATAAGTATATTTTAAATGACATTTCATTGTAAGTTATGTCAAATATCTTTTTATCTTCCTACCTAACTACCTACTATACACCTTTTGTCTTTATTACGGGGACGAACAAATGCATCTATAAAACTAAACTTAACTGGTTATTGTCTGTTTGCTGCGAGGTGGCCGAGGGTGTTGGCACCTGCTTTGATGATGCTTGATAGTTTTATTCCTATAGATATGTACTTATCTTCTCACCTCAAACATGTAGTTGACATCTTCGGTCATCCTCTGTTTTTCATTCAATCCTCTAAGCTAACAAATTCTTACGGAAGGAGCTAGGCTAGTTACTACCATACTTTTTCTATGTACGAATACTTACTAACCAAGCTATGAAACTCTGTTATTGGCTTAAGTGACATCATACTTATTAAGTACACAAGAAATGTAGAATGTAAAAAAGCTGTTGAGTTTCTCAATAAATAAATAAATAAATAATAGGTCGAACAAGTCTAGCGCAAGGCCTATGATGTGAGTTGAATGCTCATTTGCGCAAGTCTGGATTAGCTAATTTTCACTTGCGCAAGTGGGCTAAGTGTAGCAGAAGATAGTCGGTAGATTCCGTCAGATCGATATTAACATAAAATCAAATACAGATTTCAACAGACATCGGAACAAAACCCGAACGATTCGGTTTTCTATTTATTCGTCATTATTCAAGTTGCAAATATTGAAATGGATTCTGATGAGGCAACACAGGCATCGAAATATAAAGCTTTTATAAGCCCTTGCTAAAGATCGTCGATAGAATCATCCGGAATTATGCCCCAATTGAAACTTTATCTTTTTTGTTTGGAATTTATTATGATGGAAATAGAATTGGGTTTATGAATTGTTGCAATTACTCGAAATAATTTATTTTTTATCAGTGTTGGAGCGTGTTTGAAAAATATTTTTTACCGATAAATTTGTGAAATCAATGCATTTAAATTCTGTACTGTATAGTGAATGTGAAGCTCATTTAAAAAAAAAGTAGTATTCCTTTGAAATAATAGGTTTCAGTTCTGACTTCATTACCATTTATAATACTTAATTTTCAAACGCATTTTACATAGTTATCACTTTATTACCGTATAGAAAATAGTGGTTGACTATAACGCAAATCATTATTGCGTGCACAGCGCACCGCGAACCCTTCTATGAAAACATCTAGAAATCGATCGAATCTTATCTTATCTAAACTGAGTCACTGGCCTATATTCTGACGCATCCACCAAAGCCAACTCACTTAAGAATAAAGGGAGAATATCTTCCTGTTCCATCTAGGGACGCATAACGGGACAAAGCATTGTCCTCACGAAAAGGCCCGGAGCCAACATTTTTTGTAGACAACCGGCGAAATTAAACAGGGAAGCCGATTTTGTTTTAATTTTTTTAACCTGTTTCGTCGCAAACGGTTTGTTTCCAAAATAAGGGTTTTTTGCCAATTACAATGGTAGCTTACACCTAACGGTGAGGGAACTAGCCAAGTTTCGGCGAAGGCAGTGTTTAGTGAGCGAACAGGATGACTCAGATGTTTTTTTATGTTGAAGCAAAAGATTGGTTTTTATTAGGGTTCCGTAGTCCGACAAGGAACCCTTATAAGATCGTTAAGTCCGTCCGTCCTAGTCTGTCACAGCAGAATATCTTCTACGTTTATGGACTGATTTGCATGTAACTTGGTTCGAGGATACTTAACATAAAGACCTCATTTAAAAAAAAAAATACCCCTTTTTAAGGGTATCTCCCCCATACATGTAAAGAGGGGGGTAAATTATTTTTTGAGAGCACCCCCTTGTGTGGGGTATCGTTGAAAAGGACTATGAAAATAAGGTAGGGTTTCCATACAACACTTTTTTTTCAGCTTTACCATTTGCGTGATATAGCCCGCCGAAGTTGTGTACAAGGTGTCCCCCCCCCATGTAATTTCTAAGGTCTTGGACCTATAAATTTCAAATCACTCACGTAAAGAAACAGGCGCGGAAACTCTTATCTAAAATTGTTTCGGGTATCCTGTGATAAATACTTTTGAAATTATTAATAAAATAAAAATATATACTTTTTTCCAAAATAACAGTATAAACTAATTTTTTTTTTACATTTTTTACTGTTAGGACTGAATGAAGCTTAATATTTAATTACTTTTTAACCTGATATTTAAAAAAATGTATTGTTGCGACTACGGGAAAAGGCTTGGGAGATGATGATAATGCAAGAAATGCATAACAGCGTGGTGCCAAAAATGACTACGGAACCCTACTTTATGCGTGGTCCGACACGCACTTAGCCGGTTTTTTAATTATTGCAAATGTATTGGGAACATTTTGTGACTTGATGGTGTTCGCACAATGTCTTTACTTAGTTATTTGTTACTATGCACTTTGTCAATGATCACAATGATGTTCTTGTCCGAGTCATTTTACTGTCTTTTTTAAATGGCAGACAGTTTTTTATTAGTCACCAAAGTTTTGTCTTGTGCTGTATACATATTTATTTCGATTTCTAAAAATGTTAATTGGAATTTAGATAATGTAAACGAATACCAATGCCTTAGCGTAGTTTTGCATGACCGTTATCGGAGTAACTTGGCTAAATATTTTGTCGCGTGCACCGACTCGGGGTTGGTTTATAGAAAACAAATGATTAAGTTTATTTCTCGAAATAGGAACGACAGTTGTTAAATAATAAGAACGTTTGTCAGGAGTCACGATTATGCTAATATGTGTTAATTCTTTGAACGATTCGTACTACGGTTCGAACAAGTTGTAACTGTGTCTCGTCATTTATGTTTGTGTAAAGCTGGCCTTTAAACATGTATGAGACTGACTTTTATGATGCGTTTAGGTCAAAATCAATTATTAAATGTTAGACAGTTCGAACATAAAATGTAGGTAATGGTTGCACATATTTGTTTCATACGTTTACGCGAATTGTTGAACTCATTAAAACACAATTTTACAGATTACTTAGCGATTTATTTACATTTTATTTAAAACCTGACGTTTCGAACTCTCGAAATCGCGAAGTAATCCGTAAAATTGTGTTTTAATGGTTGCACAATTGAACGCCATCGATTTCATTTTCTGTTTCAAAAGTGACTCGTAATCGGGATAAATCTACAAAGTAAGGATCCACAGCTAATCAGCCAAAGCAATGCGGCCCACTTGCGCCAGTCCAGATTAACTAATCCAGACTTTCAACTTAAATCATAGGTCTTGCGCTCAACTCAAATCATAAGTGGTACTTCCGGATTAGCTGATTCAGACTTGTGATGTGGGCTTTCAACTTAGATAATAGGTCTTGATCAAGTCCGGATTAGCTAAACTTGTTTTTACGAACGCCGGCTCACTGGCGTAGCAAGCACTTGCAAAAATTCGTCGGCTGACTAACGTCCTCCGTAGCTCTGTTGGCAAGAGCACTCGCCCGGATAGCGAAGGGACGTGGGTTCACCCACCGTATGACACAGTCGATTAATTTTTGTAAGCAAAATTCAATTTGATTTCGAAAAAACTTGCAAAATAATTGCTTAAGTTATAAAAATAATTATAAGTTAAGATGATTTTATCTTAACTGATGGTTAAATATTTGTAAAAATATTTCCATCGGATACATGCGGGTACATTCCCCAAGTATTTATGAAATCGAACGCCGGAGCACTGGCGTAGCAAACACTTGCGAAAATTCGTCGGTTGACTAACGCCCTCCGTAGCTCAGTGGGCAAGAGCACTCGCCCGGATAGCGAAGGGACGTGGGTTCGAGTCCCACCGGATGACACAGTCGATTAATATTTGTAAGCGAAATTCAATGTGATTTCAAAAAAACTTGCAAAATAATTGTTTAAGTTATAAAAATAATTATAATTCATCAGCCCACTTATCATAAAGGTACCAGATTTTCAGACAAGTTATTTGACCACTCAGTGTTACATATCCCGCAATCCATTTAGTGAATTCCCAAACAGAGTAAAGGCACCAATGACAGTTAACAGCATAATGTGTTTGTTCCTTACATTACCAGGGCTGGGCTGGTTTGCCGAATGGCCACGTCCGAACCGTCAGATTGACATTCCACGCCTTACATAATCGCCCGGGGGATCCGGTCCGCGGTCCTGCCGGGCCACTTAATTGTTTGCCGACATGATTTTATCGATGCGACAATGTTTGGGCCGGTCCGAATTAGTATACTTCACCCTATCTGTTCAGTCCAGGGTGGAATGGCTAAAGGATACATGTATCGATACTTAATGTTAGGTAGTATTGGTGTACAGCGACTTTTGTTAATGATTCTTATTTTAACCTTAACTAGAAAATTTTTAGTTTTCCTAGAATTCATCAACAAGAAAAAAAACGAGGGTGTGTGAGAGTAGTTTTATTAATTTGTAAAAGGTTTAAGTAGTCACAGTAATTTATCTCTCAAAAATGATAAATGATTTTGATGCTGAATGTGTGTGTAAAATGTACCTATTACATGAATACGATATTTTAATTCGACTATCAATAATATTGAAACGGCGTACATTATCAACAATCTGTCATAAAATTAAATGTATTTATTTTTGTACATAGACTCTTAAAGAACGCTAAAATACGACCCAGCATAGATTTATCGATACCATACCTTGTCAATCGATAGGAAACACTAGTTTGTTGTTTAAGAAGATTACTTGATGCTTACATTGCGAGTAGTTCCCAAGTTTCTGATTTAAGTCAATTATTACTTCGCAAAGGAAAAGTATATGTTATTCATATACTTCTAGAAGTTAGGAATCGCACAAAATTAACGCCCCAATGATTAATTTTCCGGTTGTCTTTAATGAAAAGTTCTGGGAATTTCCTTTTCATCTCTTTTGATTTATCATTTTAGAATTTATGAGAAATTTCATTACGCACAGAAAAAACTAAGTTATTGCCTTTATATTTTTCAATAAGTTAAAAATTGGGGTTTAAACGAAAGAACTAACAAGTCCCGTTTTTTCTCAGACAAGAAAGGGGTAACAAAATTCTAACTGTAAACACGGAGCGGACAACTTGTTTTTAAAAGTTTTTGGCGGAGAAGCAGATTATTTATATTAAATTGCTTTGTATTAATTTGTTTACTACAATATTTTGATTTGTTTGTGTACCCGCGCGTGATACTACGCCGCGCACACTCACACGCATACCTGCCTTATTTTTATTTGTTTAAAACGTACCGTGAGAACCCCGAAGATTGGGTCGACATCGAGACGTTCCCTATGACACATGTACTAGACCGACCAGAGCGCTTTCGCCGCGTGTGTATCCTGTGAAGCTCCTTACAGACATTTCGAGTGATTGTGGCCTGTGAAGTGATACCTGAATCCCTGAAAGCTGATGCGGCAAGTACCTAGCTATAAGTGCTCAGACCTGACTAATTTTCCACCTATCATTGTCGCCCTCCACGTGTTATCCACTGCCTAAACTCTCAAACAAATTAAATTAGGGCTTGATCGTTTAGTCGACTATGAAAATGTTTCAGCATTTAAAGTTTGAATACATTATCAGAGGCTTAGTAAACCATCATCGACGACCGTCTTGGTGTAGTCGTTCGCGCACCGGACTTCTAAACCAGGCGGTTGCGGGCTCGAATCCCGCAAGGGGCAATTGTTTGTGTGATGAGCACGAGCATTTGTACCTAAGTCATGGATGTTTATATGTATTTAAGTATTTCGATCCGTTATCCTAGTCACCATAGCACAAGCTCACGCTTAGTTTGGGGCTAGGTAATTGGTGTGTTTGTTGAAACAATTTATTTTTATTATTATCATCAACTAGCTTGAAAATATAGATAAAAAATTTGGGACCCTCTTGATTAAGTACTTTTGACAAACAAGTATATTAAGGAAGAAAGTGACCAAGACATTTAGACATGATTATCATATTATGTTTCCACTGACCATAAGATCATAAGTTTATTTAATTTTCCGAATTGTACCTACCTACAAATCCAGGTCCCAGTGCAGGTTTTACCACTTCCTTATATATGGCTTATAAAGTTAAAAAAAAAGGTATAACTTTCTTGACAGATGGTTTACGTATTTCATATTGATAGTACTTAATTAAAAATTGTTTAAATAAACACACCAATTACCTAGCCCCAAAACAATCGTGTGCTTGTGCGCTCTGGACTCTAGAATAACGGATAGCCTAATATTTTTATCTATATGTTCATAAACATCCATGACTTATATACTAACACTCGTTCGTGCTCATCACACAAACATTTGTCCCTCACGGGATTTAACCCGCAATCTGGTTTTGTAGTCCGGAGGGCGAATCTCTATGCCAAGACGTTCGTCAAATAACTGAATTGAAAATGATAAATGTAAATGCGTCATAAAAGTCATTTATTTATGTATGTAGGCCCACAGGGGGCACTTGTACACGTCCCAACATATTATTTTTTAAGCCCTACCACCGTCTTCCAGATAAGCATGCAGGAGCTTATCAGAAAATGTTGTTCTGATTTTCCCATTACTAAAACTACCTCCGGTGTAATTCGCCTCACTAATCCTTTAACCCCTTAAATGCACTGGACAAATGCAATGTTTTCAGCCTTGTGTTTCGTGTCCTTAATCCACGGATGTTGAACAACAAAACTCATTACTCCACACTATTTGGGGACTACCTGGCAGTTCTGGCTACTTGGTTTAGGTTTTGGCTCGGCGTACAAGCGGCGGCGTCGGTTCAAGTGTTAATTAAGGCCTAACTTGAAACTCGGTTCCAGTTTGGGCGTTATGAAACAAACCCACTGATAGTGCTTTATACTCATGTCGTTGGTAGAAATTGTCAATACAAAGAATTACGACTGTCGGCCACAATGCCAGTGAATAAATTAGGTACTAGGTTTACTAGGCAAACCTAGTATTCGGACTCTTGTTAATGAAAAAGTTAGGAAAACAATACGGCTCCAAAGATGTCCATAAAAAGGTATTTAGTTGATAACGCCAATATGCATACACCTTTCTGAAATCCTTTTAATTAAGGATGTCTTGTTTCTTGAATGAAACTAAAAACGCTAACTTGCCAAAACTGTCAAATTAATTGTCTTTTTTTCTTTTTCACAATAGAAGCAACAGCTCAAGTGCCCTCCGGGTAGTACTCCCTTTTGTACTTTTTTAGCGGTTATTGCCGGTTCCGGTCTGTGAGGGTGTCAGTCAAATTGGAGGAACAGGACACTTTTCGCCTTCACCCTCGGTAATTGGGAAGTAGTCCGTGCGCAAAATATTTCTTGGTCAAATCGAGATTGCGCGGCTTGTACCAGATTTTCCCGGTTTAAACCAGTTTTTTTTTCAGGTCATATACTTTTAGTTAATTTTAGTTTAATATTATGATATCTTTAATTTGGAAAATCTCTTCAGAATATTTAAAAAACATACCTACTCTATCTGTAGTAAAAGGATTATTTACTGGGCATCCTGCATTTTATGTAGTCCATCGAAGCAGGCCGAGTGGCTACAAAAATTGGAAACAAGCAGAGTGTAAGTTCTTTCATTTTTATAATTTTATTATTACATAAAGATTTTTAAAAAATCATTGCAAATTCATTGTAATCATTGTTCAGTGCATTTAAAATAGGAATATTCCTGATGAAACCTCCATTTAGGTACTTTACGTATGTCTTCTTGCTATCTTCCGAGACATTTCCTTTTAATTTTAGAGTCAAGTGAATCCTGAAGTTGAGAATGATTAATTTTGTAATCACCTTCTAAAATGTCTAATCCACGAGTATTCAATACCAAATATTCTCCTTTGTATTATGCAAAGGGCACCGTTAACCTGAAAACTCTTTTAAAGTAACATTTACCTAAAGTTAGTCACTTCGACCAACTCGTTACTTGGCTTAGGAGATTAGCGAACGGGGGCAACTTGTTCGGTTTACTGTAAGGATAAGCTGGGCTGCTAAACCCCAACTTTCCCCACCTCGGCTCGGGGATTTTTAATTATGTCATTAAACCCCGCGTGCGTGCAACTGATTAACTATTTTATCGCTAAAAAGGCACGCTTTGGGTTAACCTTCTAACGGAGAGCGTAGGACCCTTAATTAAAAAAATATTAATGTTTTTCTGCCAGCAGACTTACGCCTAACTTCAAACTGGCGTCTGGAAAGCAATGAGAAGGTTTGAAAGACATTTTAGAGTCATCATAAAGTTAGCTAGGTGCTGGGTCGGCTAAATTTGGAAATGTAAATTAAAATAAAATCGCGTTTTGACAGAATATTGATTCTGATGATGTGCTATCTTCAAAATAAGAAACCAAATTTTAATTGAAAACAGTTCACTTGCAAAAGCAACTATATATAGTCAGTAAGCATCTGTTGAAAATATTCCATGAGTCTTACACTAAAGTTGAATGAGTTAACATTGAAGTCGGTAATACTGTTTAAACTAGGTTTAGGAGCACAACTTTTTTTAAAATCCTGTACAAGTGTAGTCTTGGAAAATGTTTTAAAGAATTTTTAATTACGTGGATATTTTACTACGCTTCGTCAGATTTATCCGCATACTTGTTTAAATTGTTACAATATTAAAATATATTTTTTCCTCCGGAAGTAAAAGTATGTTAGTATATTATTTTTTGAATAACAGTGCGAGATCCCGAACCAAGGGGAAGTCGTATTAACTATAACTTAAATGTTTATAATTAAAAAAACATGCCTGATATTTTAATTTAGACAATCGTCTAAATTATAATTATCAGGCATGTTTTTTGAGTGAAGTAGTTATACCTTGTTAAAGCTTCGTATTTTGCAGATTTTACCAGCTTTTTATTTGCCATGCCGCTGTCGCGATTTCTTTGTCGCATATTCAAATTCAAGATAAAATAATTAACCGAACGTGCTCCACACATGCTGGCCAGGTGAGCCGTATGCACCTGCTGCGTTTTATCCTTCATCGCGAAACTTAATATGGCCAGTTGTGTTTTTTATTATTTTCGCAACCCGACCACTCGGATAGATGAGCCACTTGGTTCACGCTCTATTGAACATTCGCAGGGTTAAGAAAAAGGTATTGTGATGTGCCGTAAATAAAATTGCGAGCGGATCGATCGAGTTCAATTGTTTTCTTCGTTGAAACGCGAGTTGTGGGATTTTTTAAGATAAAAACAAAGTGATCGATTCGGTGAGACTGACGTATTTACTTAATGAAAAGTGATAAACGGGCCGGTATAGGAAATGCGTTTTGATAACCACTTTTTAGTTATCTTAATATGTTTTTAAAAAATGCACTTTTTATTAAAAAAAAAACATTCGCCCGGATAGCGAAGAGAAAATTATAATCCTAAATGTATCCTGTGTGTAGGTATGTATGTTATGTCAAAACCTTAACCTAAAACTTTCATAAATAAAAATTGGAGTTGTGCAAGTATGACATTTATATCCAAAGGACGCGGGTTCAAATCCTACCCGTGTGCGATTTTTTTATTTTTTATTAAACTTATATAAATAAAAAAACACTATGAATGTTACAAAATTAAAAAAAAAATCTTTCGGAGTTGTAGCTACAATGTATAATTGGTTTTAAGATTTATTCAATAACATACACATCTATAACAACATGACTAGATTTTACTTTCGGCGTTCATATAAAAACAACGCAACCGAAATGCTCGCAACAAAGAACACTCATTACTTGTCGAAACTCCAAAAGTTACAAAGAGTTAGGTGCTAGTCCGGGTATAGAACACATACCTTCTTTCTTCAAAATTCCTAACGATCTTAACTTGACGGTTCTTGTCACGCTGACAGAATGGCGTCATTTATTTTGAACTCCAAAACTAACGAGAGAAAAACTGCCACGGTAGTTACGTCTCGAAACCGAGTTAGGTACCCGTGTCATGGGACACACAAGCCTAAGTTTTAACAAGCGGAACTATCAAAAATCGTCATCAGAATGTTTTTGTGCGTAAAATTTATGCGAAGTTCGATTGCATGGTTGTTTGGCCCAATAATCTATCACTTAATAAAAATTGGTTCATACGCAACAACGCAAAAGATGACTGCCCCGTACTTTTTAACTTTGGCTCACTCTTCCTTCTGGGCTTATTTAACTAACAAAAACTTAAATCAGAATTACTCTTTATTTACACAATCAATAAATGAAATAAAAAATAAAATTTATTAAGTGTTATCTTTATTTTCTGCCTGCCTGTCTTTAGTGTAACAATTCCAGAAGTCATTTACTGAGATTTCGTGTAGTCTATTGAGCAAGTGAACTTTGCTACAATAGCAAATAACAAACCGATTACTACTTGCAATCCAGATAGTCTAAAAGACATAAGAAGCTACTCAAATTGGACATACACCTACTTTGATTGCATCAACATACTACGTGTTGCGTCGCCGTTGATAAACCAGAAAGCAAATTGAATACACCCGAACTTTTCTGCATTCGAGTTTGATGAGCCAATTCTCCCGTATACTCTGCGTGTTGGTTGGTAATTCAGAAACTCGTTCTATAGAGCGCAATCGGGACAAGTAGCATTTTTGATAAATATTTATGTTGTTTCTGTTCTAAACGTATTCTTGTAGTAGCAGAATAATTACTATATTTTGTAACGTCTCATTAGGGAGATTCGTATTTTCTTTTCTTTCTAAAACTGCGAGGTCACTTCGAAATGATGCCGCCTAATACAAGAAAAAATACAATTTGCGAGAGTTAGCAGAAAGCAAAATTATTGTATATGTAATATTAATATTTTTTTCTGCAACTCGTCCCACATGGGCCGTGGTTTTTAGGGACGAGTTGGCGGACCTTAGCTTGATGAACCCCACTCCCGTATTCTCCACGTGTAAAAGAAAAAGGAAAACTTTCATTTTTACGCCGTCTAACGGATTCAATATCGACGGGGTTTGAATGAGTTTGGGGTAGAAAATCGTTAATCATGCCTTTGTTGGATTTTTGTTACGGGCTAACTCGTTGCTCGCTTGTTTGGTCTCCCATTTTTCGTACAAAAGTAGGGCTGTTTTCTTAACGAATTGTTTTCATACCAAAACAAGACGAGCTCGAAACTGGGACAGTTCTTTCGTGGGTTATTAAAAATATTTTATGTTGCATACAGGCTGGTAGTAAAATTCTTGGAGAAAATTAAATTGTCGGGAACGTACGAGGTTTAGCGCTTTGCTTAGATGTTGTCTTAAACGTGTAATGCGTTTTATTTTAGTCTGTCACAGCAGAATATCTTCTACGTTTATGGACTGATTTGCATGTAATTTGGTTCGAGGATACCCCATATATGTAAAAGGGGGTGAATTATTTTTTTGAGTGCACCCCCTTGTGTGGGGTATCGTTGAAAAGGACTATGAAAATAAGGTAGGGTTTCCATACAACACTTTTTTATCAGCTTTACCATTTGCGAGATATAGCCCGCCAAAGTCGTTTACACGGTGTCCCCCCCCCCCCCCCCCCATAATTTCTAAAGAAACTCTTTTTTTAAATTGTTTCGGGTATCCTGTGATAAATACTTTTAAAATTATAAATAAAATAAAAATATATACTTTTTTCCAAAAGAACAGTATACACTTAAAAAGTTTTTTTGCCTATACTGTCTAATGTTGTAAGTTAATGGTACGGAACCCTTTGTGCCCGAGTCTGACTCGCATTTGGCCGGTTTTTTTACTTTTGAACAAAGAAATATGGATCTTGGTCTCAAAATAGTGCGCAATTATCTCACTCAGCATTTCAAGCACTAATAATTTCTTTCGACCTTATGACGAATCTTAGTAAAAACTAGCATGTGGCATAAACAGAGCTTTATAAAAGTTTGCTCATAAAATAGAAAATTGAAAATCAAGGAACTCAAATTTCCATTTTGATTGGAGTAAGATTTCGATCTAGATTTATGCGTAAAAACTGACATACTTTTCAAATCTTGTAGGAAAACGACTTCACCAAGAAAGGATATCGTTCAGAATCTCTATCCCCTTTCTGACGTCACATTTCCATCCCCTCGCAATCTCCTGTAGATTACAAGATAAGCCACTCCTTACAGCCCTATAATCTTATAGCGAAATCTAAGTATAGCTAAAAATGATTTTATCGCAGTGATTTTTAGAAATTATCTTCGGATTTTTGCCGAAAAGTGCTGGATTTTTTTAGCTGATACCCAGTTGCGAGACAAGAATATTTGATCAGCTATCAGTTTGAATTAAGATATTTTTTAAACTTGGTTAAAAGGTTGGTTTAAGGTTTTGTTTCATAATGACAAAATGTACTTAGTTACAGTTCCCGCCTCTGGTGGTCGTTTTTTTTCAAGTGCAATAATATATTTATGTACTTAGTTACGTTCAGATAATGTTTTTACAATTCTGTATTTTATAGATACAATAGATAAATTGAATCAGCTATTCCTTTTCAATTGCTGTGCTCAGATTAATACAGAAAAGAAAATATGCTTGTCTTCGAAAATATCACCCAGCTATATCTTAAAGTCGGTTTAAAATTTTATCTAATTTGTAACCTACTTAGCTGTTACATAGCCTACTTTCAGATAGCTTCATTCGGATGAAGAAACGAACAAGAGAATGTATACAGGCGGGATTTTATGTTCTCAAGTCGATTGCGCTTGTATACATATTAATGTTCGAGGCTGAAGGTACTATGAGGAAGAAATTTTAAAACCAAAATACCGATATAAAAACATTTAAGACAGGGAGTTAAACGTATTAGGCAATACTTTAACCAAATATTTTTTTGTTACCACATTTCTTTCAAAATAATGATGCCATAATTATTTTATTACCGCTTTTTTAAAAGCTAGGTACCAGCAAAACCCATCGAACGTCAAGAATCACAACATACTTCATTTTGGCGAACTGGGAAATAATTATTCAGGATTTCGCTGAATTCATTGCTTATAAATAGGAAGGTAAACGTAAGTTAAAATATGTATTAAAATACACCCGAAACCACGTAATTCTATCGAAAATAGCCAGTTTGTTTTTATTATGTATTTTGTGTATAGCAATTTGACCTTTCATATTTGATATCTGCCGTGGACTAACAATAGTATTTCGTTAACCATTAGCTGATGATTACGCAATCTGTGGCAATCATCTAACAAATGAGTCCCTAAGGAGTGTCATAGGTAACCAGTAACAAAAGTAAAATATTAACAACGTTTTCCTACAGTGTAAATGGGTACAGTAGACGCCCATTTATGCATATTGTGTAGGAAGTTACAAGAGTCAGCTATATGATATTAACGTCAGTTCTTCTAATGCCAAAATTAAACACCAAAAAATATGTTGTAGAAAAATATCTGTCTTAATTTTAGTACGACAGCAGCACGCTTAGTTTGTTAAATAAAATAATAAATAAATAAGTTGTTACAACAATCAAACCAAATTAAGTGTAAGCTTGTACTATGATAACTAGGTAACGGATAGAAATACACACTTTATAAATATTTTAGTGTTTTTTTATGAAGTATTTAGATCAAACTCCGATTGAGTACCTAATTAAGATATTTTTGAGATTTTTTTATTTATAAAAATTCAGCTCAAAGTTCGATTGAGTCTTAATTTATTTTAAGAGTAAAACTATTCATGCAACATAAAAGTACGCCTACTGTATAAATCTCTATTTGAAATAAAATGTATATAAAGTATGGCTGCAATTTATGAAGCTCACGCGATTTCATAATAAGCTTTGTCCAACTGGCTGTAGATTAGGAATTTCTGTGCCGATAAACGTCGCTCGGTTTGTGATTGAATAAATGTTACATAATGCAGTAGTTATTACTATTCAGTGGATAGTGGATGGCAAAATATAGCATATGGTCGTATCATTTAATTGCGTTGAGGTAGAAGCTTGATGTTTTCACAGTTCCAAGAGACTCCGGACCTGTAACTGAGAAAAAGAGGTTTTACAGACAGATGGACGAACAACCAAATGATCCTGGGTTTCGTTTTTCCCTCAGATCATAGAAAAAAAGAGATACGAGATGGGGGCGTTACCCTTGCTAATGCGACATGGGCAAAAGGAACTATCAATCTACGCGGCGGATTGGTTATATTACAGAGTCATTTGTGTGAACTGCGCGCCAACGAGAGTTGTGAATTGAATTACTGTGTTCCTAATGGTAATAAGGGATTTCGTGTAAATTTGGAGACAGGAGACACAGGTTCGCGAAGGATTACCCAGTCATTTTTACATTTATTTATAGTCGGTAATTATTATTTATTTATATCTATTCTTTCTATTATCTGAGGTTTTTTTGAAGTACGTAACCCTAAAAGAGTTGAATTATGTACTCCGTGGGCTGTGCCTTGTAAAGACCAAAACAAATATTCATCTTATTAAAAATTCTAAAATGTTCTGGTAATGTTTGTGAACAATTAGTTGACAAATAAGCCGGTTCGCAGGTTATCGGCCCCTCGGTTGACACAGCGGCCAAAATCAGTGCTGAATAAATACTACAAAGCTTCCGATACCGTTTACTAAATGACGGCGACCGTGCAAATTGTAAGATATAGCGGAGACATTATAACATTATTACAGTATAGTTATGTCGGAAAGGATATTGACCAAAGCCGAGCCCAGATTGCGTCTTTGTATAGTTTATATTTCAAAATCTTGTTTTATATCAAATTCTTGTTATAATTAAACTGGTATTTTTGAAATAATCTAAAGAATAGGAGTTTAAAAGTAACCCTTAATTACAAAATTCCTAAATTAATTACATAATTAATTCTGCAACCACAAAACATAACCTCAAAATGCCTAATCTGCCATTGAAATTCTCGTAAATCCCTGATTATTTAATTTTTTTTGTGTGTATTCTTTCAAATAATTCTTTATTTTATCCGAACACTTTGTAAAGACGCATGCTGACGCAAAGTGGGCCGAGTTTCTATAGAGTTTTGGTCAAGATCCATTCCTCGTCAATAAAAGCTGTGGTTTTCAGTCATTTAAAAGCATTGTTCTGCTACCTAGAAAGAAGGCGCTAAGAAAAAAATCAAATCACTTTACTTTTTAGTCCGTGATTTGAATTTTTACACTTAGGATCAGCTCCTAACTCTTGCTCTTGGCTGCTAACGCCCTGCCAGTACCTTGAGGACAACTGCTTATTAGATTTTACTTTTTTATGTCACAATCTACACTAATAATATTATAAAAAGGAAAGATTTGATTGTTTGTTTGTATTGAATATGCTCCGAAACCACTGGACCGATTCAAATGTAATATGGTACAGAGATAGTTTAAGGCCCAGGAAAGGACATAGTCTACTTTTCGTTGCTATATAGAATCATCACATCAGGGGTGAAATAGAGGTGAAAGTTAATATTATTCTTAGTGTCGAGTTCACCAACCTTCATTATAATTTTAAGCAATTTGTTTGCAAAACGTACAGCCGTTATAATATTATGTGTCATATTGTTTAAGAATTGTCATACCAACCGTTTATATACGTTTTCATTGGCTATTTAAAAATTGGTGAACTCAGTCTTTGGAATGCTGACCATAAGTACATGCATATTCACACAATTTTTGCTGCCGAATAAAAGTTTGTCTTGCTTTCTTTATATCGCTCATGTCTTTTGTCTCAAGCCACCCCTCATCAGCCGCAACTGTGTCAACATTGTCGAGATAATTCGAATACTCAATGAGGAATGTGTTTTCTTATCTAAAGGTTGCCCGATCGGCGCTTTGACGAACTGTGACTAGCCGGATAATTAGGACTGTTCCGAATTCAGTGGTAGGGTTGACAAGTTGAACTTTGTTCAAAATAAAGCAAAGAATATATGTATATTTATACTTACCTTTTTTATCCAACTGCAGAAGGAGGGTTATTTTTTCGAGAGTATATGTATAATTGTTTGGCACGCCCTACAGCCCAAATGACTGGACAGTTTTTGACATATGAGGTGTCGTTTAATATGTCAAAATTGGGATAGTGACATAGGCTATTTACATTTTAAAAAATAGCACCCACAAATGGAAATACAGGGGTGAGGGGGCTTGATTTTTTCCTAACCATAGCAATATGGGTATTAAATGAAAGCCAGTAAAAAGTCCATTTCAAAAATATGTGTACTATTTTTGCAGTCGCGTGTTTTGTTTTTGCAAAAAATATTTTACAAGTTCCTCATGGAAGTATGGATCAATAGCGGGGTTATATTTGAACTTTTAAGATCTATTAAAAAGGGTTTTATTCTGAAAAGCAGTTTAACAGTGCTTTTTTACAAGATAGATGAGTAGAACTGACCAAGATAATGAGCGGTGTAAGGTGTAAAATAATGGGAAATATGTTGGAAATTCGGTGTCCGAAAATCTTTACAATTATAAGTAGGTATATCCTTATTTCAGAGTTATGAATAATGTAATGGTAACTCTATTTGTTAAAAAAGTTGCTGTGCGCTAGGTAAGTATTTTTTAATAAAATCCGAAAAATGCGTGACCATTTGGTTGCATACAAGGTCATGATTAACAATTTCTGGTAACATTTTGATAATTAGTGATGCTAACATAAACTAATAGTGAACAGATAACATTAAGTTATCATAGGTTCTTTACATTAGTAGTAAAGTGGTGTATGATAATAAGTTAAGGTCGTCAACCCCTCGCGGCATGTTCAAAAGCTTACACAATGAGAACGCCGCCCGCATCCGCTTGAGCTTTTTTCTTAGTTTGCAAATTAGATCGTAATCAAATTCAGAAAACATTTCACCTAGTGAAACTTACGGCAGAAAATATATTTAAAAATGCTGTCAAAGTATATGTTCTTATTTCAAATATTGCTGGAAAAGCAATACAAAGTAACCTATTCTCTCTAGCTACTAGCTATCTTTTTAAAGTACCTACGGATGACAGCACAGCTAAACACAGCGGCATATTACTCGCAGAGTATATAAACGGAACGTATACATATACATTTTGTGATATTACGTAGTTATAATTTAGGCAAATTTTCAACGAAAATAGATAGCGCGATGTTCTGGCATCTCAACATGTCACTTGTTACTGTTGCTACTGAATGACAATATAAGTGCAGCATTTGTAGTATTTCATTAGACAACCGCGTACTTTTTAACATTGTTAAATTGACACTTACAACAATATAATTAGAACTCATTTTCTGATGTTTGCTGAGTTACTTAGTACGGAGCCGCACGCGATGCCAGCGTAACCGTGGTACGGTATACCAAGCCTGGAACACCATATTTTCTAATAGACCAACGCATATTTCCTTTTTAATGGTCGAAGTTTTTGAAGTATGTTGGTAACTAAACTTTCGTTAATTCGTCGCGATTTAAGGCTAACAAAATATACAATGTAGATGTAAACGGCGCTCGTAGAATACTTTTTACTTTTAAACGTAATTTACGTTGATAATTTGAGTCACGCGTGTTTTTCATACATGTATTTATGATAATTTAAAACAGGGTATGTATACTTACGATTTCACCGTAACATATCGTTCAGTTCAAACTTTGACAGTAAGTAGCTGACACTATACCTGATACTGATGTCGCTTTTCATGATGCTAATGAAGTTGTGATAAAGAAGTCCTAGTTGTTATTGCTACTGCTGATTATAAGCTTTTTATCAAAAATATCTTGCTCTTTAGGTGACGATGCTAGTACTCTGTGTCATCGCTTATAATAATATCTGTGTATCGCTTTACTTAACATCGCATCGCTGTTAATACAAGATCCTATTAAACGAAATTTCAAAGATGACATTTGCATTGAGGATTATTACAGCTAAAGTTGCATGATTTCTTGGCAATGATCACGATGTCACACATTAGGCGTAAAAAATCTAAAAAATATTCAGCATTAGAAAACAAAAAGTATGCATTGAACAATATGACCTCTCAGTATTCCCTCGGAATAGTTTGAAGTGCTTCTACCGAAAGCGCTCGGGAGCCCTTTGAATTGCAAAACGGTGCTATACAAGAAACGACAGAAAAATCCATCGGATGTGTAGAATTAAATATTAAAAGGGTTTGTTCTAATTATTCACTGACAGATTCGAAATACGAACAAAGTATGTAACATTAAATAAGTACAGATACACAAATAAATTGTTAAAACAAATTCCAATTAAGTCCCAAACTAAGCGTAAGCTTGTGCTATGGCGACCAGGATAATGAACAGATAAACATTCATGACTTACGTACAAATGCTCGTACTCATCAAACAAAACAAAAATCTTGCGGGATTTGAATTCACAACCTCTGGTTTTGTAGTTTGAAGCGCGAACCACTACACCAAGACGGTCGACGAAGATAAATGGTTTGTTTTAATAACATTTTCTTCGTTGCGATAGTTCGGCAGGCTTCTAACATGGCTCTACCGGACGCTCCGTAGCACGATTTTTGGGTTTATACATATAAATAATCGTTCTTATTTTAGTGAATGCATTCCGTCTCATCATCATCCGAGCGTTATCCCGGTTGTGCACTCGAACTTGAGGGTCCAGGGTCCGCTTTGGACCATGATCCAGGATGGCAGATCATCCGTCCAAAATAATTAAAAGCATGAAGCCTAAGCAGAACCTAAGAAACATTAAAAATAACACTTGAAATTACCCAGTTCTGTGAAATCTTACACCCGATCCAAAAGTCTCAGGAATTTTTCTGGGTCATGTTATCACTTCAACTTTTGCGAACTTCTTGAGTTCGGCTTTTTCGCGGAAAAGATACGTGAGGAACAACCCCTTTTGGTACAACAATAGAAACCCTTTGGGTGCGGAACCCTAAAAACGGATAACAAGGAGTAAGAGATAGGACAGAAGTGGTGTGTTACGTGACATGTTTTAAAACAACTTTTAGTCAAAAGTCACCTTTGTACGTACGGATGTCCCAAATACCATTTGAGCCGACGAAATTGGTTCTTTTTGTAAAAGATGTTTGAGTTTTCTTCTTTTATTTTGATATGAAACTTAATGTAACATGATTATTACCGGTTAACACCTCTGCGTGAATTGCTTATAGCTTAACCTGACGTTTTTTTTCATGTGAAATCCGGCGACTTAGGTATCAAAAACTAACTTTGAGAAAGTGAAACTCATCCATAAACTGATATATAAATATAAGTTACTCCTATTTCAAACCCGCTTTTATTTCTATCCATAAATAATAACAAAACTAACATTTATCAACTCTTGTGTAAATCACATTCAAACGGATATCAAGATGAATTAACGCGACGAATACTAGGTAAAACATTATTTACCTTTTATTTGCCTGAATTAATTGCAACGCGACCAATGCATCGTGAAAGTTTAAACGTGATTCTTGTGTAAATCCCGTGAATATTAAGAACATATGTTTATTCATTGACTAAACTGCACAGTTGTTTGTTTGAATTTGTTATTTACCCGTAAAACTCCATTGCCCAAGCGCAGCGCAACTTCCTAAAACCTCTAAAAGAAAATACAAACAAGCGTTTCCAGCGACTCTTTCTATCGATAATATGCAGCGCCCTCATTCCACTCGGTCGGAAGACGGGAGCTATTAGGATATCCAAAGCGTTCGAGATTTTTATCGCATCTTCGGAATAAAGTGACACAGTTCCCTTCCGTAGAATTTAGACGGTGGAATTATTCGTGAACTCGTTATGTTGTATTCTACTCGTAAGTCTATTTGCTGTAGCATGCTTTGTAATGCATTCTAGAAGATAGCTAGGTTGTTTAACTCTCTGAGCTTAAATAGGAACAAGAGCATTTTGCAAGAGTTTGGTGATGAATGTTTTATTCATAACGACAGATTCTAAAATAAAGCATACAAAAACCTATTGTATGGCTCTTAACAGGGGTTAATTTCTGATTTATTCTTCGTGTTCCCAATTTATTACCATCTGTATCATTAACAAACCACAAACGCACTTTTCAAAAACAATATCCCACGTTTTTTCTATCGATAAACCCAGTTCATTCATAATAATGGTCCTCCGATAATGCACTACCCTCGATCGAGAAGCGACTCGCTATTAGGATATCTCTCGCATTGGAATAGTTCCGTAAATGTTCGACATTTTATCGACTGCTTCTGAAATGCTATCTTTTGTGTCTATATTTTTTATGAGGTCAGGTCTGAAGTCAGAATCCATAACGGCCATGACATGAATATGAACTTAAATGTGTTGTGTTTTAGCTCTACGTCACAGTGTGAATATAACATGTTTTCGACATATTTCGTATGAAGTTTTTTTTTTAATTTTTCTATATATTAAAAGGGTATTTAAGGTTGTATAGTGACATAAATTAATTAATTACTTCTAGGTATTTTTATGAAATTTCTGTATCGTGAATATTTTTTACTAAAATGTTATTCTTTTTTGTTACAGGTAAGGAATTATATTTTTCTACGTGATAGTCCATTCTACCTGGTAAGTCTTTTGTAAGCTACCTTGTTAGGTATAAGGTCACCTCTCGCAATTTTCAAAAAAGAATAACATAATACTCCATACTGAATGGCAAGCCTTGACCTAAATATAAACTAAAGGGAAGGGTATATGAATAGATTTCTATCTTGAATGGTGTTTCTACAAATGATAGTATAACGTCTACGTCGCATTATGATTGAAAATTATAAGGCGAAGAAGATAATAACTTTATTTATATATGGCTTTTCAAAATATAATCTAAGTACTAATAACAAATGCATATCAAGACAGACACTGAGTTAGGCTTTTGTAAAGCATTAGATATGGACAATTCTGCAATGAAATATATAGTCTGATGTGCTGGCCACAATGATAAAGTCAATCGTAGAAAACAATACATTTTCTGTTAAACCTAAGCACATTAAATCGATGTGATAAAAGTAAATTTTGCACACAAAAATGTTCATTAAAACTTACCAAAAAATTACCTAAATTTAAAAAATAATTATCGTTGTCCAAACTAAAAACAGCAAGTCAAATAAGCCAACCCGGAAACTCCCAACAAATCACGATCAGCGCATTTATCAAATTCCAAGAGTTCGGACATCGCAAATACTCGAAAAAGAAACAAATAATACTTACACGGTTCTGTTGGGGATTCGTCAAAAGGGTGAGCCCGGTACGTCGCATTGTTTATTCAGTTCGTTCGCCGGTCAGCCCTAATCCGGATCGATCGCCTGGTAGGCCTGTAGTCTGTGCGGTACACCCAGTTTGAGGTGTATCGCGGCATTTTCTGCCTACTGGAATTGTTTTGTTGCTGTGCGCTTCACGCGAGCGGGCTTTAGGTTTTTGGTGTCGAGGCAAATCAAGTACGTACGACTTGTTACATAAACGTTGCCCTTGCACATGTAGTAGAATGAAATTATCCTTTAATTACGACCGAACTTCACGTCATGTCAGTTCGTTTAATCAATCACTAAATCCACAGCGATGACCCACCCTGCTGCTTTTTTAGGAGGATCAGAAGTAGTTTTTTCGATAATAATTTTTGATAGTATTACGTATTTAATTTATTTGACCGTAGTGTTTTGTAATTTAAATATCCTAATAACGCGTTTAATTCAATTAATCGTGGCAAAATCTGTTAGTTTTAGACAGTCTCCAATACTAATGAAAATTGGCTTTAAATTGCTTACCGACAGCTAATAACATAAACATCTATATTTTTAATTCGTTCACACCGTTAACACTCGTTAAAATATTTGTTTGACACCTGCAAATCACCAAACAGATGTATTCAAAATTCTGATTATAAATTCTAATTCCATCCGCTGTTAATTGACTAGGCCTATGTAATCTGCCGCTGAGTTTGAACGTGAATCATAATATTTGTGAGTAAATTACCTAGCTGTATCCCGTGAAAGAATACAATGCACGTATGAAAACAGGGCAGCGGCGTTTGCAGGGTTACCGTTTACAATCGCTGTCCCTATCTTTTTTTATGTATTTGCACTACCCTTCTCACTTTCCCGCCTGTAAATCGCCCAACTCATGTTTATAATAACTATGCAAATTAGAACATTTCAATATTGCGCTTGAGCGAGGCTGATACTGCTTGTTGTAATTGAGTTCCTGACTTTTTTTGTTTACGCAAATGGTCTGACGCTTCGTTGGTGCCCGAATTACATTCCGTGTTTTGATCAATACCTCTGTGTTTGTTTCACGCCCTTTAGAAGCAAATGAAAAGCGTAGAGATACCTAGTTTTTGCTGGCGTTTGCTCTGTGTTTTTTTATTGATTAACATAGGTTTTATTAGATCGTTCGCGTGTTAGGATTTTTTCGGTGCTACTTTTCAAGTGCTAGAATGGAATGCCTGCTATTCCATCAAAATTCTTGCGACTGGTAAGATTTATATCCCAAGTCCGCACGTTCCTACTTTTATAGTAATTTAGAGCCAATAAATTGGTCTGAATTTGCATTAGTATATCGTCCTGGCTTATCGTTCTCAAGCTCTTAGCCCTATATCTTTATCTTGTTCCAGCGTGATAGCTATATTTACTGTCGCCAACAATAGCCGTGCCAGCCTGCTTAACTGGTTCATTAGAATTTGTTGCAAACAATCCCTGTGCCTAATAAATTAAGCTGGGTGGACTTCCGTCTCAGTTTGAGTAATTTAATACTTCGAATAGATATAATTCTATGTTATTTGTCTTGTTGCTAATTGATACTTATGATTTGTTATTTGTATTTAATATTTGTTCATGCCTGTAAGCCTGTCACATTTCAAAGCGAATAACTAACCCACCATGATTGTTCGACAGATCTAGATCACGCTGATATTCATTTGTTACTAATAATAATATTAATTGTTATTTCATGAGGCGTTTATTTATATTTGACACCTAATTGTGAAGAAAGTTCACCCTACGGTGAACGATCTGATAAATTGTAATAATATTAGTGAAATTTGTATGCTCAACGATAGCAGCCCCCTCATTTACAGGCACAATTACATTACCATCTTATTACCACATGCATAAAGTACCCCTCGCCGACAACTTGCGAAAACATCCCTTTGATCTTGCATTGTTCCCTTGGCCATTCCATCGAAATTTATCTTCGACCCGCGGGTAAAATATTTCATACAGAAGCTTAGCATCTTAATAATGTAAGGGTTTCATCTTTTCATCCCGTCCGTGAATTTGTGAATGCACAATCCGAAGACAGATTTAGGGTTAGATAGAGTTCGAGTTATAAAAAACGATGACACTTGAAAGCAGTGGCGAATCTTTCAACAGTGAACACGTGCTTGCTATCATTACAGCATGTGGTCACACGACACGTGAGAAATAAAATTGTAGGTACATACGGCCGCACGTGAGACTACCCCACTTGGCCTTGAGATCGCCTCTATTCCCTGCGTAATAAAAGCTGTTTTTGTAGTTCAAATTGGTAACTTGACGTGCTGCCAACCGCACATCCAATGCTTTGATATTTAGTATTGTGACATTATATTTTATTTCTACTTTTGTGAGAGCTTGTACTGCGTCGCTGTTCTTGACACTTCAAATAGCTGGATCTGTGATCTGTCAACTTCTCTTTTGGGGGAAATTTATCCGTTTATCTCCAGTATACCTTCACTCGAGTCTTCCTTTAGTTCCCCTCGAAACGGTCCGTCCAATTATTCGCCAGGAGCTTAGCGGAAAAAATCAACGCAACTGTCCGTTCCCTTTTAAAGATTAAGACTTCTAATCGTATCCTCCGACCGACCCTTTGCTATAAAGGGGCTTGTGGGAAGATAAAGTACATCGAAGGACCCACCTCTTCAAAACTGAGACCCTCGACCGAGGTGCATATTAAAGTCGTAGCTTTTCTTGCCATCTCGGTCTGGGTTGATGCTTTGAAGCGCATTTGGGATGAAATAATTTGTGCTACCCGCTTTGTTGTCTTGGGTAAGGTTATAATTTAGTTCGTACTCGTATATTGTAATTCGATTTGGGTTGGAGTGACAAAAGTTGACATGGATTGAATCGTAGAGCTTGGTTTTTAGTGTTGTCTTATTTATAAATGGACTTGTCCTCTTTTTGTATGGAGGCTGGTTTTTTATTCCATGATATCAGCAACCACCAATAACCTATATTTATCTTTAAGCTACAAAAATACGAAACACGTAACCATAGAAATCAGAATTTTAAACGCCTCCATTTTTGAGAAAAAATATGTTTTGTAACAGACATCATCCATTGATCACTTACTTGTATTTCCTGGCTGTATGGCTATTCACCATTACCTTTCCACTGGTGGATAAATACTACTAGGTACTACCACAGATTTTATAATAGGTACTACTGTCAATGGAATGGCAATTTCATTAATTTTGCTGGCAATTTCTTTTTTATGCGTTAATTGCTATATCGCCCTTCGCCTACGGTTTATGTACAGACAAAGAGAAAAAATAATTTCAATTTTTCTCTAAATCGGAGGCCTGAAAAAATATATTAATTATGCAGAAAGGCTAGTTTTTGTGAACTCTTTCATATAATATTTAGTTTATTCTGGTTAGAAATATTGACGTATAAAAAACCATTAATGGACAAGTCCTTTTTGGTCTAAGCAGAAATAAAAAGTAAGTGGTGTCTTTGTGATTCAGGCTGATGGAATAACAGTACATCTTTGTATCGTAACTTCTTATTAGAAATGCAAAGTCAGTTTTTCTTATTCGTCACTTTCTTCATTAGCTTGAATCTATTTTTATTACGTTTTAACAACTACCTTTCGACTTTAATTCCAAACATCATTAATAAAGTCTATGAGAATTGCTGCTTCAGGCAATATAGGGCGAAAAAATCTTGATTGAACTAGACTAATAAATCAAGCTAGACTCAAAATGAGCAATCTAATATTCATGTATGTAACAAGAAGTCGTTATTAAGCTATGTAGCTTCCCATCTGACTAAATTTTCTAGAGAGAACTTTATTATGGAAATTATATAGCGTTAAACATTACTTTGCAAGGCAGTGCGGTCGTTTTCAAATTGCAGGATACATTTAACATTACATTAAATGATGTCAAGTGTCAATTTGTGTAACCTATTAAAACGCATACGGTGTTATTACAAAAAAATAGACCAGGTTTAATAATAGGTCTAAATATTAGCCGACAACAGAGAAATGAATGACACATTCGTGACATAACCTAATAGAGAAGCGCTTTTCTAATTGGCTAGCTTAATAGCTTAGTCTTGGTTTAAACCCGGTACTAAGGTTTTGGAATAACGGGGATAAGGTTTTTGTCATAAAATTCATTTTGCAGTCTAAAGGTATGCACTTGAAAACATGGCCACCTCAGGCGAATTTATTAGTGAAATATTTAACCTCTACAAACATTACAATATTGCAGGATGATATATTAAATAATGTAATTATTAGTAAACATTATTTCCGTTTTAATGTTTTACTCGTTTTATGTTCCATTAATCACAGAATTTCAATTCAATAAGTTCATAAACTATTGAAAAGATGAGAGAAATTAATTTTCGCTAGTAATATTTATTTGAGCGTAGTAAATAACAGGTATGTAATGGTATTTATTTTAAATTAATTTTGATCATTCAAAAGGGAATTTCGTGATTACTCCCTATTGCAAGCAAATTACTTTGGCCGTTATTAAAATTTGAGCAATTTTAGTCAAAATCTGTTCTATGTACATAATTTCTAGGAAAAATAGTAAAAGCTCTTCTCGTCTTTAGTGGCTAATGTGCACAAACAGTTCCAATTCAAGCATAATAACAACTAACGCCATATTGTTTCTTGTTTGTTCTGTATTGTGCTTAAAAAAAAGTCTTATAATCCTATAATTTTTACTGATTTTTGCGATGCGACACACGATAGTCACGGCGCGACTTTTTTCATTTGCGGTACAAAAAAGCAATCTATGAATCGGCCGCTGCGCAACGCATACCTTCCATCTTCAAAGCGGAGCTTGCCTCTTATGTCTTGTTCATAAGGTTTATTTTCAATTGGTTTTTGGTTTGGAGAGTTCTGACTGTGGGAGTGTAATTTGAGATTTGATGCAGTGAAAACCTGTGTCGCTGAGCTTCATGTATTAGGTTTCAAGTGTTTGCGGTTGGTGGATCCGTCATGAGCATTGTGGTCGGTGCTTCTCACGAACGTAAGTTCATACTTATCTCTGTTGTTTTATTCCTGGTTTTGGTATTGTGTTTACGGTTATCTACTTCTTTAGCCAACCCACTTTGTGACAGACGCAATGATTAGCCAGAGGCGTAGATATTTTTTATGCTTGGCTAAAAGGTATTGTTTGTATAAAGTCACGTTTCTGCCTGGTTGTGAAAAGTTCTAAAGCCTCACATAATGTTTGTGATATGAAGTGTTCTGTAATTAAATTGTTAAGAAAATTTTCTAAAGCGTCAGCATAAGTACTAAGTGACGAAGTAGTATAACTAGTGCATCTGACTTAGTGACAGTAACTTAGACATTTTTGCACAACATCTTAAAAAATTACTTGATTAACAAGATCGAAGCTTACACAGTCGATCATGATTTGTCAATTTTTATTATCTTTCAGAAATAGCTGAAATGCACAAATATTTTTCATAGGTTTTAAGGCTTTAAGAAGTATAGACAACATTGTGAATGTGTCTTACTGAAACACGTCTTGTGCGTTGCAAAACAAACTCCTTTGACTTTAAAATTACGTCAACAGCCAGTGAAAGTGTTGAATTATTTCCCGTACCTACATACAGTACAGTTGAAAATACATGAGCTCCGATTCAGGTTTAAATTCAAACGGCTACCCAGACTAGGTATCTACAGGGTGTCTTAAAACAACCGTAAAGTTACTGCAACTGCACAGTTGTGGACCGAGTTCTAATTTATTCGTTCCCTAAAGCGGTGCATCAGTAGTACTGGCGAGTGGGTGGAACCCACCATTGTGACAAAATAATGTCTCCTCACTATACCGTCTTAGCCTCGCTTGCCAGCCGAAAACTCTCCGAAAACCTATCGACATAAAGCACCCTTTTGAACAACCTAGCCCAGTAGATGGTACGGCAAGATAACGCTGAATAATCAACGCTTAAAACGTCTGGAAAAGGAAGATACGGTAATGTAATATGAATAACAAAACGACAGAGATGTATTCCTATTTAATTCTTATTACTGCGACCAACAATGGTATATAAATTGTACGTGCGGTTGATTCTCGGTAATAAATCATTGAGAATGTCCCATCGCGAAATGCTGTGCTCAATAGATGCGAAATTCGTTACCGGTTAATCTTTGTCTGAGCTATTTATTCTGCGAAAATACCTAGGAAGTAATATAATGCAGGCTGCAGCGGTAGCAAAGTTTGTATCTATAGTCCAACAGGTTAAAGCGTGACCTTCCAGTGGTCGCCAGAGGTGTGGGGGGCGAGGCACGCTAGACTTCAGCGGGTGACGGGTAATGTTGCGGGGCATGGATGCTTCGACAATCGCGTGTGATTGGCGCTTCCCAGCTCCACGCAAGTCTTGCGGGGTGCACCCCGCCCCCCGCAAGACTTGCGTGGGTCGCGCAATATAATAACTTATCGGACTGTAGTTAGTGAACTAGTCCGTTGTAACTAACTCGATTGCTTTCAAACTGCAATAAATATAGATTTCAGGTAAGCAATAATATATTTAAACTGACGTCTGGAAAACAATGATAATTTTCGAAACTAGTAAACGTGTCATTGCATTAGTCATTGCTTTAGAATCGTTATCGTGATCGCGATACCTATCAAATTAGGTAGTAGGCTTGCTGCACACATTAGTTACTCTACATTACCTACACACTTGAGGTGCTTGTGGCGCAGTGGCGGCAGCGCTTTGGTAGTGATACCAAAAGTTAAGCAACCCACGGCGCGGTCATGATTGGATGGGTGACCATTCCGACCATGACAAGCATCTCCGTGCTTCGGAAGGCACGTTAAGCAGTTGGTCCCGGCTAATATCTGTTGGTATTAGTCGTTAAGCCTAGTCCGAGGTAACACTGTCTTACTCGTATTTGAGACAGGTGCCACAAAATATGCATGAAGTTTTTTTTGGATCGTTTGTACAAAAAAAACGTACATGCAGTTTTGTCAATTCTGTCCAAAGAATACAGTACAAAATTCAAAAAAATCAAAAATATTTATTAATAAGGTAAGGGCGAACATGGTGGCTCGCAGGTTCTCACGTTGCTCCACAGAAGTGAAGGTAACTCTTCAGAGCCTATTGCACTAACCTTTACACGTGTAGCCTGTGGGCCAATTGTTCGCGTGCGTCGTATGGCGCTCTGCGAGTTCAATTCAGAGTCATGTAACTTGATGGAATAAATGCATTATTATTATTAATAAAACACACATATGACAAAATGTTATACAGCGGTCCCCGTACTAGGCTTTAATGCCTGTATTACGGGCGGCCTTTAAAAGTTAGCAATTCCCAAGTTCAGTATATATAGAGCTAGCGGGCGGGACACAATGTAACAAAATAATAATAACAAAAAGAAAACAATGACAATGAACTATGAGACAACAGTGATAATTTTCATAAATAAAAAAATTACAGTACAAAAAATATATATATAAAAAGTAACTAGGAGAAAATAATAATAATTATAGCCAAACAATGATCAAATCAATCAAATGTACAAATCTAATTAAAAAAGGAATGACTCAATTTGTACTAAAAATTTTTAGCATTTTCGTGGCCTTAAAGCTTTTGTTTTATTTGATTTAGTTTTTTCAAAAGCAGCTTTGTATAAATAGGTATTTTTGTTTTCTACCTTGTTTTTAGTATTTATAATTTATATTGGGAGGATATAATTTAAAACATTAGGCTTAAAGACAAAGAGTAAACCCGCATTGACATATTTTTAAGCCCTCTAGCTTATTTAAAAATATATATAAATATGACCAGAAATGCAAATAGATCAATCAAAATATTAATAATATAGTTTAATGTAAAGTGAGGTCTCGTGTAATCTTCAGAGAGAGGGCATTACACTATAACTGATTTCAAGGGTTGTCAAGATTTCGTAACATCACAATAATATAAAAAAACCGGCCAAGTGCGAGTCCGACTTGCGCACAAAACCTAAAACCTAGGACAGACAAACAGACGGACATGACGAAACTTTAAGGGTTCTTTGTCAGGACTAAGTTACCCAAATCTGTCAAAATATTTTAAATGATAAGGAACTCTGTGATCAACATAAGTTTGAAAGATGGTTGCGGAAAGACAGATCAGGGTAGGTTGATGTTTTGCCCACTGTACTCGTAATAAAGTCACTTCAGTACCCGCTAGCACCCCTGTTACTTCTGATAGTCTTCGCGATTGTATTTCGCGGTCGAGCTCATCGCCGGTCCAATTTTCCGCGCGGCCGCGTCAACCACTTGTGATGCGTTCTGACGCGGCGACAGTTCGCAACCGAACTCAACTTTCCGAGGCTTCTCACAGGCTCTACTATAACGTCCAATAATAATCCGAGATTAAATTTTTCGCTCACAAAAATTGATCGACCGTGTCATCCGGTGGGACTCGAACCCACGACTCTTTGCTATCCGGGCGAATGCTCTTACCGACTGAGCTACGGAGGACGTTAATAAGTCGTCAAGTGCTTGATACGCCAGTGAGCCGGCATTCAATTTCATCATGATGTAAATATTTTTACAACTATGTATTGGATATTTTGTTTAAATGTAATAAGTATTGGATATTCTTCAACGAGATCCTCCATCCTCCATTTGGTTCGAGAAAAAGAGGCTTACAAACAGACGGACGGACAACAAAGTGAACATGGGCCTCGGTTTTACTTTTGAGTGCCCACCTCATAATACAATATCAAGATGTTCTGCACTTCATTAACCTAATTAATACTTCCTTAGGCATCCTTCTCACTAATTTTAGAATAAGTGAGCAGGATAGCACGAGTCCACGGAAATCGGCTTGCAAAGTACGAGTAGGAACTCTTCAACTTTTTGCGACAAACCGGTGTGTGGGCTCGCAGCTGGCCACCTTGAGCAAGAGTTAAACTTTATTTAGGTTATTCAATGCGGATACTTCACATAATTAAAAACTTGACTTGTAAGTTAACTTTAACTTAAACTTTTTTATTCCGAACTATCTTTGGTAAACATCGGCAGTGAATTTCGTTATTACGGGGAAACGATTGGAGAATGTAATTAAAAACGCGAAAGCTCAGAAATTATAATTTTATAAAAAACGTATAGTTATTAAAAAAAAAACATTTGTCAGAGATAACTCACGCAACACTTTATTTTTTGTTTTAATTTAAGGTTTATTTTACTTAGAATGAACATCCTTTTGTTTACTTTAAAAAAGATGTTTATTGTCGATAAACGGGTTAGTATTAGTTTCTGATTTCGGCGCAAAATATTTTAATTGAACATTGCCAGTGATTCTCCCCTACAAAATATTTGTTCCAAACAATTTATGAGTTTTCAGGCCTTTGTTTAAATGTAATCAAGTTGTTTCCAATTTAGGATAACGATTCTTAATCTCAAACGGAGTTGTAAGGCGTGAAACCCTTTGTATTCAGTCATTGTTAATTTGCTCACTTTATTACTCTCGTTAATTCAGTAATTTAATGTTAGAATTTAGATACTTACTATCGTAGAACCAATTACCTACATTAAAATATTTTCGTACACATATTTTTATGAGAATAATAAGTCGGTGGCGCAGTGGCGGGTTGCCTCTTATGCGGGAGGCACCGGCTCGATCCTACATGCCGCCATGTACCAATGACTTTTTCTGAGTTGTACATTAGATGTTTTACTAACCGATGCTCTTACGGTGAGGGAAAACATCGTGAGGAAACAAAGGATCAACCAAACTAGTTTTGTTAGTTGATGGTTTTGTTGCAGGGAAGACAATTTTTGTTAAATATAAACAATTTTCTGGTTATCAGTAACAAAACTAGTTTGTGACTGATAACCAAAAGTTCGCAAGTCATTAGATTACGGCCTACTAGTAGCCAAATTTTGGTTACTGTTAACCAATACTTTTTTTTCAGGCATGGTGTAACAGGTTACAGGGTCACGGAGGTCAGATGGCAGTCGCTCCACTGTAATTACCTGATCTGCCACATCCTGGATCATGGTCAGCGGACCCTGGGCCTTCGCGTGCGAGTGCACAACGCACAACGGGATAACGCTAGGAGGATGATGAATAAATAATAATTGAAGGCAGATAACCGCAATTTCATTTGATGGCAAGCGATGGGTCATGCATGATACGACGACAGGGTCATGTCCTATTCACTATTTTCTTTATGGAATCCAGATCATAGTGTTTAGGAAACACTTCAGCTGGCAACGAATTCCACTCTCTATACTATACGTACGCAAAAAGAATGTGGATTTAAAATGAAACTTAGACGTCGCTAAAAAGCGATTTGACTTTTAAAACTACCTTTAAATAACTTAATGAACTTGAGATAATGTATCAGTTTAGTTCTAACAATGGATTACCTCTAATGGACAGGTTTCTGTTTTCAGTTAATTCTATTCCAATTGCCATTACTAATTGTTCGTGACAGTACAGTGTGACAGTATAATATGTCCAATCAAATTTAGTTTCTAGTCTACAAAGGTAATTACGTTCTCAGACGTAGTAAAACAGACCCGAAATTTAACACAAACCGAAATTTAATTAAGTTCAAAACAGTGTCTAGCTATCATAAATGTGCAAACGCTTGTTATTTTAACATATCAAACTGTTGATTAAAGTGCTTGAAACAAATTTAATAAACAACTTAACCAACTTTCCACGCCACACGCACCGCTAGATTTGTAGTTAGTATAAACAAAGTATACATATAGTTCCCGCAAATCGTAATATGTGTATACGAATAGAGATTAACTGTTATGTATACTAGTGTAAGTTGTGAAACGAAAATGTTTTTTTACCTATAAGCATACATTAGCTTAAAATAACGCAATTTTGCACCCCTCGAGTAGATATCATAAGACCGCCGGTGTACCAATAACAATTGATTGCCTGTTGTATTTGGAAATATTATAGTTGATGCTTTCATTCATACATAACTGTTATAGTTTGAAAAAACACTTTCTTGTTCAAATCAAATATTGTTGTAATATGGTTTGTCGTTATTAATTAATATACTACCATAAAACTAAAACAAATTGAACGTCGTAACTGTAAGCGTATGTAAATTCATGAATCAACTAAAGCAGCAACTGTAATAGTCTTTAATATTTAAACTCATAGCAATGCAGAAAAGTCCTGCAGTTTCTAAAATTAATTAATAACTCACTTAATTGGCAATTTGTTTTAATGAACAGAATGTCCCATTCGAGAACTTTTCTAAGTGATATAGATTCCTGAACTTTCCAGACGATTTATTCGTAACTAAAATCCACGATTGCTAAATTAATTATGCCAAAAGACACAAACTGGGCAGAATTAAGTTAGTGAGTTAGTGGCAGTTAATTCAGTTTGGTTGACTGCAGCGTAACTTGGATGTAGTGTCGTGTCTGCGCGGCTACTAATCTATGGCAGTGCTTGATAATTCAACCGCGAGGCGCGTGGGCCCACTGCCAAGCAAGCGGTTTTCACCCCGATGCCCGCTTGCATACATGTTTGTATGTACAGATTTATTGCAGAGTACAATTTTGGCAGTCAAAGGCACGGTGAGGGATCTTGGGTGGCGGTTTTATCGTAAGGGCAAGCCCTTCGTTAGCAAATCGGATAATCAAGTGATGTATCGTATTCGCCCCTCAAACTTGCCACTCAATTTGTCATGCGTTATGAGAAATTGTGCCTATTCTTCTTCTTGCTCGTATAAGTATCAAACATTTAGTACAGTGCTGTGGCGGATAGCAAAGTAAACCCCCGACTTTAGGTGTAATTAAGAAAATCTATACTTAATATTATAAAGAGGAAAGATTTGTTTGTTTGTTTATTTGCATCGAATAGGCTCCGAAACTACTAGACCGAATCAAATGAAATTTGGCACAGAGATAGTTTGAGACACTGGGAAGGACATAGGCTTTTTGTCGCGATATAAAATCATCAGGGGGATGAAAATTTGTATGGAAAATCCGACTATTGGCGCGGGCGAAGTCGCGGGGAACTGCTAGTATATTTATAAACAAGGCATAACAAAATAGAAAGGCACTTGATTACGACAGTAAAACAAAAACGAATACTTCTTCTAACTTAATGATACCTAATCAATAATCATCGTAGATAAATAAATCCATAAAAAGGTCTGTCCTCCATAAGTGCCTTTGCTTAGAAAAAGAGGAGCCGGCTACATGCTGATGCTGGAGAGCAAAAATTCTACATAATAAACTGTACAGAGGGATGCCCAGTAAACTATGCCTCGAGATTTATCCCCGTGATATTTATTTAAGTTCTCTAGTCTTATTTAACCCCTCTCCAGATTCGCTCCCATTTTGTAAGCCAAAGGACATTGACGAATTTAGGATGGCGATGTGAACCTTGTTTGGACTGTTCACTCTGTTAGCAAATTGGATAATGTCCGAGTGAATTATGTGTTGTTGTTTCTTTATGTTGTTTATTGGCTTTATTGAACCTTTTTTTGTCTTTTACACACACACGCATCACACAAAACTGAATTAGGCCCATACCTGTGATATTTTAACTTCTTTTGTGGCGTATAACTTGACAATTTTGTGTCTTGCTCATGCATGAATTTTATTCACTTTCTTCATCTTTTGAGAGTTCTCAATATTTTATTTAAAACGTGTTTAAATAGTTTAATTTTGCAGTAATATATCTTAACCAACAAAAGAGCAACTGACTTGTAATCTCCAACCTTAAGCAAAGCGTAGCGTCCTGTCCGCATGTCATCCTGTAATTGAGAAGGCGCTTTGATATGCAAATGTCTTCCAAGCAACATGTGGACGACCACAGAATTGGTCTTTGACGACGTGGGAAGAGTACCATGCGTACTTAAAACGATGGACATTAAAAAGGTCAATTTCCTCTTAAAGAAAATTAGTTTTGGCTTCTGTGCAATCAACCACAAAGATTTTAAATGTGAGATCTTTTTCATTGATTTTCAAATTCAAATTCAATCATTTATTTGGCACTCAGATAATTTTATAATTAATATTAGGTGGTACATATTAGACCAACTGGTGCCAAAAAGCTCAGCATTAATCGTGACAGCGCGAGGCATGTCAAGATACTGATTTTCAGCAGGATTTTCTGACGTTACTAACAAATAACGTACCGATTCTATTGCTATTCGATACTAAATGCTCTTTACGAATTTTATAAATATAAATGAATTTTGTGTTATGTTTTTCTTTTTGTATTTTTTTTTAAATTCGTTTAACAATGTCAATACACGTGGCATGGTATATTTCTTACCCAGAAAACATGTCACAATACGTAAAGATAAATAATCAGTGATATTTTTTACAATCAATTTATTTTCCATTATTTTTAATTTCCCTATCAATTCCCCAACTCTTGTTCTCATGTTACTCACCAACAGTTTAATTAAATAAGTGCCCAGTAAATGGTTAATTCCTCTAAAAGTGCAACATGTAGTTGCCAGTTGCCACCCAACTACTGTTGGCTTACCCGTTTGTATTCGGAATCTTTATTTGCCAGGCTTTGTTTCTGCGGGCTTTGCACAGCCACAGTCAAATAAGTACAGACAGTACAAAGCATTAGTACATTTAGTACAAAACATTCATTCTACATCGAGCTAGACACTTCAGAGGAACTGTTAAAAAGGAATATAAAATATAGTCGAAATCAAACATATCCTATTTTGTACTAGCTCTTTTTGAAGTTGGTATCAAAAAACTAACCTACTAAGTCTAAAAATTCTTTATAAATAGGAGATTAAGGTAATGTCGGATTTCCCACACAAACTTCTTCCCTACTTTTCAGTTTCACTTCCTTAAAAAATGATTTCTAGAATAAAAAGTATCTTTTGTTTTTTTCCCGGGACTCATACTACATTTTATTTAACTTGGTCTAATGGTTTAAGTGTAAAGAAGTAGCAAGGCAGACATACACTTATGTGAATTTTCACTATTAGTATTGATAAAAAAATTTAAATTACACAGTTTTTATGATAATTGGCATAAGTGACTTTATTTGTACCTGATAAACCCTAAAGATTCTACCTCGGTACCAGTTTGTATGGAATGGCCGGTGCAAATTATGAATTGTTTCTTCTCCCTAGGATACAATGGACTGTATTCATTTTCAATTTGAACATAGTGTTAAAGTGGGGCTTTCTCTCATATCTTGGAGCAACATGTGGTTGTTTTAGTAACAATGTTGCTTTACAAACTACCTACTTGCTTTGGTATGTTGAGTTTGAACCATTTGAGTTGGCCATTGTAAATACATTTTATGTTTGCACGCTTTAAGACAATAGATATTCGTAAGTTTGAACAGATATCACGAGTTATTCGTCAACTCGCCGACATTAAACTCGCCCACTTAAGCGAGTTTTAAAGGTGTTGATTTTTGACATTATTTACTAGATCTTACACTGATTTTCTTCTTAACCTTGCTACTGCTGACGCAGGCTTTCTTTTTATATTTTTAATTTTGGTTTGATTTTATAATTAAACTCTTTTTTTATTTTGATATTTTCACTAATGTTTAAGTATTGGTTGATTGGAGCTCCTCGCAGTCGTATACCTCACGAGTCATGACTGAGGGTCGCGATCATTATGTGGAATGAATCACACACAACGACTGGCTTGGCAATTAATAATGAAGTGGTTTGCCATTGCCTTCTCCATTTCACACACTAGCCAACTAGTGTGCAGGTTTCCTCACGATGTTTTTGGAAAAGATATCGCTGCCTTATGGTGAACAAAAACAGTGTTCCTTAACCGTTAGATAGTGGTATATTTTAGTTTCTCCTAATCATGTTGCCAGGACACTTGTCCTAGGTTTGCAGCCTTATAGATTTAAATAATTACCAAATGCTGAAATTATCATTAGCTTGTTTAAAAAATAGAGAGTGCCAACGATTAAAGCCCTCTCTCATCCAGTGAAAACGAACTTTAGGTGGCTAATAGTGTGATAGATAGCACATTCATTAAAACTTTATACCGTTTAGATACTGCTGAAAACCAATGTAAATGTAAATTTTCCATATCCACTAAGGGTGAAGTTGAATTCAAAATGGGTTTACACTTGACCGGCCCGCTGACCACGACAATGCTAACTTCGGTAACAAACTTCAGGAATCCTCGGGAACCACATACATTAAGCAGAACTTTAGCATTGTGGCATTCGCTTAGTCATCTTGCCTGTCTTAGGATTTGTGATATCTTTCATGTTACACTTATGGTTAAATACGTTAGGTTAGGTTGCTGCACCATCTTACTAAACCTGGAGTTCACGAACACATGTTTATATTTTACAGCTTGTTTAGAATTATTTGACGTATTTTGTATGGGAGTTCTGTCAAATAAACCGTTAATCGAAGTTCAGGCTGTTTTAGGAATTGATAAAATCGGGTCTTAGTATAACGAGAGAATATCTAACAGGAATACTTGTACTATACAAGTACAGAAAAATCACTCAGTAATATCATTTAGACCCGTGTTCACCAATTTTTAAAAAGCCGTTTTCATTAATTGACGGTTAATTTAAAACAATTCTCATACAAAATATGACAAATTATATTTAAGGATTGTTTAAAAATCAATCATGTGTGCGTGAACTCTACTATTAAATAAACAGTGACTCCTGCTACGACGTGTGAAAGTGCAATTCAAAACCGTTCTAATCCGCTAGAACGTTTGAAAGATTTTTGACAGATGTCAAACTTTAAAAAGTTTAATGGAGTTTAAAGTAAGTTGCTGCAACTAGTCCTAAGAATCCAGCATTTTAAACAGAAACAAAAACGTTTCTACAAGCAATTTATAAATAACTGAACACCTTACACCTTTAGCATAATTCATCTTAGCACGCAATTTACACATTAAAAACTTGTAATCAATCAAATCAAAATCACCTTGTTTTATGCCTTGCAATAATAGTTCTTGTGCCGTTGTGTTAAGTTTAAAAACGCATTTGTGTTTATTTAAATTTGAAAACAGCCCTTCTAAAAAGGCGTCACTCGAAAATTGACAGCTGGCGTTTGCTTTGATATTATTGACAGGCTAATTCATTAGCTGTTGCAGTAGGGCCGGATTCTCAACGAGACCCTTGATTTTTTCTGGATTTTCAACCTTATGCTGTGTGCTTAAATGATTGATGTTTCGGTGTTATTTTTCAGCGACACGCATTTTCGAAGTAAAATTCTGTCGCGTGTCACACCGTAGTTCTTCAAAGGTTAACCTGTTTTGTCAATATTTTGCGTTGCTTAGGGTGTTTTTATAACATGAACCAACAAGAAAATCAAGTTTGTTCTTTATGCAAAAAATTATACACAGCACATTTTTTTAATCAACATTGTTCTAAAATCAAAATAGAATTCATTGGTGATACGCTAAGCTAAAGAGCTTTCATCTCAAAGAGACTTCGTTTAACTTGATAAGTTTAACCCTTATAGCTGCGGGCTGTTATCAAAACTCGAACACATCAAATAACTTGTGAAGTCAACTGTACCTACACCGAAACTCTGTATTTGATACCTTAATATATGGGGATATGACTATTATGACAGTCGCGGGACAAAGATCAAGATTTCAGAGCGGGGACATTTTGGCACATTGCAGAGCGCCTTATATATATATATATATTTGAATTGCCTGACTGTATTTTATTCTTCTGTGGTTATGATTTCAAATACCCATTTTGCCAAAAGGGTATGTATATTACACTAGAGGTTCCCCGCGACTTCGCGTGCAAGAGTTGGATTTTCCATATAAACTTTCATCCCATATTTCACCCCCTTAATGTTTTTATATCGCGACAAAATGTAGCCTATGTCCTTTCCAAGGTCTCGAACTGTCTTTATACCAGCGTTTTAAGCGTCAAGAGGTAACAGGCAGACAAACACACTTTCGCATTTATAATATTAGTATGGATTTGAGGAACTTTACAACATGTTAACTTTACATCTGAGTTATGTGTTATATTTTGTCGCTGAAACTTCAATGTTAAATTATCATTTGTTTTATCATTTTACTGTCACTAGAAGTTTCAATCGAAAGTTGTGCCATAATTGAAGTTTATTTTCGTATGGCATAGTTAATTCGATTTGTTCCTGATTCGTCGTATTCCCTTTTAGTCGAATTCTTGTTTTATAATTTGATATCATAAATATTTTGTTTTAATTAAAATGCGTAATGATAAACATTAAATAAGGAGTGGAGTCACGGTAATTGCAGTTCCATTTAATATTGGCAATCTGACGAAAGAGAATGCGACAAAACAGGAATTCGACAAAATAGGTATATGACGAATCAGGAACTTTCTTTAAAAAAAATGATTATTTTTTTCGGTGTGTAACGCTGCTGTCGTCCACGTAGGTACTCGCTTGCGATTAAGCACCTTGGGACCCCTTCCTCTCGCCTTATTGTGTCACCCTCGCCACGATTTTTCATAGACGCACAGCCATCCGCTCTTGAACGCACTTGATTTGCGAAGCACGTACCACGTCGCCGACTTGCAAGTCTTGCAACCCCGCATTTAACTTTCAACTTTATTCCGATTGCAACAAGTGTCACTGCGAATGAAGATCTAAAGTTGATCTCCAGACCTCATATAATGGAGGGGTCGTTTTGCTTTTCCATGTACGGGAAGATAGTTCAGGCTTTCGTGTTCGCTCGTCGTTAGCAATCTGAATACATTTGGACTTGTCTAGTAACATTTCATGTAAGCAATTGATTTAAACGTCCACTTAGTTAGTTTATCGGGTATAAGTTGTTGGCAGTATTTATAGTGGGTTATTTGTGTCTGTCATTGGCGATATCGCGCGAATATAATATCGAGGTTGGACGTAGGACTAATTAAAATAATCTATTTGTGTGTCGATATTTGCAAAGCTGTCTCGTTGATGGAAAAACTTGCACGCAAAGTGTCATTAAGATGCTGCCGTGGCTGAGTGGTTTTGATCTTGTCGCATTCATCTTTGAGGTCCCGGGTTCGATTCCCAGTCAGGTCGATTTATACACAAATATTTCTTATATTTGTGTCTAAATCGACCGTTGTTTCCGATTTCAATATAAAGTTTTTTAGAAACTTATTTTTTGATCATAACATTGTATGTGATATATTATGTACGTCACATCATCATCATTATCCTATCCCGGTTCTGCACTCGCATGCGAGGGCCGATATATGTATGTGATAATATTAATATCCTGTTTTTAAGTTCTTCTCATTTTTTATTCCTAGTCAATTAAGTCCAAACATGACAAATACAACATGTCCACTCACAAACGTCCATACACAAGAGTTTAGATGTTATGATGAGATATGATTTTATTTAACATGTGATGCAGACGCATTCGTTTCACTGCAATCACCAAGATGAGTCTCTTAACACATTGACCCGTGACCCCCAAACAATATAATTCTATTGTGTCTAGTTCCGTGGCAGTCAAAGGCTTAACAAAATCCATTTTCATTCTGACCTAGAGCCTGCTTGAATTCACCGAACCTACCATTCCTCAGTATTTAATTAAGAAAGCGCCATATTTTTTATAGCTGGGTTTATTAGCCGATAAGTGCGCACCGATAATGAAAGCGAAACAATTTATTTCTGTTTAATTGTCCTATAAAAAATATCAAAGTCGTGACGTGTCTCAGTGAGTCCAAGAGACAGGCTTGAGAGACTAAGAAACTTGGATGGATGGATAAACTTTCCAGTTCGTATCCTGTAAGATTTTGATATGTTTAACATTGTTTTTATTTATTAGATTTAAAACAACGTCAATTTCAAAGTTTTATAAAGAAAACAAAAAGCACTTTGCAATAAATGTTAATTATTAATGTAACTAACTGGATACTAAGAAAAAAATATTTTCTAAAATATCGAACTATTAAATTAGTTAAGGATGCGGTTGTGGTAAAGGTTTATTAAACCGGCCAAGTTAGGTAATGGATGTAATATTAATGTATCAATACTCATACAGCTGATCAGAGCAGATCAGCTGATAATGTCTTAAACCTTCACATATCATGTTTCCAGACACAATAGAAAATTAACTGTTATCGGCCCACCCGCGGGTCTTATGAGGTTTGTCGGGATTAAAATTCATCTGGCTCTTATTCTATCTGGTTTTAATGAGGGTCAGCGGATTCTTTGTTTATGCGTCGTCATGGCAACCTGTTTTTGCGGGTAAGGCCTAACCCTTTCAACTTTTCGTGATAGTTAATTACACTGACAAACTTTAGGCGTAACGTTAGCGTTTTTGACGCCCAGTGACTTTATCAAATTAATGTTGCCTTCCATCGGGCACACAATATTTAGGCTATCAGTAGGTTAGTTAGCGTTACAGTTATGGCACGTTTGAAAGGTGTAGTTCCATTATAAGTAATTCGATCAATGTCATTATATCATATATTTTTATCACAATCTCTATTCGAATATTTCGTTTTAACGTTAAAAAGTAACGACTACTACATCATTAAATAGCTATGTCGATGTGAGGCATGACAAATTAATCGTCGATGATTAGCAGGTACATGTTTCACAGAAGATTGAAGAAATTAATAATATAAATGTCCCCCAAATTTCGCCCACAGCGGCCAATCTCAATCAGCCAACTGCGTAGGAGATATTATAGTGTACAAGTATGTGTGCAATACGAAAATATTCCGTTTACTTTGTTATATCTTCTTTCTCCGTTCCTTCGTTCTCATAGTTTGGTGAAACGGCAATCCGACATGACAGGAGTTAGATCAGGCGCAACATATATTGGCTCAACGTGTTTTCCAAGACACGGGGGTGATGGAAGAAACTACTGCCTTTTAGCCGTCCCTGAACTCGAAGGATTCTTCTAGTAAATAAATCTAAACGGTGCTTCTGCGTTTATTTTCTTTGTCCACAGCTGGTTTGTTTTGCGTGAAAACAAAATTCTGTTGTGGATGCGTGCCGTAATTGACGTACGAGTAGATTGAAACTATATGGTCAACTCAAAACAAATTACGTAAAGTAGTGATTTTGGCGGGACAAACCACTGCTGATGGATGGAAATGTCGATGAATAAAATTGTAACATAATTACAGTGTAAACGTTGGTGAATCGATCACATCGTTTCATTACTGTGTTTCTTTTAAAATTAAATTAGCTTGTAGTTTAATAAAAGCTCTTCTACTTTTGACAGTTTTCTTAAAAGTTCAATTTATCTGATAATTTTGCTAACAATTACTTACCACTAGGAAAATTGTCGCCAACCGCAAAGGTTTTATCTTGTGAAATAGCAATACTCTGGAATAATTTTAGATTATGTACTGTGTTTATTTGTAATCCATACTAAAATTATAAATGCGAAAGTGTCTGTCTGTCGGTCTGTTATCTCTTGGCGCTTAAACCACTGAACTGATTGAGATGAAAGTTGGTGTGGAGACAGTTCGAGACCCTGGAAAGAACATAGGCTACATTTCGTCGCGATATAAAAACATTAAGGGGGTGAAATGGAGTATGAAAGTATAAATTTTCCATATAAATGGAAAAACCAACTCTTGCGGGCGAAGTCGCGGGGAATCACTAGTTTTTTATAAAGATTTTTTAAAACTTTTAACAATTTAAAACTATGGAATAAAATCAGATGGTTTACACCATATTTTAAGTGCAACTAAAAGGGTGTTGCGACGGAATGATCTTAACCCTTCACCGCATATCCAATTAAAGACGGTGTCAGAGCAGTCAGAATTAATCAGAACTCGGTTCGCGGTTGATAGTAATACAAATGATCATATTTCATACCAGAATGATTGATTCACGTTTCCGATCAGGTCTGCTTTCGAAATCAATTTGTTGTCCGCGGTCAAAGGAGAATGTACAGCGATGTAAAAATCTGGAAGTGACTGATTCGTTCGCTCGCACAAAACCGTTGACTGCTCATGATATCGGTTTTAGTATTTTTGTCAGTGGAGTTTTGACGAAGGTCACTAAATTTAATGCACTAATTTAGCATTTTAACTTGTTACACGGTACTCGAATTTATATTTTTTAAAGTGACAGTAATTGTTCCTTAATATTAATAGCATGGCTCAGTGTGCAAATGTGATCTCCGAATTCTTATCTCTTAATTAATATTATAAACTAAGAATCTCTTTTGGGTTTTTAAAAACACCAAAGATTTGATAACTTTTATAAAAGGGTGACAGCCAATTCATTAAATTTAACCTCACCCGCCTATTTAATAAAACAAGCGGAAATACTTAAATTTGTACGTAAAAATATCTTTGCGGCGGCTAAAAATAGCTGAACGTTGGCGAGACAACAATATAACAGAAGGTCGGTCTTATAATCTTGTAACTTAGTGGTGGTTTAATAACCACCACTAAGTTACTCATTAATCATCAGATAATTCTGATGAAATAATTTTAATACCTCCAGAGAGCCAAACAAAACATGATTTCTTGGCTCTATTTATGCGTATCCTATTAATTTTATCATCCAACAGATATTAGAGGTCTCTCAATCGCCTTGACAGTCAATCACTATTTGCATTCCCGTTGAAAACGGTCGGATGCCCCCAATATTGCGCTTGCAATCTGTTTTACTATCTGCCAGCATTGTAGGTGTTAATTTGCTTTCACAATTATCACGCTTTGGTGAGCCATCCAGGTCGTGTAAAGTGGGTTTACTGTGGATTACACGTGTGTCACGTTTGTCTCTAATGCGGCAGTAAATTTTGGTCACATTTTCACAAGCTCGATGGCTCTGCGGTCGCGGCACTGGTTTTGGGTGATAGAAATTCATGGTTCGTTACAAGAGGCGAATGAAACAAAGCCGGTTCGAATAGTGAATAGTGAGAGGCATGGGCAATGTGTCTAGTGGTCATTTGAATGCTACTTTTAATATAAAAGGTTCAAATCTGATAAACTGGAAAGTTAGGTACACGTGACCGCACGTGATTTTAATTATAAATGCATTACAACACGAATATATCACAATTCAACACAATACTTAAGCCCAATTGCGCATGTCCGGATAAGTTAATCTGGATTTGTTTAAGGCCTTTTATCTGAGTTGAAAGCTCACTTGTGCCAGTCCGGATTTGTTAATCCGGACGAGCGCATGTGGACCTTATTCGTTTTACTGCAAATTTAACTCAACATAATATTAAATTAGTTTAGTCATTACAAAATTGGCTGAAGTAAACAAGAAATATGTAGTGTTTACCTCGACAACGTTCTTTGGTATTTCAACGTTTTTATCCGGACCATTAGTAAGAATAAGCGGCTGTTACAACATCAATAAAGCTTAATTTAATGTAAGCCGAATTAATGGGTGCGCAATTATTTTGGGCTTATTTAAGGAGTTATTGTGCGTGTTGAAGAGTAATTAACTTTGGTCGTGTCCTTACCAGGATGATTTATTAATTACGAATGTCAACCCGTTACGAACGCGACAAATTGTCCACGAATAGGTATTTGTATAGTTTCGTGTTAAAAAAAACTTGTACAAGATTTACATTAAATACCTGCCCATTTCAAACTAACTTGTGTTGGTGATTTATAAAAGAAGACATAGGCGAGATATTTTAATATGTAATATGTATTATGTATTAATATTAACTATTTTATATGTTTAAATACTTTCGGTGATTATTTCCATTCCATGCGTTATCTATGTGTTTCGAAGTCGAACATTTTCTCTTTGTATGTTATTTTATTTGAATGTTAGTCATCGAATATATCCTCAGCTTCTTTGATTTCTTTATTTAGCGTATGTAGTAATTATTATCGACTTCCGAGTTTAGGTATAGGTATGAATTAACTACCTATCTCACGAAAAATATAAGTAGTTAAAATGTCATCATAATTTCATATTTTTACTATAAATAAACTTCTCATCAAGTAATCCTAGCTGCTCTTGTGTTTTTTTTGTGCGACACTTAGACACATATTATGTCAATTTTATTTTAAATAATTAGTCAAATAACTTTTCACTCAAGATTATAGGTAACTAACTCTAACTTATGCCGATTCTAGCTAGCACTATCTCGATGAAGTCGGACTACTTAAATTACTTCGTCGGTAGAGTAGGTGTGTTGGCTATTGCTACCACAGGTCAGCGGGTCAATGTAGGCACGGCCCACCAATCTATGTTTATCTGATTCTTTTAACGGGTTAAATTGTTTACAGTCTGAACAAAGAGGAGCAAGCGAGCGTGTAATGATTGATATTATTATGAAAGAGTTTAAGTTAAACTAAGTAAGTAACTGCGGACGGGTTAACTGGTATGATTTGTCAGATATCGCATTGTCTAAGCGGTCGAAGAAAAGGATAGGAATAGAAAAGAATGAAAAAGGTCCAACACAAAAAGCAAAGCTCTTAAAATGATGATGAAGCGGAAGTTAAAAAGCGCTCCTTTGAGTCTAGTTAAACATTAAACTCTTGAAATACACATTATAATTTTATCGAGTTTAAGTTACATTTTAACTCATTTCCAAATAAACAATATTATATACGGCACATGGTAAAGCATAACATCAAGTCACATATAATTTTATCGAGTTTAAGTTACATTTTAACTCATTTACAAATAAACAAAATTATGGACGTCGCATCGTACAGCATAACATCAAGTCACATATGCAAGTTCCACCAAATACTTTATATGTATAGACCAATCAAGCACTTTTTGCAAAACAAATAACTTGCTAACCGTCATTTGCCATCCATCACTCAGTCAGCACCGGTCATCACGTCGGTATTCGGCAACCGTCATCATCATTATCAGACTATGTACTCATAAGATCTGTGGACAATTCGACAAGAATTTAGCGGATTAGTCCAAATTCTTGATACTCCCAAACTTCAAGTGACAGTTAATAAAAATAATAAGGTCCTCCTAGCCGGTTTTCGACTACAATGGTTAATCTCAACAAAGATGAACCGTCCGCGCGGTAATATTATAGTGCACAAGTATGTGCGCAATACACAGGCGCACTCTCTGTTCCTTCACTTTCACAATTCGGTGAGACGGCAGTCTGACATGATCGTAGAGAGATTAGGCGCAGGACCAACGGCTTAAAGTACTTTCTAAGGCACGGGGGTGTTAACACTACCAACTTCTTGACTCCGGAGCTGTGTCTGAGTTATTTCTAAGACGGAAAAATGACAGTTATCAATTGATCAATAACTTTTTTGGGAGTATTGTAAGCCATACAATTCTAAAAAAAGTCAATGTGGGATGTGGTGGAGTTATCATCTCCCAGTTGCAGGAAAGCAAACCTGTTGTAGGCACTTTTACATAAAGAAACGTATACGTTGCCAACCTTGAAAAACGAGATGTAATGTGATTCGTCTATTGTTTGAACGCACTATTGACGGTAAGAATTACTCGTCTTTCAAAACGAGCAGCAACTAAGTATTCGAACACATTTTAACAGTTTGTCAAATTACTTTATTTGGTCATCATCGTTTAAATGCCAGATAATCTTTCCGTTTTCGGTTAAAACGTGTATTTAATTGATTACATTTTCCTAACCGAACGGTATGAGTAATAAGTCGAAGTCTTCAACAAAAATATTTATTGCTTATTTCCATAGCAATACGAACTTAATCTCGTCTATCCCGGGTTTATTACACCTCTTTATACCATTGACAGAGGTCGTTTATAACTTGCGACGGTCCAAGTGCTAGTATTCAATTACATCGAAATTCTTTGTCTGCGGCCATAATTTGACTGAGATCACAGTAATTTCGTATTTGTAATATTCCATTACAAGTAGCATGCGTGACTTGTTATACGAACATAAATTAAGCGAGACATTAAATTGATGTATGGTCATTCGTATTTGCTCTTGGAAACGTAAGTCTTAAGTCTCGGGGTTAAGACTTATTAGCTTTAAACAAAAATAGCACTGCTATTTTATAAACTCGTTTCATCAATTCGGTCGGCTATCGAGTTCTACTTCGACACTTCTATATTGTCTTGGGGCTGGTTTTTCTCGGAAACCACTTTGCTTCGTATAAATAGGAGTCACAGAGTCTGTTTGGGAGACCGGTATGATAAAGTTAAATACGGATTTCTATTATCGTGGGTTTACCGAGGTTTCGGTTCATTGATAATGTGGATTTTGGAAAGTGCTTTTATCAAACCCTTTCTTTTCGGACTCAATAAAAATACAGCTATTATTTTAGTTTGAATTGACACGATTTTATTTGGATTGGAGCTTTGCGTTACAGGCTTTTTGATTACTTTCGTTATTTTTTGTTTATGTTGAGCTACGAAATTTCTTTATCTTTTTCTTTTAAATAATTTAATAGCTTTATTTCATATACTGTAAATAATAACAACATCTTTTTCTTTAAGTTGCAACCCTCATGATGAGCTCGTGATGTGAACTGAAACACACACTTCTAGTATTTTTTGAAAAGGTTTTTCATTGCGATCTCATCACATACTGGCAAATATCAACAACCAAAAACTATTTCAGGCTTCCTCACCATGTAAGATCTTATCTATATTTTGAACACTAGCAGAATTTCATTTATTACACATAGTTTAACGGAATATTTAGAAATGGATCTAAAACTATAGCAAATTGCAAAGGGAATTATCATAAATTATTTAAGATTTGTAAAATTCTCCCGGTAAGTTAAAACATAAATACCTATTAGTAGCAAATAACCATTACAGTCAGAAGGATAGCCTAACATTGGTCAACAATAGTTATTGTACCCGGTCAGTGTCTGCGGACAAATTTGAAGTACCTAAAGTAAATAACTACTTTGGTGATAGAACATTAAAGAAACGGTTACCATACCTATTGAATAGTTTGCCCGGGGATTTACGTCGGGAACAAGATACTAATGTTTTTAAAAGAAAACTTAAGAAGTATTTTCTAGCTAACTTAAATTAGTAGGTACTTAAGTTTTGATTTGATATGTTAGAGACTCGTAATCCCACAGACAAACTGTATAAATAGTTTTGTGGGACTATTGTTATTTCACTGTAAAATGTTGTTTGTTTAATAAATAAATAAATGTGACGATCGGACCACACAAGCAATTCTTCCTGAGAGCTATCAACGTCCGTCAACTTAATATCATTTGTCGAGCGTGTTAAACAATAACCTCTGGTTCATATAGAACGATGAGACAGTACTTTGGGTCACATTTGTTTTCATAATTGTTGCAACACTTACTATGAAAATAGTTCGGTGCTATGCAACTGATGCTTAACTCATTTTTAACAAGTTCCTAGATGTTTGTTCATCAGATAACTTGAGTAGTGCTTTTGACTTGTGCAAAACAAGGTGATGTGAGTGCTCACAAAAACGCAAAAAAAATGTGACCAACAACGAAATCTTAAAAAATAAAATAACATCTTACATACACAATTGAACAGCTGATCGGTCGTTTAAAATAAGGGAAGTGCTTTTTTAATGTCGGATGGTGGTCCCGTGCAAAAAGTTTTATTAATTAATAAATTTATTTAAAAGTATAAGTAAGCTTACAGAATAATCTAAAGTACTCACTTTGCTAATTTGTTTTAAGAACCAGAGAAAACCCCTAAGTAAGTTTTATTTCATGAGCACCTTGTCTACGATCTTTTTTGTATTAGCTTTTTGTTCTAAAAGTGTCAATTTATGAGTACATGTGTTTTTATTTTATATTATAATGTGTAATACACTATGCAAACTGTTTAAATATAATAAAAACCAATATCCCGAGCCCATCCTGCATTTTCCTGTAAAATAATAATATTATAATATACTCACATAATAGGTACATTTAAGAAAATTAATTACTTTTTGATGTCGTTTTGAAGGCCCACGTGTCAATAGCTCACTTCAGTTAACAAATACAGTAGCTAATAAATAATACGTTAAAACACGAAACGCTAATCTGTTTCTTAAAACTGTCACAAACAATACTGTCTCAAGCACACAAATCAGTAACTTAACTGGTCCCAACAGAAATCCTACTTATTAAAACTATAATTTGTTGTAATAACTTTCACACCCACGCAAAGCCGTGGGCTCAAGTTTGTCAATAACTTTTATAACGATACCCGTCACATCATAATGCGACATTATGAATTCAATTATGCAAATGCCCAAAGCCGATGAAAAACTTGTTCACTAATTAAAACGCAAACGAGATACGATCACACATCTATCTATTGCACTCTAACCACTTTTGGAATCTGACTGCATAAATTTTAATAACGAAATTATTTTTAAATTAAATAGCTTATTAAATAAGCGAAGTTTTGGTATAAACCAGAATTATATATAAGCTGATCATCTAATCAAAGTAATTTATAAAAAGCCATGATTTGGTTAACAAACAAGACTAAATAATAGCAAATGTGTGATAATTTTTAGTCTTGGTTCAGAGTGTTTTCTAACATGGTTCACTGATAATAACAACATTTCTTATATTTAGGCATTTGACCATAAAATGTATCATTTTGTTGACATGCCTAGATAAAGTTATGAAGAAACATTAACCTGACTTTTAGGTCCGTAGACTTTTCGGTGACCCAAATCGCCTTAATATTACGGCATATGGTAACAATCACGATGTTTTTTGTTGGAGAAATAAATGGAGATGTCTAAAAGGTAACAACATTGTTTAGCAAACGCTTTAGCAATGTATACGAGGACCATATCCCCAATGTATCCCAATCCCAAATTCATGTCGCGCCACTCTAATCTTCACACAGGGACACAGACAGGTAATTAAATATTACTTACATGGCACACAATGCGATTGCTAATAGCTGGTCCCTCAAAACGCCAGAGGCTTTATTATTTCATACTGAACCCAACGAAGGGACGTCAATTATTAAGCTGCATAATGTACGGAGCCCTACTCTGTCGTACACGTCCGTATTTTCGACTTTAACCGTCCTTGTCTTGCCAGCAAAGCAATGTGAGTGTGCGTAATAACTAGAGTACGAACAAAGTCTTTTAGAGTAAAACCCCTGTCGGGACATGACATTCCAGTCACATGTTCGTCAAACACGGGGTATACGCCCCTCCTTTACACTCCTGTATATTAGGAGAGGAACAGCAGATCGTGTCCAACGTATGTCAGAGGGCAGGTCATAATCCTTTGCCCCCAGTCAGATATTAACATTTAGACAAGTTTTATGTAAATACGTTGCCGAAGCAGCTTCATTTCAAAGATCATCCGCTTAGAAAGATTTGCTCTGGAATTATGTAATTTTGTTCAAATGGTACTACTTAAAGAGTCAGAGATTTCTAAAAGGTAGATAGTGAATATATATATATATATATATACATTCGTTTGGTTTAATGAATTCAGTCTTTAGCATTAAGTATCTATAAAATCTCTTCAAAATTTGACAGATTTTGATGACTCACCGTTTTGCGATGCTTAAAACAATTTTACAAAACCTCTATTAAAATAATTTTACTGCTTCATATAAAAATACTATCACTCAAAGTTAACGAGCAATTTTTCCTATTAAGCCAATATCGCTCAAACATTTTTCCCTTCAAAGAGGAAGTTCGGCCATTCGCTTAAATTTATCACCCCTACTCCCATAACTCACGTACTTGTAATCAAACTAACGTAGGTACTATACACAGCTTTATTACTATAGACTTTATTGGTTCTTAACTCTATGGCCAATTAGCTAACAATTCAGAACTAGACCCCGCCCTTTTTATTTGACTCCACCTTTTTTATTGTCTAACCCTCGATTAGTATAAAATAGTGGTTGCGTAGCATAAAACAATGCTCTATAGGTTACCTAACCCTTAGGTTTTACCCCTTCGATTGGCAATGGAAGCCATCATTTTATTGAAGGCATATAACATGTAGGCAGGGGTAGGCTTGAATAAGGAGACTTTGATTAACAAGACATTAGACAAATAAAAAAAAATACAATAAAGTTTTTCTAGAATATAATTTTACCAAACAGATGCTAACTCTAACAAAAATACTTATTGAAGCAGATGAAGAAAATGTCCAAGCCCGAAGAATTGCTGAATCAACACAATCATCATCCCATCACACACTTAGGTATACAGAAAATATTTTTCAATCTCCTTCAAGATCCACGCAAACGCGTTTCGACTAGTGCAATCGCAAAAAGGAAATCCCAAACGGAATATCGAATAGAAAACGCCATTCTCAGTTCGTCAGTTCATTCGTTGATAGTCTAGTATATCGCGCCATCGTATCCGGCGCCTGACTGATTGGATTCCCTCCTTTGCTTCGTGTGAAATAACACGTCAGTCAAATACAAGCTATAATAAATTCAATTTTCTCTCCCTCCGTGGAATGACGACTGGACAGGATTAAACGTCCTATTCGCCTTTTGTTTGCTACAATACCGGTTCTGTTTTTCCCATTTCACGTTTCCCGTTGGCGGGAAATTCGCAATAAAAGAACGACGGAGAGCGTTAAGCGTATTCGTAACGTTTGGTGATCGAATCGACACTTAGATCTAGAATACTTTTAATCGAGGTTTGTAGGCTACATTTCTTTTATCCAGTGATTTTCGCGTAATACTTGTTTTACTAAAACTGGTAGGAAATTAGTAAGGGAAACAAGATTAAATGGGAGTAACGATGTATACGGACAGATAGACAGAAAGGGAGAAACAGTGTAATAAAACAGTGCCATACTATATTATATAAATAATATATAATAGAATATATTTACAGCCAGCTAGTGATTTAAAAGGTTTCAACAGTTATTAATTTATTAATTATCTTTGTTTTATCTGTATTATGTGGACGATAGTTAAACTCTCTCCAAACTTTGTGTAAAATTTAATAAGCCACAAAAGTTAATTAATCAGCTACGGTAAATTTACACTAGTCGTAATAATCAATTTCTTAGAAGTATTGTAACTAGAGGCGAAGACGTAAAAGTTGGATACTACACGTATACTAATTAAAAGTACTGAGTTAGTTATTGATTTAACACTGAAGCTGTACCCATGTGTAAGATTAATAACAAAATTGAAGAGAACAAATATGTGGAATGTGATGTCGACAACAAGAAAATAGCTAGACTCAAAAGCGCACTGGTAATGAATGCAACACGAAAACAAAAAAAAACAGTTACAACACATAACGAGATTATCAGCATTGTTGAATAAAGCGCAATGCTTACAAAGAGTGCGGAGGAGGTTCTCAGAAGCCTCGCATCGCGTTGCCAATTAAACGTTGCTCTTGCATTTTTTGTTTGCGCATACAACACGAACCGAATTGACTCTAACTTATGACCGTGTTCCGACTTGCAAAAGGCTAATGGAATTTAAAAAAGATTGAATTTTATTGGCGACTCACGTCGATGCTCCGTTAGGAAAAAAGGAAATTGACGGAACACAGCGCTTATGACCAGGATATTGCCAAATACTTTCTACGTAATGTCCAGTGTCTGTAGTTTAGAATTTAATCTCTAAAATCGAACTCGAATTGACTCTGGAATCGAGTCGCCTCCTGGCACACGAATATCAAGTTCTATAATAGCGCCAAGAAATGTTTTATTGGCCTTGTCGCTTCTTCAACTCGCAATAAAGGCAGCTTCTAAGATTATCGTCTGTTATAAACTCCTTTTCTATATTTCTCTTTGTTTTGTACATACCCTTACGTGTCTACCGTATTGAGTTTCTGATTTAATAAACACTATAAGGCCCCAATATTTTTACGTGCAAAATCCGAATGAAAATTGGGGATTTTAAAATTTAAACGGTCGCATTCATTGGGCGATGATTGCAATGCGTTCAATTAATCCAAAAGTGTTTTTATTTTGAGTAACGGCCTCCGAAGTCGATCCAATAATACATTTTAAAAGTATGCCGTCGAGCGAACGTCTGATTTGCATTCGTAACATGAGCCCATAACTACCTTCCTCCAATTTGAATTTATTCTGAATAAGGCGCTATAAAACAATCCGTTCGGTTATTTAACGCTTTAGTCACGCGTTTTATCATGTCTTCTTTTATTTTTAAAGTTTGCGATATGTTTTTTTTTAATATTATTTCAAAAGTGTCTTTATAATATAAAAATATCGTGTCTTTTATTTTTCATATAAAATTTCCAATCCAAATGAGCGCATATTTAATAACTAAGATGCCAGTCTATTACTGGATCCGTAAAAGGCCGTCGGCGTCTTTTGAGGTCTATCCTAGAGTCGAACCATACTCGGTGACAACCAGTGCCTTGACAATTCAATACCACTGCGATAAGCCCCATTACAAATATCACATGACAACTCGGGAACCGCGATACATAAAAATCTTGGCGTACCCACGGGCTCGGTGATGGGCCCATAATTTTATAATGTAAGACAGCTACCTGTGAGTGGGTTTATCTAAAGTATTATGCGTTTGGAGCAAACGTTTGCTGTATACGGTTATTATTTCGAACATTTCTGATAAGCTGGACTGTGTCGGGTATTTACAACAGAACATTTAAAGCTTCTTGTTTGAGATCTTGTTCTAATTTTTTTTTTCCTTAAACTCAATATTTTTGGTATTTCTGATATAGAGATGCATAGAAAAATTTACAAAATTTGAGAAATTAGGTTATTTATAACAATATACTTTTTGTCGTGTGATTATGGTTCGATATTTGGTGAGTATTGCGCCTAAAAACTAACACACCACTGTGGTGCGGGGAAAAAATATGGCGGATGCAGCCTTAGGCGTGGCTGTGGGTGATAATAAAGTGGACTGTATTTTGCGGGGAATATAAATAAGATGGATTTTCCTTTAGAAGATGAAAATAAAGAGAAAGGGGCAGGGATAGCAGGTTGGAAATGGAAGCTCACCTCGAGGTCTTCTTACATATGCCTTCCAAGACACGTGGGCGGCCACCCAGGTTACACAGCTTTCCTGTCTCTTCTGCGGTGTATCTTCTTAAAGTCTTTCGCAACTCTTCGATCACATAAATACGCACAACACAGAGATGCACAATAGTCATGAGGTTGGTTCAATCACACACGATCCGAGTGCCTAGTACTTTGAGAGCGCGGTGTACTGGCGACTGTTGCGGTTACGATTTCGTACGTTACTAATGTATGGCGTTTCGTTCGGTGAGCGGGAAATGGAAAAATAGGAGGGTAGATACATATAAAAATAATAACACCTACCTAACCACTTTGATTTAACAACGAAACCCAACATCCCCCCGGCCTTGAAGTTACCCTTCAAAGGAAAGAGAGAAAAATTAAGCTCTACATAGTGAATGTAGAGCGAAGCGGATTGATATATAGCGGGTGAATAAGCAGTTAATTAAAACTAGAGATGGAAAGTATAACTAAAAAGTAAATCTATATAAAAGAGTCTATATAAAGACCAAATGAAACTAAAGGAGAGAAAAAAAATTAAACTTAATAGTAAGGTGACTCTACTGAGTCGGGAGCGGGCAAAGCCGCACAACTGGACGTTTATAAGTGCCAGCTCTCGTTTTTACCTCCACAACGCGGGTTACGCCATCCTTTCCGGGATAGATGCATGTAATAAGGCCTAAAGGCCACTGTAAGGGTGGAGCATTGTCTACAATTAATAAAACCACAGTACCCACGGTAACCGGGTTTGACGGGGTATTCCATTTTTCTCGCGACTGCAAGCAATGCAAATACTCCGATCTAAAGCGCTTCCAATACGATTGCACAAGTGAATCCATTAAAGAGAACCGGGACAACAAATTTTTATTTTCGTAAGTCAAATCGGCCGCGGGAAGGAACTCTAGAGGTGCGGTTGATAAAAAATGTGAAGGTGTGAGCGCTAGCGGCTCTGATGGGTCAGAACTAAGCGCGTATAGAGGTCGGCTATTTAGTACTGCCTCGATTTGCGTAAGGACTGTCGCCATTTCTTCATAAGTAAGAATTTGGTTTCCTATAACGCGAAACAATAAAGACTTAGCGCTTTTAATATTCGCCTCCCATATACCACCAAAATGACTTGCGGTAGGAGGATTCATTCGCCACGTAATGCGGTTTTTTGCAAGCTCGTTACTGAAATTGCGATAGTAATCATCCGACAATAAAAAATCGTATAATTCATTAAAATAGGCTTTAGAGGCGACGAAATTAGTACCGTTGTCGCTATATAAATAACTACAAGGACCACGGCGCGATATAAAACGTTTGAACGCATCAATAAAAGAAACAGAAGTTAAGTTAGACACAAGTTCAATATGAACTGCTTTCGTAACTAAACAAATAAATAGACATAAGTAGGCTTTCACACTACGAACGCCTCGTTTGCGGTAAGGAGTAATATAAAGAGGCCCTGCGTAGTCTACACCCGTGTGTAGGAACGCCTTGCACTGCTCAAGTCTGCATTTGGGCAAGTCGGCCATTGGCGGAAACGTAGGTTTAGGATTCGACCGGAAACAAATATTACATTTATGTATGCGTTGTCTAACGATACGTCTCGCGGATATAATCCAATATTTTGATTTTATTAAAGAAATTAACAATTGCGGTCCAGCATGAAAGTTGTCGCGGTGATAAAAATCAATTAAAAGTTCTACAATACGTCCTTGTTTAGGTAATAAAATAGGGTGTTTAGAGGAGTAGTCTAACGACGAGTTCGATAAGCGACCTCCGACGTGTAAAAGTCATCGTACAGACGAGCGGTAGCCGATAAAATGGCGCGTTTTGTACAAACGGGGGATGGACTCGAAATGTCAAAAACAAAACTATCTTGTGCGGGTAACCAGCGCAAGCCTAAAATCTTAAATGTATTTCCAACATCAAAGGAAATAGATTCAGAATGTCGGTGCGATTCAGGTATGTGCGTGAGAAATTCGAGTGAATTCGACGACCATTTGACCAAATCAAACCCACCGCTTTTGAAGAGATGGATCAACTCATCAGCTGTCTTAACTGCTTCCTCAAGAGAAGAAGCAGAAAAAGCAAGATCATCCATATACACGTCTCTTTCGAGAACGGCGGCCGCCTTAGGCCACTGGTGCCGTTCGTCGCTGGCGAGCTGACGCAGCGTGCGAAGCGCCAAGAATGGCGAAGATCGAAGTCCAAATGTTACCCGAGTGAACTCAAACACTTCAAGCGGGTCACTATTAGAAAAACGGTATAAAATCCGTTGAAATTTGCGGTGCGGAGCATTTGTGAAAATGCATAAATACATTTGTTTTACGTCGGCAAAAAATGTAATACGAAAAACGCGAACATTCAATAAAATGTGAAAAATATCAGCCTGTAGATTTCGACCACTGTGCAAGATATCGTTTAATGACAGACCAGTGTCAGTCTTGGCACTGCCATCGAGGACTGGACGGACCTTAGTGGTCGCCTTGTCGTCGCGAACTACAGGGTGGTGCGGTAAATAAAATCCTGGGGATAGGCACTCCTCAGGTGCGGTGCGGGTGAGAATACCTTTATCGAGGTAATCTAAAATAATATTATCATATTTTATTTTGAGATCAGGATTTTTTGCGAATTTATTCTCAAGAAACAAAAACCGTTTCTTAGCGGTGATAAAAGAATTACCTAAATTATTAGGATTATCTTTAAAAGGAAGATCAACAGAATAGCTGCCATCAGAATTACGAACAGTCGTAGAAGCGTAAATATCCTCACATTCTTGCTCATCTGGACTTAAAAAGGTGCGCGAAGGCATCTCCTCAACGGCCCAAAATCGCTCGACAACTTCGTGAAGCGGGTCCTGAGTGAAAGCACAGAGCGTGCGCGAAGCGGGTAGCGGGTTAACAATAGGCGCGTCACCCATAATTAGGTAACCTAATGTAGTTTCAAAGGCGGAGGGCATATTACAATCAGAAGATTTAATTCTGTCAAAAAGTAAAATTTTACAATATAAATTCACACCTAAAAGCATATCTATTGGTCCGGGCTGAGAGAAGATATCATCAGCAAGCGGTAGGTTTTTATACAAGAAACTAATAGCGGCTGTATCGACGTGCGAGTCCGGCAACTGTGACGTAATGCGATCAACGATCATAGGTTGCACAGAATATACGCAACTATCATCAAAGCGAGATGTGAATTTGAGTGAGGTAATACCTATAATTTTTTGACATGTTCCTCCTATGCCTTGAACTTCCGAAAAGCGGGTTTGTTTATTTATAGAAAGCGATAGTCGCTTGCAACAATTAGCAGTAATATAATCACTCTGAGAGCCTGGATCAATCAGACATCTCAAGTAGTGAGTGCGGTTAAAAGTATCAATAACTTTAATTTTAGCGGTTCCTAATAAAGTAGTAGTTTGCAAACGATTAACTCGATCATACGAAACTGTACAAACCGAAGCATTATTATCGTTACAAACGCGATGCGGTAAATTATTATTGACTATATCTGGACTAGGAGCAGACGAACATTGTTGAGTCATGCTCAGGCCAGCAGTGCAATCGGCAGGTAGGGCGTGCGAGGCGCCCGCGCTGCGAGCGGGAACAATAGCGGGGTCTGACGTCACCGCGCCGATATTGCAATTAGATTTTACGTTTGAATTAAAATGCAGTAATGAATGATGTCGCATAGAACAGTGCGAACAATTATGTTTAGACGTACAAGAAAATGTTTTGTGCTTCACACTTAAACAGTTGTTACAGAACGAATTTGTTTTAATAAAATTATATCTCTCATTCGGAGTCAATTTCATAAAAGAAGAACACGAATATAAATGCTCGTGTTGTTTACTATAGCACAGAGCGCATTTATTATTATCAATATGCGAACCTAAGTCCGTATTGACAAAAGATTTAGTTAAAGGTGAAGGGGTGTGCTTATTGCGTTGTAAATTATAATTAACCGGATTATGATTTGTATTAGGTGAACGAGATAAAACTTTACTTTGTTCTTTAATAAATTCAATTAAATTATGATAAGTAGGTATTTTATCTTTACGGTACGTTATCTCAAATAATTTAATTGTTTCTGAATCTAGTTTTTGTAGTGCTAAATGTAAGAAAATAAAATCATTTAAATCGTTAAGTTTTAGTTGTTTAAGTGCTTCTATAGAGGAATCGAAATTATTAATAAATGAGTCTAACCCGGTTGCGGTTGTACTAGAAAGCGGTTTAAAATGTAACAACTGGTTAAGATAAGCGGATGCGAGCGAACGAGGATCATCATATTTTTGAACTAAATTTTCCCATATAATATTATAATTATCTGCAGTCGGTGCCAACCCTGCGCAAACGCCCGAGGCTGGACCGGTTAGTTTGCTGACTAGGTAAAAGACGCGTTCATTATCAGTGAGCGAAGTGTTATCGTGGATCATGCTTTTAAATTGTTGATAAAACATTGGCCAATTCCTAGCATCTCCATCGAATGATCTGAGTTCGATAGGCGGAAGGTGGGGTTTCGATTTAGGAATAACTTGTTGCGGTTGAACAGAATATTGTTTTTCGTTATCAAATAGAACTTGTTTAATATAACAGTACATATCCTCGAATGACGTCCAAGAATCGTAATCGGCTTCAGATTCGGGATGCAGTTGTAAATTTAACATATTGTAAGAATCTAAAATATTTTGATAATCTGTACGTAAAGAATCAATATTAACAGCGATTGAAGAAAATGTTCGAAAATACTGAGAATTAATTTCTGCCTTTTTAGCATGTTCAAAAATGTTTTGTACGCGTTTATAAATAACATCGCGTTTAACTAAGTAAATAGCTAACTGGTTTTTATTAACATCGAAACCTTCTTCAACAATACCTTCACTACCTCTTCTTTTAGATTTAACCATTGTAAATAGTTATAGTTAAATAGCGGTAGGTATATAGAAAACGAGTAAATTAGACAATAAATGAAATGAACTTAGACAGCAAAAAAATAAAAATAACCTAGTGTAAATATTACTAAGTAAATTAGAAATAAATCAATTCGAACGCGAATATAGCCAGTATCGAACTGATTAAAAATATCGGGACTAAAATAAAATAGCGGTAAAGAAAAAATAAAAACTAAAATTAACAAAAATAAAGCGGGGTAGAATAACTTCTTATGTGCGAGCAACGTACTTGTGCGATCGTAATGGCGGAGCGGATGACGTAAAAATGTAATCGAAATAATTACAAAATATTACAATAGCGGGAAAAACAAAATTATAAAAATATAATTTATGCTGAACAACGTAGTGCGGTGCGGAATAATAACGAAATAGCTGCCCAAGCGGGAATAAAAATATAAATAGGACAAACTATTTTAATTACGCTTTAGTCAATGCATAGAAATTATATTTTTACTTTGCGGATTAAACGAAATCGGATAAAATCCGGGAGAAGTGACCAAAAACAATGGTGAGTATTGCGCCTAAAAACTAACACACCACTGTGGTGCGGGGAAAAAATATGGCGGATGCAGCCTTAGGCGTGGCTGTGGGTGATAATAAAGTGGACTGTATTTTGCGGGGAATATAAATAAGATGGATTTTCCTTTAGAAGATGAAAATAAAGAGAAAGGGGCAGGGATAGCAGGTTGGAAATGGAAGCTCACCTCGAGGTCTTCTTACATATGCCTTCCAAGACACGTGGGCGGCCACCCAGGTTACACAGCTTTCCTGTCTCTTCTGCGGTGTATCTTCTTAAAGTCTTTCGCAACTCTTCGATCACATAAATACGCACAACACAGAGATGCACAATAGTCATGAGGTTGGTTCAATCACACACGATCCGAGTGCCTAGTACTTTGAGAGCGCGGTGTACTGGCGACTGTTGCGGTTACGATTTCGTACGTTACTAATGTATGGCGTTTCGTTCGGTGAGCGGGAAATGGAAAAATAGGAGGGTAGATACATATAAAAATAATAACACCTACCTAACCACTTTGATTTAACAACGAAACCCAACAATATTGAACTGTAATTTTTAAGGTAACCTTGACTGTTACTGCATTGCGCAGTAACTTTAGTGCCATTGGTCCTAAAATAACTATTAATTACTTACACTTATATTGTTTACACTTATATTAATTAAGCATTTCATTTTGTTGCAGGTAAGAAACTAAAACATGTCGCAGCATATGTCACGGTAATTGATTCTGCAGTGGTGCAATGCGTTCCTTTGATGGTAAACTGAAATGCGCGAGAGTGCCTTTTAACAATAAGTGGTACGTGGCTTCAAACTATCTCTAGATACGTCAACTGCATTTGTTGGAGGGACATAAAGCTTCAGCTCAAAAAAATCAGCAAGCTCAGTGCGACTGAGTAAATCTTAATATAGAATAAAACAGTGTCATACTTTATTAGATGTGTTACATTCAGGGGGTAATTCTGTTTGTCTAATGCAATGACTTTCACAAAAAAAATTTTAAAGGATGTCCCATTTAGTTATTCTTTAAGAGGAATCGATCATTTTCTAAATGAAGGCAGTTAATAAATTTAGAACATTTAATACAAATATGAATAAAAAGAGTTTTTTCAGGATCTAATTTAATCTAATTGCATTTTTACCTAACATTGTATTTATTTTTTCACCGAAAAAAAAACCGATGAAGTAATTGAACCTAAAACTATTATTATATTATGAATATTGCCCAATAATCAGGGGCAAGGTGCCCTCTCCATCTTTACGTCGTTGACATATCACCAAAACGTTTTGATTCTACGTTCAACTTGCGTAAGGCTAGAGAGTAGAATTCGTTGCCGACTGAAGTGTTCCCTAAACACTATGTTCTAGATACTTTCAAGAAAAAAGTGAATACTCTTATACTAGACATACCACCCACCATCACCCACCCTTGGCCACACCGTCGCTTATCATAAGGTTAGATTGCGGCCAAATGTCTGCCTATTATTAAAAAAAAGTTACGCTGCGAATTAACACAAACACATAACTTTTATAAACTTGTGCTGGCGGTTGTATTTAATTTGTGACAAAAACTGAAACTCCTAAAGCTGTAAAAGGCAGGTAGGAAATAAAAGCCAGCAAGGGACTGAGCTCTGTAATGAAGTGGGGACATATCAACTTGTAAAGGGTGAAATTGCGTTTGAAGCAACATCTAATGAATGTTACGTTGAACTCATTTTCAGTAAACAGTTTATTTTAGGATATATTAAAAGTATTATGATTAAGAATATGAGACTTCAAAACAGTAAAGATGATGACAGTAAAATTGCTTTCATTCTACGAAACGGATAATTTCTGCATGAATCACTAATCGTAAATTTAAACGAACTATCACGTAAATCTGTGTGGTGAATCATTGGGAGCACAAACATTTATAAATGATTTATTTGACTTAATACAAGTTTTAACGAATTTTTAAAAAGTTTTTTAATGAACCTAAAGCAGGATAAAATACCGATAGAATTTCGCTAAACATAAATAGCTCGGATTTATTTCCGAGGGTGGGTGACTCATAAGTAGGCACCTACTACCTCCTAAGATTTATAACACCTTTGAATTCGGGTATAGCCAACGGAAACTGTGATATGACTTTGACAAATGACTTTATGACCCTTATAAAGCTCAGTAACCCTTCAAGCTATAATATTTCCATGTTTGTCACCGATGATTATACACTGCCCGCGCGAGGGATGGTGCTACTTTGAAGTCACCGCCTTAGCCGGTGGTCTACCAGTTATAGTTTGTTCCTTTTATTCTGTCGCCCATATGGCTTCCGTCCCGTTCATATTATACATTACGGGATCTTGGCTTTATGCTAAACGATGTTTATCGTCTACCGCTTCCATTATTTCACTATCCATGTCTTTTGTTTGAGTCTCACTATTCCGTTCGATTTTTATGGCTCCGCCAACATTTGAAAGGAGTTACACAGGCTTAACAGCGGTAAATTAGATTTATTTTATGACTAAATTGCTCTCCATGTAATTGCGTCGAATGGATTATAATTCAATATCTATTTTAGAATGCAATCGAGATTAGAATAATTGGTGTTGGTGCTAGCTTTGGAAGACCCTGGATTCAATTTAGCGGATTACAATAACGATTTGATGGCAGATTGTTGAGATGAAGAATGATTGGATCGGACACATCATAAAAGAGGGAATTTATAGTTGAATCCAACGTTGTATTATATCACTTCATGTTACTGTTACCAGATGAATCAATCCGTATGATTTCATCGAAGACGGACAAGAAAATTCTATTTTCATATCTTTATAGGCGCGGCAGTAAGAGGATTTCGCGGCAGAGAGACGTTTACAAGAGCCCTAACAATGTTATTCTTCGACTTGTCAAGCCCACGAAGAGCGGAGTGATCAATCATACCAAAGTGCTGCGCTAATCGTGGCATGTATCGATTGTCGATTTGTTACAAGACGAGGGTCATATCGATAAACACGGAAAACAATTGATGCGCCGACCAATAAATCGTGATTTACTTTTATGGCCGCGTGGTTTTTGTTGATGTTGAAGAAAGTTTATGATAGTACGTATTATTACGATCGTAAAATGATAATTTGAATTTGTATTGACTCGGTACGTAGTTTAAAGACTGTGTCTTGTATCGTGTCGTAAGCGTGTACGTTATTTCGTTCGAGTGTATTGTTTATTAATTTTGTGTTTTTCCGACCGTCGTAAAACTGTTCGGGTTATGTAAAACTATTTCGTAACTTTTAAGTGTCTTTTCATGGTATAATTTCAAATGTATCTACCGATATACTATAAGTAAAAATCGATTCGATAAAAATAATAATGTTTTTTTACTGATTATCATACAAAATTAGTTCTTCGTGCGCATAAAATCGTAGACTAGTCACTCGTTCATACATTGCATACTAGCACATCACTACATTTAAGCCCCCTTCCGATTCGGGCTTTAATCCAGATAATACATGTGTCGCATCTTATTACCAATCTCAGATTGTGGCAAAGGCAAACACGTGAACGTCGCGAGTCAACATGATATCACTTACCCGACCTTTCCTAGCAAAAGTGTGTTTGTATTGACGAATTCTTTTTCATCTCTGGCTTGTTTGCTGAAAGAGGATTACATACTGACATGAAAACATGATAAAAGTACCTTAATAGGGATAATACTTTGTTTTATTTTTATCGATACAAAAGTAGATCGACACTATTTTATTAGATTTCGAGATGGTTCGTCTGGAATTTTGTGACGACCCAAAAATGGGTTATTGAATTACAAAGATAAAAAGCCTTCAGTCGTAGGTATTGACTGATTGGAACCATCTTAGGAATATTATCACTTCTTAGACTTTATAATTTTATGTCATATAAATCGCAAAAAAAGTCCAGTCCTCCATTTTTTCGTCCTCTTCTCCATTTCGTGTCTGATGTGAAAAATGTAAAGAAAATACATATTTTTGGATTGTGATCTAGATCTGTACAATGTAAAAACATTTTAATGCTTATATTGATTTTAGTCTGTTTTGTGTGCTATGAATAAATAAAGAAACATTTCATAGGCCCACTTGCGCACGTCTGGATTAGCTATTCCAGACTTCTTCAAGGCCAGTTATCGGAGTTGAAAGTCTACTTGCACAAGTCTGGATTAGCTTATCCAGAAAGTCTACTTGCGCCAGTCCAGATTACTAATCCGGACTGGTACAAGTGGGCTTTAATTAGATAATGGGCCTGGAACAAATCCAGATCAGCTAATCCGGAACGTACGCATGTGGGTCATAAAGATTTACCCCCTTAATAATAATGAATGCCACTGCTATAACACTGGTTCATATATGAGTCGGCGCACTTGGAATTAATGACAGATGAGAGACAGATGAGACATGACATAGGGTAAAACCAGGATTGACGCCCCAGTGGTATAGATGCCCCGATTGTAATTACTCTAGTTTCGCAAATACATAGCGTGTTATTTTATTTATCTATCGAGAGACTTTGCAACGTAATTTATATGGATAAACTTAACGTTATTTATATGGACTTGGCAACTATCCCCTATATGGGATAGATGTCCCAAAATTTAGAGGTCCGCAATAATCGGTAATACTCTGGAAATATCAAAGGTAATATTTTTTTCCTTTCATAAATTCTTAGATTAAATACCAAAGTACTGGCCAGTTTTACAGATAAAAGAATGAAATAATTGTATATGGATATAGTTTTCAAAAAGTGCGGCATCTATCCCGGTTTTACCCTAGTGGAGACAAACATTTCAAATTAGCCGTCTCATATTCAAGTGTTATAGGTAGCAATATCAAATTCATTATTAGTAAACGGGCTACAATTTGACACCTTGACAGTGCTTACAAATTTTTGATAGCTCTAAATATAACGTCTTTATCTTTACGATTTCTCCTTATGCTAAGTGACAACTACCATAAATTCCGTACCGGGAACTCGTAAAAAGTCGTATACAGTTGTCAACGTGGCATGCCTTAATGTGGCGCTGAATTAGTCGCTCTTAGTTCACTAATAAATTAAACTCGAGCAACGAATGTTAAGTGCCGACACTCGATAGTTTTGTGGTTTGTGTACCGGTTTTGAGATCTTCGAAGTTCCGGGACTGAGTGGTACTGGAGAACTTTCATTGCTTTTTCAAATGGTCTTGCGTGAGGTTTGCTGATACTACATTGGTAGGTATAGATATCTTAATAAATTAGTTTGTATTAGTTTACAATTAGTTTACACGTAAATAACGTACCAGTAAGATTAAAATGATTTGGTGTACTTTGACAATCCTGGATTAATATTGGATATGCGTTTTTTTGAATAACTGATAACGCAAAATTTCGGTTTATATCATAATAATTTACTCATTTTATGTCGCCTGAAATAACTTGGTTTGGCACTTTACACAACTTTGTTCTTTATATTATATTTTTACAACTAGAATACCATTTATGTCTTATACTTCTGAGATTACAGAATACCGGAGGCATGTACATATTAATATTAAAGGTTATTGACCTTGCCTTACTCTATGTCGAGGCTGTCGAGCTTCAGAATACTGCGCCTTTTCAGTCGGTTCACAAAGTAGTCTGTTATGAGTCTATTTGCCAGTTGGCTAGGGTGATTCGCGAGTCGCTTTTTGTAATTGGCTGAGGTGTTTTTGATTTCCTCTTTAATAGTGTTAATATCCAGTACTTCGTGCAGTTCCCTGTTTCTGATAACCCAGGGTGCGTTAGTAAGTTGCTCAAGGATACCATTTTGTGCTCTTTGCACTATGTTGATGCTGGAGTCACAAGCTGAGCCCCACAGCTGAATGCCATAAAGCCATATGGGTTTAATAACTGTGTTGTAGATGAGGAAAATTTTGATAATTTAAAATATATATTTTTTATTAAAGTATGAAGCTTAGACTGAAATTTAACTTTTCTACGAATGATGCAATGCTTAATGTTATTGATGATTATGTTATACCAAGAAGTCCCAAAAAACTTATCAGCAACGATTGCAATGCAAATAAATCTATTAGTATCTAACTGTAGGTATATCTTTTTGTGCTTAGTAAGAGTGTAATCCAATAAATAAACGTTCAAATGAGGCATGCAACACTTGTGAATGACAAGGGTGATGTATGCGTCATGTCCCCCGTTACTATTGTTTTAATAATAACTCACAACGAAACGGAGATAGGAAATATTGATTTAGTTTTCCTACTGCAATTTGTAATTACTTAAAACATTTTTGATATCATGTTTTGGTAAAGTTACTTAAACTCCGGTTTTTCGTATCTTGAAATAAATGAAATAATTTATACCATGTTTGAGGTACATAGATGATATTAATTAGTAAATAGGTATAACATAAAATCACATGTTTTACGATCAATTTAACCAATTAACGTCGTAATTAATTTTAGTTTTTTTTTTTAAATTTAACAAAAAAAGTTTTTCACACCGTAGTCACGTTAAACAAAGAAAATTATACATTACTTGTAGTAACACTTTGAAGGTATTGATCTTTTTGATATAATCGCTAAACAATCTGTCAGCTCCACGCTAAGCAGACGCCAGTCTTTTAATCCTTAATAACATTAAGTAATATACTAAAATAATGTAGTAATAACTAAAAGTAATGTTCCTATGCTGGAATATCAGGCAATTTTTCACGCCTTTCTCTCTAACTCTCTAGAGTGGTCCCGTCTTATGTCACGTTTACGAATCCTTTGACAAATCGACCCAATTCAGGAGACGTTGGGACAGCCCTAATTTATTATTTATCATATTACACAATGAATAACCGCCAGTTATTTATTCCTTTGGTTTATTATTTAACGATAGCTAACGAACGTAATGGATTGCTAGGGCTCACTTGTTCAAAATAATGTACCCTATAATTAAGGGCGTAATTTGAACTTTAAGACGGAAGTAATAAGGATCTAGATAATTGTTGTGAGTGTGAAGAATTTCCTAATTGATATAATAAATTAAGAGGTACTCTCGTGTGAGTGATAACGCGTGAAGATTAAAATGTTTATGGGTATAAAACGCCGTTTATGGTGGTGTGTTGGGGCCTGTTTCTGGAGCCTTTATAAAGAGCCGACTGTCCTTCGTGTGTGATCGTACTATGTGTTAATCTTTCGAAAATAAAACTATTATACTGCTTTCATGAAAATTAAAAACTGGTTTTTGATAATTTGTAAATAATACAGTTACTATATTTTTGATCGTAACAATCATGGTAGACTAGGGGACTTAAGTCGCCCAGATCTGTGTAGATCACTATTTTGTTCCTAACTCATAAGATTTTAAACAAAGTTTAAAAAAAACGCTTATTCAACAATTGTAAAAAAATACTTTGTTATGACTCCGTTTTGACGAAACATCCAAACAGACGGCTTGTAGGGGAATTCCCCTTGAAGCAAAACCTGTAATATTTTGTTAGAATTCTAAGAACTGGCGTAGAATTCGTTTTAAATGACATTCATCTTACTAGAATTATGAACCCGAGCACCAAGAAAATTTTTAATCTTTTTTACTGAAAATCTTAAGTGGATATGCTACCTCGTTTATAAATATCTACGAAACTCAACGGAAGCGTAGCCGCGGCGAATCTTACTTATTAACACAGTGATGAATAATATTAATTGATTTAATAGCCCCACGTATTATAAACAAAAACATAAACATGGATCTGCTTTTATAAGAGCAAGTCAAAAACCCACAAGTATCTAAGAATGATCCACTCGCGAAAACTACAGTACTGCTTCTCTCTTGCAAAAAAAACTGACAGCCAATTATAGACTTCATTTTATACCTCCAAAATATCACAGGGTATTCATAAGCTAGCATACGCAAATGTTTCCCTGGCACAGATTATATAATAGTTACTTTGCTGGTAACAAAACGCACTTGAAAACTCGAGTGTCGCGTCAATCACGAGACGCTTGAGATCTGCAAGACTACCGTGGGAACTCTGTACCGGTGCACATAACAATAAACTTTTATAATCTGATTTATAAATCTGCAGTAACGAAAAAGTTATGAGGTTCAAAAAACAGCGTGGATATTGATATCCTCCTTGAAAAAAAAGTTGTAGAGGGGTCAGGGAGGCCAAATCTGAATACGTAGTACTTGACAAGTATTTTTATTCAGGCAGAGCTTTGACATATACTACTCAAAGTGAAAATAACAGGAAGAATCAACGGATATTATATAAAATTCAACAAACAACTAAGACAGTCAAAATGATCACTTCTTACATTACAATTTTAATTAAAATTAATAAATTAAATTAAGTGGCGCTAGTATCGGTGTTTCCGGTAGCGTTGTTGATAAGCGATATTCCCCGGTTGTGACGTAACAGTGCCTGAAGTGGATGTAACAAAGTATAGGCTAGGATCCTGAAAAAAATGAGGTTTCTGTTTAGGTACAAACATTTGTAGTATGGAAGATAAGAATGACTAAGATTACGATGGTAAGAAGTTGTTCATTTATGGTCCTATCAACCTCATGAAATAAAACATCGAGAGCTAATATTGGTTATAATAACACTAAATATTGGTTGTTGATGTCTAGTGTGAAATGGAGAAAGCGATGGCAAATCACTCCATTGAAATTTACAAGAAAGTCGTTGTGTGTTTCATATCACATGTACCCTTAGTTAGAGGTAGGTACCGCAACAACGGCATGATGGTTACGTAATAAGCTCGGGTTATGTTATAAAAAGTCGACAGAGCTTCAACAATCATTCTTGGCTGCAATCTGTCAATCCCCAGGCTCCCTTGACCTGCTTGAGGCAAAAAATAAACGAAATGACGTCTTGAAATATCACGATCCCGCAATATGAAAGTATTTAGTTTATCGCTCATTTAAGAGCTAAGGTGAAGTAGTAAACCTGACATTCCTACACGCTATGACCATTCATTGCGGTATTAGTAGCTGCGATCCCATACTAACTTGGCAGTAAAACACTAACTGTGCCTAACCGTGGTTATATTGCCAATTAGTCATATTCTATCGAATATCCCATAAATAATATAGTTTGTATTAATTTACTCTAAACAGCTCTAATTATTTTTACGAAATTAAATCAAATTTCACTTACAAAAATTAATCGACTGTGTCATCCGGTGGGACTCGAACCCACGTCCCTTCGCTATCCGGGCGAGTGCTCTTACCAACTAAGCTACGGAGGACGTTAGTCAGTCGACGAATTTTTGCAAGTGCTTGCTACGCCAGTGAGCCGGCGTTCGATTTAATTTTTGTAAGTGAAATTTGATTTAATTTCGTAAAAACTTGCAAAATAATTGCTTAAGTTATAAAAATATAAAAGGTTAAGCTGATTTCATCTTAACTGGTGGTTAAATATTTGTAAAAATATTTCCATTGGATACATGCGGGTACATTCCCCAAGTATTGATGAAATCGAACGCCGGCTCACTGGCGTAGCAAGCACTTGCAAAAATTCGTCGACTGACTAACGTCCTCCGTAGCTTAGTTGGTAAGAGCACTCGCCCGGATAGCGAAGGGACGTGGGTTCGAGTCCCACCGGATGACACAGTCGATTAATTTTTGTAAGTGAAATTTGATTTAATTTCGTAAAAACTTGCAAAATAATTGCTTAAGTTATAAAAAAATATAAAAGCTCTAATTATTATTATTCTCACCAAACTAAGTAAAACATATTTAAAGGTCCATCTGAGGACCCTATAAGGACGCACAGTTTGGTTGACACAATACATTCCCTAATCAAAAAATAAAAATGCCGAAATTCGGTCCTGTACTTTCAAAATAACATTTTAATAGTAAAACCAGATCTTCTCAAGTCGAATCTAAAATAAACCTAAGATAGTCTTAAGAAAACTCCCGGCTCAGGGTAGACCAAACTTGTGAGGGATCTATTTTAATTAGTATAAATAGGACCGCCGGCCCTAATCCAGCGGATCCAGGATAATCCCAAGTCACCGGTAAGGAGTTAAAATAGTTTATTTTCAGAATATATGGGAGCACTCACCTTTAAAATCAAAAGTTATACCACGAAATATATGGATGAATCTATTGTAAGGCTATCTGAAATGTTGCAATACTTCTTGGTGTTAATAATATTTATTTGTTTATTGACACATTACAAAGATCCAAATGCGATAACATTAATTTACTAATCAATTTATTTAATTGTATTAGGATCAGTAACAAATGGTACTTAGAAACTACAATTGTAGTTTATTTTAACAACAGTGAGTACATGAACCATATTACATTAAATAATCAATTTAAATCATTGATCGTGATCTTATTTTAAAAGATTTGTTTCAGCAGCTAACAAAATGATTAAATTGACAACTTTTTATATAACAATATAACAATAATACTTTTTAAATGCAAATGAAATTCAATATTCGGTCACAGAAGCAACTGATGTATGATGTAGTTAAATGTTAAACTGAATATACTATTTTAAAACAATGTACACGTTAATCTCACAAATCCTACTCAGTTAGTCACGAAAGTTTTACCGTAAGGTACTTATTTATTTACAAAGAATCGATTCGTCTGGCCCAGTTGCAGAAGTTATCTGCTTAGATCTAAGTATAATTTTGAATAAAATATGATCAAACTAAAAAACAAAAATGCCGATTTTAATGATGTCTCTATGACAAATTAGATACACTCTAACTTAAGGATATACTTCACACGATGAATTTTATATAACAGATTTAAATCTTCGACGGATTTGGAATTCCTGTGGCGTAAGACGGTCGTCTGACATGTGATTTATTCCTTTTATCTGGGCACAGTTGGGATTTGATCGTGATAAGATCCCACCTTCGTAAATCAAATCGAGATTTGTTCGACAAAATTGTAGAAGCAGACAAAATTTAGGAGACAAGTGTCTAAAATTGTGGCGTTAGCGTTACATTGTTAAGTGACCCGTTGCACTGTGATGTGAATGAATTGTAGATCTACAATACCTTTGCAGAATTAGCCCAGCGCATACTTGAAAGCTATCGTGATTACGATTGAAATCACAAAGCAACATCTGATAAAATATGATATGATTTTCATAATTTCGAAAGCTATTATTGCTTTCTTTATTGCTAATCTTAATTTGAAAGTGACCCGAGTGACCAGAAGTATTGCGATTAGCGATCGCGAAATTGATAAGCGCCTACGCTTGCAGGTTCTTCACATGATAATAATATCATTTGTGCTTAACTTAAAATTTTATGCCATTGATCTTATTTGAAAAATGTTTAGTAAGTAGAATATTTTTAGAGTTTATCCAGTTAAAACGGGTAATATATAGAATACTAGTGGTTCCCCGCGACTTCGCCTGCAAAAGTTGGATTTTCCATATAAACTTTCAACCCCTATTTCAGCCCTTATTATTTTTATATCAGGACAAAATGTAGCCTATGTCCTTTCCGCTGTCTCGAACTGTCTCGATACCAAATTTCATCTCAATCGGTTCAGTAGTTTAAGCATCAAGAGGTAATAGACAGACAGACACACTTTCGCATTTATAATATTAGTATGGATAACCAGTTATGTTGAAACTGCAAAATACGTCAGCATTAACGAATTCAGCTTCGGTAATAACCCGCATACCAGAGTTGTTATTGTTATTTATTACCCTCATGTCAAACTGGAGTTCACAGCTTTTCACCTAATAAACTCGTCTCCAACAGCCAGAAGGCCAGGTCATTAGGCTCCTTGATAAGATAAGCTTTCGGCCCTTTGTTCTTATCGAAACGTCAAAATATTTTATGTCCCCACGATTATTCGGCCGAACAAAAAGCTGGCACTAAAGTGGAGGTGATTATTATGATTGTTTTATGGTGTGGGAAGTGTTTTTATATCCCGCCTTTCGAGACGGGTCGAGGATTTTGTAACCTTGTTGGTTGTTATGTGCGATTTAGTTGGTCGTTTTTAGGGTTCCGTACCCGAAGGGTAAAAACGGACCCTATTAATGAGCCTCCGCTGTCTGTCTGTTTATCACCAGGATGTATCTCATGAACCGTGATAGCTAGACAGATGAATTTTTTACAGATCATGTATTTCTGTAGCCGCTATAACAAAAAATACTTAAAAAGAATAAAATAAATATTTAAGGGGGGCTCCGATACCACAAACGTGCATTTTTCGCCATTTTTTGCTCGATATTTATAATAGCAACAATAATATTCACAGAATGTTGTGCTGTATTTCACTTTAAAAATAAATAATTAATTCAAATTAAAAATAATATATATTTAAGAGGGCTCCCAAACAAACTTGTTTGTTTGTCTAATGTTGTAAGTTAATGGTACGGAACACTTCGTGCGCGAGTCCGACTCGCACTTGGCCGGTTTTTTTTAGGTATTTGGCTTAAAGTTACGAATATTGCTAGATTTCTATTGTTGACCTTGACACTGAGTATTACCATAGTGTTGTTTGCGTTTTCCTCCTATATTGTAATAGTAGATTGTTATACAAGGGACGAAAGTGAACATTCCACTCGTGAGAGCGCCAACAGCTCGAGAGTGGAATGGGTGCTTTCAACCGAGTTAAACATACTATTTTTTATTTCGACTGTGACGAAAGAAATAGTGTATCGATAGACTCGATAGTTGAGGGAAAAGCAATAGTATCGATAAAATATCGATAGTATCGATAGACTATCGATAGTATCGATAGACTATCGATAGTTGAGGTAAAAGCAATAGTATCGATAGAATATCGATAGTATCGATAGTCTACCGATAGTAATGATAGTATCGATAGCTCCGTTAATATAAATACTATGGACACATAGCAATACTATCGATAGTATCAAAGTTCAATATTAAAATCGGATGTAACAAATCACTATAGATAACTGATACAGCTCTGACTATTGCAATAACTATCGATACTCTCGATAGTCGCCTTTTATTTAATAGTAGGAGTATAAAGTAGTAGGGAAAAGCTATTTCCCACCCAGCTATCGACACATGAAAATTCAACTTTCTGAACAGGTGAGATGAAAAGATTATAATAATCACAAATTCCTAGATGCTTCAGTTACAACACTTAATCAATACTTTGGTAAATGCTATCAAAACGCATTCATATCATTAAATTATCGATCGGAGTGTCTTAATAACATTGGGAATAATAAAACAGCTTTTATATGGATAGTGTTTTAATGATCGGGCTTATTAGGGTGACAGCTGCATAGTTCCACTCAAAATTGGGGTAATTTTGTCATTTTGGTAATGCGCTTTTAATTTGAAGACACATTTCGTGTTGATGACAATGTGGATTATTTCGAAATGGAGGCGGTTTTCGATTCGTCGTTCGACGTTTACTTACATTTTGTTTTTATAATACCTTTTGTAATTGCTTTGCTGAATGAGTTCCCGTTTTGTATTCAATGAATGTTTGATTTAAAAATTTAGTAGGAATGCAAATGATTTTAGGTATATTTAAATAATCCAAGCAAGACATGGTATTAGTTTGATAAGTAAATAAATAAATAATTTGTTTTAACAAGCACACCAATTACCTAGCCCCAAACTAAGCGTGAGCTTGTGCTATGGTGACTAGGATAACGGATAGAAATACTTAAATACATATAAACATCCATGACTATGAGGTACAAATGCTCATGCTCATCACACAAACATTTGCCCCTTGCGGGATTTGAACCCGCAACCGCCTGGTTTAGAAGTCCGGTGCGCGAACGACTACACCAAGACGGTCGTCTTATAGTAATTGAGCTTATAACACTAAACACATTGTGACTATTAAGGTTACAAACTTGATGCTTTTAGTTCGTAACCGGAGATATTGTCATCCATCACGCTCTATATGGCAAAACACTTACATTTGATTATGTAACTGTACGAGTACGGACTGTTGATCAAACTAACATTCTGGTTCTGTAGCTAACAATGGCCATTTTTGTGATAACATGACACGAAATATCATTTCGTATTAAAAATTAAAATATTTAATACCTGTGTGCCTGTGTGCTGCAATTGCTGAAGCTTAAAGAGACCAAGAAATGTCAGAAACACAAAACAATAAATTAACTTGCGGTACGAGCTAACGATCGAATGCACACTCTATCCTAGATAGAATTAGACCTAACGGTCGAATGCTTATTTATCCTAGATAGAATAGATTTATTTTTGCGTAATAGAGTTCGAGAATTCCTTCGTTGTTCTACTTTTTTGCGAAAATTCTACAAATGTTTGCTCGCTTGGTATAAACATATCCCTAGAGCGTTTATGTACGGAGAACAGCACGTCAAGGTAAACAAACACTTTGGCATGTTATGCTGTTTTAATAACGGTTATTTTGTGATAAAAATGACTTAGTCTGATCTGCTGGCTACTGTAACGCTTGTAAATGTACAGTAGGCAGCACGTCAAGTTGAACAACGAAAAAAAGCTTTTATTTCCTAGGGAATAGGGCGGTCACAAGGTCCAAGTGGGTTAGTCTGACGTGCGTCAAACGTGTGAACTACGCAGTTATTTAGAAACAGTCAACGAACTAGCAACTGGCACATACTCGTAGTTTCATTTAAAATCTAATAAAGTGGTTTTGTTGATAATTAGTCTACGTTCATGAATATGATTAAAATGCAATTTTGAAATAACAGTGATTTCATGGCGATAATTTTCAACTAAACATCACTGTACAGCCAAGAGCAATGAAATGTTTTAATTAAGTTTTTATGCCATTGTAATAAGGTCTCAAATCGAATGCAAATGTATATTGATGCTCGTGCCTGTACGTTAGAATTAATGTGGTCGATTTTCCATTTCGCTGACACATAAATTGCGAATATCAAAATGACAAGCAGGGTATATTTCTAAACGGATATAAACCTTTCAGGTGGTAAATTGAATAAATGGTATTGTATAAAACATTCAGTAGTTTTTTACTAGATACAAATTTGAATAATATTTAACTTCACAGGTTACTTGTTTTATTTTGACACAAATAAAAGCTAGTTAGAAATTTATACGAGTGAGCATTTTAAAAAACCTAAAGTCAGCCTTTATACAGGGTGTTAGTATAAGCAGACTAATCCTTTAAGGGGCTGAATATGACCATCAATACCTACAACTTTTACTATAGGACCATGGTCGAAATCTTTAAAAAGAACTGACGCTCAATACAAATAATTCTGCTACCTCGGTGACAATGTATGGAGAGTTAAATTTTTTTACGATTTCAGTGTAGACTTCATAGTAGAAGTTGTATGTATTGATGGCCATATTCACCCCCACAACGGATAAGACTGTTCTCACTAACACCCTGTAGATCTCACCAAAAATGTGTACTAAAACTTAAATATTTAGTTAAATACTGACTCGTAAAAATAATTTCGTGAAATATTCTTTTGATTTACAAGAACTTTTAATAGAATTTAGATCGGTCGGTAATCAATTAGGAACCAACTCGAACTCCTGATTTGATGTTATTACATTTACATGTACTATAAGTGAAGCAGATTGTGTACAATCTGACTGTTTATCGTGAACAAACACAGCATACCCATCCAAGGCTAACATGCTCCGTAAATGCACGATTACGGGCACATTTCCTACCTATATTGCGTAGTATCGTAACAATGTTGCGGTGAAAGCCTGAAATCTGCCGTAATGCGTACTTGCTAGGAGAGGTAATAATAACGGTATTCAATTTGCTGATACAGGTTCGTAATTTTGAAGGTTAAAAGTACCTATCACTGAGGTTCATCTGCAATTTTATCACAAGTTTAACATAATTTAAATTGTATCTTTGTCTCCGATATAAGATATTGTCACTTTTTTGGTTCATGTCAGTCTTCTACTTGAAGCTTGCGAAGATCCGCATCACCTATGACAAAACCTAGAATAAATTAAATATGCACTTAATTTAGTAGTTTTATTCAATAATTCCCAAACGCCAAGCAGCATAAGCAATATTGAACCGTGTTGTTGCTGCATTAAATTATATCAAATGAGGGGTCCGCTCCCCGCGAGGGGGTAAATGTTATTATAATAAATTTTTAGCGATCTAGCTCTTTACAATAAATAGATTTTCATACTTATTTTGTTCCATGTAGACATGGGTAGTTCCTGAATGAATGAATGAATACAATTGAAGTACTTCACCTATCTAGTTCATATGTATCACTCACTCACTATAGTCCAAAGCAGTTCATTTAGTTCAGTAACTCAGTGATATGAGAGTATTCTGCTACTGCACTGCAGTTTTCTATGTAAAATTTTCGGTATTAATTAATACGTTTTTAATACGTAACGTTCGTATATTACGTACATAAATAACACTTTACATCCTTTGTTAATGCTATGTGTGAAATGCGTGTAACAATATCTTCAAAATAAATGAAAATGATTTTCGTAATTCTAGACTGCCTAAATATTAAAAATGTTATTTTTAGTCATTAGAATTTAAAGCGCGCGTGCTCCCTATATTTTAATAGTAGATCTGCTGAACTATGTATAATGTCTGAACGCATGTCTGTCTAGTTCCATGATAACTACTATAAATAAGCAGGTACAGTTATATATTTACGCACTCAATACTGTAAGGTACTGTGCGCATCTAAAACTTATTTCGTAAATACAGCATTAAATCAACATTTCCTTAGGAGTCGTGCCTAAAGTGCTAAAAGGTGAATCTGAATGTTACCGCGATTTAAAAGTCATCAGCGCCGTCTATGAATATTTGTCGCAAACATGTTGGGTGCTTTACTTTGACCTCGAATACAAAGATTACTACGAAGACTAATATTGTATTAGGTAATGTACGTTGTAGCTGGTTTTGTATTTCTGACTGCAACAGCACTATGGCATGATTGTAATTCCGCGTCTCCCCCGTGATAATAACTTCACCAATATTATTATGTTAGTGCTTACTCTTCGCAGCGACTTGTAATATCGAACGTTACGCCGGATTAACCAAATTCAATTTGGGTTATACACGTTTGAATAACTGAACATCTCTTTTGGGATCAGCTTATTAATTGAAGGGTTAATTAAAGTGCAATTGGTAATGTAACGCTTGCTACTGAAAAAGATAAAATATTGATAACCTATATAAATAACCTCTATTATTTTTTATTTACATTGTAAGGAAATAAGATAAGAGAAGGTATTTAATTCAAATCATAGACAAAGTTTTCTATTGAGAGTTGTACAATTCAGGTGATTATAAAAATGCGCGGGACTATCCAACCTAGCGGCCTAGTGGATATAGTGATGTCTAGAGTGCTTAGTAGTTATCTAGGTATCTTAATAGACTCTTATGACTTTTTGACATATATTTGCGTTATAGAAACTAACTAACTTATGGAGGGTTGTCAAAACGTCGACCACGAACTTAGACGAAATTTCTTCCTTAACAGAGTGGCTACAGATTTTAACAAAACTTTTCTTAAGATGTTGATTTGTTTACTGCTAGGCAGTACTTACCATAATTACTTTAACAGACTAATTAACTCTAAATCCTTTTAAAGAAATACTTCTTTTTAATATTGTCATTTTCTACTTGGTGCGACTTAGCTTTCCTTTTAGTTACTGTTGTTGTTTACTTCGTTAACATATTTGAATGCGGTTATTTACCTTTTTGCCAATAATAGACCCTCCACTGAGCTGTCAGACACTTGCTGTCACAGCGCATCCTGCGTGGTCAGCGATCATCGACTTAATTCGGTAACGAGATACAACGTACTGTGTGGGCAGCACTTTTTTTAAAGTTATTATTTTTTCAGTCTTTTCTTTATCATGAATGGTTGATTTGGTTAAACCTTAAGACCTGACTTCGCCAAAGTTTGAACAGTCTGTAAATCTCAATAGGCGGTTAATTTGACAGAATTTTCATATAAAATATGTCAAATATTGCTAAACCGGCCGAATAAAAACTAAACTTATATTGATGATCTCCAGGTGGTTAAATCAATTCAGGTTATATCAAGACTATTTAAATGTAAGGACTCTTTACATGGACAACAGTGACGTGAAAGATTTAGAAGCAAACCCATTTCAAATAAAATATATATATATATATATTGTTACTGTACAAGTATATATTACCGGAATTAGAAACCAACTTAATCTGTGCAAAAGTAAAGTCCCAGTTAGTCCTATTATTTTACCTCCAATGAAACATAAATGAAGTTGGCTATTACTACCATTAAGTGACCCCGAGCTTCAGTATTATTGATGCTCATTAAGGTACACCAAGTAACACTAATGGGCCCCTTATACAAAGGTATCATCAATTATTCGTGACCCTTGTCTAAGGGCTATGTATCCAGATTCCCTTTGATCTTTGCGACAAAAGGGATAGTTCTGTATGTTTGATACGACATGAGATCGGGCCAATTTGAAAGCAGAGGCATTAATTTTGTATGGTAGGATTTCCGGATGTTCGTAAACATGAAGATGAGGACTTAAGACTAAAAAGGACCAAAACCAAAATTCGTAAGATGCCTGCGTTGAGTATTTCATGTCACTGTCACGATGGAAGTGCAATGCAAGAAGCAATGTAAAATTAACTATTAAACGTAGATCATTTAAGGACAAAGAATTACAACGGATGTTACATAAAGGTTGATGCTGCAAAACACTTCTCTCGGTCATCTGTTTTTTTGCAACCGATGCGTCGGCGACGTTCATGTGGCATTTTCTGTCCTAAATATGTTTGACTTAGAATCATACTTACTGCGTATGCGTGCGTAGAAAACTAACCATCGTTTGTCACTTGTGTCACCGCGAAAGGATCAAAGTAAACGATAGCTAACAGTCACCGGCTAACGAAGTGCGTGCTTTCAGAGATTTAGCTACAACAGAATCCGTTTGTATGGAGCGAGGAAATGGAAAGACGTTATGAGGTCTAGTGATTCACAGATATATGAGTCAATGAACTGTTATTCTTATTTGTGACTACATTACATCCCACATCATAACAGCGTTCTAAATTTGGACGTTTTCTATCGCTGATTTTAATGTGAGCGGAAGTACTAGCTAGCGCCATGATCACGGAATGGTCCGTGATCATGGCGCTTGCAACAGCGCCGAAATATCATAAACGTAAATAAAAAAGGTGCATGGTAGCAATGACTTAAAACAGTATATAGTACTGTAAATGCTATAAAAACACCTACAGACCTTCAAAAGACTATCAAAAGGCTTAAAGGCAACTAATTTATTAAATTTCTTAACCAAATTAATGTTGAGGTGGCAGGTAAGTACCTTCGTACAAACCTATTTAAATTTTTATCTGACGCAAAATTAATTAAGTGGCATTTTACACGTTGGCAAAAATTTCCGTAGAACAGGTTTAAAAATATAGTGGCAAAGAAAATTAAGTTTGCAAACTGATGTTGGCTTATAAATTATAATTGAATGTCGCATGAAAAATGCATACAACGTATGGTGACAAAGATGTATGATTTTTTCCGTTGAGTGCTTCGTACGAGGGAAAATGCTTTTCGTATATTCGTTACGGGAAAAACTCATGGGGCGTTTTGTAAGCAAGGTGTATTAGGGCGGTTTACAAATAAGAATAGGTTTTCTTTTCCTAATGATGGAATTAAACGATTTGGATCGTAATTTTGTTTCTGAAAACATATATATACCTAATATATATACGAAAACATGTATAACATGTATATATATATATATATATATATATATATATATATATATATATATATATATATATATATATATATACGTATGAAGGGTAATTTATTGTGCAAAGAAAAATGTCAAGGTTTGTCATGTTATTATGAATTTAATTATTATTGAAAAAACAGAACACCCGACTGCAAAAAAAAATATATTTTTGAAATGGTCTTTTTACTGGCTTTCATTTGATACCAATGTTGGTATGGTAAAAACAAAATCAATCCCCTCTTCCCTCTTTATTTTCATTTGCTATATAAATTTTTAAAATGGCGCCCGCCATTTTAAAAATTTTAAAGCCTATGTCACTTTCACAATTTTGACAAATTGTGACACCTCACATGTAAGGCGTGCCAAACAATTATACATACATACATACTCTCGAAAAACATAACTCTCCTTCCGCAGTCGGGTAAAAAGAAGGAACAGGTTACCAATTGAGTGGTGGCGCTCTGTAATACAGGTTTCTCACCTAGTTCAGACGCCAGTCTTTCCCAATCTTTATATATTTGTACCAACAATGAACTTATTGCAACTAATATGTACCTATTTAGATTGTGGAGAGAAAAATAAAGATATATTATTATTATTTATTATCGATAATATTTACATAACATAAATTTGGCTTTATTCTAAGTAGATTCTGAAACGTTGAGTTGACTACTCTGATTTTATTTTCAATTTCTAAGGGAAGTACAAAATTGATAATGTAAATCGATTAACTTCATTTAGAGCCAAACGCATCGAAATTTAATTAGCCACCTGCCTAATATTCGAGTGCTATCCCTTTCCGTCTTTTGATGTCAGCCGAGACGGAAAGTCGGGAAGTGGGGTTGAACCGTGCATCCGCTCCCAGTAATTTGGTTCTTACATCTTACCGATTCGAGGTAAACAATTAGTGTGACGAAGTTATGCCCTTTCTAAAGGAAATGTTATAAAAATTGCCCCATTACCGGTCTATTGTTACCGTCTCGTCTCGTCTTTACCGCTACACTGGCTTGAGACAAAGAATTTACAAGCTTCGATATGATTTTGAGTGAGTTTGTTTCCGTTATGCTCGGTTTTCATGATAGCTCGGACATAATCCTTTAGAGCTCGTTCACACGAGGACGATTCGTGATTTTTGACGATGCGTCTTTTTTCACGAGTCGTTTTTTTTGACGGCGGCAATGCTTTTTGAATGCCCATGTTCACACGGATAACGAATCGTGAAAAATTACGATACGTCTTAAATCTAGTATCGAGTTTTCTTTAACTCACGTTTCGTTAAAATACACGAATCGTGAATTTATTGTGACGGATCCGCTGATGCCACCCATTCGGATATTTTGACGAATCGTGAAAAAACACGATTCCGTATGCAATGTGAACGTCCATGACGTATCCTGTATTTTGACGAATCGTCAATGACGGATCCCGTGTGTATGAGCCCTTAGATAGATATTTCAGCGTCAAATTGTAAAAGCAGACACCTACTAGGAAGCTACATTACGTGTACATGGGAAGGTATTTCACGTAGCTTGAACAGCGAGAGTTTAGTGGCAATCTCAAAGTCAAAACTTGAGTCTGAAAGCTTTGTGACACCATCTTTCTTTAACTTTAACAGTTATCAAACACTAGAAAACTACACTGAAACTCCACTTAAAAACTGTTTAAGTAAGTTAGTGCAACGAGGCCTAAGTTAAAAGTGGTGTCTACTAGCGATGGGCGATTATTACTAAATTAATCGAATTATTCGAATGGTCCATATAATCGAATGTATTCGATAAGCAACCGAAGTCATTCGATTATCCTTCGATTATGCGGCGAGCAATACCGGAGCGTGCGGTGCGCAGGCCGTACTACTAACTACTAACGAATGAATCGTCATTCGTCGCATCGATTAATCATTCGTTCGCTGCCTGTCCTGTCGCGGTAATTTAATCGAATGCATCGAAGGGCCGAGTATAGATTATCATTCGATTGTCGATTATTATTCGATTATTTTTTTTCCGAATTACTAAATCGACATTCGATAGTTCGAATGGTCGATTGTCGATTCATTCGATTATTTTTTTTCGAACAATCGCCCATCGCTAGTGTCTACGAGATGAGTAGTTCGAATAGTGTTTAATAGTTTTTGTATTCACTGAGCTGTGCTTACAGCTCAGATCACAGAAAGAAGAGATATGAAATGGCTACGTGACCCTTCCGAACGCGACATAGGCAAAAGGAACTAGGCATATTCACAGCGCGTTCGGTAGCTGTCTTTGGCAAAGTTTTTGCTCTTGCAAATAAAAGCCTTAGACCATGGAAAGAAGAAATATGTAATGACTTGGTAATGGGAACCAACCATTTCCAAGTCATATTATATTTGTGTGCCTGCACTGCGCGCCAATGAGCGTTGTCATTTGAATTAACTGTGCTCCTTATACTTACAAGAGTGTTCTAGTAGTTGTAACGCACACATAAATAAATTTGGCGACACAGGTTCGCAAAGGATTACCGAGTCATTACATATTTCTCCTCTCCATGATCTAAGGCTGTTATTTGCAAAACCAAAAACTTTGTCAAAGACAGCTACCGAACGCCAGAAAATCATATATCCAAATTAGAAAGTTCCTTGTTTTACTGCCACAACTGTGCCCACAATAAGTGAATTTATAACGATTCACAGAGTCGTAAATATAAAATTATTCGTCTACGTTGCTGCCATATTCCTTAGGTACAGTCGTCGTAAATGACGCGTGCAAGTCGACTGAGCAATTTGGCACCAGTTTCTGTAGCTTACAGTAAGGCGGGAGGCGAAAATATTGTTTGGATAACTATATTGACTGTTAGACAAAAATGGCTGCTTAAGTAGCTCGCGCTCAGCTTGAAATTTAATAAAATTGACGTAGGTAATGGTTTAATATGCGTAAGTGCATTTTAATACTATACGATCATTTTTATTCATTTAGTTCGCGTCTCGATATTTTAAGCTTTTTGGTTATGCTCTTCGTTACCGCTACCTATTACAAGTAAATTCTTTTTTTGGCTCTTGTTTTGGATAACAAAACAAGAGCCAAAAAAAGAATATACGGCACTTTTAAAGCTTATTTCAAGAGCAACATTCTTCAATAAGTAATGTACCTACATGGCGTGCGACCGTGTGTACTAAATTTGATAACTAGTGTTGTTTTAATGTTTTCCCGTACAAACTTCAACCCATCAAGGCATAATTTCCGGGACTAATACTATCCTGTGTCCTTTTTAGGGGTTTAAACTATTTCCATATCTTATAAATATCGGTTTAGCGGTTTCTGCAAGAAAACGTAGCAAGCCGACAGACAAATAAACGACGTACATTAGAATTTCAAGTGTAAGGATATTTGAAAACGATAAAAGCATGTTTTTCAGCCTGTTCATCACTATTCAATACCATTAGCACACTCCGAGCTGCACAACAGTGCTATAACTGTCATGGCACGAACAAATTCTCAAATATAATGTTGGCAGCGCTCAACGGTTGAGGTAGACTCAGCGGAAGCTCTGCCAAAATCTTCTTAAGTTGTTTTGCGAGCACGTAAGGATTCTATTCGCTAAACCTTGTTTGGGGAAAACAATCAGCGATTTTTTTAAGTAGATCGTGAATTGCAGAGATGCGATTATAAAATAAGATTCGATTTATTAGGTCAGATCCATTCTGAAATAAGTGACGAAGTTTTTTTACACTTTATAAAGCAGCTCATGGCAGCATATTTTCTAACTTATGGCAAATATGTAACAACTTTTAAACAAAATTTAAAAATATTTTTATATTATATATGTTTTTTTTTAAACAAGTCAGACATGACCCGTCTTTGGCCGCATCGTCACTTACCATCAGGTGAGATTGATATCAAGTGTCAGCGTATTAATTAAAAAAAAAATACAAACCTAACCTTTTTGTCAAAGTCAAAAATATTTTATTCAATTATGACAGAAAATGCCACTTATGAACGTCAAAAATTTAAAATCAGTATATTTAATCGCTTTATAGATTATAATGTTTATTTGTCAATGAAAACTATTAACTGAATAAAGGGAATGAGTATGATTTCCGCTAAAACTCTGTATTTATTTCTCCCTATATATTACCTATTTCGTCAATTTAGAGTCGCTAGTAAGAGCGAAATTAATAATTATTCTTAATTAACTTCTGGCTTAAGTTCCACACAACAGCCCACAGTCGTAAAACAACTTTTTATCGTTATACGACTATAACAGGTTGGATTATAGCAATTACGCCCTGTATAATGTGCTTTAAATAAGTGCGGTTGTATACGAATTAGAATTAAGCCTCATAAAACTTGGAAGGTGGTAGCGTAAAAACTAACGCTTTAATTAGCTAATTAAATATTTAGAAGTTTTGCAACCACTGTCATGTAGTGATGAACATTTTATTACAAGTTATTAAACCTAATAACTCTCAAAGTTATCATATTCATTAAAATGCTCACCGAACACCGCTTATAACAAAATTTGACAAGATCAACTGCCTATTTTTTGTAATAATTATTTACGGACGCGATAACAGAACTCACTCTCCTAAAAATCCTGGCGAAAAAGCGATTCCAGGATTAAACGGGCATAAGTAGTGAGCTATAATCAAAAGAGCTGCCATAATAGATCGATCACTGGTCGAGCTGGCTTGTACTTGGCCCAAATTTTCAATAATAAATAATTATTTAATTGTTATCCAGAGATACAAGTATTTCAAATTTGTTGTTTATTACCTTTCTTAAAATAGTCATAAAAGTCATTTATGTATGCATGTAGACCCCTACAGAGGGGTACTATACGTATTCTAAGTACTTTAAAAAAATGAAATACATTGTTCACTCAAACAAGTAGTAAGTGATTAAACTTTCTGTATTTGACAAAATATGTCCTAAAGTTCGCTTGGAGTATTTTTGTTTATTTGTATATTTAACGATTTCGTGCTTAAGCACTTAAGTGCAATATTAATTTTAGTATGTTTCTCATAAAGTAAACTAACATGCGGTTCGATGTTCATAACCGCAGCGTTTAAAATTCCAATATCATCAAATGAAAAACCAAATTGCATACTTTGGAATTGAGATCTCAAATACCAGGTGAATTTATTACCAACATTGCATGAAATAAAAACGGATGGCCCGGGGCAGACGCATTAAATATTGAAAGTAAAGTCGCGAGCACATCAGACTACACGATTTTACTGAAAACTCGCCTATATTACAACGGCATAAGGTGCTGAAGTGTTATACTTAATGTGCTGTCGCCTGTACACCGTCGCAGCTGGGTGCAGTTGCCGAGAACTTCGTAGACGTCTAACTTGTGGTCCCGTATTTACAAAGGTGGCTTGACCTTGGAGTTGCTTTTTCCGATTCTGTTACGACTGTTTTCTAGTGAGGAAAGTAACACTACTTTAAAGAAAAAAACAAAAACATCTTCCACAATGGAATAGGCAACATAATTACAATACAAAGATTATAATTTCACAAGCAAATTATTCTGTCTGGTCCGGTTGGCTGCTGAAAGAGAGTGCAGAGAGAATGAAAAAATGTGCTTAGATTAAATAAAAATTCGATTCAGGTAGAACCATCCGCGTAAAACAAAAAAACAACAGTTTGTTTGGTTGAACGCGCTAAACTCTAAAACTACTGGTTTAAATAAAATAAAAAATGTGTTAGATAGTCCATCACTTATAGAGAAAGGTTTTATCACACAGGCTGACCAAATAGGAGCTTTAACAAAAAATGTTGCAAAAACTGGAAAAAATATTCCTTCTGAGAGAACAGATCGAAGACCACGCGGGTGGAGCCGCGGGCAGTGTCTAGTCATTTTACATAAAGAGATGCTCTTGTGAATACTCACCTTAAATGCTTTAGTTTCAGTCTGAGAGTTCGTGCTATACAATACATAACCTACGAGCCCAAGCTATGCCGAGGTTATTTTGATAAGTATAAATATTTCACATCCCGAAAATTGTTCTGAAAGGTAAATTTCGCTTCATTTAAGGCACGACGTTAAACAAATTTTGCTTTTTTTGTAGTGGTTCGCGCCCCGGACTTCTAAACCAGGCGGTTGCGGGTTCGAATCCCGCAAGGGGCAAATGTTTGTGTGATGAGCACGAGCATTTGTACCTAAGTCATGGATGATTACAAATGTATATAAGTATGTCTATCCGTTATCCTAGTCACCATAGCACAAGCTCACGCTTAGTTTGGGGCTAGGTAATTGGTGTGTTAAAAAAATAAAAAAAAACCTTTATATTTGCAATTTGTTTATGAAACCCAAGTTTATAGCCTTTCATTTCTCACTTCCATAGGCTAACGAGTAGCCGCCCCTTAAAAAAATAGACGTTTGTTCAAAAGTAATTACTTGAAAGCAATAAAGTCTCACAATTTAACTAGGAAAATAAAAGTAGCTAGTGTATAAAAAGAATCGTTTTAAAAGAAAAATAAATATTTCTTATCTTTTATTATATTTCGTAAGCTCGCTGCATTATGCTTGTTATGGTAATAAGAGTTTACGATAAGAATCATTTGCACTATTGAAACCTGTCTAGTGTAAAATTTTCTTATACTATAAGTGCCAATACCAGTAGTGTTAGACGCCCCCCTGCTAGGTGGACCGATGACCTAAGGAAAGTGGTCGGTGGTGGCTGGACGCGAGAAGCGGAGGACCGTGAAAGTTGGCGCAGTCTTGGAGAGGCCTATGTCCAGCAGTGGACTGCAATAGGCTGATATGATGATGATGATGATAGGTACAGTCATGTTCATTATTAGGTATATGAGCATTTCTAAGCCTACATGGAAGGGTACATAAATATCTGAGTTTTCCTATGTTTAATAGGTGAATCGGCTGAGATACTTATGAATGTACTCTTACATGAATGTTTATATTTGAAAACTTGGAAATGCTCATATACAGGGTGTCCCGTTAATTTAGGATAATCCTTTAGGTACGGATTAGTTACATCATGCTCTACTATATGCTATTTTTTTTTAAGAAGAAGTGTTGCCATTATTGAGATTTTGGTTTTGAGCCTTATATGTAAAAAAAGAATATTGATTTTGGTGTTTGGAATATTCAAGAGTATTAAAATAGAAACAGAAATTTGAAAAGTCATTAATTGTGGAAGTTCCCATACAAAGATGAAATAATATATTTACTTATACCTCGAAATGGTGACACTTTTACTTGGACAATTTTTGGCATATAATAGGGCATGATGTAACTAATCTGTGCCTCAAGGATTATCCTTCATTAACGGGACACCCTGTATAAATTAACTTGACTGTACCTACCTGTAATATCAATCTTTGGAAGAAAATAATATTAAACCCTTCCCACAAAGACGTAGTTTTAGAACTGACGTTCAAAAACTTCGCAGTGAAACTTAAAGCTTAATAAAATAAAACCAGCTCGAACCGACGAGTGAAATCTTGCTTTACTTAGTACAATAGCAGAAGGTGATACAGTATTCCCAGTCGCTACTGAATAAGAGACAGAGAGCAGTCTTTCTTCTAAACAAATATTTTATTATTATTTTACAAATTGAAAAGTTTAGTATGTGTCCCTGCGAGTCAACGTGTCACATTTTTCTGGAAAGTACAGTGAATTTGTTATTAAAAACATTCGCGTCAACAAGAGATGGCACTTTCGTCAATTTTCGAATACACATTACCAAAAATCTAGGACTTAAAATACCTCGGTAAAATATTTTTTGTTTATTTGTGAAACGGACGCATTTTCCTCTCCATAATTGGAAACAGAACAATGTATACCAATTATTATGGTCCAAAATATTTGCTAACAATATCTAAGAAGTGTAAAAAAATCTCTGTACCAGTTTTGTCTATGAAGTATAGAGCGCGATAAGCCTACCGCAACTAATTTCACAGTAACAAAATCTTCCTTTGCTCAGTAAAAACTCAAATAGTGAATGAAACGATTCGTAGAAAAAGTTGATTGAATTACTTTTTATTGCTCAGTTCAGTTGAAAGTTTGTTTAAGTTGAATGAGAAGTAGCTCCATAGGTTTTCTAGCCTAAAAGTCTTTTGCATTTTTGTGTGATTGCTTATGTAGGTATATCACTTTCGTGCGTTATTATATTAGTACCTGGGCGAACAAGCTTTGCTCGGTTACTACTAATTAAAAAAAAAGCTTTTTAATTCATAATTCTTATTTAGAAAACACAAAAAAACTATAAACTTGAATAAATTAAAAAAAAATTACAAAATGAAAACAATTTTTCGTTGACGCGAGATTTGAACCCACGTCTTCTACATTTCTTGAGTCCGACATTTAATGCATGCTTACCGGTACGAAATTAGCAACCTTAATCTGAGTCGAACAATTGCTAAAGAAAAACACATGAAAACTTGAAAACAGGCGTTTTCCCAAACATAAGAATAATCTAGGTTGATTTTTCACCCCTGTTTACTCCCACATACAAAATTTCACCAAAATCGTTAGAGCCGTTTCCGAGACCACAAAAATATATAAATAAATATACAAGAATTGTTCGTTTAAGGGTATAAGGTACAGAATATAATATATTAAGTAAAGATTTGCTTTTATATGATTTTTAGGTAGACTCGATTTGATATACGATCAAATGAATTCATCAGCCACATTTACACCTACACTGCATTTAGCAATCACAGTAAATTTCGCAATAATCATCTGTTAATCATTTCTGAGATTGCCTTTAAATTCTGCCTCAGATGAATACTATACAAGATGGTCAGATTGCAAACCTTATGGCGTTGACATTACGTTATCTTTATTTCTAATAGTTGATTCACAGAACTGAATTCAATGCAAACATCAATCAATAGTCAGCCAGTCATTAGCAAAGGATATAGGTAATATAAAACAATTCAGCTGTCGTATAGATCCTAGATAGCTCGGACGATAGCGCAACAATCGAAGTATAACAGAAGCCTTGAGAGGCATTCAGTATATTATAATATTTTTTTGACATCTATAAAATGTGAAATGGCGTCCAAAAGTTTTGGAACTTGATAGAAAATAATCTAACGCTAAAAATATTTAATTTTTTATAAATAAATTATCGAAATCTCAGGGAAGTGTATCGCAAACATAAGTAAGGTTAATTTTAAAATTTACTAACCAACCAGTACATAATATGACATTTATTTAAATTTAGTATAAAATTAAAATTTTAGTATAAAAATTAGGAAGAACAACGTAAATTAGCTTTACTGAAACCAATTAGACAGTAGTCTTAATTTATTATTATACAATGTCCGGTCACCGATGTCGGAGCCTTCAAGAGGTGATAGATGAGTTCACCTGCAATATTTTTCTCTATTACATCAACTTCGAAAACAGACCACAAATCTCTCACATTTCCAAACAAATCTACATAGCCGATTTTCTTATTGTGTTTTCCAAAAGTGTTTGTAATTTTGTTTCAGTCACCACATGAAAGCTCCGACATCGGTGACCGAACACAGTGTATAGTAGAGTCAATGCTATAATCTGACCGCTTATCTGAGACCTCGCCTGCAGGGTACAACAGGGGTGCAGGGGAAAACAAGAACAGGAATTTGATTGGGTGATTTAAATTTTGAAAATAATGCGAATTTCGGATTTTAAAATTCAGCAGCCCATCAATTTACAAGCACATGTCGCCTGCACCAATCAGGACTCCCGTTTTCGCCTACCCCCGCACCCCTGTATCCCACAGGCGACGCCTCAAATAAGCGGCCGGGCTTTAGTAAAAATGTCATACATGAATATTTCATTCATTGTATAATTAACTAGTGGTTCCCCGCGACTTCGCCCGCAAGAGTAGGATTTTCCATATATTTTTTCATCCCCCATTTAACCCCCTTAATGTTTTTATATCGCGACAGAATGTAGCTTTTGTCCTTTCCAGGGTCTCGAACTGTCTCCATACCAAATTTCATCTCAATCGGTTCAGTGGTTTAAGCGTCAAGAGGTAACAGACAGACAGACAGACACTTTCGCATTTATAATATTAGTATGGATTATACTTATGATATTATTTTAGTCTACCTAAATAAAAAAACCATCCGTGAGTACCACAGGTACGTCAAATGAGTTTTGTATCAGTGAGTGGCGTGTTGCTGGACGCCGCCGCGCGCCGCTTATGAACATGTACAGTGAACAATACCGACAAACCTACGATTAAGATTATGTAGATCTAAGTAATTATTAAGATCCGACTGACTGACGTCGATTGGCAGTGTACAAAACCAAAGATGGTTTTTGTTACACAGTCTTTGAAGGTGTGTAGATTAAGCTTCTAATGTATGGTTTCAAATAAATAAATAAAAAGTCATTTATTTATGCACGTAGGCCCACAGGGGGCACTTATACACGTCCCAACATACATTTTTAAGCCCTACCACTGCTTCGGGACAAATTGTGAGCTAGTGCTGAGAAGAAGCAGCGCAAGAAACTCAGTCACTATTATCAAAGCCTCTTTTTAAAAATAATGTTAAATACAGAAATTGTATGCAGAGGTGCTTGTGGCGCAGTGGCGGCAGCGCTTTGGTAGTGATACCAAAAGTTAAGCAACCACGGCGCGGTCGTGATTGGATGGGTGACCATTCCGACCATTAAAGTGACGACCATGACAAGCATCTCCGTGCTTCGGAAGGCACGTTAAGCAGTTGGTCCCGGCTAATATCTCTTGGTATTAGTCGTTAAGCCTAGTCAGAGGCCCTAGGGCGGCTTGATAACATCTGACAGTAAGGTTTGTCACTTGCCTTACAGACACCCCTCCACCAATCCGCACTGAGCCCGCGTGGTGGAGTATGGCTCGTTCCTCCTCATAGTTGAGGTGAGGCCTTTTCCCAGCAGTGGGATCTAATAGGCTGACTTAACTTAACAGAAATTGTACTAGTGCGAGCTGGTCCACACGTTTACATCATTCAAATAATCGTCTACTTTATAATAACCTTTTGTCATTAGGGTATCCTTAATAAATGATTTAAATTTGTCAATTGGTAATTATATAATATTTTTCGGTTATTTGTTACAGAAATTGACACATTTTCCCATGAAAATGAAAATATTCCCACCCAGTGCCATTTCAAATGAGCCTACGGTATCCTGCTGTCTTGTGGCAGAATTCAAGCCCTGTAATTACGGTTGTGTACCAAAGGTAATTTAGCCAGTCTTTGTTAGGGTTTGCCGGGCTTGCAGTAAATATTGGTTTGTCAGTGCATAAGTTATGGGTTGTAGTCCTTATCGCGAACGTAAACAATATTAGCCCATGAAGGGTTTTGAATTGTTGCATAATTTTTGTTTATTTTACAGAAAGTAGTGCATAATGCTGTTCAATACGTATTAGATTGTCATAATGGATTTCCATTTGTGGTCACTCTAAGATAAGATCTAGAATAATTTAAAGCAATGGATGGATCTAGTGGTTGTCAAATACTTAAATACATTCGACAGATGGTAGCTCAAAACTCAAATAACAAAAAAGTCTCGATAAAAAAGAATCTGTGTCTCGTCGGTCAACTAAAAATAGCTAAACGATTTTCACCCATTTGTTTACTAATACTCAAAGTTATTTATAATCTAAATTGGTTTAATACCCCAATAACAAAACAGACCAGACCAGATAACGCTTAATTAGACCAGATAACGCACACACGGCAAGACAATGTGTAATCTTCCAATGCAAACTGGACTTCACGATACAGGTGGTCTCTTTGATGAGAGAGCTCAGCTTAAGTTGGAAAGGTATAGCTTCACGAGCTTCCTCGAAATAGCATGCAATAAATCATCGTTTTCAAGTGCGGAACTATAGACAAACATCAAAGAGGAAGACATAAACTCATAAATATTTTAATCGCAAAACGCGCTACTCTTCAAGAGACATATAAAATTCTAATGGCTCTATTATAATATATCAAAATGAATCACTACAAGCCTTCAACTCCACTTTGAAAATATCAGAACTCAAAATAATAAAATTAATGTGTGCGAATGCTTTGATGCTTTTTTTTTATGAATAGGTAGACATTTGACCGCAATCTCACCTGATGGTTATAATAGATAATGTCTAGCAAGTAAATAGCCTATCACTCTTTTCTTAAAAGAGTCTAGATCGAAGTATTTAGGAACATTTCAGTCAAAAAGTAATTCCACGCTCTAGCCGTACGCAAGACAGCCTAATTAATACTAATAAATAAATGATTTACAAACTGACCACATCATGGTAATAAAGTGAAGTCAAAAATACATAGACATTATCAATATTACTTGTATTATTTACGAATATATTCATAACCATTATATATGCTTCAGGTGTAGTCAAGAGGTACAATTTCGAACGTAATCCTTCCCCATTAATTTGACAGACAGTTTATACTCGTAAGTGTCTTGCATTATTTAAACATGAACTTGGTAAAAAGACACTTAAACACAACAATCTAATTTGTGATACAGCCATATAAAATGTTAATTGTCACCGTCTCTAGCTATATTCTACTTTAGGGTGATTCTATGCTTTTGATTATTTTTCGCATACGTCAGCCCTTTCGTATACAGTCAACGCTTGAGGTCCTGGCCGGTAATGCTTACGTATCGTAAATATCAGAAGCGGTTTGCGTAAATTCTGTTAAGCGGTGCGCGTAAATTTTTGGCAGTTTTAAAATCACGCCGTCGTTATCTTTATTTAAATTGAATGAGATAAGCTTGTGCTATGGCGACTAGGATAACGGATAAACATACTTATATTACGTTTATTTATAAAAATCCATGACATATATATATTTTTTAGTTACACGGTAATTGTCTACCTCTATCTGCAAAGTATCCGATGAAAATATTTTTAAGAATGAAATGAGCGTAACTTATATTATATTTATTATTATAAGTGACTCCTCCGTTGCTCAGTTGGAAAAGCAATCGCCCGGATAGCGAAAGGTAATTGGTTCAAGTCCCACCAAAAGCCGGTCGATGAATTTTTATAAGCGAATTTTATTTGGTGAAAACTTGCGAAGAACCAGCCTAAATTTTTAAAATAAATATACTTATCCCTTGTCACAATATTTATATACCAGACCATCTGGTCATTAGTTCAATAGCATAAAAAAATATCACAGTGAAGGTTTAAATAAAATACTAGTTTTTCCTATTCAGCCTGAACAACAAGGTATTATAGCGGCAAAGTTTACTTTGCAAATCGTATTTATCGCGGTTGGTGTGCGTAAATAGTGCGCGCGTGTAAATCTTTGGTGGCCGAATCGACCGCATTGTGGACGAAACGCATTGATGGTAAATGCGAACGGATATCAGAGTTAAATATAATTATTTTAACTAGAAATTAACCATTCAAAAATTACCATTGTGAAACAAAAGGGTTATCTGAAGAATATGACGTTATCCTCACGAGAGTACATTTTTATACAGTACATCTTTACAGTATAGAAAAGTGTAAGTAGTTCAAATGACTCGAAAATGATTTGTTGCTTGCGTAACTGAAAAACTGTGATAAAAAAAACATTACAAAACAATCTTACTGAAATCCTCATCAACTCGAGACCAACCCAATCTTCTTTACCCCCATGATTTATAAACGATTCCAGCAAAACGCGAAAAGCAAAGAAAAATATCACTGTTAATTTCTTCCTCTAAAATAAGTTACGTTTGACATTTCTGTCCCAGCAGTTAAAACAGTAATTACGAAAGCGCCCGTCTAACGTTTCCCCCGGGCGTTCTACTAAAACGTAATTTACGCCACGAAATCCGAGGGGTATCCACAAAAAACTGTGGATCTACATGTCTCTTGCATTCGACGACGCGGCTCATTTCTGAGAAGACAAATTACGGAATCCATGGCAGTCGGGCACGAAAAAAATACAGCAAATAACTACGGAACCAGAATAACCAAACTATTTTCGGTGAGCGACCATTTCGCTCGTTATTTTCGACCGTTTTTGTCAACAGACGAACGCTGGCATTCCAAATACAAATTATTATTACGCCGACATCAAAGTGTATTTGTTCAGTGGCTATTTGTATTCGGAACTGCTTCATTCATTATCTTAGTTCCATAACAAGTACAACATTGTAACGAATGATGTTGGCGGCATTAATGCAGTAGCCCCGGTTTCGCTCGAGGCGTATTTAAACCCTTGGAAGTTGGAATTTTTGGGGCCGACCGGTTGAAAAGTAAACCGTAAAACGGCAGGCTTTTTGCGAGGCCAATAAAGCGATATACTTATAAATATTGAATTTGGTTGGTTGGGGCTTTCTCACTTAAAGTATCATTTATTTGCATCCGAGCTGTAAAGTTATGAGTCCGCGTCGTGAATTTGTCATAAAAACGACAAAACTTACATAAAGTATCATATTAGTTAAAAGTATCCCCTTATTATTAAGGATTTTGTTGAATAATTATGAGAAGGCTAGTGTGAAGTTTTTGTCTTCACTCAAACCGGTAAACCTCGATTGACGGTTAATTTGACAGAATTCTCATACAAAATATGTCAAATAATGCTAAACCGGCTGATAAATAATAAAACATGGTGTTGGTGAACTCAAAGCTCAGTGTAATATTAGAGGCCTATTGTTTATCAGTACCTAAGGAGCTTTAATCTTTTGTAATCAATGTAGCAACAAAATTTATCCGCAAACCGAGTCCATTTGTAACCAACCACATTTATCGCTGGATTTAAAAATTATAATTTCTCTTACAGAATTTCATCTCCTCGAGTATGAAAGGCGATCGCTCTGTAATTGATGTAAGATTATTAATTGTAATTAAACTGCCTGTATCAAAGTCGTTTGAGATCGTAACGCCGCTAAGATAGCTGTTGTCAATTAATTATAGAGGCAAAATGCAGCGTAACATAATCAGTTATTTATCACCGATGTGACAGAAAGAGTCGTTTGTCACCGGTTTCGCCCACGGTGCAGCGTCTCGGATATTCGTCACAACAAAATTGATACCCCCACCATTTTCGACCTTAAAACGTCCTGTGTTACGAAAGGGAATCGTCTAAATCCCTTTCATTAGCTGATGTGATGACAGCCAAAGATTGCCAGCTTATCTGATTTCATCTTCTTGAAAAGGCTATTTTTAAATCCGACTAAATCCAGATATCGTCGCATCTAACAATCGGATAACGAGTTTAATGTAAACTGGAACGTAAATTGATGCAATGAAATTATCGTTTAGCCGTTATTAATTTTAAAATTCACTTAGGTCGTTTTATATCAATCAGGGTTCGGTAATTGCCCCACTGGTCTTGTTAAGCGAAAGTAAATAAAGGGTAGGGATGTAATGAACTCATTAAATTAACAACACAAACAGAGCTCGCGGCGGTGCAGCGGGTTAAATCAAAAGCTTCGATCAATGCGGCTGTCTTGCGACTCAGAATGCAGCGTGCACCGGCGGCTCCCACAATCAGCCGGGAACCAAAGAGAAGAATTCGAACAACGGCTTTTTGAACGGCCCTCCACCATTCAAATTAGCTTAATGCGTTGAGTACAAAGCGTTGCGATAAACGTGGAAGGCGGGAAGCCCCGCTTTTTCGAGTGATTGCCTCGAAATTCGAATTTTAAACCGAAACTTTTCAATTGCTCGCAAATTAAAAATGTTCCGCTTCAGGTCAGTCGTGTTTTAATATTTTTTGCTCATGATTGTCTTATGAGTTCCGGTGCTGAGTGACAGAGGGCGTCTTCGTGACAAATCTGGAAATAGACGACAGATGTAAGTAGGTATCGTTTGCAGCCATTCGTCGTCGCGCAACGCGCGCGCTCAGCCGTTGACAGATTGTTACCGTTAGACCGTTTTAAATTTAGAACGGCCATCCCTTATTTTGGCGTTCTAAATGAATTATTGTCTGTCGATGTCCATTCTAATTTACGTTTCCCGTGATTTATCTTTGATCTGAAAACGGTTTCTAGTAATCGCCGTTGTTGTGACTTTTATGCATTGCTTCAGAGTTCTGGTAAAAGAAAAGCTATGTAAATGAAATCATTGTTGCTGGTTTGTAAGAAATGTTGTTGCTTCAAGAAATAGTGATATTAAATTTTTTTAAATAACCAGAGCAACATATTGTTACTGTTAATCACGTTTTGATGTTGATGATAGAGAATTATACCTATTAATATGGTGTTAGAAATGTTAATATAACACTATGTATATTTCACAAAATTTTAAAAAACATTTTTTATAAAGGCGTTGGACCTAATATCTCTGCAAAATAATCCCTTTTTCTTTACTCATACATTTGCTCATAAGTTAAAACCACAAAATATAGGTTAACATCAATTCGATCGTAAAAGGATAGCTTCCAAAGCCGCGACATGAGCCTAAACGTCATAAACCAAAAATATATTCAGATCGTTCCTCAAGCTGTCAGCCTTATCGATTCCGAGATTTACTTTATACGAGACATTGTTCCGATGTTGTATGTGACGTATATTTACGACACGTACTCGGGTGGATGTGTAGCACGGCTGTCACTCGCTACCCACGTGCGAACTTCAAAATGTTTATGCATATTGTGGTTTATTGGAAGCAGACTGTATTGGTGGTGCTTACAAAAACATGCGCCGGTATGTTGGTGACAAACATAAACAATGGTATAAGTATTTATAAATCTAACAACCTACTGTTCGTTTGTTGATACTGTGACAGAATTGTGGTTTTAATATCGATCAGACCATACAATTTTACAAAATAATATATATATATATTGTTTAGGTTATTGTACTGGCAATGAATATCTACATAATATACATCTACACTAACATAATAAAGAGAAAAGATTTGATTGTTTGTTTGTTTGTATTAAAAAGGCTCCGAAACTACTGGACTGAATCAAATGAAATTTAGTACAGAGATAGTTTGAGACCTTGGGAATGACATAGACTAGGCGACTTTTTGTTGCGATATAAAATTATCAGGGGGGTGAAATGTGGAATGAAAGTTTGTATGGAAAATCCGACTTTAGGCGCGGGCGAAGTCGCGGGGATCTGATAGTTTTAAATATATATATCGTTTAACCTCTTGAATAAACTACGTTTATCAATAATGACCTATCGGAAAACACACAATCACAAGTCAATAGATATTCCCCAACCGTGTCATTGTACTAGCGTGTTTGGCACCCACGTCTACATAATACCTGTGGTTTATGGTCGATCGAGCTCAGCTTTTGAGGAAACAATTAATCTTTGTCTAACCCTTATTGCCTAATTAAATAAATTATCTCCGGTTTTACAGAGACACTTAAAGGTGTCAATGCCTATAATTCATAACGATTTTGAAACGCTCTGAGGTTTGCGAATGATTTATTCAGTTGTTTTGAGTTGCGGAAATGACAGTATCGTAAACCTCTACCTCTGCCATCTACAAGGAACTGCGACGCATTTTGTATAGTTTGTTTACTGGGTTGCCATCTGATCTGATTTTTATTCGAGTATGTAATATTAATTCATCATCATACTTATTTATTTATTATATAACAGTATGCATGCTAACTTACAGTTTGCCCAAAACGCTAGCTAATGTACAAATAACAGTTTTCATTATAATATTAATAATACTCAAGATTCATGTCAAATTAAAAACACATGTCAATAGATTAGCAGATGTCCAAAAGATAATGGATGATATCAAAAGTAAAATAGTAAGTTGTCAAATTACGAAGATAATAACAACACAATGAATAATTAAAAACACATGTCAAATAGGTGATGTCGAATGTCAAAGATTGCATCAAATAAATAAAACAATTGTCAAATTACCTACTCATACTCTTTGGCACACGCCAAAGAACTAAAAAATATAATAAAATGCAGTTTATAATGAGCATAAATTAAACTTGCAGATCATAATCTAAATTGTATGAAATTATTTGCACATTATAAAGTAAATGTGTTTTAACAATGATTTCGAGACGCTGAAATATGTCCCTATTATGGTTTCAACATTCTCAGAACGTACTCCGCTCATGTATGAGCACAGCATACAGACGGGACCGTATTATTTTATTATCGCGAGAATGGCATGCACGCATCATCTATGACATCAAAACTCAATATCCGTCTGATACATTCGTTATAGATTTCACATTTCCTCCCAGTAAAGTGCTCTGCTACGCGATTTACTCAGATAATATTATGAAATATAACTCCTAAGTCGACTTTCCAATATTTGTAGTGACATTAAACTTTATGAGTCCGTTAGCCTTGTATTTCATTATTGTCTTCGAGTGTTGGTATCCGTTGACTAAAATGGTTTGATATTCACAAATCTATATTTGTCTTAGATTTATGGTCTATAAATTTCTTGTAATAAGGCGTGTAATGTGTATGATTTAATATTAACTGTCATATTATCTCAACCCTTTATTGGAGTCAGGCATTGTATCATGCAAAGTAAAACGAAAAAATATAATATTGAATTCTTTAGTATTTAAAGTTGTAAGTTAAAAATTGGATTATTTGAATTCCAATCAAATAAAATGCTGCTGTATTCACAATGTAGTTTTGTTAAAATAAGACCAATTCTGGGTTCATGAGTTTGTCTAACTTTATGTTTTTGTTCGTATCGGACGCCAGGCTTTTTAAATTATTTAAAGCCTTTGGGATCTGTAATTTTAATACAAGTCAATCAATCTCTTGCAATTTTACTATCGGTTGGAAAAGATATATTTGAAGAATGCTTTTTTGCAAAAATTTAAATTCTGGGCAGCCAATTTACCGAAATTTTAAAGAAAATACCCCATTCTTCAAAACAAAAAAAAAACTTTTTGTCAAAATTTTGTACCTTGTACAAGTAACATAACATTGTAATACTATTGGCACCATATGGCGATTATGTTGCTTTCAGTATACAAGTTTAAAAACATCTCAATCTGAGATCTTATGGTTCTTAAGTTTGCTGCATTCGTGATTTCTGTTCTATGCCAAAAATATAATTTATAAGTTATTACACCCCAAAAAATTTAACGACATCAAATTACTATAAAGAGATCGGCAAATCGAAAATAACGCGCCCCGTCGCGTGGAGCAAAACAAATGGTACCACAATAAGACGATGTTCCGCGTGCCTTGGCGACCGTCTGAGTTGAATTTATAGCCGACAGTATCACCTGCCTCTTATTCCGTTTATCCGAGGCTGCCGGATTTTCATTCATGCTGCACGGCTCCCAAAGGAAGGATTGGCTAGACACTGACTGGATATCGATCGGGATTGGTCTTTTTAAAACGAATTACGGGTTTAATTGTGGTTCCCCTTTCTGGATCGAGTGCATCGTATTGAATTTTAACATCCTTTTTAAAGTCATTGTCTTTTTTTATCACACCAATATTAAGTTATCTTTATTTCCATAGTATCAGTATTAACATGCTTTCTGTTTTAGCGAAATTAGCATTTACTAGTTATAAATTAATCAAGTACTACAAAATGTTAATGAAACTAACAAACGAATGTTATTCTTTAATCCGAGTATTGATTCTGTAAAACTTTCAAACGGTGTCTGCATTGTTCTTGGTAACAACATATTTACGGCTCGTATTTTAAACCCAGAAGTTCACTGTCCCAATCCTGAATCTAATGTAATTTAAATAGAATTGCATTATCCATTGTGCTCTTTGCTCTTCGTGTTGTATTCACGTCTTGAGCGGCCATCGCTATTTTAGATTCGTGATCTCTTAATAGTACTCCGTCCTATACCAGCTACTGAATAACACCGGAATCATTGACCAGGATAGAATTTTATATTGCATTGTTGTTTTTACTGGCGCTAATTATCTTGACGAATGGAATGAAGCTCAAATTGGAACGGCATGGCATTGTGAGGACACTTTTAGAACCGTTTAAATGATTACTTTTAGTAAGTTAAGTTCAAGTGACTTAACATTTTCGTCTTTTTATTTGAAGTGATTAAGTTACTTGTTATGCTATAAATTTATGATGTATAAATTTAGTGATAATACTTTTTATGTTTAAAAAGTTTGCATGCTGTATGTTTGTGTCTAAATAGGTTCTAAGCAACAATTAATCACTGTCTACCATCTTGTGACCAACTTATCCATACCCTATTTATAGCAAATAAATGAATTTAAATTTGAATAAAATACATAACATCTCGTCGACGCTAGATAGTCGTATCACGAAGAATGGCATTTCTTTTTGTTGAAAAATTCATAAAAAGTTTTTTGGTTATTTGTAGAAATATTTTATTTATCGTAAGACTTACTTCTTTTAATACTTTCATGTTTGTATTTATGTGCAGAAGTCGATCGTAGTAGCCTATTTCATTTCAATTCTACAATTTTATTTTGTCTCATTCTAGAAGTATGTTCGAGAACATCTTTGCCGTAGGATTCTTTATTAGTCCCTCATCTTAAAAGCTTATCTTCAACGTAACGTTTATTGCCACTGCATAAAGTGCACTTGAGCTTATTTTTAACGGTGCATACCCTGTTATGGGTACTAAGAGCTTCATAAATAATTTATTACTCTTAACAGTTAAGTTATTTTTATCTTAAAATAACTACGTAATTTTTATTCCAAAGACATCCGCTTCATCGGTCGCCGCAACCTAATTGTTTTAATTAGATATCGCTTGATTGGTAAAATTTGGGCCATGATAATGAAAGTTTTCTGTTTTAATGTGTTTTAATATCTCTAATTGACAGCTCGAAGGTTAATTCGCTATTGAATTTCAATATTAATTCATTTGTAACTGACCGGAAGGAGGTTTCGATTTGTTAATATTTAGAAAGTTTAGAACATTTTGTAATTAGCTGCGGCTAAATGAATAGATAATTTCAAATATTGAGTGGAATTGGTTATTTTGACATCGTAACTTGATTACTTATTAATAGTACTCGACAAAATGATGTCAGATTAGATTAATGTTACGGCACAATGGCATAATTTTCATGAATTAAAAAAAATGTTTGAATGTTTTTAAACATATGCGTCCAATGTTAACTTAAGAGGTCTTGGTACACTCTAACATTAAGTAATTATAACAAAGTTGCGGTAGACTAACAGTAATATAGCAGACTACTAAAGCATTTTATACAGTTTTATAAGTATAATTAAGACAAATGAGCGAGAGTGTGCTGCCTTTAACTCCAACCGTCTCATTTGTAATTGTCAATTGTGGTACATCAAATTCATGCGCCGGAGCATTGAACCCGACACAATGGTGGTAATGGTGCAGGACGTCAAACGGACAGCCGTCTACGAAGGTAGACGATGTCGCGGCGCAAACGCAGCTAACTAGCTGAGCGGCGGGGTATGTAGCTGGGAAAAATGTTGTAGATGAAACGCTAGTCGGTGTGTGGTAAGATGCTAGGTTAAACTTGGGCGAAGCGAAGTATAGTAATATGATGGTTAAAAAGTTAACGGTCCTTTTCTATTCACGCGAAATGCTCTCACTTCCGAAGATAAATTTTTGTAAGTGCGCGGCAGTAAGCCGAATTTGTCAATACTTCAGGGAAGTATTTGTTTAAGTTACTGCTAATAATATCGGCAAGATCAGTAATTATTTAGGTCTTCACTTGAACATTACTTGAAAATTAGTAAAAATTGCAAGGTAAATTTTATGGTGCCTTAAGGTAATCTGCAATGAGATTACGCATGCAACAATGAATGCACCGTAAACTTTGTTTACATCAGCAAAATTCTTGTTTTATAATGTAAGAAGCTCTTCATAGGATATCTGCATGAACTAATTTTAATAGATAAACACTAGCGCGGCTCTAAAGGACGGGACGATCCAGTTATGCAATCGTAATTACCTTACTTTATAAAAAATATTACCACCGGTTGGCGTTCCGTCTCGTAGGTGTATGGATGGAATACCTACAGCATCGACGTAAAATGCAAATCGCAATCGAGATTAGAGTTCATACCTCTCAAGCAATAAACGTGCGATTATTTTCGAATTAATTTAATGTGGGAGAGTCGTTCCGTGCAACATAAAAGTGGCATATACTTACTATAAAGCGGCCGGGACCAGTTTTATGATATAGCCTTAATAGTAACTCCTAGCTTGTCAGCATCTGTTACTTGATGAGCATAATTTACCGATTAAAGCAGTACTTTATTGCTTATTATATTCATTCTATGCATAAATCATTCCATGGGAATATGACATTTAATTCTCCTCTTGGCAGTTTTTGTCTATTTATTATTACAAGGTAAATCGTTGCCTCACGAAATTGTACAAAGACGCCTTTTCTGAGCATGTTTGTAATTTACAATGGAGAATCTAAAAATATTTAACAATTCTGCTAGCTACCACATTTTGTAAGTAAATAACAATCCAAAAGAGAAGTTATTAAAATTTGAACAGAACAGAAAGGAATAGCAGCACACCATAGTTACCTATATTGGATTCTCATTTATCAATTTGCAACGAAACCTATAATGTACCTACTAGGTACATGGAAAATAATAGGCTTTTGGACACCTTAGATGTTCTTTGGGCAATTTAACGCTTTATTTATAAGCATTTTTGTATGAAATAACAAGCATTCATTCATCATCGTCATCATTTAACTGGCCCTTTCCCAGTTTGTCTGAAGTTGTCTTTCACGTTTATACAATCCATAATTATTATCAAGCTTGCACTAGCAAGAAATAATATTGCATGGTTAACTCCCTTAGCCCAAAGCACGCTGTTTCCAACACCGCAAACCCCACGTTAAAACTCTTTAGTTTATTAATGACCGAACAGTTTAAAGTGAACTGGAAACTCATTTACTAGCCATTACCTCCTGAACTAACTACTGTAAGCAGATTAAAATGCATGCCAAAAGTTTAAATTTATGCACCGGACGCGGTCTTCAATTAAACTTGTTATAATGAAACTGGAAAAACGAAGTAAATTGCTGCGGAAGAGACGCAAATAATTCCCAAGTTTTGCAATTTATACCCATTCTGAAGTTCGACGAAAACGCTTTGGCGCCCCAATCGATTATTTTATTTAATATGTTTTGGGTCAGTAGCTGAAAATTGTCTTACTTGGTAAATAACAGAAATTGTTATCGTTATAAAATTAAGCACGAATCATTTCAATGCTCAAATCCGTTGGAATCTGGTAATACGAATTAGTAATTTGATACAATTGCTTGTTGCGGAGTTGGACAATTGAGAACTGGACTTTCAACGTCTAATTCTCGTGATCTGACTTTACTCAAAGTATTCAAAGTCTGAATTATGTTAATTGAATGTTCGGGATTTTGAAAGCATTATTCAAGTTCATGTACTCTAATACTATAATATCATGATATATACCATAATAAAACTATGCAACATAAAGATTTGACACAAAAATGGCATTCATAGATAGATATTATTTATTTCCAGACAATTTTGGGGATAAATAATTATCAAACTCAACTACTTGCGGTGCTAAGCAAATAAATCTTCTTAATTGTTGTCTGTAACTTTGAGATTCTTGTAAATTGTAACGTTATATTCGTTGTTGTCTAATTAAAATAAGATGTAGACTGTTCACTGCTTGATTTATGAAGACTTATTTTACTGCTGTGACATCGATATCTTACGGAGGCTGTCCCTTAGATTATGAGGTGATAATAACAGTATTATAAATTTGGTAACAACAAAAATTTTGAATAACAAGCAAGCAAGTTTCACAGCGGATACTATAAAAGGCGTTGTATTTTCGTCTTGCTTTTTTTCACTCTTCTAAAATTGGCATGCATGCAACTAAATCCGAAAATGAGGACACGTACATTTCTTCGTTACTTCTTTATAGTATACACCTTATAATTGGGACGTGATCATTATGTGAAATTAAAAGATATATTTTTTTTAAATAATATATTTAGATTGCAAAGTGCATTCACTTAAAAACAATAATTTATCGTATTTGCAAGCTTCATCTTTCGATTGTTAAATACTTGCAATAGTATTTCTTTCGAGTGTTGAGGGTTTAATTACAATAACATTGATGAAAGCAACGCGGCATTATAGCGTTAAGAAGCACTTGAAAATTTCGACAGGCTCTGCCAACGCCAGTGTGGCCGAAAGGTTAGGCAATTGCCCGGTATGCGAAGAACGCGGGTTCGATTCCCACCTCTGGTGGTTATTTTTTCAAGTGCAATAATATATTTAGACTACAAAGTGAATGCTTATCACTATGATATATGCCTTCTCCATTTTACACGCTAGCCAACAAACCTAGTATGCAGAATTTCTCACGAGGTTTTGCTTCATCGCTTGTTTGTAGTACGTACAAGTAGTAGGACGTCAGAATAGCCAAGTTTGAATGCTGTTACCAAACTGTGTGGTCCAATACGAGGAGCTCATGTATAATTCTAAAGAATAAGCTCATAATATTCGTGTTTTGTTTCCATTTCTTTTCGTGGGCTGTTTACCGTAAACCATTTCAGCTTTGTTGGCAAACTGTTTAATAGAACCGTTTCTATTCTTTAAACGACTGGACGGTCGTGTAATCTACCATTTGAATTCAAAGGCAGTTACAATACTTCAGCCGAAGAACCATAAGCTATCTATTGTTGTCTTTATTGCTGTTGTTTGACTTATATTGTTCCAAAAAACCTTTACGCAACTCTCTCTGTAGTGCAATGGCCGTGATAACGGTCAAAACTATTATATTGACTTTGAAAATTTTCTTCTAACTACAGTACTAAAGGCATTCAGAACGGGCTTCAGAGTTAAACCCGCAAACACTCTATTCAGACAGTGTTAATGAATTTCTTTCATTCGGTATTCACAAAGCTCTGGTATTCCGCTTAAACCTCAATCGAACAGGATTTCCACCGAAAAAAATAAATAAACCGTGGACCGCGAGAGCGAGGCAAGGTCCCGTGAGCACTTTCTCATGCAAAAGTCGAACGGTTACTTTAATTCTTAGCTAGAGCACTTGTCGGTTTACGAGCGAAGAGCGATTTAATCCACTTAAAACGCAGAGCACAACTCGCGCCGACAAAGCTCTCAGCCGCTCTCATTTAAAAATGGAAATAAACTCGCCCATCTTTGACTCGCGCGAGACCGGTTGAATTCTAAGTGCGGCCCTTCATTGATGAACTTCCAATTCTGTTTTGATTTGACGGACTGTTGCGGCGTGCCAGCACTCCGCTTTACAACCATTGTCGTCCGACACTAACTTCGCTCGCAGTTCAACTACTCGAAATAGAAATTCAAGGCTGCAATCGTTTCAGTTTGTTGTTTGTAAAGCTTAAACACAACCAATCGAACTTCCAACTGAATACTCAACTTTAATGCTAAATCATTTTGTTTCATAGATTTGTTCCACAACTTTTCCATGTGCGGAAGTTTTGAGGAGTTAAGTATTATTGAACTCGAACTAGTAGTTACGGTTATTGTCCCTGTAATCCAGGTCGGTGACATGTCTAAACGATGGCCTTCCTACGACGGCAGCATAATTACGTAATCGCATGCATTAAAGTAGCTTTGCTCATCCATTATGCTAATGTAAAGTGAATCGACGTATTTTCTAAAACTGTTTCTTTTAACGGATAACCAAAGATGTTTTCTCGCCAGAGTCGCTTTGTTTATCACAAGAGGAGTTATACCGGTCCATGTCTTTGGTTTCCAAGTCTTAATGAAAGAGTTCGTTTACTCCGAGATTATTTGCCTTTGTTTATTTTGTTACTCCCAACGTTCCGCGGTCGGCTTAACTTTCCGCCTTTGTATTAATTCTCATTTTGTACGGGCCACCGTCATTCCTTGCGTTCAGCTGTTCTTTTCGAGAAAGTTCGTTTTCATTTATCTTGGTTAGTTTCCAGTGTTAGGCTTTTGCAGCCGTTTCAAATAGATATTCAACCGTTGTCCCGTCTGGAACAATGTTGTTGTAAATTAGCGTGCCCCAATTCGAAGCTTTTGTCTAATAAAGAATTAAGTTTATTGCTTGTTGATAACTTTGTTTATTAGATTCGGTATTCACAATCAATTCTAAATTTGAACTGTGTCTAAAATACTCGATTACCGTATTTGTAAGTACTTCAGTAAATTTTATTTACTGCTATAGAAATAACTAACGAGTGTTTTTCTTTCACAGGATGGCGACAGAGGCTACCTCGAAGGCTTAGCATCAAGATACGCTGATCTCTTCTCAACACACTACGGCGACGTTCTAGACCACCTAGAAGAGTTGAGGAGACACGAATGGGAAGAGATGTCTCCAAGGATGAGGGTTCTAGGAGGACCTGGTACTCCTCAAACACCTCCCTCAGCTAGTCCAGGGTCATTAGCGTTGAACAACCTGACAACATCACATTCCCAGCCAATATACGTCCCAGGAAAATATTCTGTGAGTATCAGTTCTATAGGCATGGCTGAAGCTTTTGTTATGTGAAAACGTAGTATGCCTAAGCAAAAAGAGATGTGTTGTCTTTATTTTAATTAAATGGTAAATTATTTGAAAGAGTAACCTGAAGTTGATTTCAATTATTTTTAGGTGCTGTTATGAATGATATTGCTAATACAACTAGATGACTCACTTTTGGTCTGTAGAAAGAAAAAAATCCAAACAGCGAAAAATTGGTATAAGCAAGCTATTTTTACACCTCTGATAATGTCAGGGTATTTTTAGACAATCTTAACATTAAAGAATAAAAGAAGTGGAGACAGGTTGGCTGAAATTATAAGAAGCTTTTCGAAGATATTGAGAATGCTATAACTCGCAGAAGCTTGATCGGTATTAAAGAGCAAATTGAACTCGATGTTGTGATCGCCTGTTGTTTTATGGCTTCTGGACCCTTTCAAAAGAACAAATATCTAATAATATTAAACAGTTTCCCTATCAACAGCCGTCAAGCTGTCTCACGGACAAAGAGGAAGATGAGATCTACGGCTTTGGGTATGGAGTCTTCGGGAAGCAGATGCTGGCGAGGCAGCAACAACAGAAACAGTTGCTGCTGGCTCAGCCGACACAGCCGCTAATACACAATCAGCAACACAATTATCAAAGGTGAGTTATCTACGTTAATTCTTTACAATTGACCCGACTCGTTAAGTGACATCTATGATGTTGAAAAAAATTGATGGGTAATAATTTGGTATATATTTATTAATAATATCCTACCTACACAGAATAAATTATAATACGGGTACGGCAGAGATATATTCAGTTAAGTACAAAAGTGTATGAGATATTCACTCTTTCAATTAAAGAAAGAAAGAAAAAACATTTATTCGAGATTCACAGACACACACGAGTTTACAAAGACAGTTCATTCACAATTCATTCACTCTCAATATCTACTTGTAACCATTGGTTTTCTAAGAATCAATAATAGAACTGGTTCTTAAGACGAAGAATCATCAGTCATGATGAAATAAATAAAACGGTTTGGCGTTAAAACTTAATAAGGATAGGACTTATCTCATGAATTTTAGTTAGTTCAGCTTAGTTCTAGCTAGAAAATATGCCTTTATTGAGTTTCTATACCAAACTTTGTCATTGAATTTGTCAAAATATGTTTATCACCAATAACCGTATAAATTGCCGAATAAAAAAGACTTGAAACTTCGAAAAGGGGCCAAGACAAGTCTTTAGTCTTTAAGCATGCTACTGCTGCTTATGCAGGTATCTTGCCGGTTCATAACAATGGCGTCTAGACTATGACAAAGCATACGAACCACTCGTATTTTAGTAACACAGAGCCCATACGTTGAGGTTAGTTTACATTGTAACTCACAGAGGTTGAGGTACTACTGCACTGGCCGCCTTACGTCTTAAGTTATATGCAGTATGAACTCCCTTTAGATAACGGGGGCATTGTTATGATGGGATTATTATATAGTATGCATATCTGTAATGTTAGTAAATATGTTTTTTATGTAAAAATGTCGTCAAAATTATTTTAGTAGTTCCAGAGATTACTTCTTAAGTACCTACACACACATTCATGCAGCATTAGAGGCAATAGATAAAAGAAAGCTTTATTTTTAAGTAGGAACAAAACACAAAGAAGCATAAAATTTGATCGAATTTGAAAATGATGGTACTTAAGTACTGATCTAAACATGAATTTATCGTATTTCTATCAAATCGCTATCGCAGGTGCTAAAACAAAACTTTGATGGAGTGATTAATATGAGATTCAATTTAAGTCTCCAAGAACCTTCATTAAACATCTTTTACTTGACACCTTCCTCGTAAATTTACGAAAGGCTAAATCTATTGAATCGAGGCTTAAAGACTATAAAGTGAAAATTTATGGACTCTTTACTCTTAGATGGGTTTGGAATCGAGATGATAATGTATCGAATATTGGTTTTTCTGATAGGTTATTGTTTTACCATGTAGTGAAAGTAACTATGCTTATAATTAAAAATTGAACACTAAGGGCTCATTCACACGGGATCCGTCATTGACGATTCGTCAAAATACAGGATACTTCATGACGGATGGACGTTCACGATTCGTCAAAATATCCTAATTGAATTTGGTCAAAAATCCGTGTATTTTGTGATTTTTAGAAACACGATTTGTGATTTATAAAAACACAATTCGTGATCCGTGAATATGGGCATTCAAAAAGCATTGCCGCTGTCAAAAAATAAGAACATAAACTCATTGATACAATGAATCCATGTGCCATAGAGCCTGGTGACCTGTAACACCGGTTACTTAAACCTATTTCAGGCACCAGCCTCTTGCGCCTTAGGACTATAAATGATGTAAACCTATTCTTAAGTTACCTATTGTGCGAAGAATAAATTAACGATATTTACTATTATTATTTATATCTACATATATGTGGGACCGAGGTTTGAGGAGAGGAGGGAAACGCTGGATCGGGTAAACTTCTTGATTTATTTATAAAACTTCTTATTTAAAACATTTTCGTTTATCTTACATCTTGAAACACATCTTACTTCTTAGGCAGCCATCGTAGAAACAAACACCTATCATAATCATCTCGCGTTCCAAACATATTTAAATCTTTCGTCTCGCTCGCACACATTCTTCCACAAAGTCTTTCACCAAATTAATCCTATCCCACATATATATTTATTATTTTATTCATTAGGTTTATCAACTGTTGATACAATAATGCCTGCTTTAATTTTACACAAATGGTAACATGATAATTGTTCGACAGATTTACAGACAAACACAGCTTGCTTAATTATAATTTGTACACAAGTTTACGCGAAAAAAAAACACATGTTCATAAGCATAATTTTATTACCTGAATCATCTCTATGCTGAGCAAAGGCCTGCCCTTATCTAATCTTCTCTACCAACCCATATCCAGTGCCAGAGGGTATCTATCTGTTTCTACACACTTTTTCTTTGGCCCGACAAATCAAGCTCTTTAGTAGGTTTGCATTTTGCATACTTTCGTGACCGGCGCATTCCCACTTCAACCCGGCAGTCTTGCCGCCTTCATCGAATATATTAATTTGTTTTAGCGTTTTTAAGCTTCAAATTATTATAACGTAGATTATCGTAAATATACTTATTAATTTTTAACCTCTTTTCAGTCACATAAACCTACATCCATTAACCCCGAAGTCGTCCTAATCAAACTTACTTTAACACTGGCTATAAAATTTTCAAAAGCGACATTCCACCGAGCGTTCTCTTTTCAAATTTCAAATAAGGAAATTCGCGGTTAGATCCTTTACGCTAACGACAGGCCGAACGGCACGGGGCGTATCCATAAATTATTGTGACTTTAACAGGTGTACTTGTTAGATAAGCTTTTGCGCTGCATGTTTAGCTGTAATCTAAATTGAAATCAGACATTCGATCGGCGACAGAAGCCGGAATAGTTGCGAGTACTCGAGGGGCAGTGGGCTTAGGCTTTGTTCTTCATATTTCTTTGTGGAATAGCCTTAAGTGGAACATGTGGAATGTTTGATTTATCACAAGCTGTGCTCGCTATTTGCATAGATGAATTGCAGCCGGTTTTATTATGACAAGGGTTTATCTATATTGCGTTTGTACTTATCCTCTCTGAACATCTAAATAGGATAACGTTTGCGGTTAACCTTATAGTAATCATGATTGCAAAAGATTGATAGATGTTTGTCATTCCAGTGCGAAAAAACTGGAAACTAAACGCATTCTGATGTAAATCAATTTTAAAATCAGACTATCAAGACTATAATCTCCCAAAGTTTTGAATAACTTATTTTGTGAAACTGGCGTAGTTAAGTTAGAAAGCTGGTTTTATTTAAAAGATGACATTTTTTCGACAATAATATAACCCAATTGCTAAGTAGTTATATCGTGTATTTCTCAGACACTTAAAACACAGAATAAGTGCTTGAGACAAACAGACATTCGATTTTATGTAATATTTACTGTCTTTCCTATCACAGTGGCCCGGTTGAGTCAGTAAGCTGACATTACTAGTGAGCAGTAAAATAAATTCAAATTAACAACTGACGGATATGTCCACTGCGCACGATTCGAAGAAATGACAACTTTGTGTGAATTATTCGCTACCTAACTCAAGCTAATGTCCAATTATGTATATCATCTTTATTTTGCTAGCCTAGTGTTGCTACTTTTTGCGATATCGGTGGTTTAGCAGTAATAAAATTAGGTTGGTACACATCATTCAAGCATTCCTACAATGCTTAAAAGGAGTATCCAATTACTAATGTTATAAAATTTAAATTAGTTAACGAAAATAAGTAAATTATTATTATTATTATATTATTATCATCATCACCAACTCCTGGGCAAGGTCGCTTCATCCTAGACCTTATCTTTACTCTCAGGCTAAGATGAAAATCAAGAGTTAGCCTATGTAAAAAAAACACGTACAGCAGGACTTTCACTGCTGAACATATTAATTTTTTTAATAACTAAGTCGGTGTTTGTGTGTATTAGTCTGTCTCACTACGTGTCTTTTTCTACCGTTATAAATGTTGTCGTATTACTTATCCTAACTAATTCTCGTATTTATTTTATTATTATTGTATGTATGTTTAATACTTAGCTTATGTATGTGTATCTTCATATTTATGTATCTTAGTATGTATGTTTATTTATTCAGTAGTAATTTAGTTTTACCATAAATTATTATCTTTGCTTACTTAATATCCCGACACTTATTAACTCTCTGCATTCCCATGCGGTTGACTGATAGAGAATTCCCTAATGGCATTAAGTCCGCCAATTGTACTCTCTTTTTTGGTGCAATAAAATTTAAATAAACAAATAAATATTTAGCGGCATCTAACGATCCCTACGGCTTTTACAAGCCTATTCACATTTAACTGGAAGTTTACTATTTTGCAGTCATTACTAGATTCGGTAGTATGAATTAGAATAGTAGTATTCCGATACAAGTTATGATTTTTTATATCTCTTCTCTGTGACTAAGCTCATGTCAACAGCAACCGACAATTTTTTTCTGAAAAATACTTGTCTTCTTTATTAGGTATTACATATCTGATTCTTAAAAAGTTTGAAGTGGGTTAATATTTTCATGTATGGTGCAACATACCAACCACATTTAATGTGAATACTTCTTCTGCTATCGACATTCCTACTTATTACTTATTAGCAAGTTCATCGATATAAAGTGTCGATAGTTTCATATCGTTACAAAGCACTACAAATTGGGACCTTGTTGTGTATGATTGATGTTCAGCCAGAGGGTACAGGTACAACGCAACCAATTAGAAATGTAGGTCAACTTTGAACCTTATCACAGTAATACCAAAGCGAAATGCGCTCTAGTCGAGAATTTTCGCATATAATTTCAGCTGCAAGTGAATTGTGACAAGGTTCTATAATGGCTTGACGAGTAAATTACAAAAGTGTAAAATATAAACCATTGGCACAGAATAAATAATAGTACAAGTCTATTAGCTACCTAGATTTTCAATCCTTCTTCGATTATAATGAAAATATTTTTGGGTGAGTTATTTAGAAAAAATTGAGAAAAAAAAACACTTCTAACTAAAGTCGAAATATCAATTTCTCAAAGAAAAAATATATATTTCTCAGATTTTCGTCATCTCGTAAATTTAACCATTCAAACGTTCCGTCAAATAAACTGCAGATTTTAATCCAGTTTCACCTGAGTTAATTCCCAATTTACAAGTCTTCCCCATAAACCGCCGTTACAAGCTGACCAACCACGGCCGGCTAATAAATTCGTCCGTAGAACATCGTCACAGTCGCCTACGCAGCTAATTTAGCATGTCGTCCGACCCTAATTAGATCTTTACTTTGCGATAGTTTACCTAATGAATTACCTCGTAAAAGTATCCCATCGACGGCTGAGATCGCAATACGCTTTACATACAAACTGGATTTTGAACACGTATATGAGGTGGAACCAGCTCCCACTTGTACATTATTTTTAAAAGAGGCTTTGCAATAGTGACTGAGTTTCTTGCGCTGCTTCTTCTCAGCACTAGCCCACAATTTGTCCCGAAGCAGTGGTAGGGCTTAATGATAGATCGTCCGACCCCGTGTCCTGCTGGAAGCGCTTTCGGAAGCACGTCCGATTTTTTCAAAAAGTCCTGCTGGAAGACGGACCTTGAGTCCTGCTGGAAGTACGCGGTTTGTATGAAATCTGCTCCTGGTCCTTCCGGCAGTACGGTGACCTTGACCTTGAACGTTCGTATCGCCAGGGGTTATAAACATTGGTTTGCTTTTATAAAATACTAGATTACCCCGTGAACTTTTTATCGCCCACTTAAGAAATTCAATATAGTACCTACTAATTTGCATTGAGAATGATACAGACCATGCGAGGGTGTAAATAAAACCACGCAGACGTATTTTATATTGTATTTATTAAATTATAAACTTCAAACACTAACACAACATTTCTTTTTACCTAAAAATAAATGTTGTGTTAGTGTAAACGCGCTGCCCGCGTCTATATCCGTGCGCCATCGCTTGCCAATTGAATAGCGGTACCGATTAGTAAAAAATATCATATACAGACGCTAGAAAAAGAAAAACACTATTTTTTCATGCAAATTTTAAATTTGAATTATAATTATTTAAGGAACTGTGACCCAATAAAAATGCGTCCTTCCGGAAGTACAAAAAATCCTGCTAGCAGGACGCTGGACGATCTATCATTAAAAATATTTGTTGGGACGTGTATAAGTGCCCCCTGTGGGCCTACATACAATAAATGAGTTTTATGATTTTTTAAATAGTTTGAAGTAGGTAGGTATATAGGTACAGTAAGCCTACCGTCTAACTCTATAGCTCTCAAAATTTAGTTCTAATTCAAGTAATATTATAAATACGAAAGGAACTCTGTCTGTGTGATACGCAATCATCCCTAAACTATTAAACCGATTCAAATAAAATTTGGTGCACAGACAGTTTGAGACCCTGGGAAGGACATAGACTACTATTTGTTGCGATATAAAAATAATTGTTTGGTGAATCCGAATTTTGGCGTGGGTCAAGTCGCGGGGAAGTGACAGTAACGAAATAAATGACGTTATCACTTGAGTTTCTGTTCGGTGAAATAGTTAGACACAGGTACAGGAAAAATAAAAATATATTTTCACTACTCAAAAAGTCCATTAATAACAGTAGCAGCTATATATATTTATTTTGTAAAACACATCAATAGTGTTGTGCCATTTGTCTTTTAAATGGCTTTACAACCCATTCACCACTTATTTACTGCGAAATAAATTTGTAGTGTTACAGCGGATTATAATAAAATAGACTTAAACTATGCTAAGAAGGTACTCATTCAAGTCAGTCGTGATTAGTGGTACAGTAACAGCGGCAACAAGTCTCAATAAACATTTTGATTTAAGTATTAACATATTAGTCCTTACTCTGGATGAAAATCTACCAAATTATCTGTCTATTAAACAAATTTTGTGATAAACGCCGAAATGTACGAGTATATACCTACAATGTATATCAGAAACTTAAGTACCTGTTTCCTAAAAGATTACACAAAAAACAACCAAATTGTTTTTAATTTCCTTTTGTTTTCAAGTGGTACAATTTTTGAGGCAATTTTATAGCATGAAGTTTTACTGTAAGGCTTCATTTCTGGACTCATTCATAATATACCTAAATTATAACACATAACAACTTGCGAACGATCTCTACTAATATTTAAATTACAAGTATAAATCGTTTTTCTTTTGAATTGTTTGTGATTATCAACTCGGCTGTGGTCTGTAATTTCTTCGGGATTGCAGTTTATGTAATGCTGCAGATCGTTACAATATTGCTTATTTATTTACTACCTTCAGAACCATGGCATTTTAATATTCTTGTGGTGCAATACTAAACGGTGAATTTCAGAGGTGTTAAATAAAGTTTTTAATTTATTTCATAGAGACGCGTTTAGTATCTACTTAAAATATTATAAAAGTATTTATTGCAATTTATGTATAGAAACTAAATACGGGGGGTCATACAAATGAGTTTGAATAAGTCAAGAAAAATCTTAAATGGATGTCGTAAATTAATCATCTCACCCTTCAAGATGCTTAAAAGATTTTTTACAAATGTCATCACCATGAGAGTGCAACATCTGGCAACACTGACTTGTCGTCACTTTTTGGTGGTGTTTTTGTTTATTAGGGCAATTACATTATAATATTTATATTAGCTTTCAGGGTTGGGGGGATCAGATTTCAGTCTTTGAGGGGTTCAATTTTGAACAGTTATGCCGGGTTTCTTGATAATTATAAAAAGTAACTAAAATTATGTTTCGATTTACTTCAAACCACAGAATATATAATTTATACTATGGATTGTGGTTTGTTAACACACTTATTCTCAACACTTACTTAAATGTCAATCCAACACACGACACAACATTTTAAGATACGCATTTAACTACAGATAAAAATAAGTAAAGTTGATCGACAGACTTTCTGCCTAACTTGTAAGCTATCGCGATTTCGTTTCCAATACCAAAACAATGACATACGACATGACATTTTAAGGGTTCCGTATCCAAAGGGTGTTTAAAAGCTTTTATTTTTGTCTAAAAGTTACAAATTGCAATTCGAAAGCAATACAGTTAGGCGGCAGGTCTCCGCATATACTTACCTATCCTAAAATACATTTATCCAAGAACGAAAAAAGAAAGGTAATAACCTAAGCATTTTCACATGTAATTAGACAGCAGATGGTCCGTAGTAACGAGCCATTTGCGCATATAAGCTAATACTCAGATAAATCCAGGGATTTACCGCCGTATCTTGCATATCTCTTGTTTTCCTGCTTTATCTTGTGCACTCGCTTCGTGATAGTGTTGTAGAAATAACTATGTTTATAGAAAGTGGTTTAAAAACCGCTTGAAAAACGGTGAAACCGTTATCTGTGGTAGAACTTGATTACCAGCTATTTCATAAAAATAACTGTGATTATTCTTAATGTAGGTAAGTAAGGGACAAGTTTTTAACTAAAGTACTGTCAACTTAGAGCAAACAACGAATCAAGAGTCTCAACCCAGGTAACCAATGAACCAAAGTAATGAAGAAACTAATCTCGATTACCATAGCACGCCCATCTTTCTACAAAACTTCAAGTTTTCTCAGTTGATTTTTTTTTTAAAGTGATAAGCATTCACTTTGCAATCTAAATATATTACTGCACTTGAAAATTTTTTTTATTGATATTTTACTTGATTTTTGTTTCTTTCTTTCTCTTTACAACACGGTCATAGGATGACAGGATGATTCAGGAATTTTGACATACTTTCGTGACATACGTGCAACAATTAAATTCCTTACTATAGATTCCATTACATAGTTAGTTACATACATGTCGACCTTATAAAAGCGTGTTAAAAACATCTAAGCTCACGACATCGTTAGTTTAACTATCGATACTCTCACAGCACTAAAGTATTATCGCGGGTACGCTCGTCGCAATCCCACGGAGCTTGTTAGCCGGTTTCTGCACATAGTGTTAATTGAGTAACGGGCGCGTGTGTCAACTGTGAATAGTATAGGGTTTTGCTACTTTAATGCTTCCAGCTAGTTTCATGTTCGAATAGTACTTCAAATTAATATTAAAAGAGCTAGCAGGCAAAATCAACGAAAGTTTACCTTAGGAGGTGAAGCCTCTGTGGTCTTACTATAATGTTCTCCTATCCGATTGTTTTAATAGATAATGGAATTCATCTTAGCCGGAGAGCAAAAATAAGGTCTACGATGAAGCGAGCTTGCCCAGGAGTAACCTATTTACACGCACTTTAAAGAGTTTTTTGGTTATACCCACTCGGAAAATCAGACGCAGGCAGGGCATTCCAGACTTTTGATGTGCGCATTAAAAATGATGAAAATTTCGACTATAGCGGACAATGTCAATACATATTAACCAACTGCGCGGATGATATAGTTGCACAATGGGTGCGCAATATACAAGTGCACTCTCTGTTTCTTCATTCTCATAGATTAATAAATAATACGACCAATATGACATGACCGGAGATATCAGGCGCAGGACCAACAGCTTGAAGTACTTTCGACGCACGGGGGTGTTAGCACCACCAACTTCCAGACTCCGAGCTGAGTCTGAGATATTTCAAGATAGAAAATTCTAGAAACTTTCGGTCCAACCCGGGATTCGAACCCAGGACCTTGTGCTGACCACGCACGAAGGGTACTATCCAAGAGGTCCTTGGTCCAACGAGACCGTAGACCAAAAAGGCAGTCCGTGGTCTTATAAAAGTGATAGAACAGGAAGGTTCAATTTTCACCTGGAAAAGTATTTGTAGAAATATCAAATCCTATTGGTTTCCATTCTGTATAGAAGATGGCTGGTAGTTTACGTGATAATAGGTGAACGCGTAGGTGAATTACATTTCCGTGCTTCGGAGATCGAAGCAAGACGCCGAATGTGGTGGCTAATAAAATTAGAAACACATGCTTAATCTTGTTAAATTAAAATAATTCACCAACCATTTACGTTCTGCCGTCTAGAACTTAATTTAACTAATGGTTAAATTGCATACATTTACGAATAAAACTATGGAAATTTAATCTACTTCGTTAGTCTATTTGGATGTTAAGTCTTGTTCATTTGGTTATTAAATATTGAATTTGTACAATTTACATTCGTGTAGGCTCGTTAAGATACAATTTCTGTGTAGGCGGTGCTGTCGTATACTGTATTACATACTAAAGATACTGAAAACCCATGAATGCTTATATTATCAACTTATTATTTAATAAATTAAGATTTATGAATACTTACGCTGATGCCACCCACCTAGAGATAAATTAAATGGATTTTGATGTTTTGTCTTTACGAGATAAAACTGATACCTTTTCAGATAGGTACTGTAAGACGTACAGTCGAGCAAATTGAATCATGACCCACTTTGCCGATTATTCCTTTGCATTTATAAATGTAGTAAGGTTTTCTTCGCTGTCATGCATGTTGCACATAGTACGTTTTAAATATGAATAAAATGCGTCATAACGGGTCAGAGATTTATGCAAGTTTAACCTTTATTATAACTGCACTAGACATGTTTTAGATAAACCAGTCTTAATATGAATTTAAACTAAGTCCATAATCCAAACTCTTTTCACTACGAAGAAAAATGTATTATAATTTAAAAAATAAAAAACGTGTGTCAAATGTCAAGTATACCTACTAAAGTCAGAAATTTTATAAAAACCTAAGTCAATATCTACAAACAAATCTTATAATGGCCAATTTGGCAGAACAAACAGCTAAGAATAAGTCGGAACACAGTCAGAACCTGGATCAGCCGGCATGCTAAAGAGGGTACCCTCGAAGACAGACGACGACATAATCATGGCGTTCGTCGAATCAAGAACGGAACGGAAGAGAACGGAAATGCAACACTATTACGGATAACATATTTACAGACGAGAAATCATTTCGCTCGTCTCAACATGGTCGCTTAACTTCGTGGCGTTACGATAACACGCGATACACAGAGGATCACGTCGTGCCCAACCAATTATCCAGCTGAATTTTAGCTAACATGTGTGCCTGGATGGATGCCGGAAGTGTCGAAAAACTTGTTCAAATTTCTCCTCGTCATAACGCTATAAACTATGTCAATTTAATGGAAGAATCAATGTTACCGACTTTGCGAACAGTTTACTTGCGTGATGAAGTGCCAGTAGTCTCCTTTGTTCATGATAACTGTCCAGTGCATACTGCCAGAATTGTCTCGAATTGGTTTACCTAGCATGAAGATGCATTCACTCTTATTCCATGGCCGTCTAGGTCCCCAGATGAAAATTTGTGGTGTTTGGATTGGGGAAGTGACATTTGTCGTCTAATCGGGTTACTTTTCACTTTACCAATTTAATGCCACTTGTTAAATATATACTTAAAATAAATATTGTTTTCTTTAACTAAGTATACTGTTTTATTTCATCATGGCAAACACAAGTTCCAGTGGAACTTTTATAAAAGAAACTGGTTCCTAATACAGACTTGGCGCCCGGCCGTGCCGAATCCCGAATATCTACCTACCTACTTGTGTGTTGCATTGCAACTCTTACCCACATGAAATGAAGTTCTCGCCGATTTCATACAAACTTATTCGTACAGATAGCGACCATTGCCTTGTCAGTGACTGTCAGTGTCACGTCGTCGCTAGTGAGTCAATAAAATGATGACACGTTCGTTTCTAGGAAATGTATGTTCAAGCGAATTTCAACTTACTTGTATAGATTGACAGTAGAAAAATTACCATAAGGTGGGTCATGATTCAATTTGGTCGACTGTACCTACAAGCAAGTAATGCCAATTTTTTGACAACATCACTTTTTTGTGGAAAAAAGTACTTAGCTTAGAGTTCACCAACACAAGTTTGATTTTTAATTAGGCGGTTTAGCATTATTGACATATTTTGTTTGAACAATCTGTCAAATTAACCATCAATTGAGGATGACCCTGTTTAAAACTTGATGAAAAATGGTTAAGAGTCTTATCGTATTTTGGTGTTTGCTGATCTAGCGTAAGACAAATAAATAAAAAAATAACTTAACTATCGAATCGTTTTCATCAAATAAAAATGCGTTACCCTTAACTAAATTGAGTACATAAAGAATCCATTTGGACAGAACCAACGATATGACGTTGTGTATCGATTTGTGGCTTCGAAACGAAGTGGCTTACTCAATTTTAATACGTTTGGCTCATCGCTTACGACAGGTCATTGAACTAAGCGTTCTTTTTTAGGATTCAGTACACAAAGGGTAAAAACGGGACCCTATTACTAAGCCTCTGCTGTCTGTCAGTCTGTATGTCTGTCTGTCACCGGGCTGTATCTCATGAACCGTGAGAGCTAGACAGTTGACATTTTCACAGATGATGTATTTCTGTTGCCGCTACAAATACTAAAAACAGAATAAAAGAAATATTTAAGGGGGGCTCCCATACAACAAAGGTGTTTAAGCGTTAATGACGTTTTTAATGACAGCTAAAGGTAGATGCTTGAAATATTAAGTTGTATATTCAATTTAAAAATAAATAATGAAATTAAAATAAAAATATTTAAGGAGGGCTCCCATACAAACGTGTTTTTGCCTAGACTGTTTAATATTGTAAGTTAATGGTACGGAACCTTCGTGCGCGAGTCTGACTCGCACTTGGCCGGTTTTTTTTTATTGTTATGGAATAATTGGCAACTACATACATTAGACAGTTAGTACTAGAGACACAATAAATTCCGCAATATCAAACATCCAAACATTTATTCCTTATTTTAGTTATTCCGGTTTTATTTTTCAAAAACCGTCAAAAACGTCAATGGAATTTTTCAGACTAATTTGTTTCTAAACCAAGCAAAGTTTTTTCTAAATTAAAATATTAGGAGGGATGTAGTAGTAGGTAAAGAATAGAAAGGGTTATTTAATTGTGATCAATTGGAAATTATCATTCACGTGCAATCATTTGAAAATATTGCTATCGGTAGTGCCAGTGAATGACCTTATTAACTAAGTAAAACTATTCTCCCATTACATCTAAATATTGAACTCAAACAACGTAATTGTATCAGTGACGTTCTACCAGGAATTGTACTGATTTGCGAACACATTACAATGAAACCGCGATATACTTCGAAATAATACCTATACACATTATAATAATTACATTACGAGATATTATTACACTCATAGTTGGTGTTACTGCGTTCCTGGAAGCAAAGTATTAACTTATTGTTTCTAAGCGCTAAAAAACACTTGCTCAGATGATTTTAAAGAAAAAGTCCGCCATTTATAGTATCACTATTCAATTTGTGCAAAATATTAAAATTAATAAACGCCCTTAGTGAAATTAATATAGCCGCCCGTTTGTTAGATACCTGATGTTGAAATTGTGTGTGCTAATCAAGAGTAACTTTGGAAACACAGGATCTATCACACTTAAAGAACGGGTACGAAAATTGTGTATACATTCAATTTTTAAAGGTGATTTTTGTGGTGAGGCGGGACCTTTACAGGCAAACGGCCTGAATGCTACATCGCGTCGTTCGAAAATTCAAATGCAAAGAATTTTTCAGTCAAGTTCTACTACTATCGAATAGAATGACTCTTGGAATAATATCAATTCATAATAAATATTCGCACATATTTACTTACTTAAAGCACTCAGAGTAGCTCAATATTGGTTCTCATTAAAGATTTTTATTTATTATTGCTATGTCTATTTTATTTTGCAATACTGACAATACTTTGGCTAGAGAGTGATTTTTGTCCTAAAATGTACCCTAAACACTATGGTCTGGATACTTTCAATAATAGTATGAAAAGCTGGAAAGGCTGTTACTAGTCAAACATGACCTTTCCTTGGCCGCATCGTCGCTTACCACTAGGAAATATTGCGGCCAAATATCTGCCTGAACTAACTGATACTTCAGTTAGTCGACATTATTGTGATAAAGTGCTTTAAGTACACTTATAAATAGGAAAGATTTGATTGTTTGTTTGTAATGAATAGGCTCCGAAACCACTAGACCGGTTAAAATGAAATTTGGTACAGAGATAGTTTGAGACCCTGGTAAAAACATAAGCTACTTTTTGTCGCGATATAAAGACATCAGGGGGCGAAATCGTGCTGAAAGTTTGTATGGAAAATCTGACTTTTGGCGCTGGCGAAGTCGCGGGGAACTGTTAGTACATCATATAATGGTTTCAAAATAATTAAAATCTCAATGGCTGTGAAATCTGTTCGTCACTTTAATTACTGGACCACTCGGAAAACGAACAGGTAACGAGTTATTATCGCGAATTGGATCTTGTTAACTCGCAGACATCAAGTTGAGCCCTGCATGAATTTATTTGTTCATTAAACGACGATCATTTCACTCACAATCATCATTAGTGGGTATTGTTAATGCCGCTGTCGATTAATTTCTCATTTACCGAATACCTTCTGTTTTTACCTTTCCGCATCGAGTAATCGAATATTTACTTGATATTTGGCGCTCGATATTGAGGTGCTTGTGGCGCAGTGGCGGCAGCGCTTTGGTAGTGATACCAAAGTTAAGCAACACACGGCACGGTCGTAATTGGATGGGTGACCATTCCGACCATTGAAGCGACGTCCATTACAAGCATCTCCGTGCTTTGGAATGCACGTTCCGGTCGGTCCCGGCTAATATCTGTTGGTATTAGTCGTCAAGCCTAGTCAGAGGCCCTATGGCGGCTTGATAACATCTGATATTAAGGTTTGTCCCTTGCCTTACAGACATCCCTCCACCAATCCGCACTGAGCTCGCGTGGTGGAGTATGGCTCGTACCTCCTCATAGTTGAGGTGATGCCATTTCCCAGCAGTGGGATCTAATAGGTTAACTTTAACTCGATATTGAAAATAATTTCTCAGTTGTAACCCGATTGTGTTTTGTTGTGCCCACCCGACGGTGCTTTGCGTATGAATTGTTAATTTTCGCGGCTCCGAAACCCGCTGAGTTCGGTTCGGATTAAAAAAGTAAATACGTAATGAACGCGCATTTGTGATTATGTATCGCATTTGGAAAATAGATAATTTTAATGCTTATACTAGAATATTAATAATAATGTCCTCCTAGCCGAATTTCGACTACTACGCGGGAGATATTATAGTGCACAAGTGCGTTCGCAATACTCAGGTGCACTCTTTGTTCCTTCACTCTCATAATTCGGTGAGACGGCATAGTCTGATATGACCGTAGAGAAATCAGGTGCAGGACCAACGGCTTAACGTGCTTTCCGTGGCACGTGGGTGTTAACGCCACCAACTTCCTGACTCAGGAGCTGTGTCTGAGTTATTTCAAGACAGAAAAATCCAAACACTTTCGGCCCAGCCCGGGATTCGAACCCGGGACCTCGTGAACCCAGCGTGCTGACCACTAGACCAACGATGATTATTATCAATGCGAAAGTGTGCCTATCTGTATGTCTGTTACCTCTTTACGCCTAAACCGGTTTATCCGAACCCGCAACTACTGTTTTTATATTCCGGTGTGCTCACCTACACACCAAGACGCTCATCGTTTCTTACCTTAATTTAAGCAGTAGAATCGGCCTTAAAAGTGTATACTCGTATGTAAATATTGACGTATAAAGTGTTAGAATTCACCACGTCTGCAAAGAATCGTCACTAATACGAGTGTTGTTTTGTTTCAGTTGTCTGAGTCCCCGGTCGGCGTATTTCTACGAATTCCCCCCCAGTGGTAAGTGATATCACTTAGACTTAGCAGCTCAAAAAACCAACAACTTTAAACCTTATCACCCAGGTATAGAGCATACGTGCAATCCGAATGTTACGTAATTATAAGTTGTACGCTCAACGTGCGATGTTTTGATGAGGGTTTCCCTCGCTATTAAAATTCTATTCACTTTTGATAGAAATCTAGTTGTAATATTTAACAAACGTATAATTTGTGTCAAATTGTTTTTACTATTTTTGTTTAAAAAATATTTTGAAACAAAAAACGTGACTGTATTGCTTACATTCCAACTTGAAACGTTACTTGAAGACGCTTATAGGATTTTAACAGGTACAAACAAAAATGTGTCGGTTGAAAATTACTTAATCAAGTCATGCACGTAAACCTTCAATCGTTACATTAACCTATTCTGTATAAACCGAAGAATGTCTAACAAACTACTTACTTTCAAATCTCTATTCCACTAATGTTTATTAGCAATCATTCCCAAAAGCGGGTTTAATCGTAAACGCATAGATAAAAAATGTGCCAAGAATAAACATGTTTTCACACGACCACCTCCAATCAACTTGCAGCTATTAATCAAACTAATGACTACCACGCATGCTTAATCCCGTCAAAGATAAGAACTACTTTTACAAAGATCCCATTTACTTTACGAGAGTATCTACTCATACATAATGCCTTCATACATTATTTAACTACTCGTTAGCTATCACTACAGAGCCGGACTCGGCTCAAGGGAGCAGGAAAACATGTTCCCTGTATGCACGGGCCCCGGAGAAGTTATTATAAACTCAAACAACTTTTCTAAACAGACAGAGGGTTTCAGTAGTTACCTGTCAGTTTTTGTTTGTTGTTGTGTTTAACTTATTTCGGGCTTCAAAAAATTCCATGCCCTGTTTAACCTTTAGGAAGGTTCGCAATGAAATCAAAAGCTAGTTGTCCGTTTTAGGTTTTGTTAACTAACTGTATTTTTTCTGAGTGACTGTTTCTGTGGTTATTGAAATTATTTGTCGAGTACTAGGGTAGAGGGAACGCAGCAGGTTTTTGCAACAAATGGGCACATACCTTAGATGATATAAAGAAAAGATATGTAATAACTCGGTTATCCTTCGCGAACCTGTGTCGCTAAATATATTTAAGTGAGCCTTACAACTAATAGAACACTCAGAACACTCTCTAGTCAGCATAAGGAACACAGTTAAAAAAAACGTGCAGTGCACGCACACAAATAACTGTGAAATTTTACCAATTAGCTGCGGAGATAGGTAGTTCATCTTGCGTAGGTCTCGCCTGCATTTCATATCTTTTCTATTGTATGATCTGAGGCAGGGCCCCGGTTGAACCGCTGACACGTAGATACGGCCCTGTACCTTGGTCTACGATAATGAAAACGTTTCCGATATGAGACATCGCGTGTTGGCTGTGTTTGCAGTCATAAACTTAGCCACCAGCATGCTTTGTTATAACGGTAACTAAGTAAGTTAAGTAAGGATTTAATTAAATTACCTTACTTGTACAACAGCTTACAGTTGACCCGTTCCAATATCAAAACACAGTAACAAAAATTATGCTCACTTAAAATATTTCGCTTCACGCGATTGCTTGAAAAAGGTATTTTCTAGGTGCTAAGTAGTTGATTTATTGGCTTCGAGTCGATTAGTCGGGTGAATTAAGAGCTGTATATACTTACACTCGCACCCCTGTAACCCGCAGACTCAGATAAGCAGTCGAACTATAGCTATACAACGAAAGATACAGACACTTTCGGAATAATACCTCTGCATGGATTAAAAAAGACGTAGTGTGTAAACGGCTTTAAAGGCCATTATGCTCACTTAGAATTTTTCGCTTCACGCGATTGCTTCAAAAAGGTTCTTGGTGCTAAGTAGTTGATTTATTGGCTTCGAGTCGATTAGTCTGGTGAATTAAGAGCTGTACTTACACTCTTACGTTACTTATGGTTGATATGTTTTAAGTGGTTCAGTAATTTGAAGGGCTGAAGAAAAGTTGCTTATTATACACACGGGCAAACGTCAGACTACCCACTTTGAACTCAAGAGCGCCTCTATTCCCTACGAAATAAAAGCTGTTTTCGTAGTTCACATGGGTAACCTGATGTGCTGCCGTCTGTACTCACGGCCGCACGTCAGACTACCCACTGTGACCTTAAAACCGCCTCTATAAAACAATGTAAAATATTAGGCCCAAATCTTCTAAATAAAACCAACTGATCGGTTAAACACTAACAGGGTTTATTAAGAAAGCGAACACAAATACGTCGGCACTAAACACTTATACCAGTTGACAAAAATAAATCGATAGCGCGATTTAACGAAGTACAACGCCATCTCTCGGCGTCTCTTAGAACTAATGTTTTACTTACATGATAAATTACTATCTATTTACAATTTACCTACTACATAATTAAAGGTGTTTTTGCAGTTCAAATGGGTAACCTGACGTGCTGCCGTCTACTAATTTCAACAATTAAAAAAAAACATTTCTCTACAATTATTTTTAAAGTTTTCATACTAAAAAGCAAGTCGTTTTACTAGAAAGTACGTACGTAAAATACATTATTATTCTTGAATCAAAATTTCTAACTCTAGCTAAACACACAGTAAAATCAAGTTACTCTCAGGGCGAAAACTTCCAAAGCGTCTGCAACTCGTAAATTACATTTAGTTTCTCTTGATAGTTACAGGAAAATATTAAAGATTACTTGGTTAAATTAAACTATTTTCGTTATAACTCCACCATTTAATAATTGATAAAATGCATATACTTTTTATTTATCGTCACTAATTAATTTTACTTGTAAGATAAACATGCCAATCCTTACATTATTTCACTTTTTTACGTGTATTATTTTTTATTACATTTAATTATTATAATAGCTGTATATCACAGTCACGTTACACGGGAGTTTTCGCAGTCACGTTATAATTATATGGTCAGTAAAATGTATGACTGAATTTAATTGATTAATACAAGCTGTTATAGTTATTATAACCAATGTGAAACACAATATGCATCAATGGATATTTACTCAGAATGTTAACTCAAACTGAAGTTGACCTTACAAATAATTCTCTTCCAAGTTCAAATCAGCGCCGAAAGCTCACTCCAAATAATCAATTCATTAAATCAACCTACATACTGGGCCGGTTACTTCCATTAATCGAAGTCAGATTGTTGACCTTTTGCCCTTGAGCTAGCGTGTTACATCACATGTAATACGTACATTATTAGTCTAATTTATAGAACAACTTCAAAAACTAAAGGTCGAGGTCGCAACTGCCAATCGTTTGTCTTGCTCGTTTGAACTGTCAAGGCAACTTTTTCTTTTGTAAAATATGTTTTTCGCTTTCATAAACTTGTTATTTTGTCAGGCTGATATTTTATAATGTAACGCACCTATGATTCTGAACTGTTAAAACTCCCTACGTATTATGATCATCTCCAAAACCTCACGTATGCTATTAGGATAAAAATAGGGATGTCTATCAAAAACCTAAAATGTATCGATAAATGTTTTCTTCGACCTTTATTATCAAAACGTTAAAAACGTATTTTTAACGTCTTCAAACGTTAAAAATAGACAAAGTGCGTATAGCTGATGCAACAGCTTTATATCATTATGCAATGTAAGTAAGTATTTTATAAATCGATACTTGTTCACAGATAACTGCCTAGGCACGGCAAAAAAGAAGGTTACAACGTTTTCAAGACTGCTCCGCGGATTGAAGTCCCACAGAAAAGAGAAACATGGTTCCTGTTCGCCGAAACACACGCACAGTCCAAGACAGATATTACCTCCTCAGAGGGTAAGAGCTTTTATAAATTTATAAGAGTTTGTAGAAGTATGAAAGTCCACCTGTGGTCTAACAGAACGTAACAGGATTGAGTTTTATTCTTAGGGCGGTTACAAACTCTAAATTTCCAGACAAAAGGGTGATGTTCGTAAAACGCTACGCTAGACAACGCTGTAACACTCAACATCAACTAGAGCATATAACTGTTATATAATTAAAAAATACTTTAAGTTCATGAGTCCAGTTTATCATTTCTCTTCATATTTCGATCAGTAGGTAGGTTACATAACAAACAAAAAATATCATCTTAGCGTTATCCTAGGGTCGGCTTCGGATCATGATCTAGGATATAGCAGATCAGGTTATTACAGTGGAGCGACTATGCCGTCTGACCTCTTTGACTCTGTTAACAGGAGAACCTGACCAGTTTGGATCACGGTTACCCATTCGTAGTCACCTGACACCTCACCATGTTTTACCCTTTTCGTGAGAGCATTGGTTAGTGAAACAACTAATATCCATAACTCAGAAAAAATATTAGTACATGGCGACACGTGGGATCGACCCAGGTACCTCCCGCATTAGTGGCAAACCAGCCACTACGCTACCGGCACTCTTAGGGTACTTATCAGTGGCAGAACATATTTGACGGACAGAACCATTCTCAACATCGTTGAAATTAAATGGACACGGGACATATCACGATAAATACTGAGGCATCTTTAAAAATGTATAGTCTGATGTGCTGTGCTGCCACTGTACTTTCTTACATCCATTCACATAATGACATGCGTTGCTATAGTAGATTAACATTTTTAGTTTGTTTTAGTTTGTAGCTCAGTGACATGAATAGATGACTAACATTTTGAGTAGACGTGACAAAATAATAAGAACTTACGTTAGAAATCTAATACTTTAGATGCATTGTAATTTGTGAGTTGTAATAACTAATATAAAAGATCTCAATTTGAGTAATTTTATGTTGTTTTTGTTAAGATGTCTGTCGTGTGTGGTCTGGTGAACCGTGAAATGAAGTGGCTATAAAGAGCTTGGAATCGAATCGGAGATGTTGAATGTTTTTGTGATCGAGTAACTGATTATCGATTTAGTATACAATATTTTGTGTGTGTTATTTGATTGAAAAATGCGCTTTTTTGTCAGTGCACTAAATTCAAGGTCTTTACTTATTTTGATTTGCTTTTTATTTAAACATAGGTATATAAATTAAATTACACTGTTTGCTGTCAATCTGACAGGATATTTTTTTGTTAGTTTTGTAAAAAGGCGTAGTATAAAAAGATGAATATTTTTAAATAAATGTGACCCAATATATTTGTTATAGACTTTCCGGATTGTCGAAAATTGACAAAAATACACGTAACTTACGTTTATTTCTTGTCATCTATTGATTTTTTTTCAATTTAACTTCATTTTATATATTTCAATTTAACATATTTTAAAAAGTAAAAATCGTTCGACTTTAAGACATCTCCTAGTCACAATATCCATCTAAATTTAAACCCTACGTTGCAAACGTTCCCAAAACTATCCCCGTCAAACAAAACAATTTGTAACCGAATCTTCCCTACACGCTCGCGGCGCCTTCCTTTTTTCCATACGTTCTCTTGTGCTACCCCCATCCGCCATTATGTTGATCCGGCGCGTCGCCGGCCGTCTTTACATGCACTCGCAGCAATTAGTATGGAGAGCAGGGAGGTATTAACGGGAAAGACCAGGAGCATAGTCTCACCCTTTGTGAAATTATTTCAAAAGAAAATATTGTCATTTGTCAAATTTTGGACGAGGAACTAGGGGACTACGAAATGCTGTTTAGGAAAGATTTATAGGTCTGAGCTTATTTGTCCCTTTCTTGCTTGGGCGCCTTCCAGAGATCGCATCGAGACAGCAACATTTTATTCTAATATCACGTGACCGCGTTTCCTCTTAAGGGTGAAGAAAATAAGTAACTGGATAGTTTCTTCGGCTTGACATGCGAAGTTGTGATGTCTAAATAAGTATCCAGACGTATCAACGTTTTCCCGGATCATCCTGTAAAGGGTTTTATCTCAGAATTAAGATGATAAAATGAGCTGCAACCTTGCCATTAAAGCTATTTGAACATTTCTTATGTTCTCTGAAAAGTCTCATAAAATCTCGTGACGGCGGTTTCGAAAATGTTTTGTTTTCAAATATCTTGGAAACTTTGGGTCCAATTACTTTACGTATTCTTTTTACAATACAAATCCATTGCTTTATCAACCTACTAAAGCAGTACGTAATCAACTGCAAATATTTCATAAGACCCCCTCTCCATTCCTCCCTAAGTCCGTCCCTGCGCATCGCGTCGTATGCACTCTACAACCCGTCTATTTCTTGCGTGTCCGTCTGTGCGTGTAATGAAAATTTGAGCGCGTCTGCTGCTTACGAGTTAGCGACGTCACTTTTTGGGAAGTGATGTCGTAATATGACAAAAAGGGTCTGGATCTTAGAATATATCATATAGTTCTCCCGTAATAAACAGTTTTATGAGATACGTCAGACACTTGTCAATCTGCAATCCCGTAAAATATCGGTCTTAACTTTTTTGATTTCTTGACGAGTTTTTTCACGATGTTTAGGTAGCAAAAATATATCTTATGTATTTACTCTATATGCATACATTTATAACAAGAATCATTTTAGTGAAATATATGATACAACGTATCTAATTACTATAAAAGTATTAGAAAATTCAGTAAATCAAATATACTAAAATTAGTCAAGTAGTGGGCGTCTACAATTTTGGAATGAACACGTTGACTGAGAATTCCGTTTGTGCCATGTCAATTTAAAAGAGGCGACATTACGTTTCGGGTCGTGACTGACAGTGAGATGTGTCGTTTGAAATGACAAAACAACATTTAGAAAGCTTGCTGTCATAAAAGTGACGCACCCAATAGTAGCCACACTTGCATATACAATACGTACCTGTTTTACATAACGACAGGCTTTTAATAAAAACGTTTTCCGTGAATGCCTTAAAACGTATTTATTGTTGATTGAAAGATAAATGAATGATTACACAACACAATAGAAAACAAAGCAAACTTTAAAATTGCGAAAGTTTTTTCATTAAGTAAGAAGAAAGCGGGTCATTTATCCTAAGCGTTTTAGCCTATCAATCAAACAGATAAATATTTGGAGGGAACAAAACAATAGAGTGTATAGGTAGATGAGCAATAAAATCCCCGTTAGACATGCCAAGAGGTCGAAATGTGTTACATTTTTACACGTCTTACTATATTTATTAATCTTGTGGTAAGGCTAGTGATGTGAAAAATTAATAAAGTTACGCAACTTCATTTGAATTCAGTGACAAATTGTATTGCCGTAACAATGAATGATCAAATAATGTAGCACTTTATTAGTCTAAGACAATATTGTAAAGTAAACGTGATGTAGGTACTCTTTCTGATTTATAATACCTATATTGAATATGAATATCATTTTGTACTTAATAAAAAATAAAATAAAATATCTTTATTTCAGGCAACGGTGACTCATACAAAAAAGCAAAATTCAAAATCTAAATTAAAATTCAATAAAATACAATTTAAATCAAAACAATAAAATAATCAAATCATAAATAAAATACAAACTAGAATAAAGTAATATATTTTTTTTGATTAATATACAATTATACTTATTATGAAATTATATGGACATATATTCGACCCGTCGCTAAATCAAATATTAATTTAATATTAATTTAAACATTTCAAGTAATACTACAAAGTTATTGAGCCTTAATTTCAAATTCAACACGGAAATATCTCGAGAACAACACTCAGGATTATTGTTCTTTCAGTTGCTACAACATGTTCGTTGCAAATATGCATTGCCTGCTTAATTAAACGATTACTTCCAAGACTTCATGAACGAACCAGACAGAAAGTAGGGTTTTTTCTGTAGACAAAGGACTATATAAACCCCGAATTTCTAAAAATACTTAATAAAAAATAAAAAAATATTCATGTCACCTTCGTGTGTTAAGGATCATATTATAATTTTTTAGTGCCTTGAATATACACAATATATATCACAACATTGCATCTTATGACCACATTAAACGCTTAGGTAGAATGACAGTGTTATAAAAAGCTTTGTCCCAAGCAATTTTAAGTGCTGTATGTTACACTTAAACTATTTGTTTCGTCATAGTACTCAATATTTTTATGTGTCACCCCGCCAAAAGAACCACAAATACTCGACTCCGAAACTATCGATATCAGTAGGCACATCACTAAGTACACGTAGCTTTTGAGAAATGACGTCTACCAAAGTTAAGCTTAGCCTCGCTACGGTTAAGTTATGGACATTTGCTCAGCCAGGGGATAAGGGCCATTAGGGGTCCCTTATAATCCTTATCTGGAACTCGCACTTAGGATTAGCACTGTCAGAAGTTGTTCTTTTTTAATATTGACTGTGTCCGTCTGCGATTAGGGGATCAGTATTTTGGTGGCAGTTTAGTGATTGAGCAATATTTAATGTTTGGTGAGTTTTGCTCACCAAACATTAAAAACATATTGCTTACATTTACAAGAAGTAGTAACTTATCGGCAAAGGTTTGCTTGATGATTATATTTGTCCACTCATAATTTATTCAAGAATGGTAAAAAAAGCTTGTATTTACGGTACTTATTTTGTCAGTACTGAAATGCAAAAGGGCGAAAAATTTACAAAAATATTGACAAAAAACTAAGAATGTATACTGTAGAATAATTTGAAAACGTTTTACGTATTTTTGAAGCAGATAAAAATAAAAAGTAAGTTATTTTAAAAAACCAAACTAAAAATTATGTTAAACTTTTTGAAATACTACCAAGGAAAAATATCGCGAACCTAGTAGTGCCATTTATGTTAAGCAAAATTACAATAGATAACAGTTTTTGTACCATTATTGCCTGTATTTTAGTATTTGTTAAACTATTGTTATCAGCACAATATAAATCACAGAGCATTAATGTGTTTTTGAAACTGCACACACGATAAAACCAGATACATTAATTTAAAAAAATCACATATAAACGTGGGCAGTACCTATTTCACAACTTTTAACTTGGTTGGTACTAGCAAAACGGTAGCACGACGTGAAAATATGGCTAGAATTGAGCTCAGATATTTTCACACGAAAAATAACGTACGAATTGACAGAGAAAGGGTAATATTTGACTTACACTATTGGCACGGTGCCTTGCAAACGGGTTCTTGTGGTATAATAGTGCTGCTTCTATTCCGTGTTATAGCTTTGCTGGCTCTCGATAGAGGTAATAAAACCTTATAGTTGAACACTATGGCATAACGCTCGCTAACATTCGGTTGGTCGTAACTTGTAAATGGGGCACCATCTTGTATCAATATAGCCCGTATTGTTAGTTGTTCGCGCATTTTTTACGCGATTGCCAAAAAACAAAAGAGACGCGGCATGTCATTAAGTTTTGGTATGTTTGGGCGTATCCTTATTTGTTTCATCATGCAAGCGTATGAATTCTGAAATACGTTATTTCATGATGTTAAGAGTAAGTTATCCCTAGTCATGATGAGATTAGTGCAAACAAAAATTGATGCAGTGTCTAGTCTTCTTTTGGTTTAGTTTTACTTTTAATTTGGATTGTTTGGTCATTTCAATAGTGGAATCAACTCGTTTATTTTAACGGTGCTAATAAAACGCTATTCAATGTTATGCTCAGTGTTCCGAACTCTCCTTTTAGTTTTCTAAACTCGACTTCATTAGATTTTACTATTTAGTTTACAAGCTCCAGACGGTACCCAATTTTGTTACATTATTGCTGTATAGTTGACTATAAGTTTTTAAGTATACACTTTATATCGCTCTCTCGTGCAAAAGAACGTCGAAAAATCTTGTACATAGATTACAGTGAGTTAAGTTTAACAAAATGGAGCCGATATTAAAGTCCGCAACTACCGAAGTTGTTCCTCGGGGCACATTTATCATGTTTACAGTGGTAATATTTTCATAGCAATGTTTTTGACACAAATTACTTTCCTTGTGTGTTCCGCAGAAACTTAGGGAGTTCCGCAACCACTTTTGCGTTTATGTAGATATATTTATTAGACAATTTGTTTGGTTATAGCTGTTTACTTGGCTCGCTTCTTTTAGATTAGTTTGTAGTTGAAATTTCTTCAGTTTTGTTGACTTAAAGTTCTGTACGGAGATGTTCCTCAAAGCAGATTTTTTTATGAATATGACCGTGTGACATGTCCTTTACTTTTAATACACTATTCTCATCCAATTTTTATCTTAATCCAACGATAGTGGAATCGATCTCCTTGAAAGCTCAAATACCGCGAGTCATCCGGTTGCCTCTTAAATACTACATCTACGCATCATAATGTGATTTATTTGATATTTTTCAATGATATTCTGGTAATCTTTGCTTTTGCTAGCACCCCAATCAAACGTTTGATATGATTAAGGTTACATTTTTTGAATGTCAAAGGATCATATCCTAAGATTTCAGCCGAAAGAGAGGTTGTGTAAATGAATTTAATGAACTGATAATTGGCTATCTACCAATGCTCGAACCAATTATTGAGTGTCGAATGCAGCATCGATTTCGGCGCTCAAACGATTCAATCAAAATTAGATCTTGATACACAACGTACACATAACAATTTTACTCGACGCTAGACTCTTTGGGGAAAACACTGAATTCGCATAATGCTACGTTCTCAATGAAAGCGTTGTGGGAATTTCGAATACGTGGGTTAAGTAGAGAAAGAGCTCATTTTACTTTTAAAACTTACTACTACTCATATACTACTCCTTTGACTGACTTGTACTTGTGTAGCTTATTGGTAGAGTGGCGTTTGACGACTGGCAAGACAATTTTGTCATATACTCTGGCAACAGACTTAACACTTACACATGCCACTGATATTGCTGGATAAATACTTTGTTCTTCAGTATTCCTATCAGTCATATTTGAAACCATGTTTACCTAAACTTTAGCACTCTGTGTGCCTAAAGCCGCGCAGCAACTCACACCAAACTCTTGCTGGTTTCCACGTTTTTATGTCCACGTCCATTCCAGTAGCTCCAAACCATTAGTTGTAAGGCAGACTGCAGGTCAATATACATAAAAATAGAAATTCCTATTCATGATTCCTAACCATTGATGGTGCTCTCGGTGAGGACTCACCTTAATGATATTGAATCTGCGTAATTGTCGCATTGCATTGATGAAACGTGAATTCGGCAATCATTTCTGTCCGAGTAGTAGTAGTGTACTGATTGATGCGGTGTTTGACAGGCACTGTTTAGTTTGTTAATTTCTCCCGCTATCGTAGCTGAACAACGATTTTTCTTGTGTATATTTACTTACTAGTTGGTATTTATCAACAGTGCTTAGAAATTGTCATTACAGGTATTATTTAGTGGTAATCTTTTTGTTTTTGGAAAACTTATCTTACCTTTTTTTTGTGATTTTATTAGTCAGTACTGTCATAAATGACACAGACGAATGAAAAACTGTATAGAAACATCTCAATATTAAGCTCTCATAAACTTTCCCAATTGGAAAATTCAGTTTTAAAGCCGCTTTTAAATATTGTAAAAAGAAAATGTGTGTGAAATTGATAGCGGACCAATAAATTCGGTACGGTCGGATTTTAGGCTAGGGTTGTCACATTATAGGACCGACTATTGTCGGCTATTCATATAATTCCCTTATCAAGTGCGAAGTTAATGGGCGAGCATTGTGGCTCTATGATTAATCGATTCGTCCGTGCATACCCCTCATTGTGATTCAGATATCCTTAGCTTTTTCCGGCCTTAAGTGAAAATGATAAATTGTACCGTTTTTGTCTGCCCTTAGCTAGTTTAAAGTCGATGGCGGCGCAATTAAGGATGATGATGGATTTTGCGTGCGAATCAGTTTAATACGTTTAATATTTAGGACACAACAATTGTATCATTGGAAAAGAGACTAAACCAAAGAGACCAAATCGTTATAAACAATGCAAACTTTATTTTTTCCACAAATAAGAAAGCAAGTCACAAATAAATGAAACTAGTATGTAAGCACAAAGAGTATTCTCTCTCAGTTTTATAGAAAATAATGTTTTACTGCGTTTATTCTATCTAGTTTATTGAACATGAAAATTTTAATATCCGTCAGTAATATCGCTTGAATATTGAATATAAACCAGCGGAAAACGCTGGTTAGTTGGTTATGCAATTAACTGAAACTGCTCACCGAGTTTACTTTCTGAAACTTTACGATCTTAATTTATCATGTTAAAAAGACTGGCGTGATTTGGTAAAAAGTTTTTACTCAAAGAATGTCGGTGTATTTGGGTCTATCTTTATGAGCACGATGACAAGTCGAAGTGTGATAAATGATCCGAATTTGGCTTAGGCAATATTAATTTTGAAGTCATTTTTTTTACTAAAGAATTAGTTATGAAGATTCGACGAGGACTACGTAATCGATTAAATTGTTATTATAGTTGGTAGTAACAATATTTATATTTCTCTCTCGAAATCGACTTAAAAATCTACAGAATTTTATTTGTTCTTGTAACTTAATTCAACGGGTAAAGAAAATGCTAAAATTGAGATTGTTACAAACTGGTTCTATTAAACTAGGATGGTATAACGTTCGACAAAAACTTCACAGAAACTATGAAAGTTTGAGCAGCCCCGAATCCCCGATAAATTACAAGTTTGAAACTTTCCGTTCAGGTAGGCGCATTGGATATATTTGTACAAAGTAATCTGGATCCCGGACTAGGTCTCGAAACAAGTCATGAAAACTAACGTCAATATTACACTGCTTAACAAAACGAATAGCTCACACAGGTTTTAGATAGTACTCATTGAAATAAAGACATATTCTCCCCATTGTCCTGTGGTTCTAAAAAAATATGTGACTTTATTTATTTATTAAATTTAGTTTTTAATCGTTTCAGTAAGATCACCCAAGACTATTGTATACATTTATTTTATACGCTCCAAAACGATAAATGAGGAATTAAATATGAATGCGTCCACAGAATCAAACTGAATTTTTCCATCTAGCCAATGACAGAGTGGTTTCCATAGATTACCAGTGAAACTTTCCATAGGTGGACACACCGGACAGCGTGCTACAAAGTGGTCTGGGTCTTGGGCCAGGGCCAGACACGGCCCTACGGTCCATGGTCGACCCTCGGGATTATGACCGCCTCCGCTTCTTACAAATGAACGCCGCCCAACCAAACACTTTCGAAGAGACAATTCATAGGGTGAGCTTTGTCGGCAGCGTTAGTATCATGTTTGACAGTTGTAGTGTTTAATTTGTTTTTGTGTTCATCTTTTGTTTTATATATTTGAGCTCGTTTTAAATAGTTAAAAAAGGTACAATTTATTTATATTGTTGTTTCCATCAAAATTGTTTAATAGTTTATTCTTTTTCTCTCAAGATTGAGAAATTTCACAATGAATGTCCCAGCATTAATCACTTTCATTCTAAAAGTAAAATGTATAAGGGGTGGTTTGAATTTTTTGCTAGTGTCATATTTCAGAATTTGATTTATTACATTTATTTTAAGACTTATTATTTTTCTTTTCTTTGAACTCTTTTTGATGTCACCTATAAAACATTTGTCAAACATGATGCTAATGTAGCTATTTTCTGTTACTCTCTGGATGGCAAATTATATTTTTTATTTAGCTAAAATATTGTGTAGTTTTATCAATGGCGTTAGATATCATTGGTGTTTGTAATTGATTATATAGAACAATGATTTTATGTTTAGTTGACTTTAACATCAATGGGCTTGTTAATTTTTTATTGTTGCTATTCAGGTGATTTCAATTTTCAGATAACCAGTACTTTCGTTTAACTTTTGTTTTATATAAGCTTTCAGTCTGTGGCTACTCTTAGATAGTAGATTTAGTATCAATATTTTTAATATTAATAAAAAAGAAAATATTTTTGCTTATTTCTGTCTCATTTACTCGTAATAGATAAGTATTTTAGTATATTTACTTGTACGTATTGTATTAAGAAAAATACAGTTTGCCTACAGAGTTGTAACAGGGAAATCAAAATTCAAAATTTCGGCCCATCTTTTGGTTCATCATTATTAATCGGCATGTCATAAAAATTGGAGGTGGTTCCAAATTTGCATATTTTTGGACATAAAACTAAAATAGAAATTACTTTGTAAGCACTTTCATTTAGTTTATGTTTTGATTAAAATATATATACTATTTTTATCAAACACATTGCACCGTTTTCTAGATAGCACTGAATATGCACGGTTTGTTATTGTTTTGCACGTAAAGCGTTATTTTGAAATGCATGACAGCATGTTAGTCACAGATTAATTTATCGAAAAAAAATTGCTCTAACTGTTTCAAACAGTGGCATGAATTCAATGCAAAGAGAGAATATTTTATACAGTAATATATTGAGAAATGTCCTTTAGATATACGTCCTCTACAAGGTTGACGTTTCATAAATAAATCGTCCAATAAACGATAGATTTGCTACTAAGAACAAAACGGGTTTCACGGAAAACGTTGACAAACTAAGTGAAGATGAAATCAAACTGATAAGTAGAATTAATATAATATACTTTGTTACAGTTAAAAGTACAAGAGGCGATGAAGAAAAAAGACAAACTGGCGAGAGAACAAGAAGAGGTAAACACATAAATCACTAACTAAATAACTTAACACAGTAAGACTCAAACGGGAGCTTAAATGTTTGATACACCCTCACACATAATACCCCACACAGAAATGGGGACACGAAAAAGCTACTCACACATTCAAAACTAATCTGACGCGAGAGTCGTAGTTACTTGTAATCTGCAGACTGGCTCGAACATTGGAGGAGCGACGGTGGGCTAATCGTGCCCTAATCTCAAGCTAAGCCTATTAAGGGCAGTTGTATCGCTTCCCTACGAAACTTCGGAAGCCCTTGCTCAGCACATTTCGAGCGCTCGTAAAACTACGGACCACGATACTTGGAATATCGAACATTGAAATTTTACTACGGCAATAAACCGCTCACGTTCTGACATGCGCCGAACAATTCTGATTCTGTCGGTTAATGCATATTGAGGTAAAAGTTATAAGGGTTGTATGTACGGTTCGGTCGAAATTTATGAATTCACGTTTAAGACTTTCGACGAAAGACAAAAGTCTAATCATGAATAGCAAAGACATCAATCTCACTAGCTACGAAAAAGTTGGCCCAATGCTTGTCGGGCTACAATGAAGTATAAAGTGTTTCGTAGTTGCCCTTCTTTCATAACCTATTGAAAATCACAAAGACATTAATGCAATTCGTTTTAAAAGCTTACATAGCAGCAGTGATAAAACGAAATAGGGTAGCATTTGCACCTTAAAAGTTTTCTGTATGATTGGATGCAAAAATTAAAAAGCTAAAGAAGGTGAAAAAAACTTGAAAGCAAATGCAGCAGTTGTTGCCAAGCTTGACGGGCCTTGTCTAAGACTAGGAACATACAATCTCATTTGCTCGAACCATCATAAATAGTAGCAAACACAGAAGGTTCGGCCCCACACTAGGTGGGAAAAAAAATCTTGTATAAATTCATTTGGGCACTAATTTCTTGTACTGTTATTTATTCTGTGATAACGAAAATTTGTAGACTGGCTTTATAGAAGAAAGGAAAGTAAATGACGCATCCCGTTAATGGTTTTAATCAATTGATCGAATTAAAGTGGCAAAATATAGGTTAGCAAACCTCTGTTACAGATATTATTTGCAGAAGGATATTCTATTAGACTCTAGGAAATCTAGAGACTTACACCCGTATGTTAAGACGTTTCCTTGACTCCACTCATGCTCACCTCCACCTTAACTCGTCTAATCGGTATGCATAAAGGGCTAAAAAATCCTCAACTCCAAATATTTTCTGTCGGGGTGAGGTATATTTGAGCATGTATTTGAGTATGCAAGTGTCAAACTCAAGGTACCCCGCGACCTACCTTGAGGGAATATTTAGTTGTCGTATCTCTATTTTGTGTTCTCTAGTGCTACAAACCATCTCTAAAGTGTTATAAAAATAATTGATTAGAGCAGGAATGGAATTCCAACGTTTTATAGGCTACATCTACGACACGCCTTATGAATATCCAGAGCGCCGGTACTTAAGAGATGCAGAAAATTCTGTGAACTTTTATGATAACGTCGAGTTTTAAAGGCACTATCGTTCCCGGAAAGAAGCTTTAATATTCATAGAATTTTTTTATTGGGGTCAAATTATATCTTTATTGACAACACTAATGTGCTATTAATTATTCCAAGAACGTAAAACGGAACTCAATATCGTTGACTTTTATTTTTTTAAACCTCGACCGAGGAACACGATCGTCCATAGACTACAAAGTCTAGTAAAAAATCAGCTTGTTTTGACATAATCTGTGCCATTTTTCCTCCACTCAACCTCACTGGACGAGGCTCAAAATGGTCGTTCGTTCGTAGAATACCGATTTCGAGGTATCCTCGAAACTTTCCTTGAGGATTTCTCAGTTGAGTTTGAGTCCAGTTAGTTTCGAGGAAACGTCTTGACATACGGGTGTAGAGTCTCGTATTAAGTAAAAATATTTCGTAAAAAAACAACTTGTCAAAATAATGACGTTCGAATTGCAATTAGACCGAATAAAGAATTCTAGTCTATCTTGAAGATCTTAAAAATGACTTTGCGTCTCGACGTCTGTCTTGAAGAGATCCCTCTGACTTGGCCCTTCATTATAGTCGGACAGAACGGCACGCAAATCCCTTTCGTGTAGTCGGCGCACCGCGTCGGAGGCAAAGTGTGCATAAATTAAGTTAATGTTCAATACTTTTCTACTTACAAGAAAGTGGCCGTTTTATTACCCCCTCTGAATATTTATTGCCGTGTTCACGCATTCCTTAAAGGTAATATTACCACAAAAATATTTCACAGGTAAATGATGTACTAGTTCCGAACTAGTACATCATTTACGAGTAAGCTCCCAAATAAATATTTATAGCTATAGCCAAAGTAATGCTTGCATTTATGGGGAATAAAAGCCTGTTCTTATTTCCTTAAAAGTTCATAAAAAGTTTACGTCTTATTTTGAGAAAGATGCGAGCAGGAAAGTTTATCTTTGAGATGGATATCATATTCAAATTAACAATGTTTTAGAATTTTGGCAACTTTTACTTCAGAGGAATTTTATTGCCAACAATGGCATTTGAAGAACGATTTAGTAAAACATCATTAATGTGCTTCCGTATGAGTCTAAAAATGTTCAATATAATATCAATTTACGTGATATATGAAATACGAGTACACGTTTAATTGACTAAATTATGTAAACTTAAGTACTCACAAATCTTAACAGCAAACATATCGTCTAGCTAGTACACAGTACGAGTATAGTTATTTATTTGTATTTCTAAAATCAATAAATTGTTTTAGATATTACGAGATATCAGGCATGGCCTTATGAATATGGGACGAGATGGTGTAAGAGGACCTTTTGGAGGTACGTTTGATGTCTTTTTAATGTTTATATTTATTCCTACGATTTGTTGTTTTATGATTCCTAATAACCTATTACGATTTTAAACTCAATTTAAAGCTGTTCAAAATTATTTTCAATTATATAATTACTAAGAGTCTCAGATATATAGTTCATTTTGTATGTTTTGGCTTCTTGATATTTTGATTGTTCTTTATAGAAGTAGGACAATAATAACTGCTTTGCTTCTTGTATCATCACTGTGCAACAAATTTTCTGTAAGCTTGTGTTTGGTTAATGTTTTATCCATAAGTACTTCGTTGTCAGTTTTTCAGCAATGTTTGTGTTTATTATTTTTTGGTAAAATCAAAATATCAAGGGTTCATTTTGTTTTTTTCTCGACGTTCGTCAAATGTTCCGCATGTCGCCTGCACGATATTACTCGAGTTGTTCGTTCAGTGTTGCGGAATGCTTATTTTGGTCATGTTTTTCGGCCGGCCATTTTTAATTATTGTCCGATATGCTTTCGATGTGCATCTTTCATTCATCAACAATCATCCGAATAAACAGAAATAGGTAACATAAATTTATCACATAAAATAAACAAGTGAAAAATAGTCAGTCAGTAGTAATGTACTGATGAAAATGTGCGAAAATCATCTTCATTCATCCGATTATGTTGCGACGAAATGCTAAGTGCATGTTATAAAACCGATACTTTGCATAAACCACGCACGGCTTTACAATGTTCGTACACAGCTTAAAATGCAGTGTTGTCAGTGAGTTCGCCATTTTGTGGAAACGCATTTTACGGTAAAGTTTTTTCGCAATTTTTGTAGCACGTTATTTTTATTTGCACTATTGGAACACTACGCCGTGGTTTAATGAAGAACTCGTTTACAGACGACACGTATATGTACGACGATGAAGCGAGAGGGTTGACTGGAAGAGGGCACTGGTACGACGAGCCTCCGTATGAAAGTGACCCGGAAGATTTTCTGATGGGCGGCGGAGCTCCGGCTGCCACATTCCAAAATGGCCGAGTTTGCTTCACGTTGAATCTACGAAACGAGTCGAGAGGTGAAGGTGTGATATCACTCAGAAGCGCTGGAGACATAAGTTTAGCACGAGCGCCCCGAAGGGGATTAATAATTCCGCAGAGCGGCCCCTACCCGACGACAGTGATCCCCTTACGAACAGCAAGAGATCGGGAAAGCGGGGATTACGCTGCGTCTGACATTCAGTCAATAGGCTCTAGACTATCTGGCATCTCGCTAGAATCCAGCCGCTCCGAGCGCGACTCCAGAAGAGGTTACAGGCAAATGTCTGGGTATCGGATAGGTGCTGATCCGCTCTCGCCCGCTTCGTCAGATTACGAAGACCAGGAAAGCGAAACAGATTCACAACACATAGCCACTGTTCACAAGGTAACTGCAGATCATTCAATTTGCTATTGGAATTTTGTGTTACGTTTTGTTTTCAACTTTAATAAATTGCTTGAAATATTCTATGCTTTTGATTTTGATATCCCTTACCCTAATGACTTATATTATTGTTTATAATTTCAGTCAGCGGAAGAATGTGAAGGCGTTTCAAACTTAGCTGGAAAAGTGAGAGGTCTTAGACAAGATGTTCAAAGAAAAATATCAAGGTTAAGGCAAGAGAGGGGCCCTGAAGGAAGCGACCGGCGGACGAGTGGCGATCAAGCATTCCCATGTTCTAATAGTTCTTTCGAAAGTCTTCCCAGCGGATCAGGCAGTAGTGAGTGGATTTATTGAGTTCTTTGATTGTGTTAATATAAAAGTTGTTTGTAAATATGTTTGTCTTTCCTTTCTGTACCATAACGCCCTTCATGTTACTTACAGATCACACATTCTTGTAAATATTTGTGTTGTTATCCTACCCCTACTAATCATTGTAACGTTATCCAAAATGTACTAGATTAACATAATCCTACCTATTCACAGTCATGCATTGATGTAAATTCAGGTATTTTAGATTTTTAATGCATTGATCAGGATGTTAGGCAATAAATTGAGATTTATAAGTCAGTAAATGTTTATGTACAGGCACACAAGCATTGGTTCGCGCTGGTAGTAATCACTCATCTCTCTCGGCAGAAGAAAACATAGAATTAAGTCCGGCCGGAAGGAGCTTACTCGTGCCACAAATGCTGTGCCGGGCGCGGGCTCTCATCGATTATATACCCAATATTTATGAGAAAGATGCCCTAAGATACAAGGTAAGATATCTTAACACAACCACTGAATTGTGAACCTGTTTACTAGCTAACATTAATTTTAACGGTATTCTTTTGTCAACAGAAAGGGGATATCATAGAAGTAATAAATATGAACGCGTCCGGCATTTGGCGAGGAGTTCTAAACAATAAAGTGGGTAACTTCAAATTTGCTAATGTTGAAGTCCTATCAGATAGAGAAACAATGCGGTCTCGGTCATCGAAATGGTGTATAAGTCGCGAAAGACTATGGGAGACACGACCAAGAACCGTCGAAGAACTACTAAGAAGGATAGATCTGCCGGAATATACTGTGGCCTTTGCTAGAAATGGATATGAAGATATAGAATTATTTAAAGAGATTGAACCGTCAGATCTTGACTACTTGGGTATCATGACTCCAGACCATCGCACGAGAATCCTTGCTGCTGTACAACTTCTGCATAAGCTCGAATGTAAGTTACAAACGCTAAATTATTCGAACTGATTGCAATTTTTCTACATTTTACGATAATCCAATCTGTTTTTGTTACTAGGTGGAGACGGTGACGGCGAGGGTGAAGGTGGTGGATCAAGTTCGGAGGGGGGTGAATCTCCATTCGGACGACGTCAGTTTCCACGCGACTCCGGCTGCTACGAAGCCGGTGTTGGAGTTGGTGGCGTTCGCGTCAGAACATCGCCTCTAGTGCACAGAACTGACGAGCCAAGTCACAGGCCACCAGATCCAGCACCGCAAGCAAAGCGGTCAATTCGTCGAAGACAGCCCGACGACGTGGAGTGCGATAGGATCGAGCGTTATCCAGGAACAGGGGTGGAGAGAACTACTGGTCGTACAGTCGGACTGCCGGGTGGTGCTAGGGATGACACGTGCGAATCGGATCACAGGTTGAACGTTGTGAAGTTTGTTGCGGGCGGTGAGCCGTGCGCGTCGGAGAAGAGTAGTGATTCTGGGGTGAGCAGTTCGTCGTTGAGTTCTGCGCATCCCCACCGCCCCTGAGCGCGGCCTGCGGCGCCTGCGCTGGCGTAGACGCTGGCGCGGGCGCGCGCAAAGGCCGTGCAGCCGCCCGCTCCCCTCGCCGAACCGGCGCCGCCCGAATGCGAAGACAATAACTAGTGCTAGCGGGCTCGCCAAACTTAAGTGATGCCAAGCTATCGATGTGTCCACTATCGGTGGTTTGGTAGGGACAATGGGTTGGGATAAAGATAGTTTTGTGAATCCTGTGAAAATGTGCTAGTAATAAGTCAATAGGTACGCTACTGATGCTAGCAATCGTATTTCAATTCTGCAGGCCTACCGGCTAAATCAATGGCTTCAAAAAGTCTGTCCAACTGACGTCTTGACGGACGTCAGTTTATAAGTGATTTTCGAAAACTGTCAAGTTATGAAAAATATTATTTTTCATTTCATTTCTTGAATCATCGATAGTGGACCGTTAGTACGGTGAACATTACTACCGATACGTTTCGATACCAGTTGACAATAGCTGATATGTTAACGTTTAACGAGACTTCTTTAGAAATAAAGACTGAGTGTTTTGAATTTCGGTTACGAGTTTATTGATGCGTACGGGCGGCGCTTAGTAGTTCGATGTATGTGGCACATAAGATTAAATTGTCCGATAATATTTATGGTCTTTCCAAAGTTATTCGATTCTTAGATCTATATAAAACCCCTACGAACGAGTATTGGCCTAATTGATGAGAAATGCGTTAGTTTGTTGTTATGTTGTATTCGAAATGTTTACGTTGCGTATGCATCGACGGGCTTTATTAATCGATAATGAATCTGTTGCTGTAATGATGAACATCACTATTCAGCCCGTGCATTTGCACCGGCGAATGTTAATTCAACTGTGAATATTTATTAAATAAGTTATTCGTTACGATTTCAGAATGAAACGTTTTGAGGTCGTGCTTATTATCATTCCGTTAATGAATTTAATGGCATATCACTGAGGCCAATTATAGCTTTAGTTGGTTTTTGTAAGTTTATTACATGCTTTGTTTTAAATATCAGCATGGTTGAATAATTCTGAATGGTGAAATTTGTAGTAACTGCAAATAAAACTACTTGATTTTATCTCACAGTCGATGACTTTCCCGTTGGTATTTCAAACTGAGCGTAATGAAAAAAGCATGGTAATGTGTTTAATTTGTAGCGGAGGCAATAAGCCAGTTCATGGAAATAACTGGAGCGTTGAAAGCGCAACATTCGATAGCAATAATTGTAAATAATTTTATAGATAGGTTAATTATTATATGTTGACCTTTTGTAATTTTTTAAGAGAGCTTTATGCGGAGCCCCGCATGTACAGTATAGTGTAGTGCCCTTAAGTGTGAAATTTTAAATTTCGCTCCGATCTTCCGAGTCATGATTTTGCAATTTGATAATATTTACAGTGTAATGCTTAGGACTGAGGTGGCATCAAATTTAAGAGTTACTTTCCCAATATTGTATCAAAAAAAATTACAATGGAATATTTTCTCTCAATTTCGTAAAATAATAATCTAAAGAACTAAATCAGGACCATTATAAAATTGTGAATAAGTCAAAAAATATAATACTGTTTGTCAAGTGCCATTTTACTAATCAATTTTCCATTACGCTTTGAGATGAATCTGATAATTTGATAGTACATTCTGTTCGCTCAGCTTAGTCCTAAGCTGAAATGATAAACATGTCCTTTCTGACTGCTACACCTACACGGAGTTCTTTTAGTGTACATTTTGTAAAAATCTCCTAACGACACATTTTCGATTTATATCGTAAACTAGTCCGAACTACTAAATGTATATAGATAAATGTTTGTTACTTGTATATTGTAGATAGAATATATTTCTTTTGAAAATTATTGTATATTCAATAATTAATTCTTAATTCAAAATAAATGTTATGAAAGTAATTTATTTATAATCGAATTATGTTACGACGCTCAGTAGAAATTTTTGACTTCACACATTTTGATGTTAATAAAATAGCGCGTTGTTTTAAGACTTGTGATTATTGATACTTAAGCTAAATATTTCACATTTTCCTTTAATTTGTTTTAGCCATATACTGCAGTAACTTTTTGTAGCAATATTTATATTTTTTTAAAACAGACCTTACTTGTAAGTTTACAAATCTGTTTACAAACATGGATTCTAAATAAATAAATCCAAAATCTAAAATGATTTTTATTTGAACAATGAACATGATATCTACAAATATTAATAACTAGCTGTTGCCCGCGACTTCGCCCGCGTAAACTACTATTTCTGTATCCTACAGGAACTGTGTTTTTTTCCGGGATAAAAAGTAGCCTATATGTTATTCCAGACTATAATCTATCTCTGTGCCAAATTTAATCCATATCTGTTCAGTAGTTTTTGCGTGAAGAAGTAACAAACATACACACTCACACACTATCAAACTTTTGCATTTATAATATTAGTGGGATAATAAGTATGCTAAAAGTTCATACTTTGCTATAAAATTATCCCCTGGACAAGGACAACTTAAATAAATAATGAAACAAAATAATATAATTTTGTAAAACAGATACACTTCTACAGTTGATGCGTTAAGTTCAATTTCTAGGAAAGACACAATCCGTACTTTAAAAAATTTAGTTTTTCACCCAATATATAGTTTGCATACAATATAGTTACTACGTATAAAGCATACTTCCTATTACCACCTTATATGGAAAGTTGCATCCCGTACATGCAAAAGATTCATTGCAAAGAGAAACATATCAATGTAAAGTATCAAATCAGTTAGGTAGCAGTATTCACGACACGAACATCAACAAGTAAAAAAATAGACCACCTCTAAAATGAACAAGCCTGTGGTCGGACATGCAATCGTGAAGTAAAGTTGATTTGACTACATGGTCGGTCAAGAAAAATATCAATGTAAAGTATCAAATCAGTTAGGTCGGTCGGTATACACGAACATCGACATCACAAACTAATGGACAACATTTAATCAAAGTCGAAGTGTTTGTTTCATTACATACCTGTGGCTTTCCGCATAACGTTGCGTATCGATTCGAAGCACAGTTGCAGTCTGAACTCTGAATTAATTATGAGCTTTCCCACAACTTAAAGTCGGAGCATTAGAGTCGATAATTGAATGCAGATATTGGTATCGGGATAACAAGCAGATTCACAGCCGGGTGAATAAATATTAGTAATACGTCTCTCTAAGGACCCGTGTTCACTGGCGTATGTCAAGATGGAAGCAGTGAGTCTGATTCTGTGTTTTAATTTTATTTTATTAATAGGCAGACATTTTAGGGCATATCCATATGATGGTAAGCGATGATGCCTCATGTCTGGCTAGTAATAGCCTATTCACTGTTTTATTGAAAGTATTTATATAGTGTTTAAGAAACACTACAGCTTGCAACGAATTCCATTCCCTAACGTAAGAAACGTAGATTCAAAACGTTTGGTGTGTATTGGTTGTATGTCAACGATCATAAGGGAGCCGACACACTTTTTTGAGTTGCTTTATTTTTAAAACCACCAGGTGTACTGCCATTTCCATTAAGTATAATATTTTCGTAGTGGGAAGAAAGTCCTACACAACTCCAAAAAATACACGCCTACCTAGGGCGTGTATTTTTTGGAGTTGTGTAGGAGCTCAACACCAACTGATTGATATGGTAAATGATGCGAGCCTCGGCTTTTTTTTTTAAGATTGATTTGATACTCTGTTCCTAACTGATTGATAGCCAATGATAGCGTATCATCACTGGCGATTCGGAATACCAAAAAGTGTTTTGCGTAAGAAATATGGCCAGGAATATTAGGGTTATAAAAATATTGATTTGACGCATTTTGAGTTGGTTTTATTCTGTAGGTTGTCTTTGTTTTCTATTTATAAGTCAAAAAGGCAAGCGCATCCAAATAAAATTTTAGAATTTAAACCGTTGCAGCAGAGAATTGGGACCTACTTTTGTAGCTGCGTTGAAGGCGAGAATATAATAACGTCTTAGGGTTATTCTGGCTGGAAAATAGGATTAAACAACTCAACTGTGCTTTCTTTATACCTTTTTACACAGTACTGACAGTCCCTCTGGTTTTACTTTGTTTTTCTTCGTAACATTTAAAAAGACATTGTAACCAAATAAACAAAAAAAAATACTGGCAATACCTTGTAAGCTTGAAACAAATACGACCCACGTCATCTTTAGAAAACGATTTTTTCGGTAATGATAAGTAAGTATACTTGTACACTAAACTTAAACTAGTAACTGCCGTACTCGATAGAATAATAAACTTGTAGATGCATATCCTAAAGTGTTGATGAAATCAAACGTTGGCTCAGTGACGCAGCAAGCACTTACAAAGATTCGTCGAGTGACTAACGGTCTCTGCAGCTCAGTTGGGAGAGAAAAGGCCCGGATAGCGAGGGTTCGTGGGTTCGAGTCCCACCAGAAGTCGGTTGTGTACCTACTTTCGTAAAATTTGCAAAGTAATTTTTGATATAATAAAAAATATAAACAAAATAAATCAACAAATCCGGTTAACTATTTTAATTTGATTTTACATTTTTGATGTTTCTACCTATTTCTGATCAAATATTCCATGAGCCGTGTGTACATGCAGCATGTACACATATCGTTTCATGGTTCATATAGGTACATACTGGAGATTGCAGACTTTCAATTGTCAAGTCAAGTCTGCAATCTCCTTTACCCCAATGCCATAATTATACGCCGTTGAATTATGGCAGTGCATGGTGGCTGCTTTATCATCCACCTTCGTCCATTTTTCAGTTCGCACGATAATAAATCTCACCGATTGGACGGCGCCTATGGGAATGCAACGCCATGCGATGTTAAATTTTCTATTAGCTCCCTGCAGTTCGAAGTTGCGCTATTTGTGGACAAAGTCTGCCTTAGTAAGCAGCTGCTGTAATAAGCAAGCTAGAATTTTCAGTGACAGTATACTTTTCCGTACGTTAAAATGCTCCGGAGAGTAAAAGAAACCTTTTATTTATATTTTTTGTATTAAAATCCTGACTAGACTAGTGGTGTGTGTCACTAATTATAATAAGTTAAAAACTTTTTACCTGTCAGGTCTAAATGTTGATAATTTTATGACGTTTCCATTCTTGACTTTCGCAAATTTTTATGTATACGAATTTTAAAAAAATCTCACGATCAAATTGCACTTCCACATTTATATAGAGAAGAGTAGTCTATAGTAAAAAAAAACGTTACAAATAAAAAAATAAGTTAATGTAATTAAAAAATAAACGTGTTCATTTTACCTGTCAGTCAGATGAAAAACTATAAAATTTTCCGTAAACTGAAATTATATTTTTGCATAACAGTAATTCTGTATCGAAAATAGTGCAGTATCATTTCGCACGCTTTACGGCTGCAAGCAAATTATGGGCGTCTCCTCAACATTTACTGGTCCATAAATGTCATTTATGAATGTCCAGCGCGTGACACGGAACGGTTAAAGTAAATAATAAAATTTTAAATAAAAATGCCGTAAAACGTTGACGATAAAAACGTTTTTTGACATCACTTATGTGAATAGAACGTTTAATGTTCGATTGATGAATGCGTTAATTTTACTGCTTAGATAGATACTGCCACAGATTTAGTGTCGATTTCACTGTTTTTTTATGACAGTTTAAAACGTTTGTGCACCGTAGATTCTTATCTTAAATTTCATGTTATAGTCTGAATAATCTAATAGGTTCAATTTTACACCTCAGAGTTATCACAGAACGTAGCCGTGTATGCGGAGGGATTCCATAGAAGACACTTACAATGAAAATAAAATGCAATTGAATTTAAAATAAAAAAAGATTGATAGCACTGACTTAAAAGTTTGTAATGCGAATTGCCAGTTTAGTTTATATTTACTACATAAAGTGTAAAATGAATCGAATTTCTTTACTGCTGACAAACTTCTACAATCGGCCATGTTCTATTATGTTTTTTTCTTAATTTTAGTGTTATCACCTTTTTACTCGTTACGGAGGTACAGATTTATCGATTCATCGGTTGGTATTAAACAAATAACATTTTCAGTATACAATTCTGAGTTTGAAGACCTAATTTTATTTGTGGATCATAGAGCGTTATTCTAAAACATACTTATAAAATAATTTGTCCCAAAATATTTTGTAATGATTAACTATGTTTTGAATCGATCGTAGATTGATTTGATGTCAGAATCGATTATTCTTCCTACCGATTCGTAAACACTCGATCCTATATGTCAACTGTCAAATAATATTAAATAATTATTCAGACTACAGTACAAAAAATTGTGATGACAGCGTCATGAGCGCATTGAGCTTAAAAGAACTATGCTCGTGTCTACGAGTTATTTCTGCACGCAAAGCTCATGCTGAAACAACCTCAAACACCATAGTTGATAGTACCTAATAAAACAAAAATAAATGGGTCAAGTGCGAGTCGAACTCGTGCACAAAGGGTTCTGTACCATTATCTATACAAAATTAGAAATTATATTATGACTTTAAAAATCAAGTTTGTGTAGGAACCGTTAAATATTTTAATTTTATGATTTATTTTTAAACTTTACATACAATTTAATATTATGTTAATATTTCGAGCGTCTACCTATTGCCGGTATTAATATAGAGCAATAAACGTCAAAAAACACGTTTGTTGTACCTATGGAAGTAAATATTTATTTTATTTTGATTTTTGTTATAGGTCTCGTTTAACCCTTTGGGTACGGAACCCTAAAAATAAAAGTGGTTCAGAATTTAATTATTTTCTTGACGAACTATTAGTCGTAGGGTTAATATTTTGTCTGTGAAACGAAACAACGAGTTTGAAGCAACATACCGTGACTGCCGCGTACTTTAATCATGGTATTTCACATTTTTAAAGTAGCTTCTTGTAAAATTTTCATGTATAATTTCCCTGAGCGAGATAGCAAAGTTTAACGGATAATCGCTTCTATTCTGCCAAAATACAGGATACAATTGGCTTGCAGTCGGAAACAAGAATTCGGTGTGCACTCAGGCTTCGTATGTAGGGAAATGCTGCACGTTCATACTAACGATAGTACACAACACCACAGTTACGTGCGCAAATCCATTTTAAGCTGGATCGTCATTGTATCAGCGGTCCTGTTTGTGAGAGTTCTCACTATAATGGTAATGTATACCTCAAGATGATCCTGAGTACAGTACTTGAGCTAAGGTCGTGTCGTGTTCATCACTAATGTACAATGACTGCAGGGTGCCGCCATAATAGAAGTGGACATAGTAGAAACATTCGCTGTGAAAACACCTAAACTTTAAATTGGTATCAATGGTACTAACGAAATTTTCATTTGAACGCTTTAAGGAGATTGGACATCGGATAATTGTGTCGGGCAGATCTGCTGCGTGACTTACAATTAATACTTAGTGATATTGGTTTTAAATTGTTTTTTTTTAATAATATTTTCCGATCCGTAATTGTTTCTAGCGTTCGTCATGTCGCGTTAGGTGTCAAAAGCTAAGATTTTTACATTTTAAAGATCTCTCACACATAAATTACTCATTTTGTTACGGCTTTTTAAAGTAGTAAGGTTTACGACAAAAGAAATAGTAAAGTTTTTTTGTGCAATTTTTTAACGATTTCATGAAAAAAAACACTGCCTGGATAGAACCAAAATAAAAAGAAACTTATATGAAGAATAGTGTAAACTTTCTGCTTATTCTGGTGACATGTCAGTCGCTTCTACAGTTTTATAAAAATCATGTCAATAGATGGCAATTTTTTTATTCATAGGGTGGTTTTGTGGATCTACGTGCGGTTTTACACGATCGATCCTGCATGTAAGAGTTTTCGTTTGTATAAGTAAAGTCTTATGTCAGAAATGGCAAAAAAAAACAAAAGATTGGTAAGGAATCTGCTTCTTGATGAATACCCAGCCATGAGCAAAAGCAAAGTCGATTCCAAAATTATGATATCTCATTGACAAATGTTATCTAGAAGTAACAATTTTGATCGAAGATATTTCTTACTGTGTAACAACAAAAATAATGAAATCTTTAATTATACATAATTTCTAATCTTGATATTTGATTATGGTAATGATGTTTACCAAACTAATGAACCTAACAACCTGTAATTGGAAAACTAAAGTAATGCTGAATTGTAAAAGTAATTAAGACCAAAGTCTATTTGCCTTTAGTGCTTGAAAATAAGAAAACACACAAGTAACCTGCTGGTATTGAGAATACGGATGGTAAGATCATGCAACATTTTTGAATCTGGTTGCTTAAAAAGGGTTCAGTAAGTATGGAAATATTTTCCTGTATATGTATATTAATGCTTGGTTTATTATACCTTGCATATTTACGCTACTACTCAAATCTTTTTCGAGTATAAAAGAGATAAAAATTCTATATATTTAAAGATAAATGTTATAAATGGGCAGCACAATAAAAAGAATAGCTTTTATTCTAAAGTTTAATAGATTTTAACCGTCTCGTTCGAATTGATAGTTGTTTTTTTCAAAAGTTGAGGGCGTGGTGCAACCAAGCTAAGAGACCCTTACCAAATTTGGTTCCCTACCTAACCCTAGTTGACAACAGATACGTCGACTTGCGAGTAAAGTAATGTTAAATATACGTTGTCTGTATTTTAGTTATGCACTCGCACGCCAGAGGCCCAGTGTTCGTTTTGAACCATGATTCAGGATATAGCAGGTAATTGGCTATATGACACCACCAATCGTTGACGTACTTTTAATAAACTATCAAAACGATCTCCTTCCATAGATTTTGTTTAGGAATAGTAAAATATGACGTCACATTTCACTGTTCTCAACAAACTTACTTTATATCGGCTTTTTATCGCATTAGCTTAATTAATAATCCAAAACTGCAGATAGTTAAAACAATATCAATGAACGTGTGCTGTTGTTTTGAAGAAGAAGGGGTTTCGGAGTTATTTGTAATTATAATTATAATAAATCATTTATTCATAGTACAAAGGTAAAAAGAAAGGACAAAAGAAATTAAGTTTAAAATACAAAAGGACAGAATTTAACGCGCGTCTTGAAGTATAGGCGTGCGGATAAAAGAACACATAGCTGGCGTAAAACATAGACGAAACACGAAATCTGCAGTGTGTGAACATGCCTTAGACAATCCCAACCACTTTATTCGTTTTGACCAACCTAAAATACTTGCAAAAGAACGGCGTTTTATTCCTCGAATGCTACGTGAAGCCATTGAAATTAGAAAACATCCAAATTTCAATAGAGAAGATGGTTGGAAAATTCCACCGGCATGGGATCCTATTCTAGCAAAAACCAAAGCAACACCTAGCACTGCAAAATCTTAAGACACGGTTAGCTCTTTCTGCGTAAATAGGAACGTAAATTAATATTATTGAGTGACGGTAGTTAAAATTTTTCAAAACTTTGTAATGACTAATAATACCTTAGTCTCCCTGTGACCACGATCGCTGTAAAGTGTTCGAAAAGTTAGGTTTAAAATAAAATGTAAATAAATCGCGAAGTAATCCGTAAAATTGTGTTTTAATGAGTTCAACAATTCGCGTAAACGTAAGAAACAAATATGTGACCCAGTACGGACTGGAAACAGCAAACAAAATTCGCCGGTTGGAAGATCTCAAGACTAAACGCGCGAGGAAAATATCATCTTTAAATTTCCTCAAGAGGTGCAGAGACCACAACCTCATCCCACGATGTATCCAAATTACACCAAAGAAAGACATACGCGGGAGTGCGAAGATCTTAAACCAGGCAAGTCGAAAAATGCTCCGTCATCTCATACATCAACATCATAGCGACCTAGTTTATTTAAATGCAACCGTCGAGAGTCTATGTCAAGATTTAAAATTACAACTGTTCCAACTAGATTTTGAAGAATGTATTCAGATACTTAATAGACGCGAAACATCAAAATATAACGAATGCAAAGAAAACCAAATCAAAAAATATAACAAACTATCATCTCAAAATTTAGTGAAACGAAACGCAAATGTCACTTTACCAACCATAGACAACCGGAACAGCAGGACAGTTGTCAATTTATCAAAACAAACTTTGGATGAACCTACCGTTGAGATTTTAAGTAAAGGTCTTAATTTTGCTATAACACCGCGTAAAATACCGTATGAGGAGATTATTTGCAGCGTAAAAGATTGCTTAGTAAAGAATAACATGAAGAAAGAGGACGCGGAAGCATTACGACAAGACATATCGTCTATCCTACGGCATTGCAAAGTCCCGAAGTAGAATCTTTCTCGTAAACAATATTCTCGTAAACAATATTAATTTATTGGATACATCGGACTATAAACTTAAAATGTCGCAGTTGCTGTCGGACGAATCTACCTACAAACGCGTGAAAATAGATCAAACAAACAAAATCCTGAAGAAACCAGCGACTTGGTACGAAAACACAGGGACAGTTTAAGTCTAGATGTTCAACAGTTAGTACCTACGTGTGCGAAACCACCGAAATTGTATGGGTTGCCAAAAATTCATAAGACTAATATCCCGCTACGTCCCATTGTGAGTCAAATTGATACCTCAACCTACAGATTGGCTCAGCATTTAGCTAAAACATTATCAAAGCTAAGGGGAGAAACAACGGCGTATGTGAAGGATTCCTACCATTTCATCAGCGAAATTAAGAACTTACAATTAGCAGATGATGAAACTATGGTTAGTTTTGATGTACAGTCCCTGTTCACAAGCTAACCAGTACAGGACTGCATTGAAATTACTAAAAGGAAGCTGGTTCAACTCGACATGCCAATAGAATATGCGGAACTATTGGAACATTGCCTTACATCTGGCTATTTACTGTGGGATAATGAGTTCTATCTGCAAACCGATGGTGTAGCAATGGGCTCTCCGGTATCCCCAGTTGTTGCTGATATATTCATGGAGGATTTTGAGGATTGAGCTCTGAGCACATCACCTATATCACCAAAGTTTTATAAGCGGTACGTAGATGACACTTTTACAATTTTACCCACCAATAGTGTTTCTGCTTTTCTTAATCATCTTAATTCAATACATCCAAAAATTAAATTTACTATGGGAATTGAGGCAGACAGTAAACTAGCTTTCTTAGATATTTTACTAACTAGGAATTCGGATCATACCCTTAGCCATACAGTCTTTAGAAAAGCCACCCATACCGATAAATATCTCAATGGTGCGTCTCACCATCATCCTTCACAGTTAGCTACCGTGGGCAAAACTTTGTTTCAAAGAGCGAGGGGCATCTGTGACGACCGACACCTGGCTGCTGAGCTTCAGCATGTAAGGAAGGTACTACGGGACAACCAGCTTCCAGTACCACGTCGTTGCAGACCCCGTGCCAAGCCTACGACAGTTGAACGCCAACCTGCAGTACTACCATACATGAAGGGAGTCACTGACAAGATTGGGAATATCTTGAAGCGTGCTTCAATCAAAATTTACTTCAACCCGCAAAAGAAGATTAACCAATTCCTACCACCTGTCAAGTGCAACATACCTCTTCAAGATGCAGGGGTGTACAAGCTGGAGTGTGACTGTGGCCTCTCCTACATCGGGCAAACAAAGCGAAGTATAGGCGTGCGGATAAAAGAACACATAGCTGACGTAAGACATAGACGGAACATGAAATCTGCAGTGTGTGAACATGCCTTAGACAAACCCAACCACTTCATTCGTTTTGACCAACCTAAAATACTTGCAAAAGAACGGCGTTTTATTCCTCAAATGCTACGTGAAGCCATTGAAATTAGAAAACATCCAAATTTCAATAGAGAAGATGGTTGGAAAATTCCACCGGCATGGGATCCTATTCTAGCAAAAACCAAAGCAACACCTAGCACTGCAAGATCTCAAGACACGGTTAGCTCTTTCTGCGTTAATAGGAACGTAAATTAATATTATTGAGTGACGGTAGTTAAAATTTTTCAAAACTTTGTAATGACTAATAATACCTTAGTCTCCCTGTGACCACGATCGCTGTAAAGTGTTCGAAACGTCAGGTTTAAAATAAAATGTAAATAAATCGCGAAGTAATCCGTGAAATTGTGTTTTAATGAGGACAGAATTTATCATTTTATTCTGAACTAGGTTAATCCTGTAAAAATTGTAAATAGTGTCAGGTACCCTACTACAGTGGAGCTACTGCCATCTGACCTCCGTGACCCTGTTAACAGGGGAACCTGATCAGTTTGGATCATGGTTGCTCGAGTTAGTTCCCCGAACATCCTGGCCGTGTGTCCCGAAGTCATTGGCAAGGGCCGGGTAATTGCGGATCGCTGCCCGCGTTCACTGCAGGTGGTCTAAAAGGAATGTTAATGGAGCAGAGTGCCATAATTTGTACCAGCCAGTGCATTTAATAATCAATGTTTAAGCAGATACAGTAAACACCGGAGACGGATGGTTTAAATGATAACTTAATCCTTGGATGCGCTGGCATCGGGCATTTTAAGTTAACTCATGTTTATGCGAAGGAAGATAAAGAAGATACGAGAATTGCGTCCTGAATTGCTGTTAAGTGTGTTATTTTGTTCAGTTTTTTTTTATTTGAGGTAGAATCAAACATTCTTTTTTTAATACCATTGATGAATTCTACCTGGATAATATACTAAGCCTTACAAAATCAAAACCTACACATGGCCAAGCCACAACTTTTAACTGGCACTTGAAGTAACAGTTATTTATTTCTGGTTAACAACATGTGATAATTTATAACATTGATTGGAAATTACTGATAAAAACCCAAAAAAAAAGTCGGCAAAAGAGGGGCTTGAAAATGTCAACGTGTACAAAACTTAGAACTTCAACCTCAAGATGGGCCTCAGAATGGGCTCTCATACAAAATAATTTTATGCCCTAATCATAATTATTTTAATATGTATGACACGAACTTAGCAACTAATTATCATGACGTGATTCGTCCTAGGCAGGCAAACTCATGCGTAGGCACTCGCCACGTTTAATTTTCCCCATTGGCGTTTACATTAATACGTCATGGCACATTAAGACCCGAGTTCACTAATTTTAAAACAGCCGGTAAACGTCGATTGATAGGTTATTTGTCAGAATTCCCATACAATTTACACTTCTGGACACCTTAGAGTTTAGGTTTCGATGGTCCCTACCGAAATATGATTGCTAGATTGAACAAAAACTGTTGATGCAGTTTTAAAACTGATACATTTTACCATCTTTTTCGATCGTATTGTTTTAAATTTGAATTCAGAATACCATACGACATGGAGCTACGCCTAACAAGACGGATATGCGCCTTGTTAAAGGCAATTGATTTTTGAATAAAAAACATGTTTTATCAAATAAAGGTTTAATTTAATAACGCGTGTTGCCTCCATGGGCATCTACCCCAGCTCTCATACGATTAGGAATAGAGTTTATCAACCGCTCTATGAAATTTTGAGGGATCATCTCCCATTCCTCTTCTATGGCAGTTTTCAACTCCTGCATCGTCTGGGCAACTGGCTGACGAGCCCTAACACGTCTTTTTAGCTCGTCCCACATGTGCTCAATGGGGTTCATGTCTGGGCTTCTGGCTGGCCAGTCCATAACTAGGATGTTCACATCCCGAAGATATTCCCTGACGATGCCGGCCGCATGAGCTCTTGCATTATCATGCATAAAAAGGAAATTTGGGCCCACATAGTCCGCGTATGGTATCACGTGAGGTTCTAAGCACTCACGAATGTACCTTTCAGCATTTTATATTGGCAGCCGTGGTCCTGTAACAACCTCAAGTTGAGTTTTGCCGCTCGCGGATATACCGCCCCAGACAGTCCATGAGCCACCGCCATAAGCAACCCTCTCTTCAAAGCAGCATTGTGCGAAACGCTCTCCCTTACGTCGGTAGACCTTCTTCCTTCTATCATTGCCATGTAATACAATTTTAGACTCATCAGAAAAGAGTACACGGCTCCAATCTTGCTGTGTCCAATTTAAATGACTGCGTGCGAAATGAAGGCGCGCTGTTCGGTGGGCTCGCGTTAGTTTGGGCCCATTAGCTGGCTTGTGTGGTACTATATCGCGTTCTTTTATCCTTCTCCGAACAGTTCGAGCGCTCACAGATACTCCGTGGAAGTCGCGAAGTTGGTTTTGTATCTCAATGGAGGTAAGGTGACGATTTCTCAAGCTGGTCGTCACGATGAATCAATCCTGCCTTTCAGTTGTGACCCGAGATCGTGGCCTTCCTTGGCGACGAACAAAGCCGCCAGTCTCTAGGTACCTCCGATAAACATTTCGGACCGCAGATCGACTTAAATTAAGTTGAGCACTCACGTTTCTTTGGCTGTGTCCGGCCTGAATAAGTGCCACAGCTTGGGCGGCGACTTCAGGTGAAGTATTCATAGATTATTGATAGAACCTCACCTTAATGTTATGAATAAGTAATGTTTGCTGCAAAACCAAAGATATCAATCGCTTTTTCAAGAATTAAATCCAAGTAAACCAATAAAACATAGTTTTCTTAGTATTCGATTGTTTGATACCATCAACAAACAGGCTCCAAATTGTCTTTTGTTTCTTTAAATTCTGTGTTCGAATTTCAAAAAAAGACTATTGAATGAAATTGTGAATGTGCCAGGTTCAAAACTGCATAAAAACTTTTTGCTCGACCTAATATAAAATTTTAGCTAGGACCAAATGAAACTGAAAATACAAGGTGGGCCAATAGATGTGTCCAGAAGTGTATGTCAAATAATACATATATAGGACGATAAAAAATTAAGCATGTGTTGGTGAACTCCAGGCTAAGACCCAAGTTCATCAAATTTTAAAAAGCCGGTAATCCTTGATTGACCGTTAATTTGACAGAACTCCTGTACAAAATATGTCAAACAATGCTAAACCAGCTGATTTAAACTAAACTCGTGTTGGTGAACTCGAGGCTAGTGTCTTATACTGGCCTTAGACACCTAAGCTTATAAATTAAAGTAAAGAAATAAATTATTCGGATCTCTCGCACACAGGTTTTCAAGGTGTTGCCATCTCTGAGGACCCGGGTTTAATCCCTGGAAGGATTTATAAAAAAATCACAATTACTATATTGTCTCGAGGTCTGGGTGTTGTGATACCACTGTTGTTTTAGATTTCCATAAAACAAGTGGTCAGCACACTCATGTTTAAAGCTTTAGCATTGTTATCATGAACTTTGTTCGTTGTGAGAATAAGTATAAATGAATGAAGGAAGAAATTAACTCCTTTCATTTCATCGTAACTAATGGTTACATATTTGTAAAAATATTTCCATCGGATACATGCGGGTACATTCCCCAAGTATTGATGAAATCGAACGCCGGCTCACTAGCGTAGCAAACACTTACAAAAATTCGTCGGCTGACTAACGTCCTCCGTAGCTCAGTTGGTAAGAGCACTCGCCCGGATAGCGAAGGGACGTGGGTTCGAGTCCCACCGGATGACACAGGCGATTGATTTTTGTGAGCGAAATTCAATTTGATTACATTAACTCCGGCGATTTTTTTTAATTCTCTAACCAATTCGTCTCACCGTTTACGCTTTGGTGGAGTATTATCTAACCTTAGTCGCAAAACTTTGCTCCAAGTTTCCAATAGTGTCAATTGAGTGCTCAAAGGCGTCTTTGTCAGATTCCATCGTAGAATGTGACGATACTAATCTCTAAGACATTTGAATAAACCTTGAAATGAAATTAAATCTCCCTTAAACATATACGTACCGTACCACCTTGGTACATTAGATTTCAAGAATGTTCGACGTTGCTAGTTATTTCGTCGATTTTAGTAAGTACTGAGTATTTTATACCTATGTATAGTTTTTAGGGTTCCGTAGCCGAACGGCAAAAAACGGAACCCTAATAGTTTCGTCAAGACTGTCTGTCTGTCTGTCCGTCCGTCCGTATGTCACAGCCACTTTATTCTGAAACTTTAGCATTACACAGTTGAAACTTGGTAGGTAGATGTATCCTGTTAACCGCTTTACGATTCTCATACAAAAAATAATGATATTTAAGGGGGGCTCCCATACATGAAACTAAAACAACAAAAAAACTCTAAAAGTCTAACGTTTGACAGATAGACGCTTCTAAAGTGGTTAAATGGGCGTCCCTATTTAACTTTGAAACTAAGCAAGTGTAAATTTTGAAAAAAATATTTGATGTAGATCGTAACAAATTCTTTCAACGAAAATTGGTTTAAATGAGATCGAACTAGTAGTTTTTGAAATGTAGCACATTATCAACAACCACAAATATAACTTTGTTCTTCATACAAACGCTATGACAAACAAAGTTATATTTGCTGTCAACAAATTATTGTGGTATTTTGGCTAAGTGGAAGTAAGTGGATCCTAATTCAGTTAAATTTGGCACGGAATCCTTAGTGCGCGAGTCCGACTTGGCCAGTTTTTTTATATTGAATTTATGATTGGGTTAATACTAAAATAAGGTACTATATTTTAGTATTAACTCTAAATCTATTCAAAAGTATGTGCGAGCAATTACTTATTCTGTCTTCTTAAAATTTGTGTAAAAAAAAATGCTTTAGAGATATAAGTAACTAAACGAATTGTTACCCCCTGAATATTATCTATCATTATAGGAAGGAGATTGTGAATTTCGTTATCTACTAGGTCAGTCTAATATCCGCATTAATAATAAATGATTGCAATTTGTAATTGTTGGTGCCCGTGAGAAATTCTAATAGAAACCTAATATTCGTTACTATGACATTGTCAAAGTAAAACAGCCTGGAGCTCTATTTTTGAATCACTCGAATGACATTTTGTTGGCGTATGCGACTTAATTTCACTCGTCTACCAAGTGGCATGCCTTATTTCATATTGACAGACAAAAAATTACAGTTCCAGTGATTCAAAAATACGGAATTTTTAGATGACGAACGATATTCAGTAGAAATCTGCACGCGAGTGATTCAAAAATAGAGCCCCTGGCTTGTTTCTAAATCACCTGGTAGTTGTCACCGTAAATGAAGAACTGTTTATTAATTGTATGTTATCTTATAATAAAAGGAAAACAAAATGTACCCATCAGACTCGTCATAAAAACTTTGGATCTCAGATTTCAGATAACTATCTCCTTATGGTGTAGAAAACATAATTTATTTGAGGTTCCGTACTCAAAGGGTACAATAAAATCCCTATTACTAAGACTCCACTGTCCGTATGTCTGTCTGCTGACTGTCACCAGGCTGTATGTCATGAAGTGCTAGCTAGGCTAGTTAAAATTTTTACAGATGATGTATTTCTGTTTATTTATTTAAACAGGCACACTAACAGTTTACATAACACACACAATTAACTTAATACAAAATTGACAGTGTTTTCCATCTTATATGTAAAGCTTTGTACCAATGCTCTGTACGCCTATTTTATAGCATTGGTGATTTACAAAACAACAGTTAATAATTACTTAGATAAAAATTTCAAACATACCTGTGCAAAGTTAATGAAACAACTTTATATTTAAAACAAGAATTATAAAAAAAAAACTGTTGCTGCTATAACAAAAAAGTTAAATAGATAACAGTCCGACTTGTACTTTTTTTCCGGTTTTTACCCAAGAATTTAACGTTCAAAAATTGCTTTAAGGTATTTACAATTGAACGCATTAATAAATTATCTGGCTGGGGCAAACACAAGAAGTGTCTTGGGTTGACCTATAGAATTTCATATGTATTCACTATCAGTAAGTAAACAAGATAGATAGATAGATACTCTTTATTGCACACCACACACAGTATCAATTTACATAAATGTTCATAGAGAATGGTACAATTTAGGCGGACTTTTTGCTGAAAGCAATTTCTTCCAGACAACCTTAGGGTAGAGGACAATCCAAGATTAAATTGAGTCGGCGGTGAAAACTAACAGAATAAAGGAAAATGGGTAAAGAATAAAAATAAAAAAAAGACACGATATAAGCATACATATACATAAATTACTTAAGGCTATCAAATGTTAATAATACTAATAAATATTCTGAGTTACATAAACATACATTAATAATTCACTGAAACTTGACATAACGTCTTTTACTATGTGAACTGGCTCTTTTCTATACGCTGTAAAGTTTTGTAAATGAGATAACTCCGCTTGAGATTGTAAAGTGCGTAATTTGTCTTAAAGATAATGTTGCGATAGCCAAGATGCTAAGATGCAGTCGTATCTAATCTGCTTGATTAGTTATTTTAGATAGGATTAACTTACGGATATAATAAGTCTTCAGGTTGTTGCTATTTTATTTGCCGCTACTAGAAATCATCCGTCTTTTTGCTAGGCTAGTAATAATGCAAATTTTGTAACGACCAGGGAGCTCTATTTTTGAATCACTCGTATGACATTTTGTAGGCGAATGCGACTTAATTTTTCGCGTGAAGATTTTTACTGATATCGTTATTAAGTCGCATTCGCCTACAAAATGTCATACGAGTGATTCAAAAATAGAGCTCCAGTTTCCTCTTTGCTAAGCAGAAATGAAATGAAGATAATAGAAAAATAACAGCGTTAATACTTGAAATTTTTGACCAACACCTGGGTGGCCGAGTGGTTAGGTAATCGTCCTGTGTGCGAGGAACGTGGGTTCAATTTCCAACTCAGGTGGTCATTTTTTGAAGTGCAATATCTTAATATATTGGAAAAGTTAACAAAGAAAATAAGGGTAATTATTGACTTAAGTAAAAACCTAAAAATACATGAGCTAAATTTTAGTAATCCTTATAGATACTTACTACAAAACTGTATCTGATCTTAGAAAAACATGAGTCTAGTAATTAAAGTGACACACTATCCATTTCCGTTGCAAAATCAGCTCTATTACAACTGCATAAGATGCAGCAGTGCTTAGCTTGATGTGCTGTCGTCCGTATAGAAGATAACGCAATTGGGCCTTAAAAATAGTTAACGTTAGATAGGGCACTGAACCAAAAATTTATTTTACCTTAAGACCCTGTCAAACTCAACACTCATTCAAACCCAGCACTAACGCGAGATAAAAAGTTACAGCCCGAAAACATTAAACGCAAAAACGCAAAGTAAAAATCCGCACCAATCCCTCTTAACCCTTAAACCGGCCTTGTGTCCGGTCTTTTTGCTCAATTCAGGTATTTATGTCCATTGCAATAAGAACAACGGTGTTCGTGAAACGCTAACAATGAAACTTTTTTCACCTCTCGCCGTGGCGGAAAAAAGAAAAAAAAAAGGCGTAGACGAATTTCTCGCTGTTCAACGAGGGAAATTTAGCGGGAAAACAGGAAAGGGTGTGTGTACTCGGTAGCTGAATTAATAAAAAATATTTATTTAAATTGTCTTTAAACCTGATTAACTGGTTCCATGCTACAGCACGCACCGGTGCGACATAACAATTGATTTTCTATTGTGTCTCGAAAATGGCAGCGAATGGGTTAAGAGCTTCGAGTAAAGATAGCTTTATCGAAAACTTAAAAAAAATCGTGTTGTAGATAAAAAATAAATTATAAAAACTCAGTGTTTTATGAAATTTTGGTTTCAATAACATTGAAATACGTTTATTCAGTTTAGAACATAATTAACCCACATGCTTATTTCATAACTTGATGGCTGTCAAAGTGGCTTTCAAGCTGACGTCTGGAAAGCAATGATACAGATAGATAGATATAGTTTGAAAGCCATCGATTTAGGCAGCCGGCCAGTACTTTTTTATGTACTGCATTACGTACATAAATCAAAAATGTATTATGTAATGTCCTTCAAATAATATAAACCCTATTTACCAATTAACATTCATAGTTTTAAATCTAACCGGTGTGAGTTATTTAAAAAAATTCATTTTCTATACAGTACATTTTATGCGGCTCACGATCCCATTTCATACCTGAACAACTTTTCAGTTCACTCGATAACCGTTTCCGGAGTTATCCTCCGAATCGTAAGCTTTTTTTTGCAAACGCATTCCAGCTACGTACGGTCAGTGTGGTTGTAAACGCTCGGTGGAATTTGTATAAAGATAAAGCGATGTTAGTTTCGGAATAACAATGATGCGGTTTTTTACAAGAAAAAACAGCTGTTAAAGTTTTATGATCGCGTTCTCGCGATGAACGTGATAGATGAAGTATTAATGGCATCAAAAGTTTTCCATGTTTTTCTGCCATATCCTGGATCATGGTCAGCGGACCCTGGGCACACGCTTGCGAGTGCACAACCGGGATAATGCTAGGATGATGATGACTCGCCCAAGGAAACTACGATATATAATTACATTCCGTGTAAACAAAAGAGATGCATACATTAAAGTTGGTGACTGTTTACACTGATGCCACCGGCGAGTACTCGTTTTACTAGTTTGTAGCTGAGCGACAGAGCTATCAAAGATGATGCTCGCATTGGCAAACAACTAAAACTGCTAGAAGTTAATCCTATTCCAAGTTTAAATCGCCGGTCGCCCAATAACACTCATTAACAGCCGAGCGACTACTCGCCAACTTGTTTCTAGCTCTACCTACTCGCTTCTCGCCCATCGTTGCTGTCGGACAGCTGCCTAAACCACTGGACTGTCGAGGCAATGGAGTGGTGCGGATTTTATCACTGCTATAATATTTTAAAAGTACAAAAATAATAAACTAAATATTTTAGAATTCTTGAAAATAATGATAACGGAATATCTAGAACCGAGGAGCTTTCTAGGTCATGATAAAGTTTTGAAAAATCGTGTAAGTTTAAACTGTTCCGGAGATACTCAAAATGTTACTTGTCAAATAATGTCCCTTCATTTGGAAATTAATGTCTTTTGGAAATAGTGCCATTTAGTTCTAAAGTTTTATACAAATAAAAATCTGTAAAAGAAATGTAATTGTTTCTGTAACTTTAGCTTACTGAAGTGTGAGTGTCTTCTTAATGTTTTTATTCAGAAAACGAATATTCTGTAGGTTACTTATCTTAACCTTTACGAGTAACTACCTAAAGACCTAGCTTTCAGAGAATCGAAGACATTTCGCTTTAATATGTGAAGTTCGCATTACAAGATAAGCATTGAACTGATCAAGAAATATGTTTATGTTTGTTTTGAATGGTTTTATCTCCAAGCCACTCAAAAGTTTTCTGTGATAATCGTTACATATAATTTAAGTACTTTCTTAAACTGGTTACATGACTTTAGCTTCATATAATCAAAAATCAAGTATAGTATTCTACTATATTTTATTTCTGATCACCTGTTGGTACACTCGATACTTTAATTGGCTATCGAAACTACAGTAAATCATATTAGGCACTTTTAAAATTCGAATAACTAAGTACTACAAGCGTTCTAAAAGCAAATTGATTACAAAAACACTCGTAATAGATAAAAGTGCTAACGGTGTACAAACACTCCTTTTATTCGTTCCAATCGTCAAAAAAAAAAAGTTAAAACCAATTGTTAATCGAATTGCCGACTGAACTTGTTTCGACGCGTCCCGTTGACAGTTGTTCGATAATTGGACTCGGGACAATTAGCAATCGAGTGGTTAATATCGCGATGTGGATCGTCCCTCGGCACTCGATGTCACGGCGAATCGAAATGTGTGACTTGCATCGCCGCTGGAGGGTCACCTGTCGATTGCAGAGTAGACCCCTGACCCCTGTTGGACAAAGCATATGGGGGGACGTAATGCTGATTTATTTATTTATATGAAACCATACATTAGTAGCTTAATCTACATACATTCAGAGACGGTGAAACAAAAGCCATCTTTGGTTTTATCAATAGGTACCCTGTGATAATTATGTGTAGTTAGAGTTGCTAGTAAATAGATTGTAAAGTAAATTATAATTCCTATTCTAACAATTCGTTTTGAAAAACCCTTTAACACAAACGTAGGTACAATCAAAGATAAAATCGTAAGCACATTGCATCGTAGTTTTCTAAGGCCAAATAAAACCTATTCAAATAAAAATAGCTATTCTAGTGATGTAACAATAAAATTCAAACTCGCTCGCAGTTACACTGATGTCAAATGTTTTGAAGTAGGTTTACTGACCAGTTGATTCGAATTTTGAAATCGTCTGAGGCCTGCCAAGCGAATCTCTCTGCAAAATGGTGAGGCGCAATTTTAGGTTCACGTAACCTATGGGCGCAATTAACCCTATTGGTATCTATGTCTATTTTAAATTCGTTTTGAATTGTTTCCTTGACACGATTGATTATTGTCATTAATCGTGCCAAGGAAACAATTCAACACCACCTGCTATGGGATAAAGAAACAAAAAATATTTTTTTGGATACAAAATATTTACCAGCAATATCTAATTGAAACACTTAAGAACTCGTATTGTATTTCATTTACAAAGCTAGAATTTACAGTCTTTAAAATTTTAAGTCATTAATACTATGTAAGCAAGACACACGCTCTAGTTAACTCCTTAACAACTTCACTTTATATGTTAACTAAGTGTTTTAGTATTCAAAACGGACGACGCTACATACTAGTCTGGATTTTAGGTGACAAATTCTTTACTATATTCTGCCTCTTAGCTAGCGTGTAATTAGTAAAAGGTTTGCTCATTATGCAAAATACTGAGAAACTTTAAATTATTTTTGTTAGCATCTTAAATATGGGGCTTGAAAAGAGAAATTAGAGTAACTTAAGTGGAAGATATATTCAAAATGTTTTTATGACCGAGATATTCCACTGCTTGTTCTTTGCCTAAACTTTTCGACTGATCCCTGTCCAGTGCCAGAGTCTCCCATCCTGTTCGGTAAATATCGAAATCTTAACACCGTAGATAAAAATAAAAATAAAAGTTAAAATGGCGTTGGACAGGACATATGACCAGAGACAGCAAGACGTAATGGACGCAACTAATAATAACAGAATAACAACCACGAGATGGAAAAAGAAGGAGAGGAAGGCAAGTAAAGAGATGGGCGGATCACAAAAAAAGGCAGGAGAAAATAACTTTGACAAGAAAAGCCAATAGCAGAATGGAATAAAAGGAGGCCTACGTGTCACAAGACGCGCTGAAAAGCAAATCGAAACTTGACTGTGATTAAATCAATATGTATATATTAAGTTATTTTTATAATTGTAATTTTATTAGGTATACAAAGAACAAGTAAACTAAAAATGTTTGACTTATAGAAAAATAGTAGCAAACAATTAAGTTAACTACCATTACCACTACTAATATTAGATTACAAAAATAAAAAAAACATCTTTGGATATAGGGTTTAAATTACCTGTATTATGGACGTTGATGGTTCATAGTCCCGATAAATACTACACCATTTTAGTATTAACTAATATATTTTATTTAAAAAACCGGTCAATTGCGAATGAGTTAGAGGGTTCCAACTTATAAACCAAATTTGGTATTACACTTAGCCAAACTACCACTTAGAACCTCAACATGATCTTTAAAGACCTTAGTATGAGAACTGGGACTTTTTTATACCCCATATTTTTTTTTATATTTTTGTTTAAAAATCCTAAAACGGTTTACAGTATACATCTACTAACCAAGTTTCAACTGTGTAATTCTACTAGTCGTTTCAGAATAAAGTAAAATGGTGGCCGGATAGACAGACAGACATCACACATCTGTAAGGGTTCCGTTTTTGCCATTTGGCTACGAAACCCTAAAAATATACAAACACAAATATACATATCATTTCTCTATAAAATATTTAATCGGGACAAAAAGCAGAAACTACTGAAGTTCTCACCGTTAGAATTCTACTTTATTTGTGAGTGATATACTCGTAGACTATATTTTATTTTTTTAAATTACACCTGTTAAATGCTAGCGCGGATTGCTAGTGTGACATTTTATGTGTCACTAGAATAGTATCAGTAGGTAGGACATACATATTTTATTCAGTAATTCCTAGAATCACTTACCGCCTTCCATATTAAAGCTGAATTTCTTGAATAGAAGTGTCAACAAAGCCGTAATTTCCGTGACCTGTCTCAAATTACAGTAGACTATTGATTTTTAATTTATATCAAGCCATAAGTTCATTGACTGAGTATTCTGTATGATGCAGTCAGAAGCATTTTGCGAGCGAAATTGTGAAGGATGGAGAGTGAAAATTACATTTTTGATAACGAAGAGGTAGAGAGGTGAGGAGGAGAGATATTTTGTGTAAAACTAAGACAGCATTTATTTGCATTACAAATGATGAATGAAGTTGTTATTAAAATAAGTCTAGCGCATCACACGCACCTTTTAAAGGCATATCAAATTATACTACAAGTTATTCTATGACAAGTGTCGACGTCTTATATGTATGTAATTTACAAGTTTTCTTATTATTGAAAATAAGGTATTCCGATTCGATTAATTAAATAGATACACGAATCGTGAAGTCAAATATAGTCACAGCAGTAGGTGGTAGAATGCTAATTCATTTTTAACATTCAGAATGCAATCAATTACACAAGAGACATGTTTACCGTTCAAAAGATGACAATGTATGATTAAGTGTCTGAATTTCAATTCCACATCCGTATACAAAACGAAGAACATGTAGACATTCCAAGACAACATACATCATGTTGTAACAACCATCAGATTTTATGAAACGATCAAGACGCGGATGCAGAGTACGCCATGTGGGTTCCGCACATTTGGTTTTGTGGATGGTATTAGAACAACAACAACAACATGGTCCACGATTGAATGTTCAAACAATATAGTTAAACTGATATGTAACCACAAGTATATGTAAATAGTACTAAGATTATTTGTATACCCCACAAGTATGTAAATAGTATTAAACTTACGTTCTAGATTGGTATGTTTCTTCCACATGAGGTTATATTCTAGATTGGTATGCTTCTACAGAGTTAGGTTACTATTATTTATATATTTCTACTCCGTCATCGAAGTTAAGCTTTCTTCTGGGATAACATAACTAATCAGAGTTTTCATCGAGCCTGGGCAAGGTAATTCAGCTGCTAGAATTTTCTATCCTGCTAACTTAAAATATGTGGAGGCCACAAAGAAACTTTTATTTATATTGATTTGATAACCGGTTTTAAAACTTTGAGTGAACTCTAAAACGAGTGGGTTATATACATTTTGGGAATGGGACATTTATTCAATTTGATGTCCGCGATGATTTTAATTTTTATGCAAATGATCGGCAGTGTAAGCGCCTTTTTGTTTAATTAACTTAACATTCCGATTCTGTGTCTTGATTTCGAAAATACATGAGCTAAATTATAAGGAAATATGTTAATAATATGAAATGGTTTGTCCTACTAATATCTGCATGATTTTTATGGTTGATGTTATGTGAAGAATGTAGGCACTCACACAGCACACAAGTTATTTACAATCTTTAAGTTATTAAGAAAGACGTTTTCAAAAGATAGGCAAAAGAAACTGTAGGTGATGGTTTGCAAATCAGTGAAGCGGGCATTACTGCCACTGTCATAATAATATAGTCTATCCATAAAGTATTGGTTCTAAAATTCTAAATGTTCTATTATCAATCATTATTTACTACTAATCACTAATTATATCCTTATCCAACCAAACCGAATTTTAGCTATGGCGTGCGCTGGAGATATTACAGCGCACAAGTGTGTGCGCAATACACGGGTACACTCTCTGTTCCTTTCCTTTCATAGTCGTCATATGACCGTCATAGTCGACAATCTGTCATCATGACCGGAAAGAGAGCAGGCGCTAAGAGAACTATTATATATTTCATGATTAAAACTGTTTTATTCATATCATCAGCTCACTCGAGCTCGAAACTGAAGAGCCTCAAAACACCTCATAAACTTGCATTATACCCAGCATATAAATCAATTGTTGCCTCATACTTCCGAACTGCCATACGGGACGTTCCCGAAGCACAAACAAGGAACCGCACTCAAACACTCATTACGCTCAAGAGCTGCTTGGTTAGCTGGGTCAGTGGTTCCCAACAATGTAGCCGCATATCTTATACCTTTAAACGAGCAGTTCTTGTATAATATTTATTTATATTAATATAATGTTGATATTGAGGTGCTTGTGGCGCAGCGGCGGCAGCGCTTTGGTAGTGATACCAAAGTTAAGCAGCCCACCGCGCGGTCGTGATTTGATGGGTGACCATTTCGACCATTTAAGTGACGTCCATGACAAGCATATCCGTGCTTTGGAAGGCACGTTAAGCAGTTAGTCCCGGCTAATATATGTTGGTATTAGTCGTTAGGCCTAGTCAGAGACCCAAGGGCGGCTTGATAACATGATTTCGCTGAAACGTAGTATGTGGGGGTTAAATCGATCTAGATTAGTCTTGTGTTTAGGAAAACGCATGTTTTCAAGTTTTCTTGCATTTTTCTTTTGCATTTTTCGACGCAATATATGGTCGCTATTTTCCTCCCGGTAACTATAAGCGTCTAAAATTATAAAGGTTTTTTTATTAAATATTGGTAGCCGAGCAAAGTTGGGTCGCCCAGGTACAAATAATTACAATACGGCGTGTATTCGATATCCGAATTTCGGCTAATCACGGCGGCCATTGTCTACAGAGATCAGTCGAGAACGCCGGAGATATGGTAGTGCACGAGTGTGTCCGCTATACACTTGTACACTCTCTTTTATTTTACTGTCATAGTTTGATGAGATGGTGATCAGACATGACCGGAGTGAGATCAGGCCAATGGTACTCGAAAAAGTCCATGAATACTAACTACTACTATTAACCATGGAAGCTTATTCTGGAAATCAGATTTTGTCTGGGTTTATTATTTATATTCTTTCTTCTTAAATATTATAAACAGAGGTCGGAATTAGGTATAGTTATTTATGTACTTGCATCATAATGTTAATATTAATGTGGACCTTCCCGGGATTTTTAATGGACAATCCCGTGTGACCAACAATATTAGAAATAAATAATAATAAAAACCTCAGAGATAGACAAATAAAACAAAGATAATTAACATACAATGTTTATTAGTTTACATTAATTCACAATACAAATTATTGATTCTCTTCGGACATCCCATGTCTGTCATTGATGGAAGTTTGGCAACGTCGCGCGTGCAGTAGTTTAAATTGTGTAAAAGTAAATAACTTTTTATTAAAAAAACACAGGATTTTTTCTGCTCTTTAAAATTAATCTTGGGATTTGAGGCATATCCACTTTATACTTTTGCTGTATGAAATCAGTGTTAGTACAATAATAACTCTACCTATTTCCGACATCTGATTATAAATAATCTTTTTTTTTCTGGTCTTAAAAATATATCCGAAAGAAGAAACCAATCTGATCGTATATAAAAAAAACTCTAAATATTTTTACACCGCTCTATTCACTGATTGAAGCCTTTTAAAAACATAGTTTTGGTTTATGTGATGCTGAAATTATGTTTTTTTAAAGGTTTTCTAAGTATTATTTTCCTTTTGTTGGTCTATTTGATCATGGCCTCAACTCTGGTGTTTGAGAACCACTGAGCTACATATTATTAAGTTTCACACATAAACTCCGAACAAATGGAGTGTTAAAATTTTCCGAGCAAGTCCGTAACAGATTTTTGTAACAAGTTCAATTTACTTAAGTTCGCAAGTAACTAGAAGTAAGTATGCGAGTACGAGCTTTGGTTTACGAGTGAGAATTTAAGTGAAAATACTAACAAATTACACAATGTTAAAAAGGTTTTCCTTTTAAGAAACCGGAAGCTGCTATTTCAAAAAGTCATAATACTATTAAAATTATGTGAATTAATTTTAAGGTACCTAGTCAAGTGATAATAAAAATTATCTATCATCTGGATAAGGAACATAACAGATAATATGATTTTCTTCTGCTATTTTATTTATGACACTGAAGAGTGACCATTTATACACAAAACTAATAAACGTTAGTACTTATTTAAGTACAATACGAAGCTACGCCATAAGGCTCGTAATTAAAAAAGGATTGACCTCTTTCAATGGCCAATATTTATTTTTCAAATCTGATTAACGGACCATAAATAATGCATCGGACGCATTTAATGGTAATTACTTTCGTAATGAGTGGCACAATAATTATTTATTATTCCGAACGCGTCGCATCGCCGTGTAGTGCGTGACGCATGACTATATTTTATAATTTGTGTAATACGGTCATGGCGTTCATGCAAAGGGTACAGTAATCGTTTTTTCTTAAAAAAACGCAGATTCAATTTAATGTTGTGTTTTTGTTACTGTTCAATGACAATGTTAAATAACAAACTGGCGTGAGATTGTTGGGCACAAAAGTTAAACGCACCAGAGGTTATTAGGTACATTGTGTGTTACGACTGTAGGATTCAGAATAAAACCCTATTGGAAAGTAAGTAGTTTTTTTTTTATATTTAGAAAGGTTTTGCTCTTGACTTTAAACTAAACCAGAAGAAGCGCAGGCAGAGTCAGCGGTAGAGCGAGCTCGAACAAAAAGGTACTGGCACTCCCACTCACTGACGGAACGCAGCAAGCTGCTTAGCATCGGGCCCCGGTGGGTAGGTGGTAGCTATTAGGCGGCAAGTAAACTTAACGGAGACTACTACCGCTATTAGGATCGTTTAGCCGCCTATGTCGTTACCAGGGGACCACAGATCTTTCACGACCCCGTTAGTCATACTATGGACAGTCGTCACGTCATAGTACTGCGAGAATAGTTTGTAATTGTCTAAAATAGATAAAGACATAACGAACATGGCATTCCACTTGCTTATTTCATTTTTTAAAAGAGTTTCCGGCCACGCTTTAAACATATGGGCCAGGAAAAGGCTTGCAGCCACGCCCCTAGAATACTACCAAGGATTCATCACAATCTGATCAATGGTTTCGTAATGCATGGAGGGTAAACAAACGAACATTAATTTTATTTATAAAATATGTTCAAAAGCATGTATGATTTAAATAAACACAACTTTGTTTATCTCATTTATTGTTCACTAATTAAAGCGATTTATACATTTAATTTTATTTACTTATTTATTTAATTTATTCCCCAAACGCTACGCCAGTGTGTCAACTAAATCCGGTGTCGTTCGGACATGTCTCGCGTGACGCGTTTTAAGGTTCCCAACAAAATTCTGTTCGCTTTGACACTTTCCAAAGTGTAAGCCCATAACTCAACAAATTGTTACTCGCTTCACAAGAGCGATTCAACTTGAGAACCATCGAATTAATCTTTGTAACGTTTACTGGGTTTTTGGGTGAAGCTCGTAAAGTATTTCTTTAAAAGCGATCTTTTGTCAGATTCTGAATGGCTTGTAATTATCAGTAACGAAACGCGGAAAAAACCTTAAGTAATTGGTTGACTGGCTCTGACCCATTGCTTGTTGAATGAAAGGTAGAAAATGAGAATTGGTATGAATTTTTTTTTGAGTTTCTATTTGGTAAATTAATTACATAAAGAGAGCCCTTATACTAATGTCCTCCTTATCATGAGTTCCTGTCTGTACCTACTTTACTGCACCACCACCATTAGCTTTTAATGCACCATCTTTGACAGAACTGTCTTTGCCCAAACGCCAAACTGTGCCCGTTGCCAAATGGAAATCTATCTGGAACGAACTTCGCTATCGCCAACGAAATCTCAAAATATGTATGCAAAAGTCACGTGATGTTTCCATGGCTTATGTAAGTTTTATACATTTTGTTAGCGATAACGAACTTCGCTTAAGAATAAATTGGCATTTGGCTACGGGCCCTGTTTCTCAACTGTTTGATGACCGTCTCGGTGTATTGGTTCGCGTTCTGGACTACCGAACCAGCGGTTGCGGGTTTGAATCCCGCAAGGGGCAAATGTTTGTGTGATGTGCACAAGCATTTGTACCTAAGTCATGGTAAACGTCTTATAAGTATGTCTATCCGTTATCCTAGTCATCATAGCACAAGCTCACGCTCAGTTTGGGGCTAGGTAATTGGTGTGATTGCTGGAACAATAAAAAAAATCTACTGCGTAACGAAATAGTGAGCAGTATGCCCATTTAACCCATAAATTGTGTCCACTGGCAATCCGTGACGTCAGAGCAGCCCTTGCGAAGGTGAGTGCAGCGCGGAGGTCGCAACGACCCTGCGTTGGGCGTAATCCCCTGACTGATATACGGCCTGTGTGAATCCCCAATTTACGCAACGTGTGATCTGATCTGTGATAAGATGGCGCTCTAGTGATAACATAAGCTGCACAATGAGTTGTGAAAGGTCAAAAGAGGACGTGTGGAACAAAAATTATTTTTTCTTTTTACGAGAACAAAGTTGCATACTTTTGAAGACTGTCGTGGTGTCTCGCGCAACTGACTACAAAGCTAGAGGTTGCGAATTCAAATTCCGCAAGGGGCAAATATTTTCGTTATGAGCACGAGCATTTGTACCTAAGTCATGGATGTTTATAAACGTATATAAGTATCTCTATTCGTTATCTTAGTCGCCATAGCACAAGCTCACGCTTAGTTTGGGGCTAGGTAATTGGTGTGTTTGTTGAAACAATTCATTATTATTATTTAACGGGGCTTTTAACTAATCTCTCTCTCCTAGGGTTTATTAGTTCCACATGACGGTGACACTGCCTTAATTTTTTTCCACTTTGCCCCACCGGACGTTTCGTATACGGAGTCATTGCAATGGCACAAGTCTTGCTCGACTACATCTGTCTATCTTGTTTTTGGTCGCCTTCTGGGTTTGGGCCTTGGGATGTTCAGATTGGCCGTCTCTTGGCCAACTCACGTACTCAGGAGGTCTTCTTGTTACCTGTTCAAACCTACGTTCAACGAAAAAAATATTGACACGTTCCTCTACAAAAATAAATGACGATATTTTTATTGAAATAAATGATGACTTGAATTTACATTAGGATGGTTAATCACTGTTACTCACTCTTCTTTTGGTTTACAGTTACTAGGCGTCATCGCACTCGTCCCGAGAAAACATGTTTCCTAGAAAAGCTGCCAACGAATATTGTTTAAGCAAAGTTGCAAGCTGCATGATAGCCACGAACTACAACTAAAGAACAACAAGTAGGTCCTGGTGCAGTTACTAACTTCGACTCAGCAGGGGCTGAAGTAAATGATGGAAAAAGTTCCGCGAAAAAGTCAGAGGTTAATATCTTTAAAAATGCTTTTAGTCTGAAAGAAATTGCATTATCATGCTTCTTAGTTTGCACAGATTTCATGGAAACCCATCGAATAGGAAAACGACCAATTTGGAAACCAAAAGTTAGAAGATAATCATGAATATCGCTTCCAAAAACGATCGTCATAAGAAAAGTAATATAGTCGTAACACTACTACTATAGTTCTCAGAGTCGTGACAACATAGTTGACAAGAACAAAACACTTGTAATAGTGATTCTGGTGCCCAAATACATTTTTTTTTGTATAGGACAAACATCAAAATCTCCACTACCACCACTTCCCATAAAAATTGCCGATCAGTTGTTACAGTTTGTACGGAAGACGTAATAATTTGGTAATTCGATATTGTTGTCATATTTAGTTGTTGTAGGTATTTGTGCAACAGAATCACCACTTTTTGGATCGATTTTTTTTTACACATTGTAGATAAGTATTATTATTATTTGTTTGTGATCATCGCGTTGTCTTTTCAGGTAATATTTACCCATTCCTAGTATTGTTAATTTAAAAAACTCAAAAGCATCACAACAGTCCAATCTGTATTTTGCAGCTCGCGTTTTGGCGCTATCGTTTCCACCCCTCGCCCAAAAACAAAAGAAAGTCGAAAAACAGTAAAACACGAAAACGAGCTCGTGCGTCTAAATAAATAATACCAGAGTCCGTTTTTACATTAACAGTGTGTGTACGTGAGGGTGCCTTAGTCGTCACATTGTTTATTCAGTCCAGACCTTCGGGTTAATCCTTATCGACCAGTCTATGTCGGTACGTCGTGCCGTAGCGTAGCGAGAACAAGCAGCTTTCCAGCTAAAGCAATAATAAAGTAGTTCGTATAATTATTTCATCCGAGCAAAGACTAGTTTCAGATTTGTTAGCAACGATAGACCAACTAAAATGGCAATAGATACGTCACATGATACGCTACCCAGGACCAATGAAGCAAGATAATCACTGAATAGTAGCACAGGGATGGGAAAAGAAACACATGCAGACCACTAAACGGATGGAATGATAAAATCGAACGCACATCAGGTCCCAACTAGAGAAGAGTTGTCAGAGACAGTCTGCAATAGAAAGAGTTAGAGAATGCCTCATGACCTCAATGACCATAAAACAAATCAAGCTATAGCAGGAAAAGTTCAGGATTCAGCGTTTAATTGATTATTATAATTTTTACGAAAATAAATATTGCATTCAAAAATGCATCGACCATTTTCAGATGAAACTCAAGTTTGCTCAAATAGAGCGCTGAATAACGTCTTCTGGGAAGTTTTTTCTCCAAGCACATTTTATTTTAATATCGAAACTGGTTATTTTACTTCTTCGAACGTTCTTCACATTCATTTACCTAAGCTAAGATTAAACGTTCACTTGCAAAATAAGTTGTTTTATGCATTCAGCGTATAGTTACTAATTGCATTAGTCTATAAACTGGTGTCGCAGTCAGTCAGATCAATCATCAGTCGCGCAACACGTTGGTTTGACAGTTACGTAAGCTTGCAAATAGGGTTTGAAAAAAAAATAGCTATAAAAGGTAAAGATATCATAAAGCTGCCAACAACAAATCGTTTGTCGATTTTTTTTCTTTAAGAAACGGGGTGGCTTATTAATACGGCCTATGTAATGTGGCCAATGCTATTGTGAGCGGCTTTCCAGATTGGTCCTTTGATTGGTGCGATTTTGTGTAATGACTTGTTTTGCTCCATTTCACTCGAGTTATGGGCCAAGTTTGCGGTAAGTGTTAATAAAGGGAGAATGGGCCTTCAGAAAACACGTTACGTGTTGCCTTGGAATTCAATCCCTGAAAATGAGGGACAATGAAGATACATGACCTTTATGACTAAGTTTTGCAAATATTTTTTTTGAATAGGTACACTTTTTTACTTTAGAACTGCGCGACCTAATAATAATATGTTACATTGATTGAAGATTACTAGTAGTAGGCTACCAATCAAGTCAGGCAGGTAATATTTTTTCAGAGCAATAGTATTATTTAAATGGTGAGTTATAATGTAAATTAGTTACACCACAATAATAACTTAACAATAATAAAACAATTGCTTTAATAAATTCAAAATTAACAAACACTGCATTTTTAATTACTTTCTAAAATGATGAACATGTTAGTAATTAATTATGTTTTTTTTACAAACAGCATAAAATGAAATTAATCGGTCGGATTGGTACTTATTTTGTATTTTTTTCCTAATTACGTTTACTTGATAGGTATATTACTCATATTATAGCATTTTAATTCACACAGTATTATAAAACAAATGGTTACAATAAAAAAACAGCACGAGTAAACCACTAAGGTTTGCTTAAGCACTTGTGTTTTGGCAATCTGAAACAACGGTGGTATCACAACACCCAGACCCGAGACAATACAAAAAATGTGAATTTCTATATTGACCCGACCGGGGATCAAACCCGGGACCTCAGAGATGGCGACATCTCAAAAACCGTTGTGCGAATCACTCCGCTAAGGAGGCCGTCGAAATGTGAATTCTATGTTCCAACCAAGCTCAAGTTATCTAATATTTACTAATTATCTAAGCAAAGTTTGATTAACGCTTCGGATTATACATCCCAATTGATATCTTGAGTTATTTCATACTCAATCATCGCGTGCATCTGATTATAAAATACAAAGCCTCAAACGCCCTTGGATTACTCCACAGCTGATTGTGTAGGCTAAGTCCAGTTTACTTTGACCCCCCTCGGCCCTCCCGGATCTTTGAGTGACAATAGACAGATAGGGGACTGAAGGAACAATCGCGGGTCTAGCGAAATTGGACATGTTCACCTGAAACGCCAGTAAAGCACCCTTTACATCAATGAGTTAGGAGTATTGGAAGTGACAAGAGAGGTTAATAAATTGCTTTTCTGGCAAAGGAATATGGGTCAAAAAATGATATCAAAAAAGATAAAAACATTTTATGATTCAGTTAACGTTTTTGTAACTTTTTATTTTTTTATTTAGTAAAATAAATGTTTATATTATTAAAATTGTCCAAAGACCAATAATATACAAACTTTACAGTGTATGTAATGTCTGATTGTATAAATGTTAAAGTAACGTATTAAACAAGATGGGCAAGATTGCCAAGAAAGAAAGAGGATAAAAGCGGTCTGCATTCAAGATTAGATTTCCAGCTGGCCATCATGATGATAATGGTGTTAAATAGTTTACCGTAATTTTTTAGAGCAGTCGTGCGCCGTGCCTTGTGGTGCACGATTTACTAAAAGTTGTTTGATTAGTCTATGGTATAACAATAATATTATTATAACAATAATGACATTTCCACCGTCATATTTCCATGCAACATTTGCATTCGGGAGACGGGAGCTGTCACCAGGCACGTTTATGCGGGGCTGACCCATGTTTATAATAACTATGCAAATTATTCCGATATCGCCCCCAATCGGCTGTCGGCCGAATTCAATTTGTAACTCTGATTAAAACCTCTTTGATATGCCGATTCCGCTAAAACATTGTCGATTTTGGAATATTTTTGGCAGATTTAGAAGGGGTGGATTACAAAAAACAATGATGGCGTTTTAATTTAGATCTTTAATGCCCAAGTTTTTTGTGTGTCAGCCTAGATATTTATATATTGGTCAGTTTCGTAATTTAATACCATTTGTAAGTATAACATATTCATACCAAAATATATCACAGAATATAGAAATTGCTTCCTACTTTCTATTAAAACGATTTTAAAGATCATACTTAGTTTCGTATAATAAAAGTAAAGTTATCGTGTCTGAAGACAACAATCATTCCTCAAAATGAAATCATCGACAAAAAAGTGCGGCATAACAGTATGCACTATACTGTTATGCCGCACTTTTTTGTCGATGTTTAAGTATTAAAAAAAAATGTCGATTATAGGTACGTACGCATATTTTTGTAACAAAAAAGTGGGCAAATCATTTGAAATCACTTAAGCAAACTTCATTGTTTCCTCGAATATCGGTAAGTTAAAACACAAATATAATTTCCTTATATTAACTGCTTTAACTTAAAACCTGAGCTTACCGCCCTTGCGAAGGGCGAGATCGCAGTTCGTACGAAATCGCCACCCCTCATTTATAGTTTTTACATACGGATGGCTTGTTCGTACAGCAAACAAACAAGCAAATATCTCAAATATATGCTGCTCAGGTAACCTCACCTAAAAATTCTCAAAACAGAAATAACTAAAATCTTTTTCATACTCAGTATTAATAATCTTCTTAAGACAAGTTTGTAAAGTTACTACCTAATAAGTACTCGTTGATAAAATTCCTTGAGAATTCTTTAATTTGCTTACCTTAATCATATTAGTATTAACAATAAAACAAGACGATCACGAATTTTGACAAAATTTAGTTTTTGGCAGAAGAAAATTTGATTTGAAAAAAAAAAAAAAAAGCTCGCCACAAAAATGATGGATGTGTATCGCCCACGTTACGCGCATTCCTATGCGATTATACTAATGCCATTTTGATTAAAATGCATTGCCTTTTTCAATATTGAATTTTACGCTCCGTACATTTCACAATCCTGACATTGGCAAACAAAGCTTCCATTCCCACTAATGCATGGAAGGGTAAGTAATTATCCGAGTGACTTAACAACTTAGTTTGAAATATTGCCAGCTTTCTTCCTCATAGTAGTTTTTAGGAGATTCCTGCTAAGTATGATCGGTTGTGTTTACATTAGTGAATCCAATAGTTAGGAAAAGCGAACGTTAGGCATACTTCAATGGTAAAGCTACTAAAATGTATGTATGCAAGTATATATACCAATATCCACTATTTCTCTGAGTTATGTACATTATAGTCCGACCGGTTATGTGAGACGTCGCCTGCGGGGTACAGGGGGACGAGAACGGCGCGCCGATAAGATAAATAAAAGGATAAATAAGGATTTATATTACTAAACAAATAATTTAAATATATTTATGACCTTGATATTACTCATTTATTTTTTCAAACCTATTTTAAAATTATACATATGGCTACTTAATTTGATTGCATCACATATTTAAAAATTTCAATACCAAAAATTCGAAACTTCAAAAAATTCCTACGTATGAAGCGGTTCCTAAAGGTATGACGTATCAGCCCTTCAGTTTCGTTCAGTCGCAAGAAAATGTAGCTTTATGTAATGTCTCCCATACAAAAAAACTAAATATTGTTTTTCTCAGGCGCAGAGTAACTAAAATCATTCATACTACAAAATGCATGAAAGAATTGTTTACAATGACACGTTCCATATTTTGATTTTATGAATATCCCACATTTACTTTCTATGAAAGGGGAGCTCGATTTTCAGACCGCTGTGCGGCGGTTCTGAGCGGTGTGGGCGGCGGGCCCTTGTGAATTGATTGGATGATTTGATTTTTGAAATTTTCTTTCTTTTTAAATCACCCAATCATATCCCTGTTCTCCTTTGTCTCCCCGCACCCCCGTAGGTGAGGTCTCAGACAAGCAGTCAGATAAGTTTCACTAACGGATTCTCTTACGATGGTAAAAGTTTTACGTTAACTTTTACGTTCGTTAGGGAAAACATCGTGAGGAAACATGCACATCCAGGCGATTGAACTGTGTAACCGTGTTCAAGCTGGCCAGGTCGCTCTGTTAACAGGGTCACGGAGCCGCGGAGGTCAGATGGCAGTCGCTCCACTGTAATTACCTGGTAGTGGATTACGTAACTATGAATGAAATTATTTCAATGAAAGTTTTGTTGCTAAAGATGGCCATTCACGGTCAGTTAAACTAATTAGTCGGTCTGAGGTACGACCAAAATTTGACGTTTCCAATATCGGTAGTAAAAATCTAGACTATAGGCATAGGTACTAAAAAAGTAACTTAACGTTATTTATTTTTTCCACAATTGCCCATATTTTACCGTTTCTAAGACCTTCTCGCCCATTTTACCCACTAAATTAAAAAATCTAAAAGTCCCCTTTGCGTGGGGAATTGCCCGCGTTCTAGCAGCACTGAATGAAAGTCAGTTTTCAGATTATTTTTATGTTGGTGAGTGTAGTCATTTTTTGAACTGACCGTTAATGGCCAGCTTTTTCAATCCTGAATTGTTAGCAACAGAGTTACGTAATTAGCCCCCTGATTCGCCATATCTTGGATCATTGTTTAAAGCGGGCCCTGAGCCCCGAGAGTGCACAACTGGGATAACGCTAGGCTGATGATGATTTTTCTTACTTGAACATATACGAAAGTACAGTCAGCAGCACGTCAGTTTAAGCTTTGGAACCACGAAAACAGGTTTTACTACGTAGGGAATAGAGGCGGTCTCAAGTTCAAAAGGGGTAGTTCGACGTGCGGTAGTGTGTACTTTCGGTCTTTTAGATTTTTAAAACACAAACAATACAAGCAACAGTCTAACGTTATTGTACTGTCTTCGTCTTTACGTAAAGAAGTATTCCTATTTTAATCAAGTAGGCGACTGATGAATACCAATATTATTAAATTTACAAAGCTTACGTCTTTCCAGTCCCTAGGTATTTTACCACATTGTAAATGTAATGTTTCCTTACGAAACTCTTAATTTACTTTGTGGCTTAGAAAAATGTGCCTTTTTGTTGTATATTTAGAGTTCTAATCGGGATAATATATAAGAAGCGATGAAAGGAGATAGAGTCGCGTAATCAACGCCCGGAGCTTCGTAAAGGAAATGCTAAAAATATAAATTATGAAAAGAAGTGCCTTGCCCATTATTGGATTTACTAAAAATATTGTATTAGAGTATTTTATCCACAAATTCGTTAAAACAAATTTAGTGCACTTTCCGTACTATAACCAAGTATTTATGGGGTATGTTGTGTAGATGAGATAGTTATGTCTAGTTGTACACTTGTACTATCATTTATTCTGTGGTTGTACCCATGATTGAATATTTTTGGGTTTATGTAACCAAGTAGTTGACTTCTCTTGACTACTAAGGCCCACTTGCGCACATCCAGATTAGCTAATCCGGACTTGTTTAAGACCTATTATATGCGTTGAAAGCCCACTTGCGCAAGTCTGGAGTAGCTTATTTGGAAGGTCAACTTGCTACAGTCCAGAATAACTAATCTGGACTAGCACAAGGCCTATGATCTGAGTTTAAACCTTTTTGCACAAGTCTAGATTAGCTAATCCAGATTGGCGCAAGTGGGCCTTATGAACTACAGGAGTAACATCTTCTTAGACTTCTTCTCGTAATTATTTTCTGATTTCACATTATTGCATCATAAACATCTTAATACTTCTTTAAACCAACTACGTCTTACACATGCACGCCCGTTCTTGCATCCTTAATCAAAGTAATGCCAAATTGAAATATGAATAACAGAACGCAAAGACATCTGCTGTAAGGGGAAAGGAAAGAGCAAAATTTAATATTAAATTAAGATGTTACAAGGAAATCGAGAATGGGGCAAAGGTGGAAATAAATCCATGTGATATATGGAGGATCGGGCGCGTTGACAATTTTTAAGGTAACATTTTTGCGTTTTGTCTGTTTGCGTATTGTGGGAAGGTGTTTGTGCACAGATATAACTTGAGTAAATATAGGATGTTTAATAGCAACCTACCGTAGCTCAGTTGGAAGAGTTTTCGCCCGGATAGCGAAGGGTCGTGGGTTCAAGTCCCACCAGACGACACAGTCGATCAATTTTTGTGTGCAAAATTTACTTTCGTAAAATTTGTAAAGAAATAGGGTTAAATTATAAAAATAAAATATTTCCAGTCTTATCCACGTTTGAGTTGTGTTTTATTTCAAAACCACACACGTAGACCGAACGATATATTTTTAAACCATTAATCTCAAATAAACATACCCTTAAACGTCTATGAAAGCTTAAAACGGGAAATGTTGTGTCAGTTTCAAATGTCGTTTCAATACTTTACTTTTAGATCGCCAAAGCAGAGGCAGATTAGTGGTCGTAGTTATGTCAAAAATTTTACTTATTTATTTAAAAAGAGACAAGCAAATAAGCGAGGTGCTTGTGGCGCAGTGGCGGCAGCGCTTTGGTAGTGATACCAAAAGTTAAGCAACCCACGGCGCGGTCGTGATTGGATGGGTGACCATTCCGACCATTTAAGTGACGTCCATGACAAGCATCTCCGTGCTTCGGAAGGCACGTTAAGCAGTTGGTCCCGGCTAATATCTGTGGTATTAGTCGTTAAGCCTAGTCAGAGGCCCTAGGGCGGCTTGATAACTTCTGACAGTAAGGTTTGTCACTTGCCTTACATACACCCCTCCACTAATCCGCACTGAGCCCGCGTGGTGAAGTATGGCTCGTTCCTCCTCATAGTTGAGGTGAGGCCTTTTCCCAGCAGTGGGATCTAATAGGCTGACTTATAAGCATAATTTATTTTATAAAAACTAAGGCTTTAGATATATCCATAAATACCTCGCCATGTTCTAATATAATATACCCGTATTTAAATATTATTAGAGCAACTTTGGCATAGCTTCGAGGGTTAATCGTGTTTTACCATTATATTAACGAACGGAAAATTAAAACTGAAATAACAGGTTTCAAAACCAATAACTATAGTGGAACCTATAGTAGAAGTTTTACTGCGTTTTACCTAATTTGCATAATTAGGCAGGTAATTCATAAACAAATTTCAAAAGCCTACTTTCAATTCGTCCCATAATATGATGTGTATTTTTATGTTTTTGCTTTTCTATAACTCGTTCCAAATTACAACGCAAAAAACCTACTATTATGGGACGAGTTGCAGAAAAGCAAAATCATAAAAAGTAAACTTACTAGCTTGTTAACTTGTCTCGCCTCATCGGTGAATATTTTACGTAGCATTTTTCAACGCTAGTCCTAATTTTATCGCTATCACTGCTGTAAACCGAACCATGTCCAATGGAGCTCTAACGTCAGGATATTCTGTAAGACCGTATCTTACAGATACTTTAATCATTTACGTATTATGTTTCTTCTCCTCCTTTCTATCCTCGAGGCGTAACTAGTGTTTAGGCTTAACTTCCTACACACAAAAAATTACATGACAAAATTTATTCAGTTTGTCTGCAAGTCGTCTTATAATAAATTCCATATTTTTGGGACGAGTTTTAGATTCACACTGAAACTAAATTTTGCTATTGGCTGCGATACAATCTGCAACGTGAAGCTGTGCGGTTCACTAATACGCTTCTAAACCACTTTTGTTGCAGTTTTCAATTCGCGATTGTCATGTTGCAACATAGCTGCTTTTGCAATATTGGGTTGGACGAATTGAGGTAACTTTCGCTGCACTTAGTTTACAACTATTACTCGCTAGAATTTCCCACGGCTCTGCCTTTGTGGAATTGGTTTTGTCCTGGAGTAGACGTTGCTATATTATATGGGATGAAGGTTAAAAATAATGCTCATCAATAATATTTTAGTTTAATCAAAAATCGCTGATAAGGTTATTTGACTAAGGATACAGAAGGGATGGTTTGATTGATTGATAAAAGATAATAATATTTTGTAAGATCATAGATATCATATCCACAAGAATCTCACTGTCAAAGCATGCGTTTCCAGTATTCAACAGCAAGCGGTCTGCATCCAACGCATTCTTTTAAAACTTTATGAGATTTCGATAAACAAATATTTTTATCTCTTTCTGAATCAGAAATCGCAAATATGCCAACTTGCAACCGTATGTATTATTTTTCACACATTTTTGCGGCTGATTGTCTCCAAATCATTTGCGCTTCAATTAAAACAAACTTTTATAATATCGGTTGCCTAACCCCGCAACATATCAGAGAATCAGTAGATATTAGCGCCGCTGTGTAGAGCGGCGGAAAATTGAACCTCCCACGTATGCTTTATTCATGATGACACGGGGCCGGTGCACTATTGCAATTGTATTTGCCACGTTTTGTACAGTCGAATCGGAATTTTGATGGTAAATTTACTTGACAGTTTGAATATTGAATGCCAACGGTTTGCGGTTGTACAATTTAGTGGGACAGTTTTGGATGGGATTACTTCGGTTTGAGAAAATAAATAGTCGTTTGGGCGTTAAGGCTCGGATCTAAATCGAATTAGTCTTAAATCTACATAATATAGAGATAATGACTTTAAAAACGTCATTTTAAAAGTACATACTGCCATTACAAAATAATACACTTTCTTCTATCGTCTTGATATTATTTTTTACAAATTTAAATATATTATTACACTTAAAAAATGACCACCAGAGGCGGGAATCTAACCCCCATACCGGGCGATTGCCTAACCTCTCGGCCACCCTGGCGTTAGCAGAGCCTGTCGAAATTTGGTGGTCATTTTTTCACGTGCAATAATATAGGTATTTAGATTGCAAAGTGAATGCTTATCACTTAAAAACAATAATTTAAGATAATAAAATTAAACGCATTTCGTAACACAACATTCACGGTTTTAATTTTTATGCAAAGAAAAAGTTTTGCTTATATTAACTTTAAATTAGAATTTTATTATTATTGTTAGTTAAATACTTATATTATAATCTGTGACATTGTGATTTTTATCTGTGTACGCGTTACAGTCATTATCTACCGCCAGATGTCACTATTCGACTTCATAATCGAGTTTAATCTCCCCTCGTCATGTAAAATAGCTTTTTGTTTATTTCGCTAAAGAATAGCTTGTATTTTATCTCGATTACCGGTACAATGAGATTTACGATCCAATTACTTGTTATTATTACCTTTGAGATTAGCTATCGTCCTGTTTTGCTGACATCGAAGTATTTAATTGTGTCGTCAAAAATTTAACGAAGTTACTTTAAAAGATAGAAATAATGTAAGAAGATGTTTTTTCAAGTTATCAGTGTTTTAATACTGCCCAATATAATATTTTTTTATGTAGGCGAAAAACCATTTCTTAATACTTGAATGGACAAATAAAATTACACAAGAAATATTAAATAAAAAATGTGTACTGTGATTTAACAAACATGATGTCCTCCTAGCCGATTTCGAACTACGGCGGCCTATCTGAACATAGATTAGCCAACTGCGCAGGACATATTATAGTGCACAAGTGTGTGCGCAATACACAGGTGCACTCTCTGTTCCTTCACTCCCATAATTCGGTGAGACGGCAGTCCGACATGACCATAGAGAGATCAGGCGCAGGACCAACGGCTTAACGTGCTTTCCGAGGCACGGGGGTTAACACCACCAACTTCCTGACTCCGGAGCTGTGTCTGAGTAATTTCAAGACAGAAAAACCCAAACACTCTCGGCCCGACCCGGGATTCAAACCCGAGACCTCGTGGATAGTACCCAGCGTGCTGACCACTAGACCAACAAGGCAGTTAAATTTATTTTAACAGACATATTTATGAAGTGGACATAAAATAACTTAAGTATTTACAAAACAAAATATACGCAGTTTTGCGCGAGCCCGCGGTTGTCTAATTTGCTCGAATATGTAACGAACCTTATAAATCCCCCATAACCACAGGTATCCCTACTTACAAACCCCTTTTATGACAAAAAATAAGCAATCCGTCTGTGCGTCCGATTTCATGAAGCTAATAACTTCCTTGCCTAACCTCCTTTGGGCTATAGCGAAATATAGGTACTGCTAAAATACAGGGTGTGATGAAATTATTTCTTCACAGTGGCATACCTCATGATGTCATGAGATTTATGACATGATTCCTCTCAGTTTGATCTCTCTACAGTCATGACGGACTGCCGTCTCACCGAATTTTGGGAGTGAAGGAACAGATAGTGCACCTGTGTATTGCGCAAACACTTATGCACTATAATATCTCCCGCGCAGTTGGCTAATCTCTGTTGAGATAGGCCGCTGTACTAGAAATTCGGCTAGGAGGACATTATTACTGAAAGTAATTTCAGTAATGAGACTGAAGGTGATCATTATATAGAATTAAACTCACAGAACAACTTTCTTGGGAAGTTTAATGGTGTGGCCATACTAAAAAAATATACTACTTTACATTATTTTCTTATCTTTCGTTTGGCTGTTTAACTATGATATTTTTGATATGATATATGAATATTATCGTAAAACGAAAAATCATCTGCACTATTTAATTTTATTTATTGTTTCAACAATCACACCAATTACCTAACCCCAAATTGAGCGTGAGGTTCTGCTATGGCGAGTGGGATAGTGGATAAACATATTAATATAGTACCAAATTAAACGTGAGCTTGTGCTATGGCGACTAGGATAACGGATATATACATACTTTTATACGATTATAAACACCCATGACTTAGGTGCAAATGCTCGTGCTCATCACACAAATATTTGGTTAGTGGTTCCGCTGGTTTTGTAGTCCGGAGCGCGAATCACTACACCAAGACCGTCGTCAAAACTATTAACAATGCTATTTGCAGTATATCAAGTAATTCGATAGGTACTCTGATCCACAGCCACCCTGTATCAGCCCTCCGCTAGACGCATTCAACCCATTAGCGCCCGCGACTCGCGAACTATTCGAATTAATTAAATTTAATTGTGTAGAAGCGCCCGACTTTGGGGTACTACGTCTAAAATAAAGTACATTTATTTTGTAGGTGATCGCCCGAATTGTTCGTCTTCCGGCTAAATGGCATTAAGAGTTGATTACCGCTGTTTAAGGGTTGACTGAACTAAAGATTAATTAGTCTTTAAATAGGTGAGTATTTTCTTTAAACTTGATTAATTAAAGTTATCCATTGTGGCACCAAAAATACAATATTCTGGCAAGTATTTTACTTTGAATATTGCTTGATTATTGCCAGCCAATATTTATGCATGAAAATTTAATAAATTCACAAGTAACAGGTACAAAAAATATCTTACCTACGTCACATAACATTCTATATCACTCATACCTAGCTAGATTGCGTATTCGTTAAGAGAGATAGAACAACATTTTTGTTCTGTATAAAAAAATATTTTGTAGAATAAATGATTGTTTTTTTAAGTGAAAAGCATTTACTTTGCTATATCTAAGTTTTTGTACCAACCTTTTACTGTTTTCTTTTTCCATTGAAGAATAAAACTTGCTCACTTGCTTAAAACTTCAGTTCAGCAAGCTGGCTACTAAGTTTTTCTGTCCTGCACTGCACAAACCATCGTCATATTTTTTATACGTCGCAAGTAATGAGTCACTCGTATTTTCATATTATTGCGTAGATCGACCACAGTTCCAATCTCTATGTAGCTAATGGCAAAGTTCTCAGTTCATATCCAAGAGCTAATAAAGTTGGTAAAAGTTGTACGTCTCAGAAACTTTCCATGAGCAGCTAAGCGGTTTGCCTCTGCTTTCTTTGAATCAGCTCTGCCAATGGCTCAACCAATACTTATGCAAATATTTGTATAGATTAACTACTAAAGTAAGCTGTGTAGTTTGTATCCATACAAAAACATATAATAATAATAATATCTTTTATTTCAGGCAACAAATTTAAAATTTTGGCCCATATAATAAATACCTTATAGAATAACATACATACAAAATATAAACACATTTTAAAACATAAATAAAACACTAAACCATACGCGTCAACGTCATGTAGCGTTGAGCGCGGTGTCGGCTGGCAGCCGTCCTCGGAACTTCCGAAACAGGACTCCCTGCAGCCAAAAGTCCTCCTTCATGAAGGTCGCAAGATGGTGAGTCGGTCCTCTTACCACAAACGAACAAAAATTCACTTTGTGGCGAGATTCCAACCGTTCGACCCTCAGGGTAAAGTTGGACTTCTTTTGGACATGGTCTACGTCGTCCTCGACTTTCTTAGACAAGACAATAGAGCAGTGACAGTATAAATTATATTCAATTAATAATTATTACTTGAATATAATTTCTTTTGTAGTGATACTTTTGATTCTTTTGTAGTGCTTTGGTAGTGATACCAAAAGTTAAGCAACCCACGGCGCGGTCGTGATTGGATGGGTGACCATTCCGACCATTTAAGTGACGTCCATGACAAGCATCTCAGTGCTTCGGAAGGCACGTTAAGCAGTTGGTCCCGGCTAATATCTGTGGTATTAGTCGTTAAGCCTAGTCGGAGGCCCTAGGGCGGCTTGATAACTTCTGACAGTAAGGTTTGTCACTTGCCTTACATACACCCCTCCACCAATCCGCACTGAGCCCGCGATGTGAAGTATGGCTCGTTCCTCCTCATAGTTGAGGTGAGGCCTTTTCCCAGCTGTGGGATCTAATAGGCTGACTTATATTATTATAATAAGGCGTGTAAATAGTTTAGTTTAAAGTTTCATTTTTAAATTTATGCGTATAGATTTGTATTTATTTTTATTAAAGATAATTAATAATTCAATTCATACGGAGTCTATGTTGGTAAGTCGTAATATAAAACCATTTACTCGAATAGACACTGTCTGACCTAGACTAATGAAACCTTATAAAGTATTAAATTAACTAATAATATACCAAAACAGTGTAACATTAATGCCCGTATTTATATCTAATCCCTAGCAGCAGATAATTAATTTCACTAAGCCTAAGTGTAAAATGAACCTAATTACTTAACCCACACATTTAATTAAAATTAATTGCCTCTTTTTGTATTTCATAAAGTACAATTTAATATTTAGTCTACTGAAACCTAACTGTTCGTGACTACAATCGTTTTTGAAATATTTTGAAACAAACTGTAAGCACTCCGATTTGGTATTTCTAAACAAAAAACACAAATTCACTGAGTTGGTAAATACAAAGACTGATATTTTAGCTTTGAATAATTACTGTGCGGCCGTGTCTTTTCTAGTGTAAGCAACATTTTAAAATTATTGTATGTATTAAACTTTCAGTTCTGAGTCCGTAACGGACTCTGTTAAGATATTTCCACTAAAATATGCACACAACTATTGAGGTGCTTGTGGCGCAGTGGCGGCAGCGCTTTGGTAGTGATACCAAAAGTTAAGCAACCCACGGCGCGGTCGTGATTGGATGGGTGACCATTCCGACCATTTAAGTGACGTCCATGACAAGCATCTCCGTGCTTCGGAAGGCACGTTAAGCAGTTGGTCCCGGCTAATATCTGTGGTATTAGTCGTTAAGCCTAGTCAGAGGCCCTAGGGCGGCTTGATAACTTCTGACAGTAAGGTTTGTCACTTGCCTTACATACACCCCTCCACCAATCCGCACTGAGCCCGCGTGGTGAAGTATGGCTCGTTCCTCCTCATAGTTGAGGTGAGCCCTTTTCCCAGCAGTGGGATCTAATAGGCTGACTTATATATGGACACAACAGTTTCACTTTAGTGCGGAGATTTCGCACTACGTCCAATCCGAATCAGATCCGTCTCTGTCAAAATCTGTCATTCGATTTCTAATATGGAAAACCGGACTGGAAATGAAGGACGAAGTGCGTAAGCTCATAACATAACTCATAACATAATATAGTACTAGGACTACGCAGGACAGCATTTTGACGGTCTCAGATCGGATTTAGATCGGGCCTTTCACGTCCGGTTTTCCATATTTAAAATCAAATGACATATTTTTTTATTTAAAATGAGTTTTTGTTCTTGACTATAGACAAGCCAGACGTAGCGTAGACAGAGTCGACGGTGGAGCGAGCTCGGTCAGAAGGTTCTGGCACTCCCACCAGCTGACGGAACACAGCAAGCTGCTTGGCGCCGGGCTCCGGTTGGAGGGTGGTAGCTACCAGACCTAACAGAGCCTACCACCGCTGATAGGATCGTTCAACCGCCATCACAAACTGAAGTTTGTTATGTTGTTGCCCAGGGTTGATTATAGGTAGGTAGATCCTTCATCAACCCAAAAATATTTTAACGGATTCGGATCAGACGTAGTGCGAAAACGACATTACTCTGACGTAAAATCTATCCCCGAATTCTATCAACCTTAGATGAGTATTTCTTAGCTGGCTTTTGAAAATCAGCCCTAAAAGAAATAAAAGGAATGCTTGTCAATATTACCAAGTCTCATATCAGTTTGTCTCCAAGTTATATTCGATTTTATTTTGAAGCCATTTCTTTTAAATGAAGATTGTCTTTAGTCCAACCCGTCTCAAATCTTGGAATGTACGCAAAAAGTGCAGACTTAAAAACGTCTAAGCCGATTGGAGCGAAGTCTGATTTGGTCTAACTTCACTTGGCTTGCTTTTGCAATGTCTTATTAAGTTTTTGCGCGATATCAAAATTAGAACCTTAGATTTATCTGATGTGATTAAAAGATTGTTATTTTCATATTGTTTTATTATAGTCAGCATTTGACTTTGAAGAATAATTTATTGAGAGCACCTTGCAACCGAGAGCAAATTGGCACAATAAATAAATAGCTTACCAATTTAAGTTTATATGACTGCACTTGTATACAATTATGAAGGCGGCAGTTTCTCAATTGTTTTTAAATTCTTAGTGTTCCATTTTGAAAGAAAAATAATAATCTTGGAAAATCAGTTAGTCTGAAAATGAACTTAGTGATAAAAAGTGCTCTTGTTGATCATTTCGCCTTCCTTGGCCTATGCTCAATAGTACATAACAATACAATCAAACAATATGCTTAGACATCGAAGTACACAAAAGGATCTATTTGAAATTATGCTTTGGTTGCTATTATTTTTGTAAGTTTTCTAATAGTTAGATAATTTACCCATAATTATAGGTGCGGTGGCATCCGAAATAAAACGGAAACTGTAAGTCCGTTCGCTAAACGCGTTGCAGATTACAAATGAAACATCGAGCCAAACAGACCACTTCATAATAGAAATAAGTAGAGTTGATTCACTGGTCTCCAAAATCTCGGTTCTGTCAGTAACAAAGCTACACATCGTATGTAGCTGTACAATCGGCCGCACGTCAGACTATCTCACTTTGACCTCTAGACCACCTCTATTCCCTACGTAATAAAAACTGTTTCCGTAGTTCAAATGGGTGACCTGACGTGCTGCTGACTGTACGTGCTGTACCTGTTAAGGCGCACACACACTTTTAAGTACTTGGATTTCGGGTTCAAAAAGAATGAGTACTGCGTTTATCTTTTATGCTCTCGCTCTCTTTTTGGCTATTTAGGAGTGTGCATTGGACACATTCATTTTTCTGATTCAAAAGTTATAAGCTAAAGCACTTGTATTATGGAAATAAAAAACAACGGTGGTACAATACCAGACCCGATATGTCTTACTTACACCACACGATAGTGGGAACAGCCTTTCGTAACGTTCTCAATTAAACCCCTAAACAAAGCGTAAGCATAATGTTTTTCGTTACAAGTTTTTGCGAAATAATTTATACTTATGACAAAATTCCAAAATTCAAACTCACTCACTTCTAAATAGATTTCAATAGTGAATAGGCTGCATCAAACAAAATATTTCTACTTTGTAATTTTATTGTCTAGGCTAGGATATGTAAGTAATTTAATAAACAAAAGTAAGAACATTGCCACTAGAAAAATTCCGTTAATCTTTTAACAATATTCAAAATATATTTTCAGCACAGATGCCATTTACAAACGCGAATCCATCTTATAATAAAAATCGGATCCAATCTTTCTACCCATCGTACACGGTGCAGAACTCCTACACGGTTGGTGAGCAAGAGCCTTAATACATCAATTCTGTCTGGCAAACGAGTTGTGGACCTATGCTGTGCACGTACGCGCGACCAACCCCCGCCAAGTCCAAAACGAGACTGTGGTTACTTTTGACTGTCTAGCAGAGCTTGCTTTAAAAAAAAAGTTGAATGTAGAGAATTTTGTTAGGTGCCAGTTCGTCAAATGTTATTCGTAGTAAGAACTAAACGTAGGTGGGGTCTTTTTTGTTTATAGCCGTCTTCTGATCTGGATAAAGGTTTATCGCAGCGATCGATATAGTCAAACATAATTATTTTTAGTTTACCAGTGCTGTTTTATCGAAATAAATATACTTATTCCGCGTTATTACAAAAACTTAGTACCGGGTTTAAGCCAGGACTAAGCTATTAGCTAGCCAATTAGAAAAGCGTTTCTCTATAAGGTTATGTCACGAATGTGTCATTCATTCCTCTGTTGTCAGCTAATATTTAGACCTATTTTAAACCTGGTCATTTTTTTTTGTAATAACACCGATTAGGTTGTAATAAACATACATTTTTCATTTTTTAAATCGAAGCTGGCATAGTTAAGAAATCTGTTAATTTTATCGACGCGATGTAATTCAACAAGCGTGGCATCTTATCCCGACAGGAGATACTTACCTAATATCGTAATTTTTGTGTCGGTTATAATTATACGCTACTGTTAAAATCAACTCAAATAATTGTGACATTGGAATTCTTTGGGTTCGGTTGGGAACAAAAAAAACAACAAAGTGTTGGAAAGTAAAAAGTTGCATTTATTTATTTTCTATTGTCGTGCAACCACGGTGCGTGACGTGTCATCAGGACTTATCGTTTCACGCGACAGTAGGGTTGCACAACGGAAACAAACCTTCGAGTGTAGCTTGTTAATTTACCACCAAGCTATGATATCGATTCGGGTTGTAAGTTGTTACATTTCGAAACTATTTCAGAAGCGTTTTTTCTATCGACGTACTGGTAGCAGCTAAGTAAGTCATCATCCTCCTAGCGTTATCCCGGTCATTGTGCACTCGAGGGCCCAGGGCCCGCTGACCATAATCCAGGATGTGGCAGATCAGGTAATTAAAGTGGAGCGACTGCCATCTGACCTCCGTGACCCTGTTACCAGGGAACCTGACCAGTTTTGGATCATGGTTACACATGCAGTCGCCTGAATGTGCAGGTTTCCTCACGATGTTTTCCCTCACCGTAAGACCATGGGTTAGTGAAACAGCTAATGTACATAACTCAGAAAAAGTCATTAGCAGCAGACGCGGTAGCAGCTAAGCAAGAAATTAACTCAATCAATGTAGGTTAATGATGTCGTTATGGAGTGTCCTCTTATTAAAATATGGTTAAAAAAATAAAGCTTATCCTTCCAAAATAGTGTCCACCTTATTTCAATAAGACATTCGCGCTGTGTTTTAAATATGCGAAGAATCCTCAGATATTTAAAATAGGTCATATAAAACATTCATGAAGCATGTTTGTATTCCAAAAACTTAAAAAATTAAAGGAATTCTGAGTCGTCACGCAGCCACCCCTGCCATTATTCGAATGAGATATGAATTTAAATTTGGAACGTGTGAAGATTTTAAAATGCGGACGACAATTTTAAAGCGTTTGAGAATTACTGTTTAAAATCTCCTTCAAATCTTTGGAATTGAAACCAAGTGGGTGAGACATTTTGGTCTATAAAATACTTCTTTTAAATCTACTTTTTAAACCAAGCTACATAAAATAAAATCTTTAGGCTATCTACATATTTTTCTATAGCAGAAACAATCTTTATTTATTTTTTTATATTAACTTTTAATAAGTAAGAAATTCTTGCAAATACGAAACGAATTAAACTGATATAAAATTACAAAATACTCCAAAATAAAGCGCTGCTATATTGTACACTACGTTATATTCATAAAAATTTTTCACTCAAACTTGACGCTTAAAAAACTTCCTTACAGTTAGTTTCTCAACAAGCAAGTCTTTTAACTATCGAAAGAAATTAAACGTCGGAATAAACCGTTGTTTATGTTATAACCGCAGTAAATTCCCTTCTAAAGTTTATAACAAGGCAACTTGCTTCCGTATGCAGGTTCCTAGCTTATTTTATTTCTAATTTAAAATTTTGCCGGGTGCATGTGAGACTTTGTTTTTTTGCTGGCCGGTTATAAAAACTTTTTATTGCATTTCGTGTTATATTCTGTGTTATAGTTTTTTTTTTTCTAAATTAGGATGAAACCTTATCCGGGTCGGTTCTAATTTAATAACGATTTTAATACTGGCCACATATATGATGAGTGATTACGCATATAAAACAAGCAAGCTCGTAAAAAATAAACCCAAAAAAAATTGCCAATCCTAGAAGACGATTCTCTAGCAATTTAAAAAGTTCGAAATTCGTTTTTTGTACGTAACTTGGTTTGTGCATTCTCAGAACTTTGAATATTCCAATAGAACAACTTCGAATAAAAATTACCACAATGAAAAAGTTCTAATGCATGAGAGTGGTTTCCCTGTACACATTTAGTCATAGCATTTAGTACATTAATATGTATACGTCTATACTAATATCTCAGCTGTCGACGGAGCTTAGTATCTCTCTTCGATACCTAGTCAGTTAAATGTTCACAGCCATCTTGAGTTGTTGACTTAAAATGACTTTTTTTTTATTTATTGAAAATTTATTGAATTCATATAAAATACCGCATGTAAAATAGGTATAACAGTAACCCGGCTTCGCACGCATTTAAAAAGAAAATGTAGCCCATGTCACTTAGGAATAAATAATTCTAATAATAAAATTATTTTTGAAATCGGTTAAGTAGTTTTTGTATTCATTAATAACTTATAATAATACAAATCTTTCCTCTTTAAAATAACATTAGTACCTACTGATTATAAAAATGTTTTGTAGAAAATGGATATATTTTTATCTAAAGCTTTCTACGTTGTAAATCTTGAAAGGAAAAGAATTAACGTTCACTGTAAATGATGGCAATCCTGTGATAGATTTGACACTTTAAGAAAATCCGCCAAGAAATATCTGTCCAGTAGAAAATTATGAAGTTGCGTTTGCAATAACCGTTCTCAGTGACTTTGTTACCTCTCTCTTTGCATATTTTTTCTTTTCACCCACACCACTGGACATTGATTAAAAACTGTTTTTACCACAAAAAATAATACGAATACTTACGTAAGTTGGTTTTCGGAGAAACAAATAACAATTGAGGTGCTTGTGGCGCAGTGGCGGCAGCGCTTTGGTAGTGATACGAAAAGTTAAGCAACCCACGGCGCGGTCGTGATTGGATGGGTGACCATTCCGACCATTTAAGTGACGTCCATGACAAGCATCTCCGTGCTTCGGAAGGCGAGTTAAGCAGTTGGTCCCGGCTAATATCTGTTGGTATTAGTCGTTAAGCCTAGTCAGAGGCCCTAGGGCGGCTTGATAACTTCTGACAGTAAGGTTTGTCACTTGCCTTACATACACCCCTCCACCAATCCGCACTGAGCCCGCGTGGTGAAGCATGGCTCGTTCCTCCTCATAGTTGAGGTGAGGCCTTTTCCCAGCAGTGGGATCTAATAGGCTGACTTATAAATAACAATTTGGAGACTAGAGACGAGTAACCTTGCACTATCAATAATACATTTTTAGTTAGCGGATTTTATTACTCACGCGAGATAGAGATACATAGTATATGATGTCAAAAAAAAAATATAATTTTATTTGGTGCACTACAGAGATACAACCATTTCATTACAATACAATACAAAATTAGTCATTATAATTTGTTGCAGCTCCAAGAGCGCTTACACACAGCATGCTTATCAGGCTAACATAGTAATTTGGTAAATTAAATTGAAATATACAATATATAACATCAGTAAAATAAGTGAATTATAATTAGTAAAAAATTGAATCAATTAATAGCAATGGTATAAACATGAGACATAAATGAGAAATATAATGACTTCAAATGTTACTCACTATCACAGGTGCTAAAAATCACTGATTAAGGGCCTAGTTGACCTACACATGTTTAATTTTTAAACAACCGTTATGATGTTACTTGATATATTTTGAATAGGAATTGTGTCAAATAGTCCGTCAACTTAGAGGTACGCTTACCTGAACTCTGACCTAAATAGGTATACATACCAAATTACTTGGATTTGGGAGATACATGTATCTAAATTCCGCGTGCGTGTCCGAATCCCAATCCACGACTCTAAAAAGGTTAAACCTTAGGACTAAGATTCAAAATTCATTAAGAACTGATTACATAACTTATTAAAAACCCTTGCTCTTCTATGCTTCATTCATTCACTCGTTCAAAACATTTTAATGACTGGAAGGTATAGCGTTACCGGTGCACTGAGGATTGCGAGCGCATTTAAGTGTTGTGTTTCAGCCCATAACGTTGGCTGCCTCATTTCGCCTGACAGCAGTGTGTGAAGGGAATTTAATATACTAGACTTAAAACTTAATGACACTGGAATGCACTGATGTAAAATATACTTTAGGCATTGTGTACTGTGCAGCTTTGTTTTATATCATAAAGAGGGACACAAATAGATGGGCGTTATAAGAGCAGGTTGGTCAATGTAATTGTAAAACTGTGATAAGACCTGACTTTTGTCTTACGGAACCAAGGCTAAGGACAAAGAGAAAAGATCAGCTAAGGACAGCCTTATAAAGTTTTTTAAAATACATGTTCAGTAATCAAATCAGGTAACAATTAGGGTCCGTACTCCGTATAACCGGCAAAAAGTCAACAGAAATACATCATTTGTGAAAATTTCAACTGTCTATCTATCATGGTTTATGGGTTACAGCCTAGTGACAGATAGGCAGACAGACGAACAGTAGAATCTTAGTAATAGGGTCCCGTTTTTACATTTGGGTGCGGAACCTTAAAAACCACATATCAGTCTCTTAAAGCAAGGTTCGTAAACAAAGTTTTAAAAATCTTGACAAGTTTCTAATACCGATCAGTCTTCTAAATGTTAACACCGGTCGTAAAAAAACAAAACACTGCGAAATCGCCCAAAATTTATCGTCCCCAAAACCTTAACAAGTCACCATAATAGACTACTCTATGCCGTGTACGATATCCATTAGGGAAATTTATCACTGCAAGCGATAAATTACTAATATAATTGAGTTAGATACAGAAACGTCACCACAATAAAGCTGGTTACTTACCTACATCATACATAAAATAACCTACACGCTACTTTCTTTGATAATCGCCTCACTCCAAAGACAAAATTTGACAAGTTTGTTAAGAAGAACAGCCCTGTATAGAATTGTGCTATATAAGGAATGGTATATTACTTAACTACCAAAAATGATATTGCATTCATTCAATTGAATGAAAGGGAAATGAAAAGGCATACCTACCACAAAATCATATCTCCTTAAAAGCTCGTACGAAATTGAGCCATATCTGTATAAAAAAAAGACAGAATCGTACCTGATAAGCAACTGTTATATTAGTCAATTTGCGCTTTCAAAGTGGACTTACTGATAATTTTTTTATTCCGCCTCACCTCCCCTCTAATAAAAAACTAACTATACGAAACGCCACCGGAAAGCTATGTTTAAACAAACTACATTACTTTACTGCACCAATAATGTGAGTTATATATGATAATTCGATCAGCTGTTTTGTAAAGGCAGCGCCCCTAGCGGTTATTAGGCGTACTAATGGTCCCTGCAAAACCATTCTCCCGATATTGGGCTATAAAAAGTTCATTGAAAAGGGGCCCTTTAAGAAACACCCCTTCGATTATTTTAAATTTTACCATTGTTATAGTGATTCGAGCGAGAAGTACAATTCAGAGGCCCTACCATGTAAGGCCATGCCCATATTTTCAACTCCTGTCATCCTACTGTTAGTGCGTAAATAGTCCTACTGTCTAATCTGTTTAGTTCTTTTGGCATCCTTCAAGGAGGTTTCATTAGCGTTGCCGCACTATCGATAGTTTCACTATCGACCTCGAAAAGCTATCTACAATATCAAAAGTATTGATCCATTATCAAATCAAATCAAATGTTTATTTGCTGAGAATACAACATACAAAAGCAGATCTTAAAATTATGGTAGTTCATGTATTCCGCCTGCATTCAGGCATGCAAATATTTAAAAATATATTTAGATTAAATTACAAAAATAGTGTTACATTATCCAAAGTCATAAATTAGGGTCAATACTATCGACACACAGCAATATTATCGATAGTATTTCAGCTCAATATTCAAATCACTATCGATAGCATCGGCGCTGACTATTGCAACAACTATCAATACTATCGACAGTTTTGCCCTATCGATAGTGACTATCAATTCAATAGTATTGTGAATATTATTTGATTTAGCTAATAAATATTCTGAGGCTTGATTTAATCCTGCTTGATATAGTTATTGATGTGACGTAAACGTAAAAATAATAATTAAGATGGATTTATTCTTCAAAGACATTAAAATAATAAATTCGACAATTTGGTAAGTACACAACCAATACTATTGAATAAAAGGTCAATATCGATAGTATCGATAGTAGTTGCAATAGTCTGAGCCGATTGTATCGATACTATCGACAGTGATTTTAATATTGAACTTCGATAATATCATAGTATTGCTCTGTGTCGATAGTATTTATACTAACGGAGCTATCGATACTAATGCTTTTGCTGCAACTATCGATAGTCTATAGAAAACTATCGATTGTGCACTATCGAGCGGCAATACTAGCTATCATTAGAAAAGACAAATCTTGGTAGCGAATGCGCCAATGATATTTAAACTCGGAATTTTAGACAATAGTGCGATATTTACAAATTGTGATTGACCAACAAAGATATAATGACGAGAATTGATTTAAGTGTATTTTATGTATGACTACGCGCTGAAATTCTTAACCACTTATACAAATTCACGTGGGCGAGAAAGACACCTAGCGCCAAAAGTTTTTGAGAGTAGGCCCCCGGAGTCATATTCGTATAGAGGGGTTGCTGCTTTGAAGCTGTATGGAAAATGCATTGAATTAAATTAGGGAAATTCAAGGAATGAGGGACGTAAAAAATGCTTTTGTTTTACTGAATTTTGATCAATTGCGGCATTTCATTTGGAAATCGGCATGTAAGCTCTTACCAAAGAAGAAAGGCGAATAGACTTTATTATCAGTCAGTTTCATCAGCTCCATTTACAAGTATACCAAGGTACATAGCCGAATGTCTACCACGGCGACTAATATCAACCGAGATATATAATATAGCACGAGAGATATTATATACCTTCATGCACAAAGATGTGCGCAATACATAAGTGTACTCTCTGTTCCTTTTCTCTCAAATTTCAGCGAGACCGCCACCTAACATGACAGGACAGAGATCAGATGCAAAACCAACGGCTTATCGTGCTTTCTGAGGGAAGTAACATCCTCCACACAGTCAAATTCCTGGCCTTGGTTTCCGAGTTATTTTAAAACATAAAAATCCAGTAGTGACCTACCGACCCGGGATACGAACCCGGGACCTATAGGATAGAAGCCAGCCTGCTGACCACTGGACTAACGAGACAGTCAAAAGCACAAGTAAATCTTGTACATACATAGCCAACATGTCATCAAGTAATATTTCCCAAAGTAAACAGTTAAATACAATTTCTATTAAAACTCCGAAAGACTCTTAATCTGTTTTCTTTTCTTTAACTCCGCGATAACTTTAATTTAACTTATCAGAAATCTTTAAATTTGAACCCATTTATCCCCCGTTGAAAAACATCTACTCATCAACAGGTCCAGGCCTTCCAGATGTCTTGAGAAAACTCTTTCTATTGTTACTGTCGTTATCTTGAGCGGAAGAAAAATTCTCTATCCACGCCTTGCGATGGACAAACGAAAAAAGTTTTGAAACTTAGTTTAGTCTTAAAAACATAAGGCGCTAAATTCCCTTAACTGTCACGAATTGCCATAAATACAACAGAGCAATTTGATCAATAAACTAGTAATTTTGCAGTTGGTACCTACTGTTGATTCTTACGTTTACGCGAATAGTCAAACCCATGAAAACACAATGTAAAAAAATCGCGAAGTAATCCGTAAAGTATTCTATTTTAATGATTATTAATTTTGTTTATTTCAGTCTACATTTAGCCTTCTTTAGTTAAATTCTTCTACGCCTTAGCCTTTTACCTCTCGCGATAGCGAAGGAAAAGAATGGACATTTATCAGTTACGTAAGCATGCAAAGTTTCGGAGTATGGAATCGCGCCTTGCGCGGGCGTCTGTAATAATGGATTACCAGTCTAGACGAGAGACAAAGCCGTTTCGAGCCTTGGCTTGGGTGCGTGCTGGGTGCATAGGCGGAGAGGGGAAATTTTTAAAGTGAAATTACATACACATAGTAAAAATTCCTTGTCAAAGCCTAGTTGGAGACTCCAGAAAAGCACCAGAACATGATGTAAGTTTGGCCACTTGTCCCACCGCATGGCACAAGCCTCGTCAAATTACGTGGGCCATACTCTATAACGCAAAATCAGTGCCAATCATCACACTATGTTATCAGAAAAAACAAATATTATTTAAAAGTGTACAGTGGGCCTCACATCAACCTACATTGATCTGTCAAATTTCTGCAACCATATTTCACAATCTTATGTTGATCGATCACTCATATAATTTTAAGATATTTTAGCTTAATTGGGTAGGTTGATGCGGGGCCCACTGTACTAGTAAAGTGCACTATTATTGACAATTTATTGATGTCGAAAGGTAGCAGTAAAATCTTGATAAGATGCTACACATGTTTTCTTCTGCCTTCCGTATAAGCCTAAGCGTATACAACTTCAAGGTATTTTCTAAATACAAAGCTTGTCGTTGCAAGAACCTTTTATCACATTACGAATTCCGATAATTATTTTTAGGGATTTCATCTGCTTTTATAAAGGACACTATTATAAAGGGTTTCCAGTAAATTATGGATAGTCCCTTAAAATCATATTAGTTACATCATGTTCTACTTTAAGCCAATATAAATAATTAAGAATGTAAATATTTGAAATTCTTTTTAATTTTGAGACTTTGATTTAAGGGTTTTATTATTATTTTTTAGCTTTTTGGAGCTTTAGCTTTAATTATGTAAAAATAATAATAACATTGGTGTCAAATTTAAAATAGTCACTATTGAAGAAGTATCAAGCCTTTTATGGCTTTTGTGAGACTTGAAAAAATAAATTGCCATATAATAGGGCATGATGCCTGATCTGTAGTTGAAGGATAATTTTTCAACTAATTACCGGACATCCTGTATATTCACGGTGATCAACGAAATCTAATGACGCATCAGATTTCATTGATACTAGAAAATCGCCACGTTAAGTCCCATGCACTACGTCCAACGGGCCTATGCGTGCGGCTCCAAGATTGATGGCAGGTTCCCATGACACCGCCCTGAACGAAGCCACCCTTTTGATGACTTCACTAAACGTTATTTATGGCTCGGATTTACTCTGATCCTCAAACCACTCCAAATTTCGAATCCGTTTAAAATTCGAATTGTATTGAATTTTTGAAATTTCGAATTCGACCATTGAAGGTTGACTCAGTTGCACTGTTGCACATACTTGAATGGTTACCTTAACCTGTGTTTTGTTTTAAGTTTGACAGGTTTTTGACATGTTTTGTAAAAGGTATGTAATGTAATATATACCGAGCAAAATAAGAATTTAAGGGGTGCATTTTGTTTGCCGTAGATTTTGTTAATCCAATAATTCCAATAAATTATGCAGAACATTCTCTCCCGAGAGCAAATTTATGTCAAACATTGTTTTTTTTATTAATCTGTAAAACCCCGTAAGGCCCCATAAGAATTAATTTTCTATTGTGTCTGGAAACATAATACGCGAAGGTTAAATTGCCAGACATTTGACCGCAATCTCACCTGGTAAGAAACAATGCGGCACAAGATGGGTCATGTCTGACTAAAAACAACCTATTCGCTCGTTTATTAAAGTGTGGCGACATCACATACGTCTGCATCAAACCAGCATCAGCGTCGGACTGTAGGAGTGTTCCGATCCACTACGGCCGTTTACATTTTTGCCTTTTAGTAGGTAATCGGTTAAGTGTTTATATTCGTCTACCGACAATTTCTTGTATCATCATGTCGAGTGAGATAGATATATTATGTGATCGTACTCTTTCTAAATTAATTCGTATGTAGGTAACGTAAGTTTTAATTATTTGTTTTCATGTTGTGTGTAATAGCAAGATAGCCTGTCTCGTTTTAGCAAATGCCCTAGTTTTGTATATAAGTAGGTCATTTCTTAATAAATTCATTCATTACTGTTTTGGACCTCTTTAACTTACCTATCTTCGCCACATACTTACTACGAAGCACCCTTTCACAGTGGTGACCCCGTCTGAGTTGAACATCAATTCAGGTCCAGCTAAAAAACATTAAAATGAACATCAACGAAGGAGCAAGAACGTCGCAAGATACTTCACCCGCCGTGGCACCTACAGTTATCTCCGTAATGCAAGAACAGCCAGAGCTATCGGGAGTTTCGGTCGGACTTCGTATACCTCCTATATGGCGAGACAAGCTTAGAGGATGGTTTGCGCACTTTGAAGCAATTATGAAGTCGCAGAAGAAAGGCGATCAAGAAATGTACGAGCTTGTGTTAGGCCAATTGGAACGTCAAGACGTCGACGAAATATATGATATTTTACTGCGGCCACCAGAGGAAAACAAATACATGGCTATCAAGCAACGCCTACTGCAAGTGTATGAAGACTCAGAACAAAAAAACGTTCAACGCGTCATAGCAGGTATGGAACTCGGAGATTTGAAGCCATCACAGCTTTTACGAAGAATGCAGAACCTAGCCGGTGACCACCTGTCTACCGTCACACTGCGAGGAATGTGGCTTAATCAACTGCCAGCCTATATCAGCTCGATTATAGCTATCAGCGAAAAAAGCAGTATCAGCGAAGTTGCACTACTGTTTTGGACCTCTTTAACTTACCTATCTTCGCCACATACTTACTACGAAGCACCCTTTCACAAAAGGAATCCAGAGCATAGTGTTTAGGAAACACTTTAGCCAACAATGAATTCCACTTTCAAAGTTCAGTTATCTTTTAGTTATCTTTCGACGACCGTCTTGGTGTAGCGGTTCGCACCACGGACTTCTAAACCAGGCGGTTGCGGGTTCGAATCCCGCAAGGGGTAAATGTTTGTGTGATGAGCACGAGCATTTGTACCTAAGTCATGGATGTTTATAAATGTATATAAGTATGTCAATCCGTTATCCTAGTCACCATAGCACAAGCTCACGCTTAGTTTGGGGCTAGGTAATTGGTGTGTTTGTTGAAAGAATTTATTATATTTATTATTATATTACTGTAGTAGTAGTAGGTAATTACATCTTCATGGTTAGAAATAAGACCGGTCCCTTGGTTTTCAGAATTTCATGGTTACAATTTGTTATTAAAATTATTATATTTTGTTACAAACTTCTTTTCACGTTTGGCGATTATTATTAATCATGTGCTGCAAGCTCTTTCTTACTAAGAAAAATATGTTTAGATCTTTGATTTGATTACACCCGGCACCAGGCATACACCCTAGCAATTAAAAGTGGAAGAAATTGACGATGGCAATATTTTTTATAAGAGCATTGCATAAAAAAATTAATATCAACACTTGTACTAAGTACTATTTATTCTGTGTATCAACAAAACTGTAGTATAGATAGGTACAGAGGTAGATTCTTAAATTGCTATCAAATGTCAGTCTGGCTACAACACTGGGTAATTTCCCGTTAGGTACAGCTTTGGTAAAACAACAACTACGTGTTAGTTGTTAACCGTAGCTACTTAGAACTGTGAAATATTTTACGGTCAGTACACATTATAACGAACCAGTATTAAAATAATCACGTGTCTAGACTTGGAATTAGGCGTTGCATTTTATACACTGTGTTTCGTGTAGATGTAATTTTAGTGAAATACTTAGATAGGGTGTTTTATTCATCCTTTTTGACATGCAATGTTATTAGATACATATATAAGTAGGTATTTATATTTGTTTGTGTAAATGGTCTTTAACCCGGGTCACAGAATAAGTACTAGTACTCCGTACAGAAGTATGACTTTGCAATGAAATTCAAAGAAATATCTACTCAATGTCGTTAACGATATGGTGTAATTCAATTCGCCTCTGACTCATTTTTGTGTAGACACCTACAGAAATACAGTGCAAGTTAATTTCATTCTTATAACTCTAGAATATGATTCATAATACACTAAACCTATTCAGTGACGTACTATCACGCGATATGGTTGACTGCCACAAGAAGCTACTTACGCCATCTAGCGCATCTTTCTAGGACTTTATTCACGCTCGTCCAACCAGCAACTTAGTGTCGCGCACCGCCGGTGAATAAAACGCGGGAGCGTGGCGCTGCCGGCTAGCGACACCCAACTTGTTTAGGCCCTTACCAAGGGGTCGCCGCGCGTAGGTACGTTTTTGCTACCTACGCGGAAAGATACACAGGCCTGTCCGGGTGCGACGTAGGTGTTAAATACGCCTAACAAATTTTGAAATACTCGACCAAGTCAATTAGACGATTGTCGAACAACTTACGACGAATACTACAAAAATACCGAAGGAAGTCAAGAGGTAATACTGTTCCAATTTTGATGAAATGCATAAGTTTATTTAATCACCATTGTCTTTAAATTTTCATCGGTATTTTCGTTAAATATATTTTTGCACTTGAAAAAATGACCACCAGAGGCGGGAATCGAACCCGCGTTCCTCGCATACCGGGCGATTGCCTAACCTCTCGGCCACCCTGGCGTTGGCAGAGCCTGTCAAAATGTTCAAATGCTTCTTAACGCTGTAATGCCGCTTTGTTTTCAAGTGCAAAAATATTTTTAATATTTAGATTGCAAAGTGAATGCTTATCACCTAAAAACAATAATTCATGGTATTTTCGTTGTATTTGTCGCCGTAAGTCGTTTGACATTCGTCTGGTTGGCTTAATCGGGTAGTAAATACTCATGACTATCCGTATGCCAAATTACCATAGTACCAACCTTACCTTGATGTTACCACACGATGACTGTTTCCACCCCAAAAACAATTTATCGGTTATTTTCCTGTTTTCCCGAAACAAGTGAAATGGAACACACAAGTTTAATTGCAAGGTTCCCATTCACGGCTGTTAATGAACTGTCTCACCTTGAGGGTGATTTCTGAGTCCGAACACGTATGCGAGGGAAAAGACAGTGGAGTCACCCTTCAGGGGTGAACCACTAAGATGACGCTCTTAGCTAAAACACCTTCCTAAGGCACGTGTACACACATTTACTGTTTTGCTAATATTGTACTGACCAGTTATACACTAAAATTACGCTCAAAGATTACCACTTATTATGTTTGATTATGTATTACCACTGCACTGTGCAGTGTGTGAATAGTATTTTTTTTTAATAATAAAATAAAATAGCTTTTATTTCAGTAAATCTTAACAAAATTTATCTGTTTGTTATCCCAGTAAGTGAAAGAAATACTTGTGTTGGGAATGACACTGTACTTCTCTGTTATAACATAATGAATATTGGTTAAATAAGCGATCATCAACTTAAGCTAAATTACACTAAAAGTGTGTGAGTCTGTGTGTGTGTGTGTGTGTGTGTGTGTGTGTGTGTGTGTGTGTGTGTGTGTGTGTGTGTGTGTGTGTGTGTGTGTGTGTGTGTGTGTGTGTGTGTGTGTGTGTGTGTGTGTGTGTGTGTGTGTGTGTGAGTCTGTGTGTGTTCCTATTACTGTGTGTATTATTAATAATGTTATTAGATAAAAATACTCTGATATCTACCGTTTCTTTTTCTAGTTAAGTTTTTTATTTTTATTTGAAATGGGTTTGCTCTTGACTCTAGAAATGAAAGTGAAATGAAATGAAAGTGTTTATTTGCAAAAATACAACATATGCAGATATACAATGCAGATCTTAAAAGAAAATTTGTCCGTGTATTCAGCCAGCCAGCCAGCGTGCAGGCATGCAAATATTAATATTAAAAGTACATAATTTTATAACACATAACATTATGCATAGTCATATTATTATATTCGTAAATGTCATATTCATTGATTAAATTAGTCATTATAATTAAAATATTCACTTAAGCTATAGAAACAGTAAATTAACAGCCAATCATTCAACTTTTTCTTGAATGTATTACCTTCGAGTATTTTTAGTCTTTCCGTAAAATTTATTATATATATAGATTGACATATTATAAACATTTTTCTGATAAATATCTTTGTGGCATGGAGGCTGATAGAGCAGATTTTTGAACTTGGCACGCTTTTGACGGGGCATAACATCGATTCGTCTTTTAAAGTAATCCGGATTAGACTTAATAAAATTACAAACGTCCCTAATGTACATACAAGGCAGCGGCAGAATGTGACACTTCTGAAAAAGTGGTCTACAACTGTCCAGAAACCAAGCAGAATTTATTACTCTGACGCAACTCTTTTGCATTTTAAAGGCTCTTTCAGCGTCAACCGAGTTACCCCACAGTAACAGTCCAAAGCTTAACATAGACGACACGTAACCATGGTACGCAGCTACCGCAGCATCAAACGAAATAGTTTAACGTACTTTTTTGAGGGCGAAAACGAACTACGTCAGACGTGGCGTAGACAGAGTCGACGGTGGAGCGAGCTTACCCAGAAGGCTCTGGCACCCCCACTCACCAACGGAACACAGCAAGCTGCTTAGCGCCGGGCTCCAGTGGAAGGGTGGTAGCAACCAGGTGGCACATAACGGTGCCTATCACCGCTGATAGGATTGTTCAGCCGCCATCAAAAACTGATGATTGTGATGTCGTTGCCCGGGGTGGACAACTAGGAGGTAGATCTTTCACCACCGAAGTGCATTATTGAGGCGTATTGTGGCTAGTTGCAGTTTAGCTGGCCTACCGTTTAATTAAAAAGCTATTGCGATTGCAATTGCAATTCCGAACAATTACATAATATAACGCAATCATTGCATACTTGACTAATATTGACTTCCTGAAAACTATTTTTTATATGATCTGAGCTGCTTTGACCTTAAAAGCAACCGAGTTAGGTAGTGGATCTGCAGGGCAGCTGTTCTTTTTGGTGCATATTATTGAATGTATAACTGTCGCCCGTGGACATTTGAATTACGAATCGGTTACCGTTTGCTTCGAAATTGTTATAGATATTGCTATTTTTTAATATAATAATAATAAAATAAATAAATTGTTTCAACAAACACACCAATTACCTAGCCCCAAACTAAGCGTGAGCTTGTGCTATGGTGACTAGAATAACGGAAAGACATACTTATATACATTTATAAACATCCATGACTTAGGTACAAATTGCTCGTGCTCATCACACAAACATTTGCCCCTTGCGGGATTCGAACCCGCAACCGCCTGGTTTAGAAGTCCGTGGCGCGAACCACTGCACCAAGACGGTCGTCAAATATGGGAAAACCAAAGTCCATAGATCCTAACCTGCCGTAACCATATACAGCGATCAAACTAAAATCGTTATTTTGTTAATTAATTACATTTCTATTACCGCATCCTTACGCTATTGTCATGATAAACAGCTTTGTTCTATTACTGCATATAATAGTGTTTACTACAATATTTTGATTTGTTTGTGTACCCTATTGATACTGCGCCGCGCGCACTCGCACGCGTACTTGCCTAGTTTTTTTTTTGTTTAAAACGTACCGTGAGAACCCCGGAGCCCCGAGTCGACACCGAGACGTTACCTATGACACATGTACTAGACCGACTAGAGCGCTTTCGCCGCGTGTGTATCCTGTGAAGCTCCTTACAGACATTTCGAGTGATTGTGGCCTGTGAAGTGTGTGAAATGACACCAAAAACCGATGTGGCAAGTACCTAGCTATAAGCGCCCGACCTACCCGACCTGACCAATTTTCCACCTATCATTGTCGCCCTCCACGTGTAATCCACTGCCTTAACTCTCAAACAAATAGTAAGACTATAATACGTTGCTTACTTACTAACATAACATTTAACATTTCTTCTTCACGAACGAAGGTTTTCGTATATAAAATAGCAAGATCTATTTTACAAAGGAAATCGTTACCTTTTTTGTAATTTAAATATCTTAGGGCGACAGTACTGCTACTAACTGAAATGAGTTTCGACCTCACACTCGCAAATTTTATTTTTATTTCTAAATCAAATATTTTCATTCCAATGTTAGCAATCTCGTCTTTATTACCGCAACACCATTTCTTGCTTCCATCATCACATTTTTCTTGCACCCAGCTTCATTTTAAGCCCCCAGATCCCCGGTACAATTAACCATAAGTATTAATACTGTTTCCCCCAATGTTTCCGCGCTATTTCTCCTTTGCTTATTGCGTGGGGCGCCGTCCGCGCTATTTTATTGGCACCGATTGTTTGTCGGTCTGTGTACTTTGCGACACTTTCCCTTTATGAATGTTATGGTATATTGCAACCACCCTCGCGTATAGTTGTGCCACCGAGTACTCCTAACCAGTGCTGCACAACTATCGATAGTTTGAGTAACGATAGGCTTTGATAAACAGAAACAATGTCACCGACCTCCGTGGTTAATTGGCTCTCACACCAATGCCTCACCTTGAGCACCTTGAGTTCGATCCCCGGTCAGGTCAATATAGAAATCTATATTGTCTATATTGTTATAGATCTACCACTGTTGTTTCTGACGTTCATAGCTCACGTCCTTTTAGCGAGTTATTTTGGGACCGAAAAAATGTATGAGATGTTGTCCAATGTAAAGCAATGTAAATATCTCAAATTAACTTATGTAATGATAGCATTATTGCTTACCATCAAATGTTTTTTTTTTTAATATCTGCTTATTTAAAAAAAAATGAATCTTAAAGTCGGTAGTATTGATCCTATTATTTCAAAAGGTACAATACTACCGTTAGTAGTAGTAGCGCTAATAACTAATTTGTGTATCAATAGTATTGTAATGTTTCACAATCGATACTATGAATAGTTGTATGACATCAACTATCGGTTACAACACTACTCCTAACTAAGGGAGCCTTTCGGAGTCAGTGAAAAGTTGCGAATGTGTTTCGAAGTAAAGTTAGTTGCCCCACTGTGGGGTGAACATTTCTACTAGAAATTCAGACGTCACTACAATGTAAAAAGTACTAAGTTGTAGAAGTTGGGATGAACCACCGTTGTTGCGAATTGAATAAAAATAAACTAGTTTGGTCGTAGTTTATGGTTCATTTTATAAATTTTAAATAATGCTCAGACTTGTAATTTTTGCTCTGAAATAACGTGAACATGATATTATGATTAAAACGCAACTTCCATCTCTATAACTAGATGCTTCGGTTCTATTTTTACCTTAGTGGTAATTTTTTAACATAGTATGTCTTCTGGTTGAGTTGTAATACAAGTGCTGATGGTGATTATTTCTTCTAATTATACATCAGTATAATATATACTGACTGATGACTGAAATCTCTGTCTTTTAAGTTTTGATGTAAATTATTTTTACTGAAATTATGTGAAATATTAAATCTGCTTTCACACATGCATATTTTGAAATCCAACGTGGTATTTTTGACATCTCAAAACTTAAAACATTTTGTTCTTCTGTTTAACTACAACCATTTTTTTGTGATTTGCTATCAAGAAAATTGATTTGATACAATCTTTATTAACTCATTCGTCATTTAGTATTAGAAAAAGTTATACCCTTTACCAATAACGATTTTGACGTAAATACGCGACGGCTAATTTAAAATGTCATTTTTTTTCTCGACTTTGTCATGTCTCCTATCTGTCACTAATTTCGAACAGGCCGACTTATTTATACAAGTACTAGTGGTTCCCCGCGACTTCACCCGCAAGAGTTAGATTTTCCATATAAACTTTCATCCCCCATTTCACCCCCTTAATGTTTTTATATCGCAACAAAATGTAGCCTATGTCCTTTCCAGGGTCTCGAACTGTCTCCATACCAAATTTCATCTCCATCGGTTCAGTGGTTTAAGCGTCAAGAGGTAACAGACAGACAGACACACTATCGCATTTATAATATTAGTATGGATTTTAAAGCAGCGGCAAATTCATTATTTTTGCAAGGGGGTTAATATTTAAGCAAAACTAACGTCGTAGATTAAAAAAAATAAAACCTTTTTTTTTCAACGGCCAATCCTTGATACCTTTTTCTTTGTTTTGAAATCCACTTGGGCCTTCTATCACCTCAATGTTCTGTGCCCTGCACTCGCTCAATCGGCGATCCATTTAACAGATGTTGTACCTTTGCACCAATTTGGCTTGGTTAATCGCCATCTTGAGTATACCCTGAACCTGATTAATCTTGGGGTTGTAATTGTTCCTTGCACACATTTGTTCGCTGTCTTCAAGGTGTTTTGTTTTTGGTTTAATGGGAATGCTCGGCTTGTTTCTATCCTTAATCTGTTTTGAATGCGCTCCTGTATTCGGGGATTAGAAATAGATTATAAATGCTGTTGTTTGGGGATGTAAGTGGGGAAGTAGAATTGTAAATGATGGCAACAATGGCGTGAGTAAGGAGTTGTATAGCGGTCTGATCTTACTTGCCTTTATCCGATATTATTATATGTATTTGCGCACCTGTATCGCCTAAACAATAAACTTTTTGTAAAACATAAGATACTAAATTTGCAGTAAAAAGTTGCCTGTTTATATGAGTAGTCACCATTCAGAGTTTTTTTTGGGTTTGTTACCTAATGCACATTGCTTGTTAAAGATAAATCTATAACGCATATTTAGTAATAAATAACAAAGCTTTGTTTAACTAAGTACTCCGTGAAATATGGTGCCCGATATGATAACATATCAAAAGTTTACCCAATCCAGTTTTATCGATATATTTGGATATCAGTGATTTGTTTGCCGAAGTTTCAAGTAATAACACTTCATTCTCGGAACAGATGCAACATTTCGTAACCTCGCCACCAGAAATATGTTTTTTTTTTTGGATATATGATGCTTTACTTGTTACTTGCTAAATCAGCAGTAAAGTCTTTAGGTTTGTAACGAAAGCCCAAGTCCTTACATCCAAGGATTTACGGTATATCAAAATGGCTATAAGGTTAGTAGATTTTAAAACTTGCTGCATTATCATAATAATCGAAAGGTAATGAAATCAGCACCGTATAGGATTATCCAGCACATGTTAACCACTTATCTTAATTGGGTCAAAACTAGTTTCGTAGAGTACGTAGGTAGAGTTAAAAGGACATATATGTAGCTAGTATTGAGAGCACATTATCCACAACAACGACTGCCTTGTTGATCTAGTGGTCAGCACGCTGGGTACTTTCCACGAGGTCCCGGGTTTGAGTCCCAGGTCGGGCTGCAAGTGTTGGGTTTTTCTGTCTTGAAATAACTCAGACACAGCTCCAGAGTCAGGAAGTTGGTGGTATTAACACCCCCGTGCCTCGGAAAGCACGTTAAGCCGTTGGTCCTGCGCCTGATCTCTCTACGGTCATGTCGGATTAGGTACCGTCTCACCGTATTATGAGAGTTAAGGAACAGAAAGTCCACCTGTGTATTGCGCACACACTTGTGCACTATAATATCTCCGGCGTACTTGGCTAATCACTGTCGAGATAGGCCGCTGTAGTCGAAATTCGGCTAGGAGGATTATTATTATTCACAACAATATTCACACTTTACTACAATTAAAACATTTAGTACCTATCAATAGCCCTCAGTTTCACACAGCAATAAACCCGACCCAAAAACAAATCATCAAGCGTACGAAGCGTTTAATTCCGACGCTAAGTAATTATCACTTGAGCCCATCTTGGCTATTAAGCGTATATCACTTCGCTCCATCTCTCGCAGAAGTTAATAGCACTTATTAGAAGCATGTGGATACAACGGCTATGTGTGATCCTGAATTATGTTACAGTTTTGAACCACAGTGCAAACTGAGACGAGTACCTTATGTTGTACTTGTACTAATTTACTCTGTGGTTGTATGGGCAACAACACGTCAAGGTAAACACTGTAGCATCTTATGCAGTGTAATAGAAGTAGTTTGACAATGGTTTTTTGTATAGTCTGATCTGCTGGCCACTGTACAAGCAGGGGAGCGCACTACACGAGAGAGATGTATGTGAGAATATTGTGCACAAACGTAGCCATAATGAACCAAAAAAAATTACATAATAGATGGGACATAAAACGCACAAAATTTGTCACAAGCTTCTAACGTAGCTAACTCGCTCAATTTCAAAAATTATAATAGATCTGTAGCTACAACATTTCACAAGATAACTTACTTTATTCATTTTGATATTTTGATGCAGTAAACAGAACTAATTAACGCTGCCAAAATTGTAACTACTTGTTTATTAATACATGTTTAAATTATTGTTAAGAAGATAAACTAAAACTCTTTTGCAGCCATATTTTGCCAACGAACTAAGTGTTAATGTCCCAGTTCTTTTACTATACTGAACAAATTCTGCGCTGTGGCGGATAGCTGACGCACCCGTTCTAAATTAGAGATAGTTTTACTACGAAAGTGTCCCAATACAATAGCTGGGGGCAGATAGGCAGTTTGCTAAGTAAGTTTGTGGTGATAGTTCATCGTCCACGGCTAAATTACAACAGATATAGCCCATTGTTTAGTGGTACATTAATATGGTTTATTAAGGTCCGGTTCAGCTAAAAATTGTGAGCTTAGCAGTTTATTGTCAGGTTTTATAATTAACTGAATCATAAACAGTGTCCATTATAGTATTATTGGTTTAAAGACAATGGTTCGTTATTGTACTAAGTTTATAATGTTCAAAGTTATGGGACGCGAGCAAACTTGAATTTAAGTATGCGATAATTTAAGCGAAAAGTTTGCTACTATGAATGCTAATCACTACAAATAAAAAATGCGTTAACTTATTTGACTGACGCAAAAAGTGTACTCTGAATGAATAATTGGTACACTCATTTGCTAATTTAACATAGCGGTGAATGATCGATCACAGAATAAGAGATTAACAACACCTGGTAAACCCAGGCGCACTTCAGACTACCTCTGCCGCTTCTATACCCTAAGTAATAAAAGCTGTTTTCGTTGTTCACATTGGTAACCTGACGTGCTCTGACTGTACACTCCGGCATCATTAGCCCTTCATATTTCACCGCACTTCTCATCAGACGGTACAGTTTTATTTTGCCGTCACTTTTGAAATTTCGCGAATGGACTCGCCAATCAGCCTGTGGAACTCTCAATCATTTCCCTGTCACGTCAGTCCCCTGGATACATGAATATTTTCCCTGCCCGTCTATACCACGCCGTGGTAACATGAATATTTCACATTTTTTTCTCCCCTGTAGACAATCAACCTATCCATCTAGCGTGGACGCAAAAGGAGAACCAATGAATTGGCGAATATGCCGGGGTAGTGTTAGAAAAGGGACGAAAATATTTGATTCACACATTTTTGGGTTAAGTGAAAAACTTACACTGAGATACATATATTGCAAATACACCTTTTTTATAGGAGTATGAACATCGCTTTGGTGTGTGTCAACTCAGATCAATTAGTTTTGATCTTATCAACTTACTGAAATCTGTAAAATGTCCACAAGCATATTTCAACGTTATGTTGATCACATACAGTTTCACATCATTTGATATATTTTGACTTAAATATCTTTACATTTAAACTCAATGATTTCATGAAGCATTATATTAATCTAATAATGAAAGAAGTTAATGAAATGCCGTTATAATTGATTTAAATTTTAATTAAATATCATTAGTTACTAAGACATACTGTTTGCTATGTGCGCAGGAGTGGTTAATGGATGATTTGCAGCAGCTTAGACCTTGAGAGTGTAATTAAAGGCTGACTGAATAAATATAGCTTAAGCTCAGTATCAACTGAACAATGAACATAGGTAGGTACTAAATGAATGCATATCGCATTCAACGATCATCTTATTCTAACTGACTAGGCGAAATCGAAATGCAACTTCTCAATGGGTAGTTCAGGCAATTTGTGTGGTAGATCACCGTACCATTCCCCACAATGTACCTTTTGGTAATGTGCACTAGATATTGAATTCTACCCAACAGTTTGATTGCAGGTGAACGCTCCCATTGATTGTGGGCTACCATTATGTAGGGTGACCAGACTGTCTTGGTAGAGAAAGATTGGAAAGATAAAGATAAAAAGGCTATGTACCTATTTGTTTACCAAAATGGGATGAGTTGTGACAATAACACTGATGGGCCAGATGGCCAAAGCCATCCTGTATAATTATCGACACCTCATGGCGAAAGTATTTTCTTTCTGATACTAAAAGGTAGAAAGTATTCGAGCTTCGCTGGCGTAGTGGCCAGCAGGTTTGCCTTTCATGCGGGAGGTACCGGGTTCAATCCCCACGTGTTTCCTTTTAACCTGCACATTCAGGCGACTTAATGTGTAAGAGTGATCCAAGCTGGTCAGGTTCTTCTGTTAGCCCCTATAGTGGCAGCGCCATTTTGCAAAAAAAGTGCGGATGTGGCAGATGATTCGCGGACAGTGTCAGGTTTCACTCCGCGCGTCGTTATATGGATAATTAACTGTTTGTATGTAAAAGAAACCCTCAAAGGTGCATGTGATCGGAATTGTCATGAACTTAGCTACATTTTGATAACAAGTTTTATAGTAATCAAAACAGATATAAATTTAAAAAACGCTATTGAACATTAAGTCCGTCGTTTGTATTCGATGGCTCTTTAATCAGAAATAAAGTAAGATAAAACTATGAAGTTTAGTTTTATTTGTTTGTTATAATAAAAACGTTATTTTTAAAATAAAAGCCATGTTATTTAATACCGTTATCACAAAATAAATAGATTTTAGTGAACGCGTCCATTCAGAGCCGGAACCAAATGTGTGTTTTTGACGTATTTGACAGTGAGATTTGTTATTAATGAAGCGTTATGTTGGTTGCATTGAGCCATGATTAGAGATTGTCTATAGTAGGACAGACTAAAAATAAGTAGAATATAACTATTTTTGGAGTTAAATACGAACAACGCCGAACGACCTCTAGGAGGTGGCCTGCCACTTGCGCATTTTTTGACAACAAACTCTAGGAGGCCACACAAGGGGTTAACAGGGTCGCGGAGGTCAAACGGCAATCGCTTCTCTGTAATTATCCTGATCTCCCATATCATGGATCATGGTCCAAAGTAGATCCTGGGCCCTGGATACCACTAAGATGATAAGACATTACAAATAAAAGATAGAAAGTGGACACATAAAAGTAGCCCGAAAAATCGATGGAGCAAAAAATAATAATCCCCCATTTGATTTTTCGTTGTGTTACCCTATTGCCCACCCTATTCGTTGTAGATAGCAAATGTCTGATATGCTGACATATTGATATGCACCGCGGCTGTCAACACAGCTGATAAAAATCTATTAGAATTGAATATTGATATTTAAATTCTATGTTCCGTGGAAAAATATTACCACTATGAATACATAATGGACAACACCACATATATTGCTCTGATCTCAAAGTACGTTGCTGAAGCTTGTGTTATGGAAATAAGAAAAAACCGTGGTACCACAACACCTAGACCCAGAGACATTGTAGAGTTCTCTAAAGACACGACCGGGGATTAAACCCGGGACGCCAAATACGAGATAAGTATAATGATGAATTTGTTTAATAGTAGCCTCTCAACATATTTATGTTTTTTTTTTCTTATTACTCTAAAATTTATTTCAGGAAACCTATAGATATTATAAAACATGATTATGTACAAAATAAAAATAAAAATGTTTAATGAAAAATTGACGATGAATACATATAAGTTCTTATTTGCATCATTTCCTTTTATTTCATACCTGAATATGCCTGAAAATAATCTATCTGATAGTGTCAAATATTAAGCAAACCATAATTATAACTTTTATAAACACAACAATGCCATTTATTTCATTTTAATACTTTAATACATAAAAAGTATAAGAGTACTTACCAGCGTCCAAAGTTATGAAGTTATAAACGAACGCTATAAAGTCATTCAAAATTGAACTTTGCCCAAACAAGGGTTAGCTATTAATAACAATTTTACAATACATAAAACTTTTATTTCCCTTTAAAACAATATCGGAGATCGTAATGATACTGTCCGCGAAACATTATAACGACCGGTAAAATTTTAAGCCCCAAAAGTTTACCATTTCACCTATTTGCATTTTCATTTACAATATTTGTCTGTGAAAATCGTGTTGGCAAACTTATTTCCATTTTTAGGGATCCGCAACGTAAAAGGTTAGCACTCTCATCATCGTTTCATTCAACGCTTGTTATTCTTTACAGATAAACCTTAAATAGGCCTTTGATAACTCAAATTGTAGCCATGAGGTGATTTGTTAAGACATTAGGACCTAGCTATAGCAGCCTATATCCCACTGCTGAGAAAAGGCCTCACCTCAACTATGAGGAGGTACGAGCCATACTCCACCACGCGTGCTCAGTTCGGATTGGTAGCCACCCTAGGGCCTCTGACTAGGCTAAACGAATAATAACAACAGATATTAGCCGCGACCAACTGCTTACCGTGCCTTCCGAAGCACGGAGATGCTTGTCGGGGACGGTCACCCATCCAATCACGACCGCGCCGTGAAAAGTTAGTAATTCCTCTGTGAATAACCAACGCAGTACTAGTACCTATAGTATAATTGGTTACAAAAATGATTTGTTAGAAATATTACGTAGAGAGTCTAAGATTGGCAATTATTTTCATGATAGGGACAGCCAGCAGCTCGTTAGGTTACCCATTTGAACACAGAAAAAGCTTTTATTGTGTAGGGAATAGAGGCGATAGATACCAAGGTCAAGGGTTGTCTGGCGTGCGGCGGTGAAAGCTATATTTGTTTTCCAGGCGTTATTTAGTTTGAAAGCTATTATTGGTTTTCAGAAAGCCGTATACCTCATTCACCGGGCCAAGTCCAACAATGTAAACAAACCATTGACTAACCTATTAATCCTATTATCTGAAGATTCTCGGCACATACACAAGTGAATTTCTTCACAGAACTCACAAACACCTTCATCAATTACGCCGTAACAATATAAATACGATAATTGCATACAAACATGCATATTTACACTCAAAAACGTAAATCATACGAAAAATATCATCATTTTGACAAAGACAAAAAGAGGACGGCAAACTTTATATTTTTTAATGTTGGGAAACCAATTTTGTTCAATTGATCGATTCAATTGGTCATTCGAAACTCGCATGCTTAGTAATGTTATTTGAAAGCTGTTCATGAAATGATATGTTGTTAAAGATAAAAAGTACATTTTTTTTTAAATATAAAAATATAATTTAAATTGAATTTATAATTTCAAAACTCTGCCCAAAATAAAGCTTTCTAAGTATGAATTAGTTATTAAATTTTACTAAACAAATGTAACCGACTTAGAAAAAAGACGTATGTTTAACCGCGATTATCTCGCATGTGGATGAATGTTTCAGTAAAGTATTCTGACTTCGAAGAATCTCACTAAAAGGGCTAAAATATCACTTCTAGCTTCTAATTAGTTGAGACCAATTAATTTGAAGTCAGTGCATGGTTTAGTTTAACCTTTTAAAATTACTTAATGCAATCAGTCGTCATCCGTACAAACATTTTATTCAATTATATTTAATTCCTATAAACAAATAAAATAAATATTAATACATAAATGAAATGCACAAGCAAACCAGCTTGATGCCCGTAGTATGCGGTAACTATACCTAAGCGCGCACTGATCGGACGGAAATGTTCGGTGCGCGGGCGGCGAACGCTCGCTAGTCGAGAGAACGCCGCCTGCAGCGTAACCCGTGTGTACCTACCGCGTGTGCAAAGATTTTCATGTTAAATGTCATCCTATTGACTATTTTTGGTGTTTATTCATTTAACTTTAATTTCTTAATTTTTCATGTGTGTGACCGTTGCTTTTTTGTTTGTGTGGTTGTAAATCTTGTGTATAAACGTTAGATATTATATTTACGGCCATTTAACCTTAAAATCGTCTTCAAGACGAAAGTATCTTTAACTTCTCTACTTAGTTTCCTACGTTTCATTTTCAGGTAAGATAGTAAATATCTTTCAGTTCGTAACCCCTTTTTTTCTAAATCGTTTTGGTCAAGTAAAGTTAAATCATTTCACTTGTCTTTTTTCATTTGTTGCATTTAATTGTGTATTGTTCAATTGACTAAATTCCTCTACTTTTTCTCAGCACTAAAGATTGTCTATGGTATTCGAGCCGCCATGTTTGTTTACATTGTTGGACTAAGCCCGGTGAATGAGGTTATAACTATTGAAGTATGCCTGCCGTATACGAGTGACACATTTCATTGGAGTGAGGCCCTTCTTTTTTTCTGCGTTTTGTCCGATTAACAGTTAATATATTTTCCTTTATGCGTGGTTGACTTGTGATAACGCGTGCAAATCAACACAAGTTACGCGATCAAGGGTTTATTTTATTTTTGACACAACGCAATGCCCCTAAAGCGAGAACGCGAATGAACATTATCCGATGCTTACATCAAGTGAATTATTATTAACGATGTAAACAAGCGTATTGTGGGGATTTCGAGTTTTGTCCAAACAAGCCGATAAGCTGGCGGGTCGCGTGCGGCCCCGTAAAATTACGTTTCTATACAGGGTGTTCAAGAGTTTGAGTCTTGATCATACGTGACCTACTATCGGTATCCCACTTGCTGTGGTTAACCCAAAAGCTTATTGATGGCGGAAGATCTAGCAACACTATTGCTAAGCTTTTTTATGAATTTGTCTAGAAACAGGACTATTATGGTAGAATACGTAGTATGGTAGAAGCCGTATTGAGCTTTTGGCTTTTTTTAAATTGTGAGTACGTACTTTTCCACTTTTATTACAATGCTTAAATGGCTTTCTTCTTCGTTAACACTTATTGATGTAAAAAGAAATTTGACAACTTAAATAAATTGATAGCATAAGGTTATATGCCTGGTTTCTGAAATATGCACAGCAGTTTACTATAAATTGTCAAAAAGTATTATATTTTTTTCAAAATCGGGGCTTATAGCCTTATGGAAATCAACCTAGCCTTGATTCCTAAACCTAAAATACACTTAAATCACAGTAAGTATCACATGTTAAAAGTGATATTTCCCTGCCATTTTAGCGTTGGCAAATTCGGTAGAGGCAGAACATCATCGCTCTGCAATGACACAGAGAATTGAGGGTAATAAAATATAATTAAGTACACCCCTTGTTTCTTCAGCGAATGTGTATTTTGCAAATTATGAAAAAACTCATTAGAAGCAGATCATAAGTCGCAACCCGCGCATGTTATACACCCTATATAATTTGAATACTGAAGTGGCAATAAAGTATTGTGCTTACTGGACGAATTTCGGTACATGTGACCTCATTAAGTCTTATTGGAATATGGAAATGGATTCCAATATTGGTCTGTCTGCTGATGGTTTATTGGGTCACGGAAAAACATTTTTGATTTGGGTGTGTATAAACCAGTTACCAGTTAGACCCCGAGTTCACCAACATTTAAACAGCCGGTGGACATCAATTGACGGTTAATTTGACAGAGTTCCCTACTGACTTCTATTATACAAGTACGCTGGACTAACGGTTCTCTAAGAAATGACACATAATTTTGCCTAATCAAAGCGCTAAGTGTCCAAGGATTTAAAATAGAGTAACGTACGAACTTACGTACGTTTATGTCAACTCTAATTAGTTCCGTGGACGTTCACCACACGGTCAGTACAGCCGTCAGCGCCAAAATGGCGATAGTGGCTTCATTTTTAGGTTAACAATATGTAGTCCAGCGTACTTGTATTATAGAGGTCAGCGGAATTCCCATTCAAAATATGTCAAATTATGCTAAATCGTGGAGGTGCTTGTGGCGCAGTGGCGGTAGCGCTTTGGTAGTGATACTCGTACCAAAGTTAAGCAACCCACGGCGAGGTTGTGATTGGATGGCCACGATATCCGTGCGTCGGAAGGCATGTTAAGCAGTTGGTCCCGGCTAATATCTGTTGATATTAGTCGTTAAGCCTAACCAGCGGCTTAATAACATCTGACATACCTCCTCATAGTTGAGGCGACGCCTTTGCCCAGGCAGTGGGATCTATAATAGGCTAACTTTACTTTACTGTACTAAATCGGCTGATTATAAATAAAAATTAAACATGATATGATGAACTCCAGGTTTAGTGTACTTATGGTCATGGGTATGGTCAGAAAATTCAAAACGAATCTTTGCGTATTTTTGAATTTCTGCATTGCTTGAGAATTTATGAAGTCTTAATAATTTTGTTACACAAACAGAATCAGACAGTACATGTTATTCCATCTAGGTATAGTCAAATCAATCAATTATGTGTAAAAATCCATGTGATAATCTTAAGGAAGGCACGTTAAGCAGTTGGTCCCGGCTAATATCTGTTGGTATTAGTCGTTCAGCCTAGTCAGAGGCCCTAAGGCGGCTTGATAACATCTGACAGTAAGGTTTGTCACTTGCCTTACATACACCGATCCACCAATCCGCAATGAGCCCGCGTGGTGGAGTATGGCTTGTACCTCCTTATAGTTGAGGTGAGGCCTTTTCCCAGCAGTGGGATATATATAGGCTGACTTTACTATGTGATAATCTTTGAAATACGGCAGTGTTTACTTAGTGCTTACTGATCAACTGTTTTTGCCTATCTTTTTCCACAAAGTAATCAGCTTATCAAAAAGCAGCAAAATACTCATCTCCAGACTATCATACACTGAAATAAGACTGAAAAACAATAAAAATATTTTTCATCCCAAAAAAATTTGATAAACGTTCGAGAGGTGAATATTTTATCTCTGATGAAAACTGGGTTGATCGATACCACTCGCATAAACCGACAAATTTAATTAACATACCCACGCGGTAAAAGCCCGGAGTGTGTTCATGTATTTTCATTTTTTACGACACATCAAAAGAAAGTGATATCGCGTAATTTTATGATAATGGTTGGGTGGCCTACAACCCCCGAATAACGAAGGCTTTTAAATTTACGGTTTTAGCCGTGATGAGAGACTGTTTTACGGTTTGAAACGTTTTAACTCATACAAGCTAATACGGCCTATAAGATTATGCTTGGCGTAAAGAGGGGCGGCCAATATTTTGAACTCACGGTGAAATATAAGAACTTTCCTAGCTCGGAGAGGCACACTGCAAAACCTCTTTTCTGTGATAAAACCAGCAAATAAAATTGATTGTAAGTAAATAAACAGTAACAGTTACAGATAAACAGTTACAGATTGTAAGTAAATAACAGCACTTATTCCTAGGGTTACATTTACAAAAGTGTTATACTAAGTACCGTGTAACCTGTATAAAAAGTAATTAAATTTTTTTTGCAACTTTTAGGGTCATTTCTGACTCCGACGTATTATCCTCAGTAGCATGTACTTTATATTTGATTTTTGTCGTTTTTGGAGTAACATTTTAAGCCACTCAAGTGGCCGATCAAGTCTAAAAGTCGTTTTTTTGATCACAAGGCGGAGACAGAATCTTCTTTACACTTCAAATAAACACTTAAGAATCAACTCAACATTTAACTACCATTTCTTAAAATTCATGAGCTCACATCTAAGAGACAGTTAACGTGGTAATAACTTTTTTAATAAAAATTGTGGTTTGTCAGCCATCGGATCAAAGGAAGGGTTCCGTGAAGGCCTGGACCTTCGTCAAGGAGGTCTCTTGATGCGCAAGCAATCTTTTCAATTGATTACAGCCAACGATATTGAGTTCCCTAGTACCTCTGATTTGCATGAAACTTATTAAAAACGTTACGTCGGATCTTCTTACGACCCAGATTTGGAAATGGTTTTTAAATGCATTTTACAATTTCTTAATGGAAGTCGGCGCTATCAGTATTTTAGGTAATTTGTGCGTTTAAGTATCAACCTACTGGTATAGAAAATATATTTTGTTTCATTTGTTGTAGGTGTAGCAGATAAAAAAATAAGTCGCATAAAGTCAGACGCAATAGTTCATTGATCACGTGATATCTCATATTTATTCAAGGGTTGAACAGTATTTTTTTTTTTAAGAATAGTGGTTTTACCTCAAGCCAAGTTATACTAGTGTAGGCGAATGGAAACCCGCCTTGGAAAGTTTTTTTTTATTTCCACGTACTCTTACCTAACTGCACTGTGGGCCTACCATGTGTTAACGCGATTAGAATAAGTAACCTTACAGAATAGTATCGGTGAAGTAAATAGCTGTAAGTTTATCGAAAATATTCTGGTAAACCACTTCATTAAATTGTCATGTCAATTAACAAGAAAGTTTGACTGGTAGAGAATGCCTTTGATGATACATTAAGTCCGCCAATTGGACAGACGGCCCCACATCAACCTTATGTTGATCATATACAGTTCCCATATCATTTAAGATATTTTAAGTGATTTGGATAAGTTGAGGCGCGCATCAACTCATCCAAATCTCTCTCTCTCTCTCAAATCCCAATAATATGCACAGTGGGCCCAAGCCTGTGCATATTTTTGGTGAAATTAAGGTGAATTAAATAAGTTATTCACTAATAAGTTATAAGTTATAACCAGAGGTCAGAATTAGGTAGAGTTATTCATGTACTTACACTGATTTCATACAGCGAAAAAATAAAGTGGATATGCCTCGAATCCCGAGATTAATTTTAAGAGCAGAAAAGTCCCGTGATTTTTTAAATAAAAAGTTATTTACTTTTACACAATTTAATCTACTGCACGCGCGACGTTGCCAAACTTACATCAATTACATCGGATATCCGAAGAGAATCAATAATTTGTATTGTGAATACTAATACTTGTATTGTAAACTAATAAAAATTGTATGTTAATTATCTTTGCTTTATTTGTCTATCTCTGAGGTTTTTATTATTATTTATATGTAATATTGTTGGCCACACGGGATTGTCCATTAAAAATCCCGGAAAGGTCCACATTAATATCAACATTTCGATGCAAGTACAAAAATAACTCTACCTAATTCCGACCTCTGGTTATAACAACATAGAAATAATTGTCTTGATATTTTGAATAAAGGAACGATCTATTGTATGTAATGCAATAATTTTAAATAACTCTTCTTACATCTACACAAGGGTTAAATGTAGTTTTGATTTTTTTGTGTGAAGTCTCGGAATACATAAAAAGTACTTAGTAAGACATGCATGGCCCATTCTTTGCCGCATCGTCGGTTACCATCAGGTGGCGTTCAAATGTATACAAATAATTTGAAAAACAAAGTTTCGTGTCTGATTCTGATTCGATTGGCTACTCAAGTAGACCCACGACGGTGGACACAAGGTTGGTCATTAGAGTGTACCATCGATCGACAGTGATACGATAAACCTTATCCGGACGGCGCTCAATTAAACTAATGACGTCATGACTAGATGGGCTCACTGATTGTCGGATGATTTATCCCGGTTCTAGAATTCAAGATGCCTGTAGAATAATCACTAAACGAGTTTTTAGCTTAGATGACACCGCACAACTCTCTGTCTGGGACTTTCATCTGTGCATCTGGGACCGAATTCTCGCCCCTTCAATTATATCACATACAATTTATCGAAAAAACATGGTGAACATCACAAATTGTGATATATATCCGACATTTTCATACTTTGAGAATACGCACATCTAAATGTGATATCCACCATGTTTTCATGAAAAATATCGTATGTGATATTATATTTTATTATTATTACATCGAAAACGTGAGAATTGATTGTTGAAGTGGAAGTAACGTTTATAAAATAACAATGGTGTAAGGGTTTAAAATTTGATATAGACAAACGCATATCCTCATAACTTTATGCATTTTTTGTGTATCATTACAGCTTACAATTTTAAATATTCGTACATGATAGGGTCATGTACATCAAAAGTAAACAAAAAAAAAACTGTCTCTATGACTTAAATTGTGAAATTTCCTTTTTTTATTACCGTTAACATATAACTTAAATGATGTTTATCTTCATTTCATATATCTATTTAATAAGATCAACAGTATTTGCATTTACAGGATAGATCCGTTGTAGTCTGCAATCGTCGATTTGCATATCTTTAAAAGAAAAAATCCGAAGTAAGGTTTGGCAACTTATCGATCGGGGCATTCGGGGCCCTACTCTATTAGCCTTATTATATGGCACTGGGTAACGCAAGAATAAAACTTTCGTTTTTTAAAGTGGGCGACTACTAGTAGTTAAAAAGTTTTAAAATTCATGTCTTTTAAAAAAAAGGCTAAAACCTTGAATAAATACAATTAAAAAAAAGTAAATAGCTCGTAATATAAATATAACTCAGTCCCATGTGTATGCGTATTCATTGGACAGTAGTAGCCACGGCTGTCAATCTTTAAATACGTGTTCAATGGACACCGAAATACTTAAAACTTTAATGCACTTAAACTTCATTGTTTTATGATTATCAGTCAATAAACAGTAATCGATAATTAACTGTCAGTTGAAGTGTCTGTTGAAAGTTGTACCATGATTTGATGAAACTTTTTAAACTGATTGTTAAAAACTTTTTTACGTAAATTTGTATGACACTATCTCATTATTGTTTTTATTGTCTCTCTCACACTCTCATTTATTCTCGTTTCTCTTACTAATTTCCTTCTACTTTTTAGTGATTATGGGCCACTGCTATTCTAAAATATTAGTAGTGTTATTGGAAGAAATCTAAAAGGTGAAGATTTGTCAAATTAGGTTCACCAGTTGACAAGTTCAAGCGGCCCCTCGTCCGTGGTGGTAACCAGCAGCACGCCGTCGAGCATCGCGAAAATGCAAGGTAGCTGCAGTTACGCGACATGGAGCTTCGCTATGCAGATGTATTTGATAGACTATGAACTATGGGAGTTTCTCTTTCTAATTTCCTACTAGTTTTTAGTCTAATTAATCTAAGGCTAGTCCAGGCTAATCCAGCTCGTTCGCACTGTCATGAGTGAGTCTATGTCGTACAGAGTAGACCATTTGACGTCATTACGTTAATTGAATCAGATGGCAACGACCAACTGAATCGCGATAAGACATATCACAGTAGAATCGGAGGATCACGTCATTGAAGAGATCAGTCCCTACTTAACGGACGCAGTTGATGGGATACAGAGCTGCTTTTAACACAATAAGCTGTGAAAAAGCATTTGAAATCACTTATTTACCCTTGTGAGGAAATGATTCATTAAGTTATCTTTGAAGAATATACATATATACTTACTTTTAACCACTTGTGACGAAAGCAAGCGTTAATGGCCTGATGAATATTTGATTCATATAGCCATCGATTGTAATAGTAGAAAAGCTTTACAATCTTACAAACAAATATCTCAGGTTTACCAATCCCATACCATTGGCCTGTTGACTTTAATAACTTTTTTTATTATTGAAATTGTAAGCAGATAATTAATAAAAATGCAGATCAAGTGACGTTATTTGCCCTAAACTAAATTAATTATGTTTGACTTTAATTTGGATAAAAAAGCTATCTAAACAACTAATTCCACAGGGACGAAGTCGCGGGCAAATGTTAGTATCTCGAAAAGTGGTTTCCGTACATTTAACCAGCATAATTTATATTCGTTGTTCTTGTCATTAGTAACTGCATAATGCATATAATACAAGTACATATAATGAAAACAAACCCGGTTTTATTGCCCAATAAATCTCTATGGTCCAACATCAAGAATCATTGAAGAGTGTATCCGTGCACAGATGCTGAGCTACAAGCCCTTAGTCCAACTAGTTATTTACGTATAGACATAATATAGAAATGTTCAGCAGGACCGTTCTGTATGAAAGCTATCTTAGGGTAGTTGTGCTATAAATGTACATTCTTAATGAAAGCTACGGTAAATAATATTATATTACAATGTCAAAATGAAACGACTGAGACTTTTGATATTTTGAGAAGGATATATTAACAGATGGTTGTGTCATTGCTTTGGTCGATAAATCACGAATTTTTGATATCATTATCATGTTTCTGAAAAGGTTAGTTTTTGAATGGATTTGCAGTATTTTTTTCTTTTTCCATTCAATAAAGTGGCTTCTTGACTAATTAAAGTTCAGTATCAAAATAAACAACAAAAATAATTCCATCCAGGTAACTACTTTGTACATCGAAGCATCAATTATACCACTATTATATGAAAAACATGGGTAATATTTCTATCGAAAACCCAGATTTTCCACAGTTGAAGCAGTGTTGCCTATCGGTTGACTTCATATCAACAAAATCGATGGTCTATCGATAGTGTGAAACAGGACAATAGTATTGATAACCATCAATAGTATCGATAGTACCAAAAGTATTAGCACAATAATGATTGAGCTCCGATAGATCCGATAGTTTAAACTACCGTAAGTCCATCTACAGAATTGATTCTGTAGATGGACTTACTATCAATATTTGACACAGAGCCAAAAGTATTGATATACATTAATAGTATCAATAGTACTTATAAATGCTATCGATAGAGGTTTATTAGTTTTTTAGGTCAACTATTGATAGCAAAACAATCTATAGTTATACAAATATTCTATTTTTGTACCATCTTATATAATGTAATGTGACATGCAATAAATAGTTTGAATTGATTTATAACTTTTAATTGAAGTTTTGTTTCGTAAAAACACTCACAGAATCTACTGATTCTTTGCCTATTATTTCATGCACTGAAAGCTTGTTATTTGAACAGAACCGGCCGCCTCCTTACTTATCCAGTCAACAGTAAACTGTGTAATTTTCAACCGTTTGTTATCTTCGCTCAAACATTGACTTTGATCAAATCACGTCGATGCAAGTACAGTTATCTTATAATGACGTACGGGCAGATAAAACGACGAGTAAGCTTGAGTAAATAAGGAATACGGGTAAATAACGAATTATAATAGCGAACGGATTAACGAACAGCGACTGTTAGGTCTGGATGTGGAAGTTATAATTTTAAACAGGATGTCCTGTAAACAGTGTGCCAGATTGACACTGGAGACAACTAGCTTAGCCATAGACCTTTCAGATAAACTCTAAAAATGTATTTTGGTTTGGGAAATAATGTCAACTTTTGTCAAAAAATGCCACGACAGACACTAGGGATAGCTCAGCCATAGAACATAAATAAAAATAACATGACTCTAGTAAAAGTGTCATAGTTAGGGAGAAATGCCACTTTTTAGTCTTCATACAAGAAAAATACAAAAAAGTGGAATTATTTTCGGATATCAGTGTAGACTAGCAAATCCTCGTGACTTTGCCCGCGTCAAATGTCGGATTTTCCATACAAACGTTCATCCTCCATTTCACCCTCCTGGTGATTTTATATCGAAAGAAAAAGCCCTATGCCCTTCCCAGGGTCTCAAACTATCTCTGTACCAAATTTCATTTGAATCGGTTCAGTAGTTTCGGAGCCTATTTAATACAAACTAACAAACAATGAAATCTTTCATCTTTATCATATTAGCTAAGCTCTCTCCAGTGTCAGTCTGGCACTTATGTTTACTACTTTTTAATACACGTGTTTACTACTTTTTAGCTAAATACTACACGTATTGCTACAACGTACGTGTAGTATTTAGTAAATGTTTTCCCCAATTAGTATCTCCCCAGATTTTTATCCTCCTTTGTCACACGAAAAAAAAACTGAAGCGTTGAACCTAATAATCACTATTTGAAACGGCTCTTTTTTCTAGGCTTGACTAAGGATTGTGTTTTATTTATTTATTTATTTAATCTGAGTTCAAAAATACAGCTTAAGCTTTTGAAGTAAATTCCAATCAAAACTGTTACTTTATCCTGTCTTTGGCAACTGAAAATGAGATGCTGACTTCTTTGCAAGCAGAATTTTAAGTATACCCTTTGCCCTTTCTTACCTACTACCCTATCCGTAGGAGACAGACAGACAACTAAGTAAATTTTTTCGTCCCACTTAAAACAATTGGATTTTATTGACACTCATGTTTATTAACTAGTGGGTTCCACGTCACAGTGTCTCTGAAATAAATAGATTTTTCATTTATTTTTGATGCATTCTGAACCGACTTAAAAAGCGAGATTATCAGTTTGACCTGTACGTTTGTCCTTAATTATCTCGCAATTGCTGAACTGATTTTGATGCAGTTTTCAAAAAATTATTATGTTAAATTATTTTTTGATTCTTTTCGTTATTTTGCTTAACTATATTTTATCCAAATCCATCAAGATACGAGTATGTCCAGTAGCATAAGCGTGAAAACTCGTTTGACTTCCAAAGTCAAACACAACAGATAGCTGCTATTTTCGGGTATCATTTCGGAAAGGAAAAAGGAAGGAAACATTTATTATAAAGAAATATTTATTATTAATGTAATTTTTTTTCTATAAATAATTATTAGATACTATAGTGATAAATGGAATTCTTTTTTTTATAATTTGTAATCTGTGGTTTGAATGACAAACTTAACAACAGTATGTCTCTAGAACAAGTAGTCCTAGCGGCTGATAGCGTAACGCGCAATTTCGTTGTTTTTATTATTATTTATTAACCTCGATTTTGTAACAGTGAAGGTGTACAATTGGTAGACTAACGCCCCAAGGGTTAAGCACTCTAATAATATTACATTTTGACATTGTTTTATGGGCTCCAGCCAAGGCTTTCACAAAGATCTTTATCTCGAGTAAATTGTGCTAGCGGATCCTACAGCTTTGGTTTACTTTACAGATTAATTTAGTCTAGAAACAAATCATTGCGGTTCGAATCCCGCAAGGGGCAAATGTTTGTGTGATGAGCTGATGTGAAGTCATGGATGTTTATAAATGTATATAAGTATGTCTATCCGTTATCCTAGTCACCATAAGCACAAGCTCACGCTTAGTTTGGGGCTAGGTAATTGGTGTGTTTGTTGAAACAATTTATTATTATTATTGTTGCAAATATTTTGGAAATTACTAGATACCCTGTATTTATCACGTGTTAGCTTCTTTACGTTTTCTCACGTACCTTCTTAGATAACAATATTTCAGCAGGAAAAACAGGTGAAAGAATCAAATTAGGTTTCGCGGGCGAATATGCTATTTTCCCCATAATCCCACGGGATAATAAAGAAAAATAACAGTGTCCCTGCATCATTAGTCGGACCTGCCGCCCTCCGACCCATTGAGAGGGCGCACGTGATAACCCTCACTCCGTGTGGAATACGCGTTTATTCCTGGACGGGGCCACGAAAAATGTGGATCCTTTTTAAAAGGGAATTATTCTATTGCAAAGAGTAGTAATCTTACCTTACCTTATCGTGCACAGATCAGAATGATATTGACTGGGGACCCATTTTTTCTTTTTTATGCTGTTTTTATACTAAGTTAGTTTTTTGGTATGTTTTGTTTTATTTTTAAGTTTAGTTTTGTGTGTCTAGCAATAGGTTTGCTTTTGGTAGGTAAACTAAAAAGGTTTTTAAAAGCTTACAGCAGCTTAAAGCAGTTTTATCCTCTACAGCTAACATTTATTTATGGTACGTTTCCAAATTCGAAGTAAGGGTTTTATTGCTAACGGATTGCAATAATTTACTCTACTACCACCCAGATTTTGATATTACATATTTAGGTTTTCTAGATTATAGAGGTACAATTTGTCAAACCGTGGGCAAGATAATCCATGCCGTTGATTTGATTGTTGAGTGAATTTCTGTTAGTTTGAAAATGTTTTATTTAATAAAAAGGAATACCTACATAATTACACTTGGAGATCAGCAGCACTTGTTTTAAACAATCTGTAGGTATTATTTTATTTCACTATCGGGGCAAAGGTTTCTCTTAACTTTTAAATTAATATTTTTGAAAATGTTGTATCTTGTGTCTTATAAAATCCGCTCATCTTGTGGCCCCATGACTATGCATCGATTAACTATTGGGACTGACAGGTCGCGGATAGTTCAATTGGACGATATATTATTGTGTAAAGCACCTATTTCGAGATGTGTTTATTAAGTTTATTATGGATTTCAACCAAAGAGCTTTACTAAAAGCCGATTTCTTACTCGTTTCTCCACTTTTGATGTCAGTTTTAAAAAAATATCAGTTAGTGTTTATCCTTAATATTTGGATGGGGCCACACATTTTGTGGATCATTTTTAATAGAAAATTATTATATTGGAAACAGTAGGTAATATTAAATACTCGTACCTTACCTTATCGTGGACGCATCAGAATTAATCACATAAAATATGTATATATTTAAGCTTTATTGCACAACTAAAACTTTGTACAAAAGGCGGACTTAATGCCCAGTGGCATTTTCTATTAGTCATACCAATCATACAATATCATGAGTATTATCTTTTTCATCAACATTAATATCATCTTCTCGAGAAACACATTACGTAACATGAAGCCACATTCGGATCAATATCAGTACAGAAAATAAAAATTAGGAAAAGAATTTATAGGAAGGCCCAAATATGACATTATGCGTACTAAAATAATAGAAAATTCTAATAAGCGTGAGTTTATGATGGCCATTGATGAAAACACAAGAAAGCTCTCGACCACAAATATAAAGACACTTTATAGATCTGCTGTCCCCTCCGTAGTTGCTAAAATACACAGAGGGTCCAAACTTTGACAGATTGGTACAATAAAGCATTCAATATTATAACTAATACACATAATAGTATTGTTACTGTGAGGGAAAACATCGTGAGGAAACTTGCACATTCAGGCGATTAACTGTGTAACCGTGGTCCAAATAGGTCAGATGGCAGTCGCTCCACTGTAATTACCTGATCTGCTATATCCTCGATCAAGGACCAAAGCGGACCCTGAGCCCTCACTAAGGTGCATAACTGGGTTAAAACGCTAAGATGATGAAACATAATAATAATATAGTCACCCATTATATGTATTGACCAGAAGTGATTATTTATTATTTGTTGATGGAATGAAAAAGCTAAGCAATAATAATAACTAATAACAATGTCAACTCCTAATTACAACTTTTAAATTCTTTGATTATTAAAATCTTAAAAGGTTTGAATAACTGTATATTATGTAAGAGCTTTGTACCGTTTGGAGTCGAAACACTGGGTTCGTGGGGTCCCAACGCTATCTCTTTTTTCAAAGAGATTTCCAAGAGGCTAGTTGACATCAGTGGTGACCTAAGAGCTGGCAGCTACCTTGCTCAGCGTATAAGCATCGCTATCCAGCGCGGTAATGCTGCCAGCATCCTAGGAACCTTACCACCAGGACCCTTTTTATATTTTTTTTTTGTGTGTTGTATTAAGTAATTTATCTTAATTTTTATTAATAAGTTGTATATATAGTTAATTACGCTTTATATAATCATATATTGTAGATCATTTAATTATCCACAAATATTTTAAGTTAATTTTTTTAATTTCATGCAAAAAAAAGAGCTTATTATAACGGCCTCAAGTCCTTAGACTTCTCAGGGAAAATATTAATAGAATACTTAATTTGGTGTCCAATTTGACAACTTGTAAGGTCAAACCTAATTAAGTTTTTGTTAAATTTGATTAAAATAAGATTAATTTCGAATTGAATTATTCACAATTTGTTATAATTTTTTTGAGTGACTTAAGTCCTCCGAGCTCATTTGGGAGTGCAATCGCCCGAATAGCGAGAGGTCGTGATGATAGGTTCGCATCCCAACAGAAGTCGGTTGATGATTTCTTGTAAGCATATTTTACAATATATTTAAAAAGACCAACATTTAAAAGATACTTCTTCGTTTGCAAAAATGGTCATTCTACTTTAAATCAGAAGTAGGTTCTCGTAAGTATCATGTGGCTTTGACTACGTTACCCTAATTCTCTACAGACCCTTTGATACTTTGGTGTATTGATATACCATCCATCTTAGCTATGACTTTGACCAAACTGATGGTATAGCAGCAAAACAAATCTTAGTGATCGATATTCAATGGCACTGTAACGACGGCATTTAATCGAGTCATTTGCTTGATTATGTTCTTCAAAAGTATTAATTTTATTCCTTAATAACTTTGATGCTATGAATGAGTACTTTTATTTTATGCTAAAAAAATTTTTTAATTTTTTATTGGTTTTAGCTGCTCCTCTAAATCTTATAATAGTTTAGTATAGGGCTTTTCCATAAGGGCCGGGTATTTTTGAATTGAAATAAAAACACATTAAATGTTTACAACTGTATCATATTATCATTTTTCGAAGCTTTACTCTTTGGCATTACGCATAGATATCGCATAATTTAAATTACCAACTTGGCTTTGTATGGTAGCGTGAATACGAAAGGTCAATTTCTATTACTTTTTCACATAATGGCACCTCTATCTCATGACGCGTGTTATTTTATTCTTTAGATCTTCGAATGTTTTTGAATTGTTGTCATACACCAGTGATATCACAAAAATAATCAGGGAGCGTTGAATCACATGATATTAAAGGCCATGTCTGGTCCCCGAATCTGTTGACCATAGGTTTCTCGGAACGCACGAAACGTTTGACGAATGGAACCGCATTTTGATAGATAGTACAGTTTGTTAATTTTAACGTGCTGTTCAACTGTATGGGAACTCAACCTGATAAACGGCAATCTTTTAAAGACACTTCTAACCAAAATTGCGCCAAGACAATCTAAGTTGACTGTAAACGGCCAAAGACACCTTGTGCCTATTGGGAACCCTATAGAACCAGGTCTTAAACATCAAAACATATAGAAATTTTGATCATTGCTCTTAAATATTTGTATCAACATCTCAAAAAGATTTTGCTCCTCTTCTGCTAAAAGTAATATCGAACCCCTTTGAATAGTGATGACATTACTAGTCAATGATTAAGTTCCCTGTCGTTATAAACAGTTATAGCATTATTGGCACGCATTCCGGTCACACTGTGTCTCCTGGGACCAGGGGAGGACTAGGGGGAGAAATCTTGTGCAGTCATGTCGTCTGCAATTATCGATAGAATTACTATTGCACGTTATGAATTCGTATCTACGTAGGGGAAAAAAGACACAGCGAATAACTTGCAAAGTGTACGTATAACCATAGCTTCGAATATTGATAGAGGTTTTGATTCTCTTATTAGCATATAACGGCTCAGACAGTCTAAATCTGAACCTAACCTAACCTATCCTTATTTTTTCTATTAATTAAATATTTGTACTTACCTACCTACTTCTTAGATGGGATGAAGTAGATAGCAAACACAAACTTAATACTTTTTCAAATACAGATTAAGATAATATTTCGAAAAACAAATCAAGCTTTGGAATTAAATCTTCCGCATCACATTCTTCGTTGTCGTAACTCAAACACAAGTTCATTAACCCGAGACATAATTAAAGAAAGACAATATTGTATCGACAGAGGGCGCGCCTGAATTATTGCATTTCGGGCGTAAAGAAATCAGTTTGCTCTTTAATATTTACCGATTGTTTTCATCTCCAGTGAAATATTGCCATCCCATTCATAAACCACCAGCTTTACCAGACCTCTGATTTCTCCATTCATGATTTGTCTTTGTCTTAATCCACGGGCAGTTAAGGAAGGCTCGAGGGCCTCAAATTTCTGGTCATTCGGTACGTTAGTAGCGCTGTTAACAATACTTCGTGCCGCTTCATTAGAAATCGCTTCGAGCTCTTTAAAAGTAATCGTTAGTGTTATATCGCGTTTAAAAATATGGTTTTTATTTACGGATGCTTTATTTGCTTTAGATTTTTTTTTCGATTTGAACATCTCTATGAGTTCCTGTTTAATAAATAAATAAAAAAATGTTAACTATGTGTTATATGTAATTTCAGACCACAATGGCGTAACTATATTTTGGAATCACATACTTTAAGTTTATTGGCCTTGTTACTTTGACTCCAAAAGTCAAAGCCCTTTCAACAAGCATTGATTAAAATGATTTAATAATAGACTTACGAATACTATACTACTTTGTGTTTGTGGCATGTTCAAAAGGGACTGATCGAGACGCTGAAAGCAAAATTACGGGTTAAAATAGAAAAATTAATTACAGTGTTGACAATATGAGTAGACGAGTTAAAAGTAAACACAAATAAAATGTACGAGTATATTTCCTTTGAACAAAAATCTACATGGTCCAGATAACGAAAATAAGAAGTTAGTATGCTACTTTTTATTACGAAATATATTTTGTATTTTATTTTATTATTAAACAGTAGAAGATTTTGTTTTTTTAATGACCGTTGGCTTCAGCCTTTTTTATTTACAATTAACGCGTAAGCTCTTTAGAAAGTTTAAATTTTAAAGAAAGATTGATGCGACTTTTTCAATTTAGTTAATTGGAATTTAGCTATTAGTGATAGTAGTCTGGCTTAGTATCAATATGTACCTACATTATCACAGTCGATACAAAAATATTTTTTAAAGACAGCTGCGTAACATTGGTATCTGTATTTAAAAAATAACGCTTCCACAAAATTTATTTTAAATAAACAACAAATGTAAAATTGATAAAAAAAAGACCACAAAAACTAGAGTGAAAGAAGGAAATGGAAACAAAGCGTACATTTGCCTTCGCTTTCAAACTTCAGAAAAATCCGTGTCCGATCCGTTCGAGATATTTTGCCATGGTCTGGACTTATTCAATTAAATTAAATCCTACATATAGCGTTTTGCAACGAAGCAACGATACGGTCATTGTGGCTGAAATTGCTCCAATTCAAGAAATTGTTTAGCTCCGCGGGATCTTGAAATGAGACCTCTCTCGAAACTTTTCGCTGACATTGTACGTACGAGTGTACTTAAAATAAGTCAAGAAAAGCGGTGGAGTTATGAGTTGCATTTAGCTTCAAATGTTTTACATAGTAAAGCACACAATTGGAACAGTCACGCATGAAAAAGTCTTGGTCATCGAGAAAAGTTATAAGAAGACTGATTATATGGTAAAGGGGATTCAAAATATGGTATCATTCAAAATTTATCCAAATAGTTGACAGAGGTTTTCTATAATTCGTGTCTATCTTCATCCTAATGTCGCAGTTTATCATAATAAAATGGAGAATGATCTTTTATCATTGAATGCTAGAATTTGAGAATACAACAAATGAACAGCTATTTACTAAAATAGTCAAGGCCGTAATCAATTTTATAATCAAATTCATACTTTTTACTGTTCGTTCCTCACGAGAACCCAAATCCCGGGTTCATAAGCATTGTACGTAGCATACAGTCTGCTCCGTTCTCTTTATACTTTTAAACCGCTAAAATATTGTTTCTGGTGTACGCGATACCGCTGAGTCAGCGAGCGAACTTCGTAGATGTAAATTTTGAACTGGAAATGTCAATATCATCTCTACTCAATGAGAACTCAAAATTATAAGTTTTATTTTTTGTTGATAGATGGCGCTATTTATCTAAGTTGTACATGTGTATAAGTGTAAAAAATAATAAATACAGAAGCAAAAATAGCACGGGCAGATATTCGATGTACCTACTCACGCAAAAAGTAATTATTGCTACGCTCATTTGACTTCGTAGTTCGTACCTATAAAACGATTCAAGAATCGCTGCGCGGCGCGTTGGCAAGATAACAGGCCTATAGGAACAACATATTTATTATTATCTGTGCCTATAGAAAAATTCGCTGCTGTTGCAATAAATATCACAAAAAACTTTTTCATTCTTTAAGTCGTGAAACAATAAAAATCTTTAAAAAAAACAAGTCTTTGTCTATACTGATCATATTATCCACTTTTGCAATGTTTTATTAAAGCAATTAAGCAAAGCAAGAACTTAGTTATAGAAATAAATAGATAATTTTCCTGTCTCTTTTAGGCAGACGTAGAACCCTACATCCTCGTGACGCATCCCGTATTTTCCCACACAGAATATAACCCAACGCCCTGTGTATTGGAATAGCCAATATCTAGTTAGTGTTGCTAAAGCGTCGGCCGCAATCCTTGATATTGCCTGTTCAGTTTTGGTCGAACCTTCGATACAAAATACCTTTTCTTATAGTTTACAAAATATTGTGTATGGATAAACGCTGTAATCGTCTTCATGGGCGCTCTGGAGGTAAGTAGGATGTATATGATTTTATCTAATACATACAAAACGGGATGTAAGTTCTATCTGATAGACACAATCTATCAGTACTGTCTGATAGATATATATAGGTAGATTACATACCATTTTTCTGCGATAGTCTCAAGATAATTGGTGTGGTTGTAAAAAAAAGCTTAAAAGTTTGTTCTTCTTCTTCACAGTCGTATACCTCATGATTGCAGATCATATGGTGGAATGAGACACACACAACAACTTTTTTGGCAATTTTAAATGAAGTGGTTCACCATTGCCTTCTCCATTTCACACACTAGTCAACTAGTGTGCAGGTTTCCTCACGATGTTTTCCGTTGCCGTTTAGCAGCGATATCATTGGAAAAGACTGTACTTAAGATTTTATAAAAACACACACTAAAGGCGGGGATAAAACACACTCGGATGAGAAGTACAATTTACGCGCCTAAAAGATACAAATGTGTAAATTGGATATTGGAGGTCACAAAAATGTAAGAAAGTACAATGGTACGTAAGAGAGAAAACTCTTTTGTAGTTTAGAAAAATAATAAATAGTCATTCCTCAACTATGAGTTAATGAGATAAATCCTTAGCTAAACCACAGATAATATATACACTAGGCTAAACTCAGATTGTAACTGAGTTTATAATGAGTCGTTAAAATTCGCTATCTGATAGCGATAGGATAACATCATCAAGAAACAATTGCAAACACATTTTTGATAAAATCTTCAGGATAAAGGCTTTACACTCAAATAAAAACTAGTAGTCTAATAAAATATCGAAATGTCATACATTTTCGTGTTATTTAGAAATATGTTGGCGTAATGCCAGATAGGAAAGGCGACGTTCTTCAAATTGGTTCTTATATTGAAACAGTGTTAAGTTTGCTGTCTGTAAAATTGAAAATGCTGACTGCACAGTCCGATGTAGCAAAACTGTCATATTTCTGTGTTTTGGTAGCAGAGTAACTTCCGGTTCCATGAGAATAACACAAAATAGGTAATCGACGATAAAATACAAATTTTAAAAAAATAAAGTTTTTTATTTTATTTTAGTACCTACCAAAAACTACAGAACAAGCAAGTAAGTCACCGCTTGAAACTAATATCTTGATACCAAAATTATTGAACTACAACGATTACTTGTAATTCGATCGTAATATTTATTAATCACAAATTGTTTACGTCCAGCATGCATGCCTATTAACGCTGTGTCATTTTGTCATTTTCTTTTGACACTACAAAAGAGTAAAACTTTAAACAAGTTCATATTTATAAAAAATATATATTTTATTCGCATAATAATAAAATATATTTTGCTGTAGTAGCAACCCTACATGGTAGAAGCGTCGCAATTTTCCGAGAGATTTGAAGTTTTCAACACACCTGATTTATGTTCAACAGAAAACATATTTTGTAGGAAGAAGCTTTACATAACTGTTATAAATACAAAATGTAAGGGTTTTCTTGTCTGCTACAATATTTATTTAGACATCCTTAGAATTTAAGTGTATCTATTATATAAGTCTAGCCTGTTAAAAGATAAATTGTTAAACAAGTACCTATTTGAAAACAATATTTGGTAATTTTTGAATCGATTCATTGTAAATATGTGAATTGTAAAATAATTCAACTAACAACATCCAATTTGATACGGAACCACTAATTAATCACCCCGTGAACGTAACTCGGGTGAACCTGTGACATAGGCTAAGTTCATAATTGTATTCCGACTTTGGACAGCCCTTGATTGATTACCGGTCAGGGTTGTCGCAAGCCACAAGTTTGCTTGTTAGTTGTAAATTAAACGTCTGTTTCGGTGTAGTTTACTTAGATTTATCTCTTAGTTACTTTGTTTGTTTAGAAGTTTAGGACTGATTTTTAAATAGTAAAGATTTTTATTTTAAATAAAATATTGTACGACCGATTTGAAAATGACATCGCCCATCTTTGTCACTGGTTATTTAATGGCATTTTAGATATAACGATATGTATTTATATGATCAGTATTTTTTAAAATCTTAGTAGAAAAGCATCGAAATGTAAAAAAATAAAAATAGTAACTATAAAAAGGAAGTCATCATTACTGTTATTTTTTTTTACTTTTGTTATTCCTTAGATACTTACTTATTATATCATTACTTATGTATCAGTATAGAATTATGTTTAATAGCAAATTTGCTTTTGTTAGTTTATTTTAGGTATATATTATAAAACATTTTTCATAAAAATATCATTGTATTTTTGAACATCAAAATAAACAAGTTTAATAATACTATTTTTTGACAGCCCTTGATTGATCACCGGACAGGGCCGTCACACGTTCTATGTGTCCGAGTGCAAATTAGGTCAGTGCAATGTAGGTTGTTTATAAATTACCCGTTTTGGAGCAATTTTCGTGATTGGTTAATAAAATATGGGTTGTCTTCTTTAACTATTTCATATTATGTTTCTGGTTTAGGAGAGAGACATAGGTACTTATATATTTTTTCTTTTTAGTAAACAATGGAGAAAAAGTAAGTGTACTATAAAGTTTACAAAAACCTCACATAAAATCGAAAAAGAAAACATGCATAGCATTAGTAATTTTTTTTAAAAATAAAATTGTTCCAATAATAATAACCAGAGGTCGGAATTAGGTAGAGTTATTTATGTACTTGCATCAAAATGTTGATATTAATGTGGACCTTTTCGGGATTTCTAATGGACAATCTCGTGTGGCCAACAATATTACAAATAAATAATAATAAGAGATAGAAAAATGAAACAAAGATAATTAACATACCATTTTTATTAGTTTACATTAATTCACAATACAAATTATTGATTCTCTTCGGACATCCGATGTCGTTGATGTAAGTTTGGCAACGTCGCGCGTGCAGTAGTTTAAATTGTGTAAAATTAAATAACTTTTTATTTTAAACATTACGGCACTTTTCTGCTCTTTAAAAATAATATCGGGATTAGAGGCATATCCACTTTATTCTTTCGCTGTATGAAATTAGTGTAAGTAAATGAATAACTTATTCCGACCTCTGATAATAACCTACCCCAAACTAAGCGTGATCTTGTGCTATGGCGATTAGGATTCGATTTCTGTTTTGGACATCCCCTACTGGTTACAAGGTAAGTTTACTGATTGGACAGTGTAGTCATGTGAACTAGGCCAACATCTACCTGTAAGTCAATTACAAAGTCAAGTGAGATCTAAAGTTAGGATTTCTCGGGCCTCGACAATGTTCGTATATTAGAGTACTAGTGGTTCCCCGCGACTTCACCCGCAAGAGTTGGATTTTCCGTATAAACTTTCATCCCCTATTTCACCCCCTTAATGTTTTTATATCGCGACAAAATTTAGCCTTCGTCCTTTCCAGGGTCTCAAACTGTCTTCATACCAAATTTCATCTCAATCGGTTCAGTGGTTTAAGCGTCAAGAGGTAACAGACAGACATACACACTTTCGCATTTATAATATTAATAGTATATAATATATAGTATAGAGTATAGATAGCCATCACGCTTGTTTGCATTGTCATGCTCGCATGAGGGAGAGGGAGGGCTACAGAGGAGAATAGGGACAAAGTCATCCATTGATGACATACTCGTAGCTCTAATTTACTTAGGCCATATTCAAGTATTTTATTTTACTTGCCTTCCGATATCAATGAAATGTTTTCCCTTGTTATTCGCCAGTGAAAGTACGAAAGAGACACACCATTGGTAATACAACACTTTTTTTTAATTTTACAATTTTTTGCGGGCTTGATGTTTTAACGGAACGTCATGTAAATTTGGAGCATTAAACTTTAAGTTTTGATCATAAATTCAATTGCTCCAGCGATAAATTTGAAGCATACTTAATTTTGCAAAGGTCCATTGCCTTGATCGTAAAAATGTTTATTGCAGCATCTACAGGCTTTACAGACAAACGTTGGTATGATTTATATCGATATTAATAGTTTTAAATGTCTATTTTTTAATGATGAGCATTCGCTTTGCAATTCAAAGATTAGGTTACCTACTAATGTTTGTTTTTCAATTTTATGTTTAAAAGTAAATTACAGTTCAGCCACGGCCCTACTCTGTAAGGCGATATCCTTAATTTTCGACTATATCCATCCTTGTCACACCACGCAGAATGAATATGCGAGTGAATACGATAGATAGTTCCGGAAATACGAAAAACATCTACTAGAATAAGTTCTCTATCACAGAATAAGATTTGTACGAGCGCGGCGGTGCGACAAAATTTCGTTGAATCTAATACACTGCGAGATTTGTTCGCCAGACTTGTGCGACACACGGAATAAGCTGAATAATACACGACGCGATTTCCTTTTGTCGATCTGCTTCACGAATGCTGATTTTGACTCAACACTTTCGAATTGGTGTAAGGAATTGGAATAAGGTGCTTGTGGCGCAGTGGCGTCAGCGCTTTGTTAGTGACACCAAAGTTAAGCAACCCACGGCGCGGTCGTGATTGGATGGGTGACCATTCCGGCCATTTAAGTGACGTCCATGACAAGCATCCCCGTGATTCGGAAAGCACGTTAAGCAGTTGGTCCTGGACTAATATCTACTTAAGGACTAATATCGGTTGATATTAGTCCTTCCTTAAGTCTAGTCTGACAGTAAGGTTAGTCACTTGCCTTACATACACCCGTCTACCAATCCGCACTGAGCCCGCGTGGTGCAGTATGGCTCGTACCTCCTAATAGTTGAGATGAGGCCTATTCCCAGCAGTGGGATCCATATAGGCTAACTTTACTTTACGTTCGAATCGTATTTGTGACTGTTATCTACTACTTACGCGTGCCATAATCATTCAACGATATTATAAGCACTTTTAGTGTCTATGGCCTAGAATATTTACACTAGAACTCCACCGACAAGAGTTAAGCTTTTAAATTAGATGATAGGATACACTTCGCCTTACAAAATCAAAGCCTAAACATGGCTTAGTTAACTTCCAGCTGTTACATAACAACAACTTCTTGCCTTCTTCTTAGGTTTGCAACAGATGAATTTTTAGTATTGAAGTTTTTGCGAGAATATTAGGTACCTACAGTAAAAGTACGCATAATTGAATTTAAAGCTAAAAATATTAACAATGTTAAAAATTTTGTATGTGTGTACACAGTGCCCCAAAAGGTCCCTGCTGAAAATCAGTATTGTGACATGCTTCGCGCTGTCACGATTAATGCTGAGCAGGACCTTTTTGGCACATAATTGGTCTTTAATAAGTTTTATTTTTTATTAATGTTCATTTGCGTGCCAAATTTATTAAATTAAAAACTTTATGAGATTAGAGTAATGTACATTTAATTGGGATCTGATTTCAATTCGATTCGCCGAAAATTCTGATACCAAGAAGTTAGGGTGATACAAAATTCTCTGGCGCCGTGGGTTATAAAATATTATATCCTAAATAGTAGATAGGCCTTAGCTTAATAAAGTAAAATAACTTTATCAATTAGTCTGCGAGTCTTTGAATAAATATCAGTTTCACTATCACACGGCTTTAGAGAGCCAAATAAAATTTTAAGCTTGAATCATTTTGTATCATCCTAAATTCTTGGTATGACGATATTCGGCGAATCGAATTGAAATCAAATCCCTATTTAAAATTCTCGCGGTAATAAACCCAAATCTACCAACCTTGATACTTGTTTTACGACCGACCGATATTTATGAAAGCGAACCGAACTATTTACGATTCCAATCGTCAACTATTACTCACGCACAGGAAAATGCTATCCTTACGATTTCATTACAATAAATCTCGGACTGAGTTATAAAGTTTTGCGTTGGACCACAGGGCAGAAGAGAAAAGCCAATACAATAATATGCTGTATTACAGTCAGCGCATGTGTCATATCTTATGTTATTTATGCTTGTCTAAGATTAAATTTAGGTCAGACTGACTACAATAATTTAGAAACGTCAAATTAAGTGATGCGATTTTTAACGTATGTGTACAAGTTTGCGTGTTTTCGTCTAACTTTAGTCGTCATCGAATGACATCCCTACTAAATTGTCTATGTGTTCTCTAATTTCCTTAGCAACGGACAGCTGTTTTGTCTGACTGACCTTTCTGAATTAATATAGTCTGTCTTTTTTCGTTTGTTTGACAGAGAAAGAGAGAGACTGAACCGAAATTTAATCTTAGACAGGGCGCATTAGAATTGAACCCATTATACACTGAAAAAAATGATTAGTTAACTAACTAAGCGAGTAACTAAAGTTTGGCTACTAGTAGGCCGTAATCTAGTGACTTGCAATTTTCTGGCTATCAATAACAACCTATTTTTGTTACTGATAACTAGGAGATGGTTTATATTTAACAAAAAATGACTTATAATTAATAGAATCAGGCGTTACTTTGCGGAAATCCATTATCAGATGGGAAAAATGACTTCCCTACAACGAAACCTTCAACTAACATAACTAGTTTGGTTGATCCTTTTTTTCAGGGTAGTGCACAAGTGTGTGCGCAATTCACATGTGCACTGGCTGTTCCTTCACTCTCATAATTATGTGAGACAGCTGTCCGACATGACCGAGGAGAGATCTGCGTAGGACCAACGGCCTAACGTGTTTTCCGAGGTACGGGGATGAAAACACCACCACCTTTGAGTTATTTCGAGTTATTTTAAGACAAAAAAAACCCAACACTTTCGGCTCCACCCGGGATTTGAACCCGGCACCTCGTGGATAGTACCCGGCATGCTGACCACTGGACCAAAGAGGTAGTCTTATTAGCCATATCTTATTCGTCGTTTAAAACAACAATCTTTTCTTTTTATCCCGACAGTTTACTATACCCAAAGATTATGAATACTACGGACACTCCGACAAAAGGTTAGTAGCTAGAACCTGCTTTACTACAAAAACTTAAAAGTGTCATTTAGTATTTCTAGTCCACGAATTATAAGGCGTCCTTGCCATTCTTAAAACAAAACCAGTCCTAATTAAAAATAGCATAACACTTCAGTAAATTAAAGATAAGTATACCTTAGTATACTGCAAACTTAAAATAAGCTTTGAGAATCTTTTGAGGGGTCAATCGAATAAATTTTGAGAATAGTACTTTAAATCAATTTTAACTTTTTAAACTGCAAGTTTGCCTTCCATGCTTTTGTGCGAAGAACACTGTCCGTTTATTCTTGGCTGTGGTTGCGCAGAACGAGACTAAACTAAGGAGATAATGTTCTCCGGTCAGGCCATTCTTTAAGCCGGGACTCAATCTACAAACCAAATTAAACTCTGCTACCAAACCAATAGAGACAATTTTGACCTGACCGAGTTTCCCTTCAGCAATCCAGAGTATTTGATAAATACAGCCTGATAGGCTCAAAGCGATAATTGATCCATTATTTAAAAGGAAGTGATAAGTTTAAATCTTAGTCTGTTATCAAGGAGAAGATTGGATGTTTTCATCACGTAAATGGTGCTAAAATTGTCCAGTCTAAAACTTTATTCCTTATGGTATCAGTTATAATAACATGTAATGAAAGGCTTCTTAACTAGTATCTTAACTTCTTAACTAGTATTAAGGGTAAGGGTACAGCAAATTACCTAAAGAACTGCTGAAGCTCAAAAGATACAAAACATGTGCTGTCACCAGAATATTGACGGGTCATTGCAAACTCAACAAACACATGGCAACCATGAAGTTGACCGAGGTCGCAATGTGCCGATTCTGCCACTCAATAGAAGAAACGGCATGCACATACTCTGCTCATGCGGACCGCTTATGAGCAAAAGAAGTATCCATTTAGGGCAGCATATAATGCACCCGGATAAGATAACAGAACTCACTCTCCGAAAAATCTGGCGATTGAATCCAGGTTCAACGGGCATAAGTAGAGCTATAATCAAAAGGGCTGTCACAATAGACCAACCACTGGCCGAGCTGGCTTGTTGACTTGGCTCAAATTTTCAATAATAATAAATAACTATAAGCTAAGATTTGGTACTTGGCTGCGTATTACAGTCCCGTAAAACGGTTTACGACAAAGCATAATCCGGATATAAAATCCAAAATTATAACGGTTGCGTATCGGAGCCACCAAAAATCGTAAATTCGAATACCTCAATGTAAATGCCATCAATTTATTTTACATTTCTCATATTTTTGTTTAGTTTTCTCAATTATTTTATATGTTCAGACGTTGCATAGAGCTAAGAAGGTTTATAGTTTAAAAATCGTAATATAGAATCTACGAGTACATCACACCCGTAATGAAAAATCGTAATTTTATCGATTTGTAAGGAAATCATTTTAAGTGTTAGATTTGAACATCAACATAACCTTAACATACCTACTAGGTAATTCATATAACTTTGTCCCCTGACTGCTTGATCCATATTATGAGTTTTGATAGATGTATCTTGTGATGCTACAACCACAGTGTCTGTGTTAATAGTGCTACCTCAGCATGACGCAAAGTATTTTAATATCAACTCTATTTTATTTTCATGCTAAAATTATTTTATCCCTCATCCACAACATTAACGGCATCTTTATCTCATGCATTTGATGTACGTGACTCAGTTTGCGTCGACGGCGTTAAGGTACTTAAGCTTATTACTGAGTGCAAATCCTTACACAATACTATTGTTGATATCACGTGCCCAACGGTTTTGATGTTCTGTGGCAATGATGCATCTGGCATCGTTATATGATGGTGAAGACCAGAAATATCCATCTGCCGCAGTTAATCAAAAATACTGATAATAAGATTGGTGGGCTACTGGATGACACATCATATCGCGAGTATTTACGGTCCATACGATTCGTTCGCCTCGGCTCAGCAAGTTTGTGTCACCTTTACTGAATATGGCCATATTCCATTAAGTGGGGTAGTGTGTATAATTTCGGATGCAATAATTATCTCCGTAATCGTATAACTCATGACGTCGTAACTAGTGACTAATATACAGGGTGTCCGGGTTTCGTCCGGTTTCGAGATAATTTAAGGGCCTTTATTTACCAAATTTTAAAGACATTTTTTTTGACAAAAAAAAATGAGTTTTTTTTTTTTTTAAATTGCATTTTTGGGTTTGTTTGTAATAGTTTTAAAAAACTACTTAACTGTTTTAAAATTTTTAGCAACAATTATTATTATTTTTTTCTCTATGACGGTTAAATTGAATTGATCTTTATTTTACTCGATAGGCCATAGCATAGCGTTACCTTCCAAAATGATCATTTTCATAACTTTTAGGACCTCCAGATCTGGCTGCCATTTTAAGAAAGGGGAGTTAGACCCCCAACATAGGGGTTTTTTGTCGATAACATTTGATGATAATATTTTCATCTGGTCCTCACAGTATGTTAATTAAGATCTATAACCACTTGCCTAACGTGATTAAAAACTCAGAAACGCCTACGCTATTTTACAATAAACTAAAGAAAATTCTAATAGATAAATGTTATTACAATTTAAAGGAATTCTTTGATGACAGACAGATGAATAAATTTATAATTTGATGTTTTAATTTAAGTTTAATATGATAGTATATAATTCTAAGTGACTAGCGCTCATTGTTGTCATGCCCTTGCAGGGCGTCACATGTATACCTACCTTTATTATAATGTACCAACTTAAAATGTAATGTGACTATGAACAATAAATGATTTGATTTGATCTACGACCTACAATCCTACCGCGTAACTCAGCAGACATTTAGCCTCTATCTCACCTCATGGTAAGCGACGATGCGGTTGAGGATGGACAACATTATGTCTGACAAGAAACATCCTATTCACTCTGTTCTTAAAGGTACCCTGAGCATAGTGCTTTAAAACTTCCTCAAAGCAATAATTGCTTTCAAACAGTAACAATTGCTTTCAAAATAACACCAGAAAAGCATTGATAGTTTCAAAATATTAAAACAAATGCAACTTGTGCTTTATTGCTTTGGAATAGCAATCGTTATTGCGATGCCATTAAACTTAAGTGGTAAGCATGCTGTTCCCCTGGTAACAGGATCACGGAGGTCAGATGGCAGTCGCTCCACTGTAATTACTTGATCTGCCATATTCTGGATCATGGTCAGTGCACCCTGGGCCCTCGCAGGCGAGTGCGCAACCGGGATAACGCTTCGAGGGTGATGGTGGTAAGCCTGCTGTTAATTTTTTAGCGGGAGTGGTTTTTTAAATTAAAGCACGCAAGCATCTCCGTGCTTAGGAAGGCACGTTAAGCAGTTGGTCCCGGCTAATATCTCTTGGTATTAGTCGTTAAGCCTAGTCAGAGGCCCTAGGGCGGCTTGATAACATCTGACAGTAAGGTTTGTCACTTGCCTTACAGACACCCCTCCACCAATCCGCACTGTGCCCGCGTGGTGGAGTATGGCTCGTTCCTCCTCATAGTTGAGGTGAGGCCTTTTCCCAGCAGTGGGATCTAATAGGCTGACTTAACTTTTTAGTGGTTTTTTATTGCCTTCTCAATTTCAAAAACTAGCCAAAAATTAAACCACTGAACCGGTTCCTTCATGATGTATTATTATTATTCTTCGCTGTGAAGCAAAGTAGCTCGTTACTATAATTTACAATTTACATTATAGCCTTTACTACTGAGCAGGTAGCGCTTATGAGAAAAGACAAAGTATCTGTTATTGTTGGATTTGCGCTGCGCCGCTCGTATAAAAAGATTAGTGCATATTAAACAGGATTTGTTGGTTTCGCTGTACATCTGGGCGAATCGTAAAATGTAGCAAATAGGAAGACGCTAAGAATTTAAATAAAATATGGCAGTGTGTTACTTAGTAAAAAAATATTTACCTTATTCTTAGGTCTGGGTCTCTGAGGTACTTTGACAGCAGTTTATATGCATTTTATATGGAATGTATACCGCTTTATAGCTGTCAGTGTTCTTCAGCTTCAGCTTAATAGTTCTAAAACGTTATGGTATACAGACTGTCATTGAAGGAAAACGCTCTGTATACTTGTATTTCGGTCAAATGACAAATTTTAATAATAAAATCGATGGATCTATATAAATAAACGAATATTACAGTTATTTTTAATCATTGTATTTTTCGAACAACATCTACTTTAAAATATCCGAAAATAAATTGAATAGAAAGATAACGCAACTTTTGCGCACCATTATTAATGTTGTTTGATTCATTAACACAGAAAAATATTAAGTATAAGCTTAAGGATTACTTTCTCAAATTACTGTAATATTGAAATACCAGATACGCTACTTAAATTTTTTGTTAATATATATAAATGTAAACAGTGTAAACTTGTTAGCTTTAGTTACAAACTTTAGTGGTTTTTAAATGCTGTTTTAAATATTTGTGTAACTGTTTTTTAAATGATAAATAAATGAAAAAAACTTTTCACTTGATCGTTGCGTACGCAGTTTTTGTGCGTGCGTTTTTTTATCTACATGTAAGTGAAATTAAGCAAGCGTACCTACGATCTTTCATAGAGGATAATGTGAAAAAAATCATTTTCTTTGTATATTAGATCGATTAAGGTACTGATTCTGAGTAGCTCCTGAAAAAAGTGCAGAGAGTAAGGCATGAACTTTCCTCGATCACAAAAAAGCCCGTTGAAAACGAAATAAGTAAGTTTGTAAAAAAAGATTTCCAATAACTTCAAGGCTAAGCATTTTCATTTTATAAGACCGATTAGGGTTCAAGAGTGCAACTTATTCTTTTCAAATTTTATTTAAAAAATTCTTAGACCAAAGTCAAACTCGGTCCGCGTCTCGAAAGGAGGGTTCAAATGAATTAGCCATTCAATCTCACGGTACATTCTCTTTAATCTGTCGAAACGACGACAAATTTACTGCTACAGATTTTCATTTAATTCTCCCAATGTTAGCTGTTTCTTTTATTCAGCCGTGAATGAGCGACGGATTAAACGGATTTCTGTGGTATTTTATTAATAAAGTTATTTTATTAACGAAAATAACAATTCATCTTAATCATCCTAGCGTTATCCCGGTTGTGCACTCGCACGCTAGGACCCAGGGTCCGCTGACCATGATCCAGGATGTGGCAGATCAGGTAATTACAGGGGAACGACTGCCATCTGACCTCCGTGACCCTGTTAACAGGGGAACCTGACCAGTTTTACATCATGGTTACACATTCAGTCGCCTGAATGTGCAGGTTTCCTCACGATGTTTTCCCTCACCGAAAGAGCATCGGTTAGTAAAACAACTAATGTACATAACTCAGAAAAAGTCATTGGCGGCACGTGGGATAGAACCGGTACCTCCCGCATGAAAGGCAACCACCGACGCACCGACGGAAAGAAAATAACAATTTAATATAAATATAAACAATTTTAAAACCTACTTACTAACCAACGAATAAACCCGTGTCCTTGAGGCAAGGAGGCAAGGATGCTGGCTGCGTTAATGCGTTGAATAGCAATAGTTGGCCTTTGAGCGAGAAAATAGCCAGCTTTATTATTTGTCAAAACTGAATTTAATTTGGGTGTCATTTTCCATTTTTTTTTATTAATTGCTTATTTTTTAGTTTCATATTAATTGCTTTATGTATGCTTTACTCTTTATGACTGTGTTCGTATTCTCGACAGCTGGGAATATTGTCAAGAAAACCGTTAATTGATGTTATCTGACTGTTTAAAAATTGGTAACACAGGTCTAAGTATGCGCTCAAACACACCAAAAATAATACTTTAAAAAATTAACCAATCGAAATAAAATAATATGAGAGGACTTCAGAGGTGAAGGGTCACTAAACAACTGAATAGGGCAATACTTAGTTAGAAGGAGATGTCATTGTGTTTTTAAAACACATTAAGACCTGAGTTCACCAATCCTTACACAGCCGGTGAACTACGATTGACGGTCACGGATTGACGGTACGGTTGACAGAATTCCCTTACAAAATATGTAAAATAATTCTAAACCGGCCGATTAAAAAATAAAACTCCAGGTTAAATACGAAAACTAACGCCAAGGATAGTAGGTAAAACATCATTTACATTTAATTTGCCTGACGTTTGTTTTGGTATAAGCTCCTTTGACTACTTTCAGCATAAAAGTTGAGCAAAGAGATACGTGACGAGCAAACCGGCTAAGTGCGAGTCAGACTCGCCCATGAAGGGTGCCTATATCTATACAACATTAGACAACTTTTAATTTAGTTTTAAAAATCGGCAAAAATCACGTTAGTTGTAGGAGAGCCCCACATAGTTTTTAGTATTTGTTGTTATATCGGCAACAGAAATACATATTCATCTGTAAAAAAAAACATTTATCTAGCTGCTAGCTGTTACGGTTCATAAGATACAGCATAGTGACAGACACTGGAGTCTTAGTAATAAAGTCTAGTTTAAACCCTTTGGATGCGGAACTCTAAAAAGCAGTAAACTAGAATACAATCAAATAAAGTATGATTCAAAATCAAACAAACCCTAACCAAACCATATACATTGCTATCTCCCAAACTGAAACTCCCGTTCTAAAATGATTCGGCAAATGTTTCAATTGATATGCATAAGTGGCAAGGCAAGTTATTTAAGATGATGCAGTAAGTTTGGCGCACGAAACTTGAGCTGTCAGTAATTTAGTATGTAACGTGAATTTCAATAGTTGAATGCCTGAGCTGCGGTTAAAATGCAGTTTGGCAACTTATATTACTTCTCTTTGTATACTATAAGACGGATGATGTTTGGTCTAGCATCTAGATCAGAGTGTATCATTCTGCTGAATTTATTCCTTGTCTATTCGTGTTTGTATCTCCTCAACATTATGAATAAATCACTGGTGGAAACTTGTTAGGCTTCAGCACTAAACATTATCTGTTTGGATGTAAGATAAACAGCTGTTTGTTTTCCTAATAAAGATAAATAAATTAATTTGTGGATTATAGATATTAGAGAAACTTCTCAACAAACGTTAGAAACAAGAATAAGAATTTATCTTACAAGTGAAATAATTAAGAAATTTGAAATATCGACTGCCGTTAGAACGAAATTCAATTAAAATGTCAACTAATCACGTTTTATAGGTAAGCCCGCTCATAAATGCTACTATACTTGTATATATTTGAGATAACCGCATAAAGACCTTTCAAATAATATATTTATATAAATATGTAGTAGTAAGAAGTTTTTTTTATTTTATTTAAAAAGATGTCATTTTGCAATAGTATATTTTTTTAATTTTAACAGTTTAGATATTTTATGTCACCTGCAATGGTGAAAGGAATCTAACGACACCACACACATTTAAATTGGCTCAAGCGTTAAGAAGTCACGGTGGAATAAAGAAACGTACATACATACATGAACCCTGAAAACAATACACTCGTTTTTTTGGGCACTCGTGTAAAAAGAACTACCTCAAAAGAGTTGACATGACGGCAGGTACTGATCTCACCAAGTAAATTTTTGAGATGTAGTGTTCTTGAGAAACGTAAATACTACGAGTATTTACGTCCAGATTGATAGTGAATGTATTAACAAAACTTTGTACTATTACAAAACAGTATTGTTTCCTAAAAATACATCTGTACAAGCACTGAAATCGCCAATGAAATCGCCTGCTTAAAGGTCAATTTGCCTTCATCCTGCATTCAATAGTTAAGACGTTTCAGAATTTGCACTAAATCTCTTAATTGTAATTTTAAAAGCATTTTTAATAGGTTACTTAAACCTATTAAAAATGCTTTTAAAATTACAATGCCGCGTCATATAATGTAGAAAGGCACAGTCAAATCTTACGTTTACGTTACCAAATAACCTCTCTTTATTATTTACTTTCCCACGGGCCGTCAGCCGGTACGGATGGCTTAATACTGTTGTATTTTGACATGTAATTCACAGCCAGGGCTTTAATGAACTGGTCATTAGTGTTGGACTCGGTCAATTAAGGCCACGCCGTCACACGACATGGATAGCTTGGTACAGTTGGCAGCACGTCAGGTTACTCATGTGAACTACGAAAACAGCTTTTATTACTTAGGGAATAGAGGTGATCTCAAGGTCAAAGTGGGTTGTCTGACAGAGTACGACCATGTCTACGTTGTATGTACCTACAATATTTGTCGATCACGGTAATAAAAGTGTTCAAAATTAAAAAGTACCTAAAGCTATTTTGTATAGAATACTACATCTTTGGGGATAGTCGAATGCTCGTGATAAAATGTTGTACTATTAGTTATTATAATTTTCTATCTATCTATACCAGCCTTTGGGTTCGTCTTCGAACATAGGCCTCCTCTTCAACGTTCCACAGACTTCTGTCCCTGGCCACAAGCATCTAGTTAATTTCAGCCTGTTGCCGGATGTCATTTGTCCATCTTTTAGGCGGTCTTCCTCTGCCGCGGGTGTCATTGCGGGTTCTCCACTCTAGGATCTTCCTAACCCATCGATCGTGGTTCATCCGTGCAATGTGTCCTGCCCATCTCCATTTACGGCTCTCAATCTCTTCGACCACGTCGATGACCCCTGTTCTTTCTCTGATCCACTCGTTTCTTTTGTGATCTTGTAGAAAAACGCCAAGCATCTGTCTCTTCATTGCTTGTTTTGCAACGCGAAGTCCCTCAGCAGACTTTTCGGTATTATAATTTTAGCTCATAACAATTATTTATCGATCCTTATTTATTTCGGTTACTATAACCTGTCCCGGTTTCGTAACAGGAGTTTCTAGTACATATTTTCGATGCAAAAGGTCCTCTACATATTGAAATAATGACCTATTTAGGCTAAGACCATCAAATAACTTAAGGAATTAAAAACTTAGCAGTAATTTAGTGGGTTACGTACATTTTCAGATATATTTCTTAAAAAGTTAATTTCGGAAACTAAGAGACATCATGACTTAAAACGATTTTCTAAGCAAACTTGAGCATTTAAATTAATTGTATAACTGACGTTATGACAGGAGTCAATGGGACATTGTTTGTGCCCGTATCTCCTTGGACATCAATATTTTGAGCAACACATATTAGGCGTTGCCAACGACCATTGATTCGAGGTATGATTGACGAGCCCGCATCAAACTTGTTATTGATAAATTGATAGACAGGTTCTGACATGGCCCTGTAGAGTGAGTCAGTATAATGGAAAAATTAGCAAACCATTCCGCATTGGCTACGTTTTTTTTTAAAACAACTTAACAATAAACAACAACAATTTGAAAGTAAATATATAAATTGTTCCAACAATCACACCAATTACCTAGCCCCAAACTAAGCGTGAGCTTGTGCTACGGTGACTAGGATAACGGATAGACATACTTATTTATTTTAACTATATTGCACCAAAGAAGAAAGTACAATTGGCGTATTTAATGCCTTAAGGCATTCTCATACACTTGATGATGATTATAATGATGCATGTCCCTCATAAGGGACATAGGGCTCGAAGAAGAGATTTCCACTGCTTTCTATATTGCGCGGTAGCTTCGTCCTTTCAGCCGAGACCAGTTGATGCAGCCTCTTTCTCAACTCATACACATATTGTACGTTTATAAACATCCATGACTTAGGTACAAATGCTCGTGCTCATCACACAAATATTTGCAGGATTCGAACCTGCAACCGCTGATTTTGTAGTCCGGAGCGCGAACCACTACACCAAAATGGTCAGCATCAATATGGCGGGATCAAGCTTCTGATTCAAACTTTTTTATATCAGGGTATAAGTGCTTCATTTGTACCATTTGTACCCTGACCTAGACATTTGTACAAATGAAGACAAAAACGGCACATCGCAATTTTTCTGGTCCCGCCACTATGACGTCAAAGTGGCGGGACCAACTTGAAGCGCTGCACAGACAACCATAGTTCATTGAACGCGATTAGTACTGCATTTGTACTTTCTATATACTGAACTGTTATCTTAGTAGTAATAACAGAATTAAAGCAATTTAATCAAAAAGCTGATCCCGCCATTTTGACGTATCAGTAAATTGGTGCATTCATATCAAAGTCGCTAAATCACACAAAAATACACATAATAAGACTTTGTACTAGCTGAGTACATGATCGTGATGTTTGCCTCAGATTTGTAAGCCTTGTAGGGAAAAAGTTATCATCAATTTGTTGCTTCATAATCCGTTTGGCATGTAAATAGGTGAAGGGGGACCAGAAAAATTTCGATGTGCCGTTTTTGTCTTCATTTGTACAAATATCTAGGTCAGGGTATAAATGGTACAAATGAAGCACTTATACCCTGATATGAAACATTTTGAATCGGAAGCTTGATCCCGCCATCTTGATGCTGACCCAAAATGATCGTATGCCTGAGAATAAGGCCAGGGTACTAAATAACACCATATAATAACGTAGGTGAGTAGTTTGGCTCATAGATCTTAAAACGGAATAAAATATTTGACCGAAAATGCAAAGATCCAAAACGGCTTTAAACTCCGGAAGTATAGATAGGTAGGTAGTGGGCTCAATTCCAATGCGCCCTTTTTAAGATTAATTTAGGTTTAGTCTCTTTCTTTCTCTGCCAAAGCTCTGCCAGCCTATAATAATTTAGAAACGTCAGACTAAACAGTTTTCCTTTGTTAAGGAAATTAAAGAACCCATAGACAATTTAGTTGGGATGTCATTCGATCACGACTAAAATTAGACGAAAATACGCAAAAACATGTAAAATTACGTGAAAAATCGCATTACTTAATTTGACGTTTCTAAATTTCAATTGTCTCATAAAACTTTGAATGGGACCAGCAAGATGTGGGCAAACATAGTGAAAACAACCCGTACACAAGTTACGTAATTGTAGTTTACGAGTATTTATTTATAGTCAACATGTTCTTCATATACTCAGCCAAGAGCCCAAAAAAGATATAAAGTCCCAAATCCAGTAACTACCGTCGAATCTATCATTCGCGACAATCGACTGACCCGTTTGTTCGCAACAATGCTACAATCGTCCACTCTACAAAGGTGAACTTGACGTACAGTATACCGCTCGTCAACGTATCCAACATTGATGCATATTCTCAAATCATTTTCATCTTTACATTTTATGTAATAAAGTTTAAATTCAGTTGTGAAAATATTTCGTGTCGTAATAACTTGATGTGCAATTGTGTACAAAAGTATGAAAATAAACAGCCGCCATCAATCATTGTGTACAAAATTAAACGTCACAGTCCTGCCCTGTACTGGACACATGCAGGTTAGTTACGGAATATAGATTAACGAACAATATTTGATGACACTACTCGTGTACTCGTTACTTTTGGAGCAGAATGTTAACAATTTTCGTAAAAAAATAAAACAAGTTTTTCGAAGGCCGTTTCTTATTTCTTTTTCGGTTTGCGGTGTCTGTTTTATTAGGTGTTATTTTTTAAAAGTTTATTTTAAGAGTTTCTTATTGGCCAGTGGCATGCAGTTAAAGAAGTTTTCAAAATATTTTTTTTTACTTAATTTAAACAGTTGTTGTATATCAATAGTATCCTTACTATAGATAATACTAGAACAAGAGATATACTAATCAACACTGTCTAGGGATGTTTTGGATATAATAAAACTATATTTTGTATATAGACAGTGTTGATGTGTGTATAAAACTATCGCTATTATTGATACATAAAATGAATAGTCTTAGGTCTTAGGTACAACTATTGTGTAGTCAAATACCTATCGATTAACTATTGATAGGCAACACCAAATCAAATGCTAAATGCACTAAAATATTCATACTCATTAGTTTCTACCTAAAATAAAACAGACAGTTCGTTTCGACTTGTTGCTTAATTCATTCGATTCTCTATTTCTGTAGATAACCTATTTAGATCCGCATGCAACTCACTCATTAATACAACATTTGTCTCGGCAAGAGACAGAACTCCTTCCTCATTCACCGTTATTAATATTGTATCAGCACAGTGCAGAATTGGACAGTAACCAACAACAATAGTATTTATTCGCATCTTTATGACTTGGTATTCCAGCAGAGGCCGCGCTTTTGAGTTTTTATCTGAGACATAGAAAATCGCGTTTTACAATCTGAAAAAAAAATGTATTTTATAAGAATACTGTCAGAGTTGCATTCAGTTACTTGATAGAATAAAAAACAGAAAACTACATCTATTTGCGTAGTTTTTTTCCAATTAATTGACTTAACTCATATTTTATTGTTTGTGTGTGCGATATCTTATTTCCCTCTCCACAGATATTTAATGATTCTTCGTACTCTGATTAAACAAAAAAAAGCTACGCCATCTCACAATAGCCAATAGGCTATTGTGAGATGGCGTAGCTTTTTTTTGTACAAAATACCAAAATGAAAATAATAATTTTCATTTTGGTATTTTCAAGCGATGCCGAAGTGATGCCTACCAAAATGACAATATGGTATCATAAATTATTGTTTTTAAGTGATAAGCATTCACTTTGCAATCTAATTAGATATTTTTTCAAGTGCGAAATATCTAATATAGTATGAGTCCTTATTTGTGCGCAACTAAGTTACTGCTACGAATTTTAACTGTGCCATCGTAATTATTTCCATCCTTTTCTCGATCGGCTGTGACAGGATCGTAATTAGATTTATTATGTGAAAGTAAGTTTCATGAAATTAAATATTGTGCGTCCGTCACTTTAATAATGTATCGTGATTTACGAGTGTGTCCTTGATCGATCGATGGAAATTATAGTTTTTGCAACATAAATCAAAGATAAATTGCTGGCGGTGAAGTGAATTGCAATTTGTTTTAGATTTGGTTAGGACGGAGAAAAAGTTTGATGTATTGCTCGGAAGTTTGTTTGATCAAGTTGTTTAATGAGTTTTAAAATAATATATTGTAAATGTTGCGCTCAAATCTGTGGTTAAGGTAAAAAATATGTTCAGCACGACTTATTACCTGCTATATCTGTATTATGTACCTGAAAATAATCTAATGTCCTCCTAGCCGAATTTCGAATACAGCGGCTTATCTCAACCGAGATTAGTCAACTGCGCGGGAGATGTTATAGTGCGCAAGTGTGTGCGCAATACACAGGTGCACTCTCTGTTCCTTCACTCTCATAATTCGGTGAGACGGTAGTCCGACATAACCGTATAGAGATCAGGCGCAGGACCAACGGCTTAAAGTGATTTCCGAGGCATGGAGGTGTTAACACTACTAACTTCCTGATTTCGGAGCTGTGTCTGAGTTATTTCAAGACAGAAAAACCTCAAACACTCTTGGCCCGTCCTGGGATTCGAACTTGGGACCTCGTGGATAGTACCCAGCGTGCTGACCGCTAGACCAACGAGGCAGTAATACCTGAAAAGAACTAAAATAAGTAGTTAGGCAAACTTAATCTACAGAATGTATATAGCGTAGGTATTCTCACTTAACACCTCAAATGGATTGCTACCTAGTCTGCGCCAAAAGGCTATTGAGCTTTTAAAACACCGACCCAGGAAAAACGTGACCAAAACAAACAAAAGACAAACGCGTACAAAACGCGTTTCCCAAATTGCTAAGCTGGAAAAACACTGCGACAAATTCCCAAACGAAAAATGCCCAGCAAGGCTACAGCGGTCGCCAACATGGGCGTTAATACACACGAAATACATAAATAATAACAGATATTCGGCTTAAGCCGCGATAATGGCATGGCGTATAATATAATACAGGTTAAAATTATATCCAGAGAGCCCATAAACGAGGATTATTCTGCAGCCGTTGACATCTGTTATAACGCGCTGAAATATTACTAGGCTGTGTTACGGATGCCTCTGCCGCACATTCTGAAACAGTGAAGCAATAATTAAGGGTTATTTTATTGTTATTTTCGGTTGTAATTACAACCCGTTCGGAAGACAAACTGTTATTGTAACATATCCGACTATTTAGAGGAGGGTACACATTTAAATGTGACCGTGGAAAGACTATTATGGGAATGTTTTAATAGAGCGGCATTAATAACGTAATACGTTATACTGGCGCTACGTGGTGGGTTGATTATGACGGTACTAGTAATTGTATATTTTTTTGCTTGTCTATTATTTGTTTACAGAATTAGTATCTTATAATTATTTATTTCTCTAAAAAAATACAAGTTACTGTAAGGGATTTACAAACGCTATCCATTGCTACTGTGCGCGCGCATCTCTCACTCGCACGATTCTCTCTGTACGCGGATTGCTTGTGAATTACTGTGATTTATTAATGAAAATATGTTTTAACTGAGCTCCCGTACATTACTTAAACTAGAGAAATAAAAAAACACTTACGAAACATCATTGGGAAATGCAGATACATACATGCATGTTACATTTCACGAATGGATTACATTAATATTATACCATAATTACATTTAAAGCATTCATTAAATTCAAATACAATAATACGTAGCACAAAAAGTAAATTTAAAATATACCAATGCAAGTTAGCAACCAGTACTTTATAAGCACTGAAAAATGTGGGTGGGGTTGGCAAAAGTTTTGGCTTGCCCTGGTCTGATTTTCGTCGCACCTTACCATGCTAAAAACTGATTGATTGTGAAATCTCATAATATATTCGTAGATGATAATAAGTCTCGCAGTACTTTACGAAAATCTATGTACCATGTAAAGAAAAATTCTGTCCTACCTGCAATGATAGTGCATTTAAAAAGAGGTAGATAGGTCATTAGCACGCGGAAATTGATTGCCTCAAATTAAGCACTTTGTTAAATTTTGCATTCAAACATGATATTAGACACGTAAAAGAACGTGTGCTTGAAATCGCTACGCAGTGCGAAATGACAGGTCAGTAGTTACTTGCAATAAAATAACAATAAACGATTTATTTTTACTGGTAAAACTTAAATTAACACCCACATTTGTTTTCATTGTGTCTTCATCTATTAGTATCAAAATAATACTTATCCTATAAAAATAAGTCGACAAAATAAATAAACCATATCAATATCAATAAGCTTTGTCAACAATCCGATATTTCACGTATCAATAGTAATAAATGCGCATAAGCAATCGGCCGGTTAACGCGGCGCAATCAAAAGAACGATGAAATATTTGTACCCTGCGCGTGCGAGCTCTAAATAGGATAAATAAATCAGCAGCTGGTCAAAGATTAGTTAAGATAGAGAAATACAGAAGCGAATTTCAGATTCACTTCGATGGTAACAAGTAAAACCTGCACTGGTGGTTGATTTTGAGCTTTTTAGTTAATGAAATTTACAAAGAACATATCAAACTACCTGATATTATATGTATCATCGTTGTTTCTGATTGCTGTTTTAGCCATCTACCTACTTTGGTATCAGTACAATGGATACCACATCTATGTTATGTTATCCAATTATAACTGTTTAATGTTCTAAGGAAATTTGTTTAACTCTACATAATAATCACAGCACACGGCAGAGATTAGACATTTTGATGCAAAATAACCTAAACTCCAGTACTGTGAAACTAAAGTCAATGTCAACCTTACAACACACATCAGAGTACTGTGTAGTGAGGTATCTATCTATAACTTATACCCGAGTTAACCAATTTTTAAACAGCTAGTAAACCCAATTAATTGGACAGAAGTCCCATACAAAATATGTCAAATACCGCTACCAGCCAGCAAACCAGCTGATAAAATAATAATAATGATTTGGTGAACTCCAGGCTTGGTCTTCTAATAATTTTCAAGTAGGCAAATAACTAAGTCACACCTACGTTCATAATCTTTGCCGCTCCACGCTGCGTGCGCGCAGGGCGGGACGCTCGACGCGCACGCCCGTGATTTACAAGCCGCGGCGCGACGCACAAACTAATTGCACCTCGGGCGGGTCGCTATGACACGTCACACTTGGCTATTTTATTTCATTGGTCCGTCTGTAAATTTGGTGGGCGGCAAAAATGATGCTTTGGTTTAATTTGTAAGATTTGATGTATATAAAAAAACGTTTTATGAGTCCGTTTTATGAAACGTTATCTCCTACGTAATAAAAGCTGTTTTCGAAGTCCACATGGGTAACCTGACGATCTGCCGACTGCACATACAGCAAGTAAACAGGGAGGTTATCATATTTATTTTAGATAAATAAATCAATTTTTATGTCATTTGTCTTCGTGGATATAGCAAACAAACAACAGAATCTTAATTAATAATTCATGAATTCACATCAGTACACAATATTCAACACTCTGTCATCGCCCACCGCTAATGCTCTGCGCAAGCGCTTGACAAATACGCCAAAAGGCATATTAAAGCTCGAGGGGATCAGTTGCTCCAAATAGGGTCAGTTTATCACAAAGTTCGACAGACAACAGCTGGGTGCGACAAAAAGACCCATTGTCGAATCACGTGGCGTTAAAAATGGCTGCTATATTATTGGAAACTTGCGTAAAGTCAGGGATTTAAGTAACAATGCAGTATTGTTGAATTAGTTCTGTTAATTGACGGGCGTGACTTTATGCACATTTGAACCTCTTTGAAAAAGAACGTGCCTTACCTAAATTATTATTTTATTTAATCTAGCTTATTCCAGATTATGTTATCTGGTAATCTGATGGTTTTATTGGCAGAACACAAGCAATGTCGGTATTGGATACCAAATTGTTGCATTTTTAAAATACTTTAAGGCGGTCCTGCACGAAATTGAGAAAATTAACGTATTTCTAAATCACTTGTACGATAAGCTGAATTAGTTAAATTTATTAAAACAACTTATTTACGTTAGCCTAATCATTGCGCAAGGTCCTTGTCTTGTTTAAATTTGTAACAAATTCTTTATATATATAATAAACATGACTTGTAGCTAATGATATCAAAGAGCATTTTTTGGGAAAACTTGGTGATTTTTACTCATGAAGTCTAAAACTTTAAAGCAAATGTATCTAATTACTAATATTAATAAGTTCGATTCTGTTTAAGGATCGTTTAGACTTACTCGACTTGCTTCGCGCTGCACCTCCTTATTCGAATTAGATTGTACCTAATCAAAATTTAATAATCCAGTATGTTCTAATACGTTTCTCTAAATAGAACCTACATTAAGACAAACATCCAAGAAAGGTTACTCTTGTAATTTGGCAGTATAGGTATTAATATCTTTCTGCATTTTTTTTTTTTTGATCTCATGTAAGTAAAATGCGTTACCTACTTATTCTATATTATGTGTATCATGTCCCAAATTCAATATGTCTGCAGTTCCATGTCGCACGTATGTTGACACACGCTTACCCCACTTTAAGTAAATTCAGAGGGAGAATGTTTTAGCGCCTGCCTGCCGCGTCTTTTATCCTATACACGCATTTAGGTTAAACGTGCAGTTACCAATCATAAAGCACTCTGTCACGGGAATATCTCCTTTATTCAAAGCGGTGTAGAGACTAGTAAACAACAAGAAACAATTTGGTGTTGCTCATGCAAATACGTAAAAGCGCGGAAGTAAATCAACGAAGAACTCGGTTTAACTCTTAGTAGGTATATTTTGTGACTTTGGGGACAGTTCAATTTTTGGGACAAAGTCATTGTAGGTTCCTACCACCTTATATCGATTAAAATATTAGCTTTTGCAAGATTTTATAGTGTAAGATGTATAAATAATAAAAAATAGGTCTTAGCGACATAAGTTTATCAATTGCATACTTATATTAATTTATGATTTCCTTAATAATTCACGACGTAGGATTAAATCTTAACCCCTTTGCTAAAAAGGATCATCATGCCACTGATATATACCTACCTACTTAATCTGACACTAGTGTAAGTAGGTATTATAATATCTGTGCTAACACTAAGACTTGAATATTTTGAAATTATGTTACCACACTACACTTTGATATTTATGCCAAATTAGCCGTTTCCGAAACAAGTGTTATAGCAGTAGGTAGCAAATTCATTATTATTAAGGGAAAAGTGTTTCGAGAAAAGTTGAATCTCTCTGAGAAATATTGTGGCGCCTACAAAATATTTCATAGCAAATGTACTCGGGCGAGTCAGTGCCGACTCGTAGACATCTGGCAGGACAACAGAACAAAATTAAATTACACTAGAGAAACGTTATCTCTCGCTTCTATTTTCTCTTCGCTTAACAAATAACGCTTTTCAATAATGGCAGGTTTTTACTTTATGCACACGAGAGAGAATGTGTGGAAATGATTTTTCTAGGTTTTATAGTGCTTTCATAATGGTATTGCTGTTTTGTTCGTGAGCGTTTGTGTTCTAGCTCTGATAAACAAACTAATTGCTTACTGCAACGACGCTTTGTGCTTCCAACTCTATTGTTAAGATATGATTTGTTTTTATGCTTTATAAAATACTTATTTATACCTATTACATTGTCAAGTATTAGAAATTAAAGACAATATATTATTGGCTGAGAGGCTGGTGGTCACTTTTCAAGTGCAATTGTAAATGCTTATCAAATAAAAAATATTTATTTTTGTTGGAAACTAAAAGCTTTTTATAGAGAGAGACTCAGAGATGAAGTTTAGTTCAGTTCAGTTGCCAAAAACCGCCTAAATTGTATGACTCTATGAAACTTTGTAAATGTCTACCGTGAAGGGTGTGGAATTAAGAGTAGGTTTTTATCTATCTTACTATTTAGTGTTACTTACTAATAATCTATAATAATAATGTCCTCCTAGCCGAATTTCGACTACGGCGGCCTATCTCAACAGAGACAGGCCTGTGTATCTTTCCGCGTAGGTAGCAAAAACGTACCTACGCGCGGCGACCCCTACTTAAGGGACTAAACAAGTTGGGTGTCGCTAGCCGGCAGCGACACGCGCCCGCGTTTTATTCACCGGCAGTGCGCGACACCAGGTTGCTGGTTGGACGAGCGTGAATAAAGTCCTAGAAAGATGCGCTAGATGGCGTAAGTAGCTTCTTGTGGCAGTCAACCCTATCGCGTTGCGTGATAGTACGTCAGTGAATAGGTTTAGTGTATTATGAATCATATTTCAGAGTTATAAGAATGAAATTATCTTGCAATGTATTTCTGTAGGTGTCTACACGAAAATGTGCTTGAGTCAGAGACGAAGTGAATTACACCATATCGTTAACAACATTGAGTAGATATTTCTTTGAATTTCATTGCAAAGTCATACTTCTGTACGGAGTACTAGTACTTATTCTGTGACAGAGATTAGCCAACTGCGAGGGACATATTATAGTGCGCAATACACAGGTGCACTCTTTGTTTCTTCACTCTCATAATTCGGTGAAACGGCAGTCCGACATGACTGTAGAGAGATCAGGCGCAGGATCAACGGCTTAACGTGCTTACCGAGCCACGGGATAGTAAATAATTTATATTACCTTTAGAAACACCTAATTAAGAAAGAAGAGATGAGGATTAAGAAAATAAATACCTACCGCTTTCAGTAATATTATTAAGGAATCACTGCATATTTTTCTTACCGCTGCAAAAACATCCCGCAAACCGCACTGAAGCGTAATATGAAAACTTACCGACAAAATCAATACTTTAGAATAAACTGAACGCAGACTGACATCCCGGTGCTTCAAAGTAAAATTCCTCTGTAGCAATTTAAAGTTTCCCCGAAGTCGCGCAGTCACCTCCTGCGGGGGTAAACTTAAATCGACTCGTTTATCGATGGTTCACGAACGATTACCCCTATATTGGCGTTTTATTAGACTAGGGATGATCTCGCCGTGTGTAACGAAACTATTTTAATGCGAAAAATGGCGCTTCAGCATATGACAGCGCTGCGCTGCGACGCGCTGCAGTTGCGATGCTCTTTTGTTTTATGGACCGATTTTCTTTACTTTTGAATCAGATTGTAATTTCACTGTGATCCTGTCTTAGGGCTGGTTGTACCTACTAACTTTACAGCTACGAGTATTGTTATTGCAACTCGTTCAATAAAATATACAAATGTATGGAATGACTTGTATGAAAGAAACAATTGAAAAAATTTGAAAAGAGGAAGAAATAGTGACTGAGTTTCTTGCTGCTTTTTCTCAGCACTAGCCCACAATTGTCCTAAAGCATAGGCAGGGTTAAGATCGGGACGTGTATAAGTGCACCCTAGTTTGGTCTATATGCAAAAATAAATGAATTTTATTGAATTTTTATTTTATTGTACACAATATACATACAGCCAAAACTTTATTGGTGGCGGCGAATTTGCTTCATCTTTTCAAGGGCACGTTCAATTTTTTTGATTAAAATGACTATGGTTACCCAGAAATTCCTAACCGGTTAGACACCGGTTAGGAATTTCTGGGTAACCATAGCAAATCAAACTTTTTGTTGAAAATTTAGTAAGTTTAGTAATTTAGTACCGTCGGAAAGGTTACGAACTAGAGAGAATTTAATGTAGAATTTATTATCCAAACACCATACTTTATTATTATTTCAGTTTGAATTTGACCGCAAAGTAATTTTTTACTTTGCGGTCAAATTCGGAGTTAAAAAATTAGGAGTCGGTGCCAAAAATTATAATTCTAATGTTTCTTTGCGAGTAAGGACACGACTAAACCATCTCTTGGTTGCTTAGAATAGATATTCTATCTACTCTAAGCTTGGGTGGCACCGACTCCAAAAAATAACAGATAGTAAATTGAAAATAGGTTCCTTGTATAATTTCGTAGAACAGTTAGGTAATTAATATATTATTTTGTAGTTGTGTATGTAGCTTAAATTTGTTTATAAATTTTTTAGTTTTAATTAGCACTGTAGGTAGTTTTAAAGTCGGTTTTTTTCTTGTTACAACAGTACAGTACCTACGTGTTACAGTTAGTGCAACTGAGCTTCAAATATCACAGATTAAAATTACATCACAACTTCACAGAACTGCTTCAGCGAATGTCGATCTGCATATTAGCAGATCCGGAGCTGGGATGTAAATTTGCTTGTGTGCATTTGTGCAAATCCAGTGTTAGAGTTGGTAGTGAATGAGCATTGTTCTAATATTATGCTCGCTTATGATAAATGCTGTAAAATTATCCCGTCATGCTTTACACATTGTCGACATTACAAGATATCATAAAATACGTCAAAATTTTTCTTTAGGAGGCTTTTGCCGACTGTTAAGTAAATAAAATCGAGAGTGTAAATAGGTACTCACTTTTTGTAAAATATCTTAAAAATATAGTTAGGAAGCTTTTGCCGACAATTAAGTAGGTAAATTCGAGATGGTTAAAAGTACACACAATCACATACATTGACTTTTCTCTGATCTCTACAAGTTGCCAAAGCACATGTGTTATGGAACAGAAACAATGGTGGCACCATAACACCTAGACATACTAGACCCGAGACTATTGTAAAATATAGTTCGCTAAATTACCTAACCTTACCGGGAATCAAACCCTGTATCTGAGAAATGGTGACCCCATAAAAATCGGCGTAAAAGCCACTCGCACACGGAGATTGTCATACAGATAGACATTAAATGAGAGAGATACATAATATACCCTCGTAGACGTTTTGCCCAAGCAAAACTCTGGTTTCAAGAGTCTTCTGAACCGAATCCCGCCTAGGAGGCATTTGAATACATCAGTGATAACTTTGAATAAAAAGTACTGGTAACTACCCTGCAAAAGTTAAATCGTCGATGAATTGCATAACACACTAAACGGCAAAGTCAAACCACTAATGAAACCAGTATCACCTGTGACCTGTAATAACCTGTAGTAACCGGCTAATGACAGCGAAAGTGCACATCTCTGTACCTAGCAGCTACATTATACGTGTAAACGAACCACACCAACCTACCCTGAATCTTAATTTTAACCTTATGCTGCTGCTGCTGATCACACAGCGTTCAAAATATTTGGGATGTTTGACAGATTTGGGCAGGTCGACGTGGTCACAGAATAAGTACTAGTACCTACTTCGTACAGAAGTATGCCTTAGCAATTGTATTCAAAGAAATGTCTACTCAATGTCGTCAACAATATGGCGTAATTTAGTTTGCCTCAGAGTCAAGCACATTTTCGTGTAGACACCTACAAAAATCCATTGAAAGATAATTTCATAGTTATTGCTCTGAAATATGATTCATAATACACTAAACCTATTCAGTGACGTAATATCACGCAACGTGATAGGGTTGACTGCTACAAGAAGCTTCTAACGCCATCTAGCGCCTCTTTCTAGTACTTTGTTCATTCTCGTCCAGCCAGCCACGTAGCCGCGCGGCCGCCGGTGAATAAAACGCGCGAGCGTGTCGCTGGCTGGTAGCGACACGCAACTTGTTTTAGCCCCTAAGTAAGGGTCGCCGCGCGTAGGTACGTTTTTGCTACCTACGCGGGGAGATACACAGGCCTGACGTGGTGCCTGTAAACACAGCCACATCAACCTACCCTGATCTATCAAATTTCCGCAACCATATTTCAACCTTATGTTGATTACATAGAGTTCCATATTGTTTGAGATATTTTGACAGATTTGGGTAAGTGGATGCGGAGCCCACTGTACACGGTGTTTTGGGAGGAACTTTACCCGTAACTCATTATTGAGTCTTTTACAAGGCACACTTTAATGTGTTGGGACGTTTCCACGAGCCTGCCAACCTGAGACCCTTAATTTATTTAAGGTACACGCTCGAAGAGGCCGTGAAATGTGATGCTGTTTTGCAGCTTTAATAAGTTGTTGTAACGTCCTAGCACAGTGCCAGATTAAGCTGGGGCTACATGAATGAATTTCGCAAAGATTTGTATATGCTTAAGTGTCAACAGTTAATAACCGCAACACAGTCATCGACTACCGTAGTTATTATCGCACATAATATAATTGTGTAATCTTGTTTAAGTTTTAAATTAAAAAAACTTGAAAGTGAGTCGATAGAACTGCAGGTTTATCACCTAACCTGAAAGCTATTGCAATACCATAAGATATTATATGTATAAATTGTCATTTATTCATTTCTTTGCAAGCTTCAATTGTTTTCCAGACTAAAAGCTTTGCAATTAGATAACAATCAAGTCAGGCGGTGGGTCTGTGGCGGGTAGTTTTGCAAGATGGATAGGTTTAGGTAGGATTATGTCACTATTCACTACTTCATAAATCTACTTGGGACGTGAAAAATTTCGCTATTAATTTATTTAATGTGACCCAAGAGAAAATAAGTATCACAAAAACGCCGGCGTTCTAATAACAATTTACTGTCTATCTATTGTGTCGGGAAACATCATACTTGAAGGACTAAGAAACTGTTGTCAAATGCTCGTTTAGCTTATAACTAATTACAGAACAGCAGTAGTTTTATGTCATTATTGTTATAAAAACCGGAGTCATTTGGTAAAAAAAAACATCTTCAAATACTCAACCTCTTCCAGTTTTCCCTTAATTCTATGAGGAGAATAAAACATGGATAGTTAACGATTGACAAGTGGTAGCGATGCATTTCTTTCGTTCTCCGTCGTCAGGGTATACCGTCAAAACACGATGATATATACACGGGCCGCGTGGCGCTCTGCCAGATCTGTCTAGTGTAGCTGACATACTGCTGGTATGTTTGACAAGCAATTTTTTTTTTTAAATTACTGTTACAGGGCAAGTGCATCGTCATGTCTTGTATGGTTTGTAATTTCCTTTTTTTTCTAAACCAGTTAGTTTACATTAACCTACTTACTGCCCATTGTGTGAACATTATGTGATATGTAGTTTATCCCCGGTATTGATTCCTAGATAAACACAAGGAACAAAATCTTGTTTTGACTTTATGACCACACGACAAAGAATTTTTGCTCTACAATAGGCAATATCGTATGTCTCAATCCATAGATTTTGGAATAAATCCGTTTACTAAACGAGACGCGAGCAGTTTTGGCGCGGCGCACCTTGTAACTCGTATGGAATGGGCTGCTATCCCTTATTGGAGTACACGTAAAGCATTATTTATTCTGTGGTTTGAAAAATAATAATATTGTTGTTGATTAAGGCAGGATTTGCAGAGCGCAGCACATTGACTTTGGAAATATGAAGGGTCCTATGCTTGGCAGTGGACGTCCAGTTGCTGACGACTATGATGAAGATTATAGTCTCTTAGGAAAAGATGTCCACACCTAATCAAAAAAAAAAAATAATGAATTCATTCATTTGGTTCAACATCAATTTATATACATACAGTTCCTCTCCTAAATAGCACAATAAGTCCATATAACACTAAGTATATAATGAGATCATGACTCATTTTGTACACATTTTCAGTTGTGCAGCATAATGAATAAATAAGGAAATGACACTATTAGAAAATAATTCCTTACAATGCCTAAGATCCCTTAAACTGAGATATAGTGTTATATAACCCTTCTCTTTCGATGCTAACTCAATTTGCCCATCCCATATAATAGAAAAAAAACTCAATCGCGTGCTTTCAACGAGTTGCGTAACTTCGTAACCACATACCAATATTACTTCTCTACTAATAACATCGAGCACGTAACCTATAGAGGCGAAGTAAGGGCGATTTTTCTCTGAAACTTATCAGTGCTTGGTACTATAATAAAACCACCAGGATCGGTCCAAGAGTCCTTTTTATTCTCCAAATTTAACAACTCCACCGACATTTATTTCTTAACAAAACCGTCTGCTGTTGCTCCGTACAAAAGAATGCCCCAAGACTGGCCCCACTCTGCCAAGGCACACTCGGCGTAGTGCTGCCAGCAATATTCACTGAAATAACGTTATTTTTACCGTTGCCAATATTTTAAAGATTCATAATATTAATAACGTTATTTTTGTTTACATTAGTTCAATAACCCTTACAGTACTGATACGAAAAGTGTCAAATTAGGCGTGTATTTTGTAATCGATATTATTAAAATGTTATTTTAAGTTTTGACCGTGAATCAATCTCCTAAACAACACCATTATTTTAAAATATGTAAAAAATAAGTTCATTTGTTTGACAAAATGTCTCTAAGACAAAACTGAGGCATTCAGTGCCAAGGGATTTGACGGAATTTTTCTGAAACAAATTTATTGACATTTCGTCTCTTAAGATTATTTGCTCGGTGACTAATACCTACTATGAATCAGATTCATGTTTTCTTGCGTGCATAGTGACCATGGGGTGGTTGACAAATGGCATACAGGGGACAGATAACAGTCCTCTGTTAATAGAATTAAACGGCGTGATTAATCTGACAGTCAGTGGCCACTTGATGCGATCAGTTATAGCAATGCTTTTCCAGCTGCGGTTTGAGAGGCTTTATTTTAAGACCAAAATCCGTTTATTCACTGAATCAATTTTCATTTGCGGTCCATTATCGCGCCTCTTTATAAGTAGTCTATTAGCATGGAATACATTTATGTTTTATGTAGAACTATTATCATCAACGTATTATCCGGGAAAATAAATAACAAAATTGTAAAACGAAAAAAGAAATTGCATAAATTATAAAAAATATTTATCAAATTTTTAACTGCTGTCAAATTAATTCAGACACCGGACCCTACCTAGTTAATTGGGGAATTTATTAGGAACCTATCCCAGGTTTTTTTAAAAATATCTATTAGAAATGTCGTAGCCGAGTACAGCATATAGAATCAAGGTAAAATCTAAAGGAAACGCAACGCCTTACAATGTACGCAAAATGATATACAACTCCTTAGTAAAATCACATCTTGAATATTTGGTGCGGCATTAGGGGGTGCGGCAGCCGTAACTAACTTAAATCAATTGCAGAGGACGCAAAATAAAATAATTAAAGTTCTTTTCCATTATCACTACCTTACTCCAACAAAAGAATTGTATCAAAAAACGAAAATATTAAATATTGCGCAATTGTATAACTACTACACTTGTATTTTAATTCGGAACATTAGTACTAAATCTATACAATCTAACTTACAATTTCATAAAAAGTATATCAGCATAATTTAAGAAATAAGGAAAAATTACAACTTACGAGTGCGCGCACGAACTATGGAAAGAAAACGATATTGTTTGAGGGAGTGCAGCTGTACAATAAATTACCAAATGATATAAAAAAATGTGAAAGTTTGACTATGTACAAGGCTAAATTAAGAGAATTTGTAAGCACACTGTGATTTTGTATTACGTACTAGCGCTTTAGAGGCAATTATTGTTAAAATATTATATTTATAAACGTATCTCATTTTAAGTGAACTGAATAGTTTTTATGAGAGTAAATTCTTTAAACCTTAAACCCCTTTTGAGATATTTCGTAGTCCAGTTAATATACTAAACCTACTTTTTCATAAAAACAGAATAACTTTCAAACGCTTGGGTGTGGAAAACAGCACATATATTCAAACAACTCTCCTTTCTAGTTTCAAATCCGTCCAGGTTTAAAATAACCGGTTTCACACGGCGTATTGACCGGAACACACAGTGACGGCGACACAAAGCCTCCACCGAACGGCCGGAACGCCGCCGGACCCGGAACGCGGAACATAAACAGAACTGTTCCGGTGCTCCGGACCGACCCCGATTGGTTTACGCAACGCGTGACTCGTATAGTGGTCATAATCGCCCGCTTATGTTGTGCTGTTATATTTGCGGTGAAGTTCATTATTGTAGTATGTATACATACAGCACTGAGCCACTGAAAGTGTACCTATAAAAACGGTAATTTAAAAAAACTAAAAATCTGACTGCGTTTCTGTGTAATTGGAGATTAAAAAACCCTGAAACAAGAAATTGGTGATAATAAATCATTATACCGAACGAAGACTTGTAAGCATCTCGTAAGTTTTTTAAAATAAGATAAGTTTAATGTGAAAAATACCCAATTGGTCAGAAAAGGTTAGATTACTTTATACGAGACCAAAAAAACACCAGAGTCTAGAATAATAAACTTCAATGCATCTGAGCATCATTATGAACACATTCAAGCATATTTCTAGCTTAAACCCACTCTTTACAGCGATGGAAATTTCACCAAATTCAACAGAATTTGGTGAAATTTCCACTGGAGTAACACTCCAGTGTATTTTCCATCTCAAAAATATATGTTTGCGAATTCTCTCTAAGAAAAGCGCAAGGGACACAATCAGAATATCCCCCCTTGTTACCCGAGGCATATCCTGTGGATTTCACCCGAACATGCTAAAAGGATCCGGAGAGACCCAATAACAATGCAGAAAGTGATTCAATTCGGCTGGGAAGACAACTGTTCGGTTTGAAAGGCATTGTGTTTTTCTTCACCTCGTGTTCGGACGGTTTTCGTTCCGAGTGAACAATACTTTCATTGAATTCGCATAGCTATTAGCCATGCAAGGCACGCTTGGTCGCGACTGCTCAGTGTTCGGCGACCAAGCTACCCCGTGACTGGGTTTCAAGCCTGAGCGGAGCGGGAATATTTTCTACAGTGCGCCCACATCAACCTACCCCGAACTGTCAAATTTCTGCAACCACATTTCAACCTTATGTTGATCACATTAGAATTCCATATCATTTGAGATATTTTGACAGATTTAGGAAGGTTAATGCGAGGCCGACTGTACATGGTGTTAGTGCAAACACTTATCCGTTAAGGGGGTAAATATGGCCAGCAATACCTGCAACTGTTACTATGGAGTCATGATCGAAAATGGTCCATCATACAAATAATTTTGCTACCTCGCGCCTCGATGACAATTGTGGGGAGCAATTTTTTCAAGATTCTGGCGATGTCTCTATAGCAAAATTTGTAGGTATTGATGGCCATATTAATGGCCCTTAAAGGATAAGACTGTTAACACCCTGTGTAGTGTTGCAGAATGAAGCCCGAAATTGAAAACCGATTCGAGACCACTAAGCGCAATTTGACAATTTGCAGCCTACCCGTGGATAACATGGACGGTTCAATGGGATTGATTCAAATCTTGGATTACATTTTTTTATTTAATTTTGGGCGTTATGTGAGTTACTGGGAAATAAAAAATAAACTTGGTATTCTTTAACATTTTGCAAAACATTTCCCACTACTACAATTCCTGCTCAGTCAGGATCTACAGCTAGACCCAGAAAACGTTAGCCAGTAAAGGCTAGGGAGCTCTAATAGAATGCTACTTAAGTTGTCTTGAATCCTACAACGAAATTTAACTTAAAGGAACGCCAAACTTGTGCTAACAACAAAAATCTTTTACAAAAATTCTTGTCAATTTGACCACTAGAATTACCACACAAAAAGCTAAGTAACGCGTTGATTGTATTTTTTTTCTTGTGCATCATTTATTCGAACAGAAATGTAGCTTAGAATCGCTATATCATCTCTAACTTGGCCTCTACCGCTCCCAACATGTGAGCAACGTTCAATTCTATTGGTACGTGCAAATGAACCACCCTACAAACGTTGTGTTTGTCTTCATACTTTGTCGCTTGAAACTCATACATTATTGATAACCCGGGTCTGAGCTTGTCGCCGTTTGATTATTTCATAAAGCCTGCAAACTTACGGAATTACGATCACTTCTGCGGCGGACAAAGTTTGGGATTGGAATAAATGTGCGGTTGAGGAAAAATTAAGTTATATTGTAGTAGTATAGTAGATTGGTGTGCGGGATGTCGTTTCTCAAGTTTGTATTAGTTTTAGAAATGTCTAGCTCTAGGTAAAAAGGTTGAATTAAAATTGATACAATCTGGCTACTTAAGTTTTCATTGAGTTTTGATTTCTTAAAACATCGAAAAAAAGTTGTAGACATATCTTCAACTTCGGCCTTGGTACGTAGGCGTACTTTACGAGTCCTGTTAGACCCGGTTACAAATAAGACTGAACATTTTTTGATAACCCATTGCTTTAAAGTCAAAAAATTATGAAACTGGTGTGGTTAAACTTGTCTTTGCAAATATTGTGGTCCATTAATAACACTTTCTTGACACCCACATCAATCCGTACTGGAAAATGTGGACGCGTGAATTTTAAAATAGTAAAAATAGAACTTTGCAATGTGACAAAATTCAGAGGACAATTTGAATCCGCTCGGATGTAGTGACAGCTGTCGTCACAGAGAGCGCAGCTCCTTTTATAAATATCCGAAACAGCCCGGATCCGAAAATGTATCGGATAGATGCAGCGACATAGGAATAATATGGACAAAGAATATTAAAAAGTTAGCGGGTCGCAGATTGATAAAAAAAAGAAAGAGATCTCTAGCATATCGAACATAGTGTGTTCGTTGTACTTTCAAAATAGGTGTATAATATATTGTCTTGTGAAATGGTGGCATGGTACTCAACCTTATACACAATGAATAGCTATGAAACTATATAATATACCAGTAATATAATCGTAGATTAGTAATAAGGTAATAGAGCTTTAGAGAAAGCATATGAATCGACCAACCTATTAAGGTTTTTTGTCATGATTACCAAATCTGAAAAGAGTTACATGGGATTTTTACTTCTAATGGAGTTAATACCTGTCCACTGTATGCCCATGTCACTGAATACATGACGATGCGATCGGATACTGATCATATTAGTTATTGAACATCTATCAAAATAATCAATGATCTAATCTATTAATTTTATAAATTGTTTCAACAAACACACCAATTACCTAGCCCCAAACTAAGCGTGAGCTTGTGTTGTGTGGTAGAAATACTTAAATACACATAAACATCCATATTTTAAACTATTTATTTTAGATTCTATGCTGGTGTATTTCAGAATTTGTAAAAGTAACGAATAAAGTGTGTCCATTTTAAATTATGACTGTCGGTTTACCTGGATCATTGGACTAAAGAATGGATATGGAATTCACTTCAATTTACAAGTAATATAGTTCTTAATAACTAATTTAATATGAGAATGAAGCAACAATGTTTTTCTTCAATAAATAAGTACCTAATTTAAAATTGAAATGAAATGACTGCAGACAAATAACATGTTTACTCGTACGACCGTCATTTCGTACATGACGTTGATTTTTTGACCCAATATGTGCGAAAAAAGTAACTTACATAAATTTTCTGTAGGATTCTCTTCGCAATTTTCATGGTTAAATTAAACATTTTACTTATAATAAATACGACTAGTTAAGTAGTGCAGTTGAATTAAAACGAACGTGTACGTATCAAAGGCCGTGGAACGTTGACTTAATACTATACAAACTCGTGTCCGCGCATAATTAGCATGTGGGCGCACTATGTTGTACTATTCCTTAGAGATGGATATCGTAGGAATATTCTGAGATTAACACTATTCTACGGTACCAAGTGATGGCAGACCTGTGTATCTCCCCGCGAAGGTAGCAAAAACGTACCTACGCGCGGCGACCCTTACTTAGGGGCTAAAACAAGTTGCGTGTCGCTACCGGCCAGCGACACGCTCGCGCGTTTTATTCACCGGCGGCCGCGCGGCTACGTTGCTGGCTGGACGAGAATGAATAAAGTATTAGAAAGAAGCGCTATATGGCGTTAGAAGCTTCTCGTAGCAGTCAACCCTATCGCGTCGCGTGATATTACGTCACTGAAAAGGTTTAGTGTATTATGAATCATATTCTAGAGCAATAAGTATAAAATTATCTTGCAATGGATTTTTGTAGGTGTCTACACGAAAATGTGCTTGACTCTGAGGCGAACTAAATTACGCCATATTGTTTACGACATTGAGTAGACATTTCTTTGAATACAATTGCTAAGTCATACTTCTGTACGAAGAACTAGTACTTATTCTGTGGTGATGGCGTTACCTGCACATTGTATACTCGGGGGTAAAATGTATCAATTGCTATTTGTAGGTTTTCTTACGTTTTACATTACTTTACGTATAGCGATTAACGCTCAACAACTGCTTCAAAATTTAGATGGGTAGCCTAGAGAATTTTGATTTACAATTAATGTAATATATGTTATGTATAATCTGTCCGTAAACGAACGAAAATTTGATCAAAATATTAATGTTGAACTAACCTTAGAAGTTGTGTTTTGGCATGTGATAGCAAGTCTTTGACTATTAAAACAGTGCAATAAAATAAAAACTCAGTTTTATTTTAATCCCATTATCCTGAGTTATCTACGGTACAATGAAAGTTATTTTCGTGTAACAAACGGTGCGTTGAAAATCATGAAAATGACGACACGAGTACAATTTTAAACTTTTGTGGATAACTCCATTCATGCATTTAAAATGAAAATGCAAAAAATGTTAGTATCACAATTAAATATTACGAGTATCTGCTGTGTAGAAGTTACAAATACAAATATCTTTATTCAAAACAGGTGATTGTTTACATTTCTACAGTTACAGCATATTTTCATATCGTCGTAAAGTAACAAGAAACACACCAAACCACACAAAAAAAGACGCATATTAAGTATTAATTACCTTAATAAACCTAATTCTACATAGATACAAACTACTACTCTTACTGTTTACTATCGTCGATAAGATACATTCAAATATGTAAAAATTAAAGCAAATTAATGTATTTACACAAAAAATTGCAGTAAATCGCGGTTAGCCGCTGCTTAAATCCGCAACACTGTTCATCCGAACGAATTGTCGCCAGAAAATCGTTGCAATTAAGCGTGAATTCCAGTCAAATGAAAAATTTCTCGCTGTACCCGACATGGGGCGTTCAGCGTTCGGCCGCGGCTGTCTATCAAAAGGCACTTGCGGTGCGGACGCCACGTGCCATGGGATTTACCGCTCGCGGCATTTTCACATCGGCCGCATTCGAATAGACAGAGATTGTTGTTTTACTGGATGTACTTTTCTCACTGATGATATGGCAGTCTGTTTTCGGTTTTCTAAACACTGCCTGACTCGCGCCAAGATGCCATCACGCCAGCATGATGGGCATCCATTTTATCATTGAAGACATTTGTAATGGCAAAGTTTGTTTTGTGTTTTTTTGAACACAGCCTGGCTCGCGCAATGGGGGTTATGAGCAAACTTCTAAACCAACAAATTAGGTTTTCGTTTATGCTGTAAGACAGTCCTCTTTTCCTTTCATGAATCTTGGTCTATAGGAAGTACCCTACCCTCGATTCCCCTGCGGACTGTCAGAAAATAAAGCCCAACTGGTCGTATCTTTGAATTGCGTTCGCTTAGAAACTTCATTTTTTACAGCTTTAAGGAATTTCAGACATACTCGTATGTATTTTATGTTAATTTCAACTTGATACGTCCACGCGTTCCTGAAAATTTGGGTCACAGATAGACAGATTACAAAGTGATCATATAAGAGTTCTTCTTTCCTATTGCGGTACGGAACCCTAAAAAAGAGCCAAATATTCCAGATTTCAAAGTATTGCCACGATGACTATTAAATCAGATGTCCTAATATTTCAAAGACACATCCAGAGAACTAAACATCATTGTGACATACTATCGGCAAGCTCACAACCGGGGTAACAATTAATATCTGACATACAGGAGAGTTGACTCCATTTCAGAGGCGAAATTAAATATAAACAAGCCCACAGCATGGGGCCTGATAATAGAGGAATCAGGAGTGCCTATTATTGAGAAGCTCATGCCTGAGTGGTGCGCGTATAGAAAATTATGGACATTTGGGTAGGTGAGAGATCACTCTCTGAATTTTGTAATGAGCGATTTTCCCAGTGTCAAAAATCAGTACTTTTAATCCGCTAGATGGCGTTGAACAATTTAATTTAGGTTTTTATTTAAGAAAAGTCTGGTTTTAGCGTTTATTATGTCAAAATGTTTATACTTAGCATGTTTTAGAGTCACGCGTACTAACAGGTAATTTTTTAATAATTTAATAATCATCAAGACGTTTTTTCCATTAAATCTTGTTTTTAATCGCATTTTGAAACTCGCTAATTTTTAACGTAAGTACTTCCACTACATGTCTGGACACATAATATTACAATAATATGTGTTTGTTTTATTCTCAATGATTTCGACGGAATATTTATATAACTCAGATGAATAGCGTCATCTATCAACATAAAATAAAACTAAAATTTTGAGCTATTAGAAAATCTCTCATTATCTTTCAGTTTTACCCAAAAACCGAATACATAGATTTGGAAGTACTCACGAGGGTCCGTATCAAGCCAGAAAAGCATGCAAATAAATGGAGTATTCACTTTTCAAAACCACTTTGTGTGTTTAAGACACAACTGTTTCTGGCCCATTTTGAAGCATTATTGATCAATGAAAACACCCAAAACTCGTAAGATATAATGCCAAGTTTCAATGAATTATTGTTCCTTCTGTGGATTCAATATATATCTACTAACACTACTACTTTACTACTACTTCTACTTTGACTGCCTCGTTGTTCTAGTGGTAAGCACGTTAAACTATCCACGAGGTCCCGGGTTCGAATCCCGGGTCGGGCCGAGAGTGTTTGGGTTTTTCTGTTTTGAAATTACTCACACACAGCTCCAGAGTCAGGAAGTTGGTGGTGTTAACACCCCCGTGCCTCGGAAAGCACGTTAAGCCGTTGGTCCTGTTGGTCTTTACGGTCATGTCGGACTGCCGTCTCACCGAATTATGAGAATGAAGAAACAGAGAGTGCTCCTGTGTATTGCGCACACACTTGTGCACTATAATATGTCCCGCGCAGTTGGCTGATCTCTGTTGAGATAGGCCGCCGTAGTCGAAATTCGGCCAGGAGGACCAACTAACACTAAAATTCAACTACAAAGTGTTATCAAATTACTCCATCAAAATATAGTATTGGAGTGGTAAAATGAAGCATCGCATGTTTACATCCAATTTGTTATATTTGTTGGAATGGAAACAATTAATGTAAGGAACCCGGATCAATTACAAATGGGGTCACGCACTAATATACGCGTGTTAAGTTATTTACAACCGCGTATTGGCCCAAACTGGAAGCCATTAGAAATAATAAAACTTGTTATTTTTTTATGTAAAAGACATAACAAAATTAGTATTCATCTAACTTTGTTCGCAAAACTCACACAATAAATAAACATTTGCTAAGACAAAGTACGCCAGACATGACCGAGGTATTAAAAGTACCTACGAATTTCCAAAAATCCTTTCTTAGTGCACCCCTAAACCTCATAAGGAACCTATATGCCAAAGGAGTCTTTATACACCCAGCGGTTTGACCTGTGCGTTGATATGTCAGTTAGTCAGTCATTAAGACCCGAATTCAACAATTCTTAAAGAGCCGGCAAACGTCGATTGACGGTTAATTTAACAGAATTCCCATACAAAATATGTCAAATAATTCTATACCGGCTGATTTAAAAATAAACATGTGTTGGTTTACTCCAGGCAGTCAGTCAGTTTTCATTTCATCATCATCGACATTAAAGACACTAGTCTACCAAAACAATAGAGGGGCGAATAAACTGAAACAGCACAGCCAATAACCCACTTTTCCTGCTGACTGTACCAGAGTGATTAAGAGCCTGCACATCCAGAGACACCGCAATCAAATACTGCGAATCTAAGCGAATGTTTTATTCATAGTCCCGAAAATGGCAATTACTGTAACAGAGTCTTCAAGGAAGGAAACATTGTATAAAAAACAGGGGCCGACGTTAAACGGACGTAAAAACGCGGGAATTATGCCCACAATGTTATGGCTAGCCATTTCCCTTTGACCTTATATCTTTTGGTGGGTCTTTGTGAAGGTTCCCGTTGTCTTTGATGTTAGGGACAGTATTAAAAACATTTGGAAGTAATTAAATGAACGCTTTAGCATAATATTGTCGCTGTTCATTGACACTTGAAAAGTAGAGTAACTTTTAAAGTCGAATGTAACAAATATTTTTGTTAGCCACAGTTTTTTATTCAGATATCTTTGTCGAAATTGTTCTCTAAATTTGATATTTCAAAAAAAGAAAAATAATCAATTAACACACGACACAGTCGAACTACTTTTGGCGTCGGCAGTATGAACTCCAATAAAAATAAAACATCAAAACAAGTCACAGTATCGTTCGAAAAGAGCTCAAAGTAACGGCCGTTAAAGTGATAAAATATCTATTTAGCTCTCCATGGCACTGCCGGATCTAAGATGTCACAGACATCTTCATGCTATAGACACCATTTTGAACAGCCGAAGAAAGACTTAGAGAGCGGTTCCGTACAAACTTATGGTCCGGCGAAATCGTAGAACTATTAGTACGACAGCTTAGTAAGCTGTCTTACAAATAGTTCTGCATTAACTTTACGCCCATCATTCACGGTACGGTTTTCCATATTTAAAATCAAATGACGTATATTGATGGATTTGGATCGGAAGTCGAGAAAACCTCTCTTGGGGTGTATCTACCTACGTACGTAACAAGATAATACACGTTTCCGTCGTGTAGTCCTATCACCTCAATCACCGCAATCACCGCAATCGTAACGCGATAGCTTTTAATTTAAAAGCTATCGCGTTACGATTGCAACTCCAAAGCAATAATATTTAAAATATATTTTTTAATAAAGGCTATCATTGCTTTCCTAGCGTCATTCGAAAGTTACTATTTTTTTAAAGCTAAACTATTTCTATTTGAAAAACATTAAGTTAGGCGGTAAGCCAGCCGTGCGTGCCGTGAGTCGCGACCTTAAAAATGCTCTATCGCTTACATTTTTTACGCAACGGTAATTCAAAAACTTTTTGCTCTGTTCCATCCGTATAAAAATACGTTACGTATGCAGATAGATTTATCCTTATTTTATACAGAGTTTTGTTCGGAGTTTGGGTATCTCCTTTTTTTTAAAGTCTAATATCGATTAATAATTTTTAATATTATTTAACACTCACGATGTTCTTTCTTAATATATATACAACTTATTAATAAAAATTAAGATAAATTACTTAATACAACACAACAACAAAAATTATAAAAAGGGTCCTTGTGGTAAGGTTCCCAGGATGCTGGCAGCATTACCGCGCTGGATAGCGATGCTTATACGCTGAGCAAGGTAGCTGCCAGCTCTTAGGTCACCACTGATGTCAACTAGCCTCTTGGAAATCTCTTTGAAAAAAGAGATAGCGTTGGGACCCCACGAACCCAGTGTTTCGACTCCAAACGGTACAAAGTGGTACCGGGAGACGATCTGCCTGTACTTGTTCTTTTTAAAGTTTTCGGCACTTGTCGCAGCCAAACCAGCATCATGGCTTGTCCCGGGCAGATGAGAGGCTGCAAGTGTGTCGACACAGGTAGCGTCCCACACAAGAGCCCGACCCATCCGCCAAGGAACAAGTGACATCCCGTCTGGTTTTTTGCCATCATCACGCGCGATACCGTTCGGCTCGAGTAAAGCCGGCACGTTGATAGAGGCAAGAGACCGACGGATGATGTCGTTGATACTGGCATGACGCGAAAAGCGGCCTGCATTTTTTATACAGAAGAGTCCGTGATGTCCCAACGAGCTGACATCAGTACCACAAGGACATCTTGTGTGGAAGGCAAACCTCAGCACCAACACGCAGACCTATCGCGACTTGTAGAGTTTCTGAGTCCAAAAGGGTTCCCACGTTGGCCGAAGGATAGGCCTAAAGCCAGTATCCTGCTTCCTTGGTGGAAACTGCTTTTAGTCTGGCTAGATCCGCGTTGTCAGTGCTACTGTCAATAAGACTTTTCAAAATAGACTCACAAGAAATTTGGTCCCAACTCCTTTGAATTTTAAGATCTGAAGGAAATTTATTCGGATATGCTATATCCCAAGCATTTCTAGCCTCGTCCAGGCACGCTACTTCAAAGTTTGCAGTAAAAGGCTGCAGGATACTTGCAACGAGAGTGGACGTGCTGTAAGATGAGTATAGAAAGGCAGGTAAGGAGACAGTGGAAATTTTGCGTGTCCCAATCCCACCAAAACGGATAGGAAGGGACGCTTGATCCCAAGACCGTTCCAAAAGACGAATGTTCAGAATCTTTTCCAAATGTGTTTTAACAAGATTGTCTAAATTATTAGTCAAATTTTGGAATTTCCAAATAGGACAGCATCGAATAAGATAATTAAATTTAGAAACTAAGAGACAGGATTTTAGTATAAAGAGAGCCGAATGAGCGTTGATTTCCAAAAGGCGGTCTGAACATTCATCAAATTTAGTTACTAATTTTTGAAAATGAGGGGGTATTGCATTATCGAAGATGGGAGAGCCTAGAAGATGGAGGGCTGAGTCTGTGAGAATCTTAATATTGGGGGCCAAACTATGAAATTTAGAAATTATCTCAGATCTTCTTGAAAGAGGAAGATGTTCTGAAATAAAAATTTCGCATTTGTCAAAACACAGTGTCAGCGTCACCTCCTAGAGTCCCATCGTCTAAATACCATACATTAAATTTTGAGAATAAATTTTGAATGAAGGGGTTAATAGCCAAACTGAAAATGGCAGGTCCAAGAGGGTCACCTTGTTGACAGCCTATAGCGGAATCAATTTCATTACATTTGTATAATAATTTTGGAGGGTTGTAATAACATTGATTTTTCGTAATTGAAAATTTCAGGAGAGTTAATTTTGACCTCGTTTAACATCCAATTTGAGCAACACCTCTGTCCGATTTTGTGAAAGGAGAGTGCGAAGCGCATGTACAGCTGCCTCGCAACCTCCTTTGGTACAAAAGCCTAATTGGTGAGGTTCAAAATGATCCCGAAATTTATAAGTTAAAAATTTTGCACATAATTTTGAAGTAATACGCCGAAAAGTGGAACCAATGGCAATCGGTCTAATACCGCCATCCTTTTTTGATAACGCAATTAAATTAGCGCCCTATAAAACTGAAGAAATTTCTGAATTTACTTTCCCAAAAAGCATAAAATTGCATAATTTTGTAATAGATATTAATAGTTACCGGCCAGCATCGCCTGCCTGAAAGGAAGTTAGGTCCTTAAGGTGCTGCGGCGATATTCCGTCAAGACCAGCAGCTGAGCCAGGCTTAAAAGAGAATATAGCCGACAGCACCTCTTTAGGATCTACTTGTAGGCAGGCAGATTCATCGGTAAGTGGTTCCGGCGGAGGAGGTGTTGCTGGAGCTGGGGGATGCTTCGAACGAAGGGAATTTAGAGTGTCTGGGCTATCGGGTGAAATCACGTCGCTTGAGAAGAAGAGTCGTGCGGCACCTTTCAAATCAGCATCGCTAACCTTATTCTCAACTTTTCGTATTAAATTAAAAGTATTTGAAGTTTTATCAAGAGAAACAACTGACAAGATAGGACTTGAACAGTTATTTTTGATTATCTGTGTTAGTGATAACATTTTAGAAGATAACTCACGAGAGGCGTGCAAAATTTTGTATGAAAATGTGAAGAGAGATTGCCAATCAGCAATGGAGTTACTATTAATGCAATTTCAAATAAGCGTAGATAATTTAGAGGCTACAGCAATTCTTGCGCCGCGTGGAATCCTCTTCACAATGGGGATGGACTGTTTGTATTTGCCACGTTTAACTTGGAAAGAGTCTAAATCGGTTGTGTTGGAAGTCACAGAAATGGGTAAGGGTGATTGAGTTCTGTGTATACGAGCACAGTGAATTTTAAGACCTTTAAATGTGGTAAACAATCTGTTACAGAAATGACAAGGAAAAGAAGGCGCCGTGATAATATCCGAGGGCATCAGTTTGAGGCTTGCAAACCACTAACAAAAAAAAACCCTACCACACAAAAGCTTAAAATAAAAACGTATAGTGAATACTTACAAAAAGTGCATACAAAAACACGTAACTATATTACAAACTATACACAAATAATTTTTAGAGTTCCTGACAAAGTCACCACACGTCAAACAGCATACACGTACGCAGGCGCCTTGTGGGGCGCCTTGTGAAAACTTCACTGAAAGACCTTAGCAACCAATGTGCGTCCTTAGTAACTGCCAAACTGTCAACTGAAAAAGAAAGCAATGATAAAATATGTTGTGCAAAAGCCGCTCTCAATAGCCCCGCACAAGCACACAGCTATATAAGCTAGAAAACTCCATAAAAAACCAGTGCGGGGTCAATGACAACTCGGCTAAGTATTAATTAAAATAAAATAATCGGAACGTGTATGTGACAGACATGGCCCTTTTTTATATCGATTTATGCGGAATTTTAATTTACAGAAATTTTTACTAATGATCGTGATCAGTGAACGAATTTCAACAATCGGTGTTCTTATTTTTTGAAAAAACTAAAAACTTGATGTCTTATCATGTAGCTTCTGATTTAAGTTGTCTGTGTTCCGGGCAATGTACGTTTCCTTTCCATGAACGTTTGGTGCCTGGTAATTGCAGTTTATGTTAAGTCAAATAAACGCGACTTTTTCTTCGTCGCATTTTGTGACCGCTTTGGGAATGCGGCCTTAACCTTTGAATACAAAAGTATATTGTCAAATACTAAAGGTCCTACCTGACGATGGTGTATTTTTGAGTAAAATTATTACTTTTATATAAACTTGCAAAGAAATAACATAAATTATTTAAATCTAATAATAACTAGCAATTCCCCGCGACTTCGACTGCGCAAAGTCGGATTTTCGATACAAACTTTCATTTTTAATTTCAACCCCCTGATGATTTTATATCCCGACAAAAAGTTGCCAATGTCCTTTCCAGGGTCTCAAACTATCTTTGTACCAAATTTTATTTGAATCGGTCCAAAAGTTTTGGAGCCTATTCAATAAAAACAAACACTAAAATCTTTCGTCTTTATAATATTAGTGTAGACAAAGGAGTAATAAAATACTCGTAAGCAAATGGAGCTCTACCTATCTGGAAATAACTGAAAAATACCCTGACACCGTCATTATGGCAAGAAAATAGATGAGGATAAAATAAAATTTAACATACATTACCTATTATTAAACAAAAGAGCGACCGACCTTAGACAGTCTAGGTAAAGATAAAATTAATCAAAAGATGTAACGTAAGTATGTACACAGGTAGATGGGAAAAAATACAATTATTTTGCTTTAAATTTCCGCTAGCGCAGGCACCAAAATCACACTAACCGCAACCGCGATGAGTACCAGTTCAAGCAAATGCAGAATGCACCGCCCTCCCTCCCTCGATACGCATGCACTACAGCTAATGCAGTTAGTTACCAACAGCAACGTGCAAAAAAAAAACTGGTGTTGGTAACTAACAACTGCATTAGCAGCATGCACTACAGCATGCGTATCGAGGAGGGAGGGAGCATTCTGCATTCGCCTGAACTGGTACTCAACGCGGTTGCGGTTGGTGTGGTTTTGGTGCCTGCGTCTCTTAGCGGAAATTTAAAGCAAAATAATTGTATTTTTTTCCCATCTAATAATGGATTTCCGCAAAGTAACGCCTGATTCTATTAATTATATGTACTTAGGTGCCACTTTGCGTACTACACGCCATTCCATCCTAACATTCTTCAACGTGCATACTGTTTATAGAACCATACCGTTATTATCCCCGCGATCATCGTCTGACAAAATTGTTAATAATTCGTAAGCAGTCAACGGCGTTTGTATGAGTGTTTGTTCGCGTTATTAGATCCGTACTAGCTCGGATACGATCTAAATTGCCCTGTATAGCAGAGGGCCTGTAAGAGCCTCCCTTGTACAGTCAGCAGAACATTAGACTATCTATTCCCATTGCAAAATCAGCTCTATTGGAACTACATTAGGTGCCGCAGTGTAAGGTTGATGTGATGTAGTCCGTATATCTATTGAAGGCGTAACGAGGACTGGAGTGCGCTTGTTTTGCAGAATTTTTGATATTTTATGTAAGCAATTTTTGGCAGACATGAGAGTTTTGAGATGAACTTGAGTTTTGGATGGAAAAACATAGCAAGCCGTGTAAAAGCTTTCGAAGGCAGATCTAAAACCATTGTATAAGTAAATTAAAATATATCTGTTTCTAACGTTTACGCGAATTGTTGTACTCATTAACACACAATTTTACTAATTCCTTTGCGATTTATTTACATTTTATTTAAATCCTGACGTTTCGAACACTTTACAGTGTTCTTGGTCACATGAAGACTAAGGTATTATATGTCATTACAAAGTTTTGAAAAATTAAACTACAGTCATTCATATAAATTTACGTTCCTATTTACGCAGAACGAGCTAACCGTGTCTTGAGATCTTGCAGTACGATGTGTTGCTTTGGTTTTTCACCAAATTAAAATAGATTTAATATAATTTTGTTGACACCACTTGTAATTAGTTACTTTGGCCTTTTCAATAGCTTTGAAATTGAGGTGTACATGCAATTTGAACTGTTGTGCATGATTTTCTGTCATGACAATAGTCATGTAAATCTTCTGTAAAATTAAATCTCTATTGCGCTCGCTGGGAACATAATTGCACTACTGCAATGTGCATTATGCGCAGTTTAGTCTTAATGGAAATGAATACAGTAGTTTTCCAATTTTAATGTAAGCTCTTTTGGAGATGCCAACAACTTCAGGTCTTTTTCATACAGAGAGGCTGAGCGTTGCAATCATTACGACGTATATTGTAACACACAACGATTTTCTACGTGTATTAAAAACAAACATTTTATTTGAATTACGTTTTAAATAAATAATATTTTCATTTTTAGTCGCATCTATGAGAGTGAGTAAACCAACTTATGTATTGTAAGTTATAAGTATATCTTGCGCGAAATATTAATCAGTGTATGAGATAATACAGGATATTTGACGACCGTCTTGGTGTAGTGGTTCGAACTCCGGACTACTAAACCAGGCGGGTTGCGGGTTTGGATCCCGCAAGGGGCAAATGTTTGTGTGATGAGCATGAGCATTTGTACCTAAGTCATGGATGTATAAACGTATATAAGTATGTCTATCCGTTATCCTAGTCGCCATAGCACAAGCTCACGCTTATTTTTGGGCTAGGTAATTGGTGTGTTTGTTGAAACTTATAAGAAAAACTGCACGCATCGCATAAAACTAGTGTTTAAACTTCGTAAAAATACAAGTATGTACTAACTGACTAAAACTTAATATAAAACCAGGTACGTAAACGTATTAAATAATTTCCTCAACACTTATAAAACACTGATCTGTACATAATTAAGATGTTATATCGATATGCATTTATTTGCTCAGACACGATGTCTGAGTAACAGCCTATGGCGCCATCTTGCCACTGGCTGCCTACACTAGCAACTGCAACAGATGCGACCCGCCCTGATTCGGCTCCAATAGACTAGATGGCGCTGTTAGCCGCTCCATACAACACAAACCGCGATATGTAAGATTCAGCTTAACGAGCTTGACTACATATACATAAACCAAAACGGTGACCATTGGACCTTGGACCCCGACGATAACAATCGGTCGGTAGGAAGCGCTTCCATTTCAAGTTGCGCCAAGTACCTATTCACGCTTTTCTTGAAAATGTACAAATCATAATATTTAGGTAATAAATATCTGGTAACGGAAATTTGCCAGGCCAAGACGCAATTCTTAGACACCAAGAGTTTGGCTCAGTAATAATATCTATGGAGTTTCCTTAAATGTAATGCCTACACAATCATTCTATAGCTATCAAAGGATTCTACTAAATCTTAGTCCATTGTGATGCCACGAACAACTTTAAATTCTCTCCCGCGTTGAAGTTCGAGAGAGAAAATTATAGTGCGAATTTGATTAATTAGTGCATTAGTTCACACGTTCGGCTAATAGCGCTGCAATGCGCTTTGATTATAACATGTTGGATGTACTAACACTAGATTAGGCTATTAAATTCGTTAACTATAGAATAACAGCTTTTCGTATTACTGGCTAAGTTTGAGTGGAGTTGGTACATTAGTGCAAATAATTAAACCAATACTTTATTATTTTATTAACTTATATTTAACAAGAAGTATTTTTTTAATACTTTATTTACTTTGTTGAGAACACGAAATAACAATAATATTTTCTGATTGAGCAAGTCGATGTAAACCTTCATTTTATAATATATAATAAATATAGCACAAAATAACATAAAATTGAAAAAAATGTCGGCCTTAATGCCAAAAACACTCTTCCAGTTCTCTACCAGTCAACCATAGGTCTAAAACAGAGAAGATGCGAAAGTAGGCGGTGTTAGATAAGTTTTTAGGAGAGTAAAGCCATTAAAAGTATTAGCAAAAATCTACAGTTTGCCTTTCCTTTATAAGCATCTACACCTGTCGTTATAACAATTCCTTTGACACTGTGATACACCTATTAAACTAGCAAATATACGTAGCATTATTTACTCCCATCACAAAATGTCATGGCAATGACAAAATTAATTTATGTCCATTTTGTAATTTATCTCACTCAGGACATGTAACGTCAATAAATTATGCAAATTTAGTCAATTAGCAAACTAACCCATAATCGATGACCGCATTGGAACTTAGTCGTTGAACGTGCTACTAATTAATCATTCTATTAACGTTGTATTTCATGAGAGGTATCAAAATCCATTAGATATGATTTTGATGAAGCAGATACACGGGTTGGAAAATTCTGAACATGATTGTTTTTGTTATTTACGAACTTACTCTTAATATAAGGAAATTCTACGAGGCAGGGTAAGGTTGTAGCTATTCAACAAGACTTCACAGCTAAAAAACAAGGTATTCTGTGTGATGACAATCCGACATGACCGGAGAGATATTAGGCGCTGGATCAACCGAGGCACAGGGGCGTTAATACCACCAACTTCCTGACTCTGAGTTGTTGAGCTTCTTCAAGACAGAAAACCTCAGATACAAACGACCCGACCCTGGATTCAACGTGATTTTCACTAGATCAGCAGGGAGTCAATTTAGCAATGACGTAAAGAATAAATAAACGACACTTCCGTGCTATATGCATTTTGAAATGCAGTTAGGTACAAGTACTGAATTCAAACCTAACATATCCATACTACACTCTGTCTACACCCAAAAATCTATAATAGAATTAAAGAAATATGAACGCAGCTCAGTTTGAAATGCAACTCTTGAGAATGTGTCAATAATTAACTGTAGATGTCGCTATGATATCCCTGTTCCATGTTGTGCTAACCTCTGTTACTCACTGCTCTCGCTCTGTCGTACTCCTAAAATATAGAATTAATTTTTCGCGTTCCATCTTTACATTTATCTCTAATTTCTTTTAGGTTTGCAGCTAGAAAACAATATCAGCTGTCATTATGTGTATACGATGCTTTATTCAATCGACCAACTGTATTTTTTTTCTCAACTGGCGGAAAAAACTTCGTTTTTGGAATAGAAAACTTTTCACCTAGCATAGTGTACGCATCAATATTTAGGTACCGGTGCTCGATCACCTGTTCGAAGCCTTCCTCAATTTGCCTTCTGCAAATTGGATTTGATCCTCAGCACTATTCGGTAGGTCGTTTATCTCAATTCTGGGGCACAGACGTAGAGATATTGATGAAGCAGGAATAACTTGCTGAGTATGGGGATCATAAGTTACGTAGATTCTGATAGTGTTTTTACGTCGCAAAAGACTTAAGTTTGGGCTGATTGAAGATAAACAACGTACGAGTAATTATGAAAAGCCTATAAAAATCCTTATCCATGATTCTCTTTTTGGGTAGTATTTAATATTTAAATCAATTGCCTATGTATACTTACTTGTTTTTCAGTGCTCAGTTTGTGCTCGATACGTAGTCTTTTCTTTATCTTAAACAACTGTTATCCGTGCAGACCTATAAGTGGTTTAATTGTTCTTAGACTGTACTTTTATCATCCATATGTAAACCCTGGTTTTCCTAAAATAAATAAATAAATGATTGGATAAAATATGCAGCCACCTTAGGTATATAAATCAAAGCACACCAATTTTTTTAGATTTTGACTTTATCCCCACCTTTGTCATTGACTCGGAGACAGTCACATTGGTTGTAATTTTACATTGAAAATAAATACATTTCAGAGATCAAGTTTCCAGGCGCAATAGATAATTAATTGTTCTTAAGGGGTTAAAACAACTTTACCTACTACAATATTTATTTATTAGATTTAGACATGTGGCGTCATAAATATTATTTTTAAAATAAACAAATATTATCTATACTTCTCCCTCACATAGGTCACACAATGTCACACTTAGTTGAGCCTCCTCCCCTTAACGAGTGAAGTAATTTTAGAATGGCCCCTTATAAACAAAATACAATTTGATAAAGATATACTTCGATAGCCAACCTGATAGCCAGCCCTCAAGTCAGTATCTAGTGCAAACTTTCGGAGGGATTTTCAATTTAAAACTTCTACAAAGCGCCTTTTACATTTCAAAGTTTGCGTTCGGTATTTTGTTCTCGTGATGTACACTTGAGTGAAAGTAAACGGGAACCCTTTGGCTTTGTGAATTGTAATAGAAAAACTATAACTGAAGACAATTTCTTGTAAAGAATACAAGCCCCCTTCTTCTTTTTTTCTGGCTTGCACGACTTGTGCTTTGCCACAACGGTATGTAAAAGATTGGGAAACGTTTGGAATGAAAGATACCGCCCCCTTCTTACTAATGATTTTGAAGTTGCTATAACACTTGACATGTATATCCACTATGTCAAACTACGTCACCTAATAGTAATATTTCCAAACTAGCCGTCTCTTAACTATGCAAATATTATAGAAATGGCAAAATTCATTATTAGTGGCTAAGAGGGTAATAGTTTACGTACCATAAACAATAAGATAAGATGTCTAAGCATTCTATAAGCAGCTTCCGTTATTTTTAAAATCTATGGTCAGACGTACTTTTTAAAGTAGTATTTTCTGACATATAATATTTTTTACTATGCAACGGAAACAGTTCATGATTTTAAAGAAACAAGCTCCTTCATACTTGAAAAAAAAAACTACTTATTTTCCCAACTCTGCAGAGATGGAAAATCCAAAGTGACACTCTCGAGACTAGCTCAAGCTGATTTATATGCTCCCCGGTGCAAATTGTAAATTTTATTTGCCCTAAACATAGAATGTTTATACCCATGGAATTGCCATGCGTCTCCCCTGACACGCAAAATGTGTATGAGCATTGTAAAATGTTTCATAAAACATGTATTGCGATTTCCCGAGGAAAACGTCCGCAAAAACAGTGGAATTGAATTTTTAGGGGTCGGTAGTGCGTTCCTTAAATTCCACACTGAGATTTTTTTAGTCTAACTTACGATAAATAGCTTGACGAATTAAATTTGGGTACTTTTATTTTGTAACGCTATGTAAACCTGAACTTACATCAGTCTTTTTAAATTAAACTGACTGATAGATTACTATCATCGACGACCGTCTTGGTGTAGTCGTTCGCGCACCGGACTTCTAAACCAGGCGGTTGCGGGTTCGAATCCCGCAAGGGGCAAATGTTTGTGTGATGAGCACGAGCATTTGTACCTAAGTCATGGATGTTTATATGTATTTAAGTATTTCTATCCGTTATCCTAGTCACCATAGCACAAGCTCATGCTTAGTTTGGGGCTAGGTAATTGGTGTTTGTTGAAACAATTTATTATTATTATTATCCACCTCAAATAGTATAACATTAGTGTCAAAGATGTCCAAACTAAAGTAAATATGAAACAGATATACAAGTTTAAAAATATAAATGTCTAAAATGTTGTTTAACTTCACATTCCAAATTAAATTAGTAGCAACGATAAATGTATTGTTCCCATCATTAGATGAGACCTGCTTATATATGGGCATCTACTTTATTAAAAGGAATTATATTCATAGGATATATTATTAGTACTCAAGTTGATAAACGGTCTCCGTACGCGGTGTTAACACCTTGATATATTACACAATTTTCTTTACGAGCAAAACGGATTTATAACAACGTATCGCCGAATAACATACAATGTTTTAACTAGGAGGATGCTTAAACTCGAAAATCTTGTTTGCTAAAATATAATGGGTAACCACAAAAATATTTTATGATACATTTTCCTGTGGATATTTTTCAATAGTGTCTTAATTCTTGAATTTGTCAAACTTCATATAATTTGTTTATTTAAGCTTTATTGCACAACTGAAATATTGAACAATAGGCGGACTTAATGCCAAGTGGCACTCTTTACCAGTCATACCTTTGGGCTAATCAGAAATGTATAGTATCTGTTCATGTTTTATCTTAACAGACTTACTTTAAAAAGTAAGTTTTTGTTGTTTTTTGCTGTTCACACAAACTAACAAAACATGTATTAGTAACCTCTTCATGACCAAAAAAATTAAGTGTCGCCAAAAGAACCAAACAAAAGCATAACACCAGAATAAAATCGGCCCACGTAACCCCAAACGCAAGGAAAAAGGGACAGAAATGTCCCCAAGAACACATTTCTTGGCGTCACGTACTGGGCTAATACTGGCGACAATCATAAAATGAAACATCATAAGGGGAGGAAAAAACTGAAAAGAGACGTAACTACGAGGACGGGTCTTAACAAATCGGTGGTCATCACTCAGGGTTATGGCAAGGGAGACTGCGTACCGTACCAAGATAAGTTGGCTTTCATTGTGACGCAACGATAAGGCTTGTTCGATTTATTATAAATTGAGGTCTGAGGTCCCTTATTAGTAGGGAATGTTCCATCATGGGCGATATGTTTGAAAAGGACGTATTGTACTGATCTGCGATACAACATGTGGCCGAAAAAGGCTATGCTAACCTTTTGTGAGATATCCGGGTAAACATATTGAGAAAATTGTTTTTGCGGTAAGTCTGGGCAGGAATAGATATGTGAACGACCTAACGGTGAGCGATTGATTTTATAGCTACAAGCAATAGTACAGTAGGCCCTAAAGACAAAATTGAAGTATTGGAGTATATCTATAATAAAATAGACCACAGATCAGTAACCAAAACTCTATAAAAGGATGGAACTTTCCCATATTTTGTGTAACTAACAATAATGAATAAAAATACTTACAAAAATGTTAAGTCGGTAATTGTTGGCAAAGATTTGATCAATTTTGTAAGGACTGCTTAACTTTTAAAGTAGTCTTACTCAAGCATTTAATTATTGATTTTGAAACATTGAATACATGATCAGTTATTTTTCTTTTAAGATCAAAAAGTGATACTCATTCATTTTACCGAAACCAAATTATTCTTTTCAACAAGCTTTCAGTCCATCGAAAAGCAGCTAAGTAAACATCATGATGTCAAAGAGAAAATTATCATTAATGGCACAGTTTTGAGATTCCTTTTGATGTAAACTTTCCCTTTGTTTTTAGCCAGGACAGATTTCATCTCCATTAGACAAATTGGTTTAAAAAGTTTGCCAAGTGAAACTTTTTGTAATGAAAAACATTAATCAGTGACATTTCGAATAGGGAAATGGAATACGGATTTTATTATATTGCTATAAACTTTTTTAGACAAAAAATATGAGAAACAATGATGTTAAAAATTATTTTATTTTTATTATGATTTGGATTTTATAGTAAACTAAAAATAAAACGAGTTATAATCTCCATAAAGTACCTTAATTCAACCCGTATTAACTCATTCAGGTCTGATTTTATTTTGACAAAGTTCATACTTAAGATACTTTCATCGCCTTATGTTCAAAATATATCAAAATTAATGCATTACGAAACAAGCAGATATAATTAATTTCGCATTCACTACGTTTTCAACAATTCGTCTACGTGCATGAATAATTTAATTTGAACATGAAAAGAACTTTGCATTCAGAGTTACGCAGTAAGAGCGAACACAATCCATATGACACGATTAATTTGACACAACAGAAACAGTTTAAATAAACCTTTTCATAACTGTATAGAGTTCATACAAACTAAATATTATTCAGTACCGTTACCATGAGTTTACGGTGGTTTTACTCGCTAGCGACGACGTAAAAAAAGTGTATGGAAAATTTTAGTTCTCCAAGTAACCGCTAGAGGCGCTGTGCAATTTTCCATACACTTTTTTTACTACGTCGCTAGCGAGTAAAACCGCCGTAAATTAATAGTAACGGTACAGTTTAGTTAGTGACTAAACTTTTCGACGCCAACTATTGAATTACACAAACATGCGCCATAAAAATGCAAAAAAATCTGATTGCTTTTTTTAAATAGCCCTGTAACGAAATAAGTATATCGACATAGCGAACGCTGATCCTGCTTATTTCAACAGACTAGCCATGCTTTATGAATGCACAAACAAGAGATAAACTACATCCTATTGTGTTAAAAATGTTAAATATATTTTGTTTCATGTACTCTGTTTCCATCATCAATAAAATCGAATGACTAGTTATATTTTTTGGGAAATGGCAAAGAAGTAACATAAACGCATAGGTATTTTTCTGTAAGTATTATGAAACCGTCGAGCACGTAACCTGTTCGATGTATGAAACATATTAAGGATGAGTTGCAACACCTTAATTCAATCGTAACTACTCATATTACAGTATCCGGGGTATTTTTGGAGTTTGACAGATTATAGACGTTTGTTACTCGTATAGTCAAAGTAAGATCGTGCAACCTATTCTAAGTCTAATTACATTTGTAACTTTTCATGACGTTTTCTAAGCATTTTTATTTAAAAAAACATATGTAGTGTTGTTGTTACTAATAAAATAGCTTAGACCTACTGAAAAACATTCTAATGTATATTTTGTCAAGCCGTCAATTTAATGGCATTTAATTCCATTTTGATCAAATAAATGCACTTTCAAAGTTGCACCTTTTATTAATTTCTGAAAACTTGTAGCTAAGTATATTTTGTTATACTTCCCGTCTGATTTAATATTTTGTCCGGATAATAGAAACAGTGTATTTCGGGCAAAGGGTGAATTTATTTAACCGGCAGTGTGTTAAACAAATATTTACGGTCAGCGCGCGATGTTGCCGTAAACGTACGTCAAGCTTAAGGCTCGTGTTAATATAAATAACAGCTACAAATCCAGGTATTTTCAGTGCTGCTGGGTAGTTTTGGTTGCGGGAGACCAGACCACAAAGTCGCTTACGTCTTACATTTTAAAATATAATGACTGATAAATGACTGACATATATCAACGCACAGTTTAAACTACTTGGATTAGAAACTTAAATTTTGCAAAATGCTTCTTTTTATTGTGTAGGTGAGCACTAAAAAACGATTTAGGTTTTTTTTTAGGGAAAAAAGCCCCCCTTTTTTTACCCTTCAAGGGACAAAATTCCTAAAATCCTTTTTTAGTTCTTTTAAGTTTGCATGGAACTCCGTTAGTTTTGAAGAATGAAAACTGGTATTTACTAATACTAATGTTTTAGCTTCAAAAACTAAAAATAATGTATTTCAGGATTAAAAAATTCAACCTCTAAAGGTGCAGAAGTAGATACTTGCGGGCAACCCCCAGTTTTGGTTATGTATTTAAAACAGTTTGTTAATGTCACTTGCTTTGATAGAGAGTTGATTTTCTGTAGGTAATATGCGACAAAAGTTTAAAACCAAATAATAATTCTAATTCACATTAGTGCCTTGTTTAACAAAACTTTTACTGATCCTTTTATTTAGAATTTATTACAGAGTCAAACAGAATATAGTAGAAAAAAATACTTTTAGTTTTAATTTTAATGGAATATCATTTTGAATTTTATATACCTAGTTGTTATTATTTTACGATTTTAAGTATTTCAAAAATATTTTTTTCAAAATAAATATAATTACTACTGCCACCCACTACGTGTCCCTTAATACTCGTTACTCTCTAGAGTAACTAGAAATTTCCAAAATAACAAATAAATAAAATAACTTACGAAAACTGACACTAAAAGGGACAGGATCCACGACCTCGAGTTGAGAAATGGTTTTATAAAGTAACAAATGGCTTGGCCAGTAGGTTAGGTCACAAAAGCTCTTCTGGGAATAAATTCAAATAAGTTCTGCTATATTTTTAACTTAAAAGCTGCTGAATTTTAAAATGTAGCGAGGAAGAATAACATGGACAGTCTATTTTATCTTACAAAATTTCCACTATGCCTTAAACCCGAGTTTACCAATTTTCACACCCTCGATTGACGGTTAATTTGACAGATTTCCCATTCAAAATATGTCAAATAATGCTAAACTAGCTGAAATAAAATTAAACATGTGCTGGTGCTAATTACTTTTAGGCAGATAAACTAGTCAAGCATCGTGTGTATATTTTTTATCTAATGTATGAATACACACCATAGGTACTTCAAATAGTATTAACTTATCTTATATAAACAGTGTTCTGTGTTTTTCAACAAAATTCTGCACCAGAAGTCTCATGCTTAGAATTGAAGTTACGTCTGGTGCGGAACAGTACAAAAAAAATATGAGCTGAATTTCACTTTGTCTACTGTGTTTGTGTGTTTTTATTATACTTCGTGGTTATTAACAACCAGGGCGCATAAAACTGGCAGCGAACTAACTACGTCGGTCACTGTTATTGTTAACGAGCTATATTTTCTCACTATTAACCATCATTGATACGTTAATGTTAACGCATCAAAAATAACTATTATTAGTTTGGTATAGGTGTGTATTTTGTTTAAAATGCTTTATTTCTGGTATGCATAGGGAACACTGAATACACAGAAAATATAAGCAAATTCTAAAAAAAAAAAATATTTTGTGTTTTCTTTCTGAACCTACCTAAGGTAAATACCAAACTTGGACAGCAGTCAAAGCAGCTAAGTTAGTGTGGCCATCAAAATAATGCATGAAATGCCTTGAAAATGCAATTGCCAGCACATCAGACTATACATTGCAAAATAGCTTGTATCATCACGACCTAAGAACGGCCTCTTGGTGTTCGGCTTCTTGTGCTGTCATCTGTACAGCAGAAATTTGAAATTAAATAGTTTAACTTGTTGAGGCAACACGCCAGCGTCCAAACGAACGTAGACAATTTATCTCATTTGCGTGTTTTATCATGTTAAAAATATTTGATCCGCTCACACTCCTCCTTAGGTACCCTAAACATTCAGAAGTTCCATCAAAAACGGTCCAAACTAAATTTCCACTACCCTGGCTTATTTCCCTCCCACCTGCCCCTAATTGCCGCAGCGCTAAACGGATTTAAGTTTAGATCCGTTAGGCGACGCTTAACGAATTCAGTCTCCCTTAGTTAGCGAGCACGTGAGGAGCCGGCTGATCAGCTACATTGTTTGGAGCTAGTTGGGAATTTTAATTGCAAGCCTGACTGAAACACTTGATGGTGCACTACCGGAGGCCGGAAAGCTCCTTTTGTGGACTGTGTTGTCTGTATTAAAAAACCCAAAGCATATTTGTCTGCAATTTTCAAACCTGGAGCGCTATTTTTTAATCACTCGCATGCAGATTTCTACAAATTTTTGTTCGTCGTCTAACACTTCGCATTTTTAAAACACTCGATCGACTGCACTCGACCATTTGAAACTGCAACGAGTGCCCCTACTCACTCAGCACAGAAGGCGAGCGATAGAATTAACCCTAAAATGAATGTGTTGCCAACAGAATGTCATACGAGTAATTCTAAAATAGAGCCGTTGGACCGCCTAATCATTTTTCATAATCTGTGTCTTATCTTGAAGCACTAGCAGGGCCCAAAAGATAAGGAGACTTGTTCGGGCCGCCTAAGGGCCAGTATTACGGATTTTAAAATTTTTGACGTTCATAAGTGGCATTTTCTGTCCTAAATTGAATAAATTATTTTTAAATATATTATTGCACTTGAAAATTATTTTTGATTTTGACTTTGACTTGTGTAGAGATGGATGAAAAAGACTACCAGACGCTAGAAAATTTCTTGGAGCACAAGTGCGGCAATGTAACAGGCAAATCCCTGCAGCACAATCGCTACTAACTAGAAATCTGTAAGCACTCACACAATTATGTGAATGGATGTTTGTTACTTTTTAACGCTTGACTGCCTCGTTGGTCTATCCACGAGGTCCCGGGTTCGAATCCTGGGTCAGGCTGAGAGTGTTTGGGTTTTTCTGTCTTGAAATTACTCGAACACAGCCCCGGAGTCAGGAAGTTAGTGGTGTTAACACCCCCGTGCCTCGGAAAGCACGTTAAGCCGTTGGTCCTGCGCCTGATCTCTCTACGGTCATGTCGCACTGCCGTCGCACCGAATTATGAGAGTGAAGGAACAGAGAGTGCATCTGTGTATTGCGCACACACTTGTGCACTATAATATGTCCTGCGCAGTTGGCTAATCTCTGTTGAGATAGGTCGCCGTAGTCGAAATCGGCTAGGAAGACATCACTTTTTCACGCTTAAGCTGCTTAACCTATTTAAGTGAAAGCAGGCCTGTGTATCTCCCCGCGTAAGTAGCAAAAACGTACCTACGCGCGGCGCCCCTACTTAGGGGCTAAAATAAGTTGCGTGTCGCTATCGGTCAGCGACACGCTCGCGCGTTTTTTTCACCGGCGGCCGCGCGGCTACGTTGCTGGCTGGACGAGAATGAATAAAGTACTAGAAAGAGGCGTTAGAAGCTTCTCGTAGCAGTCAACCCTATCGCGTCGCGTGATATAACGTCACTGAATAGGTTTAGTGTATTATGAATCATATTCCAGGGCAATAAGTATGAAATTATCTTTCAGTGGATTTATGTAGGGGTGTCTACACAAAAATGTGCTTGACTCTGAGGCGAACTAAATTACGCCATATTATATATTGTTGACGACATTGAGTAGACATTTCTTTGAATACAATTGCTAAGTCATACTTCTGTACGAAGTACTAGTATTCTGTGATGAAAGTAGTGCCTAGGCCTTTTCCTGGATCCCGTCTATTTCTATGATAGACGGGATTTAGGAAAAGGACGTGAGCCAATCTCAAGGTAAGTTGAAAATTTGTATGGAAAAATTTTTGTGTTCTAAGTTTCGGGGAACCGTTAGAGTCTTAACGGGGAAACGTACTGATTCATAGCCTTTTAAAATTATGTCATTCCCAGAAATTTTTCTAACGGTGCAGCGGTAGTATCCATAAAGTCCAAAATAACATAATTCTCAGGGAAATTACCTTTCCCCCGGGAATATAATGTCGGTTCGTTTCTTTTTACACAGCGAGATGCCCGCGGCATTAGTTTGCAGAGTTAGCAGGCGCCTCCTGGACTAAGACAGGGGTCTACTACCAAATCGTATTACGATTTCTTTAGATCGAAAACTTAATGAGAGCTAAAGCTTAATATAAAGTACTAAAATCAGCTTGATAAAGCTTTGAGTTGCTTCTTCAGGATCCTACTTACTATACATATAGTTTGAAAAAAAATACCATACAAAATTGTTTGGTAAGTACTGAAAACAAAGTAGTTTACCATGCCTTAGTTGGTTAGGAAATATCAGCTTTAGATCCTAAATTAAATAAATTATTTGTAATCTTTCTATTGGTTTTTTTCTTTGTATTTTATGTATATTAATTGAAATAACATATTATGAGATGTTATTATAATATTGTTTACATACATAATTATGTAGTTACTGTTGGTGTACCTTATAACAAAAAATAAATATAGTATTTACAAATGTCCTTTCATTTTTTTCATTTTCAATTGTCTTAAAGGTTATGAGTAGGGGCCGCGGTCATATTTTCAGGCGATAAATTTTAAATGCCCCCATTTTACGTGCACTTTCCCTTAGTTTGTTGGATTATAGCTCCCCAGGGATTTATTGCAACTGCCTCAAGTTATGCTTTAATGATGCAGTTTGACGCATCACCATTATGGTAGGTAAATTGCATTACTTTGTATCTCTACAGTTTATTATCTGCTGCTACAATTATCACACGAGTTGACCAGCACATAAGACTTACCTCTAACATCACCCCTTCACAATACATTACAATATTTCATATTTGCATTTTATTTTTATTTTTTTATTAGATAAGACAGATACAGGTAAAATCATAAATCAGTTCGGCAGGGACACACTTCGATTAGCCCTATTGTTAATCATAGTTCTAAGTATAGTAAATTCACATTTTTAGTAAAAATAAATAAATAATTTAAAAAAAAACCTATTACAACTGCCTCAGATGTCTGTGTAAGTGTGTAAGAACAGCGTCGAAATACGGAACTCACTTTGAAAAAAAAAAACACATTTTAACAGAAGGTAGGTAATAAGGTTGGTATGGTTTGGGTAATACTTTAGCCTGGAGTTCACCAACACCATGTTTAATTTTTAATCAGCCGGTTTAGAATTATTTGACACATTTTGTATCGGAGTTCTGTCAAACTAACCGTCAATCGAAGATTACCGGCTATTTAAAGTTGGTGAACTTGGATCTTATTCATATATGCGATAACGTCAAAAGTGCGCTATATATATATATATATATATATATATAACTCATATTATGTTTTGAAGCTGACTGTACCCAACTTAAAAGTGACGTTGTTATTTCTAACTAAAACACATTAATTCGGTTAAGAGGGCCACAATTAGTCGGGTCCAGGTGAGGACGAGTGGGAAGCCAGCCAACAAAGTAAGTACTTGTAATGTTAGTACTGTATCACCAAAAGCTAGCACTACTACTTCGAATACTGTACCTGTTTCTTTATCGCTCTAAGTTTGGAGTACCTTCACTTCAGTAGGTTCATACTTTGTGGTAAGGTATGTAAGTTTGAGTTCTATGAGATTGAAATAACAATATCTGAATCGCAGTAGCTGGGATGTAGATGTGTTTAACGATAGGTTCTCCACTTTTAAGAGGGAAATCTCACAGATCCTGGGGGCCAAGGTATCCTCAGCCTCACACAGTATGAAATAGAGTAATACTTATAATAGAGAAATAGTTTCTTTTTCTTGTATCTCACTTTTCATTAAATATGTCTGTTTGTTTTATAATCTAATGTGTACTCTAATTTTAGGTTGCCGTCTAGTCTGTTACTATAACAATTATCAATGTAAGCTATGCATGTCTGACTGTAATAAATATAAGAACTACTACTACTACTACTACTACTAATATAAGAAAATAACGCTTCTGTTTCTGTCGTAGGGAGCTTGCTCCACCGTCGACTCTGACTACGCCACGGAGAGTCAAGAACAAACACATTTCAAATGAAAAAAAAAGTTATTGCTGACGCTAAAATAAAACATCTTTGTCATGTTTGTACTTGCAGCGTGTGTAAACTAAATTACAATTATTATGCGTACATTTTTACCCGGCTGCAGAAGGAAGGTTATTTGACCTGGGATTTTACTACTAAAAAAATACCGAAAAAATGTCAGAGATATTTTGATGTTGGTCTATTTGGTACTTTTTATTTTCAGTCGGAAAAATAGGGTTGTCATTCAAAATACATTTCAGAACTTGGTAGTTCCGACGTGGCTAGGTCACGTGTTCATGATTTTACTGTCAGCTGTACAACATTCATCCCCTACAACATAAATAAGATCGAGGAAATCGAAAACACTTACACTGCAACATTTTCCGCGTATTAAGTCAGTTATTTTTATGTGAATGTTTCCCGACTCCCAACAAATGGCACTTACCGTATTTTATCCTTTTCTATCACCACAGATTGCATAAGTACGCCTAGCATTTTCTTTCAATGACAAAGATCCGCCTTCGGAATGGCAAAATAGTGAATCTCACATATTAGAGTTCCTTACCCCAATATGGTAAACTTACCGTCGCTCGCCATCGTAAAATAAGAAAGGGAAGGGTTTTATTTTTAACAATTTGAGCTTTATTTTAGAGCCTTCAATGTATATGTGTTCGCTTGATGGCAGTATCGCATGGACTGTAAAAAATAGATAATGTAGAATAAACTTTTTTATTTCTTTTTTTCTTATTTCTAGATACAACGTTGCAATTTTCACAGAGTGTGTATTTTAAACTTATTTGAAACAAAAATAAAGTTTTTAAGCATGCATATCGGTCCGTTTACAAAATATAGTTTTTGTATTTCGTACGGTGATACAGAACACTTTGTATACAAGTGTGACTCGCACTTGACCTTGTTTTTTTCAAAGAGTCAGTCGTTTCTGTTATCGATTCGTATCGGTTGCGTGTTCGGAATCAAAATGAGCATTTGGTGTAATTTTGGCAGACGAATTCTTTTCGGGATCGTTTCGCAATTCACATGGTTAGGTAATGATGCATTTGATCGACGTCTTGCATGTACAAGGACTAGATTACTAGTGGCAGCATAAAGGACTAAACAATGTTTAGGGTGACTTTCTCAACAACGCTTAAACTATTTACCAAACCTAGGGCTGCAATAATGATTTACCAAAGAACTGTTAACTTCAGCAGTCTTCTAAATACGTCATAAAATATGTTTTGTGACTTTTTTAATATAATGGATACCTAATTTCAAGGTCCACCAATCATCTTTATACTTAAATAGAATACGGAATAATAACGAGCAATCAGTTAAGTTCAATATTTAAATCATTATGGCATTGAATTAAAGGTCACTTTTTGCTGCAAAACCAATGTGACTGAACAAAAAGCCATCCATGGCGAACAAATGGGATCCAGCAACGATCTATCAAACGGAACTATTTTAAGTTTGCAACAGTTCAAAGTTTCTTTGGCAGATTTGACGACCAAAGTTAATGGTTCCTTCACAACTTGAACCAATAAATCCCTAGTTAAGGAGTTAGGACTCTGGCTATCCACCTGTCGCTTAGCAGTAATACGAGTTATGTTGGCAGGAGCGTGTGGAGAGAGCATTGAAAGAACGCCGGGCGCGCTAGAGAATTGATAGTGATTTATGACTCTTTGTTTTTAGGTGTGAACAAGAAAAGATCTAGATTAAATGGAAGTGATATCTCCGTAATTGTTCTCTCTGTTTGGTTTTTAACATGGCTCTAATCACTCAAATTGGTGGATTTCTTCAATTTCTTAAGATCAAGAGCGTTTTAAAATCTGTGTGATAACACTTTTTATAGAAATGGTTCAGCTCAGATATACGTCTTGAACTCGATTGCTCTTTTATTTGAAATAGGTTTGCTCTTAACCTTAGACTAAGCAAGACGTGGCGTAGACAGAGTCAACGGTGAAGCGAGCTCACCCAGCAGGTTCTGGCACTCCCACTTACTGACGGAGCACAGCAAGCTGCTTGGCGCCGGGCTCCGGTGGAAGAGTAGTAGCTACCATGCGGCACCTAATGGAGCCTACCACCACTGACTGTATGGTTGCCCGAGGAGCACCACTAGTAGGTAGATTTTTCACCACCTCAAGTTGCCACATCTTTCAAATGGTTTTCAAGCTTTCAGGAAAACATTAAAAGAATTAACGTCCCTAAAGCAATTTACTAATGAAAAAATGACAATTCATGTCTGTCATTGGTTGGAATTGTATTTGTAATCATCATAGCTTTCACGTTAGCTTGGATCTTTGATCTGATTCTGGCGTATCCATCAAGGTATACGTGATAGCTTAGTTGTTTATGCTGTCCGTATCGTGACGTATACGCTCAAACGCTGGACGGACGCCAGTGGCAGCGACTCTCAAAGTCATTAGAGAGACGAAAAGCCTCTTCCAGAGGCGATAACCCCAACAAATCAAAGCTCAGATCGGCGCCGTGGATCTACCATTAATACATAGCCGCAGGCCACGTTGCTCCAATTTGTTCCAATTCCAAAGTTTAAACAAACTTTGGAGGCAAACTTCGCATGATTCCCGTGATTAAATCGATTTCGGATTGCTGTCGAACGGTATTCCGAAACTGCCGATCCGTCGTTAGAAGAGCGGTACCGAAACTTTGACACGTTAAATTTTAAATTCCCATTTTATTTGGCTGTCGGTTTGAATTTAGCCGAGCGCTTGACGGTTTCGGATGTCATAGAGATATTTTAATGTTCTCCAGTGTGTTTTGGGTGGAAAGACGTGAACATTTTACGCGTATAAAACGGCTATGGCTCGGAAAATGTGTTGGAAGTCGGTTCTGGCTCAGACGTGATGCACGCTAATGCGGTACATTTGAATTTTTTCCAGAGGTAGAAAGTAGTGTGCATACAAATAGGTTGTTAAAGTTTCATGATTGGTTGAAGAATTATTTTAGAGCAGATTATGTACTACAGTATCTTAATGCATTTAAGCAGTTGTCCTGTGATTACTGTCGAAGGAAGTCTCAAAAAACACTCAGAGAAAACAAAAACATTTCCAATTCACCTAAAGACAGAAGGACAATTTGTCGTATGACATTTGTGTCACTGAAAACTGTTAATTATAGTAAAATAATTTGCCGATTAAAAGACAATGTATTTCATTGAATCCTAACAGGAAAATAGCAAATATATCGACTTGTACGCTTCAAAACATCTTAATTAAAAACTTTGTCCATTTTCTTCAACTTGTATGTTTGTGTTGAATCTTGAAACAATAACTCCAGAACTCATTGTACACACCAATAATTAGGTTCGCACAATAATAAATTAAGCTCTAACGTTGAACACAATTGTGAAAGACTCAGCAGACACAAGACACTCACACTAACTACATTATAAAGAATAATGCAGCTATCAGGTAAAGGTACAGCGGCAGCACGTCACGTTACCCATGTGAACTACGAAAACAGAGGAATAGGGGCGGTCTCAAGATCAAAGTTGGGTAGTCTGACATGCGCCCGTGTGTACTCGTAGATGATTAGAAATGCTCAAGGTTTTTACGTGGACACAGACCAAAGTACAAAGTGATATTAGAGTCATTGGCTCGATTCTGAGGTGCTCTAAGACTAAATTTAAGTTCACTCCATCTTATTCTCTAATGAAGAAACGAAATGAGATAGACTACGTTAATTTAGAAATTTCTGAGTAAACAGCTGTCAAAATGAGATGCTAAGAAAATAAAAGAATGCATAGTCAATTTAGTAAAGTTGGCATCCGATGACGACTAATGTAACCTGAAAACATGCAAAAACTTGTAAAAATACGTAAATTTCTCACATAATTTTCTTTCTCTATTATCTTTATTTGACGGCTCTTAATTATTTAAGTATGTCTCTACCCGTTTCTTCACCATAGAAAGAAAGAATGAACTTAAATTTAGTCTTAGATCATACTCCTCGGGATTGAGCCTAATACATCTGTTCTTATAACTTACTGTATAAACTTGGGCTCAATTCCTCTAGATATTCTTGATAGATAAGTGTAAATTGCAAGAAATATAGAATATGTGCGTTGCCAGCTTACGGCCCGTTCTATTTCCCGCTTAGGACTGAAACTACTCTTAATACGTTAGTTGTGCAACAAACTAGCTGCTAACTTCCGAAGTTACGCTCCGCAGTTCGAAAGAACCGAATTCCAGTCTTAAATTAGGATCGACTCGACCGTATCACTAAATATAAGACCTGTCGGTTGAGTTGCAAGAGTTTGTGATAATGAGCCATTGAGCGGAGTCTAGCTAAAGAAACTATTTTTCAGACTTCCGAATGTCTGACTTTTACACGTATGCTTCTTTCGGTTTGAGGCTGTGTTCATACTTTCAGTTTATAAAGTTTGAGTAACTAGGTCCAAATGAAAAAAAAAAATTTTTTCGACATGTATGTTGATTTCATTTTTTTCTTTTTTGGATAATGTGCCATTAAGCAGTCTAGCTAAAAGCTTGAAGAAACTATTTTGCAGACTTCCAACTTTTACTTTTACACGTGTGCTTCTTTCGGTTCGGGGGCTGAGTTACTACTTTTAGTTCATAAGATTTTAGTTTTGGTAATTAGGTCCAAATGATCATATTTTATACAAATCATAGGTAAAATTTGATTGAACACCAATTAATCAGCATATTTCAAAGAAAGCTTAAACTCATAACTTACGTTTCATAACTAATAAAAGCGTTGTATTTACAATATACCGAATAATTATTTTTATAACTAAAGCATTGTTTTTGCATTTTTTTACGAAATTTTATTTAATTTACCGACATTCAAAAACTTTTTATTTAATGCATTTAAAAATAGAGATTTTAAGGCTTTTACTGAAGTATTATTTTGAGGATTTGTAAAAAAAATGGATCATTTAATTTTGACTTTTTCTATTTCCACTAGTATTTTGCAAAAAAGACCTTGTTTTTATTTAAAAAACTTTTATTACGGTGTGGAAACACCGCCAGTGTGAAATCCGCCTGCGTCACGTATGAAGTGCTCGACAATTCACTTATCTGTGGGCTTCTGGTCCCAGTGGGCTGGACGTGCTAGGTACTTACACTCGGAACTAACCATTCTTGGGCCTTACTATGTAGTAATAAGTCTTAACCTATAAAATGACCGATTTGTATAGACAAAATTACAAAAAGTTTTACTATCATACAAACCATTGAAATGTTCTCTGAAAATGACTGAATCCATTTTGATGCAATTGCTAACAATAGTAAGATAGAAAAAAGCTTTCCATAGCGTATTTCAATTTCTTAAATACAGAGTATATGATAAAGATACCCCTACTGAAGTACTAAAACCGACGACACATTAAAATAGGTGTTTAATTGACTTCCCTATAAATAATAAGATTCACTAATAATACAGTTTTTTAATCTAAAAGATACATAACAGAAGGACTTTCAGTGACAGTAAACACACAGGAGCGAAAACACAATAAAAAAATATTGTATCTGGTATCCTGTCCGCAAAAGTGTTAATTATTATTGATACTATAAAAATGCAAGTAGAAAAAAATATAACTAAGTATAAGTAAAAGTTATAAACAGAATAAAATTTGAGAAAAAATGGTATCATCATAGATAGAGACTTAATATGGTGTCCTTATTTTCGAATCTATAGTCTTCCGTTTCACTTATGCCAGCACGACATTGTACATGTAGGTACGTGTGAGAGTGATGGCTACGAATACGGACAACGTCTTATGTATCATCATATCATATCAGCCTATTGCAGTCTACTGCTGGACATAGGCCTCTCCAAGACTGCGCCAAATTTCACGGTCCTCCGCTTCTCGCATCCAGCCACCACCGGCCACCTTCCTCAGGTCATCGGTCTTATGTAAGTATACGCTAGACATAAGTCCGGTCAATTGTACCTATTCAACGTTTTCGGTGCAATAAAGTTTAAATAAATAAAAATCAATGCACGTTTTACGTAGTAGGGCCCCTGAATCAGGGGAAAATTATCGCACAGTTAAGAATAATTTCTCGATGTGCCGTTTCATTGCTAAACGGAGTAAATGACATTTTAACCGGTTTTCGAGTACAGAAGCTAAAGAAAATGTTATTATAATTATAGTCAAGTACACAGCAGATAATAGTATACAAGTGTACACTATTATTACTGCATGCATAGTATTATTCATCTAGTCTGATCTGATCCGTCTCCTGAAACGGCAAATCGACATACGGAGTAAGATCAGCTAAAGGACCAACAACTTGACGTGTTTTGAAAGGTGCGAGAGCTAACATAAAACCTTTTTATCATTATGAGGAGCATCTTATAATAAGTTGACGATGTTGTATGTAGGTCCATACGGCTGCACATCAGACTATCCTTCTTTTTTTCTCTTTATTTAGAATAGCAAACAACTGCATGTCTCGTGTTGTATAAAATAATGTTAACTTAAAGTAGTAGGTAATAGGAATAAATGAAGTCAAATAAAAACTTTGACATTGAGACCGCCTCTATTCCCTACGTAATAAAAGCTGTTTTTGTAGTTCACATGGGTAACCGGACGTCTGCCCATTGTAAAGTCGGCAGTGATATTATGATATCAAATCATGTCAATATTAACGTAAATAAGGTGATGCAATTGATTTCAGTCATAATTGTAGACTGTTTTATTTTAAAGACATAACATTTACTCGTATGTAGCAATATTAATTTTAAATGTTAATTAATGCAATTAGTTATCTGTATATTGAGATATGTTTCGTTATCACTATGTGATATTATAGTCGATTCTGTAGGTATTACTCGTGTAGGATTACAACGAACAAACCTATCTATGTATTTAGTTTAGTTAAGTACCTAGTAATTATTATCTATGTTATATTCTTAGAAGGTATATTTAGGCATTCAATAAATTTATCAAAACGGAATTTGATGTTTTGAACTGATCTAATTTGATAAGAAAGCCTATAACTAGCAGTAAGAGGATACGATACTGTAGATGATTCCATAATCATCTATCATTAGATTACAGCCTTCGTGAAGTCGAAATTCTGTATAAATATCATCCTCCTAGCGTTATCCCGGATGTGCTCTCGCGCGCGAGGGCCCAGGGTTCGCTAACCATGATCCAGGTTGTGGCAGATAAGGTAATTACAGTGGAGCGACTGCCATCTGACCTCCGTGACCCTGTTACCAGGGAAACCTGACCAGTTGGATCATAGTTACACATGCACTCGCCTGAATGTGCAGGTTTCCTCACGATGTTTTACCTAACCGTAAGAGCATCGGTTAGTGAAACAACCAATGTAAATAACTCAGAAAAGTCATTGGTACATGGCGGCACGTTGGGATCGAACCGGCACACTGTGGGTCGAAACGCCATTTTGAGGGACTTAGCATATGACTTTCTATTTTCACTTTTTTCTTTTTACCAATGGATAGCCTATTATAGCCTTAATCGAAAATGTCATAAGGCATTTTGTGCTAAACCTTATAGTTTAGCTGTAAAAAAATAAATAGTTTTTTTTTGTATGGGACGGATTACTTAAGTCTATATTGTTGTTGACCTAAGGGTGATCACGCGTTAAAACCTTTTTATTCTTATTATTTACCTATAGGACTATAAACAAGCACTAACACCGTGTCTATAAGTCTGCAATTCTCTGAGTTATTGCGATCGGAAAATAAATAAATTTTATACCTTACAAAGCTTGATTTTTGAATAACATTTATCAAATTAAACGTAAAATAGTAACTGATGGTTACGTATTTTACCATTTGTGATTAGGAAACGAACAAAAGCATTAACCCACACAATCTTTAAGTACTCAAAAACATACAAAGGATTAAGAAATTAGTTAAATTACTTTGAAAACAAATACTTACCAATATGTTTACGCTAATTGGTAATGTTTTCTGCTAAAATAGCTAATGATTACGTGATTAACTAACTATGTTTCACATTATTATCTATTTATGAAATAAATTAAGTGATACCACTAATCACTTTCAAGTACTCATTATTTTAGGTTTCTAATTACTAATTAGGGTTGTTATTTTATTATGAAAATTCAATAGTTGCTGGTGTTACAAAAGGTATATAATATCCGTAATGAGAAAATCATAACTAGTATTCGTTGAACCTTCGTTTAACTGCTATTTAAATCTCTTGTGACTGTGAATTATTTTCTTTTCGCTAAGATGGAAAATATTGTAAATAATTTAGATTTGTTTGTGATTTTGAGAGAAAACTTGGGATCACTGTCGGACAGTAAAAAACTTTTTGATTTTCTTCAAGAGAAAATGAATGTGCCGGAGAAGACCAGTGCTGTACTTAAAAAGTTCTGTGAGCGATTTTGTTCTATTGTGTGTGCTAGATGGAGAAGGAGTAGTCGCGTTTTACCTCAGTTTATACGGAACAATGGAGATTGGCTAGAAAGTCCAATAACTTGGCCTGAAGAAGTTATCTTAAGCAAAGATCATGAAGACACGTGTGATGATACTGATAATATAGAAAATCTGCCACCATCTACATCACAACCCTCTACGTCAGAACCATCTACATCACAACCTTCTACGTCAGAATCTCCTACATCAGGACCTTCAACAGCTATGTTTACACCAAGAAAACCTTTTGAAGATTTGGGCTCCAAGCAAAAGCGAAGACGTGTGGAGGAAATAAATAAATCGCTGTCATTGTCCCCTGAAGAAGTGAATGCGGTTGCTATGAGGAGCTTAAAAAGTTCTGGAAACGAAGATGTGGCAAAAATTATGCAACATTTATTGGATAACCCAGAAGACCTTGAAAAAGTAAAAGATTGTATAGGTAAAAGTGAAGACAAAAGAAAAACATATACACCCGAAAAAGCATTGGCTTTAATAATTTCCCTTAAACTTTCGAAGTGGCAATACATAAACCTAAGAGAGGCAGCTAGCGAAAATGGTACAGACTTGTACCCTTCGTACTATAAAGTTAGACAGGAAAAACAGAATTGTTATCCAAAAACAGAAGACATCTTGGTTACTGAAGACGGAGCATCAATTAAGTTGCAAGCTTTGCTGGATTTAACTGTATACAGACTTTTGGATTCGATTACTTTGGACCTGAAACTTGCCACTGATTTACAACTTGTGAGCAAATGGGGTTTTGATGGTGCTTCAGGTCAAAGTAATTACAAACAAAAGTCTGATACAGAGTTTCATGAGAGCAGTATATTTATGGCCAGTCTAGTACCGATTAGGCTGCAGAAACCTGATGGAACAGTGCTTTGGGAAAATGACCGACCTTCTTCAACCTTTTATTGCCGTCCAATTATGTTTAAATTTACAAAAGAATCTCAAGCAACTGTAACAGCCATAAAAGCCAGCATATCCGGAGAAATAGAAGCACTTTTACCGTCAAGAATTGAACAGATTGCAGTAAAACACCAATTACATTTGACAATGATTGACGGCAAGATAGCCTCCTATTTATCAGGGACTTCGTCAGCTGTCTGCGATATTTGTAAAGCGAAGCCATCGGAAATGAATGATCTGGAATCCCATCCCCAAAGACAGCATAATGAAGATATGTATCAGTATGGGCTATCATCTCTTCATGCTTGGATAAGGTGCATGGAGTGCTTACTACATATAGGTAAGAAAAAAAATTATAATTTTCACCACGCTAAATTACATATTATTTGAAGTAATAATTAGTAGTAGTATTAGTATTTTTAATCATTATTTTTCATTATATTTTTGCTTGTTTTGTAGCCTACCGGTTGGAGTTCAAAACATGGAGTTGCAGAGGTGATGACAAAGAAAAAATGAAGCTACGCAAAAGCGCTATTCAAGAAGCATTCAAAAAGGACAGTGGTTTGCTAATTGATGTGGTCAAGCAAGGAGTTGGCACCACTAACGATGGCAATACTGCAAGGAAATTTTTCAGGGAAGCAGACACAACAGCCCGTATCACTGGAATTGATCAGAATTTAATTGAAAGGTTACACGTGATTCTCCAAACTGTTGCGTGTGGAGAACGCGTTGATATTTCTAAATTCTCTCAATTTTGCAATGATACTGCGGAATTATATGTAAAACTGTATCCCTGGTATTATATGCCTTCCAGTTTGCACAAACTTTTAGTGCATGGTTCTGCCATTATTCAGCATTTTATTTATTTATTTATTTATTTATTTATAGGGACAACAACAGCAAAATAATTACAAGAAGAAATAACTTAATTAGCTAATTACAGTTGACCACGAATTACTAAAATAAGGAACAGTGATGGTGGACATGACGATGGAGCAAGCAGGTACTGTACAGGCCGCCAAACTGCCACGCGATACCAGTACGGGCGGATAAACCATGAATACAGCTAAATTGATTTTGTTGTTCGAATATTAATGATTCAATCAAGGATAAAAAAGCTACTTCTTTCTAGTATCATAAAAAATATATATTTTTTTTATTTTATTTGTGCATACCGAACAAACTTCTTAACAGTAAATGTTTGTAACTCTGTACCGGTATCGCGAACCAACTCGACGGACCGTAGGTAGGTACATTACGTATCCACCTAACTCAGTAAGTTCTCTCGGAACTGATCGCGTGCCGGATCGGGGCCGATGCACAACTGAATGACTCATTTCCTCGCAAATTGACAACTTTAAGGGTACGCGGCCGCATTCCAACAAGACCAGACCCGCGACCAGCCTAATTTAGTCAGTGAAATAAGGCTCCAGCAATAAGTACACTAAAATAAAATAAGAAATTTAAACAGGATTTCACAGCCAGAATTACGATAGGAAAGCATACAATATGTTTCTATGTATTAATGAATACAATATAGTACTCACTCAATAAGAGCTTGATTACCCTTGAGGAATGTTATGTGTATCAGTTAAAATATAAAAGATAAAAAAGACAGTTTTGAAGTTATGTCTAAATATAACTAGTGTTTGTAATGCGAGACAGATAAATATAGTGATTCATGTGGATGAAGAATAATACACAAGCTTACAGGTAATTTGTTGCTTAAGAAAAATAATAATTCTATGACTAAATGACTAATTCTTTACATATCATTGGAACTACTGAACCGATTTCGAAAAATCATCTGACGGCAAGCTGCGGTATCTGTGATTTAATATAATAACGTACAAAATATACAGGAGTAGAAATGTGAGTTTGAGTCATGAATACAATTACCTACAAGTACAATTACAATCACAAGCACACTGGGCTAAGTGCCTCATTACGGATCATATATTTTTTTTTTAATAAGTAAAAATATATTTATTTATTTTTTATTTATTAAGCAGTAATTCCCTAATCTTTTTCTTAAAGCTGTGTCTATTCTCAGCAAAAATATCAACTTCACTAAAAGTTTTAGAGTAATTACGGACAAGTCGGGTTATGACATTGTTTCGGCTGTAATTAGTCGCATGATGTGGTATATGGAACAAAGTTGTATGTCGTGTTCTCTTTTTGGGTACATTAAATACGAAATTAGCAAGCAGCTCAGGGCAGTCAATGCGATTATTTAACAGATCATGCAATAACCCCATGTCCATCAATGATCGCCGTTCATTTAAAGTCAGCATGTTGTACATGCGACAGTTGTCTTTATAATCTGAACTTGAGCGCTTGCTTTTGTAATTTAAATGTGAGATGAATTTCTTTTGAATACTTTCGATAACATTAATATGTTTTTCATAATACGGGCACCAAATTTGCGAAGCATATTCAAATAAACATCGTACGTATGCAAAATAGACAATTTTTAAGCTAATTATACTGTTGAACGGTTGACACGTTCGCATTACGAAGCCCAAATTACGAAAAGATTTACTAGAGATGGCCTCAATGTGGTCGCGCATCGACATCTCAGAATCCAACAAAACCCCCAGATCACGCACGACTCTTGCCCTCTCAATAACAGTGCCATTAAATTTATAAGAGAATAATATGGGTTGTTTCTTACGCGTAAAAGAAATGCATTGGCATTTATTGATACTTAAAGTAATGTTATTTAGCTGGTAATAATTAAATAGTGCGTCAAGGTCTTGTTGTAATAGTATGCTATCATCTATAGATTTGATTTGCGTATATATTTTTTTGTCATCTGCGTAGAGAATGTATTTGGAATGTTTTATATGAGTACCTATGTCAAATATGTATGCACTGTAAAAGAGAGGGCCAAGATGCGATCCCTGAGGAACTCCAGAAGAAATCTCGACATAGTCAGACCTATGGCCGCCCACAACAACAGCCTGAGAGCGATTACTCAGGTAGGATTCAACCCACCTAAGCAAGTCGCCATGTATACCTAGACAATTGAGTTTAGCCAAAAGAATGACGTGGTCCACTCGATCAAATGCTTTTTCAAAGTCAGTGTAGACCACGTCAACTTGACCTCCATTACTCATGTGCCTAAGAACATAGCTAGAAAAACAAGATAGATTAGAGACCGTAGAACGCCTCTGCATAAAACCATGTTGCGCTTCAGGAATGCCTTGGGCAATAATGGGATAAATATGGTCGTAAACAATCTTTTCAAAAACTTTGGAAACTGTGTTAAGAATCGAGATGGGGCGATAATTTTCAATCTTAGATTTAAGGCCCTTTTTGTGGATTGGGATAATGTGTGCTCGTTTCCATACGGTAGGGAAGAAATTCTGTCTCAAAGATAAATTAAACAATAAACTGATTGGGTAAGAAATACTATCAGCACAAGCAGAGAGAAAAAATGGAGGTATGCCGTCACAACCTGCACCCTTAGATTTATCTAAGTTCAGTAAGTATTCTTTAACCATGTCCTGTGTTATTGAGATACCAGAAATCGAATCGTTAAATAAGTAATTATTTGCAAGTGACTCAGCGTACGCTGGTGATATCAAAGAGGTTTTAGTAAAGACACTTTCAAAAAAGTTATTAAAAGCAGAGCATATTTCCTGTGTATCAGTGTAGCTATTATCACCGAAGGTAAAATTTTGGGGGTAACATGAGCCGCCTCGTTTGGATTTGACATAAGTCCAAAAGTATTTAGGATCTGTTCTTATATTACTCTCCGTATTACGAGTAAAAGTCTCAAAACACTGCCTTTGTACGAGACGTTGTCTAGATCTGAGAATTTTAAACTCGTCATAGTCTCTAGGGTTATGAGTTTTTTTCCATTTTTTATGCATTTTTGTTTTCTCACGAATAATTTTAATTAAGGACCCACTGTACCAATTTGGAAAATTGTTATTTTTATGTAATTTAACTGGAATAAGCAGCTGGGCGCACTCGTCTAGTTTTTGGTAAAAAATATCAACAGCGTCATCAACTGAGTCTGTGTTCAATAAAATTTGGTCCCAGTTTATACCAATAAGATGTTTGTTAACGTCAGTGTAATTGCCTTTATAGAAATTGAATCGCGGTCTCTTATTCTCTTGTAAAGGTTTTGTATAAAGATCTAATAATTCGATACAAAGAGGTGGGTGTAATGAATCAATTTTGGTGAGTTGGTCTGTTGTTTTGACCGATAAGGTCAAGTTAGAAAAACACAAGTCGAGAATATTATCACATCTATTAGGAATAAGATTAAACTGGTTCAAACCCATAATATTCAAGTCTTCAACGAAGCTGGACGCAGCGTTTTGTAATAAAGTGGTGCCTACATGAGTCACTGCCCAGCCCTCCGAATTCCAACGTAAACAAGGTAAGTTAAAATCCCCTACTAACAGAAAATTATCTAAAGAGTTGCTATCAAATATTTGTTTAAAATGTAAATTGTAATTTGTTATAAAATTTGGAAGAAGTTTGCTGTCGGGGGACATATAAGACAAGATAATGTTTAGGTTAGCACTAGAGCCCAGTGTGCGTGAAGATACTGTGAGACATAAGGCTTCAAAATCACTTTTTATCCAGTCTGAACGCAATACGGCGCATAACTCTCTGCGTATGCAACACAAAACTCCTCCCCCACCCTCCCTATCTGCCATATTATTCGATAAGTCTCGGTCGCAGCGAAAGACGTCATACCTACCGTCACACAATTCCGAATCTAAAATGTCGGACTGCAACCAAGTTTCTGTGATAAGAATGACGTCATAATTACACACCAGTATGCTGTTATAAAGTTCAACTAATTTGGTACGGAGACCGCGTACATTTTGATAAAAAACCTTTAGTGAATCGCTATTCATTATGAACGAGAATGCTTATTTTATGTGCTAACTTATACGCGCTACTGACACTAGGTATGCGACTCAAGGGTACGTCCACAAAACATAACACAGTAAAGCTCCTCAAAGTAAATGCTAAGCACATTTGCAAACAAGTAAGTGAGATAGTGCAGTTATTCATCAAAACTGTTTTGCAATATAGTATACTCATACATGTGTTTAATATGTAGAAAATAACCAAAACAACCATATCAAACACCATCCACCCACCTGAATGACAACATGAAATAACATTGCAATAATTGAGTGAGAACTCCATATTTAAAAAAATAGTAAGTATGTGATAATATACAGCGATATATCTATTACTGAAGCACAAAAAAGCTGGTTCATAATGTGACATAATAGCCAGTCATACTATCTTGCGAAGATCTGAAGAGTCCATGATGCGAATAGTCAGTGAAGTTTCATTTTTCCGAGCAAAGATCTTGCCATCCCGCACCCATACAAAGCGATATTGAGCGGCCTGAGCCTTTTCTCTCGTGTTCCTATGTAAAAGCTTATTTGTTGGGGTCAGGTGCTCGTTCACATATATTCTCTTGGGTTCACCAGGTATGCCAATATCGGATGTTCGAAAGCCTTTCATGGCACGCGCCGCTGACAGGATCGAGTCACGTAGGAGACGAGACGTCAACTTAAGCACTATGGCTTTAGGACGACCAGGAACAGGATTAATTGGTCGGATTCTTGTTATGTGCACAATGTCAGCGGCAGACGACTGCACGTTTAGGTATTTCACTATGCGGCAATAGTGTAACGAAAGATCTTCTTTAGGACGTTCGGGGACCCCAGTGATCTCGAGGTTAAAAGCGCGGTCCCGCTGCTGCTGTTCATTAAGCTCGAATTCGAGTTTGCTTATTTGGCTTTGCATACGAGTGATATCCAAGCCATGGGTTCCGGCTGTCTCGCATATGTTATCAACTCGCGTAACAAGTTCCTTGTGGACGTTATCCTGGAATTCAATAGCTGTCTTCATCGATTCCATGTCCACAAACAACTGTGATTGATTTATTTCGATTGTAGTCAGCTTGGTTTTTATGCTGTCTAAGTCACATTTAATTATGCTATTGATATCTGTATGGACATCCGTTATTTTTGATTCAAGTTCAGTTTTAAAGGTCAACAGTTTGGTTGACAATTCTGACGAGAAATTCTTAAAAAGCATGTGTATATCGTCATCCATCGTCTTGCGCTTACGCCTGAGCGTATTAACGGTGTCGTGATCTGTGTCGTAGCTGTCAACAACGTGAAGTTCGGGCGCGGAGCCTGTTTTTTCCAAGTGTGATTGGTCTGACATTGTATCCATGGCTCGAAGTTGTTTAGCTCGCTGAGTGCAATCCATCTGCAATGTGCACACTAACACAATCACCACACACACCGATAGTCCGATTTGACAGATCGCGGACACTAGAAGCGATGCTAGACGGAGAAAGATACGGTGCAGGAGCGAGACGAATTATTAACGAAGAATAACCGATGACTGCATGTGCACGGCAAAATGAGTTCAAAATCGTTGCGATAAAGCACTTTTTAGAAACACTTGTATGAGCCAATTTAAGAAACAACCAGACGCACGTCCACCTCTTATCACTGCACACGGCGAGAGAGGTTTTGGTTCCATTCCAATTGGTAAACTGTCGGAAGAAGCAGCAGAAGCTCGCAATAAAGACTTCCGTAATTATAGAGAACACCATTCTAGGAAAGTAAGTAGGATAGCGACGAATGAAGATATTTTACACAATTTTCTTTTGTCTTCTGATCCTAAGATTACCAGTCTTAGACCTCGGATGGTAAAACGAAACCTATTGGTTCTCTCTTCGAGAGCCAAAGAGCTTCTTCTGGATTTTCCGACAGAACCAGCAATAGATTTTATTGATGTAGATAATTTACAAGATAGTAATAGTGATAGTGAGTAAGTTTCATTGTATTAAAATTCCTTGTGATTTAAGATAATTGTAAATACTTGTATTATTGATATTGGAATGGTAGCTTTGTACATATTATTTTATTAAATTCTTTGTTATTTAAGTGTAATTTATGATTTTGTGTTGTTACATTTATGATATATTTGTGTAAATGTTTTAAAATATTAAGGCAAAACGAGAAGTCAGTGGTTCGTTGATGTTTGTATGTTTTGTTGGCTTAATTTTAAGTAATTTTCTAATAATTTTTATGTTCTTAATTATGCACCTACTTAAATGTTTATATTTTGTGTCAATGAACAATATTTTAAAAATAAATGCTCAGGTGCTTAACGTTTAATTTTATTGTATTTATCTAATCCAATTATCTCTGAAACATGCAGAGCGATTCCAGCATAAACGTCTATAGAATAGCCACAAACCAAAACTTTTTTCTTTTTAAAGCAGCATCTATAACGTCTCATTAACATTCAAGTACTCAAAGATTGTATGGGTTCATGCTTTTGTTCGTTTCCTAATCACAAATGGTAAAATACGTAACCATCAGTTACTATTTTACGTTTAATTTGATAAATGTTATTCAAAAATCAAGCTTTGTAAGGTATAAAATTTATTTATTTTCCGATCGCAATAACTCAGAGAATTGCAGACTTATAGACACGGTGTTAGTGCTTGTTTATAGTCCTATAGGTAAATAATAAGAATAAAAAGGTTTTAACGCGTGATCACCCTTAGGTCAACAACAATATAGACTTAAGTAATCCGTCCCATACAAAAAAAAACTATTTATTTTTTTACAGCTAAACTATAAGGTTTAGCACAAAATGCCTTATGACATTTTCGATTAAGGCTATAATAGGCTATCCATTGGTAAAAAGAAAAAAGTGAAAATAGAAAGTCATATGCTAAGTCCCTCAAAATGGCGTTTCGACCCACAGTGCGGCACCTCCCGCATGAGAGGCAACCCGCTAGCCACTGCGCCACCAGCGCTCTTCGAAATTCTGTATAACGACTACAGTGATTTGGTGTTCATTAATCAGTAGATAGAAGGTACTATGCAGTATCGAAGCTTCTAAATCTAATTACTGAATCGTTACAGCTCATAGCGCCTCTGATTGTCATCGCATGCCTGATCATTCGAGCCAGTGACAAATTGGTTTGCAATAACTTGATTAGCTTCAGCTATTATACCATAATCATGTGATGTAGAATTGAATCAAATTATTGGAATGGCTAAATAATAGTAAGTTAAATCCGATAATGTAATTAGATCTACGAAAAAACACCTCTGCTATTTTCTGTCTTTAAAAGTAAATTTCAAATAAAAATATTAATGAATATTTCTCAAGTATAGATTTATTTATTTAAGCAGAACTGGTTCTATCTAGAAAACCGTAGTATTTGTAAACTCAGCATGTTACGAAATTCCTTTTAGTAATATTGCTAGGAAGGTAAAATACACACTCCTATTGCACCACACGTATGCAGTTTAGAGAGAACCCGTGCATTTTAGTGCATCTAATTTAGACAAATACAAAACAGTTCACGTAGACACGTGAACTGTTGAAGACACAACCTTTTGTATACTTACTTCATTGTAAGTAAATATTTTCTCATTTGAATAAATTACGGGGATAATTTGTAAATGTATTTGAAACTGCTGCCATAACTAAAACCTAATTACTGAGGCGAGTACCTACCTCCATGTTACCTACTTTTATTTAAAATTATTTTATGGCCATTTGTATTATTGATCGCTCGTTTATTATGTACATACATGTAAAGTAGGAATTTAAGTTAACTCTTACAAGTATAGATCCATACATTTCATGATGCTATGCCCATTTTTATAATCAGTAATTTTTTAGTAATCTGTCAAATCTAGGTTGGGCAGCATTTGGCAAGTTGCGTCACATACTCTCGTTGCCACTACCACAATGCCTGAAGAGCAGGGTTTATAACCAGTACGTCCTACCTGTCATGACCTACGGGGCCGAGACGTGGAACTTGACATTTAGGCTGGCCTACCGACTGCTTGTCGCTCAGCGAGCTATGGAACGGTCTATGCTGGGGATCTCGCTAAGAGATAAAATCTAAAACGCGATCCGCTAAAAGACGTAAGTCATAGATATCGTTCAGAGGTGCAGTAAGCTGAAGTGGCAGTAGGCTGGTTATGTCTGTCGCAGAACCGACGGGCGTTGGAGTAGGAAGGCTGGAGAGGCCTATGTCTATCAGCAGGCTGAACTGCAATAGGCTGATATGATGATGAATCAGTCAAATGTAATTACCTGATAATTACCCGATCTGCCACATCCTGGATCATAGTCCAAAGCGGACCCTGGGCCCGCGCGTGCAAGTGCACAACCGGGATAACGCTGGGAGGATGATGAATTAGTCAAATGTAGTTCTTATTTCTAATCACCTTTGGCTCGTTTTAACCAGAGCTAGCTTCACTATTCAGTTCTCTAATCAAATTTTGCTCTCTAATACGGTCACAATTATAATTGTACATTAGTCGATCAATTTGCGCTTATTACAAAATTGCTCCTAATTAACGCAATCGACCCTGTGGTAAGAGTACGTATAGTTGCGGGCTACAGAATAGAAAACGCGCACACTTAAGACTTAGTCGCAGCGATCGCAAAGCGACTAGTCGCAAAAAGCAACAGGGCTGCGGGATGTCCATATATGCGGGCTATACAAAAGCATCCATCGATTTCTACGCCTTGATTTTTTCCTAGGTCGTCCTATTGTTACTCATTGTACTACCTCTTCATACTACTCTCTAGCTTTTAATTGTTACGTAGGTTTTACTGTCAAAAAGTCATATTATTAAAAAAAAATGTTCTTGTAATTTTTGTCTGTTAAACTATAATTGCAAAAATTCATCAATTCAAAAGTTTTACACTAAATAGTGTACATGCCAAAATCAATCCTTGACGTAGGTACCTTCCCTTTAAGGATTATCAAAACGCTATTCTTCCATAATATTTTGTATGAATTATACATCTGTGACGTCACGCTATTCTGTGCTTACATACTCTTTTACGGTTTTAACGTAATTAAAATTAACCTATGTCTGAAATATTTTATAAAGGAGATGTTTCAGTTTTCTATGGAACTTTGGCCATCTCTTGTACATTACACCAAGAAATGGCTATAAAACCCCATTCTCACACTTATTTCCACAACTTCTTCGTTATTTTCGTGCACAAATAAGTTTTTTTTTTTACATTTTGCGGCAATACTATCTCATAATGACGGAACAACGGAAGCGACTGTCACAAATGACAGGTGACAGCTACTTTTTTTGGTACTATTACTTATTCTGTGTACTTTTTTTGGACGCTTGGAACCAAATGTTTTAGCCGCTAACCGTTCAGAAAACTTATTTAGGTTTGCATGTGAATTCAGATAAAATAACAGTTACATCATACAAGTTTTTTTTCTTTCTTAGTGAAATGAATATTGATAACATAGTTTTCTAATGGTTAAAGTAAAAGTAAAAAAAAAAAAAAAACATTGTTAGAATATACTTTATTTTGATTTCAGAACGTTCTCAAATATAGCGATAGAAATTGCACATTATTTTTGAATGTGTAACTATGAAAAATATTTTTGTGCATCTGAAAACGGCAAGATATATATTTTTTAATATTTTTAGGGAGTTTAAACGATTTTTCGTAGTTTTTTGGTTAACTGTACAAGAGATGGCGAAAATTGGAAGATCTCCTTTTTAAAAACAGGTTTTTGAAATTATTAGTGGCATCAACCCTATTGAGGTAGTGAAGTACGTAGTTAATACAAAACTTGTCAATATGCTGAGTACATCCCTTCAACTTAGCTTCTTTTTTTGAGTTTTTTTTTAATGCGCTTCATAGTCGGAAAATGTTTTCCGACCTGTCACGGTAAACATACCCTGTTTACCGCTTTGACAGGCTCCATGGCTTTAGGTCGCGACACAATAAAATCTAAAACCCGACTAAGTTGCAAGCACGACAACCAAAGCGTCTAGTGTGCCTTCCTAAACCGGATACAGTAGCGTGACGTGCGGCCACGAACGGATTATAAGCGGTGACCGGATAATTTGAGAGGCGATATCCGGATAGCTCGGCTATCGCAAACGGATAATTGCGGGTACGGATAACCGGTAACGTTAGGGCGTTGGTAGTGGTTGCCGAATTTTGAAGTCTATGTGAGGTTATCCTCCTCAACGCTTTTGTAGTCTTTTAATAGTTTAGGTTAAAACAGGACTTCACAACCAGGAGGCCTCCAAGTTCGAACCTAATATTTTTTTGTTCAATAAAACTTTTTAAAGCTTTTGTATTTTTTGTTTTTTAATAAAAGCTTTAGTCATTTTGTATTTCTAGTGAGCCGTGGGGCCCACCACTGATCATGTAATCTGGGGACTACGTCAATATACTCTGTTCTGTCAAATTTCCGCAACCATATTTTACCTTATGTCGATCACATAGAGTCCCATTTCATTTGAGATATTTAAAAAAAATTTGATAAGCTGTTGATGCGGGGCCCACGGTACATATATCCAAATATAAAGTTACGGTCTAAAACTAAAAGCGCATCATTTTATTTATTTTAGGTAGCGTACAAAATGGGATATGGATCTTTTTGCTTGTTTTCGTTCTGTTAAAATACACATATATTTTTTCATTTGGGAATACAAAGTCCAGTTGTCAGTTGTTTATACTCCGGCCAGTGATCGTTAAATAATTCACAGCGAGAGTGAGCGTGAAACAAATCTCAAAAACACACAAACGATTCTCACTAACGACCTCACTCCCAGCAGGACCCCTTTAAAATTTTATCTAAACTGTCACCTCAGGACTACGCAATTTAAGTTTGCACGTAAAATCTTGCCAGCCAGTGAAAAATTTAACACTTCAAGCGCCATAGAGCAATATAACTTTAGCTTGATGAAGTCACGTACAAGCCCAGTTTTTATGATGCAAATAAATTATTTTCGAACTTCGTTTAGGTTAGAATTTATTGAAATAGTCCCAAAGAGTATTAACATAAAGCTTAGCATGTTTGGGTAAGTTAAAGTATTATAATTAGGGAGAGTTAAAACATTGATTTAGTTTTAAACGCTGATTTTACAGGGATACCGTTATTCGTGTTTCACGTTCACGCTAAATTCGGAGTTTGAATGTGTCCATTACGATTCCAAGTGATATTTCTACAAATATAAAATGTTTTCATTGACTTACACTGCAGTTGACACTCTCAAACCAATCCCTGTTTAGGTTATTGGAACATTCAATGACGAAAATAATATCAATTTCCAAATTAAATTTTCATAGGTTAAGGACACCCTTTTTTTCTGCAGTCACATGTAATGTACGCCACTTTCTAATAGAGGTAAAACATAGGTACTTATGTGCTTAAAGGATAAAATCAAAAAATATTTAAAAAAAGTAAGCAGCGTACCCAAAACTTTTAACATGAGCTGAATTTCATTACTTTTGTGATTAGGGTAAAATGAAGCTGTACATTCTACTCCGCACACATACCGAACACAAAAGCTTCGTACTTCGAACAGACACCGTCTAATAAGTGAATGAACTAAGCCGAACAGACTGAAACAAAATTATACTTGTATCGGGCGATTTTAGTTGCGCAACTTTACCAAAGTTTGCTTATTGTTTCGTTAGTGCAGCGGGAAAATTGAATTTTTCCGATCCGCGGGATTACGCGGGCATTTTGTGCCAAGTTGGTAAATTGTGTTGGACTACAAGCACATAAATAAACGGAGTAAAAATGAAAGAAAGAAAAAAAAAATTTTTTGGTACACATGGTTATGTTTTTAACCAAAACGGCGGAAAAACCCAAAGGGTACTTGATATTTTCACAACAAGGACAAAAAATTGTCACTTGAGTTAGTAGCGATTAAAGTCTTCACAATTTAGGCATTTTCTCTTTAAAATTATTTTCCACAGTCTAAGTATTTTCACCATAAAAAACTTTCTCCTGTATCTCTATAAGCCATACCCCACTAGAAGGACTCGTCAAACTTACATTTGATCTAAAAGCTCCTTCTATTCCGTTGCATTCATTCGCACGTCTATGCTGGCAGAAGTGACAAGGATGGCACTTAATAAAAATAGATAAAAAAACTTTTTAAGTTAAACGGTTTTATGTTAAACATACATTGCAATGTTTAAGATAAATGTACTAAAAACCAAAAAATAATAAAATAGATACAGTCGTGGGAATTATAAACATATGCATAGACTAGACTAAAATAAAACCGTGGGGCACGTCAATTGTCTACAATCGTTGATTAAAATGTTTGTTTTGTAATGTAACACTATAATTAGGCAGTTGTTCAACCGACAACGATGGACGTGTGATAAGTAGGGCTAGAATGTGGAAACAAGCTAGCAAGCTCGATTATAAGCGAGTTTTAGGGTTTCATAGTGGTGACCGAGTAGTACTTTTATCATATGTTTTGTCAAACTAGTTGAAACATCTCTTTAATTTACATGGAGTATTGGAATTTCCATGAGCAAGAAAATAGTAAGTAATTTCCTCACCGTCTGCGGGCCAACTGCCTATTTTAACAACGAATTAAACGATTCTTCTATCGCACATTAAGTCGATAATTTGTAGACAATTGACGTGCCCCACGGTTTTATTTTAGTCTAGTCTATGCATATGTTTATAATTCCCACGACTGTATCTATTTTATTATTTTTTGGTTTTTAGTACATTTATCTTAAACATTGCAATGTATGTTTAACATAAAACCGTTTAACTTAAAAAGTTTTTTTACCTATTTTTATTTTCTAGTTTTTAGTTTTTATTTCGCATTCTGTTTAATTCATTTAGTGCTTCATTATTGCAAGGTTTCTTGCCCGTTAGTCAACACGATACAAAATCTTGACTTGGGTGGTGGATTCAGGCTGGATTAATCAGATACCTAAATTACAGATTCAATTTCTAAATTTAAATCTTATTATTATACGCCATTTGGTGGCTGCGCCCATCTTAAATATTGAGGTTGTATAGTGCACTGTATTCTTCTTGTCAAGCCCTTTTATTTGATACCCATATTGGTGGGATTGATAAAAATTGTTATCAGCCATTTGGTAGCGGCGGCCATCTTAGATTTCAATTTTGCATAGTAAATTGTATTCTACTTGTTGAGACCTTTCATTTGATACCCATGTTGATGGGATTGATAAAACCTAAGTTATCCGCCATTTTGTAGAGGCCGCCATCTTGGATTTTAATTTTATATAGTACATTGTATTATACTGGTTGAGCACTTTCATTTGATACCCATATTGATGGGATCGATAAAACCTACGTTATCCGCCATTTTGTAGCGGCCGCCATCTTGTATTTCAATTTTTTATAGTATATTGTATTTTGCTTGTTGAGCCCTTTCATTTGATACCCATATTGATGGGATTGATAAAACCTACGTTATCCGCCATTTTGTAGCGGCTGCCATCTTGGATTTCAATTTTTTATAGTATATTGTATTTTGCTTGTTGAGCCCTTTCATTTGATACCCATATTGATGGAATTAATAAAACATAAATTATCCGCCATTTTGTAGCGGCGGCCATCTTGAATTTATAATGATAATGAATAAACATAATTGTACTGTCATCAAAATCCAAAGTGTATACAAAATTTCAGATTAATCGGTTGACAGGAAGAGGGTGAAAGGACTTGTCCATTAGTGGTTTTTTATTCGTCAATATTTCTAACCAGAATAAACTTAATATTATATTGAAGAATTCACAAAAACTAGCCTTTCTGCATAATTAATATAATTTTTAAGGCCTCCGATTTAGAGAAAAATTTAAATTAATTTTTCTCTTTGTCTGTACAGAAACCGCACCTTCGCCTATATCAATTAACGCATGAAACGCATGAAAAAAAATTGACAGCAAAATTGACATACCATTGACAGTAGTACCTATTATATAACCTGTGGTAGTACCTAGTAGTATTTATCCACCAGCGGAAAGGCAATGGTACATAGCCATACAGCCAGGAAATACAAGTAAGTGAACAATGGATGATGCCTGTTACAAAACATATTTTTTCTCAAAAATGGAGGCGTTTAAAATTCTGATTTCTATGGTTATGTGTTTCATATTTTTGTAGCTTAAAGATAAATATAGGTTTATTAGTGGTTAGTGATGTGTTAGATTAAAAAACCAGCCTCCATACAAAAAGAGGACAAGTCCTTTGAATTACTAAATTTGACCCAAGAATAATAAATAAAACAAACAGGGTGAGCTAAATAAATAAATAAATATATATATATATATATATATATATATATATATATAGAATCGTTTAAAAACCGTTTAAAAATACAAACAGAGTAAAATACCAGTCGATAAAAACCCTGTTTGTATCTCCCTCTCTCTCTCTAAAAATAATTTTAAGTTCATCGGTTCTGTTCTATCCTAAAAAACGAAAAGAGACTAAGTACAATCTGCGGTGCGAAAGTGTATCAGTCTGTCTGTTACCTCTTGATGCTTAAACCGCTGAACCGATGGAGGTGAATCTTGTATAGTGATAGTTTGAGACCATGGCAGGACAATAGCTAGTTTTTGTGGCGATATATAACATTAAGGCGATGAAATGGGGGAAGAAAGTTTATATGGACAATCCGAACCGCGCTGGTGGTTTATAAACTTCGAATAATGCGCTAACTCGTTGTTTATAAAATTGCATAATTCATGAAACTTAAGATAAATATGACACCATCACCCACGATCAAAAGTAGAGGAAAAAGCATGACAAATCGTTAATCTTAATTTCAAGTTTCTAAATTTATTTGTATCCTTCTCTTTTCATTCCAAAATTTTAATTGTTATCAGCCTCGCTTATTTTCTTCAGCAGACAAAGAGACAAAATTGCCTAATTAGTCTTAAAGAGTATTGTTACAGAATACGTATAACAGAGGTCTTACAGAATAGGGCCCCTTATCTGACAATACAAACCGAACAAGTTGGAGGCTGCTTCATTTTACGTATAGATAAGCTATGAAGCGCATATGTGGTTTTACTTAGACTAGTAAAGAAGCGGAGTTGGTCGTTTATAGTTTTCTCGGTACTCGATAGTGTTCTGTTATTTAAAAAATATATATACTAGTCAAAACAAAATAGGGGCCACCACCTTTTTTTAGTTTTCCAATAAATGTATTATATTTAGGGGTTGATAAATTATTTGACTTAATTTATTGATTAATTTTTAATGTTTTAACATTAAAATTAACGAAGATAAATTTAATAATTTTTAAAATGTTAGAGTTTTGTGGAAAAAAATGAATTTTGGCTAAAAATACACAAGATGAAAAAAAATTTAAATTTAAAACAATCTTATTTTTTTCTCATTTTTTCACTTTTTTAGTACCGTGTATGCCCTCCTCTTTCGTGAATGCATTCTCGAAGCCTAGAGGGCATACTCTCTACCAAGTGGCGAACTGTTTCTTGTGCAATTTGTTCCCAGCTTGTTTTCAGCACATTAATACGATCATGTTTCCGAATTCCGTGCTCGACTCAAGTGGCTCCCCAGTTGACTTCGGCGTAACTGTCATATTCTATCCCTGCTTTTTTCTATACTGTTTAATCCGAAATACCCGTCATATTTAAAAGAGCGCTTCCAGTTTCTGCAGCCGGCACGAGGTCATGACCGGCGGTCATCTAGAAAGCTTCACCTCCAATTCGTATCGTATTTTATTTATTATTATTTATTTGTTCATTACACCTATTCTATGATTTTGCACCAAACTCCCCCTTCCTGTGAATGAGTATGTTCCTTTACCTAAAGGTTGTCTGGAAGAGATCGCTTATAGCGATAAGACCGCCTACATTGTACATTTTTCTGTGTAAATCGCTGTACTTACTGTATTTTCTGTTATGGTGTGCAATAAAGAGTTATCTATCTATCTATCTAATGAGCTGTCTTTCGTTATGCACAGGTTGGTTTGTGTTCCGGACACTTCGTTTTAATAAATCCCACATGTGCTCGATTGGGTTAGGTCCGGACTATTGGCGGGCCACGGTAAAACCTGTATACCAGCTTCCTCTCGGGCTTCCTTCTCGGGTGGCTCTTGCTGTATGAGCGCGAGCATTGTCGTGCATTAATTTAAATCCTGCACCAATTCTTTGTGCAAATGGCACCACATGGGGTCTTATGACCTGTTCAATGTATCGTTGAGCTTTTACCGTACCTTCATTAAGAACTGCGAGCTCTGTTCGACCGGACATCGAAATTCCGCCCCACACCATTACATTGGGACCCCCAAATCAGTCACTTTCATGGATGCAGACATCCAAAAATCGCTCATCCTCTCGTCTCCAAACTCTAATGCGACGATCGTCACTAAAAAAAAGTACTTTGCACTCATCAGTGAACAATACTGTGCTCCAATCATTTGTGACCCAGTCCTGGTGTTGTCTTGCGAAAGATAAACGGTTCACACGATGCGCACTTGTCAACGGAATTCGCACTACACGTCTCCTAGAGAATTGTTGGTCCTTGTGTAACCGATTCCTAATCGTTTGGTCGCTAATACGAGCACCCGTCGCCTGGCGCAAGCGATTTTGTATGGAGCGAGCGGTGACGAATCGCTCTCTGCGCGCAGTTAAGCGTATGTAGCGATCTTCTTGTGTTGTGGTTGCTCGAATTCTTTCAGATCCCCGTCTTCTGGTTACACTTCCAGTCTCTTGGAATCGATTCCAAGCATTCTTGATGGCTCTTCGTGAAAATCCCAGCTGCAGAGCTACAGAACGCTGCGAATGCCCTTCTTGTCTCAATGTTATGGCTCTAGTTGCGGTTTGCACGTCCATATGTCTACGATTTCTCGGCATCGCTCTTTGAAAATGTTTATTTACACTCAAACTTAGCAAAATTTAACTGCTCGCGCACAAATTCACAGTTGGAATGACCTAAAACTTCGTTTAAAAAGTTGGGTAAATTCAAGTGGTTACAAAAAAAATGACAAACTGTCACCCACTTCAAAAACTATGCAAGTTGTAAACTCTCACGATGTTATTTTACACTTAAGGTAACACCACATAAAAAGTAGGTACTTAACATCAGTTAGAAATTATTAAAATCGCTCCAGACGTCGAAATAAATAAGTGGCACTTATTTTGTTTTGACTAGTATATATTCGTGCTTAGTTCTTAAAAACAATAAGGTATCTTCTTAAGTTTTTACAAGTCGGTACCTATAGACAATATGCTATCTTTCTACAGCGAACTTCTCTATTGCAAACGAAATGTAAAAGCAATAGTATCGATATTCTATCAATAGTATCGATAGCTCCGTTAGTATAAATACTATCGACACACAATAACACAGTCGATACTATCGATTGAAGTTCAATATTAAAAATTAACGATTGAAAAAACGGATTTACGAGTACAACAAAAAATATAAATAGACATACTTCTAAGTATTCATACTAAAATATACGGTACCACTTCGAATTTTTTTAGGATTATGAATTCTACTTATTAAAGTTGTTGAAAGTTCACTTTAAATACTTTCCTCGAAAATTAAAACGTTGTAACACATGACACATTATATATATTTAATAGGCACTTAAATGAATTAAGTAAGTGCCTATCAAATTGTAATATCCTGTCCTTATTAAAATAGTTACTGCAAAATTCCAGGAGTCGGAGTAAAATTAAATTATACATTAATATCACGGCTCGAGTGCACCTCCACCCAATCTCGCGAATTTAATAAATAACATATAGTTATTTTTGGAAGCGATAAGGTAAAGATATATTTCAGTTACATTAACTGTATAGTCAAAAAACGCAAACTAAAAATTATTTGGCAAAATTATTTAAATTATGAATATCAATAAGAATATGCTCTTACGGTGGTGGAAAACATCGTGAGATAACCTGCTCGCTCACTCAGGCGACTGAATATGCAACTATGATCCAAACTGGTCGGGTTCCCCTGTTAACATGGTCACGGAGGTCAGATTGCAGTCGCTTCATTGTTATTACCTGATCTGCCATATACTGAATCATGGTCCAAAGCGGACCCTGGGCCCTCGCGTGCGAGTACCCCGGGATAACGCTAGGATGATGATTTGATTAATATTAATGTCACCGTGACTCATTGATTTATTATCCGTGACTGAATGAATGTAGAATAAGACTATAAAAAATATCGGTCACATGAAAACTGCAAACTGCATCTCAGCGTAAACAACAATCATAGCGTTGATTATTTACGCTAAGATGAAACTTAAATAAGAAATGGTAATCATATAGCGTTTTAAATTTAATATTCCGTTTTTATTTGTCGCAAAATGGAAATTATACGGGGGTTGGTGTTAAAGAGACCCGTATATCGCACCGCAAACTGCCTACAATAAAATCGTTACATAGGATCTTATACAGATCCTGGATGAACTACCAAGCTTTGGCCATAGCCCTAAAGATATCAAGGTTAAAATACACAATCGGATTATATTTTTAAGCTAAAAATTGAACTAAAATTAATTAGGGGGCTAGAAAAAGTAGAAAGAACAAAAGGAATACAATTTTATTATCAGTAAGAAGTACTAACTCTGAATCTAAATAAATTTAACGCGATTAACTTATTTTGATTATTAATTACAACTTTTCATAATGACTTTCCTACCCCGGAAAAGTACAGTCTGCTTAACAATTTCCTTGCCAAAAAAATACCCTGCCACATCTAGTAGATTGCCATAGACGCGATGGCCCTCGCTGAATAAGCAAAAGGGAAATAAGGCGGAAAGGGAGAGAGAAGGGGAGGGCAATGTAATTAATGCTTACGTTTAATTGTTACTGGAATTGGAAGAGACAGACCCTCAGAGACGAGATACAATGAAAAATTGTATTTACATTATTTTCCGCCCCAATTTGGAAGTGTAGGAGCGATGCAGTTTGGTGTTAAATTGGTTTCGGAGGCCTAATTTGGGAAGGTTAATAATATCCAGTGATAATTAGCTAGATAACGACAAATGCATTTATGTCAGTAATAAAATGACGATGGAAAGTAGTCATTTTAAAGACGAAAACTGCATATCAGTTGATACCGAAAAAGTTCATTTTCCACAATTTATTAGAGGTAATTTATTAAAACACTTTTTTCTTAAGACCTCGTTTTCCCAATCGTGGCAGAATAGTATCATGACACAAACTGTCCATAGGTAAAGTGGGCCCCGCATTAACTTACCCAAATCTGTCATAATATCTCAAATGAAATAGAACTCTATATTGTGAATAACATAAAGTTTTTTTTATAATATATATAAAAATAAAACTACATCCACAGACTCTTTGGTCCGTGACATTTTTATTTAAATTATTTGTTTGTTTATTTAATTAAATATTGCTCCGCGTTAAAGCGCATTACAATACTTTGGTACTTACTTACTATTTTTGTTAACTTATTTACTAAAACTATTATTATTAATCGTCTCCGTAGGTTTTGGTAAATGTTTTTTTTTTATGTATGGTAACCTAACGTTTAATACGAATATGGTTGCGGAAATTTGACAGATCAGGGTAGATTGATGTGTCAATGTGTACATTGGTAAATGGTTCTTGGCTAGTGTGTGAAAAGAAAAACATCATCTGCTTATGTCGCTGTGTGTACCTACTTTGTTCCTTACGAGTAATATTAGCTTCCCAATAGTTTGCACATATCTGTCTTTGGACAATGAAGGGGGTAATAACCGTTATTTCGTTAAATAGTTTGTTACTATGTTTTAATAACCAATGAATATGTAATAAACTGAATTTACATTTCAGTATAGAAATTAAAATTAATTATCGATTTAAGTCCAATTAATTAACATTATTGTTATAAAGAGGTTGTTCTGTAGCTATTTGTTATAATTAAACCATCGTTTGCCATTACAACGCTAATGTTTATTGTTAATTAAGAACAGATTTATTACATTCAGAAATAAATGGGATTTGGAGAGAAATGTCTGTGAGTTTGGAATATTACATAATAATTTTAGTTGAGTATATATTCAATGAGAGTTGTTTTAAACAATTGTTATTCATAATGAAAAAGAGAAAAAAATATTTATTCTATAAATTAATCTCTATTAATATTACAAAGCTTTAATACATTAAAACAACACTATTTGCATTTAAGCAGTGCGTAAATTATTTAAAACTTACTTTATTTTCATTCAATTCAAATCATTTCAATTTCTGTTAATCACAAAACAACAAAATCTTAGTACAAAGTGGTATCAGTTTATTAATGCCGCCTTAAGTGTATGCTAAGCAGCGATAAGTAACTTCTACCTCAAAATCTGAATATAAATGCTAATGCCGGCTGATCCATACTTTCAATTCTGCCGGTTCTTTGAGAATATTATAATTTAGTCCGAATCCTTTCAGACGAAGTTAAGGAATCTCAACTTGCATGAATAAATATTTAAGTACGATTAAAGTTTAATGTCTTTTTTTCGACTTTTCAATGAAGGAACCTCTTACAATGCGAAACTGACACCATTTGAATTATATTGTTCTGTAGAACTATTCTGTTCTATGCGTTGATAATTTGATTTATAATTTAAAAACTTTATTATCGTAGAATCTATCCTTTCAATTGATAGATTTTTTTTATAAGTCAATTTTTTCGCTACTTTTTTTTTCAATCGTATCCTAAACGCTAAAACACAAGCATGCACTTAGTTTGGGGTTAGGTAATTGGTGAAAAAAAATGTGATACAGTACCTTTATTTTACAAAAAAAAATCATGCAGAGATTGACGTAGCTAACCTAAGTAACCAGGCTACGTTTATAAATACGTTTGTCAAACAACCGTCCCCACTTTTATTACAAAACCCACAATTTTATTTTATTTTCAAACTAAGCGAGTATACGTCACACTACTCGTATTCGATTAAGTCACAACTCACACATTCATCGAACCCAACACAATCTAAAGCCAAAGAATTACCCTGTCCAATTTATCAAGTTTCGCGAGTCCTTAGGTATTTTTCGGGGCACGTTGCCATGACTTGACAAATAGTTCTTTTTCGCTCCAAGACAAGCCGCGATAACGGTTTAAAGGAGAAGAGTAATACCCTACATGTGATCGAGCTGGAATAAAAACGGAACCCCAAAAACCCGGATAAGAACGGACTGGGTGCGTTGAAAAGGGTTCCGCAGATGCAGTTTTGGGTAATGTGAAACTAGCCGTTATCCTTTCAACAGATCCGTAAATCAGTAACTTAAAGGCAACTTCCTTTTGTTTTAAAACTTTTAAACAAAACTTAAAACAAGATTAAAGGGAAGATCCATTGCCTCTATTGATATGTATATTACAGCTCTACTAACGGAAAAAGCTGCACAAAGTGGGTTTCATAACAACTTACATATTAAATTTAAGGTTTATACATGTAATTTTATTGTATTTTTGATTTAACTTAATTTTATTATTGTACTGAAATGTAAATGAAAAACTAAATGTAAAGGTCGTAGTAAACTGTAAAGTACCTACATTTTAATTCAGATTTGCAGTTTTTTTTCATACTATTAAAAAGTTCCTGACAAGGGTTGTTTATTGCATCGTCGTGAATGCGGGCCCCTGAAAAAAACAATGAACTGGGTGTCACCAAAATGAGATTCCAAAAAGCTCGTTATTCTGATAAATCGCGTTCACAGTTTGTTTGCTTTTGTATTTTCGGAAGAATTAAATTAAATAGTCTATTCATTAACTTATGTACTTAGGACCGTTTAATATGAGTGAATTAAAATATTGAATATGTAGACGAACACCTAAAGCTGAAAATTGAGTCTATATTTTTAGCGTCCAATAGATGAGAGTTGATCAAAGGACAATGGGCAAAACACTATGGGAGTTGGGCCATGGGAGTTAGTTCATTTAAAATAAAAGATTTTCAATGCAGCCTAAAACAAAAAAAAAACAAATCAAAAATAATATTAACATCACATATCTTGCTGTTTAATACGCACAATTTAAAAGAAATAAGTAGATATATTAAATTAAATAGTCTATTCATAAACTTATGTACTTACCATTTAATATGAGTGAATTAAAATATTGAATATGTAGACGAACACCTAAAGCTGAAAATTGAGTCTATATTTTTAGCGTCCAATAGATAAGAGTTGATCAAATTTGCAAGAACTTTTAAAGGTTATAATTACATTTCTGAAATAAGCCGCTTTGATTCACAATTTTCAGAATTAGTAAGCCTAGTTTTTACCCGACTTATTAAGGCTTTATCAAAAATGTTATCTAAAATATAACATTTAATAACGAAATTGTAGCACCTGTGTTTTAATAGTGTCTAAGTTTGGGACTTGTTAATTAATTTAAGGATTTAGCATAATTAATATTCGTAGACTAACAACACACGAACAATTAGTTTGTATACTATTACGGTATTATTTTAAAGTGATCACGCAACATATTTCTCTCTCTTCCTATCTATGTATCTTAGTATGTATGTTTATTTATTTAGTAGTAATTTAGTTCTACCATAAATTAATTTCTCTACTTTACTTAATATCCCGACACTTATTAACTCTCTGCGTTCCCATGCGGTTGACTGGTAGAGAATGCCTTATGGCATTAAGTCCGCCAATTGTACTTTCTTCTTTTTGGTGCAATAAATAAATATTTCTGTTATTAAATACAAATAATGCTCTTTTTCAAACTTTGTGAATTTTTAAAATATTTTGAGCTACAAACATGCACAATTTCTGTACATGTATTCCAATAAAAACTAGTGATTTTTTAGGTGTAAATATTGGGTTTAGACCTAGATGAAACCCTAGGATATACTACGCCTGATAAAATCAAAAACTAAATATGCTACAACTCTTAACGATACACTTTAAGTGAGAGTTAGTTATCATTTCTAAATAATGAAGTCCCCCAAATTTTGGTCAAAAACTGAAAATGTATTAAAAACACATGCATATCTACACATGTAATAGTTATTCTAAGGGTTTGTTTTTCACATTGATGACTAAGCCCATTGATTTAATATATATTGGGATATCTCATCACACTGACCGCTATGGCACATGCTCTAATCGGCCGGATCGCCATTTTAAGCCGATTAAGTATCTAATGACGCGTGGTCCGTCAAACAATGAACATGCCTAAGTGTGTCGTCAAAAATTGCAAAAATCGCAGTTCAATGAATCGTAAAAAATATGGAATGACGTTTCATCGGTAGGTAAATATTATTGATAAGGTTTGAAACCGAAATAATACTTGAAACCTGCTTTAATATTTTATTTTCTAATTTATTTACGTAAAACTTTGCCAATCTTTTATCACTTTCACACCCAAAGCTAAAATGAAACAAAATACGTGACGTCATCGGAACAACGTCAATTCTAAGGATGGAGTCGCTAGTGATTTTTTTTTTGTTAAACAAAATACTTGAGTTTTTAGGTTTCCACAAAATTATGTTTGTAAAGAAAATGAAGCAGATTTATCGCAATAAACCAGGACGATGAGTTTTATGAGAAGGGAAAATATAGCGTTGTGTGTTCGTATTTTTTTTCTGAATCTGATATGTAAGTATTACACTACACGTAAAGGGATGCAGATGCAAAAAGGCTGCAATTAGGCTAGTATTCGGGGCACCCAGCTTATGTTTTTATGTTGTATTTCACTTGGTTGTTGTTTAATTGTCATATATCTTAGCCATCGGTAAAATCCAATGTAGAAGTTAGGTATAACGAATACCTAGACTAAAGAAACGGTTTTTAATTTTAGTACAGCCAGTAGTACGTCAGGTTACATGTGAGCTATAAAACAGCTTTTATTACGTAGTTAATAGGGGTGGAAAGTGAAAGCGCTTCTTATAAATCTGTGGAAGATGTTGTTGGTGTGTGTGTACTATAGTACTTATAGAATATTTTGCCTCAAAATCAATTTTGTACATTATCGTTTGTGTCATTGTCGAGCATCGAAATGTGAACCATTCCCGCATTTCAATGAGTTAGATTAGGTTAGTTTGTAGTTTAGTGTAGTTGTAGTGTACCTACCCAGAATTAGTGAATTGTGTCAATATAATTATTATTGGTTGTAGTATGACAAGTTTGGACCTGTATAGTAGAAATTTAGAAATATGATTATTATGAAAGTGTCTTCATTAAAAAAATACTCGTATTCTCATACACATAATATACTAAATTTTATGAAAAGTAGTAAATAAAATATAAATCCTGACTTTCATCAGTTACTTAATTTCATACAAAACATGAACAAACAATCTACTCCATTACTTCTTTGTTCGTATTATTGGCTTATGAATCTTCAAGTGAATGATATTTGACATATGACGTAGTGTCGTCATCCATTGCTGCGTAATTACACATGACAATTTAAATAGGTGAAGCTTAAGCGGCAATGTATGAACTTAGCCAGTTAAAGCTTCATAAGGTGAATAATAACATGTGCCATGTTTGGGCTTTGACTTTGTATGGCGTAGTGCATCCTTATATATAATAAATCAATGACTAAGCCAGACACTCGTCGAGGAATAATTAAACTTAACCAAAGTTTAAGAGGTGCTTGTGGCGCAGTGGCGGCAGCGCTTTGGTAGTGATACCAAAAGTTAAGCAACCCACGGCGCGGTCGTGATTGGATGGGTGACCATTCCGACCATTTAAGTGACGTCCATGACAAGCATCTCCGTGCTTCGGAAGGCACGTTAAGCAGTTGGTCCCGGCTAATATCTGTGGTATTAGTCGTTAAGCCTAGTCAGAGGCCCTAGGGCGGCTTGATAACTTCTGACAGTAAAGTTTGTCACTTGCCTTACATACACCCCTCCACCAATCCGCACTGAGCCCGCGTGGTGAAGTATGGCTCGTTCCTCCTCATAGTTGAGGTGAGGCCTTTTCCCAGCAGTGGGATCTAATAGGCTGACTTATAAAGTTTAATTATTACTCGACAACACAATCCTGAAGTAGGTGCGTAGAAGTCCTTTTTCTGCCTCCGTTGACTAGGTACGTGTATGCTCCACAGTGCCACGGTCCATGCAATTGGGTCAAAGCGTCAGGAGTAACAAGCAAACATAATTATTGAAAAAACAAAACACCCACCTGAAAATAATATTATATTTTTCAAATGGTATTTTTACTGTCTTTCATTTGATACCCATATTGCTATGGTAAGGAAATATTAAACCACCTCTTCACCCTTTATTTCCATATGTGGGCGCCATTTTTTAAATGTAGTTTTATATCCTCACAATTTTGACAAATTCAACGACACCTCATTATGTCAAAATCTATCCGGCTGTTTGGGCTGTAGGACGAGCCAAACAATTATACATACATACTCTCCAAAAACATAACGCTCCTTCTGCAGTCGGGTAAAAACTGAAGTGAATTCCCGAATTATTATTATTATACTGTATGTATGTTGTTCAGTTATTTCACTGCTTATTTATACTCTTGCTTCATTAACCAGTTAGCTATTAAATAAATAAAAGGCAGCCCTAGAGGGCATAAAGGCTATAGCAAACAGTCGTAATGATAGATGTGTAAGTAATTAAAGGCAAGCATAGACTATAAACCGCAGGCGCCGCCCGCCCTACGACGCCTTGGCGCCATTCAGGACCTCGTTTAGCTGCTCTTATTGCATATTTCAAATTAGATTGTATGGCGATTGATGGCTGGAAGAAAAGGAATGAATATCAAACACTTGTTAATCGCAATTACTTAGGGCTGAGTTCACCAACACATGTTTAATTTTTAAACAGCTGTTTTTGTGTTATTTGACATATTTAGGATGGGAATTGTGTCAAATTAACCGTAAATTTATATTTGCCGACTTTTAAAAATTGGTGAATTTGGGTCTTAGCAGTTTAACATAAGTTTTTGTGTGACCAATAGGGACGATATTCGTATGTTGTCAAGGTGATAAAGACAATTTTAATAGGCTTCTTCCTAATAAACATTATTTCACGATTGCTTTCAAGCGTAGGTAACATAGGTTCTAGCTGACGTTTTCCGCTAAGCAAGTGTTCGAGATTGCACTACACTTACAAAAAGCCGTCGAGTGACTAAATTACATCCAGGCGAGCTCAGTTGGAAGGGCACTATCCCGGATAGAGAATGGTTTTGTGTTCGAGTCTCACCTGAAGACGAATGAAAAATACGTATGAAAGTTTTGTTCACTACGCTTACTGTCTTTCGTAAAAACTTGCAAAAAATTCTTTTAAAATCAAAAATAATTACAAGTATTCGATTGTCTAATACTTGTCGCAAAATCCATTTTATATTAATAGCGCCAGTTTCTTTTTAATTTAGAAACATACACTTTCTGCAGAAGATACTAAATACCTTATGATGGCGTTTGTAACCTACACATGTTTAACTTTTAATCACCCTTTTTTAACATTATTTGTCATATTGTAGGAATTCTGTCAAAATAACCGTCAATCAAGGTTTACCAGCTGTTTATAACTTGGTCAACTCGGCTCTAAGTGGGATTTTGAACATAATGCATACTGACAGGTTTTTAAATAATTGTGCCAGTTACGAAAACGAAGACCTGTTTTTTTATGAAGCTCAAAACAAAATTTGCAACAATTACCAAAACAATAAAGGCATTTCGTAAACTGAAGATAAAATAGACGCTTTCAAACCTCGTTAACAACCTATCTAATGTAAAAAAGGGTTCCGAGATTGGATTTCCCAGCGGAAAACAAGAAGTAATAAAACAACGGGAGAAAAATCTTGAATTTGTCAATTTCTTTTCTTGCCAGCGCTTGTCGTAAGGAATGCTTACGGAATAATGACGGCATCTGTTAAGGTAAATAGAATACGAACAGTATCCATCCGGGATTCACAGTACACCTCTTTCTATAAACCTTGCGGAAAATCTACCTTACTCAAAAGTCATAACTACAAATGCTATCAAGCCCGAGTAAAACTTACTGGAGTTGGCTTTAAGCTGGTTTTGCATTGGTGTTGGGAGAGAGTTAGGTTATGTTTTTCGTCCACCGTATGTGTTACTCCGGAGCTTTATTACAATTTAAGCGATGTAACAAATTGTAAAACGCGGTAACGTGAATTCTGTGCACGTCCCTACTTTGTTTGGTAGCTTCTTTCATCCTTTAGAATTTACTTTTCTGACATGTTGCCTCCGAAGTTGTAGCGTCAAAAGCGGGCTTGTTAATATTACTTCACTTAGCCTGGAGTTCATTAACACAATTTTTATTTTAAAATCAGTCGGTTTAGAATTATTTGACATATTTTGTTTGGGAATTCTGTCAAATTTACCGTCTACCGACATTTATCGGCTGTTTAAGGTTTGGTGAACTCGGGTCTTAAAAATCCATGATAAGGGCTGCAAGTGGGTAGTGCTAACGTTATATATTATACATTGGTTTATGGAACAAAGTTTTTTTAAACTTTCTATGAGTAAGATGAAGGAATGTTTTCTCTAACAATTTAGTGCATTGTCAATTGCAAGTGTAAGCTAGATAAAGTTTACTTATGACCTTATTCAATAGGATATTAGCCTACAGCAGCAAAGTGTTTTTTTTTTCAATTAAGATAGATTTCTAAGACCGTGGCAAACCGTCGAAATTCGGCTAGGAGAACATTATTATTATAATTTCATGCACAGAGTCACTTTACACAACAGATGATTACCTGAGTTAAATTGATTTTATATCTTAAGTTCGCGAAAAAGGACTCAAACCTCGTACCTTTGTCCACCAAAGCTCTTATTTTACTATGCGAGCCCAAAAACCGCTTCAAAACCAACAAAGCTATCTTTAAAGAACACGTAACATTCTATTACGGTGTCCACTCAACCGTTCAGACATCCAATATGCAAAATCCTTTTAGGTAGGCATTAGAAAAAAAGTCTGTTGCCGTGTCTGTCTGTATGTATGCCTGCATGCAAAGGCGCCCATTAGTTTTTATCTGCCAATATGGTGATACCTGAGGACAGTTCTGATGTAAATTATTTAAAATATAATAATTATAACAAAATAAATATAACTAAGATTTGAGTTCATTATTTTGGGTAGAACCTCAATTGACGATTAATTCGACAGAATTCGCATACAAACTAATGTTAAATAATGTTAAATCAGTTGATTTATAATTTAACATGCGTTGGTGACCTCCGGGCTAAGACTCGAGTTCACCAACTTTTAAAACAGCTGGTAAACCTCACTGACAGTTGATTTGACAGAATACAAAATAGTTATAACTTTATGAAAAGAAAAGGTTCCAAATCAACGCCGAGAAAGCTAACAAACTTACATAAAAATACAATTGTCGAAGTCATTGCTTAAGAATGGCGGTCGCAATCGCAATAGCTTTGAAGTTAGGCGGTAAGCTTACCGTTCTCACTTCTTTCCGAGCAAATCCGGGTGGGCTGCTAGTTAGAAAAATATAAAAGACTGATAAAGCTCATCGTTAGAGCCCGAGGAGTTCCCTCGAGTGTCGGACGTTGCAAGATATTTCACGGTATTTTAACATTTTTAACGAGCCACCATATTTACTCGTACTTCAATGCGCCCTTCGTGGATACGTTACGTTTAATCATAAACTCTTATCCTTTTCGAATAACTTAGCGTAAGCAGGGATTGAGGCACTTGGGTCTTCTTCAGAGATGAGTGTTGAAAAGCAGTCCGAATTGAGATTGACGGCTTTTTCACAATATACGATTAATCATCCTCCTAGCCTTATCCCGGTTGTGCACTCGCACGCTAGGGCCCAGGGTCCGCTGACCATAATCCAGGATGTGGCAGATCAGGTAATTACAGTCGAGCGACTGCCATCTGACCTCCGTGACCCTGTTAACAGAGGAACCTGACCAGTTTGGACCATGGTTACACAATCAGTCGCCTAAATGTGCAGGTTTCCTCACGATGTTTTCCCTCACCGTAAGAGCATCGGTTAGTGAACCAACTATACGATTAATGATGGTTTAAATTGTTGACGTTCTTTTTGATCCGATTGGTGTTGGCTATTTCAACTGACTGACAGACGACTTAGCCTGGAGATCATCAACACATATAATTTTTTAATCAGCCGGTTAAGCATTATTTAACATATGGGAATTCTGTCAAATTAATCGTCAATCGAGGTTTAAGGCTGTTTAAACATTGGTGCACTCGGGCTTAATCCCCTTTTTATAGTTCACTCAATTATCTATATTATAGCATTTTTCGACGTTTATTTCTGTCTTGGCCCCAAATAGGGACTGTATTACTTATGAAATCAGACCCATAAATAATTTCAACCTTAATTTATCTGAATTTAGATTAATTTAGAATTGACAATGTCGTTGACATACCACTTATACGCACCAAACGTTTTAAATCTTCGTTCCTCTTGCGTACGGCTAGAGAGTGGAATTCGTTGCCAGCTGAAGTGTTCCCTAAACACTACGATTTGGATTCCTTTAAGAAAAGAGTGAATAGGCTGCTTCTAGACAGACATGTCCCATCATCGGCCGCATCGTCGCTTACCATCAGGTGAGATTGCGGTCAAATGTCTGCCTATCAAATTAAAAAAAAAACAATATAATTATTTTACTACATACCTACATCACATATTAAGCAAGCAATTTCTGTATCCAATATCCATATTTTACTGTAAATCACTTATTACACCATCTTATTTGTGTAGCATCCTACTAAGGAAATAGGAAGATGTAATCGCAGTTCACTACTTAGGTTCCTACCTTCCTAGCTAGGAACCTTCCAACAGGCACCTGTCTGGGGCCCCACTCTGTAAGACGATATCCGTAGTTGGATATCGTCTTACAGAGGCTGTAGCCATCCCTGTTACTAATGAGAGCATGTCAGTGCGAGCGAGCGCGACGGCTAAACGCAAAAATACGGACAATGCGTTATCGGAGTAGAGCACTTTCCTATCCATCCTACCTTCCTAGTTAGGATCCTAAGTAGGATGCGACCTTCCAAGATAGGATCCTAACTAGGATGATATTTTCTTAGCTAGGATCCTAGTTAAGAAGTTACAAATAGGATGGTGTAATACTATCGCAATATTCATCATTTCTCGTCCAAAATTCTTCACCTCCACAATCTTTTTTATGACGACACTGGCCATCAACAACCCGATTTAGTTAACCTCAAAAAATGCCCGTTTATTGTGAAGCCGCAAAATGCGCAATAGCAGGGGTGTTGCTAAGACTTGGTCTTAGCGAAAACTAGCCCCGGGGGCTACGGATTGATGACCCCAATGGCCCCAGGTGATCCGGGGATAAATTGCCTCAGACATAGCGGGCAATGGTTTTTGCTTTATGAGTCCCTGTTTTGGGAGTGCTGATAAATACGGTGTAGCTTTAGTGCCAGGTTAGTTTTCTGGTGTTGTTGGAAATGAGGTATAAAGTTAATACAACTAAATATGAAACTTTTTTAAACGAAGGTTCTGTTGGGTTGCGGTTTGTTTGTAGACGATAAATGAGTGATGAAAAGTTATAGCAATTTAACCCATTTGCAGCCGCTGTACCCAAGCGAATACAGTGTTGAAAATCATATTTTTTGTAAATTTCTTAATAAATTTAGGTTGATTATCTTATGATTTGGTAAAAACGTGAATATCAAGAGCTAAATAAAGGGTAATTACTTTTTTCGACCCTTCGATTGCCAGTATTTTAATAAAATACTGATTTGTGTAAAAATATAGTACTTCATAAAAACATATTTTTGTTTTATAATTAAGCTCTCTGTCTTCATTTTAAGTTCGAGTCTCAGTGCATTGTTATTAGTTTCGCGTTGGCTGTTAATGGGCAGGTAGACTATCTTTTGATTGGTTAAAAAATATTAAAAACCAAAAAGCAAAACTGTATATACTAATTTTATGAACACCTAGGTATTTGTAAGAGTTGTAACTTCATAAAGTTTTTAGGGTTCCGTACCTCAAAAAGGAAACCTTACATATAGGATCACTTTGTTGTCCGTCTGTACGTCTCTCCGTATTTTGTAACATTTCACAGGAGTAACAAAACCAAAATTTAGCATGAAAAAACCGCAAGTGGATAAATCGTAGCAAAAGACCTTTTGTTTGTATGGGACCCTCAGTAGACGAGTCGGACTCGCACTTGGCCGGACTTTTTTTTATCAGATAGATCAAACAGTCTACCTAGAACCTTTATAAAATTAATTAATTAAAAATTCTTTAAAAAATATTTCCCCGATACGATAATGTCAATTGATTTGTGATAACATCTCGCATATGTACACAGTGATGAAACATTTATAATATTTCCCAGTTACCAACTTTATTGTTTACGGGCATTGAAACATTACGAAAAATAATTCCGAATAGATTCAAAGCTCGTTACTTGAGACATTTGACCGGACGGGCCGCGTCAGAAAATAATAAAATATGTTTTTTTTTTTTGAATGAAAAAATAAAACATAACTTTGTTTTAAATGCCGTGCCAATGACGTGCCTGCGAAAGAGTACGCCAGATAATACGGACAAACAAACAAATATTGTCAACAACAGTGATTTATTTGTACAGTTAAAACTGACTAATGACTGACGAAGAGGCTTAACATGCATGATTAAGTTTTAAAATATGCAGGCCCTATTTTTGAGTGGATAAATAAACGGCTAGTTCGCTTAGTAAAATATATTTTTACAAAAAAAAAGCATACAGCGAACCAGCTCTTTTTGAGTGGTTGAAAACAGCACTTGCCCAAAATTGTATTTAAGCAGGATCGCAAAACTAATCTTGACAGAAAAGAAACCTACAACGTAGCAGCATCCACTTTTTATTTGAGAAATCAAGTTTAAGTTACGTTTTTTTTTTAAAAAAAGAACACTTTACAAAAGTCTGTGATAGCCCTTTTGAAAGTACAATATTTACATAATATTAATATGTAGAATCAACCATTCTGGCTCTATTTCACCATACGCGACAAGCGCGATTACGCGCAATTGTCACGATTTTTTTTAAGTTGTTCATTTATTATATACTAGTGGTTCCCCGCGACTTCTTTATTTGTCCATATAAACTTTCATCTCTCATTTCACCCCCTTAATATTTTTATATCGGGACAAAATGTAGCTTATGTCCTTTCCAGGGTCTCGAACTGCCTCCATACCAAATTTAATCTCAATCGGTTCAGTGGTCAAGAGGTAACAGACAGACAGACAGACACTTTCGAATTTATAATATTAGTATGGATTCTACAATGGTTTTACTTATTCTACTCGTATATTATTCGATAAACGCAAACTTACTAATTTCAATTAAGATATTTATCTGTCCTCTTTTTATTGTTCTGTATAAAAGCTCGACTAAATGGCTATCACAGTCGCACTATTATGAAAACCCTACAATTGTCACGCAATATAGACACAGCTCCGACCTCATGTCAAGAATTCTCGACAATTCTACACATATGCCGATTTGTAAAAATATGTATTCCTGTTTCACAACACAATTGTCAATAATATTAAGATACTGACAATTGTCACATAAATGCTAGGAGTTTTTACCATTTCCATATAAAAAAATTTGCAAAATTGCCACTTTCATCTATATGTCGCTTGACATTTCTAAGCCGACATATGTCACTGACATATGTCTATTTGGTGAAATAGGGCCCTGATACAGCTGTTAAAGTTTCTGTCTCTTTTAAAAATATAATTTAACATTGTAAGTTGGTCTAAAATCAAAGCGCACACAAAAATAACAAAACAATATAAACAGAATAAATAAAAACCCGACATAGAGAGCTGATGCAATAAAATAAATGTTGTCCCATAAAATGGCATTTACTGTCCAATGGATGCCCTGTAAAATCTCTTCATACAATATTTATGGTGTATACGAGAGTCTCCACTGAAGGCACGGTAGATATTATTTATTATGTATCTCAGACACTAAAGAAATAGAACATTCCTTATTAATGCAAGACGTTGCTTTTTTCCTTGAGGTTCTTTAGCTTCAACCTGGCGAGGTAAGTACCTTAGTATATATTTTAGATCAGTCTTTTATAGTAAGTAGAGTAAGTAAAACTTAATTATCATAGAATATAATTACATTCTAATATCATTTAAAAATAACTTCTTATACCTTTTGACATGAATTTGTTTTGCTTCTGTAATGGTATTTTATCTTAATTGACTTATATTTTAGACAACTTATATTAATGACTTATATTTTAGACAACTTTCATGTTGAGTTGAGTTCATTTTTAAACGATGTTCCCAGGTCATCTTTAATTTCATTTTCATTCATATAGTTATAAATGTATATATTTTTAATTATTTTTGCCCAGCAGTGGGATCTCTATAGGCTAACTTTACTTTTAAATAAATAAATATTTTTTTTTCAACAAACACACCAATTACCTAGCCCCAAACTAAGCGTGAGCTTGTGCTATGGTGACTCGGATAACGGATAGGAATACTTAAATACATATAAACATCCATGACTTATCGTCGTCGTCGAAACTTTTACTTTTTAATTATTTTTAATGAGTACCTAGTTGATTATTAGTTAAGTGTTGGCACAGCCCTAAAAAACACAAATTAAAAAAATACACAATGTCTCACAACATCTTACAAAAATACAACCGTTAATTTTATATTTTATTGTTACTTTCCTACTAAATAAAGTTACCATTTGTTTGGTTTTATCCGGTAAAATATTTTAAACAAGTTATCACCGTTACTCTATTTCAGCGGAGCTCAAGCGGCTTTAAATCAAACTTTATGACTTTCGGATTGCATTATACAGGGAAATGAGAGGAATTGCCTTATAAAATAATATGAGTTTTAAACTACTCTTTCTGTTTATTCAATTTTATATTTTTATTCGAAATCCAATTGGAATATTGGAGAGTGTTTTATGTTGAATATACGATCAATCACAGTAATATTACCTAATAACTTAATAAGATTTTACACGAATTTCGTTTTACACTGTTATTTAAAATGAAAAGGATCTTAAAATATAAATACCTTTATAAAAATAATAATTTATGACTAAATATTAAATGTCGATTGAAATACTTATTGACGCTGTTACAATTTAAACATAACAAAATATTAATTTTACGACAACAAATATTGAAGATATAAGACTTATGGCGGATTCCTTTACATTGTTCCAAAATGGATCCTTCTCTGTTTTTGACTAAAACGTAAACATTTCCAAACTCCCAAAGGCCAAGGATATTTTCCACTTTAATTGGGAATATTTATTTTGTGAGTTGAGAGAAAACAATTTATTTGTTTTATCTGAACCCTTTGTTGTTTTGGAGAACGGCGAATAGCTACGAATAAAGCAGTTACGATTTAACCAAATGGACCATAACCACTTCCGAAGGAGTCTTGGCAATTAAATTTTCGGTTGGGAGGAACTGATAAAAAGAAATGTTTTTTTACTGAAATTATTCGAGCGGTTTGCCTCTGGGCCCGGTAAATGAGGTTTATCAGCCGAAATGGCCTATTCGTTTTTTGACGCCGTCCGTAGCTACTGGAGATTGCGAGAGTCAAACCAGTTAAGTTTTTACAAAGATAAATAAATATAGGAGATCGGAGATTAAGATAAATCGAAAAATGTAATTCATAGCTTGTAAAACTCTATTTGAAAATTTTGTAACTGTCCACCGGGCGTAGTGTGCATTATAAATCGTATTTGAAATCAGATAAAGGATATTAAAATACTAACAAGGATGCCGACATTGCCTACTGATGTAACTTTATATTTTCTCTGTAGAGTAGTTTTATTATTGTATTATAAGTTTACAGGAGAATATTTTTAATCAAATTGTTTGCACTTCAGGGGGTGCAGCGCGAAGTGTAATTGTATTAATATTAATAATCAGATCCATTTGCTTTAAAGTTTTAGACTTGACTTGTTCTGCGCAATGTGCAAAACCATCAGACATTTGTGTTAAAAACTGAAAAGTGTTTATATTTTCTTTTTTATATTTTATTCGTGTATATTAAAAAGGAGGGGACCTGCGGAATATCAATACAATCATTTTCATGTACAAATTATTGTTTCATGCGTAAAAATCACCAAGTTTTCGAAAATAAATGCTCTTAGATATCATGAGCTACAAGTCATGTTAACTATACCATAAAGAATTTGTTTCAATTTTCAACAAGACCAGGACCTTGTGCAATGATTAGGCTAACGTAAATAAGTTGTTTGTAATGTATTTAACTAATTCAGCTCATCGTAACAGTGACTTAGAAATACATTAGTGTTCTGAATTTCGTGCAGGACCGCCTTCAGACCGAGTGCATACCCAATGTAATACAATAATTTGAAGCAAAAATATTTTAACGGTAGGTAAATTATAGCTAAAGATAAAACTATCTTATAAAACACGATAAGCATTCGGATTAACTGATCCAGACTTGTGCAAGTGGGCTTTAAACTCAGATAATTTACCTTAGAAAGTCCGGAATAGCTAATCCGGACGTGCGCAAGTGGACCTTAGTGATTTTGCTAATCGGAGCGGGACATAATCAAATAAAGTATTAGGACGAAAATAACACAGCTTTTTAAATAAGTAAAATAGAATCAAATCAATTTATTATGTTTATATGTATTTAAGTATTTATATCCGTTATCCTAGTCACCATAGCATAAGCTCACGCTTAGTTTGGGGCTAGGTAATTGGTGTGTTTGTTGAAACAATTTATGTATAAATTGTACTTGTTTATTGCAAATAAAGTGTTGTACATTGGTCTTAAATACATAGTTACAGCGAACTTACAACTTAATTACCTTTTCAGGGTATTGAACTTTTAGTTCATAAGAAATAGTAAAAATAACTTTATTAGGTAGGTAGGTACACTATTATTATACGTTAATTATAATTACACTATAATATACAGGGTGTCTGGGTTCCGACTAGCGATAATTTAAGGGCCTTTTATTTATCAAATTTTAAAGTCATTATTCTAATGTAAAAAATAGATAGAACCCAACTTGGGTTCTTTTGTCGATAACAATGTGATGAATTATTAGCCCATAAATTATCGCTCGAAAGGGTCCTCAATTGTATGCAAAGTATTCATTTTAAATTTAACGTCATGCAATAAATCGATAGTTTACTCTTTATTTTTTCCTGTTACTCGTAGTAAATAAACTATGTGAAATATTTGTTTATAAGTAAACGCATAAACGCAATAAAATTAGTGATCATGGTGGTCAAACCCTCATTTTTATTGTTGGCACGTTAAGTAATCCATGTGAACTTCGAAAACAGCTTTTATAACGTAGAGAATAGAGACAGTCTCAACGTTAAAATGGGGTAGTTGACGTGCGGCCGTGTGTATAATAATAATGTGAAGTTCGAATGTTTTTAAAAGCAATTACTTATTGAACAATACAATATTGAGTAGGTATATAGTACGTTATTATGTTGTTAAGTGCAATCAAAATGGAGAAGGTTTTTAGTTTTTTTCATCAGCAATTCTTTTATCGGGACTAAACATCGCTACGAAGATAATTAAAATATAAAATTTTTGCAAAGACAACTAAGAATATATATAAACAAACTACCAGAATTATACCGGCAAAAAATATATGGGCATCGTAAAAAAACTAGGTAAGTTAGATCTTAATCATGCTAATTCGATTGTCTGCGTTCATAATAATACTTTTTATTTACCAAACTTTGTTGCGACAGACAAGAATTTATGATATACATACATGAATGTCACATCATAATATTTCCGCAAGTGTGTACCGTTGTAGGTAGTTTGTAAAATCTGTCACTCAGTGAGACGGAGAGCACGTGACATTATATCTTCATAAGCAGGTTGTGTTTTCAGCAAAAACTTAGGTTAACTTTTCTAAAAAAAAAACCATTAACATAATGTTTTGTGAATATCAGAATTAATTTATCTCTCGGCTCTACTTGCACTTGGCCAGTTTTTCTGTTTGTAGTATTAATTGTTATAGGAACAGAAATACAACACCTGTGATAATTGTGACTGCCTATATAGCTATTACGGTTCATTATCAGCAAGAACCTTTTCTAAGAACCAAGATGAGCTCAAACTATCAGTCACATAACTCAGATTGAGGCTATATCTTTATGTGGAGTCAAACACAAGTCGGCTATGATCCTGTTTTATTTTTATCATAAAATCATGCTTTTTAAAAGCGAAAAGTTAACAAACTTCTTCTTCTTCTTTCGTGTCGGCAAAAACACGGGCTAAATCTTACTTGCCTAGAAGGCGGCTACCGTGGTAGCCCTCTGGTTACTGACAAGTAAGTCCTCACGCGAGCAGGTGGTCGGGCACGCGGGACAGTTAGTGAGGTGAGCCATGGTTTGCAGGGGTTCTTCACATTCACAGCTGGCGTCGGCGCTGCATCCTGGAAACAGCTAGCCACCGCAACGGAGTGGCTAGGCTAGCGAATCTTTTTACCACGGCAAATGGGCGATCCATGCGACGTTAGCAAACTTGCATCATTCCATGTCAAACTCAAAAATAATTTTACAAAATTCTAACTAATAAAAAACAAAACTACGCGATACAATTTTCAGCTTCGCTATCGACTCTACGAAACCAGCATTTCTCCAGATCCTTCAAAGCGTCAGTTTTAACATAAAATTTCCCAAGTCTGATTGTCGAAAAAAAAACACGATTTCTTCAAAGGTTCGCGTTGCAAGTGCGGCTCGTGGGTAGCAGTGGTCTGAATTTCCCATTCCCTGAATACCCATTCACTAAATGCAGCCTTTTTCTTTACCCTTTATATCTGGGAAAGACGTGAAGCTCATTCCTTGTAAGATTCCAGCTTTTTTTTCTTTGCCATCATTAATTTTTTTGGGCAGCGTCTGGTGTTTTGAAAGGGTCTTTATCGTGATGCAATTGTTTGAGAGTTTCTTGTTTTAAGTCTGTTTTAATACAGTTTGTATAGAATTCTGTTCTTGTGACTTGTCTATCTGTTAGTTTTTATGCTTATTTTTTAGGGTTCTCTAGGGTACTCTAGAAACATTTTATTTTGTTGCATTTCAGAAAAAGCTGGGATTATTTCTTTTTGTAAATAACGTGTTTTGTAAAGAGATCTAGCAGTGTGGTTTCCGTCTTTTAAACTTTGCTTTTCAAGTTTATTTACATGTACAGTGTGATACCTACTCTCTCATACATAACAAAGATCTCAAAAGTGCAATAAACCATCTATCCAACCTTTTACGGATCTAGCCTCTATTAAACTTTTACAATAAAAAAATCTGTTTTAGCTTGCAAACCCTTTTTAATATAAACGAAAAATATAATATATCTGGAATATAATGTTTTTTGATTTCAACGTTTAAATTTGTGTCTCCTTTTTTGTACTTTAGTAAAAACTTGTGAAGAAATACTTTTAACTCTAGAAAAAAACAGTTATTATTTTCTTTAGTATCTACACAACCTCATTAATATCTAAAATGAAATGAAATTATATATTTTACAACACACTGTATGATGCTCGTATGGGTGTACCTTGTATGTATTTATGAACGTAGAGTACGTATTCATAACCGTAAGCAATTTTCTTCTGCTTGAAGTAATCTTCCCTTGCAATTACTTAAGAAAAACGACCATAACCCATCTCCCCACACCTACACACGTGATACGGGGCAATCCACATCTAAATAAAAAACTTTCTTTGTTTGCAGGGTACTTGCTCAGAAAAATGACCCCCACCACTCTCGCAGTAAAAAGCCGATGACTAATTTCAGTGTTCGCCCCGCACGCGCGGAGGTCGGACGTGTGAGATGCGGCAGTGTCATCGTAACGGCCCTAATAAAACATGTCGGCATACACACTGGTATAATTTCTTTATCTCCAGCCGCCAGCTCCGTTTCATTTCAGAGTGTAGACAACTAAGTTTAATAGACGTCGCGGAAAGATGTTAAAATAATAACATCCCATGTGCATTAAGAGGTAAAACTGACAATTAAGAGGTAAATGACAAAGAATGCGATACAAAAAATCATTAAAATAAGGTGATCTCAATTGCAAAACAGTTTTCTTGAATGCAATGCAAATAGTTCTATAATCAAATTACACTTTTTCATTAATGTCCGGCATAACGAGAGAGTAATGGTGACAATTCCGCAGACTATTGTTAGAGCCTAGCTTAAGTTAATGATGATGATAAATAATGGTCTAACAATATCGGGTACGGTATCCTAACTACTTCTACATTCCAGATATTGTTTTAGTAATAACCAAATGTGACAGGAAGACACTATTATCCAACACGGCTTCTACAATATAACCAATGCTAAAATTATTTCGACTAACCTCCCGCAGCATCTATCAGCTAAGTGATCTGTAGCTAGGCGCTCATCATAGCCGTCTGCGAAGGAAGATATAAATTGTTGCAATGCGTGCGTTTCTTGGCGTTGTATTTACGTGTCAACTTATTAAAATGTAACCACAAAAGGCGTGTCATATTATAGACATTCCAAGATATTATTATTGTTGCTTTTGAAGCACTGTGTACACTGGGATATGATTTCTGAGTGCTGGGTTATCAGTAAGAACTGCTTTTAATTACAACAGCAATTGCTTTAAAAAAACATGTTTGAATTGGGCGTATTTATTCGGCCAAAATAAAAGGTCAGCTATTATCTTTTCGAATAGCAGACGGACAAATGGAAGTAAAATAATATATACTATTTAAGTTATTATGATGTTCGTCTAAAATAAATATCCATTTACGTAGTTTTTCACCAGGAGCAAATAAAATATATTTCAAATGAGCGATCAAGACCGTAAGTTTGCAACCGGAGCTACTTAAAGCTCTCTCAAACTGTGTAATTCAGTAAAATTCATTAAAAGAAGTCTAAAGGAAGCAAAAAGACTTGTCAGTACTTTAAAATAATTCTTTTCATTGTGAAAAGTCCGAGTCTGGCATAAAATGGAAGTGGAAACTTGGATAAGTTAATTATACTTCTCTCACTTACTGCGTAATGTTCTAACTAAACATTATTGGTGCCATTGAAGCTTCGTTAAACTTGACAGTATTGGTGTTAACTGAATCTTAAGCTCGGATTAGATGAGAATTGCAGTCTATTTGATAAAAAACTAGCGGTTTTCCGTGACTTTGGTAAGGTAAATGTATAACTTTCATCAAATATTCACTAAAAAGCCCTTCTTTCTAAAAAAATCTAGTTATTATCTATATCAACAGGGAAGAGAAGAGTGTTACTTACTTATTTATATAAGTTTAAATAAGAAACCAAAAATACGCACACCCTTTAGCCAAGGTCGTGGGTTCAAATCCGTGTGCGAATTTTCGGTTTCATATTTTAAACTTATATAAATAAGAAAGAAAACAGTGAGTATATTTAAAACTAGACTTCTTCCTTTTACATTATCTTGAAAACTCTCAGTATTTTACAAGACACTCTTTACGAAATGGATTTATTTATTTACCAGCCAGTGAAAGGCACATTAAGCCGAATGGGCCGCGCAATTATATCGCAAGTCGATTTCCTCTCTCATCTGAGTCTTGAATAGGGTTGTCGCGCCTCAAAGACCTTGTTGCGTAGTAAAAAAATAAAAAAATCATAAAAATTAAACAAAAACTACTTATAATCACTACAGATAATAAGTTCACTTGGTACATTTATACTTTTAAGAGTAAATACTTTTAGTAGAATTTACTACCTACTAGCCTAGTAGTCAATACATTCGAAGAGATTGTATTCTATCGAAGGAATAAAAATAATTAAGACTGAATTCACCTCACGCGCACTGCGCCTTATGTGTAGTTCTCCAAAGTAAGCAACGGATTCTCTTAAGTTTTTTATGATTTTTATAATTTGAGCAATTTTTACGAAGTTAAATTAAACTTCGCTCACAAAAATTGAACTACCGTGTCATCCGGTGGGACTCGAATCCACGTCCCTTCGATGTCCGAGCGAATGCTCTAACCAAAGTCTTTAAGTTAGCAATAAATTCCAACGTCATGTCAGTGCCAACCCTAAAACTAGGGTGTCCTGGCGCGTCGATTCGTTAATCATTTCGGACCCTCTTCAATCCGAGCGCGAATTCAATTTGATCCGTGATGTCACCGGTCCGTCTCGTGATGACGAGTTTTTATCGTTCGAAAAGATACAAACTTCATTTGTTTTAGGATACAATCAATTCCAGAAGGAAAGTGACTCGTGAAAATTAAAATTAAATGTATATTAAGCATAATATAAATTGGTATTTTACGCTTCTAAAGAAACAAAATATAATGTTTTTTTTATATCATATAAACAATTCTTTTTTCCTGCACCATATTGGTTCTATAGAAAAAGTTATTCCATTTTAAGCAGAAGAAGAAATTTCAACGTCTGAAGTTATGAAATAATATATATGTCGCAGGGCTTTTGTCAAAGACGTGATATTATAATTTCACTAGTGAAATTATAATTACACTTATTATTGTCAATGACGACTGGTTCGTATAATTAAACGGGTTCTTTTTAGTGATATTGTAATTTCACTGGGCTGCAATATAGTGATATTAAAATAAATCTAGGTTTATTAAGAGTTGAGTTTGTGGTGGGAGCCCCGCGTGTTCTGATTGGTCAATTGAGTTAATCAGTCGCAATACACATTTCCTAAACATTGGAGCGTGCCTTTTTAAATATCAGTTCATTACATATTTTTATGAGGTATTTAGTTGATCATTCTAGTCAATATCTTCGAAATAAGTGATCGTGAGCATTTGGAAGTGTTCAATACTTGTAGTTCAGTTAGTAAAGAAAATAGACCAATCAGCGATCGCTTTGATAATCTAACAGCTTTCTTAAACCAGTGTTATTGTTAAAATATCATTGCCTTACAATGTCACTGTATCGGTCTAGTGAAATTATAATATCAAGGATATACCTATACCTATACCTATATAGTACATAAAGTAATATACACGTTTTGTACATATGTAGTTTAATAAAAATAGATAACATTGGCTGCCCTAAAAACACCGTGTCAAAATTTTTGATCGGTTTCAACGCCTGAAATTGTTAACAAATAGACAAGAAAAACTAGATTAGCTCTTTTCAATCAACAGCCTATGAAAGTGCGATAAAAATCCACGGTAAACAGATTTAGCAAAAAATTACCCTAACCGCGTCGGGGTGTGCTTTGGTGCTTTCAGACTTTGATTTTGCGTTTTTGCACGGTTTTTCAAGTTTCAACACTTACCGCCCTTCGGCGGTGCCCACTGATAGAATCTTAATTACTCTATAGGAATATGCTTTGGAGATTAAAGGGGTGTCTGGGGCCCCGAGCCCTGTTCTAAACAAAGTAAGCGATCCGCCACGAGTGACTCTTGTCGCCACAATGGCGAGTGTGGGAGCCGTCAACGATTTAGGAATTTTCAGCTGGGTTCATCTTTATAGATGTTGACAAAATCACGGCATAGATAATCATGTTTGTTCTATGAAAATACCCTCCAGAAGCGTAGCGTGCTTTGGCGGGGCCCTGTATTAAAAAATTGTTTGGGGGCCCTTAGGAAGAGTAAAGATTTCTCACAAAAGAAAAAAAAATGTTTGCATAAAATTGAAAGAAATATTTATTTATTATTGTCACTTTTTCTAAACTTTTTACAAGCAATTCAAATTAAATATACACTCTCCTTGCCTTTTTTTTCGGCAAACTGATTTATTAAATCATTTATAGCTGATGATGATTTTTGCTTAAGCGCGTTGGAGGCCTCCATGGCGCGGGGGCCCCGTATAATTGATACGGCAGATACGGCAGTAGCTACGCCCCTGATACCCTCCCTAAATATTATTTTATATTGGTTTTAGTATTTGTTGTTAAAGCGGCAACAGAAATACATCATAAGTGAAAATTTCAACTATCTAGCTATCACGGTTTATGATATACAGCCTGGTGACAGACAGACAGACATGCCGAGAGACAGCAAAGTCTTAGTAATAGGGTCCTGATTCTACCCTTCGGTACGGAACCCTAAAAAGATGGAAAGATCAGCAGGGAATAGTCAGTGTGACAGGCGCGTTGCAAGTATGAATAAATATTTTTTTTATTTAATCAGAACAAATAGGTATCTCAAACATACCTTTATTTATAATTTGAGAAAGTATGCAAGTTTTTACAAAAGTTTCAAAAATTTTCTGCCACCGGATGAAACGAATGTTCAATTTTTGTATACAAAATATACCCTTTTTTCTGTTTTGTGGCCAAAATCGTGCTTGTTTTATTGTAGACATTATTATAAAACGACGGATATTTTTTAAATTAGTTTTAAGAATGTATTTGTAATAAAGTCTAGAAAAAAAAACACGAAAATAAAAGTATCGATACATACTCGTGCGTAAGTTTAAGCCATGGCTCCAATAAATCTCTGTCGTTATTAAAATTAAATGAATACTGTGTAAGGACAGGATACCTACATGCAGTAAAATATAATAATCACCGTTTTATAACAAGATGAGACAGCATAGTTTCCCTCCTCATAACGTATTCAATACTGCCACATAACTTCAATTACCATTGTAACACGTAGAAATTACAAGAGACCATCATCATCTTCCTAGCGTTATCCCGGCTGTGCACTTGCACGCGAGTGCCCAGGGTCCGCTGACCATGGTCCAGGATGTAGCAGATCAGGTAATTACAGTAAAGTGACTGCCATTTAACCTCCGTGACCCTGTTAATAGGGGAATCTGACTTCTGGGGCCCAATTCTCGCGCCTTCGATATTATATCACATACGATATTTATCGAAAAGTCATGGCGGATATCACAAAACGTGATAAATATTCGATATTTTCATACTTCGAAAATACGCAACATTCCAATTTTGTGATATCCGCCATGTTTTTTCGATAAATATCGTATGGGATATAATATCGAAGGCGTGAGAATTGGGCCCCGGGTTTGTAGAAATTACAAGATATAATCTTAGAAAACTATCCACGGAACTAAATATCCGCATTATCTACTATTTGAAACTTTGTAAATGCGCTTTTCCTGCTCCCGGGAAATTAATAAAGTACAGAAATACAAGTTTAAAGAAACTCCATGGACTATATGTTGCAGTAATTGCTTCGAGAGCCGCCGGAGATCGCAGTTAGCAGTTCAAGGGGCCATGAGAAGTTGAAGCCGGTTTACTTGTGGCGAGACGGGAACGTGGCGATTCACAAATTACAGATGATCACTACATAGCTTATAAACCGATTATATTTATTAAAACCGTTTTTTTTTAGTTACTTTAAAATTTACGTAAGCGAGTTTATCTAGCTCATTAGTTTTAGGTAATAACAAGACTTTATATTATCGTGTATAAAACCTACTGTAAAAGAATAAATTATTTTCAAAATACAACTCATTTTTCATTGCTGCAATTGATAGGTTTAATTAAGTGTAGCGGTAACATATAACATGGACCTAATAAAAAAAATGATTGTGATTCAGAGAGTGCTTTTAACACTGAAAGGTAACTTGATTTTCTACCAGGAAAGTTTAAGATTCAAACTTAATCTTGCAAACGTCACAAAATAAGTACTAGTACTTCGTACAGAAGTATGACTTAGCAATTGTATTTTTTTTTTTTTAATTATTTTAACAAACACACCAATTACCTAGCCCCAAACTAAGCGTGAGCTTGTGCTATGGTGACTAGGATAATGGATAGGCATACTTATATACATTCATAAACATCCATGACTTAGGTACAAAATGCTCGTGCTCATCACACAAATATTTGCCCCTTGCGGGATTCGAACCCGCAACCGCCTGGTTTAGAAGTCCGTGGCGCGAACCACTACACCAAGACGGTCGTCAAATTCAAAGAAATGTCTACTCAATGTCGTCAACAATATGGCGTAATTTAGTTCGCCTCAGAGTCAAGCACATTTTCGTGTAGACACCTACAAAAATCCATTGCAAGATAATTTCATACCTACTTATTGCTCTGGAATATGATTCATAATACACCAAACCTATTCAGTGACGTAATATAACGCGACGCGATAGGGTTACTGCTACGAGAAGCTTCTAACGCCATCTAACGCCTCTTTCTAGTACTTTATTCATTCTCGTCCAGCCAGCAACATAGCCGCGCAGCCGCCGGTGAATAAAACGCGCGAGCGTGTCGCTGGCCGGTAGCGAAACGCAACTTGTTTTAGCCCCTAAGTAAGGGTCGCCGCGCGTAGGTAGGTTTTTGCTACCTACGTGGGGAGATACACAGGCCTGCAAACGTACTAAAGCGCTTTTTGTATACAGGGTACTTTTCAGGGCATGATTTTGCAGCTTAAAGACAACTACTTTTACTATGGGACCTATATCAAAATCACAAAAAAATGACCAGCTGATCACTCCTTTAGGGGTTCTATAATTCAGTTCTGTAATCAAGTAAATTATCTAGTACTTAGATGTTGAACCTATAATTGAAGTTGTTGCATTTGATGAGTTCAAGCACCCCTAATCACAAAATCAGCGAAAAATACACCTTGTTACTAATCACCTGTTACAGTCTTAATGCAAAGATCATGCATTTTTTTAGATTTAAACGTTTGTCACGTAAAAAGTTTTGTATTATAGTAGCAGAATCATCCCCTAAAAGGAAATCTATTAATAAAGTTAGACATAATATATTTTTATCGAAATCGTATCGTCAGGTGTGAACAATACCAAGAAAACTTGCAGGAGCAACAGTGAAGCCAACTTATTACTGTCAAACATACAAGTTCGCGACTGCGCGCTGACAGCGGAAACTTTGGATAGCTATCGTCTTTGTGATATCTTGCGTAGAGCTAAGAGTCAAGTCAGGAGTAATCGAGTTTGTATTACATTTCACTTGTGTCAGCTGTGCCAGTTATGTTTAAGCGAGGATTTAAATTCCTTTAATTAATTTTTGAAAGTGAAATTTGATTTCATTTCGTATAAACTTGCAAAATGGTTGCTTAAGTAATAAAAGTATAATAAGTTAAGCTGATTTCATCTTAACTGATGGTTAAATATTTGTAAAAATATTTCCATTGGATACATGCGGGTACATTCCCCAAGTATTGATGAAATCGAACGCCGGCTCACTGGTGCAGCAAGCACTTGCAAAAATTTGTCGACTGACTAACGTCCTCCGTAGCTTAGTTGGTAAGAGCACTCGCCCGGATAGCGAAGGGACGTGGGTTCGAGTCCCACCGGATGACACAGTCGATTAACTTTTGAAAGTGAAATTTGATTTAAATTCCTTTAAGTTAGAGGAGCATATCTTTGAAAAATAGGTAATGTCCATTTGATGTCTAGCTAATAAAACATTTTTCATGTCTTCTGTAGTTTTTTATTCTGTTTTGTGTCTGATTCTGGTTATCTGGTTAAAAGATTGTTTATATTTAACAAAAATTTACTTCCCTACAACGAAACCTTCAAGTAACAAAACTAGTTTGTTTTTCTTTAGAGTTGTTTATTGTTTATACATGATTGGAGTTGCGCTCTTAAAAACCCTTTGATGGGCCTGAAAATTTTATTATAAATTGTTTATATTCATTCAAGAAGATAAATTGGCCAAAGTTCAAACAAGATAAAAGGTTTCAGAAGGAGCATTATTCAATGATGAACAGTGTCTAGCATTGTCGTTGCAAAATCACCTCTATTACAACTGGGTAAAATGCTGCAGTGTTTACAGTATCGTGCTGTCATACAAGGTCTACATTTAAAAGTTCAAGTACAATAATGATGCTTATAATGTTTTAAAGCAGTGCTAAATGTCAACTTTTGACAATTATTGAGAAGAATACCATTGCAAAAAGTAAGCTAATTTTAAGAAAAATATTGCTTTTATTCAATCTGTTGGGGAATGGACCCGTCAAATTTCAAGGCATTTCCTGTATTTAATTTAATCTTGAAATACAAGAGAATGCCCTAAAACTCAACTCAAGATCTTTGAAATAAATTAGAGAAACTATTATTTCCTGAATTTTTCTGTTAAAAATGTACCTAATAAGTATTAATAATGTATTTTTTTCTTTTACATATTGTAGTGATACGTATTGGATTGCCATTTTTTTTTTGGCTATCTAACAGTATTTTTGTAAGCCCATGTGACTCTACTAACAACTTCCAAAGGGGTCGAATTTTCTCCCTACATTGGGGGGTTATTTTATGATTATACTAACAATTCCCCGTGACTTTGCCCGGATTCCGGAAAAGTCGGACTATTACGTACGTACGCTCTATATCCTTCTCAGGATCTCAAACTACCTGTAGGTACCTTTCATTTGAATCGGTTCAGTAGTTTAAGCGTGATTGTGTAACACACAGACAAAGTTGCTTCCGCATTTATAATACTAGTTACGATTAACTGATGAAGATGACTTAAAAGTTTGTCGGATTGGTTTTCTATCCGATTGTACGAGTATAAGGTACATTGGATGGAATATTGCAGTCATCATCAGGTAAACTTTTGCTAAGTCAAAAGCATCAACGATTTTTAGGACTATTTTACAACACAAATAAAAAAGGGATTTACAAACCGGACTAACACAGAATATACTGAACAATACCTTCCGTTATCGAGACAAAAGGCCCGCTTGCAGGGCCCCTATTCTCGTAACTAAATAAAAAATATAAATTGGAGTTTCGTTTCAGACTCAATAACATTCACAAATAAAATGGTATTCCGGTACACTGAATTATGATGTAAAAAATATTGATTTTCAAATGATGTCTAGCGCAAGACTGACAAACACGTTTAACCAAAAAAAAAAATCGAATGTTTATTACAAGTTATAAAGATACATTGCGGTTGTTATCAGGATTTAATTTAAAAAGGTATCATGATTATATATTATTATATTCATGATGATTTACTCAAATCTTACAGACCAAAAACCATATTTTGTTGAATAAAAAAATGTTTAAAAAATCGAATGTTTAAACGTTAAACGTATGAGTTGTAGGAATAGATCCCCAGATTGAACATTCTTGCGACAATGTTTGACGCGATCGATTCACGCAATAGATAGGACGGCGCTTTTTGACATGCAAAAGGAAACATTGGAGCATTTGTAGCGCGTACGCTGCTCTGCTAACATCGATCAAAAGTGCCATGCAGGCTTGATATATCAAATTTTAAAACTAACCTACTAAAAATTCATTCAGGAATTCATTACTGCTTTTTATAAACATATACAAACAGGGTGCAAAAATCTACGGGCCCTGGAAAGGATTTAAGCTTCAGGTTCAGGCTGAAGGTGTTCAGTGTCCATAGATTTATTCCACCTTTTTAGTGTTTTCTATTTTTAAGTCTAAGTTTGAAGTTTGTTTTTATTTTATGGGCCCCTATTTCCTGCAAATAAAAAGTGTTTTTGTAGTTTACATGGATAACCTGGATAACCATAGCTTCTGTGTCAATTTTTTTTATGAATTTAAATGTATTTTATGACGGGACAAGACTGAAATCAATTTAAAATAGACATTGACTAAAGCAAAAGTTTTTTGACTCTACGTTCGTTACATTCATTCTGGTCCTAGTTAAACAATAAGATTTTTAATACACAAAAACGTTAAACGACTACAAAAGCCGTAACTCACTAAACTACTCGTATCGTAAAACAAAAGCAGTCAAGCAATCTTTTCGAGTAAAATCTTCTAAAACTTTCCGAGTTTTATCTCACTACTTTTTATGACCACGTTGGAATAAGAACTTAGCCCTTACAGCGATATTTTGATGGTATCGCCAGCAACGACACCACGTGTGCAATCACCTTTATACCCGTATGAATATTGTATGAACTGTCCGAAGTGCCGTCTCACAGATAAACGCCCGTTTTTAAAACGTAAACTGAAAAATATCTACCCTGAGAATTCGAGGTACATTTATGAACATACAGGGTAAGTGTAAAATAGATCTGGATGAAAACTACCCTGTGTATAAACAGTCTTAGTTCGCAATACAATTGATACAATGCAGTTTCTTTTTTAAGAAAAAATATGTTACGTTTTTTTGCTTTTAACTACGTACCTACTGCTATAAAATATAACATAGTAATAATATACGTCCCAAACCGTATCTAACTGTAATGCTCCCGGTGATTTCAAAATTACTAAAAATATTTTCATGCGGTTTTTACCCGACAGAGTTATTCCTGAGGAAGTTTTAAGTTTATGATTTGTTGAAGTATGACGATGTTATAGTATGATACATCTACTCATGCGAGGCCAACGCCGATCGCTTGTAAAAACATTTTAAAATTACTTTAGTCCGTTTTTTACAATTCTAAAAGTTTGACAATGTCAGTTATTCATTATCATAATGGTTGGTGAATTTCCGTGAAGGCTCTGTAAGTATATTATTATTTAAATAAATATTAATAAATGGTTTTAACATACACACCATTTACTTAACCCCAAACTAAGCGTGAGCTAGTGCTATGGTGACTAGGATAACGGATAGACATACTTAAATACGTTTATAAACATCCATGACTTAGGTACAAATGCTCGCGCTCATTGCTTACACCAACATTTGCCCCTTGCGGTATTCGAACCAGCAACCTCTGGTTTTATAGTCCGGAGCGCAAACCACTACACCAAGACGTTGTCAAATCATATAAGACACCCTGTATGTTTACTTGGCTTACTTGCTTAGAGTTTCTTAGTACGTACTATAGTCTGTTTAAAATACAGATGTGGGTTTGTCGTTAAAACTAATGGTGCCCTAAATATGCTTATACCGAGGCGGTTGGAACTGTCTGGAAAGCGGAATTGGTTAGATGTTACCTTGGAAGCAAAAATAGAATTATATATTATTATCTAAGACTCTGAAAACTACTACTTTTATCTAACTAGACTACTTCGCGAGGTAGTTAGATTTGACAACGTCTTGGTGTAGTGGTTTGCGCTCCGGACTATAAAACCAGAGGTTGCTGGTTCGAATACCGCAAGGGGCAAATGTTGGTGTAAGCAATGAGCGCGAGCATTTGTACCTAAGTCATGGATCCAGTTCAGTTTTCTTTTATACTGAAGGGATTGCAGGACGATTGAGTACATACTTATTTAGGTTGTATTAGCCTTACAGATTTAAAACATAACTTAAGCGAAAAACACATCTTATAAATTGTTGCTTAATATATTTTTACTTATTAAATAAATGATCCAGACAAATTAGATGTATTTTTATGAAAACTTCCATGTAGTTGTGTTCCATTTTATTTTGCTATTTATTTATTTATTTTAGGAAGGTTGACAGTTACAATTATACACAAAACAACAACAGTATACTGGTGGTTCTATACTAATTAGAAATCTTCACATATAGGTAATCAGATAAATAAGGATAAGTCGAACTGAGGTAACTAAAAACAGCATAATCTGAGGTGATACAATAGGTTGTATAATAGGCTATCGTCAAACCCCAAGAATCTCAAAATTTGATTTTATCATTTTGTCGCTTTATCGAGGAAATGATAGTAAAGAATAGGTCAATATCTATAAAGTTTAGAAAAACTACGACAACTATGAAAGATCTCATATCGATAAAAGCTACCAAGCTTGTAAAAAAGTAAATCCTTAGATTCCAAACAAAAAAATTAAAACGAGAATCAAATAGAGCATTGAATAAACATAGAACCTATTTTAAAAATACTCTATTTAAAAGCGTGTTTGTTCAGAAACCAGTGCTTCTTCAAGAAAATTAACCTCAACACGGTAATTACTGCAACATAAATAAAGATATGATATCAATCTGTCTGTAGACGGAGTGAGTAAACATGTTAATTCTGTGTCTGACCATAATGTACAGGTAACAGAGTAGGCCCCATAGATTTAAAAAAAAAAACTTATGATTAGCTGTTCCTGGCGGCTATGCTACACAAATATCGATTTGATTGTACCAAGTTTCGTCGCCGTCTTCATGCCCTTTTTTATATTCCTACAATACATGAATAATTTACATTCCACATTATCCAACCATACCAAATTGAACCTTGATTGGTTCAGACGGATTACTCATAAAAAGGAGACAAACAGATAGAGACCTTATCTTGCGACTGCAAATCATGCGTTCATATGTTTCAAAGATTCAGGTAGAAAGCTTCAAGGTTCAGTGATGGTCAATAAACCACTTAGGCCCACTTGCGCTAAATAATTTTGTGATTAAATTTAAACTGCAACATATTCATAGAAAATAGTCTTTGAGTTAATTTTACAAATATTTTCCTAAACATGTACTATACACTCCTCTTTAAAGACATTTCAGGCAAGGCTGACGGACAAATATGAACTCCCGGACTAAAGTCATGACCCGGAAACTGACTGCTCAGGAAACTGAGCTGCATGCGGGTCTACAGGAAGTCACCGAACACCGTGACGAGCTCCTTAACACCATCGTCACCTTTGACCAGTGCAGTAGCATCTTCGAGCAGACACTCATTCGCAATAATGAGTTGGAGACTGAGCTGCGGGACGCCAATAAGAAAATACTGCACTTGGAAGAAGAGATAAAGGCACAAGCGCAGTCACAGACCTTAAACCTTTACGATGAGTTGATTGGGTCTCCAAATGGCCAGGCAGCAGTTACGGACTTAGGCATAAATATTAAACCGAACCACTCAACAAACATTGGTAAACAAATCAGATTGTCAGGTAGAAATAGAGTTAAAAAATATTTAAAAATAAATAGATTTATTAACAGGACTAATAAAATTGTTCAAAAACATAAATGTTTTTACAAAAATGTACAATTAACAAAGGAACGGTTAAAATTAATAGATAGCCTAGAAATTTGTAGTAGCAAATTAAATGAAAGTAGATGTAAATATGATCAGGACATGAAGCGACTGCAGGCTGACATCTCAAAGTTGCAGAAGTCCTTGCAATTTATAACATCCAAATACAACTCAGCCCAGGATCAAATTTCTGAGCACATCCTGGCTGCTAACAAACTCTAACTCTGGGTAGCAACACCAACCCAGAATGCCATGAATCATTATCAAATATTAACCTGTACTCAGAGCAAGACTCCAATCAACAGAGAGATGTCGGCCAGCCGATATGTTCGGAAAAAAGTGTAAACAAATTGCAGCATTCTGCCAATGTTATGGTTTTTTCAGATAGGCTGGGAGTTGGTTACGGCTCCTTGTTAAATTATAAGTTAAATTGTAATATTGTAAACTATTGTATGTCTGACGCTCCTCTTGACCAAATTGTAAATAATATCCTAATTAGAAAACTAAACCCTAACTCAATACTCGTTATAATGTTAGGAAATAGTCACAAGCTTACAACATCAAATATCATACAAAATTTTACGATTTTTTTAAGGCCTAATGTACAAAAAATTCTATTCTGTGCCTTTCCATTTTCTAGTAGTAATACGGCACAAGAAAATAACAGTATTCACTTACTGAATACTTTGCTTTTTAATTTAACTGAACGTCATAGTGACAGGTTTGTGTTTTTTGACAAAAACAAATATATTAACAATCAATTTAAATTGACTGGCGGCTCTTTACACCTGCCTTTAAAATATTAAAAACGAGTAGCTACTTGGTTAGCATAAAATATTAATTGTTTGATTCCTAAAATTAGGACTTATACTCAGGATATTAGTAGCAGTACTAATTTAGATATTATTTATTTACATTTACAAACTGAGTCCGCGCGAATCCCTAAGAGAACTCTTTAAGGAAATTAATATACTTACTGTGGCCTCTCAATACATTTTTGATAATATCATGTACGTACGCAAAAATTTAGATCTTTTCACAAAAAAAGGTAATATTCATCCTTATAATACAAGAAACAAAAACAAACTTGTCGTTCCTGACTTTAGATTGGCCAAAACAATTTATTCATTTTTGGGAAATTGTATTAAATTTTTTAACAATATACCACACAATATTGTCGAACTACCTATTAATAGGTTTAAGTCGCATGTCAAAACTACCCTCATGTCTAAAGGGTATTATAAAATTCAAGACTATCTTGATGACGACAAAGTATGGACAATCCAGCCTGCACCAAACTGATGTACCTACCTTTTTATTGTATTTTTTTTTACTTTTTTATGGCAGCTAGTGGTGACTGAGTTTGTTCCGGTGCTTCTTCTCAGCACTTGCCTGATTGTCTGTGTTTTGTCTCGAAGCACTAGTAGGGCCCAAAAGATAAGGAGACATGTTCGGGCCCCCTAAGGGCCAATATTATACTGATTTTAAAATTTTTGACGTTCATAAGTGGCATTTTCTGTCCTAAATTGAATAAATTATTTTTGACTTGACTTTGACTATTCCATCGACAACCTCTAAGGAATTAAACTAAGAGGGAAGACAAAAGCCAGGTCATTTTTTAATATTGTGCACCAGAATATACAAGGCCTGGCTGGCAAAAAACTTGAATTATCTTTAGTTTTGCAAGATTTAGATGTTCATATCATGTGCATAACCGAGCACTGGTACCTTAAACATGAACTGATGTTAAATATTGATAACTACAAGATTGGTAGTTCGTTCACAAGAGAGACCACTACTAGAGGAGGGTACTCATTCTTTTGAAAAATCTGTTAAATTCTAAAGAACCAAAAGATATTGTGTTGCTCTCGATTGAACGAACTATTGAACTTGCGTGTACCGAACTAGATGACTATATTGTAGTAAGCGTATATAGTCCCCCCGATGCGGATTACCAACTTTTTGAAGCCACGATGGAAAGAGCCTTATTAAAAGTATCTAAATTAAAAAAGACTTTAGTCATATGTGGAGATTTTAATGTCGACATTTTAAAAAAAACAAAATGCAGTTAAATTTCTGAATCTTTTTAAATCGTTTAACTTAAGTCATCTTTTTGAAGAACCTACGAGAGTGACTCCCACAACAGCTACTTGCTTAGATAATATTTTTTGTAATAGCAAAGTAAACGATAAATCTATTTTACTTTGTCTTAGGTCTGATCACAGAGGACAAAGGGTTTCATTTGAATACACTCCTGTCTCGAGTATAGTGGATATTGTTTATAGGCCAGTTACTGCAAATAAGATCGATAGATTTAAGGATAAAATTTTTCATGGTGTAAATGCACTATCTACCTGCAGTAGTGATGTTGACAAATTATATGAAGAACTTTTTAACTTAATAAAAAACGAATTCAACCAAATTTTTACTCAGAAAAAGGTTAAATCCAATCAGCTTATAAGTAAATTTAATGAGTGGGCTACACTAGGTATTCACGAAAGTAGAAATAAGTTATATGATCTGTATAGTATCAGGGAATATTCTCAGGACCCACGTTTTATACAATATGTTAGAAATTATTCAAGAATATTTAAAAAAGTTTGCGCCCAGGCTAAGTCAAACCATCTCCGCAAGATAGTAGCAGGTTACAAAAACAAAGCAAAGGCTAGATGGAACATAATAAACAGAGAAACATGTAAAAGTAAATCAAAAGATCGTACATATTCATTGCACGATGGGAGTAGGCTAGTAAAATCAAACTCAGAAGTTGCAAATGTTTTCGAAAAAATCTTTTCTAATAATGCACCCAGCACAACTAAAGAACTTGCCTCCTCTCTAGAGCTAGCTGAGTCCATTCTTAAATCAAATATTGATGAGTGTGATTTTCCACTGCACTTCAGACACGTGAGCCCTGATGTTATCATTAAAACATTTAACGAATTACATATGAAAAAACCGTAGACCTATGGGGACTTTCCGTATACATTAATAAAACAATTATTAATTTAGTAGCACCTCAATTAGCAACTATTTTCAATACATGTATTTAAGAGGGCAAATTCCCAAGTTTAATGAAATTTAGCAAAATTGTCCCACTATTTAAATCTGGTGAGAAAAGTGACCCTTCCAATATTAGACCAGTATCTATTTTACCAGTCTTAAGTAAGATTTTCGAAAAAAATATATTTAAGCAGCTTTTATACCATTTTACATTAAACAAGTTATTGCATAATAAACAATTTGGTTTTACGAAAGGTCGAAATACTGCTGATGCTGGAGTCACTCTCTTGAAACATGTGTTTGACGCATATGATCAAAGGCTTTTGATTTTGTAGATCACAAGACACTATTAAATAAGCTTCGACATTATGGGGTCTCCACTGGGGCATTGATTAATCTATTTAATTCTTATCTTACTGGAAGAACCCAAAAAGTATATATTAATGGAACTGAGTCTTTAGGAGCACCTTTGACTATGGGAGTGCCCCAAGGATCGATATTAGGACCGTTGTTGTTTTTGATATACATAAATGACCTTCCGTACTTCGTGGATAGTGTTTGTGAGATTGTACTATTTGCTGATGATACGTCACTAATTTTTAAAACCCCCAGGGGTAAAGATACTTTTGACGATGTAAATTGGTGCTCTTTCACAGATATTACATTGGTTTACCTGTAATAATTTATTGCTTAACGCTACCAAAACCAAATGCGTTAAGTTCACAATGCCTAATGTCCGACAAGTCACTACACAGGTCGTTGTAAAGGACAAGCCACTAGATTCTACGAAAACTGCTAAATTTTTGGGAATTACTCTAGATCACATGCTTCAATGGGGTCCTCATATCGAGACCTTGTCTGGGAGACTCAGTTCGGCTGCTTATGCTGTGAGAAGGCTTTTGACTGACGTTGAAACGGCAAGACTAGTTTATTTTAGTTATTTTCATAGTCTCATGTCATACGGAATTTTGCTATGGGGCTCGGCCGCAGATATAAAAACAATATTTGTACTGCAAAAGCGAGCCGTGCGGTCTTTTTACAATCTTAAATCTGACGAGTCACTAAAACAAGTGTTTAAAGATGTAAAAATACTTACAGTATATTCACAATTTATTTATGAAATCTGATGTATGTTCGAAGAAATTTGCACTCGTTCTCCAAAAAGAGTGATTTACATAATTTTAATACAAGACATAAAAAAAAAGCTTGCCGTTCCAAACTTTAGGCTTCAAAAGATTGGTCATTCATTTATAGGAAGATGTATCACATTTTTTTAATAAATTACCTGAAAATATTGTTGAATTACCTATTGATAAATTTAAATCAGTTGTTAAGAATACTTTAATGTCGAAAGTTTATTATAGAATACATGACTATATAAAAGATAAAAATGTATGGAATGACTTGTATGTACGAAACAATTGTAAAACTTTGAAAAGAGGCTATGACAATAGTGACTGAGTTTCTTGCTGCTTCTTCTCAGCACTAGCCCAAAATTGTCCCGAAGCAGTGGTAGGGTTATGATTGGGACGTGTATAAGTGCCCCTAGTTGGGTCTATATGCAGAAATAAATGTTTTTTTTTAAATTTTATTGAATTTTTTTATTTGAATTTTTGCGCCAGTCCTGATTAGCTATTTTGGATTAGCGCAAATGGGCTTTCTTGGGCTAGTACGGACTAGCTAACCCGAACTGACACAAGTTTACCTTCCAGATTAGCTAATTCAGACTTGCGCAAGTGGGCCTTCAACTCAGATAATAGGCTTTGAACAATCCCTAGCTAATCCGGAATGCGCAAGTGGGCCTTACTGTTTGTCCCAAGAGTTTTTAAGCACGAGTAAAAAATGTAAGCTGATAAAAGGATCTTCTAAATACCATTACTTTGTGGTCTGTCGGTCTGCGAACCTCGTTTGCCTGAGGGTTGCTTATTTTTCTTCTAGACATCCCCTCCGTTATTATTTTGATTTAAGAAAACAAATGTTCCCGACATGTTTTATTCACCGAGAGGGGACTAATAACAAATTGTATCGCGAAGGTAAATTTTGATTCACTTATGTCTAAGTACCGATTCTTTAGACCGAAGACAGTTTTAGACGCAGACGTTCCATATCCAAAGTACAAGCAATGAAATGTATAGAAATATTTTATGCTATTGTAATATGATCTCAAATCGAATGCAGATGTATACATATTGATGCTCGTGACTGTGCCGTACTCGAACTCTTTTACTAAGGATCCACTGTCCCCCTGTGTGTCTGTCCATCCGCCTGTCTGCCAGCGGGCTGAACCTTAACAGCTAGAGAGTTGATTACAGATACTATTTTCGTTTTGACACTAAGTACTAAAACTATGTGTAAAAAAGTTAAGGGTGTCTACATTGACGTCTACATAATTCAGTAAAGACGATGATGGTACAAATGCTTCATGAGCGACACCGAGTCACGCTTGACAATTTAAAAAAAAATGCCTAGCATTTTTCATGACATGTTTGTAGAAGGCTTACTTTAAGTACAAAACACAAACATATGTGTTTTGTGCATTAAGTTTGCTAATTGCTTACACAAGTACAATGCTAAGATAAGGGTTAACCCGTGTTATTATGACGTTAAGCTCGTCTCAAGAGCAGGTTAAGCTATATGCTATTTCCAAGACAGATCTGTGTAAAACCATGGCGTCATTTCAGAGAGTAGTATAACACTTGTGTAAATTTGAGACAGCCAGTTTGTAATTAATGACATATAGGTGATATGACATAGTGAAGACAAACATTTAAGATTAGCCGTGTCATATACAATCACGTTCGTGTTATAGCAATGTTATTTTTTAAAATTCTTTTCTATGCAGGTTTTTATTCGTAGTCACATTAATCACACATGATTGGTGCGAGTAGTAGACATGGTTTAGGTTGGTCTACCGAATAAAAACCTGTCTTAAAGATAGAGAAAATGATTTTAGTAAGGGGGTAAGAATAATACAATGTTTTTATCCTGTAGAAGATGATAACCTAGTTTCTCGACAATGCTACATACTAAGCCATATTGTTCACATCGTATCATCACTCACCAAAATTTCCATACTAGAAATTATTGTTTTTAAGTGATAAGCATTCACTTTGCAATCTAAATATAATTCCCGCCTCTGGCGGTCATTTTTTCAAGTGCAATAATATACCCATACTAGAATGTAAACTTTCCGTGTTCATGCATTCTATTATTCAAGTAAAACATAGTAAATTGGCCCTTAATACACTGTCATAAAGTGCACGGTGGGCGGGCTTAGGGCAAAACTCTGGGCTTAAGTTCGCAGGTAGATTTACGGGAGCCGTTTAATTAGTCAGATGCCCTCTGTGCACCTGCCGTCGGTAAAGGATTTACTGCTCACAAAATGCCGTGATCTGGAGATATTGCTTGCTTCGCGAAATTAGTTCAGAAATGTCAACGGCTGTTAACTGGCCTTGGTATTCTGAGGCAAATGTTGCACGAATTTTCGTATCCGTTGGCAATAAAAACTTTTTACAATAAGGGGACGACCTCTGTAGCCGAGTAGCTATCACACCAGTTTTCAAGATGTCCCTGGTCTGGTCATTATAGAAATTCATATTTTCTATATTTTCTCGGGCCTGGGAGTTGTGGTACAGGTTACCTTAACACAAGTGCTTCGGCTACTTTACGTTGAGATCTGAGCAATGTATGTGATGTTGTTCAATTTAATGTGTTTCTACACTCCGTTCCGACAACCTATCTTGAAAACTAACATATCATCATCCTCCTAGCGTTATCCCGGTTATGCACTCGCACGCGAGAGCCCAGGGTCCGCTGATCATGATCCAGGATGAGGCGGATCAGGTAATTGAACACTAACATGTATTTTAGGCTTTAGCGATTTGGCGGTAGCTTCGTGGTTTAATTTTGAAACGATTTCCAGCTGTAATCTAACATTTCAAATCGATTCCATAACCTACTAAAATTTCAAATAAAGGTATGACTTTGCTGGGCTGACAAAAGTTGTTAATGAGTGTGTTGTATGATACCAGAATTGGTCAAATAAAAATAGTGATTGATTTTTATACACTATGAAATTGGCTGTTTGATAGCAATTTGTAGACCACAAGCGAGTTTAGTTGTAGCTCTGTAGTGTGAATGACAAACATGATGTTTGCCCTTTATGCTGTCAGACACCTTTGTTTTGATTTCACTTGTTGGCACTATCGCATGTCGTGGTCTCATTAGGATGAAATTGGGAATTGACGTTTAATTAGTAGGTATTTGGTTTCTGTACAGAGTAGTATTACACACATGAACATATTCCAAGAATTAACAAAATGTAAGTACAGTACAATTCAGCTGTTTACTTTATTAACCGCCGTCAAAAAAGGAGAAAGTTCTTTGTTCGACAGTATGTAAGTGTGTTTTGTATTTTTACCGATTTCTCTGTCAAATGTGACCTACTACTTTAATAATTAAAAAAAAATCGACTGTTTATACAGCGATTTTTATAATTAAAATGACATTCAATAAGGATTGTCACAGATGAAATAACCGCATTCTAAATCAGTCACACTTTATTTATTTGACGAATATTCCATAACTAAATATTTTAAATCTGCCCTTAGACGTATAATATGAATATTGTGATCAAAAACAGATCAAAACTGAATATAAAGAGTATTTTTATAACAAACGTCAATCTTCATAGCTTTCATGTGTGTAATGTGACAGCAAAATTACATTGTTTTTTCTTGTTCTCGCATGTGCTTCACAGGTGGTGGGAATTCACGGCAGAAATGATTGAATTCAAAGAGCTTATTGCGTTTGTTCAAGATAACAGATTTGATTGTCAGACGGCAAGGTGTGGTAATCAAGCGCAAGGAAGATTGATGCGGAATTAAAAAGGAACGAGAACGAGTAAAAGCAGGAGCTTCACGAATTTTCCACAATGCTGAAGAATTCATCAGACCGCTACCCCGAGAAGTGGTTGAGCGACGCGGTACAAGAATTGCGGAATAATTTTAAAGAGGGGTAAAGACTTATATTTCAAATTAAAAATCCATACATTGTTGAGTTTGTATTACTATAATTTTATTCTAGTGTAAGTCATAAGTCAGTAATTTGAAAATAAAATAAATGGGTGAAAGGCATCCGATATGGCTCTAAGCATTCCGTGCTACTGACGAACGTAGCTAATAGACAGCATAAAGCTGCTGCTAGTAATACCCTGCCGCATTTTTTTCCTTGTACTCCTGTAAACATGAGGTCGGTATCAATAAAGTAAATATCAGAATTATTAATTATTTCTTATTAAATAATGACTAAGGGGGTTCTTAGACTACGCGATATTCAGCCAGTCTTAGCCCCATCTCGCTCTTTTATCCTGTGAAAAAGCGAGATGGGGCAGACAGACTATACGCTGAGTCTTTGTAAGACTGAATATCACGTAACAACCTGCTAAGGACAGTCTAGCTGACTAAAAAAAATACTCAGTGATATTCAAAAAAAGTATCCCACATTCGCGTACCGCATCACATGTCGTGATTTCATCATGTTATGAGAAAGGCGGCTGCCCTGGCTAATGAGAATGAATTGCACTCAGCACGAGGCCAGCGTTACTTTAGAATTAGTGCATTTTTCACTCCCGGTCTTGACGCGATTCGCCTTAGTAACAGACGGTCGCTTGAATTGATTCAAACGGCTTCAACACTTCTGTTGGAGATTGTTTAAATATGTTTTTAAAGATTTTGTACTGTTTTTGTAACTGTCTTGAACTTTGATCTCCTCAATCGGGACCTTTACTTAGACTCAACTATTCGTCAAACTGTCTGAGGGATCTCAAGAACCATAATAGGTTAAGAATAGATCACAGCGCTTATTTCTATTGCCGCTTTAACAAAAAAAAAAAGCGCGAGTCGCCTCCCTTAAATATTTATTTTGTTCTGTTTTTAGTATTTGTTTGTTGTTATAGCGGCAACAGAAATACATCATCTGTGAAAATTCCAATTGCCTAGCTATCAAGGTTCATGAGATACAACCTGGTGACAGACGGACAGACAGCGGAGGCATAACATAGTAATTGGGTCCCGTTTTTACCCTTTAAGTACGGAACCCTAAAAAACTAGAACCCAGTGTTATCTTGTGCCAGTAAGTTAGCTTTGTGCGCGAGTCCGACTCTCACTTGACTGAATTTTATTTGAGTAGAATATTTTGACAGCTATTATCTTTAACAAACGATATTTAACTACAAGCTAAGTAAGGAAAAGTTTCCTTACTTGGGTGAAAAATACAGAGGAAACTGCTCAGGACAGCAAAAATCATTATTTACTAGAAATATTTATTTACCTAACAAGGCTGTTACTACTTTTATCTTTAATCTACCTTAGTATTTCAAGTAAACTTAAGAAATCTATTCATATAACAAAAGGTAAATAAGTTTCGTTACCAGATCAAGAGAAACAGCTTTAATCCAAGAATTTATCTTAAATGTTCAATTTTCGCGCACACAAATACCCTTCATTACGTAATGATAATTTAAGATACTAATTTCCCTAGTTAAGATGTAATTCTGTTTATCTTTGCTACTGTCATTTGTGCTATAAACATTCCCTTATCATTACCATAAGCCGTTCCAATTTGAGAGTGCGTGTGTTGGGTGAAAACATACGGACTTTTTGTATCGTAAAACCGCGCAACCAAATAAAATTTCCAGATTTAGAGTACTTACTAGCTGCTTTTGTTTGACGTTACAAGTACATAAGACTTATAAGTCTAAAGCAGGGCCTACTAGTGCAGTGTAGCTTCATTTGTAAAATTTTATTTAGTAAGTAAAATCAATAAGTTTTTTTTTTCCTTTTCATAGGGTTTCTTGTTGAATTTTTTTAAAGTAGATGTCCTGCGGCTCGTTAATATGATGGTAATAGAACCTAAAATAGAGGACAATTTCTGTGGAGATTACTTAACTTAAAGCTTTGAAGATGATGCTGGTGCAATTTAATAAAATTGCATAATGCTTAAAACTTCACCTCTAAAATATAGGTGAAGTCTGAAAAAAGTATAAATAAATAATAAATCATTCCAATAATATACCTAAGTCTTCATAATGATAGCCCATAACTTAAGATATTTATTCTTCTGCATAAATGCAACTACTTTTAGTGGAACCAAAATATACGCTGCGGTCAAAATAAATAAAAAGTAAAAATCTTTTTTTTCAAAACAAGCTTTTATTAAAGTGCGCTAAAAAGAATGAAATAAATTTTCTTTTAAATGTTTTACGATCAATTCATACCAACATTACACAATTTATATGATATAAAAGCTTGTCGCGAGATTTAAGTACTCACTAGATGTATTTAGTAGTTTGATTTTAAAAACTAAAATCAATCAAGTCAATCACAAGTTTAGTATAACAAGATTATCTATACAAGTAAAATCTCGCTTGGTTGGTACGCGCCCGATCAGCCAATAATTAGTATAGGGTCTAATATATTCTTGTAGTGCACAAAGTTGGTTTCCCTATAAAGTTGTTGTATCTAAGTTAATGTCATAAATTAAGAGATAATTTATTGACTTATTCATACTTTTCTGCACAAAAGAAAAACATTGTACAAATGCCAAAACTTAATTCCAAAAGCATTCTCTACCAGTCAACCATAGGCCAAATACAGAGAAGATTCAGGCGGTGCAAAAGAAGAAAGAGAGAAGTTATCACAGGATTATGCTGTCAACTTTTCCACGAGCACGTCCGCAAAAGACGTCCGTGTGTACCCAAAAGGCCTCCGTTCCTTGCACATGTTTATCCAATTTGGCGCAGTCTGGAAAGTTGCGAGCTAGCAACACGTGTGACGCTCAAATTAGAGATTCATATTAATTTTGAACTTACACTGACAGTACTTTGCGGAGAGCAAGTTGCGAAGAAGCGGACGAAAAGTTTACTTGTTTCTCTCTGAATTATCATGGGGTGGTTTGTTTTTGGTTATTTTTTATTATTCTGGATGCAACAATGTAACTTTCTAGTTAATATGGAATTATAAGAAAAAACTTGATTTGTTACTTGTACTTCTTTATAGCGTATTCATGTTATAATAAATAATAATAATATTAGTCTGAGGAAACTTAATTAGTTTTTGTGTTATCTGTAAGTGTTGTTTATATGCATGCCATAACAACTGTATGCTTCCCAAATAATAAATTAAAAATAAACCGAATAATTATAAAATAAAAATTATTATCTTTATAATTTAAGGAATTTGTTTTGCAATTTCCGAAAGTAAATTTTTACGTTATATAATATGTTTACTTTCGTACTGTCATACCCAAACTTACAATTTTTTTTATAAAATTAAAAACCTTGTAAGAAACGTACGTATCTAGATATGTTAAAATATTTCTTTCCTGCATTTAAATATTCGCCATTTTAGAGAACGTCACAACTTAATAATTATCATTAACCTACCAAAATATAATCGTATTTTCTGTGCCAATCAACTAAACCAACCCCACAACTGACCTGCTTTACTTTATCTACAATCGCACTTGATTATAAAACAAACTCAGCAATTTTCTCGTCCAGATTCCGAATTTGTTTCATTGACTGAAACTTGTCGTTCAAAGTTATCCCGCAAACAGCAACCATTGCCGCGTATTCCATAGATCACGTACCAAATTTAGGTTTAATCACGTGCATTGTTTCGAAAACTCAATGTTGCTTTAGGGCTGATACAAGCGACTGATTTTTCATCGACTACAATAAAAGCGGCGACTAAAATATTCACACACTTAACATCATGATGAGAAAAATGCAAAGTTTTTGCAGATGTAAAATAATGAGTGTAAGTACACTTCTGGACACATCTATTGGCCCACCTTGTATTTTCAGTTTCGTTTGGTCCTAGCTAAAATTGTATATTAGGTCGAGCAAAAAGTTTTTATGCAGTTTTGAACCTGGCACATTCACAATTTCATTCAATAGTCTTTTTTTGAATTTCGAACACAGAATTTAAAGAAACAAAAGACAATTTGGAGCCTGTTTGTTGATGGTATCAAACAATCGAATACTAAGAAAACTTGGTTTTATTGGTTTACTTGGATTTAATTCTTGAAAAAGTGATTGATATCTTTGGTTTTGCAACAAACATTACTTATTCTTAACATTAAGGTGAGGTTCTATCAATAATCTATGGATACTTCACCTGAAGTCGCCGCCCAAGCTGTGGCACTTATTCAGGCCGGACACAGCCAAAGAAACGTGAGTGCTCAACTTAATTTAAGTCGATCTGCGGTCCAAAATGTTTATCGGAGGTACCTAGAGACTGGCGGCTTTGTTCGTCGCCAAGGAAGGCCACGATCTCGGGTCACAACTGAAAGGCAGGATCGATTCATCGTGACGATCAGCTTGAGAAATCGTCACCTTAACTCCATTGAGATATAAATCCAACTTCGCGACTTCCACGGAGTATCTGTGAGCGCTCGAACTGTTCGGAGAAGGTTAAAAGAACGCGATATGGTACCACACAAGCCAGCTAATGGGCCCAAACTAACGCGAGCCCACCGAACAGCGCGCCTTCATTTCGCACGCAGTCATTTAAATTGGACACAGCAAGATTGGAACCGTGTACTCTTTTTTGATGAGTCTAAAATTGTGTTACATGGCAATAATGGAAGGAAGAAGGTCTACCGACGTAAAGGAGAGCGTTTCGCACAATGCTGCTTTGAAGAGAAGGTTGCTTATGGCGGTGGCTCATGGACTGTCTGGGGCGGTACATCCGCGAGCGGCAAAACTCAACTTGAGGTTGTTACAGGACCACGGCTGCCAACATTAAATGCTGAAAGGTACATTCGTGAGTGCTTAGAACCTCACGTGATACCATACGCGGACTATGTGGGCCCAAATTTCCTTTTTATGCATGATAATGCAAGAGCCCATGCGGCCGGCATCGTCAGGGAATATTTTAGGGATGTGAACATCCTAGTTATGGACTGGCCAGCCAGAAGCCCAGACATGAACCCCATTGAGCATATGTGGGACGAGCTAAAAAGACGTGTTAGGGCTCGTCAGCCAGTTGCCCAGACGATGCAGGAGTTGAAAACTGCCATAGAAGAGGAATGGGAGATGATCCCTCAAAATTTCATAGAGCGGTTGATAAACTCTATGCCTAATCGTATGAGAGCTGTGGTAGATGCCCATGGAGGCAACACGAGTTATTAAATTAAACCTTTATTTGATAAAACATGTTTTTTATTCAAAAATCAATTGCCTTTAACATGGCGCATATCCGACTTGTTAGGCGTAGCTCTATGTCGTATGGTATTCTGAATTCAAATTTAAAACAATACGATCGAAAAAGATGGTAAAATGTATCAGGTTTAAAACTGCATCAACAGTTTTTGTTCAATCTAACAATCATATTTCGGTAGGGGCCATCGAAACCTAAACTCTAAGGAGGGCCAATAGATGTGTCCAGAAGTGTATTATTTTTTGGTAACTCCAATGCAAACGATTAACAGGGTATAATATTTTGCATTAAAGTTAACAACAAATATTACTCATTGGAACCAGGTGCGCTGACTAAACTACTACTAGACAAAAGGTAGGGACTATCTAGTTACTTTTTACTATATACTCGTACCTACCCCTGATGGGATGAACCATATTTTTTCTTTCCCGTTTGTCAAATTATATGCTTTGTGGACAAACAAATGTCGAGCTAAGTATTGAAGTTCCATACAAAGGAAAAGCAATAAATGACATTATGTTCTAATATTAAAATAACAAAAAAACGACGTTATAGGTACAATGTGTATCGGGCGGATATAAATGAATAGCTCCATGATAGAAAGAAGACAAATGTGGCAGTCAATTGTTGATCGAGGCGTTGATTTACTAGTCAGAACGGTGCTGGTACCTAACTATATACGAGGTCCCGGGTTCTAATCCCGGGTCGGACCGAAAATTTTTGGGTTTTTCTGTCTTGAAATAACTCAGGAACAGCTCCGGATGGGGAAGTTGGTAGTGTCCCGTGCCTCGGAAAGCACGTCAAGCCGTTGGTTCTCCGCCTGATCTCTCCAATCATGTAGGATTGTCATCTTACCGAACTATGAGAGTGAAAGAACAGAGAGTGCACTTGTGTTTTGTGCACACACCTGTGCACTATAATATCTCCCACGCAGTTGGCTGATTTATGTTAAGATTGACCGCCATAGTCGGAGGACAATATTGAAAGACAAGTGAGAAACGATTTTTTATATCTCTTCATTTAATTCCAATATCTGATTCACGTAAGTCTCGGTAGCAATATTTTATCGCGCTGACAAATTGTCGATCGTCTGCGACAAGCCTAAGACTGCATCGTAATGCGGATGGGCTAGTTGCAATGCAAGCCACGTCCGGTGAAATAAGTCATTCCCCTCTGCTTTGGGGGCCTTTTTGGGGCTAATAAGGTTTGATAAGAAAGAGGTAAGTCTTTGCGTCTTTACACAATTTCTTGGGACGAAGATTTAGTTTATGACTAATGCAGCACCTTTTTAAATTCACAATTGAAGCTTAATATTTACCCAGATTATTTAAAACATCTATCATAGAATATTATGAACAACATTTTCAACTGAAAAGAAACTGTGCGATTGGTTTACCCACTGGTAAGTTCAACGAACAATGTTGTATCAATATAAAACTCTTTCGTTACTGACTACAAAAAGCTGATTATACATATATCAGTGTACGAGAAAATTACCGGAGTTTTAACAGAGAACAAGATATATTTTTGCAATAAAATTTTGTTTAATTTGCTGTACGAATAAAGCCAGGTAATTGATGCTTCAATTTCCTCTAACGTCTCTAGAAAATGTCATAAATATTATACTAACTTTCCCTAGCTAGTACTGGAAACAACGTTGTCAACTTTTACTACAACGGAATTTATTCAGTATGGCCTGAAATGTGACAGATGAGAATAAATTGTTCAACGCCCGTGGGAGAGGGACGAAATTATATTCTGTCGCGCCGTGCCGTCCGCTTGTGAATGAACCAGTAAATTAGACACTGGATATTTCTGTGAAAAAATGTTTTACAAAACAAAGCGTTCTTTTGTTTTATTTTATGATTTATTAAATTTATACTTTTCTAAAATATTATGAAAATAAACCAGGGTTTTAATGATTCATACCTATACTCGTATTTTGTCTCGTACTGTCTTTGGTTATTCTCAACTTACGTTCGACACACTATAGAGGTACAGTTTTTATTTTGTTTAGTTTACTTCGCTAATTTTTATCAAAATATAATACAATGATAATTTTCCAATTCTACCTCTAGACAATTTCGTATTTTTCCACAAGGTACAGTCAGGTGAATAAGAGTTGTTGCACACAAAAACTATTTAAACGAATATGCACATTTAGGGCTCTCGGCGACGGCTCAATATTTTAAGTTGAGCCTAATTAATACAGCGACACGCCATTCTGTGGAATTAAGCCATAGGCTGGATTTTATTAAATGTAACACGCGTTTGGTAGTTTAACAAAAATCACGTCAAGAAAATTGGGGATGTAGAAAATGTGGAATGAATCGACAACAAGCAGTTGAGTAAACGTTTAAAAGTAGGTATGATGTTCTTGAAAGTGTTTTTGACCGTCGCGTCGTGTCAAAGTCAAATATAATTTCTTTTTTTTCCTCTAAAATACGTCAATATTAACGAATTAAAACTGATAAAGTCTAATGATTAAAATGTTATTACACAAGAGCGACGCGTCGCGTGTCGTTATTAAATTTAATAACCTGAAATCTGGAAAACCTTAGAAGCTCATTGATTTTTACCCCCTTTTTATCATTCACCCAGTGGTTTGCGTCATGAAGTCACGTACACCACTCTTTAACGATGTGTTGTTAATATTTTTTTGTTTCTTTGATGTCAAATTTTTTAAAGTTTTTGAATTTCAAACTGACTGCCAGTATCCTTTCCAGTAGTAGCCAGCATAGTACGGAAGCGGGTGGGGGGAGTAGGCAGTCTCGAGAGCCGTCTGCCGTAAAGTATCGCTTAATGACGTGTAACGAGCGTGGTCTCCGCGTCCTCGTGTCCATGAAATCCCCCACCACAGATTAAATATGCTATGCCTCAGGCCGAATTCGGAGTTCAAAACATTAAATTCAAAGTAAGCTGCGTAGTTTTTAATAAAATATTTTTTACTAACGTGATAAAAATATTTTGTTTAGATACTTTTGAGTTAACATGCTGACTGACTCTTTCGTTTTAATGCATAAAAAGTATATATTTTTTAAATGATTTATTTATTAAATATTGAGTTTTCTTTGCTCATCAAGCGCTTCGTTATTCCTTATCAATAAATTTGAAACACATAACATTTTCTTCTGTAATTTCTGTTTTCTTGTGTGTAAAACAGGTGTCAGTGATTATTCTTGTTGTCATACAAGTAAGATATCTGACACTCTCCTAATCTTTGCCAATTTTCCGAAGTGAAAGGATTCAAAGCGTCGTCGCCCGATTTGTTTTCGAGTATCAAGTGTGATTTCGTTGAAATTTGAGGCGAGTTTTTCAAATCGTCGAATCGCGATAGTCCCACGGCTCGAATATTCATTCCTGCAATTGAATGGAACCGTTTAGTCTGGCACGGAAAAAGCGACGCAATTTTCCTAGTCGCATTTCGTATGATACCTGTTTTTTTGAAAAAAAAAAAGGTATGTCCACGCTATCCAAAACAATTCCCATTGGGCTAGTACAACAGATTAAACAAACTAAACATTTGTTGTTGTTGTTACACGTAGACATCTGTGAAATTCTGTTTTCATGTTTTCCATAAACAAATCTTATTTTAGGTAGGTACAAGACAATGAGGTGCTTGTGGCGCAGTGGCGGCACTTTGGTAGTGATACCAATATTTAAGCAACCCACGGCGCGGTCGTGATTGGATGGGTGACCATTCCGACCATTAAAGTGACGACGAAGGCACGTTAAGCAGTTGGTCCCGGCTAATATCTGTTGGTATTAGTCGTTAAGCCTAGTCAGAGGCCCTAGGGCGGCTCGATAACATCTGACAGTAAGGTTTGTCACTTGCCATACAGACACCCCTCCACCAATCCGCACTGAGCCTGCGTGGTGGAGTATGGCTCGTTCCTCCTCATAATTGAGGTGAGGCCTTTTCCCAGCAGTGGGATCTTATAAGCTGACTTTACAAGACAATGGGAAACTGTAATGTTAGCCATGTTATTATAATTTACGGCGTCCTCATCAAAATCATTAAAGTTTAAAAATTTCTATCGCAATGATTTAATCACGAGGTTGGTACGTGCTCGCACAATCTCATTATCTCGTTTCGCTGCTCTGTCTCGGTACGACTTTTTCGTCAATTTGCATACGTAATTAATTTACTTTTTTTGTCGAGAATATATATTTTTTGCTGCATCAGGTGGACGGAGACAAAAGTTTGCCAGCCAGTGTTTTTGATATACTAATTTAATTTAGTTTTATTGTCACTGGCTGTAATGAAATTAAGAAAATGTTAGTTTTGATCCTTTAAAATAGATTTACAAATGTTTTAATACTTTCAATTGTAAAAGTATTCTACATTTAATTTGAATTATTGGCATAAAGCTGCGTAAAGTCATAAATTTAAATTCTTGAATTAGTACCTACATACTACAAAAGATTTAAGTTTATTGCGTTATTCTAAACATTACTTCCTACTCCTAGAGTTTGTGCATCGGTTTCTTTTAGTCGAAAGCGAATACGTTTTAGTAATTGCCGATTTGGTTTTGGAAAAATAATATCAACTAGTCGATGACATGACATCACGATCACTATGTAACTATGGGTGGAGATCCAAGCAAAGATTACCCTCTAAATATTTGCAAAAAAAAAATAGTAATAGTATTTATTCTATGGCGAAACTTGACATTCCTCAGGAATGAACCATTGGTTTTTAAGTCGTTTGTCGATGGAGTAGTAGATACTTATAAAAATAATAAGTAAATCTTAGTTAATCCTATTCAGTATCTATTTAATGTATTGTGACACATTTTTTTTTCACTGCTTAATTATGGCGAGTGCGATGTAGGGTAAGGTTGCGATCATTGGACCGGCACTTTCATTAGACTGCTTCGATATTGTCAAAACGGTTCGATTTTAAAATGTTGCTAGGCGTCGGACGCTTGGTATACGTCCCCCCGCCACACCCCCGTAGTGTCAGTTCTGCCGCGGGCTCCGTCGCGGACGCAGGTCTGTCGCTGTGTTTCGCGCGCTCAAAAATTTTTTTTCGCCAGCTAAACCAAACCATGTAAGTAGATATTCCTTAAGGATATTCATGCGTGTTGTTTAATGTTCTGTTCTTTGTTTATCAACGTTATTGATTCTTATAGAAAGGAATGTCCAAAAGTTATAGTTAGTCGTAATATTTGACCTTGTAAAACCATACGTAGTTGCCATCATTGAACCACCTCGAAGCTCCTCGATTGGACCGGTCCAATCATGGCAACTAATGTAAAAGCTGGATTTTAAAATATCAGTAGAGGCGATCTACCAAATTTTTTTTAAATGTGAAATGAAATAATAATAAATATTTTAAATAAATTGATTTAATTTTAAATGCTAGCGTGTGTTTAAAAAATCATTCGAATACATATGTCAACTTATTTTTTTAATGTGAAATAATACAGTTTTAAATAATTTTATTTCGATTGCCATGTTTGTGATAATAAATATTAAAATGTTCAATTCTTTAAATTTTTGTATTATTATTTTGTCACCTTAAACCATGAAATTTCCAAGTTCCCATCAATAGACCGGTCGACTCATTTTCCTAAGTCAAATGATAACAACAAAGTGGTCCAATGAACGTTCCAGTGGTCCAATCATCGCAATCTTCCTATTTATAATTAGCAAATGTACAAGAACAAAATAATCTCTTATTTTAAGTAAAAACTGTGTACATTGTGCTGTTGATGTACTTAAATAATAATATTGGATCACATAAAAATAAACTAAATATGTACACCAGCTAAGTTGATACGAGTAGATACACAGAAAACTCCTTATTGCACAACATATTAGAAAGAAGTGCAGCAATTAGCACAGAAAAATGTACTAAGTAGTCTCGCTAGATCGCTATAAGCGATCTTGTTCAGACAACTTGTAAGGAAAGGAACATATTCAAGGAGTTTATATGAGAAATGCGACATATTATATTCTAGTTTATTTAATGGAAGTAGTTTACTGAAACCACATTCGAGCAATGTTTCTGGCTAAGGTTTTGTGAGTGGTCCTGAAAAATGTGTATATTCAATTCTTCTTTGTCATTTACGTTAACCAGAGTATTGGGTACCTAACTAAGGAAACATTTTTACAAAGTAGCTCAGTCTTGAATAAACTAAAGTTGAAATTAAAATAGTAAAACCTTGTACAAGTACAGCGTGCCTTTTCTGCAGTGAAGCAGCAGTTTTAGATTTAATAAGGAATATTCCGCGTTCTGAATTTTGTTTACGTTGTTTAATTCTACGTCGTCAGACGGCCGCGGCTGGGCCCTTTCTTTATCCCGGTATTTGTACTGTAATCCCTTGAAAATTAATTACCGTCCAAGCCTTTGCTATAGATAGATACCTTTGCGTAGATTATGTGACCTTTACCAGGCATAATGCTGTATTAAGTTCAACTTACCGAAAATTTTAATTTTCCAACTCGATTTTTAATCGCACCGGCTTTTGTTTCGTCGGGTTTCATACCGGTAATGATTGAAAACGTATATGGGACCTTGTTCAGGACATAGGCCTCTCCAAGACTACGCCAACCTTTACTGTCCTCCGCTTCTCGCATCCAGCCACCACCGGCCACACTCCTCAGTCATCGGTCCACCTAGCAGGTGGGCGTACAACACTACGTTCCCCGAGACGTGGTCTTCATTCGAGAACCGTCCTACTCCAACGGCCGTCGGTTCTGCGACAGACATGTCCAGCTCACTGTTACTGTTAAAATGGTTTGTTGAAAAATAAAGACGGAATAAATAGGAAAAATACTTTTACTTTATTAACACGGAAGGAAGGAAAAAAAAGTAGGTGAGGCCACAGAAAAAAAAAGGTTGACAGCTTGCGCTTGTTTACCCTAGATGGCACTGCGCGTATTATTTAAATAAATAAGATTATGAAATTTACCATAAAATACAACAGCCACTTCAGTTTACTGCACCTCTGAACGATATCTATGACTTTCGTCTTTTAGCGGATGATCTCGTTCTGAATTCTATCCCTTAGCAAGATCCCCAGCATGGACCGTTCCATAGTTACATTTTTCAGGATGAACTTTCAAAATAAAAATGTAATAAACATTATTATTATTATAAAATAATTTTAGAAGCACCGTAGTGCAAATCAAAACAGTATTTTTATACCAACGGCGCTATGTCAAAGCGGGCTCCAGAAAGCAGCTGTCGATAATATGTGCAGCAGTCAACTGACTGCAATTACAGCGGCGTTCAGTCGGAATCTAATATATAAAAATGAAACTAACTTAATGACTGACTAACATATCTAGAGACTCCAAATTTGGAATATATAGGTAGTCTAAGAGTGCACTAAGAAAGGATATTTGAAAATTTATTCCTTAAGGCGGTTTGAAAGGGGCGCAAGATAGTATGAAAGTTCGTCAGTTTTGAAGCTAAATCAATAAAAAATGGTATTTAGCTATTTGGAAAGAAACTATGAATGACGTTTTTAGGATTTTTTTAAATTCAACCTCTAAGGGGGTGAAAAGGAAGTAGAAGTTTGTAAAGGAAACTCGACGAAGTCGCGGAAATCGGCTAGTGTATCATAGAAAAACATACTATGACCCAGTCGTCCAGCTTTATATAGCCGCTGCCCGCGCTATCAGCAGCTGCTTTTGCCGCTTGGGAATAGTAGCCTTATTACACTAACTACATTATATCCAGTACATACTAGCAAAACATGCGGGCTCTCCCACACCGGGAAGTGGTAAATATTTAACAAATTGGTTCTCAAGGTAAGTTTAGGGTGCTCTGCCTGACCACAGACCCTTTCACCGTCGGAAGCTACTAAGAAGCTTGCAGGTATTGCTCTCCTTAGGGACGTACTTATAATGGGTTACTCCCGTTATGCACGAGAGATTGAACACGGTTTTCTTTTTGTATTTAAAATCAGAAGCAAGGCCCGCCGTTGGGGGTCTTGATAATTTACTAAAATCAATTATTTACTTTTGATAATGCGGTGTGTCCTTGGAGATGCATTTTAAATTATAAGTAACCATTTGGCATAAAGAAAAAAAAAACGAACAAAGACATGCATGAAATAAAAATGAATAAACTTAAAATCTACCCTTTTTTATTAGAAACTAAAAAAAGTCTTGATTAAAAGAACGTAGGCCTTTAGCTTTTTAAAACGGTTGTTTTTTTTACTGGTAAATGAATACATTTACGAAGAAAAGCAAATTATGCAAAGGTTTATATTTATTATTTAATGCATCCCACTGCAATTGATTACGTTAGCTTATAATATAAAATAATAATAAATATGTCAGATATTAAAATAAAATCAAATAAGAGAAAATAAAAATTACAATCAAAATCAAAATAATTAAAATTAAAATCAACTATAAAAAGCGATCGATGCTCTGGGTCTGTATCGATCGAAGTGTCTTCAGAAAAGATTGTGAAACAATCACAATCTTTCCTTGTCATTAGCGCTTCTAAAATAAAATATCTCACAAATTAAAAGTAAAATATCGCACATGAAATTCTACAAAGTAAGCGTACCTAAGCATCGAATGCTGTTTTGTTACCGAGAGTATTGCCGCCGGCCACAAGTCTTCACTTACGTGGTTTCCAAGGAAAATTACATCAAATCTACTGAATAATTGAAAAGTTTAACGGAAAATCTTCATAGTTTGCACTGCTTGTTGTTGTTTGAAAGTTTTAGTAAATAATTTGTATGGTTATTGATCTTTAGAGGGTAAAAAATAAGTAAACCGGGATAGTGCTAGAATAAGTTTTGATTACCGTGCAAAATAACTAAAGCATTATACAATGTGAGATAAAAGTAGAGCTATTTTGCGATAGTTTTTTTTCTCTGATACCCTAGACTCCGGTCTACTAGACGATAGTAGTTAGTTTTTGAGTCAAATTTTCGTTTTTATTTTAAATACCAATTTAAAAAAAATGGATAACTATTATACTTACATCGGATTTGCGGGTGATTAAAAAAACTTTCAACGCCACCTTATCGTCAATGTAATAGACTGTATATGTATATGAATAAAAAGATTATCTCAAAAACTAATACTTTTTCGGCCAAGGTACCACATACACATTTTGTTGAGAGCCTAAAAAACTTGTAGGTAGTTATGTTTTGAGTTTTTATTTGGTTTTCTTCTATAAACATATTATGGGTTTACTCATTTCCTAGTTGTAGTACGTCTTGTATAATACCTAGTTGGGTATGTTTAAATTATATCGTTGGAAATTGCACCTACTTATATCGTCGACTCGGGTCATGTCATAACAAATCTTAGTGGTTTAAGTACGTGATTTTACTAACATATATTGTAATGTTTTGTAAATGGTAAATAAAAATTTAAAAAAAATACAAAATTTTTAAAAAATACATAAATCTATCGCAAATGAGCGAATACTTTTCTCTGAAATATTTAATCTTTGCAATGACTCTTTATTCAACACAAAGAGCGTTGATATAGCAACTGCAATTTTTCAAAGTTTCCAGGGATATCAGATCCGATTATTAGACACTAGCAAGTTCCCCGCGACTTCACCCGCGCCAAAAGTCGGATTTTCCATACAAATTTTCATCCTCCATTTCACCCCCCTGATGATTTTATATCGCGACAAAAAGTAGCCTTCCCAGTGTCTCAAACTATCTCTGTGCCAAATTTCATTTGATTCGGTCCAGTAGTTTCGGAGCCTATTCGATGCAAATAAACAAACAAACAAATATTTCCTCTTTATAATATTAGTATAGATTGATTCCAACACAACAGATGGAAGGACAGCTAAATGATCCTATAGGGTTTTGGTTATTCCTTTTGCGGCACAGAACTTTAAAAATATTTTTTCTGTGTGTGTATTTTGCAACATGTTTGGAATTACCTACTAGCAAACTGTAGATAATATAATATACTTTTTAAATGTGAAGTTTTCAAAAATTTATTGTACTGAATACCTCGTAATGGGAGACTTAGATAATAATGCACATTATTAAACTGCAGCGCTCTCGCAAATAAGCTTTTTATGCTTTTTGTCTAGTTGTAATAAGCTTAAAAAATAAAGTGGATTGCACTTGCACAAGAGCGAGGTAAACGATCTATTTAATACCTTAGAACACTATCAAATAAAAGGTTATAAAAGAATATAATCAGAAGTAGGTACTTTAGTCTTTATTATAGTCCGACAAGTTCGTGCGCGACCCTCCTTTGCGTAGCTACGCAACGGAGGGTCGCGCGTACGCGTAGGCGCAACCTACGGCCAACGTGGCAGGCCCCAGTTTCGATTACCGTTCTGGGAGTGTTCTTGGGAGGTACACAGAATTTATTTTATTAAATTATCAACCTGAACACATTGCGAATAAACCCTGGTTTTAATTGTTTTATTATTTTTGACTTGTCACCAGCGATTTACAAGCTACCCAATTAGAAATTTAGAAATCCAAAATTACATTTTACTTAGATTAGAGACAAATAAATTAACATACAAAGAACAGTTCTTGCTATTCATAATTAGTGCACTAGCACGAAATTCAATGTCGTTTCAGAGCTCCGAAATGCACAAATAACATTGACACTCCAAAAATTTCTCAGCTTCTATTACTCACAGTCGTTCCATATCCATCTATTCAACACGCGAAAATGTCTTCTCGCGTGACCTGCCCTAAAAGGAGTAAAATAAAAACCGCGGTACACACTACATTCAATTCAAACAAATCTGCGACGACTCTTCTCCGGCCTCGCAAGCTGTCTCCACCTATCCACTATACAAACAAGGACGCCCACAAAAAACGTTTCTATGCAAATACGGGCAAATAAACCGAGCGACTCGCTGCAACCAACATAGAGATGCTGGAAGAATAAGGCCCAGTTTTACCAAGTGTAGATTAGTGACAGGAATTTCATCGGGAAGGTAAATTGGCAGTTTTTTATCTAACAATCTGACACGTAAGCTGTCAGGCAGATAAGGTAGACTACAGAGCAATGTGGCGAGGTGCTTGTGGCGCATTGGCGGCAGCGCTTTAGTAGTGATACCAAAAGTTAAGCAACCCACGGCGCGGTCGTGATTGAATGGGTGACCATTCCGACCATTAAAGTGACGACCATGACAAGCATCTCCGTGCTTCGGAAGGCACGTTAAGCAGTTGGTCCCGACTAATATCTGTTGGTATTAGTCGTTAAGCCTAGTCAGAGGCCCTAGGGCGGCTTGATAACATCTGACGGTAAGGTTTGTTACTTTCCTTACAGACACCCCTCCACCAATCCGCACTGAGCCCGCGTGGTGAAGTATGGCTCGTTGCTCCTCATAGTTAAGACATTTTCCCAGCAATGGAATCTAATAGGCTGACTTTACTTTAAAGAGCAATGCGGCTTGTGGCCTGTATCCTTTGTTTGTTCGGCCTTGCCATTCAGCAACGATTGTATGGCCCTGGATCGCGCACCGTCACATACAGCAGTATCTGACTATACAAGAGAAGTGTTATATAGCATAACGCTTCTTTTGGATAGTTATAATAGCGCCTCCTGCTTCCGCGTTGATGGAAAGCGACGCATGACGCAAGGTACAAGTCGCATTTCTCCGAAGTTGATTTAGATATAGACAGATCGCTGGATCAACATATGGTAATTGGCCGTCGCAAAAAAAATCGCAAGACCGTCAGTGGCGCCTTTCAAAAACTGGTTTATTATGCATTGCCCCCAACCAACCGCCTCAAATACGACTCCAAGCGATCATACTCAAGTTGCGACGCGGGCAGTCGGTAAAGCAGTCAGCACTAAAGTAACAAGAAATTATTATTTTTTGTTGTTTCAGCTGAAATGTGATTCTAAATGAATGCGAAATCTTCGCTAGAAGTCATTTGTACGCATTTTACGTGTTTTAGCACTTTCTCCAACAATGATTCAGACGTCATAAACTTTTAAAAGGGTCTGAAAGGGGTTCAATGTTTATTTCCTGTTGCCTCTTTGAATACACTTTATGGCGTACTCGTAAACTTGGTATGACAATCAGATTGTTTTTGTTCGAAATTAAAAATTTGATGGGCGTCAAAGATTTTGGCAAAGAGCTCTTAAAGTAATGCGAGGGAAAATTTGCTGCGCGATTTTAAATAATTGCATTTCAAAGCAAAGTGTCCCAAGAAAAACCTTCTTAAAGACAATAAAATTACTAGCAAGCCTGGCCCTGTTTTTGTACTCGTAGGTACAGTATATCTTTTGATAAAAGACTGGTGAAGAATAAAAAAAAATACTGCTTTATCTCCTAATTACACAAATTGAGCGCTCATTAAGGTTTTTTACATCACGATCTTCAGAAAATATTGGATATGGTAAGTTTATTTCAGACCAGAATTAACGCTTTTAAAAAAGCGCATCAAAACGAATTGTTAGCAAATGAATATTTGTTTTATATTATCTTCGATTCTACATCCCAAATGAGGTCAATAAGACCGCTGTCATGTCACAGGCCCATCCAGCGCTCTATGTCGTCTTGCGGGCAACGCTGCCTCCCGTGAGATCGCATTTTCGGTGCCGTTTTATACGCGACGCATGCTTGATTCCCTCTATACATATTTATGATGCCTCCTGGTTTGGTTACGAGGAAAAGGAAAGAATTTTATGGCCTCTTAGATAGGTGACCGTGCTAGAGTTACGACCGCGTATGCTTTGTTTATGTAGGGAATGAGGACAACGGGCGTCTGCTCGTTGGAGTTAGCATATACTCAGGTCGTCGAAAACGTTCATGGTAAAAGTCGTTTTGGATAAGGGTTTAATAGTGACTTCCCCTTTTAAGATAGACCTATAACTCGTTTTTGTGTGAAGTGGTAGGTCGGTGCATCTTTATTTAAACGCACTGACTATCATTTAAAAGCGGTATCAAGTTCAGTCGCGATTGTTTCCTTCATTAAGACCGATTCATCTTTAACAAATTCATTGATAAGTATTTCGGCTTAGAGCGACTATTTATCTTCTAATGTGAGTATGCTCTATATTCATGACAATTCATGGGGTCTATGATAAATGTAGGTGCCTACTTTTGTCAGATCAAAGACACATCACATTCGAAAACTTTGTGGATTCATGTCAAAACTCGAAAACTAATAATCCCGCCAAAATTCCAATCGGATATTGGAAACCTACGATATCAAACACCATCTGCGTAAGATGAGAAGTTAGCTGCTTGTGTTTGTTCAATCAATTCAGTTTCGGTGGATCAGAGAATATAATGAGGAATGTAGATTGAGAGGCCCGCACTAGCTAATTTTTTTTTTAGAAAATGAACTTGAGTGAAAGTGAGTAGTATAATCTCTAACATGACATGATGAATTATTCACATGGCTTATTTAAATACACATAAAGCGATACAAACCAAAATGAGACTCAGACTTATCTATACAACAACAATATAAAAAAAAGTTCGTTTATTTTCAGATTTACTAAATTTTCTAGTCGGCTGATAGGTGCTCAACCATGCCATATTATTTTCACAGCACCACTTAAACATGCTCAGGGTTATATATTTTAGCGTACATATCTTCGCATTTCGCGCTACCGCTACCTTATTTTCGAGGAAATTCAGAGATAGGAACTACCCATAGTGCAGAGGTGCATCCGCTCCACAGCAAAACATACTGTATCTGTTAGATAAAAGCTACTCCTAATTAAATTCAAATATAAATCATTTTGAAGATGAAGGGCACTGAATCACAATTTACGATTAGTGATTGTGTAACAGGATCAAGAAAGAATGTGGTCATGTTTTTTCAAGTGCAATAATATATTTAGAATGTGGTCATGTTTTATTTCCTTATTCTTCCTTCCTTATTAAGTGTTTATTTTATAACTGTTTCATTGTTGCAATCGTATGTTACGATAATTATAATTTTCTAGATGTGTGATGTGATGTAATTTTTTAGACTTGACACACGTCTAGCTTGATTATCTTACCACAATACTTTTTAATGTCATAATTTTTGATATTATCACGTTTTATTTTTGACAGGTTAGTGATGTCATTGTATGTATTAAGTAACTTTCGATAACAGTTTTTTGATATCTATAAATACTTACGAATAATCATTTGTGAACACTTATCGATTACACCCGGTACACCGTCTATTTTGCTTGCGGATCTACATCACTCAAGCTACTGGAACTCGCGTACCTCTGGAATGTTGAGAGGCCTTACTGAATACGATTTATCCTTATATTCGGCTTAAGCCGTCTTTCTTGCACATGATGGGATGCAGGCTAAAATGAGCAGGATGGCAGGAGGCCAAAATACAGACATGATCATACAGAGTAAGACCCCAGGATAGTTTTTGCTTTGTGTGTTAGTGATTGTGATCCGAAGTATGCACGGTTTGGATTGCTTTTGTTACAATCCCTGTTGGGTTCATGCGGTTTGTACAGAAATCGGAGCGTAAACTTGACCAAAAATCTACAACTGAAAGTTGATCCTATGAGGAGTCCTAAAACCTATATTACCTGAACCGAACCTAACCTTTATTTTGACAATGATAATTTAAAGTGAATATTGCACCTACAAATTCATCGATACTGTGGTTGGATGGAACTCTAACAAATCCCTGAAAATTTGTAATGACAATGTAGTTTTGTGCCAACTTTTTAGCTGATATAAAAACAATGATTTAAGTTTGACAATTTTCACGTGCACCATACCAAGGAAACAAATCCAGAAAAAGAACAACTCCTGAACAAAAAGTTTCTTATTATTTTAAAAGCTATCATTGTTTTTTTTCAGACGACATTTTACAAGCTTTTATTGCTTTTTTGAAGCTATAACTATTCCTATTTGAAAGTTGGCGTCGGCGTGCTACCTACTCCATTCAGAGATCAAGTTTTCAGTCACAATAGATAATCTATTGTTATGCGACCGCCGGCGGTCGTGCGATCCTCTAAAGGTTAATATAATAAATTAAAAATTGTATCAAAGTTACTTATGAGTCATGTCTTCGCTATGTGTATCATAACGTTTGAAACTGTTTTAACTTATGTATTAACAACATTAGTTTAGTATACTTACTTAAGTAACTGTGTGTGATTGGTGTACTTCAAACAAAATGAGCCTCAATGTAAGCAAGAGCTGTGTTATCTCCTTCACTAAAAAAAAAAATAGAATTATTAACCAATATTATATTCGGGACAAAGTGCTAGGCAGAAGTGAGATTGTCAAAGGCTTGGGTGTATACTTCGATCAAAAATTATCATTTCATCATCATTACGAACACATTATTAAAAAAAGTAACTGTTTAATTGACAGTCATCTGTTTATGTACCAAATTTAAATAAATATAAGCGCTGTTTGTTTTCTTAAACAAATAAATATTTTCATTATCATGAAAGCATCATTGTTTTCCAACGTCAGTTTAATGGCCATTACTGATTTCCCAATAACTGCAACTATTCAAATTTCAAAGCAATCGAGTTAAAAAATGTCTTGTCTGTCTAATAAATAAAAGACAAGGTGTATTTTCCACAGATAACGAAAGAATTGAGTTACCGTCAGCATAATTGCAGTGAAGTTGCTGGCACGGTTGGCATTATTCGAACAATGCCTTTGCCACCGTTTATACTAATTCGCGACTGGATTCGCCGAGCTAAAAACTCGGAGACAATGTTGCTGGCCAGTTTTGTTGAATGTTTTGGCTGAACTCAACCGTTATTTTCGGTTGAAATAACTAACGAGTTTAAAAAACATTAGAAAAGCCAGACCCGTCCACATATTTGGAACTAGCCTTACAGATTATGTCCAGTTTGTGATAGTTAACATATTTTGAGTAAAAAAAAAGGTCCCTGCTAGTCAATTTTCGGCCAATTTCTATAGACAACATAGGTATTTGCACAGGAGATATAGGTAATATTGCCCAAGTATCTGCCCAATACACACACAGAGAGAATAACAATATGAGTTATTAGCTATGGCGTCATGTTCACGATCAAAAACCTTTAAAAAATCTGATGCTTCATACAATTTACTCAGCTACCTTAATGACAATGTATTGAAAACCGTTTTTTATTGAAGGTAATATTTGCCCCGCCATGCCCCCCTAAAATACGGAGACTGTTTAAACTGACACTCTGTATACGATTTAAATAAGAAACCAAAAATTCGCACACGGGCACAGAATAAGTACTAGTACTCCGTACAGAAGTTTGACTCAATGAAATTTAAAGAAATATCTACTTAATGTTGTCAACGTTAGGGTGTAATTTAGTTGGCCTTAGAGTCAAGCACATTCTCGTTTAGACACCTACAGAAATCCATTGCAAGATAATTTCATTCTTATATCTCTGGAATATGAATCATAATACACTAAACCTATTCAGTGACGTAATATCATGCGACGCTATTGGGTTGACTGCTACAAGAAGCTACATACGCCATCTAGCGCACCTTTCTAGCACTTTATTCATGCTCGTCCAACCAGCAACGTAATCACACATAAGTGCCGTGCGCTGCCGTTGAATAAAACGCGCGGGGGTCTCGTTGCTCGCTCGCGACACCCAACTTTATTCAGCCCGTTCTAAGGGGTCGCCGCGCGTAGGTACGTTTTTGCTACCTACGCGGGGAGTTACACAGGCCTGATACGGGCAGGATTTGAACCCACAACCTTTGGCTAACCAGGCCAACGCTCTTACCAATTGAGTAGCTCAATCAAATCTTATATTTGAAATAAAAATAATACTGTGAGTGTTAAAAAAACATTGAAACTCTGTATACGGCCTTGTTCCAATGAGCATAACTTTATTTTTTAGTCTCAAATTACTCTCATTGTTTTTCAAAAAACGTTTGCCTAAAAATATTTATCCAAGCCCAAAGCGAATTCGCGCGCTAAATTCTCTCACAAATTTTAAGCTCATATTCATTTCAAAGTCGACAGATCAAAAACGCGGTTTTGCAGAGAAAAATGTTCCAGCGAGTCGGGCTCTCATAATAAGTGTTCAGTAATAATATTATTTATGAACAGTGTTCAGTAGCAAGTCAATAATTTTGTAACCCAAGCAAAACACTTCGTTCTTCGCTCATACATGGTTACTTTTCAGTTAGTTGCCAAATTTTGAAAATAAGATCTATGAAACAACATAGAAAAGCCTATAACGCAATTATTTTTAACTGTCGTATTATTCAAATATCATCTACTTAAATATCCGAAAATAAAGTAAATAGAGAGACCACGCAACTTTCGCGCGCCACTATGACTTTAAAATATACATATTGATGATATTAACTTCACTTTATAGTTGATCTTTACGCAGATATTGTGCGTGCGTGTTTTTCTACAAAATATGTATAAATAATCCACGCGTACAATTTTCATAAAGCTATAATGTATTTTTTTGCATAGATCAATCAAGTTATTGATTCTGAGTCGCTCCTAAAAATTTGGCACCTAACCGAAAAGTAACCTTGTCGAAATCGGAAATAAGCTTCCAGGGACTTTTAACATATAGGATTAAAAACAAGACCATGATGTGAAAGGAAACTCTTCTGATAATGTTATGGTTAAGTTTTCCATTTATATTAAATTGTACTTAGATTGATTAGCTCGTGCTAACAGCTAAACACTAGGTTTCCTCGCAATATTTTCCCTCACAGTTAATTACAAAAAAGAAATCGTAGCATAACCTAAAGAGTATGGTTAGTAAAATATATTTATAGCAGTTACTGGGTAAGGTCTTAGTATATTTAATTTAAAATTTTGATAATTCTTGAGCAGAGGCAGACCATTAGGGGGCAGATAGGTAGAGGCCTGTGATCAGTCACTGAACAAGTCTTCAAAATGTTGTTTTGGACTGCTACGCACTCTGCTTATTAGGGACAGTTTTTTGCGAACATTGACACTAAATCTCCCTAAATCCATCAGTCTGGTATTCCGCAAACATATCAGATGCACTCTAAGTCCTAACAACATTCTGAAGACATTTCAAATGCTATACTTAAGTTTTTTGTCAACGGTACAGAGGGTATCAAATTACCAGATGAAAAGTACAGTTTTTTTCTTAAGTATCACGCGTTTTTGAATATACGGAACCCTAACAACGTAACGTGGGGTAATAGGATGACCGCAGACAAGCTGTAAATATGTTGGTATAACATTCTGTGAATAATTTAACGGTAGGCCTAAACAAACATTGTTGAGCTTATAGCTGTGTCACCCAACATACTTTTAACTTATCGCACGTTTGAGTTGTACAGTTATTTAATAGAGTTTAGGTAAAGCTCTCACGAAATAGACCCTTATTAATTTTAACAGTTTACTAGTATGAAAGATGTTGATAGATAATACTGAAACCCTTCTACAAATCTGCACAGGGGCCACGTGGCAGAGTATGGATCATACCTCTTCATAGGTGAGGGGGCCTAGGAGAGGGATATCATAAGCAAAATTTACGTTTTATTTTATTGGGAGTTCATTTGTTTAATGCACCAAAAATATAACAATTGGCTGACTTAATGTCTTAAAGCATTCTGTACCAGTCAACCACGTGGCAATTGACAAGTTCAATCAGTGGCAGGACGTATGGACATAACATCAAATACTTATGGCTGCAGTCCCTTGGACTGCAAAAAAAACAAGATTTTAAGTTAACACAATCCAAAGATACGAGTGCGGCCATTCAAACCCTCTCGGCTACTTCCCACAGACCTAGAATCATAAAATTTGTCAAAAAAGAAGGTCTTACAGCACAAGTAAAGGAAAATGGCCGAAAACCGCATATTTGTAGCTACATCGCAGAAAAAAAGGAATACTTAGTTAGCGTTTTTTTTTTTGCAACTTTTTATTTTTAAATATATCAACACACTTTTGAAAGCGCTGCCGAAAAATCGCAACTCTAATCTGCCCCAAAGGGCCACTTTTACCCTACAATGCAAATGTAGTCCAAGAACATGTCCTCCTGGAAACTAACAGTAAGTGGGTGGGAATCTTTTGCAAAAAGGTCGAAGGGCATGTTTACAGTAGCCATTATCTGCGGCTTTAAAAGATAGGGTAACAACTAGAAGGTTTCAGGATCCCGATAGTATACCGCAGGGCCACCCTTAGGTTAAGAACAATATTATTTGCATTCTTATGGAAAGGGGTGAGCTTCCAATAACTGTCTGGTTAAGACCTTTGGAGCATGTGTTTTGCTGAGAAAGCTGAATATTCTTGTCTTAAATTTCGCCTAGAAGGCTACCAAGGCCTTTTATCGGCTTAAAAAATAGTACCTGTTCCTACTATTTAATTTAAAAAAAGCTTCAAAATTCGTAAGTGTTGTTTATAAAACAAAAAGAAACTTGAATAAGTACCCAAAAAAAAAGCCGATAACCCCCTACATACTAAATTTTTACGAGACCTTAAAGTCGTTTCCGCTATCACAATAAATCAATGTACAAAAAGTGCTCGTTTAAAAGTTTTAAGATGAGTGAGTATAGAGCATTTGCTAATATTATTTCAGTATTTAAGGTACTTTTTGAGAATATGATCCATACTAAGTATCGATGTGAGTTGCAGCAGCATTATCTCAAACCTTAGTGGTTTACTCGTGCTGTTTTTTATTGTAACCATTTGTTTTTCTTTTTATATGTTAATAAATGAAAAAAAACTATTATTCGGCCGCATCGTCACTTACTATTAGGTGAGATTGCGGTCAAATGTCTTCCTATTATTCAAAAATAAAAGCAATTTGAGACATCAATATGTATTTAAGAAAGATCCCGCTAACAGCTAATAGCTTAGAAAGCAACCCAAAGCCAATTCATTTCACAATACGTGCTCTCATTCGTTAAACAAGAGCACCCTTAAGAAAATCCGAAACACATCTCAAAAGTTTAGTCAAAATTGCTCGCGAACCTTTAGGATCATCGAACACTCCAGCAAATTTCTAAGATCAAAAGCCTTTCCGAGTGGTTGCTCGAAATTCCCATTATACATGCTCAAAAAGGTGAATGCATGTTGCCTTCTGGACTAATTTTCTGGTTAAACTTCAGGCTGGTGGCGGAGTTAGCATTTTATCGCCAGGTCCCATAGATTGCGTCTCTGTTATTATATTGTCCTGATTTTAGTCTTGTCTTTTATTCGCTAACCTCAAGTAATTTCATCTGGATTCACTCGTCCTATTAACGTTTACAAAGTTTTTATAGTTTGCAGTATCGCGGTTAGGGGAAGCGCTTACTTCAGCTTCTTTGGATATATAGTTATCTTTGCCTTAAATAGTTAGATAGGTTTTTGTCTCGTTTCCGTTTGTCGTGACACCATTATAAGTACATAACAATTTGATTTCATCTAGAGAAATATCTACAAATGTATTAAGGAATTTACTATTCTCCGTAGCAAACATTTGCTAATTTTACTAATTAAACGCCTAAGCGTGACTTAAAACCATTGTCTTAAAACGCTTTGACCAACGACAAAATACCAAGTCAGTCCCAAATTTAAACACGCAAGAATTTGTTGGGTCCAAAAGCCGCCTTGTTTCTCATCCAATCCAATTTGTACAACACTTGCAAGGGACCTTTTTAATCAGAACAGCCGGAATCCTCTTTTCTGGGCTTAGTTTGCATTAACGACTCACTTCAATACGGTATAGATACCTACTGGATACATTTTTCCATACCACCAGACTTACAGTTTTTACACCGACGCGTAATACCTTTATAAAAAACAAACTGGAATTATAAAATCATGTGCGTTACTTGGTTAAGCCAGTAAAATCATGCAATGAGCGAAACTTTGTATGGATCCATTACTAGTATTTATGGCTAGTTGAGTTACCTTTAGTTTAAATTGCCTTGATATTTAAACATACAAATGTTTTAATCGTTTAATTATTTGTTTTTTGATTTTTTATAGCAACCAGTAATAAAGATATGCAAATTGTTATATTAGGAGGTGTAAATATCACTATGTCATCATCCTCCTAGCGTTATCCCGGTTGTGCTCTCGCACACGAAGGCCCAGGGTCCGTTGACCATGATCCAGGTTATGGCCGATCAGGTTATAACAGTGGAGTATTAAATATCTGTATGTATTTAATTTAAACTAATATTTAATAAAATGTAAGTAAGCATTCCTAAAGTTGTAAGCTAAAAATCTTCAAACCTACCAACTGTTTTTTCTTGGTCAAAAAGTGCTTACTAGTGTAATTAATCCATACTAATCCATACTTAATATTATAAATGCGAAAGTGTGTCTGTCTGTCTGTCTGTTACCCCTTGACGCTTAAACCACTGAACCGGTTGAGATAAAATTTGGTATGTAGGCAGTTCGAGACCCTGAAAAGGACATACGTTACATCTTATCGCGATGTAAAAACATTAAGGGGGGGAAATGGGGGATGAAAGTTTATATGCAAAATTTAACTCTTGCGAGCGAAATCGCGGGGAACCACTAGTTAGAAATAAAATAAAATACTCAAATCAAACATTTACACATTTTTTTAAAGATTTGACTTAGAACTTGAATGAAAAGCCTTTGTTCTCAGCATAAGCTTCTCTGAGCATACAACTCAGAATTTAGGTTTTTGCGGCGCTTGTCTTTTGCTTTCGGGATTCGCTTCGGTGTGAATGAGGATGCCTTAGTGTGCGTTAACTTGATTCCCTCGTTTTCCTTGTTGGAAAGCGGCGAAATTGAGTTTTTGGCGCCCGTCCTCTTTTACTTAGGGAAACCCTCGTAATACGTTGCTCTAACAAAATAAACATAGCTCCAGGGATGAATCTTCAAATCGCCGATGATCTTTGTTGACCTTGTACCTGCTTGTATTTGTAGGACTGGAAAACAGAGTTAAAAACATAATTTTTATGTTCATTAGGTGTAGTGTATGTTCTAAGGTCTAAGGAATAGCTATAAATGGATGAAAGTTATATAGAAGTGCGAGGGGCGATGCATGTTAGATGTCAGAGGGGATAGGTGGTGTTGCGGGAAGGGTGATTCCCTATGACAGTCGCGTGCGATTGTTGCTTCCTTGCCACATACGTCTTACGGGAGCGCAGGAGGAACCTGATGTCGCACATGACCTTGTCGCACTACATCGCGACAGGCTTGCCGCACTAAGTAAGGAAACCATGATAATTCATTCATTTATAAATTATTAGTTAATAAATGATAAAATATAATCTCTAGAATCTGTAAATTGGTACTACAAATTTATTAGGATTATTTTTTCGTTTGAAGTCACGCTTTGTTCTTTGGATCGCGGCAGTGCATACGTTGTTACGGTCTGCAGGTCAAGCTGCCACTCCGAAATAACGCAAGAGAAAACGCTGTGACTGAAAAATTCAAAGATTCAAAATTGAAATCATACAACGCCAGACATTTAACTTTGTTCTTCTAGAAATATCGCTCACTATTGTGGTCTTGAGATCCTTATTTCTTTTACCTCCATCGCATTTGCATTATCACGTCAGCTACGATTTCAATGCGCGGTCCCGCGCCGTTCTTGAGTGCGGACTCTGGAAGGATTTATCCGTATTTTCGGCTTAGTCATCACGCTCACTGGCACTGTCATTCTGGTATAAGTGACGGGGATGGCAAGATTTGAATATGTGGACTTTATAAAGCAGAGTAGGGCCATTGCGCCGCGTACTCCTCAGACGCGGCACGTCTCAGTTTCGCAAATCTAATTCTTATCCCGTGAGGATCCCTTTTGGAGAGCTATCGCCGCGTTCGGCGGCTATTGCCAATTCTACTGAATTTTGCTATCCGTCACTAGGGTGAGCAAGTTTCTGATAAAATGCTTATTATAAAAAAAAATATTCTCAAACGCGCATGTTTTTGCTATGGATTTGGTTGGGCACCTTAAGTGACCCAAATTAATTTTAAAATATTTATTTTTACTAAACCTAAAGTAATAGGTAATTTCTTTAATAATAACTTATTATTTTCAAATGGTTTCTATAAGTTAGTATCTGAAGCTATTTGGTTCACCCGCCATAAGGATCGCGCTCTTGGAGTCGCTGAACCTGGCGACCCCAGCGCCACATAGTTTTGGCTCGGTACTACACCGAGCGCCCGCCATTGTGTGCATTGCATTCCTTACTTTTGCGATCTCACTTAAAATTTGTTAGGTCTTCTAACGTAATATTGGTTAGGAGTTCGTTTTTTCTTCGTGATGGACAGCTGAAAGTTGCAAGAAACTTTTTATAAATACCCAGCATGATTCGACTATCTGTTTCGTAAAAGTGCTTCACGGTGTGAGCTGCAGAGAGAGGAGTCGGTGAGGCGTTCCCTGAGCTGGTCTGCAGGTTAGTGGGCCAATAGTTTTCGGAGCTAACGTTGAAACCATTTCTCTTTCTTCAATTTGCAGGGTGAGTTTCATAGGAATTAATATAATTAATCTAGAAACATAATCTTTCATAATTGCGCTCCCCGATTTGTTAATAGTCCTCTCTCTTCAATGTCTTGTGCCGTCTTGATTTGCGACACGATAAGATACTCATATTATTTCTTAGGTATTAGCATCTGCCCTAAATTGAAAAAATATGTTTTTAGCGTTTAGTGCCAGCCCGTATTTTACAGCTAAAGCGGCATACAGGTAAACAGAATACGTGCGTAGGTATTTGAGTCACGTAAGAAGACGAAGCGTTCAATTTTTACCCGACTGTGCCGAAGACCGAAAGGAGCGTTAAGCAGAGGAAAAAAAATGATGGTATTAAAACTAATTCCTGTAAAGTATCTGCCAGTGGTTCTATGATGCGTTGTCACCCTACCCGATCTAACTTTTTGTTCAAAAAGGACGCAGACCGTGTTTCGGACAGGTTGGTGACGTTGCAATATTTCCGATGATTCTTTTTGTTTTAAAAAATAATAATCTTTCACAGAGTGTACGTAGCAACTCTGAGGTTATTGGTTTGATTTTAGGGTTCCGTACCCAAAGAGTAAAAACGGGAACCTATTACTAAGCATCCGCTGTCTGTCTGTCTGTCGGTCTGTCTGTCTGTCGTCACCAGGCTGTATCTCATGAACCGTAATAGCTAGACAGTTTATTTATGTTGCCGCTATAACAGCAAATACTGAAAAACCGGATAAAAATATTATTTATGGGAGACTCCCATGCAACAAATGTTTTTTTGGCGGTTTTTGCTCTATATCAATAACGGCAACCGTAATATAGTGTCTAATATTGTATAGGTACGGAACCCTTCCTGCGCGAGTCCGATTCGCACTCGGCCGGTTTTTAAATTGTCGAGACACTTCTATCATTTTTAAATCAAACCGTGTCATCTGTGAAATAGAGTCACTTATGAAAGTGTGTGGAAATTTTCATATACTGCATTCAACCACGAGTAGGGGAATGCGCTGAAATTTAACCTTATATTTTTACTGTATGTTTTACTAGTTACTTCATCAAGCTGTAAGAAGTAATTTGAAATTTTATGCTTTCTAGTAGGGCAAACACAAGCTTAATGAAATTAAGCACATGAAATATGTTGTTCCCGTTTTAGTTCTAAAAAAATTGATAACAAAATTATTATAATAGCAATTTTCAAAGGCGAATTAATAAAGCCAACATGATCTAACAAGTGTATGTTTACGAGTATCCCAAAGCGTGCCTATGTACGCTTTTAGTTAATCGTTTGCTATCAAAATTACGGCGAAAATAAGGCAACATTATTCGTTAACAAAATTAGCACTTCAGCTGAAAAACAGGCCAGCAATTGAAAACTGCCCGGGTCAGTTTGTTTACAGTTAACAATAAAATTTCAAATCGCAGTTTGAAATTCTGTGTTCACGACTCATTTAATTGTTTGCTATCGTGCGTTTGTGTTTTGTTTTCATTAAATAAATTAACACTCGCTCACGAAATACACAAAGTAGCGGTTATGATATGACCATTTTAGGAAACAAATATAACGTCAACTCAGATCACGCCGTCACAAACCTTAGAGCGTTCAAAAGTATAATAGATTATAATTTATACCTATAGGTATAAACATTTCTTTATGAAAGAAACTGCCTAAGTGCGAATCGCACTCGCACATGAAGGGTTCTATACTTGTCCATATCATTATCTATACAACATTAGACACTATATTATAACCTTGTTTTTGTTTTACACAAACATTTTACGGCCAAATTACAACTGTTGTAAGCGAGCGCCACTTTAGTGTGTATTTTATTCTGTTTTTGCATGCATTTGTTGCTACAGTGGCAATAGAAACGCATCATCGGTATTCGGCAAAAATTTTAACTTTTTATCTACCTATATGTTTATCCATATCTATATGTTTATTTAATAAATCTTTATTGTACAACTGATTTATTTACCAATATTTTTTGGCATTCTTTAGCAGTCATACCTTTGGGCTAAGCAAAATGAATAGTGGTTACATACAGATAGACGGATAGTGGAGTCTTAGTACTCGTAACAGGGTTCCGTTTTATACCCATTGGGTCACCCTAACGAAGAATCGAGCTGTCCTATCCTCATCCTTGATTCAGATATCTTATTCGATAGATTAGGATTCGCTATCCTTTTCTTATAATAGGAGCAAAATTTTTCTTAATTTATGTACTCTTATTAAAAATATTGATTCGTATCACCTACGTAAGTAGGTACTGTAAAGCCAGACCTACGGCTACAGAAAATAGGAGGTTTTTATATTGTTTGTAGAAAATAAGAAATAAAGAAAATGCCGGCCAAAATAAATATTTCCTAAATTGTTTCATTATTTACTTTGAACAAGAGATAAAAATACCACTCAAGGCGAATACTTACAAATCATAACGTATTATATCAGAAACACCTTATTTATATACCAAGAATCTGTCGGTAAATATCAAAGGTTTCCTTAGGTATTTTCATCTTACAACGAGTTGCTAAATTAGCAACAATTAAAATTTTTCCATTAGAATTTAATACAATAATTATTGTTAGTCTGATATTTGTAGGTATTTTTTTTTTCGGATTCTATATTAATTTTTTTTGAAAAATACAAATATTTAACGTGAAAACAATTTCAGAATAATCATGATTCCAATTTTCTTGTCACAGTTGCATCAGTTCTTATTCTACGTGATTTATATGGCTAAAAAACTCTAAAATCCTATCGAAATATACTTTTATCAGAACCTCACGCCTCCTTTGTTCAGACTTTTCCTTTATCACACAGGATTTTTCTTCGACACTTCGTTCCTTATCTTACGGGAAAGGATTCAAAATTTTTCTTCAGGTAAACCATTACTCAACAGTGAAAAAACCGAAGCATACGGACGTTGACCCAAAATACTCCATAATTTAATCATGTTAAAGGTTGGATATCTATTTTTTGGGCACACCCAACAAAAAAGGTACGACCTTATTGAATGGATGCTCTATATAATTCACACAATATATTTTCATGACAATAAACAGGTGACATAATGGGATTGCTGGGTTTTATGCGCTTGACTTTTAATGTGTCAGAGATTGGTCACGATTTTCATCTAAGATTTTCTTAATGTGATAGATTAATAACAATAGACCTAGGTCTATGACTTTCAAGACGAAATGTTTTGAACAATAAACGTCACTATTGCGGGACTATGACATATTTTTCTAATACCATCTGAATAGGTTTTTTTTTACTTGTGAAAGAATTCAAAAACATATATCAGCTTGATAGAAGTAAAAAATGTTTTGATCCTCATTGGTTATGATTTTGCAACGATTGCAAAACCGTGTTCAAAATAGGAACGTACCTTTTTAAAATAACTGCTAATTACACGATACACGTGGCTAAAACTAATCTCACTGAAGCAAAATACGTAGAACATTTCACCAAAAACTTTGTGCTTTGTGGCTAAATTTCAGCCCATGTATATTCATACTTAAAATCAACCGCTACTTTGAAACCAAGCTCCTAATTATCACACATAGCCCCATTTACACTTAAAGCTATCTTCTGTCTGGTTAATGTCCATATGTAAATTCTTATTTCAGACAGTTTGTTCTGCAACACGGTTTCTCTTTGAGAATTTTTAGGTAGCTCGCTGTCGGCAATAAAAATCCTACTGATTGTCGCTGCAAAGCGTGGCATTGCAAATGTTTTATTAGTGTGTTTTACGTTCTTGGTTTTCAATTTGAAAATGGCTTAAAAGAGAAATGGACAGGCAACTTAATTGAATATGTCGTCGGTGGCTCGTGAGGAACCGTTGTCAGGTGGCTCGTACATGGTGGCGTACTTGAAATAATAGTCCGGTTAGTTAATACACACGTCTATTTTCAGTCTCACAAACAACTTAACACAAAATAACAGAAGATCACATGGATGGCTTCGGATTACAATCGAGAAACGCAGCAAGTTCGATACAGCGACGCATTAGCCAAGACACGACCGTTCGTGTTGGCGCTCAGTGTTTTCACTTTCCCGTCAAAGGAAACGTTAAAACGGAAACAAGTGCTGCTATCGACCATGCTAAGTAAACTACTTGGCGTTTCCGGCTAAACTCAATAGATGGCGCTTACGTCAATCGTAATCGTATGATACGGTTTCCGAACAAAGCTGTATAAACAACAAATCCGAATGACGTCTGTCATCGCGTTCTGACAGCTCGAAACTTCATAATAAACAGCGCCAACTGTCTCATTCTCCGACAAATATATATAAAGACTTAAACAAAACAAATAGAGAGTAATCTGCTAGGTTTTAAACTGGTAAGTCGACAAATGTTTTGGTGTAGTGGTTTGCTCTCCATAACAAATAAGTCGTAAATATTTTTTGTGATGAGCACGAGCATTTATACCTGAGTAATGGTTGTTTGTAAACGTTATACGTATGTATATCCGATGTTCTAGTCGCTATAGCACAAGCTTAGGCTCATTTTGTGGCTATATAGCCCCATTATTATTATTTACCTATATAGCCCCAACACCAATTAAAACAATTTATTTTTCTTATAGGTACTTTAACCAACAATTAAGGAAGCATCCTACCTCGTATAATAGCTAGTTAGAAATAAGATTATCATTAAAATGGAAATTTCCTTCTCATCTACTCTATGCATTTTCTTAACGTGCCGGTAAGTCTTTAAAACTTCCCCGTCCCCGAAAACAATGCCTCAATTCGAATTAAATTTAAATGTCCCCGTGAAAAAATGCAAAAAATCTATTAAGATAAAACATTCCGTTTTCAAGGCAAAGAAGTTTTATGGTTTGTAAAATATTGAGGACATAAATAAGGCTGCTGTCGTGTATAACAGTACGTCTCGCAGCACCTACAGCTGTATTTTATCCTGGATCCTCTTATTCCGTGGAAATAAAAAATGGATGGAAAATCGCTAACGTACACTGTTTTGAGTAGGGTGCGCTTTTTGAAACAATAGCGAATAATTGAGAATACGTTGTGGTTTGATTTATTGAGGTGAGGTAATGAGGAACTGAACCATGAGGAGTTCAGGCTAAATTATTTTTTGAAGGTAACATTATTAGTCTTCTCCATACTTGCATGTTATGTCTTTAACAATGTTTTGTTCTAATCACGGACAAACCAATTTTATCACAACTTATAGGCATATTCTAAGAGTTGCATTAACATTGGAAAAGTAAACAGTTCGTAGTTCTGTATACAGCCAATGTCTGTTAACACATAACCCTTTCAGCCCAGACGTCTAGCAAAAATCCAATCGCAACTATTCGTAACTCGATTATCCTCCGAATTCGACTGCCCTAAACTCTTCATCTGTTCACATATAGCGCAAAACATAAAAGGCCACCAATAAAACTTTCTTTGCCCACTGAGATTGCACGAAATGAAAAGATATGGACGTAAAATCGCTAACCTATTTCTTATACAATAGCCGACCGTATGGAGACATCGGCGACTTAAATGGACCGTCCTAAGAAAACAGGCAAGTCCCGAACAGAATCTTGATTTCTTTTTTCGACTGATTTTTGCACGGTTTGATTCAACCGTGATTTTTCCCTCGTCCCGGCAAACTTCGGGACTATTCAAATTAGTGATGTACAAGACTCGAGGCTTCGAGTCCTATTTTTGAAGTCTCGAGGCGGAATGGCAAGGCTCAGTGAGCTCGGTAGGCTTGGTGCCCCGAGCTTAGCCGAGCTGCGAGCTCTCTGAGCCTAGGTTCGAGGCTTTAAAAGAGCTCGAGCCTTCAGAAGAACTCAAACCTTCAAAAGAGCTCAAACGTTCAAAAGAGCCCAAACATTCGAAAGAGCTCAAACCTTCGAGAGAGCTCGAACCTTTAAAAGAACTCGAGCCGTGAAAAGAGCTCGAGTCTTAAAATGAACGCAAGGCTTCAATAAAATCTCCGTAACTAAGTAATCTATAATTATATATTATCTATACATATAAAATACAAAGTCCTGACTGACTGACTGATTGATTGACTGACTGACTGACTGACAGATATATGAACGCTCAGCCCAAATCGCTGGGTCTAGAGATTCCAAATTTGGCAGGTGGCTTCCCGATGTGGTCAAGGGGTCCACTAAGATAGGATTTTTCAAAATTCATCCCCTAAGGGGGTTAATCGGGGATGCAAAAAAAAGAAAGGCTCGAGCTTTCAAAAAGGCTCGAGCCCTCAAAAAGGCTCGAGCTCTGCGAAATACTCCAAGCTTCATACAAACGAGGCGAGCTCCGAAAAAGGCTCGAACTCTAAAAAAGACTTTCGAGTCGTCGAGCTTCATATAAACGAGGCGAGCCCTGTAAACGACTCTGAGCTCTCGGCAAAAGGACTCGGAAGCCTCGAGCCTTGTACATCACTAAATAGAGATTCAATAAAACGAAATTACTTGTAAAGTGTCACGGGTGCTGTAATACATCTTATTGGAATAGGCCTTTACGTTTAGGAATGAGGGGAATACAAAATATGCTGTAGCGTGAGTTACTTACGAGTATTTTTATTTATTCAGCCGAAGATTGAGTAAAATGTATTAGATTGCGCATGTTAATCAGCATCATTAGGTTTATTGGCTGACATACAATTTAAAAATTCTAAAATATTGTCAGTTTAGGCCTGTATAAACTAGTCTACCCAAAAAAGTGAAAAATGGAGATGTAACAAACAAGCACTGAGGCGATGAAATGGATAGAAGATAGAATGAAAGATTGATTTGACAACTTATTACCTACCATAGTCAAAGTCAAAAATAACTTACTGATTTAGACAAAATGATATTTACGAACGATACAATTTGACTGACAATAAAAAATTTATGGTCATAAAATTGTCTGCTGAACCGCCGTAGATACACATACTCGTATTACATTCTGGAATAGCGTGAGGCCTTTTGTACGTTAGACGCCTAAACAAAGTAATTGATGACCTTTAAATAGTGTAAGTAAATGGTTGCAAAGGATAACAGACAGAAAGACGGAGTTAGAGATTAAAGATAGGTCTATGCCCGAAGACAGATGCATTAAAGACCGTGAACGTGATGGATGTATTTACTAGTTACTCAGTAAAAGTCGACCAACATAAACAAAGCAGCTGAAGAAGGGAAAATTGCACCAAAAACTTTGTGATTTTACTTTAAGCATGTTGTCGCGGCGTTCTGGGAGTTTAGATTTTCACACTTACTTTTTTTTGGTTCATAACCATACATTATATTTATAAGTTCATACCATTAAACTACAAATAAGTATTTGACATTAAGATATCGAGGACTACTATAAGATTTACTTATGGGAGGCGTCCCTAAGTTAATCTTACTCTTATATTAAGCGTTAGCTCATGAATAGAGGTAAACCTTGTACAGTATCTATCTCATAACTGATTCTACGCTACTTTTTCGGTGCGTCTCTTAAGGTTTCGTATTCCTTGGTCGTATTACCTCTGGGTAATAACAGACATCTCTTGGTCTTGGGGCTCTCTGAAGAGAGATGGGCAGAGACCTACCAATCCCATATTTGGACGTAGCCCGACACGCACTTGACCAGTTTGTTTATTGGCTGCCAGACACAATCACCATCAAACATTCCTGGGTATTTGTATGGCCATAACGTATCTCCCACGATTTTATCACGCAATCAAAAGGCACTAATCTAACAACAAGCCATTTCATTCAGGAGGTGTTCCTTTAGAAGTTAATTAAGTTTACGAGCTCGTATCTACGAATTGACGCAATAAAATCCTATAAGTGGACGTTATCTTGCCAAAACGAGCGTGTGGATCGTGGTTGTCGTTTCAAATTAAATTCGTTGGTACTGCGCTTTAGCAGTTTGCTTTTCATTTGCATCTTTAAGTAAACCACCATAAAAACTCGCTTTCAATTTATTATATTGTCCTCCTAGCCGAATTTCGATTACAGCGGCTCTCACAACAGAGATTAGCCAACTGCGCGGGAGATATTATGCACTGGTGTGCGCGCAATACACAGGGGTACTCTTTGTTCCTTCACTCTCAAAATTCGGTAAGACGGCAGCCCGAAATGTCCTGAAAGAGATCAGGCGCAGGACAAACGGCTTAACGTGCTTTCCGAGGCACGGGGGTGTTGAAACCACCACCTTCCTGACTCCAGAGCTAAAATCTGTGTTATTTCAAGACAGTAAAGTCAGCCTATTAGATCCCACTGCTGGGAAAAGGCCTCATCTCACCTATGAGGAGGTACGAGCCATACTCCACCACGCGGGCTCAGTGTGGATTGGTGGAGGGGTGTATGTAAGGCAAGTGACAAACCTTACTGTCAGAAGTTATCAAGCCGCCCTAGGGCCTCTGACTAGGCCTAACGACTGATACCACAGATATTGGCCGGGACCAACTGCTTAACGTGCCTTCCAAAGCACGGAGATGCTTGTCATGGACGTTACTTAAATGGTCGGAATGGTCACCCATCCAATCACGACCGCGCCGTGGGTTGCTTAACTTTGGTATCACTACCAAAGCGCTGCCGCCACTGCGCCACAAGCACCTCATTTCAAGACAGAAAACCAATAAAACATTTTTTTTTTGGTCAGAACCGGGATTCACACCTGGGATTTCTTGGATAGTACCTATTATGCTGACCATTAAAACAACGAGGTATAGGCAGCAATTTTTTATATCCTTTGTACTGATCTATTATGAAATTTGTCGCAATCAATGCCTAATGAATGCTACCTTGTGTTGTTGTTTAAAGCATCCTTGTCAATGCCTTATACAAATAATGTACCTACTACTTCATCCTTAGAGTTCTTGAATTACCATAAACTCTTGCGTGACCTTTTATTTGCAATTTGCAACTGTATGGTTATTACATCTAAAGAATGGTAGATAAATAAAAGTCACTGGTACGACAGACAAAGTTCTATTCAAGATAATAACTACGCTAAAATGGTTAAATGGTGATGGTATGAGTGAGCACGCGCGATATGTTTGGTGATTCGTCGAGTACTGGTTGAATATGGATTATTTACCTAAAAAATGGTTAGTGATCGAGGCCGCGTAAAATGCTGACGGCGCGTCGATGCGCTGTGGTTATGAAATAATGTACGTAGCTCGTACATATTCCCGAGCGAGAAAAGTTGAGGTGAAAGATGGTTGTGGTGCTGGTGAGATGAGATGAGTTACAAGGTGAAAAACAATATATTTTGGTGCATTACAAATGATTGGGCATAATTTGCTTAAAAGTAGGTATTAGTTCACGAATTGATGACGTAATTTTGGCGACGTCGCCTTATCAACTCGCGCACTATTTTTATTTTCACTAACACTTTCGTATTTTGGTCGTTTCTGTTCTCTTTAATAAATTATACTCGGCTTCGACAACAGACGTCTGGTTCTTCCACAACGTAGCAAGATGTTGTTGGTTTGTTTGTAATATATCAATATCCTTTTTATATTGTTCCGCGAATTCTTCATCCAGGACCCCGAATAACGTGTGGGCAATCGAGCCAATACCGTTTATTAGCCCGCGACGCTGTCTAGACGAAGGTGCAAGTCGCTGATTTAGCAACAAGGTGTTATAGTACTCGTACTCTGAGTATCCGTGACGTAATTGGGATAGTATTACATCGCATTGCGCCTTTATTTTTGAGCTTAAACACATGGTTTGCAAATGATCGAGATATTTATTAAACAGTGTGTTCCCTTGTCGGTATGGTTGTAAATTGTAGTAGACGATTAGTTTCCATTCGTCCCGAACAAGGTACATAGTTGAAATTTGGTCAAAATAAAACATGTTGCTGTTGTTTTGGAGACTGGTTATGTGATAACTTCCACTTATAGGCGTCCATAGTAACATAAACGTCATAAGCAGGAATGATAAGAGGTTGCAAGACTTCCTAGTCCGTTTTTTCTTATCTGTAGTATGGACGCTGGTCACTTCATCTGGTTTAGGATCCGGTAATGGTTTTTGTTCTGCCGTAGTATGGTTCGAATTTGTAGGCAAGACGGATAGTTTTACTATTGGTCGTTTCATAGTTCCGTTCTTGGTTTTTAAAGTCACCACTCGCACGTAACCGTCCTTGCCTGGGTGGAGCTCTATAACTCTTCCTAACGCCCATCGTCCTGCTGGTAAGTTGTCTTCATGGATTACAACGACGTCATTTAGGTTGATATTTTTCTTAGGCTCTAACCACTTGGTTCTAATGGTAAGTTGAGTTAGATATTCCGCCTGCCATCGCTTCCAAATATCAACAAATATCTTTTGGGTGAGCTGCCACCTCGTTCGCTCGTCTCTTTCCGTCTCAAAAATAGTGAGCACTGGTCCGCTACTGAGGAAGTGTGCTGGTGTTAAGTAATCTAGGTCCTCAGGGTCTTCGGTTAGTGGGCACAGTGGTCTGGAATTAAGGCAAGCCTCTATTTGGGACAAAATGGTGGTGTACTCTTCGTAAGTAAGTCTCTGTTCCCCGATGACGCGTTTTAAGTGGTGCTTAAGGCTTCGTACAGCAGCTTCCCAGATGCCTCCCGCTGAGGGCCACGATGCCGCATTGAAGTGCCACTGTATACCCATTTCAGTAACCTCTGACAGGAAATCGTTGGTAAAGATGTGTTTTAATTCCTCAAATTCTCTGTTCAAAATGCGACTAGCTCCTACAAAATTAGTCCCATTGTCGCTGTAGAGATGGTGTGGTATGCCTCTCCTGGCGGCCATTCGTCTAAGCGCAGCCAGGAATGACGACGAGGTCAGGTCCGACACAAGTTCTAAGTGTACGGCTTTGGTCGCCATACACACGAACACGGCCACATAGCCTTTAGTGGTTTTGACCCCGCGTCCCTTATTGGTTTTTATAAGAACACTACCCGTAAAATCAACCCCTGTATGGTTAAAGGGTCGAGATGGGTTGCTTCTGGATGCTGGTAAATCTCCCATCAACTGCTGTTGTTTTTCGGGATCCGTGCGTCGGCATTTAACACAAAGGCGAAGCTGTTTTTTGGTAGCTCTATTTCCACCCACGATCCAATATTTTTGCCTGAGGTACGCTAGTGTAACCCTGGCTCCTCCGTGATAGGTGCATTTGTGCGCATGGTCGATCAACAGTTCAGTTAACTTGCTATTGTGGGGTATAATGGCAGGGTGCTTGGTTTCCTCGTCGATGTACGCTTTTTCGAGTCTGCCTCCCACGCGCAAAATGCCAGATTCATCTAAGTATGGTTTAAGGTTGTGAATTTTGCTTTTCTTTTCTACAAAACCTCCGTTTTGCAACTTATTTATTTCATAGGAAAACTCTAATAACTGTGTATTTTTAACAATCATTTCTTTCGCTTTTTGTATTTCTGGTAGAGTTAAGTATGGTGTTCGGTTTTGATTGCTTGGTAAAGCTCGCAATATCCACGATAGAACACGCACAGCTCGTGTAAGTGTACTATGTTTGTTAATAATCTGTTGAATGACTTCGTCTATCGTGTAGATTGGTTTTTGTTCATGGTCGCAGTGTGTTGGTAGCCACCTTGGCCCGTGCCACCATAGTTGGTATTGGTGTAGATGTTCTGCACTAAGGCCTCGGCTTGCGCAATCTGCGGGGTTTTCTTCGGATTTGATGTATTGCCAACAGCTGGATGGCATGACCTCAGTCACTTGGCTTACTCTGTTAGCAACAAATGGTTTCCAGCGATTTGGTTCCCCGTGAAGCCATCCCAAAACGACTTTGGAGTCGATCCAGCCATAGGTTTCAATGTGATAGTCATGAAGGCATCCTTTGACCTTGTCCATGAGTTTAGACAAAAGGACGGCGCCACAAAGCTCTAGTCTTGGTAATGTAATATTTTTGCTGGTAGGTACAAGTCTCGCCTTTCCTGCTACTAGAATGACGGACGATGACTCATTTTTATTAAATACACAATAAACAACTGCGGCATATGCTTTCGTAGATGCGTCACAGAAGCCATGTAATTTTAACGATTCCTTTTGTCGCGTGCCCAGCCACCTTGGTAATCTAATCTGGTCAATCTGGTTGATGTTATCTAATATCTTTCTCCACTCGGCACAGATGTTTTCTGGTAATTCATCTTCCCATTCAAGGTTTAATTGCCACACATTCTGAAACACAAGCTTTAATTTGGTAGTAAGTGGCGACAACCAACCTAGTGGATCGAATACTTTAGATATATCCGATAGTAGTGAACGTTTAGTAGGGTGAGCATTGGTAGATGTTATTTTTGACTCGAATGTAAATACGTCAGCTTGAGGATCCCAACGTAGGCCCAAAGTTTTGGTGGTTTCTGGTTGTTTAAAGTCGAAGTTTTCGCGGTATTGTTGTTGTTCTGGTATTAGTTCTGGTGTGTTTGAGCACCATTTTCGTAAATTGAACCCTCCTGATTTTAAAATTTGTATCAAATCTGATTGTATTTGTTTTGCTGCCGGGATAGAATCGCTGCCATACAAGAGGTCATCCATATAAAATGAATTATCTAAAACCGTTGGCGCCTTGCTGTTAGGGTAATTTGGTTTTTCATCTAAGGCCAGCTGTTTTAAAGTCATCATTGCGAGGAATGGGGCCGCTTTCGTGCCGTATGTGACGGTGGTGAGCTGGTATTCCTTCAGTGGTTCATGAGGTGAATCTCGCCAAATAATCTTCTGGTATTTCTGATCATCTGGATGGATCCAAATTTGACGGAACATTTTTTCAATGTCCGCAACGAAAGCGTATTGGTATTGTCTCCACTTAAGGATTAAAGTCTGTAAATCCTGTTGTAAATTTGGTCCTGCTTCCATAAGGTCGTTTAAGCTACGACCGCTTGAAGTTTTAGCAGACGCATTAAAAACGACTCTAAGTTTGGTAGTCATAGAGTCGGGTCGAAAAACTCCGTGATGCGGTAAATAATAATCGAGTGTCTTATTACCGACCGTGGCGCGTGGTGTTTGAATCATATGACCTAATTCTCGGTATTCATTAATAATCGAATGATAATCTTTTGCTGTAGCCTTATTTTTAGTAAATTTCCTCTCTAATTGTCGAAATTGTGCGATCGCCATTGGCTTAGAGGTCCCTAGTTTTTCTTCTAAATTAGACTTAAGTGGTAGCCTCACTGTGTATCTTCCATCTTGGTTTCTTTCTGTGGTTGATAAATAAAATTTTAGGCATTGGTCGTCGGCAGCTGAGATTTGCGTGTCAGGTGTTATATCCTCGATTTCCCAAAATTTTTGAAGGTCTTCAGTATTGTTTATGACGACGTTGCATTGGAAAGTCTTAACATTACCGCACAAAATCCACCCTAATTGAGTTTCCTGTGCGACAGGATATTGGGGATCGAGTTTTATTATACCACTCAAGATGATCGACGAATATACATCAGCTCCTAGTAACAAGTCAACAGGTCGACTGGTATAGAATTCGGAATCGGCAAGTTCAATGTTATCTAAATAAGGCCAGGATGGTTTTTGAAAAGACTGGTTTGGTAATTTGTTTATAAGTGTGTTCATAATGAAACAACAACACAAACACAACACAACCCACACAAAGTTACGTGGTTGGTATGAAAGTCTTGCCAGTACGAGTCTAAAGTTTCTAACTTTCTCTTGATCTTATCTGGTGTTTTACGATCGTGGCCATCTTTTTTGAAGTTTGTTAAAAGTTGGTCCATGCCCACCATTAACTGTCTTTGCGTCTCTAACAACGCCTCCATGTTGCCGAAGGTAATTGGTATAAAGAAAAGTAAACTAGAAAGATCTTACTGTTTACGATGACTGGTTACGGCTGGAGCAAGTCTGCCTGACTCACAGCTGGTACTGGTGGGGCGAGTCTGGTTGACCCACCGCTGGTACTGCTGCAGCAAGTCTGTCTGACCCACTGCCGTTGGTCTACTTGTTGTGGTAAGAGAACTGGTAAAATCCAATGGTACTGGTTTAACAGAACACTCCTCGAGCTAACAGTTAATCACTATGGTTTGAGTCACTTTTCACTCGCGGATGGTTCCTTTACGAATGGAAGGACCATTTAGATGTATGGTAATTACATCTAAAGAATGGTAGATAAATAAAAGTCACTGGTACGACAGACAAAGTTCTATTCAAGATAATAACTACGCTAAAATGGTTAAATGGTGATGGTATGAGTGAGCACGCGCGATATGTTTGGTGATTCGTCGAGTACTGGTTGAATATGGATTATTTACCTAAAAAATGGTTAGTGATCGAGGCCGCGTAAAATGCTGACGGCGCGTCGATGCGCTGTGGTTATGAAATAATGTACGTAGCTCGTACAGCAACAAAATACCCTACTGTAAAACACTTTGTCGTATTTTCGGATTTATTCATCAAGCTCGCTTGGATGCTGACGGCTAGTGCCAAAAATACGGTGATGGCCTCAGATGATGTTTTTGGTTTTGTACTATTTCATTTGATATAACTAAGATTCCGTACCGGAAGGAAAAACCGAACCCTTATAATGCTAATATCGTTATCCGCCCGTCTGTTATCTATTTGTCAACCATCTTTGTCACAGGGCGTGTATGGGTATCAATGAAATTAAAATTCAATATTCACGTTAGAACCCAAACACATTGTTACATTTAAACAGCTAAGTGCACTCTGTCCGGGGTCCTACCCTTTCGCCTTATTCCACTATAAAGCATCAATGTCTCCCATTGTTGTGGTTTGAAGTAATTAAAGGCACAGAGGGTATTACGTGCTAAAGGGTCCAAGTGCTGACTGGTCTTACCACTCGTAGGCCTACCGCCTACTCGATGGCTTTCTAATTGCAATAGTTATAGCTACCACCTAACTTGAAAACTGTTGCAATTATGACTGAAATCCCTAAGCAGTGAGTTTTTTGGGGTGATGGATCTACCTCCTAGTGGTCCACCCAGGACAAATGGTAGGCTCCGTTAGGTGCCACCTTCCCACCGGTGCCTGGGGTCAAGCAGCTTGCTGTGTTCCGTCGGTAAGTGGGAGTGCCAGGACCTTCTGGGTCAGCTCGCTCCACCGTCGACTTAAGCTAAAGCACACCTATTGCAAAAGAAAGATATTTGAATTAAAATTTTGTCATTGTTTGAACGCTATAATTGTTTTTATGATGTAAGTTTAAAGTCTATTGTTGCTTTCCTGTAAGTAATAGCTATTGCTATTTAAAAGCTATCGAGTTAGGCCGTAGGCCTGCTGATTGCACAGTATTACAGAATAAATACAGTATGCAAGTTTCTTGCACACTCAAGTACATTGTACGTTACTAATCTCTTATACCGAGTAATCAACACTTTGTAAGCGCCAAGTTTAACAACAGTTTTATGTGGGAGGTTAACGATTAAATGCTGAGCAGTTGGCGGGTTCTCTAGCTCGACTGGTTACATTTTAACTGCCCCTTCAATGTATCCTTCGTTTTGTCATAAACCCGAGAGGTCATCAAAGAACAATCTGACTGGAAGTCACTTTTAAGAGGAAACTTGCAGAAAATGACGCGTTCGCTGCTGAATTCATTATTGGTACGGGCATTCAATAGAGAAAGTAATTTTATTGACTCTTCTTACATACAGCTGATATACATAGGTGTGAATTACTAAAATGATTATATAAAATTAAAAGTCTGTGTTTCTAGTAAGGTTGTGATTTTTTTCATATTTTATTACTTTTAAGAAAATCAAGCCATTACATTAATTACATACCTCCGTACGGGTAAAACGTCTTAGTTTAAAGAATGTTTCGAGCAAATGGAAATCTGTAAACTATTGAGTTTTGTGTTACACTTTAACTTTTTCTTCAAAAGTAGAGAGAAAATTGCTGTGCTAAAAGACACGTAAAAAGTAATTCAAAACAATTTTGCTCAAAAACAATCTGATTTTACAATAACTTGTATACAAAATCGTCTTCTTTGCTACTATGAAACTGGTATCTTATCTCGCTGCGCGACAGTTCTTGTCAAAGTTGTAAAAAGTCAAAAGAATAAAGTCGGGTTTTGGTCAATTCTGAGCGAGATCATGGCACGATTGTGTTACATAATACAGGTGCTGGGTCTGTGGCGACCGTAAAGCGTTTCCATAAAAATGCAAATCGTCCAACAACGTATTGCGGGCTCCGTGAAACTTTCTTTCATCGAATTAAAATACTTTTTGAGAGAACAACGTAATTTGTCTAAACTTGTTATGGCGCTTTGACGTCGAAAAGGCAACTTTTGTAACTATGGTTTTGAAGGGATCGTAAAAACGAGGTTCTCGCTTTTGTATTTTCTAAATTGCTTAATCACTACCAAAAAAAGTCTAAGTTAAAAGTAATATTTACTGATTTATTTGGCGTGCAATATCTTTTTTTAGCATTGTTATTATGTTTATTAAAGAACGAAAATTATATACCTTTTAAAAATAAAATGAACAGAATAATTATTGACCTATAATCTATTCAAAGACTACACGAGATTGGATTACTAACGGTAACAGTCAACATGATAAACAGATTAGAACCTCGTCATTTCAAGACGATAACGAACACTAAATTTAAATTTCAAACTATTTGTAAATTGATAAAGTTTACCATCTTTAGGGTACCTACTCCCTAATTATAAAACCGAAATTTAAAAAGCTAATATTAAGTATATCCCAGACACACTCAGCTCAGATAATGCGGAGTTCAACTAGTGTTGCTATTATTATACTATCGAATATCGATAGTCTTGCATTTAATAAACTGCCAATAGTTACACAACTTCTCCTTATATGGGAATAAAAATAAAGTTTCAATGTCAATTTTTCGCTTTTAAATTCTATAAGCTATCATCCAGCAGTCATTTAGCAAACAAAGTAAAATTAATGAAAAGTTAGCCTATATAGATCCCACTGCTGGGCCTTACCTTAACTATGAGGAGGTACGAGCCATACTCCACCACGCGGGCTCAGTGCGGATTGGTGAAGGGGTGTCTGTCTGCAAGGCAAGTGACCAACTTTACTGTCAGATGTTATCAAGTGGCCTCTGACTAGGCTTAACGACAATTATTAACAGACATTAGCCGTCACTTAAATGTTCGGAATAGTCACCCATCTAATCACGACCGCGCCGTGGGTTAACTTTGGTATCGCTACCAAAGCGCTGCCACCACTGCGCCACAAGCACCTCTTTTACTGCGCCACAAGCATTTAGCAAATAGGAAAGTATTATTTTTACACAGAATTTGCGTTTATTCAAAGTTACATAAGAAAAATTGCTCCCTCCTAGTTCAACTAAATGACGTTTATAATACAATCAACAACACCTAACTACTTTCTTTGTTCTGACATCTGCTTCCTAATTTTTTAAATCGACAACGACGATTTTAAACGATAGTTTGCGTTGGCAAACTATCGTTACCAAAACCATCGACAGCTGCACATCACTGTTCAACCCTATAATTCCCATGTTAATAAGTCCAACCTTTCGCAGCAGTAACAGTCTCCTGATATATATCGGTCATTAGCAGTTAATGAATAATTTGCTAACGAGTGAACTCCGAGTGTTATTGGCTGAATTATTTCTACCTTTTCTGCGTTCAAATAGCATTTCCCTTAATTGCTGTCTGACTGGTGCTCACTAATTGCTTAAGTTCTGGGATCTCTTGACTCTTCAGTTTAAGTGGTCGACTATTATTAAAGTAAAAATTTCTTAAGACTGTTTTGAACTTCCGCCTGTTCATAATTTACAGACATCGAGCGGAGTTTGTGGACGCTGAAAAAAGTTTGAAGGGTAACTACGACATAATTTGAATTTATTTTTAAGTGCTGTATTAATTTTATCCTCATTAATTATATCGAAACTTGGAAAAAAATAATTACCGGGTAATGTCCTCCTAGCCAAATTTCGAAATTTCAGCCTATCTTAACAGAGTTAGCCAACTGCGCAGGACATATTATAGTGCACAAGTGTGTGCGTAATACACAGGTGCACCCTCTGTTCCTTCACTCTCACAATTCGGTGAGACGGTAGTCCGACATGACCGTAGAGAGATCAGGCGCAGGACCAACAGCTTAACGAGCTTTCAGAGGCACGGAGGTGTTAACACTACCAACTTCGTGACTTCGGGGCTGTGTATGAGTAATTTCAAGACAGAAAAACCCAAACACTCTCGGCCTGACCCGGGATTCGAACCCGGGACCTCGTGGATAGTAACTACCCAGCCTGCTGACCACTAGACCAGTCGATAACCGGGTACCTTATAATTAAATGTACTCTAAAATTCGATGTGCAAGTAGGCTATTAAACTCAGATAATAGGCTTAGAACAAGTCCGCATTAGTAATCTCTACTTTCGCAATTGGGCCTAAGTGTCTAAATTAAAACAAGCATATGTCTTCAGCACAAAACATTTCCGAAAGTTGTACTTACCTGAAAATAACCGCCTTCATCTGCACTTTTCTGTACAACTAATCTCCTTTGTTGCATAAAAAACGCTCTTTTTTTCTACTTGTGTTGTGTCTGTGAATACCACTTGCATTTTCGTCATGTCATCCAAGGAGCCTTGCAAAATCCTAATACCCGAATTCCTCGCTCAAAGCTTTGTCCCTGTGCTAATGTCACGAAATAAGACTAAAACAGTGATATTAAGATAAGAGCCGCCTTTGACGTGAGCTGCGAGGGAGACGATGATGCTAGACGTGTATAGTGCCTCATTGTTCTGTAGTCATTCGCATTTTTAGCTTTCACTAGCGCAGGGCCGCACTTGCAAACTGCAAACCGTTGAGACTGTCAAACAGGACTTCAGCTTTGGCGCATACAAGATACAATTAATTTTACAGCGAACTTCGCTATCACCAACAAAATATGAATGCAAAAATCACATGATATTTCAATGCCTTAAGCCTGTTTCAATAAATTGCATCTTGCCTATTCTTCTTATCGTGTCGATGGTAAAGCAACTTAAATTTGTTGTGCCCAGTAATTGGCGACGCAGATTGCCTTGTCGTTTGCACACATAAGGTCTTCTAGAGAGCAGGAATCAGGGCGTCTATGGTGACCGCTTCGAGGAACATTCGGTTGAAAGTATGCTTACGCTGGGAGCACCAAACACTGCGTTGCCGTGTTTCGGGTGACAGATCTCGGCGACATGCGTCAGTCCAGGAATGTGAGGTCGGCTCTGCTTGTCATTCCGGTGAGTCTCTTGGAGACATAGTATGTCACAATTTGTAATTTTACACAAATCAGCAAGAATTTGCGCTTTATCATCTGAGAACCCTTCGATATTGATTGAAATGACGCACAGAGCCGGCCTAGAGAGTGGACTGCTAGGACCTATTGGAAGTCTTGCCTATGGGCCCAGGTCTCATTAATTGATTTATCTTATTTACTTTATGACAAATGTAACTCCTATGTACCCAGAATTTATATACGTGACTTACTGAAAACATTACATGAATTTAATTTTACCATATACATATATAACAAGGCAATACAATTTACATAAAAGTATCTTACAATTAGCATCCCAGAATTTTAGTCTTCATCCATTTCTGAAATGTAAGGGTAATTTAAATAAAAGTAGATAATTTACTAAAATAAGTTTATATTATTAAGACACATTAAAAAAATAATACTAGGAGATAAATATTGTAACATCCGTTTTATGAAGTCGATTAGTTTTTTTCAATGGAATATTGCAATAACTTAAAATCAACTACAATAACTTATTTAAAATGAAATCTATTTAAAATATTATTTTATAAATTGTTTATGAAAGAGTGAAATGTTATTTTAAAGCTGATCAACAGTCTTATTAACTTCCGGATGCTTTTCTTTGTGAATTCTGACTGCGGAATAGAATTAATAAAAACATTGATAAATTATGATACATTAATAAATAATTTACAGACCATTTTTAACCGTTTTAATCAATAAGTAAATTATATTTATTAAAAGGTCGTCTTTTCCGTTTCCGGTCACGCCATAACAAAACGACAACCGCCCCTCTGGTAGTCAGAATTCACGACATTCGATCTTTGGCTGCAGTGCAAGTAACCCATAATATCCTATTACAATGGACTAGAAGTAATGGTTAAATGTTACTGAATTATATTGTTATTTACTTATGTAAAAAGTGAATAAAAATCATTTGTTATTAATTGGTGTTTGAACTTTTTGGCTATCGCCAAAAGTTCAGAAGTGGGATACGAAAAGGATATACAAAACTTCCTCCCGCGCCTGCTTGTAAACGTAAGTTGAGTTAATATTTTTTTACATTTACCTTTTGAATTTTTATTTTTTATATGTTTGATGTTGATTAGGAAAAAAATGAACCGTTACCTTTTTTTTGGATTTAAACCTTTTAAGCATTTAAATAAGCATTACGAGGCACATGTAGTATTATTTGAATTTAATCATGTGAAGTTTTATTAGCCAGACTAGCTCCAGGCTTTCAGGACATAGCTAATACATTATATAAACCTTAATTTTAACGAAGGCTATGCCCGGAAAGGCAAAGATAGAGGTTAGTAGTTTTTTTTTATATATTTATTTTCTTTTTCGTCTACCTTATTCTCACCTACTGAAAAACATTATTCAGTCTTTTTTCTCTCTCGCTTCTTTTAAATTACGTTGCAAATAGCCGCGTCTTGTTATTCATATGATCCACATATGGTGGCTAAATGGAATCGTCGTATAACCATCCACTATAATTGTAACGGCTTCGAATGCACATTCTAAGCTTTGCGTTTCCAAGTTGCAGAATCATGGACGAAGACGAAGCCCGTGGTCAAGGGCCTAGAGGAAATGCCCGATGTCAAGGGCCTAGAACGCTAAATACCCAAGGTTAAGGGTCGCAATTGATAGATGCTCGAGGTCAAGAGCAGGAACTCATAGATGCCCGAGGTCAGGGGCAGGAGTTGATGGATTCCCGAGGTCAAGGGCAGAAATTGATAGACTCCCGGTGGCAAGGGCAAGGATTGATGGAGCCACAAGTTCAACGGCCAGGACCAAGCGGATACGGGAGCGGAAGGAGTCGACGATCTGAAGAACGGCGGGCCAGGCGTAAACGCAGATATTCGAGTTCATCGTCTGATTCATCGGGTGAGTCGAATAAAACTCAATCAACATCTAAGCGTACTAGAATTTCAGGAAATGATACAAATGCTATTTTAGATAAGTTTCTTTCTATAATTAAGGATGTTAAAAGTACAGAAAAACCTAAATTATCTTTCACTAGTAATGTTAAACCCGAGTTCGATCCCATGACCCGAGAACAGACAATTTTGACGTGGATTAATAAAGTCGAAGAATGCGATGAAATATATAACTGGGATGAGCGAGAAATTATACACTACTCGCTACCAAAATTGTTTGGTCTTGCTAAGTCATGGTATCGGGCTCTTGAGTCAATGAAACATAGTTGGACTGAATGGAAAAAGCTAATCATTGAAAACTTCCCTTGTCGTGAAGACTATGCCGAGCTTCTTACCGAAATGCTGAATAAAAGAGCTCTTTACGGAGAATCTCTAGAACATTATTACTACGCAAATATAAATCTTTTGAATCTATGCAAAATAACCGGTAGGCAGGCGGTAGATTGTTTAATACATGGCGTGGATGATCGAACTGTTAAAATAGGAGCACTGTCGGCACAATTTTCACAACCGGATCAGGTTCTTAAATATTTCAGATCTGTCAAAATAGGCAATACAAAAGAAGGTAATGATAGCGCTAGGAGAAACAGGTTTGAGAAAAATAGTACCACGACCAATAAGCACATTGATCCCAAACTCGGAAATAGTAATCCAAATATAAGATGTTTTAATTGCATAAACCTTTGGTCAAATGCACGAATTGTGGTAGAATAGGACATCAGACTCTAAATTGCGATAGGGATAAAACCAGTGGAATATCTGATAATAGCTCTAATAGTACCCACCCACCAGCGTCATCAACTAAAGGCAAAAAACAGGTTTCGAAGCTTAGTGTCGTATCGGACCAAGTGGAGAAACAAGTACCAGATCATAGTGTCATTTGTAAAACGAATGATAAATACATAATGGAGGCCAAAGTTAATGATAAAACCTTTCAATGTCATATGGATTTAGGTAGCCAATGTTCGTTAATGAGGGAAACTGATGCTAAATCGTTAAACTTAAAACTAATTAGTGACGTGGAACTGCCAATGCTAAGAGGAATTGGGGCGAATTTAGTTCAACCACTAGGCCTTATAGTTACAACAGTTGAGGTTCAAAATATCAAAGAGGTTGTTGACATATATGTGGTCGAGGACTATGTTTTGAATTATCAAGTTTTGCTTGGTCACTCATTTACAGAAAGACCCCACTTAATTATCACTAAAACGCCGCATAAAATAATATTACAAAAGATTCAAAATAATAAGGTCCACCTTATTTTCAAAAATGTTTCAACGATTCCAGTCAACAGCTTACGTGCCGTTACTGTTAAATTTGAAACATTAACAGAAGGCCGAATCTATGTTAACGGTACAATTCGTGGGTCCGAAGGCAAAGAGTACTACCTGTTGCCCGGATAATATAGCGTAGTAGTTGACAGTAAATGTGCTTTGCTCGTTCAAAACGTATCCAATGCAGATATTGTTATTATGGACAACCTACTTATAACTAGAGCTACCAAAATCCATATGACAGCAAACGTTTGTTCAGTTACGATCAGTACAACGGAAGTAGACGACACATTGAACTGTAATCCAAACTTAACGACCGACGCAAGTCCAATTGTCTTTGTGAAGAAGAAAACAGGGGATAAAGACTACCGTGCTTTGAATCGCAAAACCAAAAGGGATCATTATCCTCTACCTCGCATCGAGGATCAGTTGGACTTGCTAGCGGGTAATAATTTGTTTATATCACTGGACCTGGCCTCCGGATATTACCAAATACCTATTGCTGAAAGCTCGCGTCCGAAAACAGCTTTTGTAACCCTGGACGGCCAGTTCGAGTATAATCGAATGCCTTTCGGACTTGTCAACGCCCCTACCGATTTTCAGAGGAAAATGAACAAAATATTGTCAGAGGCCAAAATCAAATATGCTTTGGTCTATATGGATGACATCTTAATACCGTGTAAAGACTTCGATGAGGGTTTAGCTAGACTAAAAAAAGAACTTGGTTTATTGAGAGAAGGCGGATTGACACTTAAAATGAGTAAATGTAACTTTTTCTTTGAAAAGGTTGACTTTCTAGGCTTTGAAGTGAGTTCGAATGGCATACGACCAGGTTCAAGAAAATGCGAAGCCGTTTCAAAATTCCCGAAACCCAAAAATCAGCATGAATTGCGTCAATTCCTAGGTTTGTCAGGTTTCTTTAGAAGGTTTTTTAAAGACTATGGCCTAATAGCAGCTCCCTTAATAGACTTATTAAAAAAGGATATGGGGTGGGTGTAGAGTAAACCTCAAGATAAATCGTTTACGCATATCAAACATTTGCTATCTGAAAGACCATTACTCGCTATGTACGATCCTAAACTTGAGACTCAGCTCCACACCGATGCCAGTAAGAACGGCCTTGCCGGCATCCTACTTCAGCGAAATTGCGATGGTGTTTTTCAACCTATTTCGTACTTTAGCCGCAAAACAACGCCAGAAGAGCAAAAGTACCACTCGTTTGAGCTCGAAACGCAGTTATTGCGTCGCTACATCGGTTCCGTGTCTAGTTAATTGGCATCCCGTTTACCATTCTGACAGACTGCAATGCGCTCAGGTCCACGCTTACAAAAAAAGATCTAGTCCCACGTATTGCCCGGTGGTGGATCCAACTCCAAGAGTATGACTGTACAATCGAATATAGACTGGGGGTGAAAATGGCACATGTAGATGCCCTTAGCCGGAATCCGATTGAAACACATTCGAGTGAGTCGCATGTTCTAGATGTCTTGGCGGTCGAACCGGACCAAGATTGGATAGCCACCGTACAATCCACAGACGAAGAAATTAATAGGATCAAAAATATCCTTAGTGATTCTAATAGCGAGCAAATAGTCGATATTCACCAAAATTTTAAACTTAAAAATGGTCGCGTTTATCGTGTTGTAGGAAAAGAATTGATATGGGTCGTACCTCGTGGAGCACGATGGCAAATTTTATAGAAAAACCACGATGTAGGACACTATGGTTATGAAAAAACGCTTGATCGCATTAAACAGCATTTTTGGTTCAAACGTATGAGGCGGTTTGTTAAAAAATACGTTGCTGCTTGTTCGGAATGCGCTCATCACAAGGCACCGGGTGGGAAGCGTGAGGGGGAACTGCATCCTATAGAGAAATGCAGTGTGCCGTTTCACACTATCCACGCTGACCACTTGGGTCCATTCATAAAAAGTAAATCTGGAAATTGATATTTACTGGTGGTGATCGATGGTTTTACCGAATTCATCAATATCACACCTGTCAAAAATACAAAATCGATTACTACCATTAAAGTATTAAAGGATCATATTAGCTTCTTTGGAGTTCCGACACGCCTTATATCCGATAGAGGATCGAGTTTTACTAGCAAAACATTTAAAGACTTTATATCTGAATATGGAATAAAACATATCCTTAATGCCGTCGCAACTCCAAGGGCTAACGGTCAAGTGGAGCGATTAAACAGGACAATAACAGAAGCATTAGCTACCTCAAATCACGATAAAGACGAGAAAACTTGGGACGAGCGCATTCGAGACATTCAAATAGGACTAAATACTACGGTTCATAAGACTACCCAAAAATCGCCATCTGAGCTCTTATTCGGCTTCAATATAAATCACAGAACCCAAGGAATATTAAGCACTATATTAAACGATACCCTAAACGTTGTTCCAACGGATGAATTAGAATCTTTTAGAGATGAGGCCACAAAACGAATTCAAATACAGCAACAGAAAGACATAGAGCGTTACAACAAACACAGAAAACCAAGCAGAAATTACAAAGTAGGTGATCTAGTCCGGATCGAGAGAAAGGTTCCACATGATGGTCAGTCGCAGAAGCTAGTTGTAAAATATCAAGGCCCCTACCGCATTATTAAAGTGCTAGAACATGATAGGTTTGTAGTAGAGGATACACCTCTGTCACGCAAAAACGGCCGACGTTATGAGGGAATTGTAGCTATAGATAAAATTCAGCCATGGATGAGCTTTGACAGAGATTTCGGTAGTGGCTCGAGCGATGGGGGAGATGACAATGAGTTAGCGGATGATGATGAGTCCAGTGTGCATGACTTTAATAAAAAAGATATTAATGATGATAAACAATAAAATGTTCTTACTAAGTAATTCATTCAATGTACCTAATATCACAGGTTCTAACCTGTTAGCATTATATTTTATAATCAGATAAAAAGTGTATGTTGTTATATTAACTTATTTTTGTTCCTAAGTCTTGTTATTACAGTTTACTTTGTTTAACTCTCCTTTGAAATACGCAAAGGGACTCGCTTTTTACAGGAAGGCCGAGCTGTAAGGGTAATTTAAATAAAAGTAGATAATTTACTAAAATAAGTTTATATTATTAAGACACATTAAAAAATAATAATAGGAGATAAATATTGTAACATCTGTTTTATGAAGTCGATTAGTTTTTTTCACTGAAATAATGCAATAACTTAAAATCAACTACAATAAATTATTTAAAATGAAATCTATTTAAAATATTATTTTATAAATTGTTTATGAAAGAGTGAAATGTTATTTTAAAGCTGATCAACAGTCTTATTAACTTCCGGATGCTTTTCTTTGTGAATTCTGACTGCGGAATAGAATTAATAAAAACATTGATAAATTATGATACATTAATAAATAATTTACAGACCATTTTTAACCGTTTTAATCAATAAGTAAATTATATTTATTAAAAGGTCGTCTTTTCCGTTTCCGGTCACGCCATAACAAAACGACAACCGCCCCTCTGGTAGTCAGAATTCACGACATTCGATCTTTGGCTGCAGTGCAAGTAACCCATAATATCCTATTACAATGGACTAGAAGTAATGGTTAAATGTTACTGAATTATATTGTTATTTACTTATGTAAAAAGTGAATAAAAATCATGTGTTATTTGAACTTTTTGGCTATCGCCAAAAGAAAGTAAACACATTTAGGTGTAAATAAATAAACAGTAAAATATTGTTGTATTTAAAACTGCGCATTTCTTGTGTTTGTACACTGAAATCCGAGTACGAATTCACAAGAAAGCTGCTTCATAGCTCAGTGGTTTCTTATGTGGTTACATTGTAACTGAACCGCAGTCAGTCTGAGCTACTCGTATCTTTGTGGCGAATCTTTTTGCAACGTCTACATTCATCCTCCCACATTTATTTAAATTAAAACCTGAAATGCAGTGCGGATTAGTTCAAATCCCTACGTACGGGTCTGGACTCGCGCCCGTCGCGCCGTATGGTTTTTTGGGACGTCAAACGGTATAAGTACACGGTCCTTCTTTTTCTTTGCTTCCTTACTGCGTTTTTTAACTTTTACTTGGGAATTTTATTTTTCGCGCTCAAGTTGAAGTGAGGAAATGTTTGGTAATGTTGGGAATATTATGCTATTTTGGAAAGTTAGCCCGTTTCTATAAATACTAACCCGGCTTTTATTCTTTAAGAAATACTTGCATTAACATTTTGGAAAAAGCACTTTCAATACGAGTTTCTCTTTGATAACACCTACAGCTACCTATTAATTGTATACTTTTACTGTTTCTGATAAGATACTTATGAAAGTTTAAGGATTGTAAAGGAAATAAGGGTACAAATCATTAAATACGATACGAGGTAGATGAACATCGAACAATTTCAAAAAAAATAATTCCTACTATTTTGCTAATAAAAACTGTATGCAAAAAGGACAACCAATAAGCAATTTAATATTTTCATTGCCTGATATTCCCGTTGTTCAAACAGAAATTCCTAAAAACGTATAAAAGATGTGGATATGGAAATAAAAAGCTCGTATTTTCGAAGCCAGTAGTTGTCGCTGGGGAAATTATGGCTATATTCGCGGGAGCACCGAATTTCCTGGTGTTTTCAACGTGCTCCACGAAATGTTGAAATTCACCAATGTTTTCACATTAATGTGTTTTCAATTTAACTGTTAAAAGTATTTAAGGTTAGGTGTTTACTGATAACCTGAAGATTTACCCCCGTAATAATGAATTTGACATTGCTACAACACTTGATATAAGACGGTTATTGTGGAATTAATGACAAATTAGCCATCTCATGATACAGCGTTATGTTTTTACATTGCTACGAGTACATGTAATATAACACTTTATTATGTTATAATCAAGTGTTATAATCAAATTTGTCAAAATCATTATTAGTAAGGGGGTTTATGTCTAACTTATATTTTTAAGAAGTAGTTTTATATATCAAACTGTTTATTTATCAGTTGCAATGATACAAGTCGAACAAACTAGCGCAAAAACGCAAACGGCCAGATAGCCGGCCCGTATCCATAGTCCATACCCATTGTTTCTTTAAACGACGCCAATAAAAATGCAAATGCTCTCTATGTGTTCTGTTGCCACGAATTGAATGGAAAACGAGTTTATCTTGTAGTTTTAACACGGCTGCTTTTATTTATTCCCGGGCCTGATGTAAATGTTTGCTATTTAAAGAGATTAGTTTTCTTTGTTGTAACATAAGTCCGATTTTATCAATGTTGTTAGGCGACGAATTAAGATACACTTCCTAATTATTTAGATAGAAACTGTAAAACGTTACCTACTGACACTTGAATTTTAGGTAAATTCATAGAGAAGACTGTTACAAGATCATTAATTATTTAGTTAATTTAACGAAATAATATTGTAACATCTCATAAAACACAAACTAGGAGGCCTTATTCGAGGCATATTAAGAAATAAATACATATTGCCTAAAATCTCTAAAAAACCTACTCCAAACGTAACTAGTTCAAATAACAGTCATTTTCTTTAATCTGAACTGATAAACTTTGGTACTATATGCGATACAAATCCACTTTTATCATCAGTAACTTTAAATGTATTTCAAGTGAACAAAATCTAATTTTATTTGCCGCCGGATGATCCGCCCCTCTCGGTGTTTGAAGAGTTCATAGGAAATAGTTTTACAGAAGCCAGCAGCTGATTCAACATAAAACAGAATCTTATTTAATGCCGCCCTGCCCGCTAAGAGAGTCGTCTTAAGCTAGTGCTCACTTGGTATGGAGAACACTTTCAAAACTTAACTTCACCTATTTTTACTCAACTCTCTTTTGAATGGGTTTGCCTCTTCCTGCCATACTTTGATTTAACAAGATCCAGTTAATAACTCTTTTGTACAATTTTCCACGACAAACGTCTCACATTTCCAACATTTATAATATTTTATCATGTGTTTTAATCAATATGTAAATCACGTGATACATTAAAAATGTTTGTATAATTTACTTGATGCTTCTTAGAAACATATCACACCTCTTTTTCCCGCCACATTCAAAAGTTTAAAATATCCTATAAATTAATAAGATAAAGATTAAAAACAATATGGACTTTAGGTGGAACTTGCACCCACAACCCTAAGCGCATGCAAATAAATATCTTAAATTATAAAATGTAAACCAAAATTATTAAAAGAAAAAACTGTTGAAAAGTTATTTTAAGAAAATCATCAAATTGTGTACGACAGTAAGAAAAAAAATACGTTTTCCTTCTCTATACTACCTTGAAGTCAATCCAGCAGAAGGATTGAAAGGAGTTTATAAGAAGCTCATAGCATGTTGCGGTTCGCAGGGGAGGTGGGGTACCCGGATCAAATTAAATTGAAGACTAAGCGGGAACCGGGCGAAGTGACCGGCCCGGTTTATAACTAAGGGTCTGTTCAAACGCGCATCTGCTAAGGTTCGACTAAACAAAACTTGCGATATTTTTGTAGGGTCAAAAAAAATTAAGTCCTTAACTCCATTTTCTCATGATTGCATGAATGGTGGCATGAAAATTAATAAGTACCTACCTACTCTTAAAAGTCATACAAACTTATACACATACACATCTCTCTATAATAAGTAGTACCTAAATTACTTGCATAAGCAAATAGTTATCAGCTAATATAACGTGCGGGTTTGCTCATTTTTGGTTTCAAAAATGGTTTTTATACTATTATTACTCAAAAATATAAATATTATCAATTTGCCTTTATGAATAAAAGTAAGAACATCGACTTGAAAAAAAATGCGACTCCGTACCGCGATATTAAAGAGTGAAGCAGGGTTCAAGCCTGATTGTGTGAGATAATAGGGTTACAATGGCGGCCGATCGGCTTACTTTGGTGTGAGTGGGTGCGTGAGAAGATCGTGTATTTACGACGATGACTAGTTTACTTTGGTGCTTTGAGTGGGTGCGTGAGAAGATCGTGTATTTACGACGATGACTAGTTTACTTTGGTGCTTAAGTTTTAATGTAGGCGACACGAAGTCTATATTTTTCTTCACGTCAGTGAGTAAAAAATGAGGGCAGTACAGTTTTTGGGCCCTACTAGCGCTTCGAGAGAAGTCACGGACAATTTGGCAAGTGCTGAAAAAGTTAATGTAACCACATTTTGTCTTCGGTTATAGGTATAGAAGTTCAGGTTTCCTTGTTTTATGCTATCTTCCATTTGCTTGCATCTCGCACTTCTTCTGAACAAACCCTTTGGGTCAACTAGCACCTGACTACGAATTGTATTCTGGGGCCCTACTCCGGTTGACGATGTCCAATTTTTTAGTATAGCCATCACGCTGGTTTGCGTTGTCATTCTAGCGTGGGTGACAGGGACGGCTACATTCGAAAATATGAATATCGTCGACCGGAGTAAGACTCCTGAAACGACCGCAAACGATTGCACGCGATACATACACAGGGCTGCCGACTGACCCACATCTCCCGAAATAGGCTTTTGGATGACATAACCGCATTGGATGGCATGCGTTTTGCGTCCCTTTATTGTTGGCGGAGTTTTAAATAGTGTTGTTTAATATATTTCACTGTCAATATCTATGGCTCAGTTGTTGTTTATAGTGTCACTAAGTGTTAACACTATCGATAGCAACAAAATACGAGTATTACGTTAACACAACGTTGTCTGCGTTATTTCAAGACGAAACACCCCAAACTTTTTCGGCCCGATCCGGGATTCTTTAGAGTTTTAGAGGTTGACTATCGATGAGTTAAACTATCGATCGCTTTGCAACCCTAGTTTTGACCACGCGTAGTGACAGAAGATAAAACAAATACAATATTAAAAGGGTAGAGGTTTCAGCCATAAATTCTGTCACCTACTAAAGGCGGATAGAGAGTGCTAAATAAAATAGCAGATTGCACCAAGAATGTATGTACCTAATGCGAAAAGTATGTATCGTAAACTAAAGAAAATAGAAGTTATATTGATTAAGGTTCTGTGTACAATATAAAATAGCCCCAAGCTGTAGGAAAACTGAAAAATGTTCTACCATGAATCGAGTTAAGAATCAATGAAACTTACGACTTACGATCACTTCTACGACACCATCTTACTGTGACAAACGTCAAAAATCTGTTTGCGTTTTTAGTGTACTTAAAAAAACCCTTATTCGTGGTTATAATAAGCATATTATTATAAGCAAACAAGGTTGTGCAACTGAGCGTACAGCTACATAGGTTTTCAATTTCATAGTTTTATCTCAAGCAACCGCACTGGTTTGTTTACAATTATAAATACTTTCTGCAAAAATTAAACAGTTGTACAAACAAATGGCTGCATTATCTACCAGTCAACTAAATAGGCTTTATTTATAAAAGGTACAGGCTGCCAACCGTACCAAATCCTTGTTTAAAATTAAGTACTAACATTGGTTTTAAGTTTATTGTCTACTAATAAAATGGACCTTGTAGTCTTAAATAAATAAATTGAATTTGAATATGTGCAAGAGAACATAGAGAGAAGTTTTCACGGGAGTTGAATGAGTTTACAATTTCTCATTGTAAAAAAGGTTTACATTTTACTGTTTCCATTCTTGAGTGGCTGCAACCATTTTCTAGCATTTATTTGTTTCCGATCTAAAGGCTAAGCTAAGGTTGAGATTCGCAATCTTTGTGTTGGCTTAAAAGACAAAGCGAATCGTCCAAACGGAACTTTAGTGCTATTGTTGTTTTTCAGTCCTTCTGTCCGTGGAAGGTTTTGATTTTCTATTTGAACAAGGGATTTTGCTCATGACGTTTTGAATTGGAGCCAATATCCGTTTAACAAGCTTAAATGGTGAAATAAAACTTTAAACGATATGTACTAGTATTCGTACTTATATTATATAAGCTCTGTCTAAACTAAATTAACTCCGTCTGTCCATCTATTTCTTACGCCTAAACCTGATAAGGAGATATTTTGAAATCCTAAGTACGATAAAGAAGACAAAAGATCCTTTATTTTAGAAATCCTTTAACGTAAGTGTGAAAAATTTGCGTGTGAAATTGCTGGGAATAAACCGATTAAAATAAAATTGAAAAATGTGAACAGTTTATTTCAAGGGCACACGTTAACGTGTTCATTTTATTTAGTCACATTATGTGATTGCGTGTACGTGAATTGTGTTATTAATTGTAAAAACCAGTGCCCGAAAACCCGAAAATTTCACACACATACTTACATCTCATTCTGATCACAAAATTGTAATTTAATTCATTCAAAACTTTGTCAAGTCATTACCCTCTTGCGCTTAACCAGCTGATAGTCCAGTAGTGTTCTGTTTCTGATAAAATTAAATAAACGCGAGCAAGTTAGGGTTTGTAATGAATATTAATGGGGAAACTCTTGGAATCAGGCGTGACACGGGCCGTGAGCGGGCCTAGTATAAATCACGCTTAGTACGCTCCTCTTGCTACCCTGTATCTACCTTGAGGCGATAAGAGGATGTCAAATGCGAAAAATCTCACTACTTACGTTAACATTTGAGATAAAGAGTGAAATAAGGATGTATAGCAGTATGCAGTTGGGACAGAAAAGTGCCGAAGTAAGTTGCAAAAGCAAGTGCAAGTAAGTACTTGATCTAGTACTTGTATCACGAAACAATGGTGCCATGGTGGTACCATCCAGACCCGACACAATATAGAAAATATGGTTTCTATATTGTCTCGACCAGGGATCAAACCTGGGTCCTCAGAGATGGCGATAACATGAAAAGAGGCGGGCGAACCATAGGGGTAGTAAATAAAATATACTTCGATCCTTTTTTAGTAAGTACAATATACATGACACAAAAAAGTTTTAAGTGGAAACTCCAAAGTTCTTGCATCCAGTGAAGATATAATTTTATTGTAAATTGTAGAGCTAATGAAGACAAATCGATCAACTTGAGAGCCTTTTCTGCTATAACATTTTTCTTGTTCATCGGACTTGAAAACCTTGAACCGTGGGAAAAGCAATTTTTCATCGATGTCAGGGCTTGCACGGTGTGGCAGCGATGCTATATCGGAAGAATAACACAAACAACACGAAATAAATGCTTTAACTAGGCTTAAAACAAAAAACCGGCCAAGGGCGTTGTTACCCCTTGGGTACCTACCTTAAAAATGTATACCTAGATTTAAGATACATTTTCTGGCATGTCTCCCGTACTGAATGTTGATACAGACTTAGTAATTAATTTCATTGCAGGGTTTTTCTAAATATACAAAATTAATTTAAAAAAAATATTATAAAAAAAACATTTTCAAATCCGTACAAAAATGCCAGCGACACTGTATGTCTGTGATAACCAATTAAAGAAGACCTCACTTAGCATAAGAGCGATGCGTTGTTTAAGCAACTTATCAGCCGTTAGGAAAAGTTGTTGCAGATTTCTTGGGTGGGCACCTCCTTTTAACACTGGTTTGAGATAAGCAAGTTTTATTCTCATGACGTGTAGTGTTAATCGCTTCAAGTGTCAAGCATCGAAACATCATACATCTCGTTGTAGCTCCTTTTTGGTGAAAAAAAACCCTAATAGTGTAAATACCCAGATACCGCTTTGCTGGCACTGTGTAGGAGGACTAAATGGTTAGGTAAAAGAAAAGAAAAAGCAACGTGAGTTAGCTTACCTAATAACTTCAAAGTCATACTATTATTATGAATCGATTTATTATTTGGCAGCCATTTTATGAAGCTGTTTAATGAATGAACCTTTTTGTTTCGGTAATAACTCCGTGTTATATAATGAAAGTAATAGGTTCAATAATAAACCGAAACAAAGCCTCTATAAGTTAGTAAGTAACCGCCTCTAAGGTGTGCCCACGGGCAGGGTTTTGCGAAAATTCGAACGACTGTTGAGCACAATAATAACTAATCCATCTTTGACAGAATAACATAGGGTTAAAAATCTAGACTAATCTAGATCGATTTTTCAGAAACGGCTTTAAATAGACTAGACTAATCTAAGACGATTTTTCAACCCTGATAATCCCCACATACTAAATTTCCCGCATACTAAATTTTAGCAAGATCTCTAAAGCCGTTTCCGGGATCTAAATATATATATATATATATATAAATATTTATACCTATATATATTATTAGCATTCCTCTGTATGACTTATTTTATTTTTGCTGGTTCCCCCACCAAAGCCTATAAATACGGCTGTAGTGGCTCCGGCAAGTCCATTTGCCTGAGCGACTCCGAGCGGTGAGGTTGGTGGTTTGGTGATCGGCGCGATTTATTGTAAGTCATACCCACTTATTGTTATTTTTACGTTCGTTATAATTTTTCTGATTTGTAAAGTGGTTTTTCGTATGTTTTTGGTTGCTTGAATTATTGTTAGTTTACTGTTTACTTTTGAGTTCCAAATAAATTATTTAGGTTGTTAAAGTTGTTTTTTTTTAATGAGCTTCGCTTCTGATTGCTAAAATCAGAAGTGGGATTCACCTGTGCTCACATTTGGCTATTTAAGAGGGTAAACATTTTTATTTTGTTACTTTGAAGTCAAGCAACCAGAAACTTGTTTTCGATAATGCCACGAGTGTCGCGTTCTTGCGAAAGATCAGATTCAGGCGGTACGCCACGCCGGAGGGCAAGGCGCAGCCGTAGCAAATCGCGTCGATCAAACCATAAGCCTCGTTCGCGGTCGCGTCGTCATAGGTCTCGTTCGCGATCGCATCGCAATAGATCTCGGTCTCGTGTTCGCTATAGATCTCGTTCCTATGCTCGCGGTAATTCCGTTAAGCAGGCTTTAGGCTCAATTATAGCGCGATTAAATGCAATCGAAGAAAGCAACACGAGTATGTCGCCCAACCCGTTTCCCCCTAACCGCGTCAGTACGCCTAGTCCTAATAAAGACCCCCCATCAGTTACTCAAGCTCTCATGGACGCCCTTATGGCAATTAACCGATCAAAACCGCACAACTATTATGTGTCGAATTTTGACCCGGCTGTTAACGACTTCGAGATTTGGTGCGACGAAGTGGAGCGTGCTAGGCTAGCGAATAGGTGGGATGATTTAGAATGTCTATCTCGCGTCGCGAATTGCCTTAAAGGCGATGCCAAGTCTTGGTTAAACGATTGGACTACAAATGATCGTTCCTGGTCCAACTTTGTAAAAGAATTTAAGTCTCTTTGTCCGCGAAGAATATATTACGCTCAGACGCTTTTTGAGGTTATGAACACGTCGTCGGATATATTTCCTACCTATGCCGAATATGCCCGCCGGTCACTGTTACGCCTACAAATAGTAAAGGGCATTAGTAAGGAACTCATGGTGCAAATAGTGATTCGTGGTATAAGCGACGCACAAGTGAAGGCAGCAGCCGCAAATGCTAACCTCACGACGGAAAACTTAGTTTCGTTTTTAGCCATATATGTCAAGCCTAGCCGTAGCAAATTTGAAAATAACCGTCTACCCCCCAATGCGTCACGCAAACGGAATGTTGATAGGTTCGATAGTAAGTGTTTTTCCTGCGGCCAAACTGGACATATCAGTGTTAATTGCCCTAAAAAGACTAAGAACCCCGGGAATTCAAACGTCACGTGCACTTTTTGCAAAAAGACCGGACACAGGGAAAAAGATTGCTTTGCTAAAGCCCGATGGGAGGGCCAAAATAACAACCAACGTAAGATTAACCTCTGTAAAGAGCTCTCGAGCTCCACTACTAATAATGACGTATGCACGGCCGTGATACAGGGCGTACCGGTCGATGTTTTGATAGATAGTGGTGCGCTTAACGTATCACTGATATCGTCAGATGTTCTTAAGTATTTTTCCTATGCGCGGCGACAAATTCATTGCGTTCTAAAGGGAATTAGCACTAACGAGATTATTGCTAAAGAGTGTGTCAGACTAACCGTCGAGTTTAGTGAAATCGCGTTAGATGTTGACTTTGTCGTTGTACCGGCATCATGTATGAATACACCCATAATTATTGGTACTGACGTTCTTAATAGGGATGGCGTTACGTTTGTTAGAACCAAGGATAGGCAGTACTTGACTCACTCCTCTAGTACCGTCTCAAAAGTTAACTCGGTCGATATTGAACAGCCTACTAAAATAAATACGCCTCTTCAAGGTGACGAGCTCATTTCACTTCTGTCTGTAATAGACGACTTTTCGTCATTTTTAATATCGGGCACCGCTACTACAACGGTAACTACGGGCAAAATGCACATAAATTTGACTAGCGATGTTCCCATAGCTTATCACCCTTACCGCTTATCTTACCAAGAAAAGCTTAAGGTACGCGAGATTATTAAGGACCTACTCGACAAAAATATTATTAGGGAATCGAACTCTGAGTACGCTAGCCCCATCATTCTGGTAAAAAAGAAGGATGGCGCCGACAGGATGTGCGTTGACTTTCGGGCACTCAACCGCATCACGGTTAAAGACAGATATCCGCTTTCGCTGATCGAGGATCACATTGATCGCCTTGGATGCTCGAAATTCTTCACCAGCCTGGACATGGCGTCAGGCTTTCATCAAATACCGATTGATGAGGGCTCAATACATAAAACCGGCTTTGTAACCCCGGAATCTCATTATGAGTACCTGAAAATGCCTTTTGGCCTTTGTAATTCTCCGACCGTATATCAGCGCATTATCAACAATACACTTCGAAAGTTGATCGAGGCAGGGCACGTTCTAGTATACATAGATGACGTCCTCATACTTAGTATGACCATAGAATCGGGTATCAAGTTGCTTCGCGAAGTCCTAGATACGCTTACCGCAGCTGGTTTCTCAATCAACCTTCGAAAGTGTTCGTTTCTTGGCACCGAAGTAGAATACTTAGGCCGCGTCATTAGCCATGGTCAGGTTAGGCCGAGTCCCGGTAAGATTGAGGCCCTAGTTAACACGCCCATTCCAACCAATGTCAAACAAGTGCGCCAATTCCTAGGCCTAGCCGGTTATTTTAGGCGCTACATTAAAGACTACGCGACAAATACTGCATGTATCTCACGTCTTACGAAAAAAGATGTTAAGTTTGAATGGGGAACTGAACAAGATGAAGTTCGCCAATATCTTATAAAACTTTTAACAAGTGAACCAATACTTGCAATTTTTGACCCTAAACTACCAGTAGAACTTCACACGGACGCGAGTAGTGCGGGTTACGGTGCCGTTCTCATGCAGGTTCATACTGATGGTAGCAGACGAGTGGTAGCCTATTTCAGTAAGGTCACCCAGGGCGCGGAATGCAGGTACCACTCGTATGAGTTAGAGACACTTGCGGTCGTCAGGGCATTGCAACATTTTAGGCACTACTTGGTCGGCGTGACCTTCAAAATTATAACCGACTGCAATGCTCTGAAGGCCACAGAGCGCAAAAAGGACCTCCTCCCACGAGTTGCTCGCTGGTGGATTTATCTGCAAGATTTCAGCTTCACCATTGAGTATAGGAAAGGTGCCATGATGGGCCATGCAGACTATTTGAGCAGGAATCCACCATCGATGCAAATCAACCACATTGACAGACCTTTGAATTGGGCTCAAATGGCTCAAAACGCTGATAATGAAACTCAGGATTTGATCCAAAAGTTGAACGATGGCCTTTTGGACTCAAGTCGCTACGTATGTCAAAATGATTTTCTTTATTACCGATATTCACCAACAGGTGAAGAGTCGCGTCTGTTATGTTTTGTTCCAAAAGATCACCGGCTCAGCTTGTTGCGCATCTTTCACGATGAGCATGAACATATAGGTGCAGATAAAACACTTGATCTCATACTAAAACATTTTTGGTTTCCTGGCCTAAGGTCATTTGTCCAAAAGTATACCTCACATTGTCTTATTTGCATTTCCAAAAAGCGAGTTCCTAGAGCCCCGTTTCAGCCCATAACATAAAAGGGAAAAGTCAGATGTACCATTCCACACTGTCCATACTGATGTGTTAGGACCGTTACCTGAATCGAATGGCTATAAGTTTGTAATTATTATTGTAGATTCGTTTACAAAATACTGCTTACTTTTCCCTATGTACCGTCAAGACACCGATGAACTTAAACGTGTTTTTAATGAAGCCATTTCATTGTTCGGTGCACCCAAATTAATAGTTTGTGACAGAGGCCGCATGTTTGAAGCTTCCAGCTTCACAAACTGGATATCCGAGTTAGGATGTGACATCCACTACATAACGCCAGAAATGCATCATGCTAATGGGCAGGCTGAGCGTTATGTACGGACAGTCCTCAACCTGATTCGGGTTGAACGTCATAATAAACGCACAACTTGGTCTGAGGCTTTACGTAAAATTCAATTAGTTTTAAATGTAACAAAACAGAAAACTACTCAAGTTTCCGCTTTGTATTTTCTAATTGGTACACATGCGACCACTCCTGTTATTCGTGCGTTAGTCCGAGACGTGGCTATTGAGAACAGTAGTCCTAATCACGAGGCACTGCGCGAGATGGGCAGAAACCGAGCCAGGGACTTGTTCAAGAAAAACCAAGAACAGCAAGACTCTCGCGTCAACCGTCACCGACACCCTTCACGTGTTTTCAAGCTGAATGATCATGTCTTCGTCATCAAGTATTCCCAATCCACGGGAAAGCTAGATCCTGGCATGAGAGGCCCTTACCGTGTGGTAAAGGTCTTACCCAGTGGGCGCTACGAGTTGAAGCTTCTAGGTGGTGCACGAGGCAAGACCACCCAAGCGGCGGCACAATATATGGTGCCCTGGAAAGGAGAATGGTGCCCTGAGAGTTGCGCAGCATTCTTTGAGAGTAAGTTTTATATGGTTGTTGTCTAACAATTGTATGTTGCAGCTTATTTGGCTACGTGCATGCATGTCGTACATCCGACTGGTGCGTGTGTGTGTGCGCGTGAGGCGAGGTGGAAGTCGACCACGCCTATCAAGACTGGCAGCCGGCGTGATCAGCGGTGTCAGATTGAGCATGCATCAAGGATGCCTCTGCCTTGCAGACGCATTTTTCAATGCGTAGGGGCTTCGGCCTTGCAGACGCATTTTTCAATGCGTAGGGGCTTTGGCCTTGCAGACGCATTTTTCAATGCGTAGGGGCTTCGGCCTTGCAGACGTATCTTTTGATGCGTATGGGCATTAGCCCTGCAGACGTATTTTTTATACGTGTCACGTTTGCTAACGTCCTGAGTTTGTTTATAACGAGTAAGCAAGTTCATTGATTGAATGACGCACAGATGGAAGAATGTGTGTAAGATATGTGAATTTGAAAGATTTAGGCGACTGTAGACAAGTGTGGACCATTGAAAGAGGGCCTTGTGTGTGTGATGAATGAAAGAATAGGCATATGCTTTTATTGCGGTGTCGTAACCCTTGTTTTATTAACAGGCAACGAGGGTGAAAATGGTGACAGCCAGGCAGGTCCTTCTGCCGTACGCGCAGACCCCGAGGGCCCACCAGCCACACGCGGGGAGACGGCTGAAGACATACTTCGGGCCGACCTGGCCCTCAGCGAGGACGATGACGCCGAGGCCTCCACCTCCTGCTGAAACTACTCTTGAGGGTGCAGCCGAGGACGGCGCACGATCAGGATAGGCCGTATTAGCATTCCTCAGTATGACTTATTTTATTTTTGCTGGTTCCCCCACCAAAGCCTATAAATACGGCTGTAGTGGCTCCGGCAAGTCCATTTGCCTGAGCGACTCCGAGCGGTGAGGTTGGTGGTTTGGTGATCGGCGCGATTTATTGTAAGTCATACCCACTTATTGTTATTTTTACGTTCGTTATAATTTTTCTGATTTGTAAAGTGGTTTTTCGTATGTTTTTGGTTGCTTGAATTATTGTTAGTTTACTGTTTACTTTTGAGTTCCAAATAAATTATTTAGGTTGTTATAGTTTTTTTTTTAATGAGCTTCGCTTCTGATTGCTAAAAATATATATATAGGTATAAATAAATTTACAAGAATTGCTCGTTTATAGGTATAAGATATGGTTTTATGTTTGGGAAAACGAGTGTTTTCAAGTTTCCATGCGTTTTTCTTTCGTAATTGTTCGATGCAGATTTAGATCGCTCGATCGATCGATGCGTAAGACGTCGGACTAAAGAAACTTAGAAGAAGTATGTTCGAATCTCGTTTGGTGACAAAAAAAATTTTTCCTTTGTTTTTTTTTTATAACTTCAAACAAGACTTAACTTAAGGATTATAAAGCTTTTTTTATTAAATAGTAGTAACCGAGCAAAGCTCGTTCGCCCACGTACTATTAGTTTAACCCATTGGCAGCCGCTGTACTCAAGCGAGTACAGTGTTGAAAATCATACATTTATTACGTAATTTAATAAAAATGTGAATATCAAGAGCTAAATAAAGGGTAATTACTGTTTTGTACCCAGATTGCCAGAATTTTAATAAAATACTGATTTGTATAAAAATATTGTATTTCATAAAAACATCTTTTTGTTTTATAATTAAGATCACTGACTTCATTTTAAGTTCGAGTCTCGGTGCATTGTTATTAGTTTCGCGTTAGCTGTTAATGGGTTAACAATGATATAGCAGGTAAGTATTTTTTACTAATGGTAAGTAATTGAGTGAATGTCCCCCGCTACCTCAGTTTGCTATGAGGTTTAGTGGTATGCCAAATTTTTGTTCCCTATTGAAGTCAACAAAAAATCTAGTTCGAAATTTAGGAATCAATACGACTTTCAAAAAAAATAGATTTTATATGTGCTAGCCGGCGACATGTTTCCCTAGCTAGCACATACAGTGCTGCCAAACCGGTGAGATCAGGACTTTTTATTTATGCCTAGAAAGTTTTGCATAATGAGTGCCAGAAAACTCCAAAAAACTGATTATCACAATTAAGAACTGTAAGAACTACGAGCATTAAACTTTGTGCTAGCTGGCGACCCGTGTCTTCAGCCGTCCGTGTCAGTGTGTTCATGTCTTAAGATATGAACCATAAATATGTCATTGGTAATTGTGGTGATACAGATGTGCTAGCTGAAGACACGGGTCTCCAGCTAGCACAAAGTTTAATGCTCGTAATTCCTACTGTTGTTAATTGTGATAATCAGTTTTTTGGAGTTTTCTGGCGCTCATTATAATAAACTTTCTAGGCATAAATAAAATCACCGATTTGGCAGCACTGTATGTGCTAGCTAGGGAAACGTGTCGCCGGCTAGCACACATACAATGTCTTTTTATATGAAAGTCGTATTGACTCCTAAATTTCGAAGTGGATTGTTTGATGACTTCAATAGGGAACAAAAATTTGGCATACCACTAATTCTTATAGCAAATTGAGGTAGTGGGAGACATACACGTAAGTAATTTAGATTTTCAGTTCTGACACCTCTCAGTTTGATCATATTTTTTTTTCTGTCACAGTCTTAACAAGTCGAACAGACAACTATTATCGAGTTACAGTAAGTAAAGGCCACTACAACAATTAGTGGTTTTAGATAGACATTCGCTATAACCAACTATCAATTCAAATATTAGTACAGTGGCTCCGCATATTAATTATGCACACAATTCATTATTAATAACGTAAACATAGCAAATCTCGTTAGCGGGCCAATCCGTTTATTCAAAACAGTTCTGTGTTTGTTTAAGTATTCTATTCCGAGTTAGTTGTACTAAGTCGTGTGTCTATTTCGGAGTAGATACGTTTTTTTAAAGAAACATGCAGAAAATTACATAGCTGAAGGTATTTAATACCTGTTTCAGGGTGGATTTTTATGGCAAGCTCTTTGATTACATTTAGGAAACTGTAACAGTGCTGTAAAATAATGTTGGTGTAATGAACGTTGGCAGCTATTTAATCCAGTTCGAAAGTTTTAAACGCAGCTTAACCAAGCAGCGAATGGAACTTTTTAGGGTTCCGTACCCGAAAGGTAAGAACGGGACCGCAGCGAATGGAACTTTTTAAGGTTCCGTACCCGAAGGGTAATAACGGGACCCTATTACTAAGCCTTCGCTGTCTGTCTGTCTGTCCTGTCTGTCTGTCACCAGGCTGTATCTCATGAACTGTAATAGCTAGACAGTTGAAATTTTCACAGATGATGTGTTTCTGTTGCCGCTATAACAACAAATACTGAAAACAATAAAATAAATATTTAAGGGGGGCTCCAATGCAACAAACGTGATTTTTTTGCCATTTTTTGCTCGATATTAGGCAAAAGGTTGACGCTTAAAATATTTACAGAATATTATGTTGTATTTCATTTTCCCTAAAATAATATAAATAAAAATTAAATTCAAAAACTAAAACCCGACTACTGAAAAATCACGCTCTAAAAAGTATGTTACAAGAATGTGGGATGTTCGAAGGATAGCCGTGGTCATATGCCACTTACTTCAACAAACAACAGATTTTACGGGAAAGAGTCATACGACCATGGATGAATAAACAAAAGACTTTTAAATAATTTTCATAATTAGAATCACTATCACCTTGAAATCATACCAATATTAAACCAACTACTCTTTATTTACAGGAGAACTCAATTCAAAACTCATCGTCGCACCTAAACGGCACAGTAATAATATTGAAGGTGTCGCAGTACCCAGCCCCGTCGACAGAGGGCGCCAGCACCACTAATTTGGCACCATCACCAAACAGGCCCTCTCTTTTGGCAAACTCCGTGCCAAAAAGTACCCGGTTTCGGCACTCCTCCTGCCAGTTGGAAACTCGAGACTCTGTAATTACACATTACGGTAATATGTGTTTCTATTTGCGATCTATCTGGGGCATCCTAGTTTTTAAGTCGGTAAACTGGTCTGGCACGTATCGTTCTTTCGTGCTTATGATACGAATGCAACTACCATTGACGCTAGCTGAAGAGTTTTCAGCCGTAACGAAATCAACAGCTTGAATAATGATGTGATAAGAAGAGTTGATGTATTATATAAGCTCTAAGAAATCATGCAATGTGGAAATAAATGCGTTTAGTACAAAAAAATGTAATTGAAGACATTAATTGTGTTGTCGTTCTATTGACCTCAGTTTTAGGATACTGTATATAGGGTCCAACCAAGGCCAATTACTCTATCATACTTAAACTAATAAACATCCAGTAACAGGAACAAATATTAAATGTTAACTGGAAAAAATAACGACGCGTTAGTAGCTAATGGAGCCATTATTTAGGTGTTCAGTAAACATCGACGTGATCTTCGTGTCTTACCTGTATATTTATTATATCATTCTTAGAACCGCATTAAGACGTGAGTAACAAACATTTGATAACTTAGCACAATTTATCATCATAATAAAAAGATATTTGGAATCATGTTAGTAGTAAAAACACTGAACATACAAACCTTCATACAGCAGAGGAATAACTTTCCTAAACAGTGGCATTTTCTTAACCGCAGCTTCTCTCTTAGTGATACCAAGAATATGGCATGGTGGTGCAGCCAAAGAGACTAGTCGAGGCGTGTTTCCTGATGTAGTCAGTACAATAATGGCAGCTGCACCACTTTTCAAGGCTGCTTGGGAAGCAGCAACTGCAACTGCCATTGACGCTAGCTGAGGAGTTTTTAGCTGTAACGAAATCAACAGCTGGAATGATGATGTGAGAAGAAGAGTTAATATATTTTAAGCTCTGAGAAATTATGCAACGTGAAAATATTTAGTAGATGCGTTTATGTACTGCACTTCAATACTGCATTTAATTTGTATTATTACAATAGATAGATTTAAATCAAACAATTGTATAAACTTTAAAGCACAGCACACATAGGTAGGTGAAATACCGGGAGTATTCCAGGAACAGTAGTATTTGTAACTGCTATTTACCCCGCATATAGAGATTAACCGGTTTCTATGTGGCATTGTTGAAAGTAACTTAAACATTAGACAAATTCCTACCCTAACAACGCTTCCAATGCGTGTTTTGCGCTTAAATACAAAGAACTTTGACATCATATAGTTCAAAAGACCATCACTTTAAATACCTATTGCAGTATAATATAAAGGATTACTTGACTCTCATGTGAAGTAATAATTTGAAAGTCAAAATTGCTTTACCTGTTTTCTAAACATTTCAAACTCTTTATCCGGATCCACCCCATCTTCAACCAAATGCATGGCTTCTACGATATTTCTAATAACCTTAGTCTGTTGCCCGATTGTATGTTTACAGCCAGCAATGACGATACCATCTGCTCGACTGTCGATGACTTCTGAAGCCACCACAAGGAGCTTTCTTTTGGCCCCGGCACAAGATGGATCACATTCCAATATTTCTGGTCTGAAGCAAAACAGTGACTTTCTGTGCTGAAATTAGGGAACAGTGTTAAAGGAGAGAACAGTAATGTGGTAAAATTAAAACTAGTCGTTTTACATTCAAGGCAGTTAAGCTATAGAATAAACAATTAATGTTTCAGTATCCGACTTACAGTTTAAGCAGTTCAATCACACAAAAAATTAGTACAGCCCCTATTTGATTTAAAAGAAGCCACTAAGCTCACCTTTTTACACAGATGTATTATATCGTACGTGTATTCTTCACTAATTGACGAATTATCCAGAATGATTCCTTGAGAAAACTAAATACATGAACGTTATTCTTATATACGTAGGTACTTATTAATTTTGATCTTTCACTACCACTATTTTTACTACAACTTACCCGGATCAGGTCGATGATGTTATAATCGGTATTGTTAAACATATTGTTATATGAAATCCAAACTAAAATTGGCAATTTAAAATCTTTCATTGACTCTTTAAAATCAATTACTTCTTGTGCGTTAACAACGTTCTTTAATATCACGATGTCCACCTAAAATTGATTTATAAATAAGTGTGCTGACAGAAACCCCAACAATTTTCCAAAAAAAAAACAGTATTTAACAACCCTAGCTTTTATTAAGGTGTAATAACTTATTTAGATATGTTACTCTAAGGTAATTCTAAAGATTGTTAGGGCTCTTGCCCACTGACAAAGATTGTAGGTAAGTCCTAAGTTAAGCCATAGTGTGGTTTGATTGTTCCTTAATAGTCAGGTCAATTAACTTGGCGCCAGCAATTTATTCGTGTGTCTAGTTGGATTTGAACTTGGAATAATTAATGCTATGTTTGTCGATGCGGGAACCTCACCAACGTCTCAACTAAGCGTCATTGCCTTTAGTACGTGCCAGATAAACGTGCATAAAAGGTCGTTCACATTGACAGCTAAAAACATTGTGACACCTATCATTTGTCTTTCTAACTAGCGATTATTTTTGGGTTCAAGGTCGACCCGTACCGAAGTTCATTTGTTAGACAGATTCGTATCGCTACGGTCTATAGTTAGGGTCGCCGCACTTCGCATACTGGCGTGCAATGGTACACGGACGGGTGACGGTATGCAGGGGTGACGGGTCAATGACTTTTTATGCACCGTTAAATGGCACGGACTATATAAGCATACGAGTATTTTACGAAAAATATTCACTTACCTCTTTTTCAATTGCCACCGGTTTATTAATTGACATTGTAACAGCTACACATGTAGGGTTATGAAAAGGCTCTGAATGCATTTCAGGCAATTTGTAAGAGTCAGTTATCATCTTCATGATATCATGAAAATATGATATATCGTCAAGCACTGTAAAATCTACGTTGAAAATATTGACTCCACTTTTTGATAACGCACGAATATCGTACCCATCACTAAATATTTCACCTAAAATCAAATAAAAACAATTCTTGTTAATATCGTGCAAAAAATAACTATGATAACTTATATTTTATTCTTACCAAAGGTAAACATTACATTCACTGACTGAAATATTCTGTCCTCTTGAATAGCGTACTTATCATAAATCTGTCAATTTGAATAGTGTTAAATATTTTAGACACAAACACTGTACTACTTTCATATATATGTATATGAGTCAAAATCGCATCTTGTTTTCTTTGTATAGGTACTTACTTTAAATTCTTCATCGGTCTTGTGTTTATCCACCCACCAAACCATTTTATTTAGTAATCAACACTTATAGCCAAATAATTTTCAGCTCAATGTCTAATTGACACTTAATGCATGACCACACAGATCTTATTTAGATTTTAACTAATGTTTTTTCGTAGTCGTCTCAAAATAAAACGTATACATAAAAAATATACTGGTGACTTTGAATACAATATGCAGAGAGAGAATGTAAACAGGATTGTCTTTTAAGAGAGTTAAATGGCCTGAATACCTACTTCTTCTACTATGGAGACACCACCGAAATCATGAAAAAAAGGCTTACTGTACATTGTCATCGAGGAATCAGAATCATTCACGATTTAAAAAAAAAGTTGTAGGTATTGGCTGTTATCTAACTAATACCCTGTAATCCTATTTACAAATTATCATCACGGACCAAAAATCTCTGACACTACATTTTTTATTCGGGTTTTCTACAAGTATTTTGTTTCACTTAATTCTTGATATCATTGTAGGTTATGTCTTCTATTAGAGCGAGAATGTGAGAGAAATAATTTTTTTGCCTTCATTTGATACTGTGTCTTTGTTTAAAGTACATGAATAGACGCACTGCTTCTAATAGCCCACGCAACAAGGGGACATACTAATTCAATAATGATCTCATTACGTGTTGGTATACCCAGTAATGTACGGAAACGATATTTTATGAGTTGAAACGCGGCCACATCTATCGTATAGAGAAGAGCACTCAATTTATGTGCGTAATTAAGTGGAGTTTGCGTTCCAAGCGCCCAGCACTTTCCAGCGGTAAATGAAATTTACGTACGCCTCCACCTTTCGAACGTATCTTGAGGTAGTGGTACAGGTGATAGGAAAAGCGGGTTCTGTGTCTGTCTCTGTCTATTGATAAATTGTTTTAACAAACACACCAATTACCTAGCCCAAACTAGGCGTTAGCTTGTTCTATGGTACCTAGGATAACGGATAGACATAACCAAATTATAAGTTTATAAACATCCATGACTACAAATGCCATTGCTTATCACACAAACATTTGCCCCTTGCAGGATTTGAACCAGCAACCTCTGGTTTCGTAGTCCGGAGCGCGAACCACTACACCAAGACGGTCGTCATAATGTGTAACAAGAATGTTTTACCATGAACGAAAGCTGCTTTGAATACCACGATAAACCTACTATTTAGTATTTCAATTTAAAAAGGACTGATTTTAAAATGCGGACAGTTTATACCTTGTTCCAAAACATAAGGCTTTTAGTCTAGAAACGTAAGAGAAAAGGGTGGCCGAGACGCTGACTCTGCTCAGTTACATTAATAACATTTAGTTCCCAAAAAATCATAACTCCCTCATCAAACTTGATGTGGTGCGGTCTTTACTGAAGTCATTACTTGTAACTGCATTGACATTTATTAAATTGTTTTTTTATAACCAAATGGTTAAAGATTCCGTTGAAAAGAAAAGATATTCAAACAGTGTTTCTTTCTTGTTTAGACACTGTATTTATACCAATAATATTGCATATTTTTTGTAGGTATCCACTAAGTATACCTTTAAAGTACGTATGTACAAGACTTGTAGACTGAGCGATGCATCTGGCGCTTTTTAAAAAAATTAATGGTCTGTTGTGCTGATGTGATTTCATGTACCTTTCTCGTGTACACTACATTTCTTCCTTACTCAAATTTGCAGTGTTTGTTTTGGAATTATGGTCTAGTTTTCTGTTTTTTTGTGAAATGTAATTATGTATCTTACGATAAATGCTAAAATCCCAATCCGTGGCTAAAACCCCGCTCCTTATGCAAATGTCATAGACAAGAAGTCATTCAGAAATATTACTTTTCCCCATAACCATAAGAGGCCATCTGGTGATATCTAATTTCCATAAATGGCTCTCTTATGTAGTAAACACTTTGGCTCTTGTCCAAGTAATTGTGTCATCATAATGCGGTTCCACACATAATGTTGTGCCATTCTTTTCACTACGTATCATAATATATTCAGTCAACTATATATATATATATATATTATTTGCTTTGCAGGGTTTCTTAAAGTGGGGTCTGCAGAAGATTAGTTAACTTTTAACAAAATTGTAAATTGTGCAGTAAATTCAGCATGTGACGACGAGGCATCACCCTTCTTGTCGTGGCGAGTATACATGATCCTGAAATATTATTTGGCAGGAATCCGTGCAATTGCTCAAATTCTAAAAGTGAACCATAACTGCAAATATTATAAGAACCCTGCCTTTAGGGCCAAGAGATTGCTTACAAATCAAGTCCTTATAATTGGTGTAATATTCCCGCTACAAGAAAGTACTCTAAGTACATTCAACTGGCGAAGAAAGGTGAACTGGCGAATAAACCTTGTGCATGATTGGTCGCAAGTAAATAAGGCTGTGGCCTCATTTTTCATCTGCCATATTTCGAGGTCATTTTTATGGTATCACCCAGGACGACCAGGATGGTCGGTCGAGTCAATTGAGAAAAAAACATATATCATGTATTGTCTCGAGTGTTGTGGTACCACCGTTTTGTTTCTGATTTCCATAAGACAAGTGACAGTTTTGACATTATAACAATGTGATTACGCAAATCCTATCCATTGTTTATTAGTAGGTAGTAAAAAGTACGATTGCATGTCATATCTTAGAGATTCTATTTTTAATCCTGAATAAGTGCAACGAGTCAAGAATTCTTCAAAAAGGAGAAACATTTCGCGGCTGTGTTTCTCATATACTAAATTTACGTTGCTTCAAGCGGTCTCTTTAGAATCGTGTCCACTTTTAATATTACACAAGAAACGTAGCACAGACTGTAATAATGAAGTGAAATATTCATCAGACACCGTCTGGAGACCTCTGCTTTGCTTCTGCCTCCCAAACTGTGAAAATGGCTGTTTTCGAATTGTTAACTTTAATATTTACTACGATCTGTAAAATATTACAAATTGCCTAATATACGATGGTAAAATCATAATTATTTAACGTTTTCTGCGTTGTACTTAAATCTGTTTATGACTAGGAAATACCGAAACTTCATTTTGTCCACAATATTATTGAGTATCGGACTAATACCTAATGCTTAAACTAAATCACAAATCGTGAATTTAACTTATTTTAATTAATATGATAGGTACACGTAAGTACCAATTAGATGTCTGGACTTTTTATAGATGCATAAAACTAGTGACTACCTATCTACTTACAGAAATCCTAAATGTGTCTTGAGTGGAATATCATCAGCATTTTTTTTGTAGATAGGTATATTTCTCAAGACTAAATAACTAAAATTGGAAACGATTCCGAATATACCGTAGCATACAAGATCTAGCTTAGAGATATCAGAATAACCCCGCGCCAGTCTCGCTTTGTTTAATTTTTGAGAGCGCCCCGTGCGAGTTGCGCGCATATTTGGGCTGAAAATCTGCGGCTGCTGTAAGGAAAAAAGGAAACTCATTTACGTTACAAATTTTTAATCTCTTATGTTTCGTGGCGTCGACACCCCGTATCACTCAAATGTTTCTTTCGTAACCGGAATATTTGATTACATCATTTGAGATATTTTGACAGATTTGGTAAAGTTGATGCGAGGCCCACTGCACATTTTCATAGTGACCATTGTGACGCAGCGTATGGCGTGACGCTGTATCCGGCTGAATGACGGCGCCGTTTATATGAAACCGGCCTGACAGTATCTAGAGGTATAGCATCCGTACAAAATAGAATACCAAAATCAAAGTCTAAGAAACACTCCCTTAGAAAATTGAACATAAATGTCATCGGATATTAAGTATTCGCAAGTTTTTTTTTATATACTTGAGATTGTTATTGAATTATCGATATTGGTATAATTTTATTCATATACTAAACACAATAAATCGATAAGTATAACGAAAGACTTCTGCTAAAAAAGCCTTACCTTAATTAGCACACCGTAAGTATTCTATCTACAATAATAAATTAAATTTAACTAATGTTTGATATCCTTTAATACGCCTTTGTAAAAATAAATGTTTCTTCTTCCTTTCTAACAGTTACATCTTTCTGCCCCACGCTCGCAGCCGTCATCATCAACAATGCACCAAAACCCTTCATTATACACGTGTCTCGGTGGTTCATTATCCGTACGATTCCTTTTGCAGCGAGCTTTCAGTCCTCACACGGCGAGGCCACTCAAAAATTCATCGACCGTCTGGCTTCTTCAATGGGTTTGGGCGGGCCGCAAGATTTGTTAGAAACCGCCGGACATCTTGTTTGTCTTGAACGGTGTCCGAGCGTTTTTTTTAAGTGACCAGAAAAGAAAATAATTGTACTGAAATTGTGACAATATAAGCAGTTTTGCACTACATCCGACCCGTATCCGATACAAGCCCGTCAAAATACTGTACGTAGTCTAAGTATTTGTGCGACAGCTTACGCACTCCATTACGGTTACTATTACGGTTTTCCATATTTAAAATCAAATGCCTTATTTGGACGAGTGCGGAATCACTTTAACTCTGGCAAAAGGCTATTATTATTAAAAGAGGCTAATCTCATTTTTTAAAGTTAAATTGTTATTTTCATCTGGTATTTAAGTTTCGTGTTTTTTTTATTTTGATTGATTTTTAGATATTTATTTTTTTCTAATGTCACTTCTAAATAGTTTTGATCTCGAACTGTAATTTTTCAGTAGTTATGATGTTGTTTTTTTATTTCAAGAATAATCTATGTACTTAGCAAAATATGCTTAAGTAGTAGGTACTTACCTGCTTTTTTATTTATTGATTGATTTATTTTGAGTCGACTTTACAGTAAGGCTAACAAATGACCATTAAATTAAGTTACTGCAAGACTGATACAGTACGTTATTTTCGTATCAATGTTCCTCATTTCTTTGAATATCTGGACACCCTCTTTTTAGGAGATGGCGCGCTCGACTTCTGCTCTTCGTAATCTGCTTAATAAGTAATCCTGTAGGAGCTCTTATAGGCAAAGCGGGATTTGCCTCGAGTTAAGATATCACTGTTGGGGGTTCTCAAATTTGCGGACTTATCCTCAATGCTTTGAGACGGCACCGCAATATTGACTGACTGATCTAGAACAACAAAGAACATAAAAATCTTGCTAACACTATATTTCTTTGTTTTTTTAAAGCCTTAGTTATATTATTAATAAAAAATAAAATTACATAAACGGAATACTTACACGTTATATTTCAGTATAAATGAAGTAATATCAGGACTGAGAAAATGTATATAATACAGAGTTTAATCAAAGCCGAGAATAAACAGAGTACTCCCATTATAGCTGGCGTGTTTGTCTGTTTGTAAGCCCACGGGATATTAATCAAGGGATATGATATTCAGCCTTGCGATATTGACGTATAACAAGGATGTGCGCGTTTATTTGAATTTTGCGAGTAAAAACCTTCTAGAAACAGTAATAGTATTTCTGAAAGAGAAATCGCGTCAATTAGTAATTATTAAATGAGAGATTCTCTGCATAATAGGTCTAGTAACAGTCTTTAATTTTTTGGGCTTGGTAAGTCTGCCTCGTTAAACAAACGCCAGCTTGAGCCCTAATAAGTTTTTTATGTAGGTACTTAAAAATAAATTTGAACAACGGCAAAATATCACAAAAGAAACAGGCTGACACTTTAAGGTTCATATCAACTTATTGCAGTCCACTGCTGGACACAGGCCTCTCCAAGACTGCGCCAACTTTCACGGTCCTCCGCATCCAGCCACCACCGACCACCTTTCTCAGGTCATCGGTCCACCTACCAGGGGGGCATCCAACACTACTTTGAAGTTGGTTGTGCCAAATTCTTTGAGCACTTTTAGTAAAGCGTGGGCCTTCTGTTTACAGTTCAATGTTTTAATCCTCCGTTCTATTTTGCCGAATCTGATCATTGTTTCGTGACGCCTCTCGTTAGAAAGTACTAATTGGCTTCAACCTTACTATGGGTGTTGTTTTGACGGCTTGACAAGAGAACTGTTGCTGTACACAAAAGTCTTGTTCCACCAATCTGGGGCCCAAGTCTGCTAATTTCACAAAATTGTAATAAAATCGTAATGATTCGCTCGATTTTGACATTTGGCCCATACAAGAACAGTCAAAATTTTGCTATTGAATTACTTTTGATTCTGTTATAATTTTGCTAGTGTAATTTTGCAGACTTGGACCCCAGATTTTGAGAAACTAAAGATTAAACCAAACGTTTTCGGTGTCACGTTGAAATCATTTATTCTTTTGGGCTGTTTTTTTAAACGGCTTAAGACAACGGCAGACACTACATATCAACCGATGTTGCTTGTGAAAAAAACTAGAAGATTGCCAGTATTTTCGAGGTAACTAAACGTTACAGAATTTTCCATGCCTAAGTTATCTCCAGATCCGGTCAAGCAGAACTCTTGAGGCTTGAAATAAAATAAAAAAGAGTTGTGTAGAACCTACAAGTACCTGTTTACGTGCTTGGCTTGCATGCAGACATCCTTAGACGTCGTTGGGTCCTCTAAAAATTTCAGCTCGCATGAAACTGATGCTGTAATTACGAATTTTCCTTTCAAATTTCCGCTGAAAATTGTGCCTTTTTCTTTAGGCAGTAAGATCTAACATTCCCTAATGAGGTCGTCCTTTGTTTTAGATTTTTGGTTTCAACGAAACCTCTCGAAAGCCCTTTGTCTGAGACATGCCCTTATAAACAAGAAAACCGTGGAGTGGTGTCATCGAACTGAGGAAAAGTTTAGTTTTGAAGCCTCGCGAAAAATCCTGAAGGAGGTGTTTTAATTATTCTTAAATATAACTTACCAATTAGTATTTTGAAGACAAAATAAAAGTATTATTATATTTTTGATCCTAAGGTATACTAATTGATAATCAAGCGGTGGACACTGGACACATACCTACTTTGAGATAATATCTTGCTTAACATTTATTTAATCTCATATATTGTGTATTCTGTGATATTATTTGTTTTGTGTCCTTTCGTAAATAGCTAAATAAAAAATCTTTCTGGCAAGAAATAATAAAATATCACTGCTTACTACATAACATTAAGGCAGTTATTTCAATTACTAATCGCTTACTAAGTACTACTTCCAATCCATATACGTCTTCTACTCCAAATTTTTGGGACCTCTTAAACGAAGCCTAAGTTAACATTTTCCTTAATTTACGTATATGAAGCGGTAATGTTCAAGGTCTAATTTATAAAGCTATCAATGGCACCCAAAAATAATGTTCCACTTTCCAAACTAATAACAACGTGCCGTTACGTTTCCAGTAAGTATGCCTTAATTAGAAAACACCGAGTAAGGTAATTAGAAGGTACTTAAGGAGTTACGATCTCCTCTGAAAGCTTTGTCAAAGCGCCAAGAAAATACTGAAATTTATTCATAATGTAACGGTTCCATGGCAAAAGTACAAAATGAGAATCCGTTAGTACAATCTGCGTCGACGATACTTATTCTGTTATTTTTAAGAACGTATTTATCTAAAACTAGCGAACTAGACAGAGCGGGTGCTCCGGCTTCGCACAAATTTAAAAAACAAAACTCTTCCTAGGCCTTAGTTTAGGTCGGTAGAATACAAAAATTTAGTTCTTGAAAAATTTGTCTTTATTTTAGTGTGTATTTAGGGTCTTGAACGTTGTAGACTCGAAATCAGATGAACTAATCTTGATGTACTTACCACAGTTTAAATATGTATATTCCCGGTTTTAATCTAGGGCATACCCTAAAATATATTTCATCTCGATAGTAATAGTTCTTCAAGAGATACAGGTTGACCTCTCTGCGCCATACTTCACGGGACAAACAAGAGGTCATGATGACTGGACAGTTACGGGTGGAAAATTATTTTTTACTTGAAATAAATGGCAGGTGGCGGTACAGTGACTGAAGTTTAATAGTATCTATCAGTGACCTATCGGATATGGTATATACATTTAGTGATACAGGTTGACCTCCCTTTACCATACGAAAGAGTACAAATTGGAGACCACGATTACTGGACAACGAAGAGTGTGAGACTCTATAAAATTATGAAAAATGCACGAGCAATTTAAAAATACATACTTTCATAAAGTTTCATTCTTTAACGTCTGTTGCTGGTCAAAAGAGCTATTATTGATATCGATACAATACGAACATACTGTACCCGTCTGAGGGGACTTATTGAATCCCCGTTTCCGATTGAAACTCACACAATGGGGACCGCAAACTTACTTCAATTAGACGGATCACAACTTTCGATTTAACAAGACACCCTTAGCTTAGGATTTCCATATCCTCTTTAGAAACTTAGTTGTTGGGCGTAACTAGGTATAGGCAAATCAATCAATTGTTGATTTCAATCACAGATAATATTATTTATGTTCTCTTTAGCGTGTGAGTTATTAACAACTTTGGAGTCAAACTTTTATGAAATAACTTAGGTCGGTTTATATTGACAGACATTGAGGGTGCCAAACACGTTACATGGCAGACACTGACTGACACCGTTCATCTAAAGTCCGACAAGTTTGTGCGCGACCCTACTTTAACCGCGCAAGACGTGCGGCGGGGGGTGAGGAAGCACCAATAACACGCGATTATCAAGGGGATCCTCTTCTCCGCAACATCGCCCTCACCCGCTGACGTCTAGCGTGCCTTGGCCCCCGCACCTCTGGCGACCGCAGGAAGGTCGCTCATGACTTTGTCGGTCTATACATCTAAACGTGTCAGACACGTGCCAGGACAGACACAGTTTATTTACATCTACACGTGCCGTGTCAGACATTGTCGTCAGCGTCGGGGGCCGCTCTCACAAACATTGTATGAAAAACTTTTCACAAAAAACACTTGTTTTAATATGAGACGGCTTGTTTGGAATTAATGACAGATAGGTGACAATTCAAATTATAGTCTGAATAGTTTAATAGGTTCAATTTGACAGTTGACATAAAGGGTCGGGTGTTTACGAATTGATATGTAGAATAATTCAGACATCAAATCGATTTACGATCGATACAAAACTTTGTTAATTATTACAAAATATTTAACGTTTTAGTTGCTTTTTATTTCATGACTATTTTTTAGAATTACTTTCTACGAACGACAAATACAATTAAGTCTTCAAACCTGAAATTGCATACTGAAAATGTCATTTGTTCAATACCAACCGATGAATCGATAAATCTGTACCTCTGTAACGAGCACAAAGGTGACAACACTAAAGTTAAGAAAAAAGCAGAATAGAAGATGGCCGTTTTAGGACGTCTGTCAGCAGTAAAGAATTTCAATTAATTTTACACTTTATGTAAAAAATTTAAACTAAAATGTTTCTCATTTCTATATTTTTAGGCCAGTGCTATCCATTTTCTCTTATTTTTTTATTGTTTTATGTGTTGTCTATGGTTTATGTTTTATATGTCCCTCTGCATACACTGCTACGTTCTGTGATAACTGTGAGCTGTCAAATTGCACCTATTAGATTATACAGACTATAGCCGTCTTATATAAATCAAGTGTTATGGCAATCCATACTAATGTTAAAAATGCGAAAGTGTGTCTGTCTGTCTGTCTGTCTGTCACCTCTTGACGCTTAAACCACTGAACCAATTGAGATGAAATTTGGTATGGAGACAGTTCGAGACCCGAGAAAGGACATACGCTACATTTTGTCGCGATATAAAAACATTAAGGGGATGAAATGGGGATGGAAGTTTTATATGGAACATCTAACTATTGTGGGCGAAGTCGCAGGGAACCACTAGTGTGAACATAATTATAAGTAAGAGAGAATGTACCTATCACTGGATTTTAATCTGTTGATGGAATCAGATGTTTTTTTTTTAATTTTATTTTAGCTTACTGTTATAACCACGGCGCTGTGGTTTAAGTTTTATACATACATACACACCAAATGGTTATTCTACGGGTTGTTGATTTGTGAAAATTTATGCACCCGACATCTCTCGACGCCTAACTCACTCGATAAGTCGAACCCGAATCAAATTCACACACGAGTGAGTCTGAAATGAAAAATCCATCCGCTTTTTTCTATGCTCAAGTTTTGAAGGCTCAATCGATATGCCGTCGAAATGTTCAGCTATCTCTTTGCTTACTACTTGATGGGTGCTTTACGAGAATTCAAATGAACGAAAGATGAACGAAAAATTCGAATAAAAATGTACACTGTTATTCCAAAAACTTAGTACCAGGTTTAAGACAGGACTAAGCTATTAGCTAGCCAATTTTCAGCGCTTCTCTATTAGATTATGTCACGAATGTGTTATTTGTTCCTCTGTTGTCGGCTAAAATTTAGACCCATTTTAAACCTTTTTTTTTTGTAATAACACCGCTTTTGTTGAACTTGGGTTTAAGCTCGGAGTTTACCAACACATGTTTAATTTTTAATCAGCCGGATTATCATTATTTCAAAATCCTATCCATTTTATAATTATTTGACTTATTTTGTATAAGAATTCTGTAAAATTAACCGTCAATCGAGGTTTACTGGCTGTTAATTTATGGGGTTTAAGTGGTGCTGCCGGCAAAATCACTATACCTTATTGGAAGCAGTAGTTAGCTTGTAGTTACCGTTTTACCTTTATTTTGTGGTCCTTCATTCATCAGAGTTATTTGCGTAGAGATATCAAGCATAATTAACTAATGCATAATTCAGCTGACAATTAGATGGGTACTTATTTGTCTAATGGATCAGTAACAGCAGCCATTGGTGCGATTGCGATATAATTGTTCGATTGGTTCGTGTTAACTGTCTTTTACTTACTAAAATTGTTATAATTTGCTATCGAAGATAACTTACACTAAATATTTACGAAACACACAAACAAAAAAAAAATACAATAACACAATTTAAATCTAAAATACTTCTTTTTACTGTGAATATGTTACTTGTACTTTCCTAGTGTGGGACCCACAGCTAAAAGCTTACTGTAGTGTTGCCATCTTCAATCACTTTGTCTATTATTTCTTAGAACGTGTAACAACAATGTGTTGTTACTAAAATATTTGTATGTGTACCTATTACTTATGATGCAATAACTCCTATACATCACAAACTTATGAATGCTTTGTATATATATGTACACACACATCTTTTATAGACAAAGCAGATACAACCACCCTTAAGTTTGGCAAGAGGCCGCAGTCAGCAACTGATGTACGTACGGACGTAGTGTACTGAAAACATACGAGTAGACTGTGACTTCAAAATCTTTTGTACTTTTTCTGTGAGATTTTGAGTTCTTGCTTAGAGTCCTTAACCTGGAGTTCACCAACACATGTTTAATTTTTAATCAGCCGATTTATGACTTTACATATTCGTATGGGAATTCCGTCAAATTAACCCTCTATCCGACGACCGTCTTGGTGAAGTGGTTCACGCCCCCGTCTTCTAAACCAGGCGGTTGCGGATTCGAATCCCGCAAGGGGCAAATATTTGTGTGATTAGCACGAGCATTTGTACCTAAGTCATGGATGTTTATAAATGTATATTTAGTATGTCTATCCGTTATCCTAGTCACCATAGCACAAGCTCGCGCTTAGTTTGGGGCTAGGTAATTGGCGTGTTTGTTAAAACAATTATTATTATTATCGATGTTTACCAACTGTTTAAAAGTTGGTGAACTTCGGCCATATAGAGACACTGACACCACGAGTACTTTGTCTTGTAAGCAGGTAGCCGCTGACCATAATATTACTCATATAACAGTTATTATAAAAAGCTTTTTGTCAGCATCGTGCCACATTCATCTAAGATTGAATACCGTCGATGTTGTATTTTGTTACCAGTGTTATAGAACAAATTTTACGCTATCAAATTCAGGGCACCTAAAAAGGATGCACTCTATTATATGGCAAAGTTCGGTACCACCAACAAAATTTCATTTGTAATCAAATCAAATCAAAGTCACATGATATTTCGATGACTTATATCAGTTTCATGCATATCATGCCTTTTTTTAAGCGAAAGCGAACTTCGCTATAGAATTAATGACATCTTGTCTGTATTCACGAAAATCCTAAACAATTTTCTGCCCATACATAGTCAGGTATCCCAAATCCACACTTCGAAACTCCGTCTACCGTAGTGTGAACATGCACAGTCTGCGAGTTAAGAGCTGTCTCTTCCCTGTAGGGTCCTCGACCTTGCGACATAAAGGGAGCCTGCCCTAACTCCATCTCGGCACTTGCCTATTGATCAGGAGTTCCGACACAGGCACCCGGTAGAAATCCTACTCTGTAATACTTAGTCTTAACCGTCCCTAAGGCAAAAATCTTTTAAATTGACCTGTTTTCACCCGACTGTAGGAGGGTTATATTTTTAGAGAGTATGTTTGTATTTATAATTGTTTGGCACGATCTACAGCCCAAATGGCTGGACAGTTTTTTACAGGTGTCGTTGAATTTGTCAAAATTGTGATAGTGACATAGGCTATATACATTTAAAAAATGGCGCCCACAAATGGAAATAAAGGGGGGAGAGGGATTGATTTTTTTCTTACTATAGCAATATGGGTATCAAATGAAAGCCAATCAAGTGAAAAGACCATTTTAAAAATATTATAATTTTTGCAGTCGGGTGTTTTGTTTTTTTAATAATGATGTTTGCTTGTTGTTTGAATCGTAAGGCATGAAATAGCCGTTGTTTTAATCCAGAAAAAATAAATGTAGGTATTCATAAACTATTCTTGAGTGTTTTTGGGCTCAAAACACGATAAATATTACTTCTCCCACTTCTAACAACATGCAAAGATAGGACAGTGATGTCTATTTTTCAAGTTTTACCTAAAGATTTCATTCACACTATACCACAGATTATAGTATAATAGTTACTAAGTACTAACTTATACTTAAATAAAAACTGCTCTGAAAAATAGGAAATGACATCGTCTAAATTTGGTTTTTATTAATTTCGAAACCTTTTTCAATATAAAAATATATACGATACACGCGCTCCGCTTCAGTCGCCGTTTCGTAATAACTTGTGCAATCGCAACCGAAGGTTTTTTTTCTATGATATTACCATATATTTGCGGTTTCTAAATTTGCGTTTAATCCTGCTCCAGCTACTACAGACACTACAGACAGGCCGACATAACAGAATGCATTATAAGCATTCCTCGTAGACTAAGGAACCCTAAAAAAACTCGTAAAAGCTGTTTGTTGACGGCTCGCCATTCTAATCACCTGTATGTATCATCTTTTTAACTAAGTTGTCTCCAGCCCATTGTGGAAGCGGTGAATTATCTCAATGAAGTGTAATTAAATTTCTTCGCGTTCGCCACAGCCCTGCCTCAAATCGGTAATTCGGTAAACGAATTGTTTGTTACCGGAATTCTCTCTTTGTTTGTCACTTAAATATATTTGCCAAATTAGTAGGCTTCTAAAGAAATCACCATTGGATTTCAAGATTTTTTTTAAACTTAGGTTGTCTTTAGATAAATAAATATTGGTTCTACATAAAGTACATTTTAGACTTAAGAATAGAAATTAGTTTTCAGTCAACGGAGCCGCGCCAATGTAGATTAAGTAAAACAGAAGTGATAATAGCGAATGTTATATTATTGAGTACTTTGGTACTTACCTACTAAATACCAACTAACACTTGCCCGAACGATGCATTTCGTTTTTGACAAATACCGTTACATAAAACATAATTTAGCATAAACACCTTGTGCTTAATTATGCATTATAAGTTTTTTTAAAGGTGAAATTAATAAAACGCTTTTATGCCAAAGTTTGCTCCTAATAGAGTTCAGGCTTCCTGTGACTTCAGTGGGTCTTATCAACAAGTATCCCCTGTTTTATCGTTGTTAGTATTTGAAAGCGATAATTTTTATAAAAGTCACGTCCGTATTATCAACTGGGTTCCGTACCCTAGTCACGAGTTTCACTTATAACTCATCGCACCCCTCTCCCCGAGGTATTATCTACTTAATTACTATTTATTTTGTTGATAAAACTTGCACACTTAGCCTTTGGACAAGTTGCGAACAATGGGATAGCTGATAAATGCTAGCTATTTCATAAATCATTGAATAATTCGTAAATTTATAATGCTGTCGTGCCTATGGTGATGTGTATTGTAAGAAAGAAAAAGAACATATTATTTATTTAAACCGAAAAAGTAACACATTTATACTACACATATACACTTCTGGACACATCTATTGGATCACCTTGTATTTTCAGTTTCGTTTGGTCCTAGCTAAAATTTTATATTAGGTCGAGCCAAAAGTTTTTATGCAGTTTTGAACCTGAGGTGCTTGTGGCGCAGTGGCGGCAGCGCTTTGGTAGTGATACCAAAAGTTAAGCAACCACGGCGCGGTCGTGATTGGATGGGTGACCATTCCGACCATTAAAGTGACGACCATGACAAGCATCTCCGTGCTTCGGAAGGCACGTTAAGCAGTTGGTCCCGGCTAATATCTCTTGGTATTAGTCGTTAAGCCTAGTCAGAGGCCCTAGGGCGGCTTGATAACATCTGACAGTAAGGTTTGTCACTTGCCTTACAGACACCCCTCCACCAATCCGCACTGAGCCCGCGTGGTGGAGTATGGCTCGTTCCTCCTCATAGTTGAGGTGAGGCCTTTTCCCAGCAGTGGGATCTAATAGGCTGACTTAACTTTTTAACTTTTTTTGAACCTGGCACATTAATAATTTCATTCAATAGTCTTTTTTTGAATTTCGAATACAGAATTTAAAGAAACAAAAGACAATTTGGAGCCTGTTTGTTGATGGTATCAAACAATCGAATACTAAGAAAACTTGGTTTTATTGGTTTACTTGGATTTAATTCTTGAAAAAGTGATTGATATCTTTGGTTTTGCAACAAACATTACTTATTCTTAACATTAAGGTGAGGTTCTATCAATAATCTATGGATACTTTACCTGAAGTCGCCGCCCAAGCTGTGGCACTTATTCAGGCCGGACACAGCCAAAGAAACGTGAGTGCTCAACTTAATTTAAGTCGATCTGCGGTCCGAAATGTTTATCGGAGGTACCTAGAGACTGGCGGCTTTGTTCGTCGCCAAGGAAGGCCACGATCTCGGGTCACAGCTGAAAGGCAGGATTGATTCATCGTGACGACCAGCTTGAGAAATCGTCACCTTACCTCCATTGAGATACAAAACCAACTTCGCGACTTCCACGGAGTATCTGTGAGCGCTCGAACTGTTCGGAGAAGGTTAAAAGAACGCGATATGGTACCACACAAGCCAGCTAATGGGCCCAAACTAACGCGAGCCCACCGAACAGCGCGCCTTCATTTCGCACGCAGTCATCTAAATTGGACACAGCAAGATTGGAACCGTGTACTCTTTTCTGATGAGTCTAAAATTGTGTTACATGGCAATGATGGAAGGAAGAAGGTCTACCGACGTAAAGGAGAGCGTTTCGCACAATGCTGCTTGGAAGAGAAGGTTGCTTATGGCGGTGGCTCATGGACTGTCTGGAGCGGTACATCCGCGAGCGGCAAAACTCAACTTGAGGTTGTTACAGGACCACGGCTGCCAACATTAAATGCTGAAAGGTACATTCGTGAGTGCTTAGAACCTCACGTGATACCATACGCGGACTATGTGGGCCCAAATTTCCTTTTTATGCATGATAATGCAAGAGCCCATGCGGCCGGCATCGTCAGGGAATATCTTCGGGATGTCAACATCACAGTTATGGACTGGCCAGCCAGAAGCCCAGACATTAACCCCATTGAGCACATGTGGGACGAGCTAAAAAGACGTGTTAAGGCTCGTCAGCCAGTTGCCCAGACGATGCAGGAGTTGAAAACTGCCATAGAAGAGGAATGGGAGATGATCCCTCAAAATTTCATAGAGCGGTTGATAAACTCTATGCCTAATCGTATGAGAGCTGTAGTAGATGCCCATGGAGGCAACACGCGTTATTAAATTAAACCTTTATTTGATAAAACATGTTTTTTATTCAAAAATCAATTGCCTTTAACAAGGCGCATATCCGACTTGTTAGGCGTAGCTCCATGTCGTATGGTATTCTGAATTCAAATTTAAAACAATACGATCGAAAAAGATGGTATAATGTATCAGGTTTAAAACTGCATCAACAGTTTTTGTTCAATTTAGCAATCATATTTCGATAGGGGCCATCGAAACCTAAACTCTAAGGTGGGCCAATAGATGTGTCCAGAAGTGTATAAAGCTTGACTACTTTGTAATTACTTTTCATACAAAAGCTATAACAGTAAACTTGAAAAGAATGGTCTCAAATGACGTAATAACTTTTTTCCGTAAAAAGTATGACAAAATGCTACAAAATATTTTATCTTCAAACTAAAGGAGTGATTTACAAAATTCTATAATAACTTAACCTCGGCTGACATCGCGAAATCATACACTTTGAAATAGAAAATTCTGGGTCTATGCAAAATTGTGACATCACTGCTTCCATCTTGTCACAGCCTAAAAATACTCCGGAGCTTTTACAAGTGGTTTTGCCAGTGGGTAGAATTATTCAAGGGTTGACTTCGAGGATATGTGCTTAATCTATGCCGAGTTCCATAGGGATGTCTGGCTTGGGTGACATCTCCTAATATTACCATTTAAACAAGTTTTATGTAAATCCCGCCCGCGGCGCAGCTTATTTTCGGACCGAATTTTAAGGCGCGTTTTTCTTTGCAAGTCTAAAGGCGAAAGTTACAAGATCTCTGATACGGGCTTAATAGGATTGGATGTTGTTTCAGAAGAATGATTTTGCATTAATTAAATAAGTTTTTGTTGGTAACTCCGTTACATGGTAATTGTATCAGGGTAAAATTGTTTTGTGTAAGGAGTCGAGATTGAAGCTTAAATGGCAAGAGTTTGGTTGTGACGATGGCTTACAACTTTGACAAAAAAGACTAGAAACTGAAGATCTAAACAAAATATTTAGATACTTTCTTCGTAAGGAGGTATGCGTATTTTCTGGTTACCTTAGAAGCTTATTTAACCGCGTGTAAGCCACAACTTCCAGACACGGGATAACAATGATTTTTGTGTGGATCCAAGTTTAGCATATGAACGTAAAACCCGATGTTTACAAGGATAGCAAATAACTTCTTCTTATAATTATTTCTATAATTAAAAAAAAAATGTTTGCAAGTTTTTGTTTAGCTCAGTGTGTGGTTAACCACTCTTTGTATTTTTCACTCAAGATCTTGACTTATTTTACGAAGTGATCACCTTACAAAAATCAAACGATCGTATATCAAAATATCGATAAATATATTACAAGATTCACCAAATAAGAACTTACAATAAATCCTCGGATTCACGATCTCATACATCACTCAAACAGTTAAGTGCAGTGGCATAAATCGTATGTTTGAAGTCAGTGGCGTGGTTTAGTGGATTCAGTCCTCTATCCTTGCGGGTAGTCTTCATACATTCCTAGGTTTAGCACTGAACTTGCGACCGAGACCACAGCGCAAAGAAAACAGTATGATTTTTAAGCAAAAATGTATTGCAGGGTTATTTGCTATTGTTGTTTTTAAGTCATAAGAAATCACTTTGCTTACTAAAGAAATTAGATATTGCACGTCTAAAAATGAACACCAATATATCGAGATAAAGCACTTAGAAACCGTCCGAAAAAACTCTAAAACGGTGGACACAGCTCAAAGCCGTGGCCATAGCAATGCCAACGCGCCGCAGTCATGCGTAGATACGGGTAACATTTTTTGATAATTGGACGCGTATTTTTTGTACATAACCATTTCTTTCAAAAATAGTAACTATCTACGATACCTTATGTCTGAAAAAAAGTTAGATACTGATAAAAAAACAAACCCTGTATGTATACAAAAGTCATGTAATTTTTTTAATGATCAGTTTCATTAATTTTTTTAGCGATAGCGAACTTCACTTTAGGATAAATTGCATTTTGTCTACTGGCCCAGAGCCGTACAAAAATAGCATTAAGGACATTTATCGCTGTCCTGTCTGATCTGCTCCGTCTAACCATCAGTTGTGCAACGTACAGAGAAACTGGATAGCTCTGAACATCGTTTCTAAATCTGTTGCTACTCTGCGGTGCGCCTCAAGACATAGACTTACTAATTTATGGCCGCCAGCCGTGACATTGTACATTGTATTTTAGTACTTAGTCTGAATTTTGTATTTTATAAACATAACAACAAATAGTTAAAGATAAATGGCGCTTATGAATCTTACAAATGGCACTAATATATATAATAATATTTTCACGTCAGCATAAAATATTACTTAGGACTTTTGTGGATTTAAAAAATACAGTAATCGTAGTTTGTTTGCGTAATCGCCTAGTTAAAAAATACATCTCTACTTTCTCAGCGCAAATAGCTCTTAACTAATTACAGGAGGTGTAACATGTTAATAATTTCGACAGAATCTATTATTCTAGGAAAGATTTGATTGTTTGTTTGTTTGTATTAAATAGGTTCCGAAACGAATGGATTGATTAAAAGGAAATTTGTACAGAGATAGTTTCAGACCCTGGAAAGGACATAAAATTATTGCTATGTTCATTTTTCTTAATTGCTATGCTTAAGAGTATTTTGCAGTGGTTTTCTCGGTTTCATCTTTTTCCTAATTTACGATATCTTGCACCGCCTGTATTTCTCTGTTTGGACCTATGGTTGACTGGTAGAGAATGCTTTTAGCGTTAACTCCGCCATTTGAACAATAAACTGTGTGCAAAAAGTTTAAATAAATAAATAAATAAGCTACTTTTTGTCGCTATAGTATAAAATCATCAGGGGGGTGAAATGGGGTATGAAAGTTTGTATAGAAAATCGGACATTAGGCGAGCGAAGTCGCGGGGAACTGCTAGTATTAAGTAAACACACAAAACAAAACCTTTTCTCCTAGTTCGCAAAATAATAGTTATACAGTTGCCGGCCCAATTGGAGTATTTTTGTACCTTTAAATCCTTTGGAAGTATTCAGAAAAACCATTACACGAATCGTTTTTGGCGACTGGCACGTTACGCAGTTTGAGTTATAGGAACTCGTTGTGGCAATAAAAAAGTTCACGCGTAAAACAAAACTTCGAAATAGCAAAAAGTTTAACTGGTGAGCCAGTAAATCTGGGAGCCGTTGTGCTCATATACGAGTAGCTGTTTTGAACGTAACAGGATCGTTTTTAGAACACTTGCCTTAAGTTATAAAGTCTGCACATTTGAAATGTCTAGAATAGTTTATGTAATTTACTTGTCTCAAATAAAACATTTTGAATGCTTGTTTTCTTCTTCAATGTTGATAGACTTAGATGTCTACTAAAATTCAAAGTAGTGAATTGAAGTTGTATTTTCAGAAAATGCAATTTGAAGTCACTTTACGAGTGTAATATTTATTATCTATCCTAAATACCAATTTACTAACCGTCACTCATTGGTTAAAAATGGGAAATTACTTGGTTAAAAGAATTTCACTTACAAAAATTAATCGACTGTGTCATCCGGTGGGACCGGACACAGTCGATTAATTTTTGTAAGTGAAATTTGATTTAATTTCGTAAAAACTTGCAAAATAATTGCTTAAGCTATAAAAATATAATAAATTACTCGGTGTTATCTAGGTTTCCATAAAAGGCGTTCCTCAAATGTTACTCAACTAGCTCAGGAGGCATCGGTAAAGATAGCCAAATCACTTTTTCACCGTCAATGCACGATGCTAGATCTAAGATATTCTTAAGAAACAATCCAAACCAAACAGGGCAAAGAAAATTCACAGACAAACGTCTCCATTAGGAAGATAAAGAGGAAAAACTCAGATAGCACTCAATCGAAGAATCGATATCCCAAACAGTTTTAACAACGAAAAGGCAATACTTGCGCTCCGTCAAGCAGTCTGTAAAGTTGTGAACGAGTAAAGTATAGAATAATCAATAAAAATAAATTATTTTTGCAGAAAGATTAAACTAGGGGCACTTATTTACGTTCCAATATTGGTTCCATTGATCCAGTGACTGTTTTGGGGCAATTGTGGGCTAGTTTTGAGAAGAAGCAGCGCAAAAATTGTACATAGTCTTTTCAAAGTTGTAGAATTATTGTTTTCTTACATTTTTATCCTTAAAATATACCTTTATAATAATTACCTTCATTAAACCAACATTATAATATTCTTAACAATTGTCTTTTTATGAAAATATCTTTAAATGAATATATGAATTTCAAAATAACAAATATATTAATCAACTTTGTCTAGGGATATTTTGGATATAATAAAACTATGTTTTGTATATCTCTAGACAGTGTTGATGTGTGTACGAGTATATCTATCAAATTTGAATTGATTCTTCTCAAAAATGATAGCTTTGAGAATAAAAATAATCTGGGACCTGATTATTCTTTATTCTGTGGGTTGTGTAACTTTCTACACTTACTATCGAAGACACACATATAAGATACGATTATCTTTTAAGATTTGGACACATATTTTCAAACTTTACAAGACATATGGACAGCGGCGTGTATTCTACACGTTTCCTGCGCCCCTAATTGCAGGCGAAACTAATAAGAAAAGGATAATTGTGTGGAAATAACGACGCCTTTTACTGCAGGCAGAATTTTAAGCTGCGCTTTTGTTTTGAAGTTTCTTACTCAATATCTAAGATTAAGTGTTTTTTTTGTGATTACACAAAATATGCTGTGTGACATGGTTATGTTCTAATTACCTAGCTTAAGGATTATAATCACTAAATAATACGCATGATCGTTTCAAAAGTGTGAAGCCAACTTAGCTAGCGTACCTAGCTTGAGTCATACTCTACGTTTCTCTACTATGTAAGTCCGAGTAGGTACTTGAATGACTCAAGCGAAGTTTTTTTTTCTAGAATTGACACAAACCATGTTACAAGTGTAAAAATCTCATAAATTAGCAGTAATTTAAGGAAAAGATTTCAATATACCTAATGAATGAAAATTATTTATCCCCTAACGCAAACTGATTTAAAAGGGAATGCGAACTAACCAACTCAGTTTTTCAAAAACAAATAAAACAGTTACCGAGAAGCTTAACTTTTAAAACGCTCCGTGGTGCGATCTCACCGTGATTTATAGACCAAAAATACAGCAGATACTGGACGCAGTAGATTTTTTAAATAATTAATTAATATAAACAAAACTGATCTCCTTAATTCTGATCTACAATTTAATTGTACAATCAGCAGCACGTTAGGTTATCCATGTGAACTCCGAAAACAGGTTTTATTACGTACGGCATAGAGAAGGTCTCAACGGAGGCTCCAAGATCTGACGTGCGGTCGTGTGTACATATAATAATAAATGTATGTATTTTCTTTCATTCACAGTTTTACACTTATTACTCATAAAAGTTGCCTAAATCAATCTACGTCAGCGAGTTCCTGCGTCATTAAATAAAATTCTGATCGTCCGATCTCAAGTTATTTTTCTCTTTAAGTAAACGGTGTATTTTATTCAAATTAGTCTTGTTTAGAAGCTAGAATGACCAACTAGCAATAAAAGTGAAAATAAACTTACGATATCAAACAGAAACTCAGTAATTTTATTTTTACCTATTTAAATTAAAAAATACACAACCGAAAAAAAGTATCTTAAAATAAAGTTAACAAATAATTTCATTTTAATATACTTTTTTTTTCGGTTTTTATCGATACTTTCGTGTCTAATATCCGCACATTTCGTTTCATCAAGTGTAGAATTAACTCATTGTAGATTTACAATAGTTAATACGAATTGGTGCAACAAGGTCAAAGTCCTATGGCGCTGCGTTATATAGCGTTGGCGCTATAACCGTTATAGCATTTGGCGAAGCCTTTATTTCAAAACCATAGCTACAGGCATTTGTTTGAGTGACCCTGCTCAGTCTACACCTAGTATGTCAAGAGGCGTCCTATCGGAGAGGAACTATTTAAATGAGAATGTTGTCCTCTGATAGCGCCTCCTAGGGATGCGGGTCCATTATCAATTGAATTATTAACCAAACGCCGGCGGAGGGAAATCGATGCTTAAAATAGGTGTCAGATGATTTTATTGTACTTCCTCGTGACTAACCATAGGTTAGCACTATCTGAAACTACTACTTGACAGTTGCAATTATTGCAGCATCTTACTACTATCACAACCGTGAAATGTCTGTTAAACTCTATACTAAAAATACCTGATATGGTTAAAGTTACGGTTAAAATATGGTTAAACTCGTCCTAAGCTTAAAAAATACAAGGGAGCTGAAAGAGCTGCTTTTCTTATCTTAAAAGATTCCAGTAAGTAAACGTTTTCTTGCTTTTAAGATCGGTTAAGAACCACGAAAGCTGCGTGTCATCTATCGCAAAACTCAGTGGAATTACCATAAAGTTTGTCTTAGTACCTTTTACCAGCCAGTCAGGATATCGGCGTGTCACTGAGGATGATTAGACGGTTACAATATAAGCGAAACACAGAACCGCACTCTACTGCCGACTTGTAGATTTGGGGTGGTATTCTGTAAGCGTTCGTGATTTTGATCTAGATTTGACTTATTCTAACTCAAGAGAAAATTGTATCTAGTATAACTTAAGCAAATAACTATGTACTCAGAGCAATGTATGTGATGTTGTCTTGATACTTATTTATTACTAGCAGTTCCCCGCGACTTCGCCCGCGCCAAAAGTCGGATTTTCCATACAAATTAATAATTTTTATCCCCCATTTCACCCCCCTGATGATTATATATGGCAACAAAAAGTAGCCTATGTCCTTCCCAGTGTCTCAAACTATCTCTGTGCCAAATTTCATTTAATTCGGTTTAGTAGTTTCGGAGCCTATTCGATGCAAATAAACAAACAAACAAACAAACAAATATTTCCTCTTTATAATATTAGTATAGATATAGATAATTACTTACTTATGGCTAGCCTAAATTTATAACGCCTACAATCATAAAATTAAATGAGGAGCTACCGTTTAAAAATCATTAAATATTCTAACTGCTACTTAACAAAATTTTGAGCATTAAGATCAAATACACACCGGGCTCGCAGAAGCAGAATAAAAAATACCAAATCTACTAAAATTCTCGCACGATTCCCTAATAGGGGTTCTGTACCTGAGTTTCTTAGACCCGACGCGGACGAACATAAATTCCGAGACGCAAACTGAACCAGCTGTTCCTCTGTTTTGGGGAATAAATACGGATTAGACGAGCGGTGTAAAGCGTAGTACACACAGCTTGAATTATTGATCGCCCGCGCATACTCCCCGTTAGGCGCGCTAAGTTTATCTTGCGATTTTCTTCGGGATTATGAATTGCGCTTAACTTTCGTGACGGTTTTGCTACTTGGAGTGTTTGCGTTTGCAACTTTAGATATGGCTATTCGTTGATTGGGAGGGCTTTTATGAATTCCGCCCGAAAAAAAGGTTGAATAGTTGGAAGATTTTGCAGTGTTACTACAAAAAGTACGCTTTACCCAATTTACTTAATTTTTATGCAAACCTTACTAATAATATTTTATTACATTTCAGTATTTTATTCTGTATTAAATGACCTAAGTCTTATATTTTAGATTTTACTTTAACTGGTCTACACTTTGTGAAGAAACTTAATTATAGCCTATACCTACAATTATTTGACACACAATAAAAAATGTGTATGTATTTATCATTGTGCTAATTGTGTTCGGTATGAATAGTTAAGGTATATAAAATTCAAGCGAACAACAGTAGCGGAGCTCCAAAAAACCCGAAACTAAGAAATAAACAAGTATTTTAGCTCTCTAAAAACAACGTAGACGAACTACGAGCTACGCGCTACGGGACTACGGTGCTACGTGTGAAGTAGATTTATTGCTACGCCGTAGTCCCGTAGCAAGTTCGGAGTAATTAATAAAATTAACCGTGTTTCTACACTGTCGAAGTATATGGCATAGTTTCAATTGCTTAACCGCACCTAAGGCGCATACACACTGCGACTGTCTGCATCTATAGACGCTATTGCAACGCAACTGTACGATGCAAAAAGTGTACTGTACCGGCAATAACTGGCTATTATTTGCGTGAGCATCGATGCTGCATCAGTTTTCATTGGTCTAGTGGTCAGCTCGCTGGCTTCCACGAGGTCCCGGGATCAAATCCCGGGTTGGACTAAAATTTGTTTCTGGGTCTTAAAATAACTCAGAAGGGGTTCCGGCCAGAGTCAGGAAATTAGTGGCGTTACACCCCTGTGCCATAAAGCACGTTTAGCCGTTCGTTCTGCGCCTGATCACTCTCCGGCCATGACGGATTGCCGTCTCGCTAAGCTATGAGACTGAAGGAACCGAGAGTGTACCTGTGTATTGCGCACGCACTTGTGAACTATAACATCTTCCGCCTACCTGGCAGATCTCTGTTAGGATTGGCCGAAAGCCGAAATTCGGTAGGAGAATACATAGTATCACTACTGTGTTGTGACTCCATCGATGCTAAAATTCGCAGTGTATACAGGCTCTAAGAGGCGTTAGCTTTAAAACACTTGTGTTGAAGCTACTCTGGCTTCTAGTTTGCGAAACTAAATAATTCAAGACGATACTGCGGTCATACTTCCTCCTTTGTGGGAAAAAAACTTTGGAGTCACTTAGTTGTTAGTGACAATTTTAACAAAAGAATATAATGCTTCAAAGAATCGACTGAATAATGATGAGATACGGCAAATTAAAAAGTGTTTTTATTACCTATTAATTCTACTTAAGATATTTCTTATTGGTAAGTCAAGCTCAAATGCAACATCATTAAGAGAACCAACACCGTATAGTAAACAAATAGGAAAGGGATAATAATGAAGGTTGTGTTATAAGCGTTCAATATTCGTGATGTAGAAAGACGGTTATATCTTATTTCAACGCACACTTGATTTGTCAAGTGTGCGTTGAAATAAGATCCTTGATCCTTAAACAGCTGGTTAACGTCGATTGACGGTTAATTTGACAGAATTCCAAAACAAGCTATGTTGAATAATTCTATACCCGTTGATTAAAAAGGAACATGTGTTGGTGAACTCCAGGCTTTGACAAATTATTGTTTTTAAGTGATAAGCATTCACTCTAAATATAAGCGCGCGGGTTCAATCCCCGCCTCTGGTGGTCATTTTTTCTAGTGTAAATATCTAATATCCAGGCCTTGACGTTTGTGAATGTTCATTAGCAAGATTACCATCATTATCTTAACTTTTATGACAGCAGACCTTAAACCATCAAATTCCATTGGCTGATCCGCATTTACACGTCTTAAAGTTCCTGCGCTGCCTTCAGGATGAGGTAATTAAAATGGAGTTAGTATTCAATCCTGTAACTCAATTTAAAACGTTGAACCTCCTGGACACCTTGGCTGCATATTAAAACAGCCAATCTTGTGGCTACCGGAATTGCTGTTAAATCGCTAGAACTGACTTACACGTTAGAGAATGTCCTTTCGCTCAACAATTTATCATTACTGAATGTCCCGCCACAGATTATATTTTCATTCGCCACTGATTGCATTCCCACGAGGTTGACTGGTAGAGAATGCCTAAAAAGAAAGTACAATTGGCGGACTTAATGCCTTAGCATTAAGTCCGCCAATTGTACTTTCTTTTTAGGTGTAATAAAGTTTAAATAAATAAAGAAATAATATCCGTGTCTGTTTAAATACGTCATTCGATTTCAAATATGGAAAATTGGACCATGAATCACGGACGTAGTGCGTCAACAGCACTGACCTCTTTATTACTGACTACATACTGCCAACCTAAAAATGAAGCCATTTGATTATCGCCATTTTGGCGCTGATGGCTGTAGTGAGCGTGTGGTAACCGTCCACGGAACTAGTGAGAGTTGACATAAACATATGCAAGTTACTCTATTTTAGTTCCCTAGTCACTCGGGTCATAAAGATGTTTATTTTTTCTCAATGATTTGTTTAAAGTTTAACCAGATCTTCTGTAGGTCTTTATTAAATATCAAAACTTAAATAAATAACACTACTTAAGTACGCTATGCGAAGCTTTGTATTTTGAGACTGAGTACAACACAATTTTATTATTTTAATATTCTATTTAAAAACATTTTTAGACTTTCTAACTTGAATATTTATCACAATTGTAACGGTGCCGACACCAGAGTATTATACCCGACACACAAATCCGCGGCACCATATCGGCACCGTCACCCTACTAAACACGTCATAGCCCGGCCGCAGAGGCAAGACGTAATCGCGCGCGTACGTCCCCGTTGAGCATTGCCCTGCGCACTCTAGCGAATCGCTGCCCCCCGTCCCCCTTTCCCCCCTAACCCTCCTCTCCCGGTAGGAATAGTCCCAGTCGAAGGTGTAGAAGCAGAGACCGAAAGTCGTTGACGGCCAATTATATCGGTGCGGCTGCGGCGAGGAGGTCGAGGTAGATACACCGACCGTCGGATCAGAAGTTAGGGCTGGTCCCAGTCGGAGGCGTAAAAGCAGAGACCGAAAGTCGTTGACGGCCGATTATATCGGTGCGGCTGCGGCGAGGAGGTCGAAACTGACACGTCACCTGGCGGACTAGTGTTTAGAGACATCCGTGGCACGACGGCTACCCGAAGTCCAAGACTGATAGATTAACCCGATTAGCCGATCGTTGGCCAGTGGTACTGTCTGCGGCGAGGAGGCAGAGACCGAAAGTCGTTGACGGCCGATTATATCGGTACGGCTGCGGCGAGGAGGTTGAAGCCGAAAGTCGTCTGACGGCCAAGAGTCAACGACGGGAGATTTAACCCGACCGGCTGATCGTCAGCCAGTGGCACTGTCTGCGGCGAGGAGGTGGAGACCGAAAGTCGTTGACGGCCGATCATATCGGTGCGGCTGCGGCGAGGAGGTCAAAACCGAAAGTCGTCTGACCCATAGGCTGACGACAGCATAAGTAGCGCGTAGAAGCCAAGACAGTAGTTATCAGTTCGCGCATCCCGATAATCCTGAATCCGAATCCAATCCACGAACCCCGTTTCCCCCCCGTTGCTAACCGTAACCGTACCTCGTCGAGGATCGATCGGATCAGCGCCTGATAGCGCCCGCGTAGTGATATACCCAAGCCTCGCCTCTCAACTACAAAGATCATAATACCGAACCTGTAACCGTACCCGTAGTAGTATCATAAGGTAAGAACCTGTATTGTAATTAGAGTAAGTAGCCCGATTACTGAATATAGATCATCACCCGCATAAAGGTGGTTTCATTGGCATAGTTTCCCTGCTAAAATATTAAGGAACACATCCCCATCTTCGCGTAGGCAGAGACAGGGGCTAGGTATCTATGTTAACGAGGGTCCCAGGCTGAGCTAGCCAAAGGGACACCACGTTACACAATAAAACCTAAATTAAAAAGTAACTAAAATATTTCAAGATCAATCGTATTGTATGTTATTTGACGATTCAAAGTCAACTTTTACTTGTATGGCATATCCAGTAGATCTTATTCTGTGCGCGGCGCAGAGATGGCCTTGCATAGCGAATGGCTCAAGAAATTGGTGGCATGCCAAGAGCTGCGATTTGGAGTTTAGGCAACGATTGAGTTGTTTCAAATCATTAGATTTGCAGTACGTGACCGTACACTCGTACTGCTATAAAATGAAATTCCACTGACTAAATGATAAGAATATGGTTTGTGTGAGAAAGTGTTTTTGTAACTTAGATGTTGGTCCCATATAAAAGAACTAGAAATAATTACTTGTATGAAAGTGTTTTTTCTGTTACAAATTGTAAAAGCCACCGAAAGTAAAATGCTACGTTAATTGCTTTTTACGAAATCTAAATAACCAATTCAAAAATCTTACAGTGCATTTTGATATAAGACGAGTGATAGTTAAGGAATAAATAATGTATAAAATATGATAATGTATAATGTAAAGATAAGCTTTGCGATTCTGTAAAACTCAAAAACACGAACACGCAATTCACTTCGATCTCCGCACTCGATTCGATATGTCAGTTAGATTTGGCATTTGGCTGAGCGTGTTGCGACTAGAGACTACCCGCTTAGTTTTTACTAAGTGCAATCGATAAAACTCGACTAGCATTTTTGCTAGTCGAGTTTTATCGATTGCATGTTTTCGGCACAATTGTTGATTGATTGCCTTAGAAATTTAAGTATTTAGGAATTTAGGCGTAAAAAACAAGGGAATAAAACAGTAGATGACAGTTTTCGTTTCTAATAGATACAGGAGAGAGTGCCACTTAAACACGGGAATTCGACTAAAATTCGTCTGGTCCAAGTTAATTTTAAGGCTCACTTGTTGGAAGATAAGCATAGTACCAAGCCCCTTCAGCTTTTTTGCCCAAACTGTGTGTGTGATGCTATTAATCAAAGGTGTGTGATGTATTGGTTATGCCAAATCCTTTTTATTCCATATGTGCACGCATTCAATCAAGGGCAGTGTTTTATCAAGTTATTCGTATATGAATTCTATGGAGAACTTTCTTTATTGACGTCGATAAATTAATAAGCCAACCATTTATTTAGTTAGTAGAACATCAGGGTTCAATCAAATAGGCATATCAACCATATTTGACTAAAATAGATAAATACAAGAAAAACTCATGCTTCTACCTACACAAACTATCGTTTGCTAATACCTTTGGGAGAAAACGATAACACGATTATTTAAAAACATCTACAGACCGATAGAGAAGTAAATTAAGATTACATAAAGAGACCTTCGTCACCTCATGTGGAGTGAAAGATAACCTTCGTGGTTAAATGTCCACGAAAACCATGCCACGAAAGTTACGAAAATTTTACGTTTTACAAAATTTACAAGTTGTTTCTTGATAAATATAAAAACTAAATAGCGGACGAAGAAACTGAAAAACTGGGGTTTTATACTGAATATTTAACACTTACATCTAAATCATTCTATTATCTTTAAAATTTTACCATGAAGGGTTTCTTCAAAAGTTGATGAATTTATGTGCCTGTATTTTCTGTATCAAAGCGATAAGAAAGGCATTTCTCCTACAATGATGCTGTAATGGAACTAAAGTTTCCGTAGGGCCATTAAGCTCGTCAGAAAGTTGAGGCTCTTTGATGCTATGAGGCTTTATATGTCGCGTTCACGAATCTACCATAATCGTGTGACCGAGACAAAATATTTTCTAACTCTTTCTGTTTAAGCGATATCATTATTGTTTATATAATTAATTAATCTTGACTTATTAACAATTTTTTTTACATATAGTATGTGTACATAACACAACAAACAATAAAGATAATAGTGGTTGAACTGAGCGCGACGTCGTGCGGACGCGCGGAGAACACCGGTTTTGCTCCCGTTTTTGGTGGTTAAGTATTATTTAAAAAATAGCTGTAAGCCCTATTTTATGTTTAAAACTATGTTCGTGTAGATGAATAAACAGAAAATCATTTAAAATCTATTCCGAAGCTGTTTAATTAATGGGTTGGGAATTAAGAACATGTGACCACCAAAAACCGGCCCTCGGAGAATCACTCAAATACAATCAACGTGTTATTCGGCGTTTATTGCTCTATGTTAATAACGGCGACGAGGTAGACGCTTGAAATATTCACAGAATATTAAGTTATTCAGATTTTGAGTCTATAACGTTCAAGACCCTAAAAGTGACGTTTTTGAAGTTTTTGTATATATGTATATACAAAAACTTCAAAAACGTCACTTTTAGGGTTCCGTACCTAAAGGGTAAAAACGGGGCCCTATTACTGAGCCTATATACTATAGCTTATAGACCCTATTACTGGCTGTATCTCATGAACCGTAATAGCTAGACAGTTGAAATTTTCACCGATGATGTATTTCTGTTGCCGCTATTTGCGATGACAGTGATTTTGGACTTGAGATCTGTTAAATTATGGCAACTGATGGTTCAATAACGTGACGATTTTCGGATATTTTTTGAGCGAAATTAAATGAAATTATTAGTTAGTATTAGTAAATTGTTAGTTTCATACTAAAAAAAGAGTAAAAAAATAAAAATCACAGGAAACCCGTTTTTGCTAACCCATTTTACTCAGTTAATAACCGAAAATGGTTACAGTTTGACCAACGACTACTTGAGTCAACGATGGATACACTCTGACTAAATATCGGATTTAGCTTTTACAAATTACTTCTTTTTTATACCTAGGTACTATTAAAAAAACTTTTCACAAATTGACAACTTTAAATAATAATTATAGGTTTGAGGCTTGACATATTTAAAAAAAAACAAAGAAAGAATAAAAGGTGGTAACAAATTATGCTACAATTTTTTTTTAGTTGAGTACGTAAAGCTGCATTATGTTCCTTAACCTAAGCAATTTCAGTGCAAGTTTCAGTTTTTAGTAAAAAGACACTAACTTACGAAAAGTTCACGCCAACATTTGAACGATAAAAACTTACAAACGATAAAACTCGACTAATATTTGGAATTGTGGGGGCTCTCTAGTCGACATCGTAAATTTGACATCCGCAGCAACTGACAATTGTTACAGAATACCAAAATAATGACAGTTGAAGTGAACGTCGAAGTGAGGATCGAAGTGAGCTTCTTGTTTGTGACATATTTGGTGTATCGAGTAGGGTAAAAGTACGGAACTTCGCTATAGTTTGCAACATACATCTTCGCGCAGATGGGTCACCGACCACTACGACCGAAGGCTGTCACCAGCCACGCCCTTTGGTCCAGCGCAAATTAGCGACCTAGCGAAAAACGCATGCAAAACTAGAAAACACGTGTATTCCCAAACATAAGACTAAACTGGTGTTAAGTGCTACTGGTTGCCACGTGTTTTCCTATGCTGACGACACGGCACTATTTTCATGGACACTTCATGGAATCTGTTATTTGAGCGGGCCCAGCGTGGTCTGTCCCAGGTATACAGCTGGTTGCAAAGAAATCTACTTACCATGAACATTGCTGAAACTAATTATATCTGTTTTGCAAACACTCAAAACAAAGACCTCTATCGAAATTTTAAACTAAATATACATAACTGCAATAACCAAAATTCAAACTGTAACTGTCCTGAATTAGAGCGAGTTACTAGTACGAGGTACTTAGGAGTAATAATTGATAATAGACTATCCTGGCATCCTCAATAAGAAAATTAATATGGATTTTTAAATCTCTTAGGAATATAACCTCAAGAAACCTCATAACACAGATATATATAGCTTTCGTACACTCAGTTTTAGGATACTGCATCCATATATGGGGCGGAGCTACGAAGATCAAATTTCTTGAAGTAGAAAGAGCCCAGCGCTGCCTGGTGAAAGTCATGTTTAACAAACTCTATAGATACCCTACCTCTAATCTTTATCAGGAAAGTGAACTACTGTCCGTGAGAAAGCTGTACGTGTTGCAGGTAGCTTTGAATTTACACAAGAGCTTACCAATTGAAATCTCAAAACTGCACCAAAGAAGAAACAAGAACGTTATAAACACACAAAAATCAGCGAAACGGCAGTTTAAATCAATGTCAGCTCATTTATATAATAAGATAAACAAACATATTTTAAATTTATCCATTTAGCTTGAAAGACTGCAAGAAAGTGTTATCTGCTTGGCTTAAATTACTCGATTATAAAGAAACTGAGATTCTTCTCCTGTAAAAATAAAAATATTTATCTGTATGTACTTACCTAGAACACAATTACTTACCTTATCAAGTCTGTTTTAACTTGTTAATGTATAATGTCTCACATTTCACTATCAAATTACCTAAAGTATAATTTACTGAAGGAGCGTGGTTACCTGCCACAAGTATATGTATATACTTACTAGGTAACCTCAAATGTAAAATATTGTATGTGTACATTATGTGTTTTATAACGAAAATAAACATTTTTTTTTTTTGAAACTGATCGATTTTTCACCCCTGATAACCAAAGCCGAAAACCACATACTTACCAAATTACAGCGAAATCATTAGAGCCGGTTCCGAGATCACAAATATATATATCTGTATTATCTTCTTCTATAATATATGTATATAAAATAAAGTCGTGTTAGTTACACCACTTACAACTCAAGAACGGCTGGACTATTTTTTAGAATAGAAATATTAGAATAGGTAGCCCAGAATAGAATACCTAATAAGTATTAAAATATAATATTTATCAATAAAACAAATATATTTATGGAAAGTGAACAAAAACCTTAAAGTGCCGGGGGGACCGAAGAATAATTTAGCTAGTCATTTGCAACTACGTGATTGAAGGTTAATGATGTAATGGCGGCCAGCAATTGACGCGTCAATTGAATAACGTAAAAATTTGTTTCTTACGTTTACGCGAATTGTTGAACTCATTAAAACAAGATTGCAAGATCTCAAGACACGGTTAGCTCTTTCTGCGTAAATAGGAACGTAAATTAATATTATTGAGTGACGGTAGTTAAAATTTTTCAAAACTTTGTATAGACAAATAATACCTTAGTCTCCCTGTGACCACGATCGCTGTAAAGTGTTCGAAACGTCAGGTTTAAAATAAAATGTAAATAAATCGCGAAGTAATCCGTAAAATTGTGTTTTAATGTGAACGTAAAAATTGATAATCGCGATTGATCGTCTCGGGGGTACTTTAGGGTTTCTATTCACTTTCCATTAATATTTGTTTTATTGATAAATATCATATTTGAATACCTATTATTATATTCCGGACGAAGACAAATTACAAAATCACAAATTTTGGTCCAGCATTTTATTTTAATTGGTCCAGCCATCCTTGCTTATAAGTGGTGTAACTAACACGATATTATTTTAAGATATTAGATATATATACAAAAAATAATCGTTTAATGGAATAAGATTAAAGTAGTATGCAAGCTCCTTATCATACCGATGTATGGTACGTTTACCTTGCCCGTAAATTGGCGGGCCCGAATGCTAATGTCATCTCATACGAATGCTTATGTCATCTCATACATTAGTGTCAAAGTTGACAATAAATTTTACAGAATACCAAATCATAACCCCTCTGCGGGAACCGCTGCGGAATTTTGACATTAGTTTTAGAGAATCGCACTGCAGGTGCTAGATAAAAAAAAATTGCCTATAAAGCAATTATAATTACCCAACCAAGTAAAACCACCGAGTGATTGAAATATTTTTTGCCACCAAAATCTAATTTCGTTTAATTCTGTAGCGTAGAAACTTTTGCTCGCTTGATGGAAAACTCAAATTGAATAGGTACCTAAAACTGGGTTTCAGATTATTAAAGTAACAAATTGTTTTGTTTCAAATCTAAAAAGCCATATTTCCAATATAAATGTAAAGCACTATTACAAAAAAAAATAACATAAAGCTTTGCTATGGTTAAATTAGCAAGTGCTTATATATAGTATGTTGCCAATACCAATAAAAATAAACATTAATCTTTTCCATGCCATTTCTAAACAATATGTATGAATAGTATGTTTTCAACATACACTTACAGTCTTTTTTATATAACATTGAAATAAAAGCAACACTCACTCAACTCTAACATGCATAAATTTTTATTGCAATAGAAAATCTATGGAAATTTTTTTCTTAGTTTTAAAACTAAATTGAAGCTATAGGTACAGCTTTATAACTATCAATTAGTCAAGAAAATTGCACAAGATTTCATTATAAGTAGCTCTGTAATGTTAGCAAGACAAGCAGCCCATAGCTATTAAACAAAAGCAAAAGACAAACACGCGACAAGCAGAATGGTAATTAATTAAATACACCCGCATGTCAGTCCCAAGTTCATATTTGCTCCTCTTTGATTACAAATTCGCTCCGTTCAATATTTGCACAGTACGTAACAATGTACTGCCATAACTTGAATGTCGGTAACCGGATGGCAGATTTTACTTGAAACTTGACACGCGTTTTGTTGCTATGATAAATTATTGAAATAGACAGTTTTAAGAATGGCGTTATGCTAATAACGGCGCGATCAATTCAATGCAACTTTTTATTTAATCATTAGACCATAACAATGTGAGATTGAGTAACGCGTAAAAAAGTAAGTAATGGACGGAAACATAATCGAAAAATAATATTAGTCGTTATTTTATAAATCAACTAACAGGTCCCCGCGACTTCTCCGGTGCCAAAAGTCGGATTTTCTATACAAATTTTCATCCCCCATTTCACCCCCTCGATGATTTCATATCGCGTTTAAAAAGTAGCCTATGTCCTTTCCAGGGCCTCAAACTATCTGTGTACCAAATTTCATTTGAATTGGTCTAGTAGTTTCGGAGCCTATTCAACATAAACAAACAATCAAATCTTTCCTCTCTATAATATTAGTATAAATAAAAAATAGAAATAAATCATGTGGTCTTATACAGTAATTAATTGGTAATGCATTATTTTGATAGCTTAAAATAATTCCAATATCTAAGTTTTATTTGTGTTATGTGTTTCTTTTTTTAATAAATATCGCTTCCAAAAACTTTATAGCACTCAACAACAAGACAAAGGATTACCAAAGAAAGATTACCGACGCTGTGTTGATGCTAAAATTTGATTAGCTGAGCAAACTATGTGCGCGCGTCCAGAAGGGTCTTTGATACAACTTCAAAGGGTTAAATTGTCCCGGGTGCAAAGTTCGCAACTAACCGCCACTGTTTTAAAAGGTTAACTACTAATTTCACGCAAATTTCACGGGCATACTTTCACTGGAGAGCTGTTGCTTTGAATTAGTTATATCAACTTTGAACTAAGTATCATTTTTTCGTTAGCCGTTTGTGACCCACTGCTGGGCAAAGGCCTCCCCCAAACCACTCCACGCGTCCCTGTTGCCGGTAAGGATTTGCCAGTCTCATTTACCTGATAATAATTTATTAGTATTTTTTTTTGGAAGAAAACTTTTTTTTATATTTTAAGATTTGGGGTAAGAATCAACAGATGCTACGGATTCCAGTATAGTATTGCAACGTTTTCATTATAAATGCATTCTTTGATCACCTTTAAAATTTCAATTAATTGTTTGATAAAAATAATGTAACACTAAGAATTAAATAGAAAGGTCTTTCACATTTTGTCCTTCAATTCCACTACTGGATTAGCGATGGGCGATTGTTCGAAAAAAAATAATCGAATGAATCGACAATCGACCATTCGAACTATCGAATGTCGATTTAGTAATTCGGAAAAAAAAAAATCGAATAATAATCGACAATCGAATGATAATCTATACTCGGCCCTTCGATGCATTCGATTGAATTGCCGCGACAGGACAGGCAGCGAACGAATGGTTAATCGACGGGACGAATGACGATTCATTCGTTAGTTGTTAGTAATACGGCCTGCGCACCGCACGCTCCGGTATTGCTCGCCGCATAATCGAAGGATAATCGAATGACTGCGGTTGCTTATCGAATACATTTGATTACAGGGACCATTCGAATAATTCGATTAATTTAGTAATAATCGCCCATCGCTATACTGGATGACTACAATAAACATGGATGATACAAGCCCATGTAGTGTTAGTATGTAGAGCCTAGGGGGTAGTAGGTAACCAATAAAAACATAGGATTATAAAAAACAACACTTTTTTGTAATACTCCAGCAGACTTACACAGTAAGCTCAACTTACAAAACTGTTTTCATTTACGACTGATTTTACTATCTAATACCAGCTTTACCTCTCTTGTTTATGATTATAAATATTCATGTGACGATCTGCAGCTTTGTTAGTAAATGAATTTGCATTTTGCATGATAAGAATTGCTCCACACCTGATGGCAGACTTGGCTAAAGCTAACTAATTACCCTTCTGACACCCTGTGGCGTTACATGCTAGACTAATAGTGGAACTAAGAAACGTCTTATGGAATGGATAAGGTATGTTTTGTGAAATATGCAAAATGTCCAGCGACCATAACAGAGTACATAAGCGAGTTGAAAAACCTATAAAAAAGCAATAGCCTGTATTATCTAAATATAAAAAATCAAAACATACTTAATGACATACTGACTGACTAAATGACAAACCAAACTACTAGCATTAAAAACTTCTGTACTGTACTGAACTAAAGTTCTGTACCATGTTTCAGTTTATAGTGTAGGTGAGTACTGAAAAGAAGGTTTTTAGGAAATTCACCCCGTAAAGTGGAAAAATGGGAGGTATGTCTGTATAAAAGTTCGACAGTTTTGAAGCTAAATCAATAAAAAAATGATTGTAGCTATATAATTAGAAATTCAGAATGAGGTACCACATATGTCAGCATTTTCGAGAATCAATTTTCAAAGGGGGTGAAAATAAGGGTGAAAGTTTGTGTGAGAAATTCAATACTTGCGCGGACGAAGTCGCTGCTAGTATGTTTATAATCGTAAAAAATTAAGTTAAATCGATGAGATAGAGAGAGTTCGGGAGACTTGCGCAGGGAGAGTTGACCCATCGAAACTCGAACAATTGAAACAAAAATATAATGTTGTGTTTGTTTTTACCACTGGTGTGGTAGTTGCAAGTTGTGATGATTAAGTATCAATTTTGTAAAGCGTAGCATATCCTTACGTATTTTACATTATAGTTATTTTTATAACTTAAGCAATTTGTTTTGCAAGTTTTTACGAAATTAAATTGATCGACTGTGTCATCCGTTGGGACTTGAATCCACGACTCTTCGCTATCCGGGCGAATGCTCTTACCAACTGATTTCACATTTGTTGATATACCATATCCATATTATTTCTACATCCATGGTCACGTCAGCACCGTAAGTGACACAAATAGAGTGCCATCTCTGCTGCATGCAGGCAATATAAAACGTGCCCCCGACTTATTACTCCTGATATTGTCTCTAGAGTGCAATGTTAGATTTTATTACAAATCTTGAGCAAACAGCACTCTATATTGTGGCTTCAAGCTTTTCGTTTCATTTTTTAAGTACAATGAATTACCTACACTTGTTTAAATTGCTATTGATTGGATTTAAATAATAAGTCAATTGTTTTGGTAATTCATACTAATAAGAAATTGACTTAACAAGGATTTTTTAAACAATATTGTTTTAAAAAAATGTGTAGCTTTTTGCTATTTTAAACATAAAAGCTTTTCAAACTTGTGTTGTATTTTCACAAAAAGTCTAAATTGAATGTTTGGAACAGCGAAACAAAAATGTGGACACTTTATGCATAGAATATTTTATTCCATTTACTAAAATTTGTTATTAAATTCACGCGGGCTGGAACAGAAATTTTTGATTACATAGTTTATGAGTGTTTTTCTGATTGAGAAGTTATTGTAAGGTACATACTGTTTTGGAAATATACCTTTATGGGATGAAGAAGCAAATTGCAAAAACTTCTTAACTAGAAGAATATTCATATAATAAAGTTGTAGAAAGTCGAATTCTGTGCATAACAAACCCCATGCCTTAGTTAAGAAACAATGCTTAGATCAAAGAAGCATAAAAATGAGATTTTTGACCGTGTTTTAGTGTACGTGTATATGTGGGTTTGACTGTTTGTCATACAAATCATCATATCATATTACATAGATTCGTAATCTACTGCCCGATCTTCGACAACCATAGTTTAGATGTGTACATATTTTATCGTAGTATTTTTTAAATTTTAAAAATTAAAATTATTTTGCTTTTTTCCGCTAGACTTTAGACGCTGGTGCAAATTATGTTTTTTTTTCCTATTAAATAATAAATTTCCGCAAAGTAACGCCTGATTTTATCAATTATAGTATTTTCTAATACGAACGGAGATTAAAATTAAATTCCTCCATTAGCTACCAATGTAGCATTGGTCTACAGTTATCCTTTCAAAACTGTTAAATTAACGCCACATTAGTAGCTAATGGATGCATACAAAATTATTGACTGTTCCTGCAACTGACCGTAAGTATGTTTAATTAATTAAAAGAGCAAACCCATTTCAAACATAAAAATCTTCCGGGTATCTTATGAACTTTTAGGTACCTGTGTACGAAGTTTATTTAGTGTCAATGAAAGGAAACTCCAGGTGCATACTACCCCCAATTTCAGCCAACCCAAGTGGAAGGCTTACAGTGTTAAGTAAACTGCAGTGGAGCGCTTGGGAGGGACAAAGGGCAGAGTTTGCGGGTTGTGAGTGCCAACTACCTAACTCGCTCGCGAAGCGTGACGGACCAAAGTTACGGAGGTATACTTGAGCTATCTTTGGAACTTCATTTGTGGTGTGGCTACGTTAAAATGGAAAGACAATGTTGCTCTTATTGATTAGCATTATCATTATCAATGAAAAGTGCATCAATAAGCTAAATCACAATAAGGTTTTCTTAAAGAGAACCTACAAAAATATGAATATATTTTTGCACTTGAAAAAATGACTACCAGAGGCGGGAATCGAACCCGCGTTCCTCGCATACCGGGCGATTGCCTAACCTCTCGGCCACCCTGGCGTTGGCAGAGCCTGTCGAAATATTCAAGTGCTTCTTAACGCTGTAATGCCGCGTTGCTTTCATCAATGTTATTGGGATTACACCCTCAACACTCGAAAGAATTACTATTGCAAGTATTTAACAATCGAAAGATGAAGCTTGCAAAAACGATAAATTATTGTTTTTAAGCATTTATTTATTATATTTAAGGATGCACTACGCCATACACACTCATGTGTAATTACGCAGCAATGGATGACGACGTAGTGTCGTCATCCATTGCTGCGTAATTACACATGACAATTTAAATAGCTGAAGCCTAAGCGGCAATGTCTGAACTTTGCTAGTTGAAGCTTCATATGGTGAATTATAACATGCGCTATGTATGGGCTTTGGTTTTGTATGGCGTAGTGCATCCTTAAATATAATAAATCAATGCTTAAAAACAATAATTTATCGTATTTGCAAGCTTCATCTTTCGATTGTTAAATACTTGCAATAGTATTTCTTTCGAGTGTTGAGGGTGTAATCCCAATAACATTGTTGAAAGCAACGCGGCATTACAGCGTTAAGAAGCACTTGAAAATTTCGACAGGCTCTGCCAACGCCAGGGTGGCCGAGAGGTTAGGCAATCGCCCAGTATGCAAGGAACGCGGGTTCGATTCCCGCCTCTGGTAGTCATTTTTTCAAGTGCAAAAATATATTCAGACTGCATAGTGAATGCTTATCACTTAAAAACAATAATTTATCCTACAAAAATATCTCTTTATTTAATATATCTCGATGTAATAATAATAATGTAATATTTGTGATAAATGGAACTCCACTCAGGAGTGAGGACACTAGTAGGTGTACATTGTATTCATGTCCAAGATCGAAGGTAGACGTAGGTATAACGCAGGTACCTATAAATTAGGTACGAATTCTTAAATGTAGTTATTTAATTGCAAAAGTACAAATCCTTAAATGTATTAGTTATTTTATTGCAAGACATCTTCACAGATTTCTTTTTGTATTTTTGGTTTACCATTCAATAGCTCACACCAAACATATTTTCTTATTAATATTACAAATATTGGCTGGCTCATAATATATTAGTAGGTATATTTTTTTTGGACAAACGAAACCCTGTAAACTGGCCAACTAATATGAATCCAGCTTTTACCAAATAGATATGATATGGACCACTAATTTATTTTTCCCACTTTCCAGTTCGATAATTTCGAATACCTTTATATCTACTCCCATTTCGAAACGTATTAGTTTAAGGGCCCTATCTCACTGAAACACCATGGTATCACCACCAATCGCTCCCGGCCCTATGAAAATGAAATTTATGGAGCTATCCGTGGAGTATCTTACCTGCCGTCAGCTTGGTTGCGTAACCAATTTGACATTGACAAATTAAAAATTATTGGCCAAGTACTTGTCGATCCCAAGTCTAGGGTTCCATGGTCACCCATGTCTCATCGCCTATAGTAAAATCGCAAATTTATTAACGCAGTTTTTTTTCTATAGCAAAATGTACCATTTCACTTCACTCCATTTCCACATTTTAAGTTGGTCGACTGTTCCTTATTTACTAGTAAAGCGAAACTATGACGATTATGCCGTTTCTTTTTAATATTGGTCTACACAAATGTGCGATAAATAAGATATTCTTAATTGCACCTCGCACACGGTAGACATTTACAAAATGTTGATAGAGTCACACGATTGTCTTATTATTAAAGTTAATGCAATGTTTTTGATCAGATTTGATCGGAGATCAGAAGGTCTATTCAACAATACCCCGCATGATACGGCACCCTGAAATTTTTCTTTTATTTATGGTTTTATTAAACCATTATTGGTGAAAACTTGTTAGTTCTGAAAACTAAACATTTTCTGCAAACTTGATGTAAGATAACCAGCTGTTTGTTTCCCTAATAAAAATAAATAAATAATAAAAAAAACTAATGTTCATGTTCGGCGTGATTGACGTTCGTATTTAAAAAATACAGTTTTCTAAATGCCACTAAGGGTCTCTGCAATTAGCCGCGGAGAGACAGTCCAAGTGAGATGGAGCCCTTACCGGATATCCTGGATTTATTTCCCTAAGCCCCACACGTGAGTTGGACTTCTTCGAAGTTGGTAGTTTGCGAAAATAAGAAGACTAAGTCCAACCACAGCTTAGCTACTAGAGCTTTCAACTTAATGGCGTGAATTAAAACTTCGGTAATGACGAAATGGATTAAGGTTTTAAATCATTTTTGCCAGTTTTTCAGATACTAGACTAAAGTTTAATCAATATTTTGGTTTGTAAATTATTTTGAACCTAGACTATTTGGTAGTTCCATATGCACCAATCGTATTTAAGAAATACCCAATAATCTGCTGCCGTGATATAATTTTCTAAATAACTTTACTTAGTTTAGCACAAGCTGTGTATGACACTTACAATAATGTTAATATCACTACTCTAACATTACTTTTCTACTAAAATTTAGATGTTAAGTTGTTTTTTGTCTCGTTTGATAATCTAATAAGATCACTTTTTACGAAAAATATCAATAATCAAGCGATTTGCGCCCGGGATTGAATTACACTTTGTTGTGTCTTAAATATCAAGAGTCGTTATTTATTAAATGATTTTACAAAGTGATGATTTAAAATTTATCCTCTTTATTTGTACTCATGATGAGTATTTATTCTGTGGTTTTACCCCACTACACTTCAACCGGAGGAAAAAAAGAAAACCGGCCAAGTGCGAGTCGGACTCGCGCGCGAATGGTTCCATACCATTAACTTAAAACATTCGACAGTATAGGCAAAAAAAGTATATATTTTTATTTCATTTATAATTTCAAAAGTATTTATCACAGGATACCCGAAACAATTTTAAATAAGAGTTTTCGCGCCTGTTTCTTTACATGAGTGATTTGAAGTTTGTAGGTCCAAGACTTTAGAAATTACAGGGGGGGACACCGTGTAAACGACTTTGGCGGGCTATATCTCGCAAATGGTAAAACTGATAAAAAAGTGTTGTATGGAAACCCTACCTTATTTTCACAGTCCTTTTCAACAATACCCCACACAGGGGGGTGCACTCAAAAAATAATTCACCCCCCACTTTACATAATGTGTGGGAGGTACCCTTAAAAAGGGGTAATTTTAATTTTTTTGTATTTTTAAAAATGAGATCTATATGTAAAGTATCCTTGAACCAAGTTACATGCAAATCAGTCCATAAACGTAGAAGATATTCTGCTGTGACAGATTAGGACGGACGGACTGAACGATCTTATAAGGGTTCCTTGTCGGACTACGGAACCCTAAAAAAACTATAGAAATATTATTATAACGATACGATTTACGAGTTTCCACCGCACTCTACAAAGTCCACTACAAGTTGACATAATAGTGATTTGTTGGCCAACTTCCCCCTACTTCCTCGCACTCGCAGAAATAACTCGACGCGTAGTTTCTTAACGAAATGATTGGCTACGTGTAAGTTGTTAGCCCTATTTATTTGGGCGGGTTTTATTTGCCCCTTCTCCCCTGCGGATAATTCACTTTCTAAGCATCCCGTATCGACCAACTGGGACGCATAACGTATTTTTTCGCTTTTACAAAGGAGTAAAAGTTTTACGAATGTAATTGTAGGGGAGGTATGAAACAAGTGAAGCGAGATGGAATTACTGTCTGTATTGAGTTGGAATTGAAGAGAAGTGTTTTCTAATAAATTACCTGGACACGTGCTTTGTTGCAATCTTGGTACACTTAAGGTAAGCTATGACTGAAAGCCTTTTTATATGCAAAAACAATTGAACTGTTTTATTTTTTTTGTATTTTAATTGTATATTTAAAAAAAAAAGAATTTTAAAAACAGAAGAAATCATAATATAATCTACCGTAACAAAAAGATTTCGATTTTTCAAAGTGATCGTAAACTTTTTTTGATGTGAGTACATTTAAAAGGGTCCACTCCAGGGAGACGATTCTCATGCAATAGAAAAAAGTTCACATTTGTAAAACAGTTTGTGCATTCTCAGAACCTCACAATCGAAATAGTTCCATCGTACAACACCCGAACGCAATGAGTGGTAAGTACCAGTCGAAGTCGAAGTTCGTATACGACAAGCTGTCAAAATTGTAAACGGAGCTGTGTGATTCGGGGTTATTTTGCCTGACATTTTCCTTATTAGAATCTGTCTGATTGATTTTATTTTAAAACAATGAGGTTGAGAAAGAATGTGTTGTGGACTTCTTTGCCAAATTATAGGTACAGGTACAGAGATTTGAGCGATGCGCAGTTTATAAAACATTTCCATTTTCATTGCAACTTATTTAAGATTATTCCATCACACAATCACAACAATGACCACAAAAAAACTGATTTAGAAAGTAAAGAAACGAAGCATATCTTTTCCGTCTCACTTCTCACCAAAAACTCTCCTTTGTTGACAATGAAAACAAGAAATGACAGTTTACCGCATTCCATTTCAGTTAATGCTATTTGTGAAATATTTAAAGTTGAACTAATAATTATGTTGTGTTATTATTATATCTATTAGTTCTAGAAACAGATTATAAATAATATTATATTGAAAAGATAAGTAGACTTCGTAATAAAATTTCAAGAAAATACAATTTTTAGATGGTAACTAACATTATTGCCACGGCGTTTTTAAAAACGCCGTAACGGAACATCAGTTACTGTCTAATCTATGTCCGACTACATAATTCGCCTGGTAATTGTTCGATGGGTGCGCCAGAATAGGTATTTTACGTATCACTCGAACTTTTCAATAGTACGGTGAAGTTCGTAGGTGAATTTCCACACGTAAAAAACTCGATTGCATGAGAATCGTGTCCCTGGGACACGATTCTCATGCAATCGAGTTTTTTCACTCATGAAAATTATGGTCAGAATTTTATAGCTCAAGTGGTCTAGGTTAAACACGAAAACCAGCCTTATGTGCAAGTACTAAATACTTGGCCGTCTCACATAGTTAACCACTCACCACACTTGACAAATAGAGTTGCAAAACTATCGGTAGTTTGTCTATCGACTGTTGACTTTGTCTGTCAACAACAGTATCAAATCTATCTATATCTCATTACTACTAACATCGCTATCAATTGGATAAATATAATCGATACTATTTGTGAAAAACTATCAAGTGTCGATATTTTTGCACTGTCAATAGTATTACAACAAAATAGATAGATAGATAGATAGATAGATAACTCTTTATTGCACGCCATAACAGAAAATACAGTAAGTACAGCGATTTACACAGAAAAAATGTACAATGTAGGCGGTCTTATCGCTATAAGCGATCTCTTCCAGACAACCTTTAGGTAAAGGAACATACTCATTCACAGGAAGGGGGAGTTTGGTAAAAAAATAGGTTATTTTTTTTCCATAGTCTAGCACTAATTGTATCATTTTTATCGATACTATTGAAATGTCATCAACTATCGATAGGCTGGCTAAGCACTATTGACAAATTCGCGCTTATGAAAAGTTCATAAGAAAATTCCTTATGGCATTTACTACGAGCCAGCCATTCTGCTTAATATAAAATACTGCAAAATACTATGCTTGGCTTTTCTTAAAATTGAATGCAAAGCCAAGTTGAACAACTTCGAGAGTTTATAGAGTGGTCTTGAAAAATTAAGAAGTTCACCGAATGGTTTTTTATTTGCATGTTGAAACTTACTTTGGAAGAATAGCTTTTAAATTTCATTCTTTCGATGGATATGAAATTTTAATTTTTTTTTTTACTCTCATTTTTAAATTTTTTAACTTCTTAAGTCGAATCGACGAAGATGGAAACTAACACAAGGGCATAAATAAGCACTTATTAAAAGGTGTGAAATAAAGAAAGGATCTTCCGTTGCTTTCTTTATTTTACACCCACACCGGCCTGCAAATGGCTATCCAGTCGTACAGGTAAAAACATGTGGAAATAGTTCGCAAAAAAAAAATAGAAACTTCACACAGAAATAAAATTATTATAATCACTCCTAGACATTTGGCACGCACGACACGCAACGCGGTATTTACGCAACTATTTAAAATTGATTGCAGTTCATATTAAAATTGGAGCCATCAACGGGAATCTAACTGGCATCTGCCGCCATAATCGCAGTTACAGGGCAGGTTATAACGTTACTTGCAGGGTTGCGTGTTACAAGGCTGAGTGGAAGATGAACCAAAGTAAATAAACAAAAGTCCAATATTGTGTTCGTGCTCCGGACTGCGAAACCAGCGGTTGTGGGTTTAAATCTTGCAAGGGGCAAATACTCGTATTTGTGTGACGATCACGCGCATTTGTCATGGATGTTTATAAAAAGTATAAGTATGTCTATCCGTTATCCTAGTCGCCATAGAACTTAAGCTTGCTAACTCTTAATTAGTGGCTTGTAAATGGTTTGATTTTTTTAAATTATTATTAACACTACTATAAGTGTCTTGATATACTGAATAGCCGAGTATTACATTAGCATGTTAATTTGAGAAAAACTCAAAATCGGCAACCCTTATCGTTTGTGATGCCTCCGGTTATTCAACACACGTGCCCCTCCCGCTTATTACGCAACTCAAGTAATTTGGAAGAGGGCGAATGGGTGTTCGTTCTTTTGTTTTTGTTATTACCAAACTAAGCGCCGAATTTAACTCGTGCGAGCTCGCGTGCGATTCGGAACGTTTAGCTGGCTGGCCGGTGCTGCAGTCTGGTACAGTCAGCGACAAAATGTAAGTTAACCACTTATTCCTTTTGCTATCGGATGTCTTTTTTTATTCGAAATAGGTTTCGAGAGTCACGAGATGGAGCGAGCTCACCCAGAAGAAGCCTGAACCTAACTTAACTTAAGACCTTTGTTATTCTGATTAAATGCTACAGCTTTGCCTGTGGACCAATATGGTGTGGTCATATATAATGTTTGGGACCAAATGAGATCGAGTTTGAATGGAAACTCCTTTTTTTGTTAGTTACCACAAAAATGTTACCCTACTATATGATATTGTCATTTGTAAGGAAATTGCAAACAAATTCTTTTAGCCGTATTTTTTTCATTACGTCATCCAATGGCTTGCAACATGCATGGCTCACTCGCACATTTAATAAAAATGGGTTTGCTCTTAACTCTAGACAAGCACGTGGCGTAGACAGAGTCGACGGTGGAGCGAGCTCATCCAAGAGGTTCTGGCACTCCCACTCACCGACGGAACACCGCAAGCTGCTTGGCGCCGGGCTCCAGTGAGAACGTGGTGGCTACCAGGCGGCACCAAACGGAGCCTACCACATAAACTTAACTTTTTAATTTAATATCGTATTTAATTTTAAGAATCAAAAAACTATCTACATAATATATGTATTTCCGACTGTACCCACTTACGGTTCTTGTATGTTAATATCAAATTAAGATAGAGACTGCAGTAGTACCCAGTTATGGTAATGAACACAGCAGGAATATAAGATTAGATTTGTAAGTAAATTGAAAATTTTATTATTTCTGTGCATTATATTATTTAAATATTGGTAATTTAGAAATAATTAAGTGTAATGCTGAACAATAAAGTATGGCTCCTCCTTCATCGATTTCCATAGAGTAGGCAAACGGCCTGCAACATGCGTGATCTTGCAACTATTACAATGTCAAGGTTATGCTGTTAAGTCGCTGTTTTATTTTATTGAAGGATTATAAATATGATTCATTTGTACGTGCTTTGTCGCTAAACTTCCAATTAGTTAAGATGAATTTTTAGGGGTGGTGAAGGATCTACCTCCTAGTGGTCCACCCTGGGCAACGGTGGCGGCTGAACAATTAACAGCGGTGGTAGGCTCCGTCAGTAGCCGCCTGGTAGCTACCACCCTCTCACCGGAGCCTGGCGCTAAGCAGCTTGCTGGGTTCTGTCGGTGATTGGGAGCGCCAGAACTCAATGGGTGAGCACGCTTTACTGTTGACCTGTCTACGTCACGTCTGGTTTTGTCTAAAGTCAAGAACAAACCCGTTACATATTAATAAAAAACACAACTGGACCCGGTAGGCGGCGCTGGCCAGGACGAAATGTCTTATGTCAATAAAATACTCAAATCGACAAATGAAATAGGCTTATCACAGACGAGCTTAGAATGCATCGGTTCAAAAAGGCCAAGCAAACCCGCGGCACGATCGAGATTAGCAAATATTGCTAGCTCGGTGTGGATTCAGCTCTCCCGGTAAGCCGCACTCTACAGAGGCCACGTTTGAAAGCTAGCTTTGCTCAACCTTTTGCAGGTAGCCTAACAAATACTTGAGATCCATTATATTGACTGGTTATTACATTAATGCCGTTCTATCACCACTGCTTTGGGTCGAGTTCACCAACACATGTTTATTTTTTGTGACAAAACCGTAAATTTTTGTTAACCAACTGTTTAAAAATTTGTGAACGCGGGCCTAAGTATGTGCGTAAAAGATTTCAATGGGTAGCACAAATTGGCAATGTGTTTGTAAATTGCCTTTTCTATGCTACTAATGATTGATTTTGCCTGTTGTTTACCACAACATTTTCATTGCTGACGGACTCTCTTGGTCATTGTAAATCGTGGTATCTTTGCCTAGTACTTATTCTGTGTGTTTGCGTAGAGGAAGTAAAGTCACGACTCTTTAACCACAACTGCGATCTACGCGCCTAACATTTTCATTCAAAAATCATTGCTTTTTGTGAGCTACTGAGAGAGTTTATAGCGTAACAAATACCGACCCTTAGACAAGATGCAATGCTTCTTTAGCGAACTTCGGTATCGCCAACGAAATTTCAAAATATGTATGAAAAAGTCACGTGATGTTTCGATGGCTTATGTCAGCCATGCCCATTTACGCTGTGCGATCATGATGTTGTGTATAGCGTACGTAAATTATCAATGAAAACAAATTTCCTACATTTTCCTGTGCTCAGTTCGTAATATTATTCTTAAATGTTAAAATTGCATTACATTCGGCTGGAAGTATAGCTATAATAAGTGTGTGTATAGTGTCCTATAGCTAAATGTCAACGCAACAGCATGTTTCAAAAATTCTAAGTCTATTGTTTAAATATTGCCGCTACGTATTGCATCTTCACACTGCGCGCTTTGAATAAATGTTTAATACATATTTCTCAATATTAATCCCACATGCTATACTTACATACAAAAAAACTTCTAAGGAACTTTCAAGCTCAGGTGGCGCCAAAATTCCTCGATCCTTATCCGCGTATCGCTAAAAGGCCGTAATGGCATTACAACTCGCAATCTACGGCTCGTTGTAATTGTCCATTAGCCAGCAAAGTAGCCAATTACGCATCCATTAGGCGAGAATCTCCCTAATAGCAATTTTGTCACTAGAGACTGCTGCCCGGTGTTGCCAGATACGGGTGGAATCTACAGTTTTGGAATTTAACGCTTAGCGCAATGTTTACTTTTTGCTAAAGAAGTGACCATATTTTTAAAAATGCCCTTATTTAGTCCGAAATGGAACCTTCATTTTATCCACTGTTTTGAAACGTACATCTATTGCAGTTTCTTGTGCATTGATTATCTACGTCATCCTGATCGATTATACAGCTGTAATTAGTTTAGCGGTAGGTGACCAACTAAATACACAACAGATAGTAGACGAAACACGTCAGTCACATAATCAGTGTATTATCAGTGTATTCGACGACCGTCTTGGTGTAGTGGTTCGTGCCCCGGAATACAAAACCAGCGGTTGCGGGTTCGATTCCCACAAGGGGCAAATATCTGTGTGATGAGCACGAGCGTTTGTACCTAAGTCATGGATGTTTATGAATGTAAATAAGTATGTCTATCCGTTATCCTAGTCATCATAGCACAAGTTCATGCTTAGTTTGGGGCTAGGTAATTGGTTTGTTTGTTGACACAATTTATAGTAGGGGAGCCCAAGAGGAGATTTGGGGATTTACTAAAGCGCGGCAGATTAACATAAATAGGGAGGAACCTAGTACCCCATTAAATACCTCCACCAAGTATTAGCCCCGTATATGTGGCCGCGCGTCAAGGATAAAGGATCAGATTAGTAAAAAAAAATTGATCATCTGAAATCCTCGAGCGCGTCAGATTAAGGTAGGGTTAGTTAGTTTTATGCTAAAAAGTGTATATTCCACTAATCGGACAATTTTCGATTGACGATAAGAAGTAGGTGGGTTACAAACTTGTAAAAAAAATGTCATCTCGACTTTCTAGAGCGTGGCTAATTTTAATTTTAATTTTGAAGGTAATAATTCATCGTTCACAAATAATATATAATCTAACGATTTCCGTAAGCCGAAGTAAAGAAAAATAATCGATATAGTTTAACCCGTGACACCTTGAATTCAAAAATGGCGGTTTTGTGATGGCTACTTGTCAGATCGACCCAGTCTCGAATTCCCCCACCGAAAAAATGATTTATACCGTCGATACGGTCTTTTGATGTGTCATGAAATATATATCACCGCAATCTGCACAAAATTTCCAATACGACAATAATATCTAATACACGAATAAAAACTTACTTGAAAGAGAATTCGTGTGATGAATATTTTGAAAGGTGCATTTTTGCACTATCCATTAACTTTGACCACATTTTTTCACTGATTTCACGGATGAAATCGAGCCAGAAGAGGAAGATGATTCTACCGACGAAGATGATGATCAAAATATTTTTTTTTTAAAAAATATATTTTTTATACTTATTTTCTCATAAATAAAAGTTTTGTACTTCAAAGAATATATACTTTTTTATTTGCATGCCATTTTTTCAGCTCTTTAATTTGTTAAGTTAAAAGATTTGAACAAATTAAAAAAAAAACTTTCCATTGTCAGGTTAGGCGAATCCCTCCAGATAATCGTCAGATTATGAGACAGCACGTTAAAGGTATATAAATGAACCATATATATCCTAATCTGACGCGCTCGATTAATTTTTTTTCCCCGATTTCAATCCTTACGCGCGACCACCCCTATCATGGAAACAATCAGATTAACATACGTATGTTTTCAAAAAAACGTTGGACATGGATGCTATTCATATCTGACGCGCTCGAGTATGTCCATGCAACTTTTTTTTTTACATTTTTGAAAATTTATAGCCGCTCCCCCCACCGATGAAAGTGTATATATTATATGACATTTTTTTCTTCTTATTATCTAAGCTTCGCAATCCAATAGGTCTCTTCGACGCTCTAGTAAATCCCGATTCAGCATCCTGGGCTCCCCTACTATTATTATTATTGTGTATACAGTTTTCTGTTCTGGAAGGTTCTGTCACCAATATTATTATTTTATATCAATCAGAGTTACTAGCGTAAGGAGAAGTTGACCATTAGTGTTTAAAATATTTTTTCAGATGTACTTACTCAGAAGTTTTTATTAGTTAATTAAGTAAATAAGACTGTATTCAACTTTAACTTGCAGTAATCATTTTCACCACATTCATAATAATAAAATTAGTACAAAAATAAAACTGAAACCTGGCAACACCGTTAACTTGTGTGACGTCCACACCTCCAGAGGAATCTCTGTAATGAATTAATGAAACAAGTGACGACCCACATGTTATGAAGTTGGCGAACAACTATGTTAATTTAATGGACGCGTTCACGATGTACAAAGTTGTGTCATAAAAATGGTATGATGCCGTTTTCACTTTCTATCTTGTTTTGATGACATGTACCTCAAGGGTCATTTTGTAAGAACTAAAATAAATATATTTATTATATGTTTTATTTATAAAGTACACAAACAGATTACAGTCTTAACTTGCTTATAACTAAAAGTTCTAAGTTACAGACGAAACTGTAGTCTAACAATAGTGTACATAACATGATTTTAAAGATCAAAGCGTAGTGTAAAAGATTTTAACATAAAATAAAAATATTATTAACAAATAGAAAAAAAATAACAAATCAGCAGTTATTTAATATTCGAGGGTGATTGAGAATACTTGGCTTCTAAAGATAAATCTATGTCTATTATTTACAATAATTTTAATGTAATACTTCCGGTGTATTTTATTGACTGAAATAAACTTTTTTTTTATTCCATATTTTGGTCAGATTAGGCCTTCACATTAATTTTATTATCAATCTCTTTGACCAAAGTCTACCTTTGGTCAAAGAGATTGGTAATAAAATTATAAGTAAGATACCTAACGCCACTTGCAGCGCAGTGTGTTATAATTAGAAGTGTATTATAATTATTATAGCGCAGTGTTTTATAATTAGAAGTGTATTATAATTATTGTCGCGCAGTATATTATAATCAGAAGTGTATTATAATTATTGTAGCGCAGTGTATTATAATTAGAAGTGTATTATAATTATTGTAGCACAGTGTATTATAATTAGAAGTGTATTATAATTATTGTAGCGCAGTGTATTATAATTAGAAGTATATTATAATTATTGTAGCGCAGTGTATTATAACTAGAAGTTTTCTCTTGCACCATTTTTACAATTATTGTTAATATTTTTAATTTTCACTGTACCTTTGTGTTCTTTTATTGTGTGATAAAGAATGTCTACCTATCTATCTCCCGGTGCACATAATTTATCTAAGAAAGCATTTAACTCTCTGGTTCTGGTTATCACAAACATACAGTTACAAAATCTATTTTAAAGTTCGGTCGAAGTTGACTTTCATACTACTGCTGTAACTCAAATTAAAACTCATTTACTGCATAATCAGTCAAAACGTGAACTCGCAAGTTTCGTCAACGCTGCGCCATGTTGGATCTCCCCTAAGCCACATCACAAGTAATACCGCCCGCCAACTATAAGAGTTGGCTGTCGGTATAAGAGTGTTTTTGTCATCTGACAGACATCTGATTCTGTGATATATAGCACCCGCGACAGCGTAGTAACATGTGAAATGTTCTTTGGTGCAGATTATGTATCTCTATCCTGCTTGCGTGAGTAAATCTGCACGACTCTAAAATCCTTATTAATATTTAATAATAGGATGTAGATAATTAGCTACAGCCACGGGAAGTTCCCTGCTGAATAAAACGCCAATTAATTTCCAAAGTTGTAAGGTTGTAAGCTCCAGCACAATAGGTACTACAACCTTTTCAAGGTCACTCTTCCACGTTGCAACTTTCTACACAGAAATATACTTCTTTACTATTTTATATATGACTAGTTTCTTTTGCATGCTGTGTTTGCCTGTAAAGGTACACTGCCTACCAATGCGGCTTGAGGCTCCGGCTTGCCGCGTGGCTATCATGGAACTATGGGAACGTACGAAACCCTTTCCGAGCGATGCGTCATAGCGGCATGCGGCCATTCCATACACTGCCATAGTTCCATGATAGAACCTAGGAGCCGCATGCGCGGTGAGCCGGATCCGAATGCCGTATGGCTCCGAAGTCTATCTTAAGAGACTATACATTGAGCACTGTTGTAATTGTTTAGTTTTAGTTAAACGTTTTTTGATAAATGTGTAGACTTCAATATTGTTTATGATGTATTTTAATAAATGTGTTAGCTGTTCATGTTGGACTTGGCCTCAAACATCCCCCGCCATGCAGCTCGCCATTGTTGTCCCTTGTTATTCAACAACAACATTAGAATAAAGTAACACAGATTCCTATTTGCAATTGTTTAGACTAAGTGCTTGGAGCGACAGGGACTTATTTGGTTTCAATTAAACGCAGAAACGCTCAAATCTTTTTGAGAAAATTGAGTTCAATTTTGAAGTACGGGCAAGACAACATATGTAGGTAAACACTGCAGCATCCTAAGCGGTTGTAATAGGAGTGATTGATCTTAAAACTTAAAGCTGATGGCATTGTTAGTGAATAATTGAGTAGCATAGAACAGTCAAGGTATATAGAAATAGTCGTTTGTCTCCGAAAAATAGCGTGTTGTTATTGATTCTAAAGCAATGAATGACCTATGTCTATGTGTTTGACCTGTGGTTGACTGGTAGAAAATGCTTTTGGCATTAAGTCCGCCATTTGTACATAGTTTATCATTGTTTATAAAATTAATAAATGAATTTCCATATGAATCTGATTCTGCAATTCCATAAAAATTTCTAAACGACATCTTGTAGGCATAAAATCGCAAAACAAGATAAGTTCACGGTAACGGCTCAGAACACGACACTTAGTACTTCAGTTGGCTTTTAATAACTTTGGTGTGACCTATTTTGTTCTGTGAGAAATGTTTAATGCGCAATTTGAACACAGAATTAATAAAAAGTAATAGTACTAGATGTAACATTGTTGAGGTGAGTTCTTGGAGGTAGGTACGGTGGGACCTTGGGATTGGCCTGAATTAAATTAATATTCTGAAAGCTACTATAGTAAAACGTCATGTGCATCTACTAGCTACTATACTAAAACGTCATGTGCATCTTTTTCAGTATCAAAAAGGTAATAAGTCCGTGAGTGAGTTCAACCTTATAAATAAATAATAAATTGCTTCAACAAACACACCAATTACCTACCCCCAAACTAAGCGTGAGCTTGTGCTATGGCGACTAGGACAACGGATAGACATACTTGTATACGTTTATATAAATCCATGACTTAGGTACAAATGCTCGTGTTCATCACACAAACATTTGCCCCTTGCGGGATTCGAACCCGCAACCTTTGGGTTTGTAGTCCGGAGCGCGAACCACTACACCAAGAGGTCATGCTCGGCGCAGATTATGTGCACTTGTATCGTGTGATTCCCGGCTTTGTCATCCAGTCATTAACAAACGTTCATAAGTTTACAAAGGCATGCAAAAATTACTATTTAAAATTATAATTGAGTAGTGGAGTGTCGATGAACTAACAATTAATTGTTGGTCCCAGGACCACACCAGACAAGATTTTATAAGCGCCTCGCCCAACATGTGTCATACAAACGGAGTATGATCGCACTTCTATTCTCATTTTATGTATGTACACTAGTTGTTCAACTCGCAGAGCCACTCCTCGCTCCATTTACTCTAATCCTGGCACATCAGAACGCTCTACATCCTCGCGATAACCAAGTTACGGCACTCTCACACTTTACGAGTGCACAATTACGCTAGGCTGTTTCTGTGCCCGTAGTTCCTTACGGCCTATTAACGACAGGAGACCAGGGGTCCTACTCTGTACGATGTCTGGATTTTTGATACGAGACGTCTCTGTGTCAGTAGTGTGAATCGTAGTGCAAGAGAACGCAATATCTATCTATCTATCACTGTAGAGAGAGACTCAGTCTTGAAAATATGAATGCGTCGTATGTAATTCGAATCGTGTTTGAATGAGAATATAAATTACCTCATTGACTGCCTCGTTGGTCTAGTAGTCAGCACGCTGGGTACTATCCACGAGGTCCCGGGTTCGAATCCCGGGTCGGGCCAAAAGTATTGGGTTTTTCTATCTTGAAATAACTCAGACACAGCTCCGGAGTCAGGTAGTTGGTGGTGTTAACACCCCTGTGCCTCGGAAAGCACGTTAAGCCGTTGGTCCTGCGCCTGATCTCACTACGTTCATGTCGGACTGCCGTCTCACCGAATTATGAGAGTGAAGGAACAGATAGTGCCTGTGTATTGCGCACACACTAGTGCACTACAATATCTCCCGCGCAGCCAGCTAATCTCTGTTGAGATTCGCTACTGTAGTCGAAATTCGGCTAGAAGGACATTAAAAATTACCTATCTACAAGTATATACATTCATATCTCTTTAAGAATGACATATTAAAACCGTTGAATATGTTCAGACAAACAGCAGGTTTAGATTTGATGATCCGCCATCGAAACATTTTTGCAAATACGCAAAGTTGCCTACAGATAACCAATTTATCTTAATTTTTCTGGCGCAGCAGAATAAGTCGATGTTTATATCTCTAACGAGAAAACCCAACAACTTTGTCATCACAACTTGTTACTTTGCGACTTGAAGGCGAAATTAGCGTGGACAGAACTTTCGGATTTCGTCATGTAAGTATTAATGGAGAGAAGCCGATGTCGTCTTAAGTAATCTTCTGATATCTGGGTAAAGCTACGTTTATGGTGACATTGATTTTTTTTTCTTTACTTACTTTATACAGGGTGTCCCAGGGAACCTGTACCAGCGAAGGTCTGTGATCGGGGGACACTTGAACCTATCCATTGGACCCCCATGTATGTTCCGCTATTTTTTATAGTTATCGAGATTAACAAAATGTATGAAGAAATAATCAGTGCTAATAAAAATCGGTTCATTTATTTTGACTCTAAATACTATTCAGTTTGAGGTGAAATCTAGTGTATTAATTTGCAAATATCTCGAAAACTACCAAGAATCGCTGAACATATATGGGGGTTCAATGGCTAGATTCAGGTGTCCTTTGACCATAGACCTTTGTTGGTACAGGTTTCCTGGGACAACCTGTATAAATAATTAATAAAACGCTTTCCTTAGCGGTTAGGGCGGTAAACTCAAGATTGGCTAGACCAATTAGGCAAATATTTGATAAGCCCGAATAAGGTTTTAATGGAAAGAAACAAAGCGAGAAAAATAGTAAAACTGAAAGTCTGTCCTAAGACAGTACAAAGTGCACCAAGTCAAGTAGTTTATTAATAAAACTTTTATTATACTCAACCCAAATAATTAAAATTGAAACATACTTCCTTTCATTATTTGCTCCAATTAAAGCCCCCTCACAAATAATTTCGTCATAACAAAACAAGCGATACAAAAGAAGTGACCGAATATCAATCTTTGTTTTCAATCGGTTTCCATCTATATTGGATCCAATCTAACTGTCACCAGGTGATTGGAAAGTCAGTCGGGATGGGACTCTCCAAAAACAATGTTTCAAACTGCGGTTTGGAAAACAATTTACCCCTGTGAATTTAAAATATGTTACGAGTAGGTACACAAATGGTTTTTTCATCTCACCTGTTCGGAAAGTTGAACTTTCATGTATAGATAGCCGTGTGGGAAATAGCTTTTCCCTCCAACTTTATACTCCTACTATTGAATAAAAGGCTACTATCGAGAGTATCGATAGCTATTGCAATAGTCAAAGCTGTATCAGCTATCGATAGTGATTTTAATATTGAACTTTGACACTATCGATAGTATCGATAGTCTATCAATCAATACTATCATTACTATCGGTAGACTATCGATACTATTGATACTATTGCTTTTGTCTAGACTATAGGTAGTCTATCGATACTGTCGATATTTTATCGATACTTTTGCTTTTGCCTCAACTTTCGATAGTCTATCTATACTATCGATATTTTATCGATACTATTGCTTTTGGCTCAACTATTATAGTCTATCGATACTATCGATATTTTATCGATACTATTGATTTTGCCTCAACTATCAATAGTCTATCGATATTTTATCGATACTTTTGCTTTTGCCTCAACTGTCGATAGTCTATCGATATTATCGATATTTTATCGATACTATTGCTTTTGTCTTAACTATCGATATTCTATCGATATTTTATCGATACTATCGATATTCTAACGATACTATCGATATTCTAACGATACTATTGCTTTTGCCTTAACTATCGATAGTCTATCGATACTATCGATATTTTATCGATACTTCTGCTTTTGCCTCAACTATCGTTAGTCTATCGACACTATCAATATTTTATCGATACTACTGCTTTTGCCTCAACTATCGATAGTCTATCGATACTATCGATATTTTATCGATACTATTGATTTTGCCTCAACTATCGATAGTCTATCGATACCATCGATATTTTATTGATACTATTGCTTTTGCCTCAACTATTGATAGTCTATCGATATTCTATCGATACTTTCCTCACAGTCGAAATGATAAATAGTATGTTTATCTCGGATGAAAGCACCCATTCCACTCTCGAGCTATTGGCGCTCTCACTTCGTTCGAGCGCCAGAAACTTCTCGAGTGGAATAGTCACTTTCGACCCTTGTATAACAATCTACTATTACATTATATTATACTGCCTCGTTGGTCTAGTGGTCAGCACGCTGGGTACTATCCACGAGGTCCCGGGTTCGAATCCCGGGTCGGGCCGAGAGTGTTTGTGTTTTTCTGTCTTGATATTACTCAGACACAGCTCCGGAGTCAGGAAGTTGGTGGTGTTAACACCCCCGTGCCTCGGAAAGCACGTTAAGCCGTTGGTCCTGCGCCTGATCTCCCTACGGTCATGTCGGACTGCCGTCTTTATGGGAGTGAAGGAACAGAGAGTGCACCTGTGTATTGCGCACACACTTGTGCACTATAATATGTCCTGCGCAGTTGGCTAATCTCTGTTGAGATAGGCCGCCGTAGTCGAAATCGGCTAGGAGGACATCATCATCATCACTATTACATTTAATACCTACAAAGGATTGTGGTCTAAAATCATAAATTTCTTAATCTCGGCGTTGCGTTGCAGTCGACCTGAGTAGTGTGAGTGGTTTATGTCCATTGGGGACTTTAAGATGTTGCCAGTTTCTTGCAATATGTACCGGTATCACGGGTGGAGTATTAATTTGTGTTTAATCATTTAAAGAAAGTTAGGGAAATTGAGTCTAGTTTCTGAAAAAATACAATATGTCGATCATTTTGCGGCGTTTTTAAGGGATCTTATGGGTTTTGTGAAAATTCGGCCAACGCATCGCCAGTTCGTAAAAATATTCTAACTTATTAAATTATTACTTATTAATAAGTTCAACAATTTGCGTAAACGTAAGAAACAAATATATCATAAATTTATTTGGTTTGCTTTTGTTATTTTATAACTTTGAAACAACCACAACCTTGGCTACGTCTGAATTATCCCTTTGATGGTAGTAATAAACATTAAAAGTATAATAACTTTGAATGCAAAGCTTTGCATTTTAGAGCTTGTAATGTATCATTTATAAATAAATATTAAATAGTACATTATGTATTTTGTTAACTAATAAATAGTTATCCAAAAAAATATTCGACAGAAACTTTACCCAAAATTGTCTATCTACTAGGAATGGTGGAAGAAACTACTTTGATTATTTGGCTCATGACAAAATTGCCTGCTAAAGAGACCTAGATTTTCTCGATTTATCGATCTTAGAAATCATTATAAAATCATATGAAAAGTTGAATACCATTGTAATGATTCAGATAGAGCAGTTGTTAAAAAACTAAATAAGCACTGTGTTATTCTTGAAACCTATTTTCAACCAGTACAACAAAAGAGTTCCAACTATCGGGGTTAACAACTCTAGCTTGGAATAATGGTTCGCCCTGAGACCTACAGATAACCACGAAACTTGCCTACTGCTTAGTTACATAACTTGCGTAATATATTAAGTTTACACATAAATGCATACTATGTAAGTAAGAACGTTACGTAATGAATATATAAAATATAGGTATTATCAAACGTTTTTTCGATTTTGGTGAGAATTAAACATATCTACTTTCGTAAACTTTACTAAAACCAGACACATGACAATCGTAACGTATATAATGTGTCCGGGTTTGTACAAGCGATAATTTATGGACTATTAGTTCATCAAATGTTATCGTCAAAAAACCCCCATTTTTGGTTCTAGCCCCCCTCTTAAAATGGTAGCCATTTTAATTATTTAAAAAAATACAATTTCTATGGATCTGAAGGTCCTAAAAGTTAGGAAAATGATTCATTTGAAAGGTAACGCTATCGCCTATCAAGTAGAATAAAGATCAATCCAAAATTATTAACCGTCATAAAGGAAAAAAAGTTAAGAAATATTGCAAAAAAACTTAAAACAGTTAAATAGTTTTTAAATCTATTTCTTTTTGTCAAAAAAATATTTTTCATTAGGATTTTGTCTCTAAAATTTGATAAATAAAAGGCCCTTAAATTATTGCTAGTTGAAACCCGGACACCCTGTATATGAAGTAAAAAACAATAAACGTATTTAATTATCTCTATCCGTTATCCTCCAGATTTTTTCAAAGGCACATTTTAGACATTACAGTCATTTTCTAGATATTGCTGCCTATGCAAGATATAGTGTGTGAAATGGAAAAGGCAATGGCAAACCACTTCATTAAAATTGCCAAGAAAGTCGTTGTGTGTGTTTCATTCCACATGATGATCACGACCCTCATTCATAGAGGTATACGGACGTGAAGAAGAATCCGTTATCCTAGTCGCAATAGCACAAGCTCACGCTTATTTTTGTGGCTAGATACTTGATTGGTATGTTTGTCGAAATAATTTATTTATTTAATCGTCTGGCGGATCCGGAATTGTATGATGTGTTTAGATTATCTTACATCTCGATTACAAATATGCCGAATATTCATATTTTCTTGTGAAATGTTTTAAAGGCAACTTGTAATAAGTTTAGTACATTATCAAAAATAATCATTGAAGTGTCTTATCTCTCTTTAATTCAGGGTCGGCAATAAGTGTGTTTATAATTCAAGACGTTCAAGTAAAATTTAGGGCTCCTACTTAAGATTGTAACTAATTAACAAAGCCCCGTAGGGCTCCCACAGATTAGCTAAGGGCGGCTAAATGACGGACGCCGGTCATTTACTATTAAGTATCTAATTTAACTATTAACCAGGGTTAATACCCAGTGAGATTTCATTTTCTGTGAAAAGTAAAGCTACATGACGTACGCGAGTATCATAACTACTCAACTACATTGACCAAAACTATGTGAGGTGATCCAATGAATTGTGCAAGCAATATTACTTATGTAACATAAAGCAAAAATATAATTCTTTTTATAACTTAAGCAATTATTTTGCAAGTTTTAAAATAAAGCAAAAATATTTGAAATTCCTTTCCAAGTATTGAACCATTTCCTAATTTCTCTTGATTATTATTACCTATTTTCTTAGTCAAAAACAATTAACAAGCTTGAAGAAAATTTTAACAGGTGAAGAGGAGATAGCTTGTGAGGAGCGATTTTCAGAGAGTTATGAAATGGGCTTCTTTCAAAGCTTTTATAAAAGCACGTTAGCACGGATTAATTGAATGTATTGAAATAAGAGGTAAATGTATAGAAATATAAAACATGTTTTTTTTACAAGCTTTTATTTAGCTTGCAATGTTAATATGTATGTTTGTTCGGGTGGAATCTTGCAGCTCAATTTTGAAGCAGATATCTTTAATCGATCGAGCTGAAATTTTGTATACACGTTAAGTTTGGATGACAATGCATGGTAAGGTGCATGACGTCATTCTGAATTCAACATGGCGGACCATCCAAAATGGCGGACTCGTTATTTTCAATGCACTTCTACAATATAAGTATCAAATGAAAGGACTTGCTGAGAGTAACTCAAAAAATAAAGTGACGTTACTAAAAAAATCAACATGGCCGACTTGTGAACGCAATCCTCTTGTATGGGCATCAAATGAAAGGGCTTGCTGAGATTAACTCGATAAATAAGGTGACGTCATTCCAAATCCAATATGGCGGACTTCTAAAGATAGCAGACCAAATTTTTGTTTGCTTTCTTACAATGTGGGTATCAATTGAACGGGCTTGCTGAAACTAACTCGATAAATAACGTGACGTCACTCTAAATCTAATATGGCGGACTTTTAAAGATAACAGACAAACATAGTCATGTTTTTAAAGCTTTCCTATAATATGGGTATCAAATGAAAGGGCTTGCTGATAACATATCCATAAATAAGGTGACGTCACTCCAAATCCAATGTGGCGGACTATGATTTTATGCTTTCTTACAATATGGGTATCAAATAAAAGAGCTTGCTGAGAATAACTCGATATAGAAGGTGACGTCACTCTTAATCCAACATGGCGGACTTCTAAACATAGCGGCCTTAGCTCTTTATGCTTTCCTATAATATGGGTATCAAATCAAATTGCTTGCTGAGAATAATTGGATAAAAAAGTGACCTCACTTTAAATCCAATATGGCGGGCTTCGAACGATGGTGGACTAAGTTTTGTATACTTTCTTACAATATGGGTATCAAATTATAGGGCTTGCTAAGAATTACTCGATACATAAGGTGACGTCACTCCAAATTATATATGGCGGACTCCTAGAGATGGCGCACTAAGTTTTTGATGCTTTCCTATGGACTAAGTTTTTAATGCTTTCTTACAATATGGGTATCAAATGAAAGGGCTTGCAGAGAAAAAGCATGCGAGTTTAACTCCGTTTCTCCGATCCGTTTAGGAATTTGGTGTATCGGGCTTTCTTGGCGTGAAGAAAAGGCGTGATAGCCGAGCGGAGAAAACTTCACTTTTCATCCGTGAGATCATGATTTCTATCTCCGTCTGTACCAATAAGTTTGTACAAAACTTGCTAACTGCCTAACGGTGAATGGAAACACCACGAGGAAAAACCTGCACACTAGTGGCTAGTGAGTGAGATGGAAAAGGCAATGGAAAACCAATCCATTAAATATTGCCTAGAAGTCGTTGTGTGTATTTTATTCCACATAATGATCACGACCCTAGGTCATGAGGTATACGCTTGTTAAAAGGGGTTTTCTTGGAGTCCTCGATTATAATTATTGAGGTTGAATTTTTTGAGTCTGTAGCATCGGTAGGTAAATTTTGACGAGTTTAATTTTGGTGAGATATACGTCAACAGCATTGGTTTGCCTGTCTAGGAGAAGGATAACTTCAAATCAAACTGGAATTGTGTTTACGCTGCGTAAGGCTTAGTTTGAAGTTACAATAATTAGCATGAAGCTTACTTATGCCTTACGCGGCGCATTTCTCTTAACATTCAAGACAAAGTGTTGTACTCGTACCTAGTCGGGTGATAAGCTATGTCACAAATACTTATTGCAGCTCAATTTTAAAGCAAATATCTTAAACCGATTGAGCTGAAATTTTGTATACTGGTTGTTTAGATGACCATGCATGGTAAGCTGTGTAATTCGTTTAAGATTTTTGTGTATTGATTGTACTGATTGACCTTGAAAGTAAAAAATAAACTCGAATTGTTGTAGTCCGTAGCATCGATTGTTTAACTTTGATTTGTGTAATTTCGCGAGAGGCGTCAACAGCATTAGTTTACAACTTGCAAGTGGCATACAAACATTAAACCTTAAATTGTTCAACATAAAAGCAAGCATTTAGGATGCTCTCCCTTCGCGCCTTCGGCCTTTAAACTGCATTGTTTATTGGGCAGACTAGTATCACAGCGAAGGACCACGGTGATTCGAAATTAAAATAATTGGTTTTCCTATTTGCTGTATTTTTGAAGGAATTTCAATACTTCAGGGTAATAATTAGTGCTCTTTAACTCTTTGGCTTACATTAAATTCGTAGCCAAGCTATTTTACTCGTCGCCTAGCCATTATATTAGCCTTTAAGCCGTTATTTGTTGTTCCTTACCTATGTCTTAAGTAAGCGAGCTTAAAACTTTCGCCACCTTTAAGTCACTGTCCTTATTCAATTTTTAAAATAGCCCTCTTTAAGGCTTACCTAATTTAATTGTGACCGATATAATATTTTGATAAACTGATACCAAGGTATGTTAGATATAAGTTGCACATAGTTAGTTACCCTTTCAATTTTTAGTCGATCGAAAAATAATCAGCCCTTCGAATTTAACCGACAAACGCCCTTGCCTCAATGATGCGTTGAATGAGATATGCCTACAGACAATAAAATCTGTCCAGCGATAACTAAAAAGTAAAAAATAAATTACAAGTAAAAAACCTTTTTAAAAACAAGCTTTTATGTCAAAAAGGCTAGAAGAAATTGGAGTTTCTATTTGTTAAATATCTTGGGGTCCTTGTCGACCAACGTCTCTCCTGGAATGAGCATATAGAACTGACTACAAAAAGAGTGCGGAAACTTATTTGGGTTTTTAAAAGTTTATTTTTCGATCGACTAAAAATTGAAAGGGTAACTAACTATGTGCAACTAATATCTAACATACCTTGGTATCAGTTTATCAAAATATTATATCGGTCACAATTAAATTAGGTAAGCCTTAAAGAGGGCTATTTTAAAAATTGAATAAGGACAGTGACTTAAAGGTGGCGAAAGTTTTAAGCTCGCTTACTTAAGACATAGGTAAGGAACAACAAATAACGGCTTAAAGGCTAATATAATGGCTAGGCGACGAGTAAAATAGCTTGGCTACGAATTTAATGTAAGCCAAAGAGTTAAAGAGCACTAATTATTACCCTGAAGTATTGAAATTCCTTCAAAAATACAGCAAATAGGAAAACCAATTATTTTAATTTCGAATCACCGTGGTCCTTCGCTGTGATACTAGTCTGCCCAATAAACAATGCAGTTTAAAGGCCGAAGGCGCGAAGGGAGAGCATCCTAAATGCTTGCTTTTATGTTGAACAATTTAAGGCTTAATGTTTGTATGCCACTTGCAGGTTGTAAACTAATGCTGTTGACGCCTCTCGCGAAATTACACAAATCAGAGTTAAACAATCGATTCTACGGACTACAACAATTCGACTTTATTTTTTACTTTCAAGGTCAATCAGTACAATCAATACACAAAAATCTTAACCGAATCACACAGCTTACCATGCATGGTCATCTAAACAACCAGTATACAAAATTTCAGCTCAATCGGTTTAAGATATTTGCTTTAAAATTGAGCTGCAATAAGTATTTGTGACATAGCTTATCACCCGACTAGGTACGAGCTAGGTAAAATTTATTTTATACTTTTTAGCGCATTGACATAAAAGCTTGTTTTTAAAAAGGTTTTTTACTTGTAATTTATTATATAACTTCATTTGTTTTATTGGTCGGGCCGAGAACTTTTCAAACCGCCCTCATAATTATCAATGATTTTCCAGTTATCACACTTAATATAACGCATGCGGAAGTAAGAATGTCAGACATTTAATACTTATGAAAAAATATATATTTATAGCATAATTATATTATTTCGTAGAAAAATCGATATTTCCTAAATGGATTATTATTAAAAAGAGAAATATCGATCTGCAAACTATGGTAATCTATCGTTTTCGTTGATTTTATATTATTTTGTTTAGATTAGACATAATAATTTAAAAACCGGCCAAGTGCGAGTCGGACTCGCGCGCGAAGGGTTCCGTACCATAAACTTGAAACATTAGACAGTAGAGGCAAAAAAAATTTTTTTTTTTTTATAATTTCAAAAGTATTAATCACAGGATACCCAAAGCAATTTTAAATAAAAGTTTCCGCGCCTCTTTCTTTACGTGAGTGATTTGAAGTTTATAGGTCCAAGACTATAGAAATTTCAGGGGGGGGGGGGGGGGACACCGTGTAAACGACTTTAGCGTCCTATATCTCGCAAATGGTAAAGCTGATAAAAAAGTGTTGTATGGGAACCCTACCTTATTTTCATAGTCCTTTTTAACGAACTCACACAAGGGGATGCACTCAAAAATATAATTCACCCCCCTTTTTACATGTATGGGTATACCCTTAAAAAGGGGTCATTTTATTTTTTTGTATTTTTTAAAAATGAGATCTATATGTGAAGTATCCTCGAACCAAGTAATATGCAAATCAGTCCATAAACGTAGAAGATATTCTGCTGTGACAGACTAGGACGGAAGGACTGAACGATCTTATAAGGGTTCCTTGTCGGACTACGGAACCCTAAAAATTACTCTCAGAGAGTACGCTGCACATTGAAATCGGGCTCATAATCTTGTTAGATCAAAATCGAAATACAAATTAAAATTGTTTTATAGATCTCTTTAGCTTTCCACAATATTGAAATAATATTATTTGTTCAACAAAGTAATACCTACTGTTTGTATAACTTTTAATACCTTTGCGCCCGAGGGGCAGTATCAGGAAAATTCCCTTCGAAGGGTAGCTGAAATTTGTTTTTAAAGAAAACGGATTGCAAAAATATTGGACCCTTTCAAAATATAATTACTGTGAGCACCTGGCCGACGAAAGGATCGGTTCAAACGATTCAACTTTTTGTGCGAACTTTCACTTCTTGGGTTCAATTAATTTTGTGTTCAAATTTTCATTAAGTAACCTATTTATAGATGGCGTGGCGTCTGGAATTTGCAATAAAACTCTTAGTAGATGCTTAGTATTCAAATTTAATTTAAAAATCTGTCCTAGGAGGCTACTGTGATAAAATCAAATAACAAATTTTACAAAATCGCAATTCTTAATCATTAAAAAACATAGTTAAGTATATTATATAATAAGCCCTATCTCGGAAACCAAAGTTTGCAGTCAAATCTACCTGCCTTATTGGCAAGATCCCTGAATTAGTCAGTAAGCAGAAAAAGTTACTCTATTCGTCCGACCAGAAAAACATTACAAAACTTGGACAAAGGTTTGTCTGACCCCCTCTTTTTTCCATAATTCATGGGTTATTCCACAAGGAATAGACAGTTTGATGTCGCCGAGATCACAAGCAAACTTGAGACATAGGGGAATACCTTTACGCGGGCCAATATAAAAGATCCTTGTCCGTTATTTATGCTTGGTCTCTGGGAAGTTAAGGCAAATTTTCCTGATGTAATGTTTTCTTTTCCATTGTACGAGGAACGGGCCGGATAATTTGCCTCCGAATGCGTAAGTAATTTAGTATGCTTTAAAAGTTTGACTTATGCCCGTTATTCTTATTTGAAACGGAAACTGGTTTAAACCTTATGGTCTTTTGGTTTTCAACGGTTACTTTAAGAACTCGATCTGTTGCAGAAACAGACATAAAATTGTTTTTTTTATAATTTCCTCAGCTACTAAATTATGTAATTAACTCTTTGAGAACTTGTTAAAATTACATGATCTGCCACAACCAGGATCATGGTCAGCGGACCCTGGGCACTCGCGTTCACAACCGGGATAACGCTAGGTAGAAGATGATGACGAACTCTTTGAGAACTGTCAAATTAATGATACACTTGTAGCTAATGGAGGCATTAAAGCCTAATGTCTGATCTGCAACTGGGCGTGTGAATCGAAGTCACACACAAGACATTGTCGGTAACGAACAGCAAGTGCTGATTTATTGCACACTCTTTTCATCGTAAAACCTTTAGCCGTTAAAGATTTGAGTCTTGAAATAACAGCAGATTTATATTACGCAGTGATAGAGTAGTTTAAGATTAAAAACACAATTAGCGAAGTAGTTAATACGTCCCTGCTTACTTCTAAAATATTTACAAACAACTTGACAAACAACGTTCCATAATGCATTTCATACTCCTAGATTTTATCAGCTCAAGCGGCTTCCTCATAAGCAGTATTTATTCACACAGCACAGAAGGATTCCGCAAGCTTCCCCACTTAGACGCAACAGCGGTTAAACTGAAAGAAAAATATAGAGATCCGTCTTATTTCGCTCGCCCCGGGCGAAAATAAATCTTGCGAGATACAAGCCTCGTCGGGGGCGAAGGCTAACTCAAAATCAACATTGCACCGCGGTTCTGTCCTCTGTTTGTCCATTAGCCAGGGAACAGGGTAAATAGAGGAAAGAATGAGGCAGGATTCGTTACTTGGGTATCCGGATTCCGGCCACTTATAATTTTGTTGTTGCATCTGCGACTAAGATGACAGCTATCGGATTTTATCCTCAATATGTGTTTTAGTAAGAAATAGAAAGCTTGATGATTCGAATAGGAATTGCTTAGACTTAGTTCGTTTAATATAAGCATTACTCAAGTAATGCAAGCCTGATAGCAAATTTAGATTAATAACAAAAAACAATAGATTAATGTTTATTTTACCCTTCAGCAGTGGTTTTGCAAAAATAACTGTGTTTTTTGTCCAAAATTCAAGGCCAATATTACAAAGAGCTACTGAATTTTAATAAGAACTTTATTTGTGAGTGTTCTTTTAGCGTAGAATTTGTTATCGCTAGGCAACAGGCTTAAAAAAATAACATGAATGTAATCATATAAAATATGTTTTTTTATGATTTTTTTATAAACGCTAGTATGAGTATACCGAGTGTTGTCATATAAAGAGGATTCGAAGCGCCCTTAATTCAGGTCCCATATATTTGGTCGGGCTATAAAAATAAGAAAAGAAAAAGAAAAAGTTTAGTTAGTGTATGTACACTTTACAATCGGAAAACTTATTGTCAAAGGGACATAGCTCCCCTTAATTTGTCTATGATCTCCCCACTGTCATTTATTGCAAATGTCTATTTTACAGATGAATTCAGATTATTTTTATATATTTTGAGGTGATTTACGTTTTGATACAATTTTTTTTGAAGTTTTTAATTTTTATCTAGCTTACCAATGGCTTTGCTTCGAGACAAGACAAATACCGAAGACTATAAGGCAATACTCAAACGGAAACATAATAGGCCTTATCGACAAACCCCATATATTGTTACTTTATGTAAGTACCCTTAGTAAGTACTGAACAACCTAGAGCATACCATTACATTTCCCAAATGATTGATCAAAACAAACACTGGCTCACTGACGCAGCAAGCACGTACAAAAATAGTCAAGTGACCAATGTCCTTGGTAGCTTAGTTTGGAGAGCCTTCGCTCCTCAGATCATCAAAGAAGGGGTAATGTATGACTCGGGAATTCTTCGCGAAACTGTGTCATCAAATGCATTTATGTGTACGTACATAACAGCTATTAGAAGTACCTATAAGGAACACAGTAATTCAATTCACAACGATCATTGGCGCGCAGTGCACGTACTCATCAACATCATTATCAACCGCAGGACGTCCACTGCTGAATAGGTTGTGTTTCCCCATAATTTTTACAAAGTGAACTGTTACAAGCGACCTACATCCAGTGTGTTACCGCGACCTTTATTAGGTCGTCTGTCCATCTTGCCGGTGGACGCCCTGCGCTACGCTTTTGATCAAATTGTCTCCAATCAAGAACCTTTCTGCCTCAACATGCACGTGCTACGACAGTAAAATGTAACTATCCTATAGATTGATGGATCCTTTTACATGATTTTAGTTGATTTTATATCTCTTCTTTCAATGATCTGGGATTAGCTCGGCTAGCGAAGAGTCATAGTGGTAATAGGTTTGAATCCCACGTGATGACGGTTGATGAACTTTAAGTGATATAATAATATTCACTTAAGCAAAAAAAAATATTGTCCTCATAGTCCACCAACAAAAAAATATTCCAACTCCTTTAGGTGAAGGCACGATATCAGAGATTGACTTACGAAACTTTTTGGAAGCTGGTCTTCATATCATCAGATTTAAAATGACTTACACACCGAGTAAAGACAAAGTGGAGTTACTATCAATGCTGAAGAGTGCTGCAGATTGGTGTTGCAGCAAATACGAAGCTACTACTTGGCCTGTTGCTATTTCTATCGATTTACCCAATGCCTGCATAAGAACGGGATATTTGAGAGACGTAAGAATAACATACAGTTATCATCCTAAGTTTATTTTTAATGCTATTGATTTATTTCCGATAAACAAAAATATCTTGACTGATATTTGCTCCTTTCCAGTCTTTTAAATACGAGTTGTTGTGCCACGGTTCCTGAAATTCCTACCACTAAACCTATGGTCGCCTAAAAACGCTGTAGGTATGTGGTACAGCGAGCCGTACGCTGTGTCGCAACGGCTCCATGGAGATGTTCTGTGGTGGTCTCTTTTACATGCTGACACCGCGCTTCATACATACGGCGATAGCAACGTTAATGCTGACATCGGATGCCTCGTATAGCGTAAAATAGGAGAACATAGCCTAAAGAGCCGTTCCGCATTACGTCCACGGTACGGCTACGGTACGGCAGGTTGGACATACGAGTAGCACCTTATGTTTGACCAGCGTACCGAAAAGGTACAATCTGAATCCGATCCGATGCCGTCAGAACTTTGAACTTTGCTTTTGAACGTTGATTATAATATCTAAGCTTTTTAATCTGCAAACCTTTACTCACTTTTTTATATATATTTGCGAATATTTTTTTCAGTCCAATGAACTAAGTATATATTTAAAAGAAGGTACAATAATCGAAGTTACCAGTGACGTGAAATATTGGAACCAGTGCGATACCAAAAGAATATTTATTAATGATCCTTACACGATGGAAACAATCAAACCTAATACTGAGATAAGCATAGACTTTGGTGGAATAATATTGATCTGTGTTGAAGTTAAAAATAGATTAAGTATAAAATGTAAGGTTACCTCCGGTGGATATTTATCACATGGACAATTTGTATGTGTAAGAGGAGTCAAACTTCTAAGACCGTCTTCGGAAAGATTGGATAAGCAACTCCTCGCATTTGCTAAAGAATATAAGGTATTAAAGACATATGTAAAAGCCAATATTAGTAACATTTATTCATATAACACATATAAGTATATTTACTATAATATTTCAGCTAGATGCAATAACAGTTCACTCTGTACGCCAGGCACCGACTTTAAAAAAAATACGCTCATATTTTGAAGGACATCCCATGCCTATGATCATAAGCACAATTTGTGAGCAGGAGGGTTTGGATAATTTAGATGCCATCCTTGCTGTAAGTTGTTGCAGACTTAATTGTTTCAAAAATACGAGTAATAATAATTGTAAACAATGTAAAATATTGCCTACAGGCATCAGATGGTATTATACTTGCAAGAGAGTTTCTGGCGCAATCACTATTAAATGAAAAACAGCTGTTCAAAATACAAATGCAAGTGAGTGCAAAATGCAGGCTAGTAAGTAATGTTTGAAGTAAACTCCAAAATTTGATTCAAATGTGAACAAATAATTTTACATTTTCAATTATTGTCGTTACAAAATTTTAGCTTGGTAAGCCGTTCTTTATTTCTGGCAATGTCTTAGAAGATACTCTGAAATATGGCATTACATCAGACTGTGAAATAAGTGATGTTACGAATGCAGTGATGCAGGGGGCCGGATTCGTACTAAAAAGCTACGCAGATGCGACCAACGTTCTGACTACTCTGAATTTGTTAAACTCTCTGTGCAAAGTAGGAGAATCTGTATCCGAACAAGATGATTTCTGGAAGTTATGCTTCGAGGTTGGTAGAATCTGTATTCTCTCCATGCCTATAGTAGATACTAAATATTTTATTTTTAAGTTCAGAAGATATAGTTAGTTATGAATATTTTTACTGTGTTTAGTAAATAAACCCAAACTTTTTAGAAGCAGCCTCCAGTAAACGCAGCCGATGCAACAATCTTAGCCTGCGCAGTGACTGCTAGACAGACTAGATCAGTCGCGGTGATTGTTCTCACAGTCACTGGCAAAACGGCTTTGCAGCTTGCTCAACTAGGAATAGATGCAATTATACTAAGCGTCAGTGCCGATCCCAGGGTCGCCAGGCAACTTCGCTTATATCGTGGCATTATACCCATTATTTACGATCGTAAGCTTAACCTTGAATAAGATGATCTAGCAGCAGTAAAAACGCATACGATTATCATGGTCTCGTCATACTTCACATCGAGACTATAATAATCGGACACGTTCATTATTTGTGCTAAAATTTTCTAATAAATAAAGAAGAATGGCAAAGTTCTTTGATGCTCAGACCCAAATGCTGGCATGTTTTAGGCTTTGGTGAAAAGCCTAAAACTGTATAGAGGAAAAAATAATGTAACTAACATTGAACGACATTTGATTTGGTGCAATAGGTCGGACTGACATTTAAACAATGTATGATCCGGTCAACATTGACTTTTGATATAAAACATATAAGTGCCTACTTCATGTTTGACTAACACGTCAAAGTTCACGTCGTTCGTTTTGTTCTTGCATCCTTGAAGACGTTTAGTTGTTAATAATTTGTACATTCTGAAAATATTATAAATTTTAATTCCCTGCTTTTTAAATTACCCTAAAATCATACAAAAGCCCGCTAAAAAAGTGATATTTATTTTTCATGTGTCTCACTTAGTACGGTGTCTCTATGTATTGGCTCGAATTATGCCAATCTTCTTTATGACGCTTGCTGTACAGTGTACATAAACTAAGACATCTTTCTGAGTTTAGCAGTAGCCTGTCAACCAATCTATGTGTAGTCTGCATACGAGGGTCAAACTGAAAGTTCTTAGAACTGGCCACTTATAAACAATATAATAAAAAAAAAAAATCTAAAATTTGAAAATAGAACTCTTTGCCAATATTACTGAGTATATATTTCATTCATTTGTCATTTGTTTTACGACTTGGCGGCAAATTGAAAATTGTCTGTGTCACGTCAAAATGAATTTAACACGAGAAAATTTTCGTGCAATGATTTTTTATGACTTTCGATGTCATTTAAGTCAACAAGAAAGTTATGATAGACTACGATTGGCCTTTCACGATGAAGCCCCATCTCGTGCGACTGTTTACAACTGGTTTAATGAGTTTAAACGTGGTCGCACTAATCTCACTGATGATGTACGTGAGGGACGGCCTTCTACGGCGACGACTGAAAATAACATCTGTGTTGTGCGGCGTATGATAGAGACTGACAAAAGAGTGACCTATCAGCAGATTCGGACAAGCTTAGGCATCGGTATGAGTCAAGTGCACAAAATCCTCCACGAACATTTAGCGGTCAGGAAGCTTTGCGCCCGGTGGATACCTCATAATTTGACTAAGGCTCAAAAACTCCATCGTGTGGATTGGTGCCGTAAAATGATTGAAAGATTTAACGGAGGTGACTCAAATGCTGTGTTCGACATACTAACAGGTGACGAAAGCTGGATTTACTGTTATGATCCTGAAACCAAAAGACAATCTGCTTAGTGGGTGTTTCCTTTCGAGGAGTTGCCAACTAAAGTGAAGAGAGATCGAAGTGCGGGAAAAAAAATGGTGGCCTCGTTCTTTGGAAGGATAGGTCATTTCGCAACAATTGTGTTAGAGGATCAAAAAACAGTTTCTGCAGAATGGTACACTACCAATTGTTTGCCACTTGTCTTGGAAAAAGTTCGAGAGAAACGACCTCGCAGTAGGATCCTCCTTCACCACGACAACGCCTCGTCGCACACCGCCAAGCGAACGATCGACTATTTGGCGACATCAAACGTTGAATTACTGGGTCACCCGCCGTATAGCCCCGACCTCGCGCCTTGTGATTTTTATTTATTTCCAAAAATTAAAGAAAAACTTAAAGGAAAGCGGTTTATGAATGCTGAAGAAGCGGTGGCTGCGTATCGCGATGCCATTGAAGAGACCCCTAAGGACGAGTGGGCAAAGTGCTTTTCCCAGTGGTTCCATCGCATGCAGCGGTGTATTGACGTCAATGGACAATATTTTGAAAAGATATAATAAAACTAATAACTGGCTAATGTAATCAGTTTTTGATTTTCTAAGAACTTTCAGTTTGACCCTCGTAGTTAACGGTTCAGATGGCAAACGTCTGAGCGCAATAGAAAACTTATTTTCCTATTTTTCACACAGAGAAAATTAAAAACTGGCACGCCGATAAGAATGCCCGTATGGAGTTTGCTGTGTCCCACGGCCTCAAGCACGGCATGCTGAATTACGACGAGTCATTTCTGGTTCTTTGCAAATCTGAACCAACCAGTGCCTTCTGTGACCAAATCAGAATATGGAAGGTGGTCACCGAGGAGAATAAAAGCAAATGGTACTGGCCGTACAGTAAATATTTGATACAATTTAAACATTCTCCTTTCAAAGGCCTTACTGCGGATGAAAATGTCCAGTGTTCTTCTCTTCTGTCAATCTTTTGGATTTAAAAAAGAGTAGGAATTTAGGCATCTTGTTTGTCAGAACTTAAATCTTCTTAAGTTAGAATGAATTTGCTCAAATTGGTACTCAAACCTATAAATGTTTTGTTTCAGGATTGAATGCCCTGTTGAGTAGTCCTCGCATCATATTTACAAGAATAATAATAAATGAATAAATCTTTACTCATACATTCAGTACCGTTACCAGTTTACGGTGGTTTTACTCGCTAGCGACGACGTAACAAAAGTGTATAGAAAATTTTAGGTCTCCAAGTAATCTTTTTACGTCGTCGCTAGCGAGTAAAACCGCCGTAAACTCATGGTAACGGTACAGATGATTAGGCGATCCAAAACTTTATTTCAGCACCCAGTGTCGCGAAAAAGGAGAGACAAGCCTCTCGAAAATGCATTTTCTTTCATTCCGATTCTCCATTAGTTCCAATTGGTATTCTCGTAACGTAGGATTTTTTATATTTTTGTCTTTTAGATACTTTTGTTATATTTTATGTTACTTTTGTAATTCAGGTACTTATACATTGTTTTGCAGTTGCTAAGTTTTGAGAATAATATTATTTTATTACTATTATTTTAATTATTGTGTTTTTATTCCGAATCCTGTAAGGTATAATAATCTCCAGCATTCTATCACCTTCCGAACTCTAAGGATATGTTCAGTAATATAATGACCGTTGTGAAACATCTTTTACTGAGACATAACAAAATATTGATCTATACCTAAATTTATTTAGCTGTTCTTATACAACTTTTACTTTAGGACTAACATCGCGATCTCAAATAATTATTATAATAGCCAGCTGATTGGTAGTTTAGAACAAAAAGGTGTATTTTTCGCTGATTTTGTGTTTAGTTGGAAATGCTTGTTGTGCTGCTCTTCAAAAACAACAACTTTAATTATAGGTTCAACATTGAAATAATGATAATTTACAAATCCCAGAGAAGTGATCAGCTGAACTTGCTGTTGGATGCTGGTACATTTCTTTGCCAGCAAAAATAAGGAATGTGTGGCAAACTTCTTTATGCCCATCTGTTGTCATAAGGTTGGCATCATTGATCCTAAATTAAGTTTTTCCCTTCTTTCACAACTTCTAGATGACAGACAATAAATGTCAGAGACATATTTTCCTAGTTTGATAGAGTTGTTTTCAAACTGTATTTTACTTTACATTTTATAGGAGAGTTTTATAATAATCTAACAGTGGTACTGCATACTTGATCTAAATAAGGAACCATGACTGATTATGTAAAGTTTACCGACGTTGACTTTGGCGACAACACTGTAGTAAAACGAACACCGTACAAACACAGAAGAAGCCCGATAATTGTTACATTGTGTGAGCACTTTGCCTTTCTTCATATACTCACAGTCATTGTATAGGTACACAATTTCAATTAGGGGATAGTTCCTAATAATCACACATGTGGGACATGGGACAAATGTACAATATTGATTTATTTACGACAAGTGCCATCCCACCATTGGCCAAAGGTGTCCACTATAGTCCGTGCCATTTAAACTTGCACAAAAGGTTATTGACCCCACCTGTACCAAAAAATGCCCAAACTTTTCGACACGTGTCGCTCATCATATAAAATAGCGATAATCCCGACCTTTCGCTGATTTCATAATATTACGGCCCGTCCGAGAGCGAGACAACTCGAAAACATCAAAATTTAAGTAATAGTTTCGCAATTTTGTAAATAAAACACAGATTTATTTATTAAAATAAATTTTCTTTTAATTTACGTATTGAAAGTCTTTAAGCAGTTACTTGGTTTTAATTTAAAAACAAAATAATTAGAAATTAAATTTTTTCCATAAAGAATTAACAGTAGTTGACCATTCATAGATATTTATCATATTATAATTTTGACTCCGAAAATGATAAATTATGACTTATTGCACTTAACCGTTAGTGGTTTGAAAGGTCAGGGGTGCCATGCCTGTACGCTATTTTGTAATGGCTCACCCGGTGCGGCATAATTCGATTTTTTTAATTTACGAAATTCGGAAGGGTTCACGTTTTATTATCAGTCGTTATTTTTTGATAAGTTTCTGTTAATGTTCTTTGTTACGTTTGTGTTTGTTTTATTTTATTGCTGTTTTCTCCATTCTTTACTTGTTATAAGTGAAGATGAAATCTGAGAAGAATAAAAAGAAGCAGAAGCAGGTTAGTTTGTATAATTTACCTTTACAATATGTTTTGCTATCATCGTAGGTAATTCCATTTGAACACAAGTTTGAACGATGTTTTTAAGTATAAAGTGATTGTTAGAGCTTTTACACACGAACAGCAGTTTGCTGTCGACGTATGTAGGTAACTGCAGCCGACGTTAGAAGTCTGGGGCTAGTTGTCGACATGCCGTCGACGTGCTGTCGACGCATTGGCGGCTACCGCCGGCTGATGTTGACAGCTAGCCGCGTCTGTCATTTGACCGTCGAATGCAGTTAGTCCAGGAGCTAGGACGTGCACAAAATGAGCCTAATAGAAGAAATTGCGAAAAGCGAGTCGTTGCTCTGCTGAAATACTTTTTTGCATGATGGTTTCTTGGCGAGTTAGTGAGTTTTTTAAAATGGTCGTCAGCTAATCAAAGACGTCTTAGACGACTTACACAGCTGACTATGCACTGTCATCCAAGCTAAACCTGTATACAAAACTTCAGCTCATCGGTTTAAGATATCTGCTTTAAAATTGAGCTGCAATAAGTATTTGTGACATAATTTATAACCCGACTGGGTACAACACCTTATCTTGGGTGTTGAAGAATAGGAGGAATGCCCCTCGTAAGGCATAAGTTAGCTTCAAGCTAATAACTGTGACTTCAAGCTAAGCCTTACGCAGGGTAAACACAATTCCAGTTTGATTTGAAGTTATCCTCCTCCTAGACAGGCAAACCAATGCTGTTGACGCATATCTCACCAAAATGTAACTCGTCAAAGTTTACCTATCGATGCTTCAGACTCAAAACATTCAACCTCAATAATTATAATCGAGGACTCCAAGAAAACCCCTTTTCTTTACAGTCGTATACCTCATGACTGAGGGTCGTAATCATTATGTGGAATGAAACACACACGACTTTCTTGGCAATATTTATTGAAATGGTTTGCCATTGCCTTCTCCATCTCACACACTAGCCACAAGTGTGCAGGTTTTTCCTCACGGTGTTTTCCTTCACCGTTTTAGCCGCATGGGTTTTAACACGCCTTTTTTTCACGCAAAGAAAACCCAATACACCAAATTTCTAAACGGGTCGGAGCAACGGAGTTGAACTCGCATGCTTATTCTCTGCAAGTCTTTTGTTTGCTTCCCATATTGCAGGAAAGATTAAAAAACTTAGTCCGCCATCTTTAGGAGTCCGCCATCATCGCCATATTGGATTTGGAATGACGTTACCCTATTTATTGAGTTATTCTCAGCAAGCCTTTTCAATTGATACCCACATTGTACAAAAGCAAAAAAAAACTTAGTCCGCCATCATTAGAAGTCCACTATATTGGATTTGGAATTACGTCACCTTATTTATCGAGTTTCTTTTAGCAAACCCTTTCATTTGATACCAATATTGTGGGAGTACATTTAGAAGTCGACCATATTGTTTTTTAGTAACGTCACTTTATTTTTTAAGTTACTCTCAGCAAGCCCTTTCATTTCATATTCATACCCATGTTGTATAAATGCATTGAAAATAACGAGCCCGCCATCTTGGATGCTCCGCCATGTTGAATTAAGAATGACGTCACATATCTTACCATGCATTGTCATCCAAACTAAACGTGTATGCAAAATTTCAGCTCAATCGGTTAAAGATATCTCCTGAAAAATTGAATTTTTGAATAATACCTACCTACCAACTGCTCCCGCGATAATAACGCTGGATATAAAAAAAATACATTTTTTTTTCATTTATAATAAATGATGCAACTATTTTTATTTCATTATTCATGTCCAGTTACATAAAATATCGGCTGTCCCTCAGCATATTGCTTGTTTTGTAATGCAGTAGCCAAATGTTTGTAATACATGTCAATTTTTCGGATCAAGGTCGTCTCGTACCAATAAACGTTTGTTTACACAGACTTCAATCGCTACGCCTTGTGTTTTGTTTCGCCGCGATCCCGTATCGGCGTGCAGTGGTACAGGGGTGTCAATGACCTTTTGTGCAAGTTTAAATGGCACGGACTATAAACTCTTCCATCGAGCCTGATCGAGCCTTATCGATCTTTGTCATTTGCCAATCCATTGTGATGTCGACCAAAGTAATAATAATGTCCTCCTAGCCGAATATCGACTACGGCGGCCTATCTCAACAGAGATTAGCCAACTGCGCGGGACATATTATAGTGCACAAGTGTGTGCGCAACACACAGGTGCACTCTCTGTTCCTTGACTCTCATAATTCGGTGAGACGGCAGTCCAACATGACCTTAGAGAGATCAGGCGCAGGACCAACGACTTAACGTGTAACAACCAAAGTAATACCATCATGTAAGATAATAAAAATAAACTTCCCACCAGCAGACGGTCGACGAATTTTTGTAAGCGAATTTTAATTTTAAAGCTTGCAAAGAAATAGCATAGATTATAAAAACACAAATAAAATAAAAAACTTTTTCTTCTCTCTACATAGCTGATACACAAATAACCCATGTGGACGTCCAAAAGATGATGGAAGCTGGCATGAACGTAGCCCGTCTCAAGCCGTCATTGACAAAAGGCGAGAAGATGAGAATGCTGGGCAAAGTGGACAAGGCCGCTTCGACCCTGCGCCAGAAGTTCGGTGTGTTTGAGCCCGTCGCAACTTGCTTAGACTTAAAGACGTGTGAAGTCTTGACTGGTTTGCTTAAAGAGGTATGAAGAAGCTTATTAAACTCATTAGTTAAACACTAATTCCAGAGCTACACTTTTGCCGGTGGAGTATTCTCCGTTCCTCTCTATTCCCGTTTCATCTTTTTGACCTCCCGGTACGACACGACACGTACTTTTTCCTTTATTTGATCCATGTATTCTTACTTGACCTGCCTCTTTTCTTTTTCCCTTAAATTTTTCTCTATGATCATTCTAATAAGGTTTTATATAGCACTAAATGTCCCAGCGTCTTCTCTCATCTATTCTCGATGGTTTGCAGTATACATAGTTGTTATAATATGTATTACAGTCCGAAAGTATGCAACTCTTCTGCCGAGTGCCAGACGGGCGGGGGGCGAGGCATGCTGGATGTCAGCGGGGAACTTGTCGGATTATTTTATCCATTCCACCTGACCCTATAGTCGCAAGATTATTTTACGTAACAATGTATTTACTATTTAGTGTGTCAATAGAATTTAACACCTTTCACAATCATATCACCTTTGTCTTTCAGGAAGAAAATTACATCCCAATAAAAGAAGGCAGCAGCATTCTCCTCACATGCAACCTATTGTATTTTGATTCATGCACCGAAGAGAAGATATTTGTTGACAACCCTTACTTGGCTACTGAGGCTAAAGTCGGCACTGAGATATCTGTAGGGCAGGAGGAACTCATACTTCACTGTAAAGAAATAGTTAACCCTAAGACAATAAGGTGCATAGTCACCAAAGGCGGTAATTTGTTTAATATGGAGTTTGTCTCGATGAGAGGAGTAAAGCGTCAACGGCCTGTGCTGGGCCAAAAAGACTTTCAAATCATTCGATTTGCTTTGGAATACCAGGTGAGAAGGTATCCAGAATCCAGATAGAAACATACTAATTATATGCACCAACCAAACGTTTCAAATCTACGTTTCTCTTGCGTACGTACGGCTAGATAGTGGAATTCGCTGACGGCTGAAGTGTTTCCTAAACACCATGATTTGGATTCCTTTGAAGTGAGTGAATAGACCTGTTACTAATCAGTCATGATCGTGAGTCATGATTTAAAATTGTGCTATATACTGATGTCAGAAAGGGAGGCTAACCAAACATGGTACTCTCGTATCGACACTCTGTAATACACTGAAACAATCATAGCTACTTCGAGTATTTTCGTTATTGTGCTATGGTGTGTTTAAACAATGCTACGAACGTTTCTGTCATGTATATAAAGGTTCTGAGATAAGAACATTCTTATCGGAGAACCTTTATTTAAAATATATGAGTCATGTGAATCAGCCACTGCTTCCGAGGGCACATAAGAACAAACCAGGTCAAACGGTGCAATTCAACCGAAACAAAAACCCATGTTACCCCCCACACTGGCGTCTTCTGACCGTCATTTGAACGCCGGCGCTGACTGGCTGCCGAACGACGTATTTGCGCAGCGCGGACGTCGCATCGTTCTAGCCTTGGAACGTCGCTTAGGTGTACAATCAATCGCATATGCTCGCTATGAGGAAGTACGAGCCATACTACCTACCCATTTAATTATTTAGTGATACATTGTACGTGTTAGCATATATACGTTGACGCGACGCCCTTGCTGCGCAAATACGACGTCCGGCAGTCCGCTGAGTGACTGCAATGTTCAAAAGACGGATTTAAAAGAGTATGGAGGGTCCCAAAAATGTCTTAGACAATTGTCTAAGACTAAGCCACAGATAATATAATTATAAATAAATAATAAAATAAAATAAAATTGGTTTATTTCAGACTATTTGTCCATATATTGTTAGTAACAAAAACAGAAAGAAACTTAAAGCTATGTTAGTACAATAGTTTTCTTAACTTAAATATTTGCCTGGACTGCGCGACACCCCGGCCACATGTGTGTGTGTGTGTATACCCAGTGCCGAAGTATCGGACAGTCAGACTTGGTACTTATTGTTTTAAGAATGGTGTTGGAGCTCCCCCGCACCGCACGCAGAAGGGATGCGATTCGCTTACGCATCACGGTGTGAAAACCATCCGTGTGTGACAGCGTGAACATCCCCGACGCGCTGCAGTATCGCGGAAGCCCCAACAACATCCTAAAACCATTATTATATTGTACTCGGAGAGCATTGAGAGCCCCCCGCGTACAGTTGACCCACAGATTGCACGTGTAAAGTGTTTGGCAGTAAGCCTTAAATAAAGTTATTTTGACTTCAGGACTGCAACGTGCAAATCTGCGAGCCAACATATTGCAGCGGACTGCCAACGCTCTCCTTTCCCTTTCAATGTCTTTGTCATCCTTCAAGTCATCAGTAACCACATGACCGAGATACTTGAAGGACGACACTTTTACAAGTTCTGTCCCATTAAGTTTGACAGGCGGTACATGTACAGGCGCCTTACGGGCCACGGCTTTAAAAATCATCAGCTTACTTTTTGCCACATTGTACAAGAGGCCATGGGATTCCGCATACTCCTCACACATCGCGATCAGCCTTCTGAGGGCAGCAACTGATGGACTCAGCAGCACCATATCATCAGCGTAACTGATACTGTTTAAACAGTGACCATCGATGAAACAGCCGACATTGGCGCTGCTGAGCCCGACAATCAGCTCATTTATATACAGATTAAAAAGTGTAGGGGAAGTCAAGCCGCCCTGCCTTACCCCACACTCCAACCCATACACATCAGAAAGCTGATCTAACCATTTGACCTGGTTAGTCTGGTGGCCATACCAATATTTAAGAATGTTTATAATCTCACCTGGTACACCAGAATTTAGAAGTTTATTCCAGAGAATATCATATCTAACCAGGTCAAAGGCCTTCGATAAGTCCAGGAAAGCTGCATAAACCGGTGTCTTCCTGTCTTTGTAATACCTGACAGTATGCTTGAGAGCCAAGATGGCGCATTCAGTTGACAATTTGGGCCTGAAACCGAATTGTGCGTTATGCAGGTTTAGGTGACGCTTGAGCTGTCTCTCAATCAAACTGTCAAGTACCTTTGCTGTAATGGTAGCTAATGAAATCGGCCGATAGTTTGTTTTATCAGATATATCACCCGTTTTATTCTTTACAATAGGAACAACGACCGATTTCATCAATTCTGCCGGTAGGTATAACGCAAAAAGTATACAGCAATCCTAGTAGTCGCGGCAGGTGTGGCCCAGCATACAAGAAATGCTCAATGCTGAGGCCGTCATGACCCGGAGACTTGCCTCTAGCCATACCTTTAATCAACACTTCAACCTCTTTGGCTGTTACACGTTCCGGCACACCGGATATGACGGCCTCAACATCAGCGTTCTGTGATGTCAGTGGCAATTGCACCTTAAAATGAGACCTAAACAGGTTGGCTATCTCTCTAGGATCCTGTACGCCCCCAACGCTCACCGGTACACCAGGTTTCGGATTTAATTTTCTAGTGTGTTTCCAAAAGCTATATTTTTTTGATGTGTAGCCAAAATATTAGATTTAATTACTTTTTGATTTTTTTGACAGAATTTTAACTTTTCTTTAAAATATTTCCTAGATCTGTGCATTTCATCATAAATATGGCCCCGTGGGGGTCTTCCGTACCATACCCAGGGAAGGAATTTCTGTCTAGCGTCCCGGTGAGCGTCGCAAACATATTTATTCCACCCTGCAATTAGTCGACCCCGTCTCTTACAACTTCCACCCTGACCCAAGTTAAAACTACTCTCTGCGGCCTCCTGTAGTGATAAAATAATGTCACAGTACAATCTGTCAATTATTTTCGTGTGGTCCTGGCTCACATTATTACAAATAGAGTCACAACATTTTTCAAGCTCATTAGGAAAATCAATCAACCTTAGTTTATCATTACATAAATTCGTGTAATTTTTAATTTGTTGCTCATCACGCTCTCCCCAGTTTACTCTGTTCACAGAGGCCGGCGGCCGTTCCGACGACTGTGTCAAGGTTTTAATGTTACACTGAATTACTAGTGGAAAATGATCTGACCATAACACGTCATAGAGCACATTAACATCTGTAACGGAACCACGGGCGGCCTCAGTGATCAGACAGTGGTCAAGCCATCGTCGACTGCCATTTATTTAACTAACATATGTGTATGTGCTAGAACTATATCCTAGAGTAATTAAATCTATACACTCCCAATTTTGGTCCTTACAAAAATTTAAAAGTTCCTTACAGAAAAGCTCCCCTGGATGTGCATTGAAATCACCCAAAACATACACAGATTCAATGTTGCTGTTTTCCACCACAGCAGCTATCTCACTTAAACATTTCACATACTCAACAAAATTATCAGGTGAGTCAGTCGGCATATAAACTGAGAAAACCAGCATACAACGACCCATAACACAAACTTTTATGGCCACTATACGGTCACTCGCACACGATATCACAGACACACAATGGGAGTGACTGAAAATCAGCGCTGGCTAGGCCGGTAGGGCCTACCCAGCATAAGCTGAGTCACTTCCATTTGCCTCATACTAGCTATAATTAAGTATGTATATGTACCTCTCATTGTAAAGGCAATAAAAAAAATTTCATTTCATTTCATTTCACACACTCAAACCTCGAGCTGTTCCATAAAAGGGCAACCCCATCATATGGTTTTCCTCGCAGTGATCCTGCTGACAAATCAACCGCCGATTTTCCGAAATATCCGATGGCCTTGTTAACATTGCTCAGTTCTTGAATTTCAAAGGGGAACAACCACGTCTCCTGAAGTGCAATGATATCTGCTCTTTGAGTCAGTAATTTTTGATTGATGATTATCAAAACAAACAGAGAGAGACGGTTTGATTTTTACCACTTTTGCGTAACCCAGACAAAATAGAACTAATTGTCTTTACGTCTATAGGCGTCACTGTTACAGAGAGTGTTAAGCTATATTTTTACCCCAACTCAAAAAAGGAGGTTCTCAGTTTGACCCAGATGGTTTGTATTCTGTTTTTTTTTCTATTTTAGGTTGATTTATTGGTTATAAACTACGTTCGCGAGGCAGATACGTTAAAGAAAATAAAAAAATACATTGGCCGTAAAGTGAAGAGGCCAGTTCTTATAAGCGGCATATGCACGCAAGAGGACTTAGACAATATCGATGAAATAGCAAAGGTATAGTTTAGTTTGTCTATACTGTTTACAAAAAATTGCTAAAAGTAACCTTTTCAAAAACTTCTAAAACGCTTTCTTATTGCAAGTTGGTATTGCTTTGATGACAAACCAAGTCGTCACTGACTTTAGAATTGAATTTGCTATACAAAAAATGTTGCCTTGTGCAGTTTGTATCCTCAAAAATGTAGTAAACTTAGTGAATTTATCTTTCTTAATTTTTAATTTGACTTACCAGGAGTCCGATGCCATTTTGCTGTCTCGAGAATTTTTGCCTTTTGAACTGGAGCCATCGAAACGATACAAATTAAGTCAAATACAGAAGTGGTTAGGAGCTAAATGTCAATCGGTATATTTTCCTTTTTTTTTCAACAATCATCTTTTTTTTTAATTTAAAAAGTTATAATCCTCATTCATCTTTAGATCACACGTTTATACACTGAGAGGTTTTTTCTATGCATCTTTACAAATTACGAACTTTTAGATTCCAACTAGGTAAATATTGATTCATCCATATTCTGAGTCTGTATTTACAGGAACGCCAGACGTTAATGCATTTGGAAGATTGGATTGCAGGCAAATCTCACCATTTTCACTGTAACTATTCATGTTTGTTTTCAGTATGGAAAGCCTTATTACATATCAGGAGCGGTTTTTCAAGATACACTGAAAACTGGAGAATACAGTGACAGAGAAGTTTCAGACGTAACAAACGCTCTATTTGATGGTTGTAATGGATTCATACTAAAGAACTGTGATGATACAGAAAATATGATTGAAACAATAAAGTCCTTGAATGAATTGTGCCGTACGATAGAGCCATATACGAATTCTAAAACAGATTTCTGGCGGCTTATTGATGAGGTATACTTTTCGCGAACATACTGTTAGTAGATAGTAGACTCAAGACACGTTAGTCAAATTTAAAAATAAATTATTCTATTAAGGAGAAAAAGTGCCACTTATGAACGTCAAAATTTTAAAATAATAATAATATTAGCCCATATGGAGCCCAAACATTTTATTATTATACTTTAAAGTGATTATAGGCGTCCCCCATCGACTTCTGAAGAACCATTGCATTATGTAGATGCCTATAACGGCTTACCATACATCTGAATTTTAATACCAGGGTCTTTCATCGTAATGCATATTATGTTACGCTAAAAGACCGAAAACGCTCATTGAGCAAAAAAATTGCTTACATTTTTGCTTTGTCAGGTGAAGCAACCCCTCAACGCAGCCGAAGGGTGCGTGCTCTCATGCGCAGTCATGGCCAACCAAGCGCAGGCTCGCGTCATCGTCATGCCCACAGTGACTGGCACCACGGCCAGGGCCCTGCTTCGCTTAAAACCGGCCTGTACCGTCATCACGGTGAGCAGCAAGCCTAGCATCATCAGGCTGCTCCACACGTTCAGGTGTATCGTGCCGCTGATGTACGAAGGTTAGTTCGTAATTGGGATTATTATTAAGGTAGCAGCTCACATATTAACTGAAAACTGGTCTATTCCTAGATAGGACACACAGAATTAACAACTCCAATCCAGTTGTGGTTCTCAGATTGGTATTTGTTACGTCGATTCCACCCTGTTAAGTCCAGACTAAATTGCAATTGTTCAATGTAGTAAGGGATTATCTGTCAGCTCAAAATTTTAGTTTTATTTCATGTAGATAGATGGCGCTATTCATTTAAGCTTTAAAAATATAGCGTCGAAAACAAATACAAAACATTGTCATATTATGTCTACAGACATGTAGTGGAAGTATTTACTTTAAAAATAAGCGAGTTTCAAAAAAAAGATTTAAATAAAATAAAATGGAAAAAACGTCTACATGATTACTAAATTGTTAACAAATTACTAGTTAGTACGAATCTCAAATATGCTAAACATAACCCTTTTAAGCTAAACCAGCATTTCCTGAATAAAAATTTAGCTGACTTAGGTTGTTCAACGCCATCTAGCGGATTTTTGAGTACTGATTTTGAACACTAGGAAAATCGCTCATTATTTTAACTACGAGTATTACGCAGTACTTGACAATTTTAAATACTTTTATTGCAGGGTCGCCAAAAAGTAGATGGTACCTTAATGTGGAAGCCAGAGTCAATTTCGCCGTAGAGTACGCAGTGCATAGGGGCTGGCTGACTTATGGAGATTTCTACGTGTCCCTACAGAGGGATAAAGAGGAAAGCTCCTACTGCGATATGGTCAGGATATGGACAGTCACCATCGCCAAGAAGGCTTTGGTGGAGTAAGTATTTATATTGTTGGCTATCACTCCTATGTTTTTCTTTATAGAAATAACTCTGAAACTGCTCCGGAGTCAGGAAGTTGGTGGTGATAACACCCTTGTGACTTAAAAAGCACGTTTAGCCATTGGTCCTGCGCCTGATCTCTCTACGGTCATGACAGACTGCCGTCTCACCGAATTATGATAGTGCCGAACAGAGCACCTGTGTATTGCGCATACACTTGTGCACTATAATATTTCCCGCGCTGTGGGCTAATCTCGGTTGATATTGGCCGCTATAGTCGAAATTCGACTAAGGGGACATTAATTGTTCAGGAATAATCCTGGTGTGTAGAAAATACTTACATCATCATACTTGCACCTTGAAGTGCAAACTTAAGAAAGACAAGGCAGAAGTTATGAAGTTCGTAAACTATAGTTTAAAGCCTTTAAAGACCCCCTTGCAGTCGCCAGAGGTGCGGAACACGAGGCTTGCTAGATGTCAGCGGGTTGTTGCGGGGAAGGGAATTTCCTATGAGTCGCATACAATTAGCGCTTCGTCGCCCCCCACACGTCTTTCAGGGGCGCAGGAAGGTCGTGCATAAACTTGTCGGAATATACTAATCCATATCTGTAGATATGAATGAACAGAACAAGTCAGCCGCAGGACATTTTCAAGTCCCCTTTAGGAATAATTAGGGCGGACTTTAAACCTAATTGTGTATGTTGTTGACTAGTATTGGATACCTGTCACTCGAAGTGTAAGGCTCCGAACAGATGAGTAGAGATGTGCCGAGTTAGACTGACTCGAGTACTGACTCGAATACCTAGTAGGTACTCACGTACTCGAATACATAAAATACGGTATTCGGATCAACATGATTCGAAGTCACGATTCGAGTACTTACGGTATGGAGCTTCGCAACATCCCCAAAACGCACCCCAATGAAACGAGGGAGGAATTCTGTAAAACTATCCAAAAAGTTGGCGACATTTTAGACGTGCAAATAAAATCCGACGAGATCAAAGATATTTATCGATTTAACTCTAGACAGGAGTCTATTAAGCCGATCGTAGTTGAGTTCACAACGTTTGAAAAAAAAGGTGTGTTAATCAGAGCCATTAAAATATTTAATAGACAATACAAAGACAACAAGTTAAATACGACCCATTTGAAAATGTCTTGCCCAACCAAGCCCATCTATATAAGCGAATCACTAACCTACAAAAACAAAAGACTGTATTATTTAGCCAGGGAGTATGCTAAGGCAAACGACTTTCATTTCTGCTGGACAACAAATGGAATTGTCTATCTACGAAAAAGAGAAAAGGGACCGATTATCAGGATCAACTCTGAAGAAGATTTCTCGAAAATGGAAAATTGACTAGCCAAGCAGGATTTAAGTCATAATGTCGGATTTATATTAATTTATAAGATTTGCTATTTTTGCAGTCTCTATTTTTGGAAACTGTAGGTAATTATTATTATGTACAAAGTCAATAAATTGCTACAAAGTCACACACCCACTCTAACACTCAACCCCTCTCACTTACACAATTTTTTCACGATCGCGTGCACACTTTCACACTCTTTTCCCATAGATTTTTTATATTTAATCGCCACACGTCAATCTACGAGCAACCTGTCTCTAGCTATGCCGCGCAAAAATACTCGTTTGATAGATGCTATATTACATCTACACATCAGATTTCCTCAATTGTGTCTTTATCTAACTTATCTTCACATTCGCTGCCATAAATGATATTTTAAATGAAATTGACGGTATATCTTTATGCGAGTCCCTTATGTGTAGGCTTGAAGACTGTGTTTCACATATATTCCATTCAAAAAATACAATAAACGTTATAGCCCAAAATATACGGAGTATTAATGCAAATATGTCTGGTCTCCAGGTTTTATTGAACAGATTGAGAATTTACTGTGATATCATCATTTTGTCGAAATGCTGGTTATCGTGCAACCCAAACCTCCCATCTTTACACGGATACAATCGGTTTGCCTCAACATATACTTACAATCAAAATGATGGGGTCGTGGTATATGTAAACTCCGCTTTCACAAATGTCTCTGTAAGTGAGCCTCAAGTTTTGGAACTAAACTGATTAGTTATTAAAATCGGTACTGAATTCGCCTTCTTGGCAATATTTTTTTTATTTTTATTTATCTTTATTAGGGAAACAAACAGCTATTAATCTTACATCTAGTTTACAAATAATGTTTAGTGCTGAAGCCTAACAAGTTTCCACAATTGGTTTATTCATTATGTTGACGAGATACTACAAACACAAATAGACAAGGGACACAATATTTATACCTATAAACTTATGCCTATGCCTATCCTAGTGTAATTTATCCAAGCCTATGCTTAGATTAATTACACTAGGATATAATATTTATATAATACAATACAACATGAGAAAAAAAAGAAACACTCGAAACACAACAGTTTTCGACAGACACTTCAAGTGACAGTTATCTAAGGTTGATCTAAGGTACAAGGTACTTATGGTGCAGCTGCATCGAGGGGTCTTTTTAACAAATATCGATAGCGCGTCAGACTTTCGTGAAATATGTCGATGTGACTATAAGCCGCGTTATACTTTTTGCAAGCTCTAATGATAAAGCTATTACATCTATAATTGGTTGAACATATGGGTGTATCAAATGTGGTCTTATGACGTGAATTGAGTCTAGGACACTTCAAACATAATTTACTTAGTAAATAAGGAGAGTCGACAACGTTATTTATAATTTTGTACAGTAAAATTTGATCCCTATGCTCACGTCGAGTTACCAATGATTCAATTTTGTTTTTATCAAAATCTCTAAATCTATACTCCAGCCGTTTGATAAATTTGTTTTGAATACCCTCAAGTAGGTTTATGTATTTCATATACATTGGGTTCCATACCGTCGAAGCATATTCTAATTGGGACCTAGCATATGCATTGTAAAGCAGTATAAGTGTGTCTACGTTTTTGAAATCTGTGCTTTGGCGAAAAATAAAGCCAAGCAGTTTATATGCTTTAGCAGTTATTTTATTGATATGTGAGTCAAAATATAGTCCACTATCCAACTGTAATCCTAAATCATTTACCTCATCTACCCGCTTTAATTCCTTATTAAATAGTTCATAGCTGAATTTAATAGGACGTTTTTTTCTTGTGAACGTGATGATGTAACATTTTTCAACATTTAAGTGCAATTTATTTAAAGAGCAGTAGTGACACAGGCGATCCAAATCATCTTGCAATTCCAAACAATTATTCTCTGTTCTAATGACTGTAAACATTTTAGTGTCGTCGGCATACAATAATAATTCTGAGTTTTGAAAACAATTAACAACATCGTTTATAAATACGTTAAATAGCAAAGGTCCCAAGTGCGAACCCTGAGGCACGCCAGACGTAATTGGAATGAAGCTAGAAGTGTAACCCTTAACCGTAACTGCCTGTGTTCTGTTTTTGACGTAGGAGGTCAACCATCGAAGTAAATCACCGTGCACACCGAATGCATTGAGCTTACTAATAAGCAGTGAATGTGAGATTTTGTCAAAGCATTTTGAGTAATCGGTGTAGACAGCATCTACCTGAAAACCCTTGCTCATAGCATGCAAGACTATATCCAAAAATTCGCCGACATTCGTCTCAGTCGACCGCTTGGAGACAAAGCCGTGCTGGCGCATTGTCAACAAAGGACTCATTAGTGGATAAATTGAATCATATATGATTTTTTCAAAGATTTTTGGTAGCAAAGACAATTTAGAAATACCTCGGTAATTACGAACGTCATGCTTATCACCACTTTTGTAAATCGGAACTATGAATGATTTTTTCCAATAGCCGGGCATGATTCCACTAGACAAGGACAACTGAAAAAGAAATGTGACAGGAGAAGCTAACTGCTTACAACATGTCTTCAAAAACAATGAGTGAAGACCGTCCGGCCCACTGCCCTTGGCTATATTAATGTTAAAAAGGTACTTTTCTACAATCTCTTGTGTTATGTGGATATTGCTAACTAAAACACTGTCGGATTCCGTAAGCTCAAAATTCCCGGGCGCACCGGTATCTCCCTCAAATACTGATTGAAAAAAAGTACCAAACATATCACAAATAGTCTGACCATCATTACCTACTATATTATCCAGTTTCAGGGTATCGGGTATGCTATTAATACGCTTTTTAGATTTTATGAAGGACCAGAAATATTTCGAACAATGTCTAATACTTTCCTCCGACCTGGTGATAAAAGAGTTGTAACATTCGACTTCTAACTTCTTAACAGATCGCCGTAATTCAGAAAAGCTTTCATAATCTGAGATTCTATTGTAATTTTTCCACTTCTTATGAGCTTTTGTTTTTTTCTTTAATAATTTAATAATTCTTTGTGAGAACCAAATAGGGTATTGATTATGATCTTTTATAATTTTTGAAGGTATGTGATCATCAATTATTTTATTAACAATACGGTAAAAGCTCTCTAACGCTTTCTCAATGTCTGTGTCAGATAAAAGTTGCTCCCACCTAACCTTTTCTAGCTCAGATTTAATAATGTCATAATTAGCTGCATGAAAGCGACGGACTGTGACAGGCGCCTGCTGTAAACAGGCGTCCTTCACGCAAACATTGGCGGTTAAAGATAAAGACGGATGGTGATTGTCCTCCGGCTCAGAAAGAGGCTCAGTGCGAACAACGCTACACGGGAAACTAGAAAATACGAGATCAAGCCATCTATTATTATGATTAGGTATTCCATTGCACTGCCTCCATCCTGTGAAATTCATAAATGTATATATTTGCGAGGTTAACTGATTGACTGACGGATTTAACATAACAAAACTTTCACTATCGGCGTGATTCAGTGACCATACCGCAACCCTAACATTAAAATCTCCTACCACAAGAAATTCATCGGACGTTCTATCAGCGCTCATTTCCGATATCGACTCGAATAGTGATAACTGGGAAGATACCTGGTCCTGCGTCTCTGGAAAGTAACAACAGTATAAATGTAACCGCCTACGGTCGGGGCCCCGGGACAATTGAATTGTTAGGTGAGTAACTTCAGCGTCGGGGAAATCAGGCAATATTAAGCACTGCGAGTCTACCAAAAGTTCACGTTTAACCGCGATTAGGGTGCCTCCGCCCTTGTGTACCCCTACCCCTTGCCGCTCGTAATCCCGGTCAGTTCGGTAAACGTTATAGCGAGCATCGAATAATTCAGCGTCAAAAATGTCAGTTAAGAGCCACGACTCACTCAAAAAAATTATATCATAATTACTGTTAAGAAGGTTTCTAGAAGATATTTTAGTTTTGGTTCGCAGCCCACGTACGTTTTGATAAAAACAACTTTAAACTTTATTTAGTTCCGTGACAATTATTGACTAATTCGTTAATATGTTTAATTCTGAATTCGTTAAAAAATATATTTTTCTGTGGAATAAACTCCGTCATCATCACAATAAAAATAACCTTTATCCAACGATATAAAATAAATGGTAATTGAACCGCAAAACAAAAACATACAAAAACATCACAGCCACGCAAACACGCACAAAAAAGTATAATTTTGCATATGATATTAAACGAGCTAACAATAGTAAGAAAGATAGAATGCAATATCACAACTTCAAAATAATGCATTCCACTGCCCCGGATAGCCAAAGATTTTACTAATACCGCCCAACTCACAACAATCAACGATAACTCAACGCAAATGAATACTTTTAAAGTTAAAGTTAAAATTTTAAAACCGGACCCAACTTCAAACACATCAATAATTATAATTGAATAAGACGCACTACACATTTCTCCCCACGCTCGCGGCAATTGAGTCATACGCAGGCTGCACTCCGCGATGGATGATCGAAGCGGCGATACACTACGCACGCCCCGGCAGCAATAATAAAAGCGCTCAAACAATAGCGTGAATAGTACGGCAGGTGTTCTAAACCTTTTACACATAAGTATTGCGTGATAGAAATAGCAAAGGTCACATCGACATACCTCGTTACAAATACAACGCAGAAAATACATAAAAATAATTCTTATGTAATTTTGTTTAACGATTCAACGGAAGTTAAATGAATTACGGGTGATTTATCGGATTTACGAACCATTATGGTACAATTACGAACCCAGCAATAAGCATAGCTTTTCTCTTTGGCTAAATGTTTGGCTCTCTGGAAAAGGTGTTTATTCTGCGCAGAGAGATGGTCATTAAAGTATACACGGCTGTCGGCACCCAAAAATCCGATGTCACTCGCTTTTATATTTTTCATTTTCCGCAATGATGTCAAAAATCGTCTTTTTTGTACCGTGACTGCATTTTCACTATGATGGGCTTAGTCATCTTGCCGTCAGTATCATTCTTAATAGCTACTCTGGTCACAAAATCAATATCTCTTTCAGGAATAAGGGAGAAACCACTGCGATCAGCTAAGGTCTTCATAATTTTAAGAAGGTTTTCGCCAGTCTTCTCAGGAATGCCGTTTATTTGGATATTAGAACGACGTATCCATTGCTCGTTTCTATGGCGTTCATTCAAAATTTCCCTGACCTGCGACTTCAGTTCCTTGACGTCGTCCCCCACAGCCGAGACTCTCGCATCAATGTCATCCATACGGCTGTTAAGATGATCCAGTTTCGTATTAAAAGACGACTTCAGTTCGGAAATGTCAGACTTAACCTGCTGTAAATCTTGCCTGAATTACAGTAATAGAGGACAGTTGAGCTTGCATGTGGGATATCTTAGATGATATATCATTCAATAACATCATGTATGGTTGCTCCTTCATGTCCTCCTTACTCACTGGTTGCTTTGGCGTCGAAGAAGAGGAATGTCCTCGTTCCAAGGTCAATCCTGATGAAAACTTTGAGCCGCCAGGCGTATCGAGCAACTGTCCCTGATCCTCTAAACCGGAGACTTCAACCGCAGCCTGCGATACATCCCTACAGGCAGGACACATCCAAGACGCCCTGCCGGCCCCAAGTCTCGCGAAGCCACGTTCAGTTATGCCTCCACATCCAAAATGGTATTTCTTTTTACAGACGGAACAGTCCGGACCGTCTCCCACTAACTGCGCACAACTTACACATTTGGACGTAAACATGTTTATCACCCCTGACTATTTTGTTCGCTCGCGCAAAGAATACGTGTCTCGTCAACAAGTGCGCGCACCTGACTATATATATCGACCTTTCGCCTTTTCTAAGATCACAGAATTTCTCAACTCGCTGGATCAGGTACTCTCTAGCCTCTCGGGCTTCAAAAATATTTACATCATGGGTGACATCAACATCGACATTACTCCGGGGCGTGAAGACTCGCGGGCGTTAGATTACCTTGATCTAAAAGCTCACCACGGACTTCTTTCAGGCCATTATTTCCCTACACATGGTGCCACTTGTTATGACCATGTGATTTTAAAAACCTGCATATCAGCTAAATGCCTAGTTGTTGAAACGAGCCTTGCCGATCATTACTCTGTCATTTTATCACTTTCCACGAAGAACACAATTACCAATCAGTCAAATTATAAAAATTGACGAACATAAATTAGAGTTGGCGGTAAAAATCTTGACTTCAGCTTAGTCTACACATCTCTAAACCCAAACACTGCTATACAACATTTAATTGACCCACTAAGAGAGGCTATAGAATCTTGCAGCGTTCCATATAAAGTGTCTAGAAAGCGTAGAACAATCAAACCCTGGATCACTCCGGGGCTCGTAAGATGTATGAGACATAGAGATTCTCTACACAAAAAAATGCGAATGCAACCTTAGGATGAAACAGTAAAACTAATTTACAAGAGATATAGAAATTACCTAAATAGTTTGCTCAAAAAAATTAGGAGAGAGTATGAAAAAACAGAATTACATAAGGCTAAAAATAATAATAAAAAAACCTGGCAAGTAATTAAAGAGATCACTAATTTGAATACACGGCAACCAATCCAGACTGACCTACTAAAAACAAAAACAACACCACAAGATTCTGTAAATGAGGCAAACCAATATTTTGCTAATATTGGAAAAGAACTAGCATCCAAAATAAGATTGAATCACCCCCTTCGAACATATTGCTCATCATAAAAACCAAAATCAATTGTATTTTTAAAGACAGATGAAGAAGAAATTGAACGAATGATTAATTCATTGAAACCCGATAGCGCACCTGGATGGGACAACATATCCTCTAAATTCATCCAAACACACAAAAAGATATTAATTCCTCCACTAACTTATGTATGCAACCTCAGTCTATCAACTGGTATTTTTCCTGACTATTTAAAAAGAGCCGTTATTATACCTATTCACAAGGCGGGGGATCGAGGCCTTATTAATAACTATAGACCCATTTCTATTCTTCCAGCTTTTTCAAAAATCATGGAACGCATTCTGAATAACAGGCTTACACTTTTCTTCGAAGCAAACAATATTATCTCTGGCAACCAATACGGTTTTCGAAGAAAAACATCAACATCAGATGCTGTTAATAACCTAATAAATCATGTAGTTACAAATATAGATCATGGTGCTAAGTGCGCTGGCCTTTTCCTTGACCTAGCAAAGGCCTTTGATACGGTTTCGATCCCCCTGCTCGTTCAGAAATTGGAGGCGTTAGGAATCAGAGGGTTGCCATTAGCCATTTTCCAAAGTTACCTGACGGGACGTACACAGCGAGTCAAAGTAGGTTCTTATATCAGCTAGACGAATCTATCACCTTTGGAGTACCCCAGGGTAGTATATTGGGACCTACCCTCTTTCTTGCTTACATCAACGATATTTGCAATATGCATCTGCAAAATGGCAAGATTATAACTTATGCTGATGACACAGTACTGCTGTTTACAGGAAGGACTTGGATCGATACGTACAAATCAGCTCTGATAGGTTTCAACATAATCCGGGATTGGTTAAACAACAATTTGTTAACTCTTAACTTAAACAAAACCAAGATGATCCAATTCTCGATGCAAGATACTTGGCAAATAAAGGAGCTCGATCTTAAGGTTGTTGCTGAAGACACCCAATCATGCTATGTCATCGAACATACTGATTGTATAAAGTATCTTGGCATAATAATAAATAAGCACTTAACTTTTAAATCACACATCGAACTCATATCAACACGCGTACGTAAACTCATTTATATTTTTAAACAGCTTAGGCATGTAGCAGACGTCAACATAATTAAAATGGTTTATTTTGCGGTTTGCCAAACAATACTAACATACTGCATCACTGCATGGGGTGGAGCTGCAAAATCGCACTTCCTACGAAAAGAAAGAGCTCAAAGATCTATACTTAAGGTATCATGGTTTAAACCGTTTCAATTCCCCACTCAAGAACTTTATCGAGTCACAAATTTATTAACTGTTCGGCAACTGTTTATCCTTCATACCGTAATGAAACAACACAAAATTACACCCTTTGTTAGAGAAAATCTCAGACGCAATCATCTTGTAGCAAAATCAACCCCTTACAATACAAAATTCAGTAACAAATTTCTTGGTTTCCTAGGTCCTCACCTCTATAACAAGCTTCACAAAGTCCTGTCCTTTCATCACCTAAACACTTTTACACTCAAACACATGCTTTCGGATTGGTTGCAAAAGCTAAATTATGAAGCAACAGAAAATTTATTACATCCTATCCAGTAAATTATATAGTACTATACGATCACACATGCACACTCGCACACACACAAACACACACTCAGACACACAAACACACACACACACACACACACACACACACACACAAACACACACACAACAATCACAAAACACTTCGTGTATAATTAGTTTATTTTTGTTTACAAAAAAAACCTCTTTCTCTTTTATTAATGTTTAAACTCAATGTTAATCAAACACTTTGTTATGTTTCATGGTACTTATATTATTAATTAAATCAAGAGGCGGGGCCTGGTGACTTGTAACACAGGTATGAAAACCTGGTACAAGCATCAGCTCCCACAAACTTTGGCTGTAAGTTAGTACGTAATTTTGGCTTATAGTCGTTAAAAAAACCCCTTGTTTGTGGAGAGAAATAAATATTATTATTATTTGTATCTCTCCTACGGGAAATCACGGCACGAGGCCGGTCCTTTTGGAAGGCGTACGTGGGGATATGGATCCAACACGAAGAGGCCCCTTTGAGATACGATAATGAGTTGGGATATGTACACCTAGTGGATACTATCTCTGCCTGCACTATTGAGAAGATACAGCCAAAGACAGCACCCGCTAGGTGCAAGGACTATTGCGGAGAAGATGGGAACTAATACTGGTTCTATGGGTGGGAAATTGCTGGACTGGTTGCCGGGATATTGATGAGACAACGGGACGCCTGCCATATCTAATGTCTCATCTCGATAATCACGGCAGACGGTGACTCGCCGCTCACTAAATGGGCCACCTATAATAGCTACCAGGTTGGTAGCAAGGCAGCAACATTGGTGTGAGCGGCTAAGGTTGTAGAGAGGTAAGTCTGCGGGGTGCAGGTGGCCAGTGCTAAGCGCACCAGCCAGCAGGCCCCCGGCGTTATGACATTTTACACTTCCAACCTGGAGCATAGGTTCTGCTCTTGCGATCTCCACTCTAGGCCGGCCGGTTAAGGCAAGCACAAGAAGCGAGGGCCAAATAAGTTAAGCCGGGCCCTCGGGAGTCGGGGTACGAGGTGTCGCCACTCACCTACAGCACGCCACATGCTGCCCCTGCGCCTTTATTATTATTATTATTATTGTTCCATAATTACCAAAGGCTGATTATATGATTAAATGACTGAGTATACAATAATCTGTTATTATTTAATATTTTATTTGTTACATGTTTGTGATGAAATATTAGGATATGTCGTCAAAGTTTGATTCAAAAGGTACTCGAGTCCACTAAAGTATTCGAATACTCGTGCCAGTACTCGAATACCTGTCCGAGTCTTCCGCCTCGAGTCTTTTTTTAACGAATACCAAAATATTCGAATACTATAAATAGCTGACTCGGCACATCGCTACAGATGAGCCACCGACCACAGCCACGAGTGGCTAACGACAAGCTGTTTACATTATTTTTAATACGTCGGCGTCGCCGCACACGTGAAGCGAGTGGCGACCATCACGACTCAGTGTTCGCCACACGCCTCCTGTGGCGGCCAATCGCCATTTTGACAAAACATCTGTCAAAGGATCTAGCAGATGAGTGTCAATTGTAGCAGTTACCGAGCAACTTCATTTGCGCTGGGCCAAACGGCGTGGCGCGCGACAGCCACCGGTGGCTGTGGTCGGTGGGCCATCTGCGCAGAGCAATTTTACTTTAAAGTTCTGCCAAGGTTTTGGTGTTTTATGGCGTAGTATATCGCTTACCTACTGAAAATTCATCAACACTAACGCGTAAAATAAACTAGGAGTATAATAATATTTTATTTGTTATGTTTCAGATGTCCTGATGATGAAGACGTTAAAAGTGATGACTCAGATACTTCTATAGTACGTGCCAGATAAACGTGCATTAAAGGTGACAGTACCTTGACAGCTAAAACCTTGTGACACATATTATTTGTCTTTCTAACTAGCGATTATTTCGACTCTTGATTTTTGGGTTCAAGGTCGACCCGTACCGAGGTTCATTTGTTAGACAGATTCGTATTGCTACGGCTTATAGTTAGGATCGCCGCGCTTTGCATACTGGCGCGCAGTGGTACACGGGTGACGGTCTGCAGGGGTGACGGGTGAATGACTTTTTATGCACCGTTAAATGGCACGGACTATAGGCATGTTTATAATTAGCATGCATTGCAGTTATTCACATTTGCCAGCGTATTTATAATAAACATGTTCATTATTAGCATTATCTCGACACACATGCTACTAAGTAATTGCTCAATAGGTAATGGCATGCTTTCGTGCTAGTGATGAGCACGTCTGTCAGTACCTTAGGTCGATAAAGAAGAAGATTGATTAACTTGTAGTATTATTTATATGCCTAATGTTTTAATATCTAATTTAAATAAAGCCTTCAACTTAAAATTAAAATCGACTGTTAATTTGAACATATTAGATTTAATACCACACCACCTATTAGCTGAAGTATGCAATACCGCAAAGCAAAGATATGACGTTCAATAGTATTAAACAGGAATAGGACAGACAGTGTCAATAGTATCATTCGCGTAGTGTACCTATATATTCTTTGATAATATTATAAACATACCTACGCATCAAAATCGGTTCAGCCAAACGCGAGATAATCACGGATAAGCATACATAATGTACAACCTACGAACATCGAACATACGGATGTATACTTGCGAGAGCCATTTTTTTTTCTAATTAAATAACGTCCGTTGATAAGTAGAAAAAGCTATTATTATATAACCTGTCGAAATATTTCTTTGTTGTTCATATGACAAATGCTATTTCTTCATATCATCTGTGAAGCAGACAACGCAACATCGCAACCAACATCAAAAAGTTTACATGATCAGCGCTAATATCTGTCAACTGTCAACGGCCATCCCAGCTGCCTGAGTTTTATACTAGTATTTTTTGATAATTTTAATGCTATTAACAATATTACAATCATTTTGTATTATTTATTTAACATTGGAAACGATTATTTAAAGCATCGAATACAAGCAAGAAAAAAAGAAGTGGTACCATTTTATCAAATGCACTCGCCTACTATTTTGGTACCAAGAGATAAATCGAAGATTAAGAAAAATGGAATCTCAAATAGTAATAGCGCAGTTCCAGAAACAATCATTACACTGGATACCGGAGTTACTGAAAGTCACGATGAGACACAAGCACAAAAAACTGACCCCAATAACGAAAAAGAACCAACAGAAGGAAAATCAAGTGCAAATCCAAACTACGTAGTGTACCAATACTTTGGACACAGTGTTCCGCAACAGAAAGACATGTGGATCCAATTTTCCGGCAATTTTTATGGCAATGATTATGGTGGTGGTATGGACTATAGCCCTTCGAGAAATACATTTGTTAAACTCGTCCTTGCAATTGTATTGATAATGTTGTTGTGTACTTGTGGATTCAATACATTCGTCCTCTTTTATTCACCCGTTACCAAACTGTTTCAGACCTACGGGCTTATATTTGCTATAATTGGTATGGTTCTTACTATATCCTTAACTTATATTATAATGTGTTCAAAATGTGCAACCGTCGCACCTTGCAGTTACTTTTTCCTCAGTTTGGCTGTTATAGGTATGAGTTTGATATCATCATATTTAACCGTTAGAGTAGCAAAAATCTTAATCATTTATGCTTTGATCGCGACAACGCTCACGGTATTCGTTTGTGTTTTGCTGGCGTGTTCTTCGTACGATTTTACTAAATGGACGCTTTACTTAATAGTGATATCTTCTGTCTTTTCAATATTGGCGATTTGTATATTAATGGGCATGTTTTTAGCGAACATGTATTTTAAACCAGTGCACCTGACGATTCTCTTTCTAGGCACATTGCTCAATGTTGTAATATTGATAACTGAACTCCAAATGATCATTGGAGGGAAAACAGTATCACTGGACGAAGACGAATATGCCGTTGCCGCTTTCATGGTGTATACGTCTATCCTAGACATATTTTTAAGGATTTTACTGATTGGCCAATTATTTGACTCTTAAAAGTTGTTTATTTCTAATTCTGTCTTCCTACACATGCTCAAGTCAGCACTGATATTGTAGATCGGAAGATTTGATTTTCATAAATTGCGTTTTTGATTTCCTGAGGCCGGAGACGTACTTATTAGTAGGTACCTAATTGATATTTAATTATTACTGTTATGTTACTATTATTGTTAATAAAGCTTTGCAATAACCAGAACTTTTTATTTGGCCACTTTGTAACAAACAAGAGATGTAGACCCGTAAACAGTTTTAAGTACAGTTTTTTCCAATTTTTAGAGTTCCGTACCCGAAGGGTAAAAACGGGACCCTATTACTTAGCCTCCGCTGTCTGTCAGTCTGTCTGTCTGTCACCAGGCTGTATCTCATGAACCGTTATAGCTAGACAGTTTTCACACATGATGTATTTCTGTTGCCGCTATAACAACAAACACAATAAAATAAGTATGTAAGGGGGTCTCCCATACAACAAACGTGATTTTTAAGCGTTTTTTACTCGCTATTAATAACGGCTACAGATAGACGCTTGAAAGATTCAGATTCTTTATTGCAAGGCACAAGTGGTTCGTAAGATGGTACATGTATAATATTAAAATAAAGTACAAGTGACGCCCTGCAAACATGAAACCCGAGGGCACAGCAAACATGAAAGGCAACTGTTCACATAATTATTAATTGTATATTCACTTTAAAAATATATAATTAAATTATAATAATAATAATATTTAAGGTGGCTCCCATACAACAAAAGTAAAAAATTTGCCATTTTTTGCTCGATATTAATAATAGCACCAGGTAGACGCTAAAAATATTCACAGATTAGCTATTTGTGTCCGACCTTAAGGTAAAGTTGCGAGGTTCTCGTAGAGTATCCATATTAATATTATAAATGCGAAAGTGTGTCTGTCTGTCTGTTACCTCTTGACGCTTAAAACACTAAACCGATTGAGATGAAAATTGGTGTGGAAACAGTTCGAGACCCTGGAAAGGACATAGGCTATATTTTGTCGCGTTATAAAAAAAAATAGGGGGTGAATGGGGGATGAAAGTTTATATGGAAAATCCAACTCTTGCGGGCGAAGTCGCGGGGAACCACTAGTATTAAAATAAAGTACAAGTGACGCCCTGCGAGGGCACAGCAAACATGAAAGGTAATTAATTGTATATTTACTTTAAAAATATATAATTAAATTATAAGAATAATAATATCCCATACAATAAAAGTAAAATATTTGCCATTTTTGGCTCGATATTTATATTAGCACCAGGTAAACGCTAAAAATATTCACAGAATATTATGTTGTATTTCATTTTGAAAACAAATAATTAAATTAAAATAAAACATATATTTTAAGAGGGGCTCCCATACAAACGTGTTTTTTGCCTATACCGTCTTATGTTGTAAGCTAATGGTACGGAACCCTTCGTGCGCGAGTACGACTCGCACTTGGCCGGTTTTTCTCTCCATTTGAACCTTCATCGGCCTTTAATAACAGCATGAACTGTAACAATTAAATTATTCATTGATTAATTAATTTATTAAATGAATATTTGAAAACACTTGCCAAATTAGCAACACATTAAGCGATTAATTTGCATAATTGTATAAGCGTAAGATAAAATTATGTTATCATTCTGATTCAATGATAGCAAAAATTTCCTACACAAATATAAAAAGAATCCCTTAGTTTTATCCATCCGATCCACAAACCCTTTGATCCCCAAATGGTTTTCCCACAAATAAAACGGGCGTTGTTTATTTTCGCGATTTTATTTATTTTTGGCGCTGTTAGCGACAGCTGGGTGCTTGTTTATCATTATTACGCTTATCCTGATATTCTTTCAAGTGATTCTTTGCTACGTGAATTGATACATCTTTGGCAGTAAGTACGAATACTTCTCACTCGCTGTCACACGACGGATGATAAGCAATCAGCACCTATGTGAAACTATCCTACCTTTCCCATCCAAACATTACCAGATATAATTGATCTCCTACTGTTTTGGGGATCAATTATATTTGATTAGAAATCCTAACTGACAATAAATGGTCAATTATAAAAAAAAAATTATCAAATCGGGTCTGTCTTATAGGAAATGTTACATAGGATATATTATTTATTTTATTTATATAGTATTTATATGATAGAAGAGAATGCGAGATTTGTATTAAATTACTTAAATGAAACATATTTTATACTCGTGCATATATATACCTACGTACGCAAATACCTACGAATACATTGACGACCGCTTTGGTGTAGTGGTCCGCGCTCCGGACTACAAAACCATTTTTTTGTGTGATGAGCACGGGCATTTATACCTGTTATCCTAGTCGCCATAGCACAAGTCTTTGTTTGGGGCTAGGTAATTGGTGTGTTTGTTGAAACAATTTATTTATTTATTATCAGTCAGTCTAAAATAGCCTTTACTTGAGGATAATCCGCAGATGATCCTGAAAACGCGGGAACCGGGAAAATCTTGGCTGTTTGACAAAGTGCTCTGCTAGCATCAGCGTCGTCTTACCGCCGTTAAAAAACACGAATTTTGTTTGAAGAAAAATATCCTGGGGGTCAAGCTTAAACGTAAATAGATGCTTTGGCTTTGGCTCATGCTTTGTAAACATCTTAACAAATATTAAGAAGTAATTCTTACTGCCGCACTCAAAGACGTCAATTAAAAGTAATCTCTAATTAAGTCTCGTTTTGTTACTTTCTTTATCAATGATATAGAAAAGGACGTAAATAAATAAATAATAATAAATAAGACTGTTTTAAAAAGTATCATGTGCTCGTTAACTCTGCCCTTAGTGACGCGATTCACTGTTTTGTAGAGTTGAGTTCCTGATTATTTCGTAGCCAGCTATGAAAAAAAAACCTTTTTATGCTATGCGATGCGATGCACATATTTTTAACCACATAATAATAATAGTTTTACCTTACACACAGTAGCACAGCTGCGAAACTGATTCTCGTAGCAGTTGCTCGTTCGTAGCTAGTTCGTAGTCATTCCCCACGATACAGGCCTGCCTAGTGTGCGGTTCAAGGTAAAATCCCTCACTTATAATAATTAGCTTTAAGAATTGTAATAATAATAATTAGCTAGCCCTCATAATGTTGCTATGCCCTGTGCAGGGCGCCACATGTAAATACATACCTACCTATTAATTATATTTGTGTACCATCTATAATGTGACATGCAATAAATGATTTGAATTTGAATTTGTAAGAATTTTGTGTAAAACATACTATAACAATGCAAGTGTAAACATTTTTGGTAAATAAATATTTATTATTTCGTTATTATTTCGCATTCGTAGTTTTGTCAGCCGACAGCGGACGGGGGCACAAATAGCCAATCTGTGGCCGACAGAATTACCATTCGGACGAGCTATATGGGACGTACAAATGCTCACCGTTGTGCCGACATATAGACAGATAGTTAACTCTTCATTGCTCACCATAGGTAACAGACAAATACAATAAATACAACGATTTACACAGAAAAATGTACAATGTAAGTAGTCGGTCTATATACCTACATAATTTGACCTTGCCGGTCTTCTGTAGTTGACTGTGCGGATTTACACAGTGTAAACAAGTTTTTAAAATGAAGGAAATGTACCTTTGAGAAATATCTTGCCGCAATTTAATACAAAAAAATAAATAAATTAAACTACAAATACTCAATTTATGCTGCAGACGCCGGCAGACTGTGGAGAAATCCCAACAAGTTCGGGCTCGATGTGGATGAGGGACTCGATAGGTGCGCGACTTTGCATACAATTTCATAATTATTAAAAAGAGTAATAGTAAGTGATGGCTTCGGCGAGTGCGGCGCGTGCGGCTTCTATGGCATCGGTGGGTAGTGCGGCGCGGATAAATGTGCGTTCACCTTTAGGTGTAAGTACTCCGGACACCTTCGGATCCACTGACCTCTATAATACAAGTAAACAAGTATTATAGAGGTGTGTTCAGATCACAAATAAAAAAAGATTGGGTCTGTCTAAGGTCGGGCCGCACTTGAGCGGCGCGGCGCAGCGTGGCACTGCACTGCACGTCAAAATATTCTGTCTGTAAGTAACTATGCTGCTGAGCGCAGAGACGCTCAATGCAGCGCACACAAAATGATTAAAATAATTATTTGACGCTTAGTGCCGTGCTGTGCTGCTCAAATGCGCTACCTACAGATTAGCTATTTGTGTCCTACCTTAAGGTTAAGTTGCGAGGTTCTCGTAGAGTATCCATACTAATATTATAAATGTGAAAGTGTGTCTGTCTGTCTGTCTGTTACCTCTTGACGCTTAAACCACTGAACCGATTGAGATGGAATTTGGTATGGAGACAGTTCGAGACTCTGGAAAGGACATAGGCTACATTTTGTTGCGACATAAAAAAAAATAAGAGGGTGAAATGGGGGATGAAAGTTTATATAGAAAATCCAACTCTTGCGTGCGAAGTCGCGGGGACCCACTAGTAGAGATATAAAAATCTCCGAGTCTCCGACTGATCTTTTTGGTTCCTTCTTATTTCAAGTCAACTGACTTGAAACTGACATTGATAGATAAACAGTGCCAAAGTAAAACTTTTATTTGTGAATATTTTTTGCAGAATTGTATCTTTTATCTCATTTTCGACATCGTACTTTTAGTTTTATAACACAATGGTTTGGCCAACGGAATTCGACGTAAAACTTGGCGAAGTAAGTTAGCTTGGCGAAGAAGCTTCTTTATTTTAAGTGTCCACTCCACTCACGCACTATCACGAATACCAAGCGGAAGCGTAACGTATTGAAAAGTAGCATACGTCTACACGCTTAAGGCCGGTGTCCATCAGGCGGATCGGGGCGTGTATCGCGATGCAAAAATCCGCCTGCCTATGTTTGGTAGAAATATCGTACAATAATCGTGGCCGTACGGGCAACAACGCATTTCCGCGATGTTTCATAATAAAACAAAACACAGGCAGGCGGATTTTTGTTGCGATCCGACCCGTCCCGTTTAGTGGACGCCAGCCTTTACTGTTTTATAGCGGCACGACGGACTTGTAGCGCTACGTTTATACTACTTTCGTTAAGCTTTTGCTTCGTATTCGCAGTGTGCTAAAGGCGTTATTGCATGGCTTTTGATATTTGACAATGATAGTGCATATAAAAAAAAGGTTGATGCGTAACTAGCGCGCGGAAAATGCTTGCCTCAAATTTAGCAATTTGCTCAATTTAGCATTCAAATTTCGTACACATAAGACATTTGATACGTAAATGAACGTCTGCTCGGCTCATCAAATTAGTTTCGCCGCGCAGTAGGAGATGACACGTCTACCTCTTTTTTTAATACACTGTCACTTCATGATAAGTACAAACTATAAGCCTTTTTTTCTACAATCAGTATGATGCCATGGAGCTACCTGGTCAGCAGCTGCCAGCAACGAATGCCTTCACCCCCCTAGACCATGTCCTGAATCTGGACATCAAAGCACCGCCCGCATGTCAAAGATTAACTGGTATAATCGCCACGATAGGTGAGAGGTTATTTGATCATTCTACAAACCATTTTAATCCCCGCAACTTCGTCCGTAGAAATGTCGCATTTCTCATACAAAATGGCACCCCCATTTCACTGCTTGAAGGTAGAATTTCAAAAAATACCTGAAATACCAATTTTATTTTTATCGATTTTGCTTCAAAATTTACGGAGTTTCATACAAACCTACCCTCCTTTTTTACCCCCATAAGGGATGAATTTTTAAAAAACCGTTTATACTAATCACCTACACGATGAAAGGAAGCATGGTTCGGAAATAAACGGTATAACTCTGAATTAGTTAGTTAGTTATAACATGGTTATAACTCTGGACGAGCAAATGCTTGTCCACACGTAGAAACGCAACAATCTCACTGTATTAGGTTTATATTCGTTTACGTTTAACTGTGGCCTTACTCTATATGTCAATGTCTTTAGTCGATTCCTAAGGTCTTATTCACTTAAGGTGAAGGGTAAGAATATCTAGCTAATAATTAAAACTTCAAGTATCAATTACATTTCTTTCTTTATTTGTTATCTTACAAAAATGCTAACGCAAAAAGTGGCCACTATTAGAGTGCATGTTTTGTAAGTTACCATCGAGATGAAAAGTAGTTTTAAGTGATTTAATTAATATTATATAAGTATTTTCCTGACGTCCTGAGTAATGAGATTTTTTTTTAAATTATCTGATATAAGAGTAAACTGAATAAAATCAATGGTAACCTGAATAAAATCAATGGATAGCTGAATAAAATTAATGGCGCTGGTTAGCCTTACCCTTTGCTGCAAGCCTGGCTTGACATAACTTAACAAAGACACCAATCGAAAATACAAACAAATTCTTACCGAGTAGGCCCTATCTCAACTGACAAGCGAATGCATGCGAAGCACTAAAGGCATAAATTTGATGCTACTTGCATAAGATCTTAAATGTTAAATTGTTTGTAGATGAACATATTCGCAAGCACCTGCGTTAGGAGTCATGTTTCTGTCAGTTGTTCTACTCCAGTTTATATTCCACTTGGAAAATTACATGAATATCAGTGTCGTGAATAAACAGTAGGTTAATTTTACAAGACAATTTCGGTTCACAAAGCATTGTTTTCGCTTTGCTGCATTCCGTTTGTAAGAGATCTTTTGTCAAAATTTTTTTTCATAGGCAAATCGTCAAACGACTTAGAAGTAATGGAGAAAATGATAGCAGCGGGCATGAACATAGCACTCGTTAACTTATCGTTTGGGTCCAGAGCAGATAACATAGAAATCATCAAAATGCTACGTCAAGCCGCGAAGAACTACAGCGTAAATATGGGAAGAAATTACCCGTTAGCAATCGCTGTTCAATTGTCTGGCCGGAAGATTCGGACGGGGCGGATCGCTGATGTAAACTGATTTATGATAAGTATAATAATAAGACTTAGGGCTCTATCTCACCAGAAGGGGATACACAATGCGCCCTTTCTGGTAAATATACAGTCTCTTATCTTAAAAAAAAGTATCTGGTGTACTCTTGGTAGCGCAATCAACTTGAAGAATTAAAAAGGTGGCGACTGGTGTTCTATGGTCCAACAAGTACTTGCGCACCTGGCAAGAAGTGACGTGACAAGACTAGAAGAAGATAGCGCCAATCACACGCGATTGCCAAAGCAAATCCATTCCCTGCAACATCACCCGTCACCCGCTGACGTCTAGCGTGCCACGCGCCCCGCACCTATAGCGACCGCAGGAAGATCGCTGTAACTTGTATCTCTATAGTAGGGTAGGGCCTAAATTAAAATAACTAGCGCAAGTAATTCCTCAAAACGCAGTCGAATACATTTATGTTGGCCCATCTATAAAACCTCTTGCTGCTTATTCTCTTAACTTTATTTAAGCTTCAGCTTCTTTCACTTCTATTTATTTTCCAGACTTAATTTTCTTGATACCCCGCAGAATACAGACTTTCTATCGGCCGATAGTTTGGTTGGCTTCAGCATGAAGAAACTATTTTATCGGCTAATTGTTATGTACGCACGTGCATACCCCTTCATACAGATTAATAAGTCTTTTTTAAATGGGTTCGCTCTTGACTCTAGACTAAGCCAGACGTAGCGTAGACAGAGTCGACGGTGGAGCAAGCTCACTCAGAAGGTTTTGGCACTCCCACTCACTAACGAAACACAGCGTGCTGCTTGGAATGGTGGGCTTCTTGGGGGATGGTGGTAGCCACCAGGTGGCACCTAAGGAAGACTACCACCACGTACGTATAGTTTCAGACGCCATTACAAACCGTAGTTTGTGATGCCGGTGCCCGGGGTGGACCACAGAGAGGTAAATCCATCACCACCCCAAGCCGACCAAACTACAAGTATGTACCGATAGAATATCTTTAATCTGGGAGAAGCCATGATAGCTAACAGCTTATCTATTACATATTATAACAATTGCAGAGTTACGGAGAAAGTGTGGAACTAAAAACCGGTGAAGTAGTCCGTCTGACAACAGATGAAACGTACAGAGAGAGATGCTCCACCTACACGGTCTATGTCGACTTCATGTATTTTGCTGACCAAATGAACAAAAACGACTCTGTGCTCTTGGACAACGAAACTATACTGTTGAAAGTGGAGATGATATCAGCTACTACACTTACTTGTAAAATCGAAAGAGGTGGCTTTTTGGGATCTTATAAAGACGTGTTCGTGCCAAATATTATGTTTGATATGCCAAATTTCACTGAAAAAGATAAACTGGATATTGAAATGGCGATAAAAAACCAGGTGATGTTCTTCATATTGTGTTGTCATTAAATCAAATTTCACTTACAAAAATTAATCGACTGTGTCATCCGGTGGGACTCGAACCCACGTCCCTTCGCTATCCGGGCGAGTGCTCTTACCAACTAAGCTACGGAGAACGTTAGTCAGTCGACGAATTTTTGCAAGTGCTTGCCACGCCAGTGAGCCGGCGTTCGATTTCATCAATACTTGGGGAATGTACCCGCATGTATCCAATGGAAATATTTTTACAAATATTTAACCATCAGTTAAGATGAAATCAGCTAAACTTATTATATTTTTATAACTTAAGCAATAATTTTGCAAGTTTTTACGAAATTAAATCAAATTTCACTTACAAAAATTAATCGACTGTGTCATCCGGTGGGACTCGAACCCACGTCCCTTCGCTATCCGGGCGAGTGCTCTTACCAACTAAGCTACGGAGAACGTTAGTCAGTGCAAAAATTCGTCGACTGACTAACGTTCTCCGTAGCTTAGTTGGTAAGAGCACTCGCCCGGATAGCGAAGGGACGTGGGTTCGAGTCCCACCGGATGACACAGTTGATTAATTTTTGTAAGTGAAAGGATATTGACCAAAGCCGGGCCCAGATTGCGTCTTTGTAGTTTATATTTCAAAAATCTTGTTTTAAATTATAATTGCACTGGTATTTTTGAAATAATTTAACTAATAGGGGTTTAAAAGTAACACTTAATCACAAAATTCATAAATTAATCACATAATTAATTCTGCAATGACAAAACATAACCTCGAAATGCGTAATATGCCATTGAATTCCTCGTAAACCCTTGATTATTTTTCAAAAATATTTTCTGTGTGTATTCTTTTAAATATTTATATATTTTATCCGAACATTTTGTAAAGACGCAAGCTGACGCAAAGTGGGCCCAGTTTCTATAGAGTTTTGGTCAAGGTCCTTTGATTTAATTTCGTAAAAACTTGCAAAATAATTGCTTAAGTTATAAAACTATAATAAATTGTGTTGTCATTTTATATAATGCAAAGGTAACATAGATTTGCAAGTATGCTGCGGTTATCATACTTTCTTACCAAATTTATCTTCACTCAGTGTTCTTTCACTCTCATAGTCCGATTAAATACTTAAACGAATACATATAACAATGGTTTCAGGTTGACATCGTTGTTGCACCATTCGTAAATTCCGCATACGCTGTCACGGAGCTGAAAGAAATTTTAGGCGAAAAAGGAAAGAAAATTGCCATAGTTGCCAATATTCAAACTATTAAGGGATTCAATAATTTTGATGAAATTTTAGAAGTGAGTACAAATAACTCGGGAAAGTATATTACTTCTTCTATTCTTTTAGGAATTTTCAAAAAATTCAAAAATTCTTTATTGCTTCATTTTAGTTTTAAGAATAACATGGGTTGGTTCTCCCTTTTGAGTTTGAAAAACTCGTGACAGGGAGTGCCGCTCTTTCGTAACTAAAGGTACATAACACATGATGAGCTATTATGAAAATCATATTGAAGCACAATCTAAGAAACAAAATAACAGAGTTTAGAAGAATATAGAACATTTAGTGATAAACAAAAAACACTTATAAGTAATAAGTTTTCTTTCGAGTTACAAACAGAACTGTAGGAATGCCAAAACATACATTCAAAAAGAAGACTACGTTGTAAATTCCATATTACTCCACATTAATAAGAATACTAAAAAAGTGAGTTTATTAACTCTGTGATCATAAAATGTATAAAACCCATAATTCTTTACTCCCGCAACTACTTTGCACAGTGTACCACTAGTGTGTCGTATGTGTGAGCGCAAAAGTGTTGGTGTTGTATGTGTGAGGGTGTTGTGTGTGTGTGTGTGTGTTTGTGTGTGTGTGTGTGTGTGTGCGTATGGTGTATATGTGTGTACAAACGATACATTAAATAATGTGTTGACCCTTAAATTACAAATTAGAGTCAGCACAATTTAATTTACTTTTACTTTCGTTCTAGGTAGCAAACGGTATAATTATAACAAGACAAGAGCTAGGATCTGACATCACGCCCAAAAAACTAGTCATAGCACAGAAAAACATGATAGCCCGTGCAAACAAGGTAATTATATCTTTTACATCTTCATTGACTGTTGCAACCATCGTTGCATTATTGTTACATTTCATGAAAAATACGGTTTGTAATGGGGTAAGGCCATTTTTGTGTTTTTTTTAGTTTAATGATTATAATGTATAGGTACTTAAGTTTAGCTTTTTATTTGCCTGCCTGTTTAGTAATATCTTTTTGGTACCAAATAATTCTTTCTTTCTTTCTTATTAAGCACTTAATTTTTTCAGAATAATATTCCTATTTGCGTATGTGCACATCTTTTGAGCAGCATGAGGTACAAAAAGATACCGCTTAGAGCCGAACTCCTGGATATAGCTAACTGTATCCTGGATGGCGCTGATGCCCTAATCTTAACTGCTGAAACAGCAGTCGGCCTGTATCCAGTGGATACTATTGCCTGCATAGCGAGTACCTGTAAGGAAGCTGAAGCTTGCGTATGGACGAAACAGCTGTATCATGACATGATCGAAAAGGTATCCATTCTCTCCCAAGTTTACGGACTTTAGGAACAAAAATGCTTAACAACTTTTTTTTAATAAGTAGTCCCTTTTTTCCTATTTTAGACTCCACTACCCTGTGATCAGGCCACTGGTGCAGCACTAGCAGCAGTTCTAGCAGCTCAAAGAGTTGTAGCAGCAGCAATTATAGTTGTCACGACCACTGGAAAATCAGCTAGGCTCGTGGCCAAGTACAGACCCAGATGTCCGATCGTCACAGTTACCAGATACGCGCCTATAGCTAGGCAACTTCATTTGTGGAGGGGAATCGTTCCTTTGGTTTATGATGGTAAGAAAAATTACAATTTTCTCATTATTATTATACTATGTAAATGATTCTTATTCTACTTCTATGTCTTAACTGTTTTGCCTGCGACTTAGTCCGCGCAAATGTCGAATTTCCCGTACAAAATTCTAAACATCCTGAAATACGTCATTATTAATTTCTAACTAAATAGCTAAATACCAATTTTTATTGATTTAGCTTTAAAACTGACGAAGTGTCACACAAACTTATCCTCTAGTTTTTACCCATTTTAAGGGGTTAATTTCTAAAAACCCTTTCTTGGTGCTAACCTACACTATAAAAGGAAACATGGTGCAAAACTTCAAGTTTATGATATATACTAGTAGTTGTGCGTTAATTTGTACTGACATATTATACGGCATACCAGTCATTAAGTCAGATTCCATTTTGATATATTTTAGAAACTGGCCGCTCTTTTAACTGATCTTGATGACGAATTAAAAACTTATCGAAGGGTTCAAGATGACCATTCTTAATCGCCCTCAACAACTCCAGGAATCACTATTTTTATTATTATTCTCTTTCTAGATTCACCGGACTATGACTGGCAGAATGATCTTGAGAAACGAGTCAACTTCTGCGTCAAGTGGGCTATGGGCCTGGGCTTCGTCAGGGTTGGTGATCCCTTAGTCATCGTCTCGGGGTGGAGGCAAGGTTCCGGTTTCACAAACACGATGAGGATTGTATACACGGCCGCAGATACAACTGTCAACTAATGAGGATTTTGCTGTTGTTGTTTTGTAGGTATTTTAGTTGTTACATTAAAAAAAATTATTTCATTTTCAAGACTTTTGGTAACCATTTTTTAAAGTCTCCATGACTGTAGCTATATTGCAGCTTTTGCATTTAAGTTTCAGATCCAAGCACATCAGATGTTAATTTTTGCAAACTTAATTATTATACCTCTTTAACTACTATATGTCGCATATTTTAGCTTGATGTCTTATTGCCAAAATAAAAGTATTCTCTTAGTAGGTAGGTAATATAATCGTTTACGATCTCAAAGCTCAAAGTCTCAACTGTCGTTTAAAGTTTTACCTATTAAACTCAAATGCTTCTTTAGTTTAAAGATAAATTCAGCTTAGTATATTTACAAGGAGAAGTTATATACCTTGGAAGGGCTGGTAAACCAAGCGACCTAATAACAGTAAACTCGTAAAGTAGAGGCTGGCCACGATAAATCTCGAGGTGGGATTTGAAGGGACCTCTATAGTCCTCTTTGGATTTAGAGGAATGTATGATTGACTGCTTTCAGTAAATTCTTAAGTGCATATTTCATTTGTAGAAGATATTTCTATTTTACTGTTAAAAGAATAGTGACTCTTGATAAGTTTACTATTTTTACCTAAGTTTTATAAAAAAATACAGTTAAGTACAACAAGACTTTTTAAGACATAGTCTTGAAATTAAACTGGGATAATTCATTGAACAGTTTAAGTTGTAATCTGCAGGGACTTTAATTTGTATCGAATTATTATTGACACAATTTCCAAGTGATTCTTGATGTACCTAGGTTAAACCACATTGAAAGGCTAATAAAAATTACTTCTTTATTTGCTTTCCTGTAGAAATCAACCTGATTAAGATCACTTTACATTTTATCTCGTCAACCACAGGATCTCAATTATCAGTAACGGCGTCGCTCCTTTTAAATATGCAAATGTTTTTCTATGAAAACCCCAAACGCTGTTATTAACCGCCGTCGCCCCAGCATTCTCATTAGGCAAAAATGTACCTTTAGCAATCGCAATTATTTCTAATTCTGTCATCCCAGGGAGAATCGAATTAAGTACACAAATAGGTGGAAAAGAGGACACTCTTGTTGCGAATCCGGAAAACAAATTGTGCGTAATCTGCAAGAGACCACCACGGAATGGGTAAATAAGGATGTAAGGGTAATGTCCGTGCGACAGGCACGTCACACTTCGCAGTTATGATGAGACAGTCAATGTTTTAAGGATTCAGTACGCCATTCAAAACCAAAGCCTAAACATGGCACAATATTAACTGCCGTACTCAGAGACGTCAATTAAAGTTAATCCTTTATTAAGTCTCATGTCGTCCTTATCTATTTTCATTGACAAAGAAAGTGACAGTACGAGACTCAATTATAGATTAAATTTAATTGACATCTCTGAGTGCGACAGTAAGACCTCAAGTGACAGTTAGTTATCCATTACTGGAAAGTCCCCCCAAAGGTTGTAACTGAAAATTTCCCGCGGCTGTCATTTTCTTGCAATACCTACGAGTATGTTTGATCTAAGTGACAATGATAATAAGATCTATCATACGCGAACTAAGTACCAATTACAAATCTTCTGAAGTGACTGCGATTTGGCTGTATGACATTACGTTTTAGTATGGACGAAAGCACAACAAGGTAAATACTGTGACACCTTTTGATGATGGTGATGGTCTGATGTGCAGGCTACTGTTCATTTTAAGGTATATGTTTCTTGAAGTAAATAAATTAAGAAAGTAATTTGAGTATTTTGACTTTTTATCCAGTAGTAATTTTATATTTAATTATTGATTATCTAAACTTGTGACGTCATAAGCATGCCTATGATGATTGATGACTTTCGTTTATATTTACAGGATTGTCTTTGGAAGCAAACTTTTTCTCGATTGGAAACTCTCACGCGTGCAAATAGTAACGTCATATTATGTCTGTCCGGTGCGTTTAGAGAGCATATGAAGGATAAATCATACTCCTTTTTTCGTAAAAATAAGTCCCATCTTTCAATTTTATGTGGTATAAGTATCTGTATAGTGATTATGATCATAAAATCTCTAAATGGTTTTGGAATTACCATATGTTGTTTTTTACTTTACATACCGAATTGCGATCTAAACAGAGTATATAATTGACCTTTCTAACCTTTTTTCTCTGTTCCGTGGACATCACCACAAAAAGGTGAGGCTCGCAGGTCCATTATGAATAACTTCTACCGCCCTCGTCTAATTTAACTTGTGAACATTACAACTTAGCCCCCCATCTCAACTTGATGCCTTCAAAAGTGCTATTCGGTACTTTCACCCGGTATTTTTACTTTTCTTTTTATTTTATGTTAGGTTTGTATATTTTTTCAAAACTTTGTACATTCGAATGCCTGCTTAGAAGTTTCCTTGATAAAACAATGTCGTCATCATCGTAGTAAACTAGTTACTTTCTTAAAAGGAGTAATAGGACTTATTCGATTCATATAATTTGTAGCAATAAACCTTTTCCTTCAGGACCGTTAACAGTACACACTACACTATTAAAAAAATATGTATTAAAATTTAAGCCTAAATAATCGATACGTCTACTCGCACCTCAGAGAAATCAACTACGATTTACTAGTTTATATACATTTTTTTTCAACAACTTAGTATTTTTCAAATATCATCTCTCAAGACTCCTAAGTTAAGTTTCACCCTATATGGCTCGTCGTATACGTACTCATAGGGTATAGTACCTTACAACCGGACCAGTAAACATAATGGACGTGGTGTGCCTAACTAAGCTAAGCTTAAATCCCGCATTACTGCCCCGTTGTAACGAGAGGCAACATAAAGGCCACTACACAATACACATGGTGCGGTACGGACTGTATTTAGCATCAAAAGTAGCTTAACATTTTAGTATCTTGACGTAATTGATTCGTAGCTGACGTAGTAAAGTTAGATTAAGTACTAAAATGATCAGGGACTTTTGAAGCTGATCGTTCATCAATGTCAATTGAATACACAAGGGACTACAGACGCTCTCTGGTACAGTCGGCAGGATGTCAGGTTACCCATTTCAACTACAAAAACAGCTTTTGTTACGTAGAGAATAGATGCGGTCTCAAGGTCAAAGTGGGGTAGTTTGACTTGCGGCCGTGTGTAGATACAAGCACCTCAGGCGTTGTACCCGTTAGATAAGCAGTGAACTATTTTCTTAAATTACCGCTCTACTTTCTCTAAATTGGTGTCCATACAGTGCATAATTTTCGCACTTTGCCGTATTTCTCATGCTGATACATTTCATGTGCGGCTGATTTGCAGTGGGAACGTACGCGATTTGCCCCGGTTTCTGGCAAATCGCCTCTATTCCGGTAACTCGGTAACACGTCTGCGACTATTCGGCCGCTTAAAGGTAACGAGAACACAGCCTTTTTTAAATTCGGAATGAGTGTGCTCCTGACTCTAGACTAAACCAGACGTGGCGTATACCGTAGTCAACGGTGGAGCGAGCTCACCCAGACACTCGCCCACAGGAACACAGCAAGCTGCTTGACGCCGGGTTTCGGTAGGAGGGCGGTAGCCTACCAGGCGGCACCTAACGGAGCCTACCACCGCTATTAGTATGGTTCAGTCGCCATCATGAGTTTTTGATGTCGTTGCCCGGGGTCGACCACCCGAAGCCTAACAAGAATGGACCAAGAAAACTCCCAGATTACAGAATCGTTCCGCCTTTACCGCTTTCGCACTGTTTTTCTGTGTAAGCCGAGCCTTATTTCACCTGCCAATGTAACTTTTAACAAAGGTCAGTCCTTAGCACATCGTCTGTAACGGATGCAATTACTCCGACGCCGTTAGTGATGCCACAGGACAAGGCAAAGGGACAATTGCCGTGAAAAACCTCTTTGAAGCAACATAAAGATTGTTCAAACAAGCAAGATGCGCTTCCACATTTTCTCTGATCCCTGTAGATCAGAGAAAATGTCATTACTAAAACTGACACTCTTGAGAACCAGAATAGAAAAGGCGAAGAAATTATTTATACTCGTAGTGAAATCAGAGAAGTCGCTAATAAGGTAGACTGTAAAGATGATGAATAAACTTATACATCTGTTACCAATTGCTACTGCAAAACTACGAAATTCAAATATAATATCGTAAATGTAAAGTACTTAAATAACCCTACTTACATCGGTTTAAAAATATTTTGCTCTCGTCTACAAGACGAAAATAATTGCATTAGCTGTGCTGCATGCGTATTGAAGGGCGGACGGTGCATCCTGCATTTGCATGGGCTAATACGCGGTAACGGTTGGTGTGGTTGGGTGCCTGTGACGGCACCGTCTAGTGGAAATTTAAAGCATAATAATGTTATTTTTCCAATTGAAGATTCTATCTTTCTGTAAGACCACAGCATAAAATTGAATGTGGTATGACCTGACGGTTTGACTGGCACATAATGTTTTTAGCTTTAAGGCCATCTTTTGTAGGTACACATTTTTTGTGCCATAAAGTTAATAAATAAATAAGATGATTGTCACCTAGGTACAGCTATTTTCATTTGTGCAATTAAGTTAATGAATATACTTATCAGCACTGTATAGGGATATTTTGGATATAATAATACTATGTTTTGTATATCCCTAGACAGTGTTGATGTGTGTAAGATGAACTTGATCATCACCTACAGCTACATTATATCTGTTTTCTCTATATAAATAAAACCGAACAATTTTCATCCTCGCGATTCCTACCCACAAAACGGGACGTCCCATCCTTACTCTGCGACTGCACTCGGGACAAATGCGGCGCATTGTCAAAGCTCAGGAACAAGGCAATTCGCGCAGAGGTATGCTTTCTGCCGAATCCAATTTAATGGCCCGGGTTCGCGTTAAATATTCACCTCCGCGTCGATGACGATTCGGGAGTGTTGCACTGAGCCCTTAGAGGTTGTTTGAAGGTTGATAACACTTACATAACAATAAAGCAGAGAAACAGATCGCATGTTAGGTTTTAAATAACTGACCAACTTGGAAGGTTGCACTTGTATAATGAAAGGAGCAGTTATCAGATGCGAGGTTATAAATAACACACTTGGTTAGCTACCGACTCTAGAAACTTATACTGGCGAATCATAACTTATTTCCACTCGAAATGAAATGAAATGAAATATTGTTTATTTGCGTTTGTATAGGGTGTACAGAAGATGCCAGTGTAGTGAATGAGCGCCTATCCAGCCATTGTCAATAGCATGCAAATACTAAACCTATTTATTATTGTCTACAATCAACAATTTATTGAAAAATGACAATTTTATTTATTATTATTAAGAGATTAATTATAATTATACATTATGATAAATTATTTAAATGTCAATGATTTTTAATCTTTGTGATTTAAAAATTTTTGAACCGAATAGAATCCACAAATTATTAACCATTCATGTAATATTTTCTTAAATTGATTAAACGACTGATCCTTTATAAACTGAGGTATCTTATTATAAATTATTACACACATAAAAACAGTTTTTTTGCATTCGAGCACTTTTTGGTATCAAGTCAAACACTATCCTGTTGCCGTTTCTCGTGTTCCGTGTATATAAATCCTTAGCCTGTTTAATCTGGTTTGGGTTTTTTTTCACAAATTTTGCCATCTCGAATATATATAGGCAGGGTAATGGCAGGATGTTCAGTAACTTGAATGACGGTCTACAGGGTTTATCCGGCGCTACGCCGCAGATCGCTCTTACGCATTTTTTTTGGGCTACAAATGCTTTGTGCGAATTGGTACTATTTCCCCAGATCACAAGTCCATATCAAAGTACTGATTCGACATACTTAAAGTAGGCAGTGAGGGCTGTTGCCTTATTTGCTACTTTGGTCAATTTATATAGCGCAAATGAGAATCTGTTGATTTTAGAACATACGTTATCTACATTTTGCTTCCAGTCTAAATTATTATCTATTTCTGTACCTAAAAATCTTACAGTATCTGCATGTTGAAGCATTTGTCCTTGGTAATGTATGTTTAAGATTAGTCCGAAATTATTAAAGTTCATATAGTATGTTTTGTTAATATTTATTTTTAAATTATTCGCATTTAGCCAGTCAATCACAATCCCAAGAGTTTTATTTACTTCAAGATCGTGATCACGTATTCCTTTGATTTTTTCCGTTGTTACAATCACGGATATGTCATCAGCAAATAATATGGTCTTATGTTTTATGCATTTTGGGAGATCATTTATGTACGCTAAGAACAACAGCGGGCCTAATATGCTGCCTTGCGGAACTCCCGTGTTAATATTTTTAAATTCCGATTTGTATGTTTCGATAGTGTTATTTTTATTATTTATTTGACTTATTTCAACTAATTGCATTCTGTTATGTAGGTACGTCCTGATCCAGCTTAAGGCATTACCTCTAATACCGTAGCTTTCTAGTTTTATAATTAGCCTATCATGTGATACAAAGTCAAATGCCTTTGACATATCAAAGAACAGAACGGTTACATAATCATTATTATTTATACTTTGTAATATGTTATTTACTAGGTCAAAAGTTGCAAGAGTTGTCGATTTATTTTTTTGGAAACCGTATTGATTTTTACATAGGATGTCAAATTTGTCGTAAAAAGATACCAGTTTACTATGCATAACCTTTTCAAATATCTTCGACAGAATAGGTATCAGAGTAATTGGTCGGTAATTGTTTAGATCTGTCATTTCTCCCTTTTTTTTTATAAGGGTTTTACGACAGAGCGCTTAAGCTTATCAGGAAAAGTACCTGTTTCTAATGACTTATTTATGAGAATAGCTAGTATCTTGCTTAGTTGTTCTTTACATTATTTTATGACTTTTGTGCATATACCATCAAAACCCTCAGAATTTGTATTATTTAATGTCAAGATTAATTTTTGTACATAATCGTCGCTTACTGGTGTAAGATAAATGGAATTATTTAATGTCATTATATATTTTTTGCAATCAATGTCAGAGTTATCGTTTAAATTAAATGTCAAATTAATAAAGTAATTATTAAATAGTGTCGCTATTTGTACCAAAAATGTTTGAGAGTTTAGGCAGTGGATTACACGTGGAGGGCGACAATGATAGGTGGAAAATCGGTCTGTCTTAGCACTTATAGCTAGGTACTTGCCACATCAGTTTCCCGGGGTTTTAGGTATCACTTCAGGCCACAATCACTCGAAATGTCTGTAAGGAGCTTCACAGGATACACACGCGGCGAAAGCGCTCTGGTCGGTCTAGTACATGTGTCATAGGTAACGTCTCGATGTCGACTCAATTACGTGCCCATTCATTTCAATTTTATTAATATAATTATTGGTATATGAAGAACCGTGCAATTCTTTTTGTATTACTTTCCATGAAGCTTCACAAATATTTTTGCTTTTTAAAACAAACTTGGTATTTGTACATTTTTTAGCGGCAAAAATACATTTCTTTAATATTTTCGAGTATTTGTGATATTTGTACTTATTATCATGATTCCCTTTGGAGTAGTACTTATACCTTAAATATCTGTTTGTTGCACAACTTTTTAATGCCCTTGGATATCCACGAGAAATGTGGTTTTGTGTTGATCTTTACTTTAATATTAGGAAAGCAGAGTCCATATAATAAACAAATCCAGACATAAAATTTATTAAAAGCAATGTTTGCGTTTGTTTCATTTTGTAAATCAAGAAAATACAGACTCTAAGTAATTTACAAAATTTTTTATGTACTCAGAAGAATAACATTTTTTTATTGCAAATATGGTCTTAGGTAGCGTGGGTTAAACTTAACATCAAAACAGAGAAGCTGCGCTTTATCATGGTCGGACAGATATAGAGGGAGCAACAACCCCTCGGCTTCCTTGATATTACTTATAATGTAATCCAAACATGATGCCTTTCTAGTAGCCTCCGATATGTGCTGTTTCATGTTATAGTTTTCTAGGATATCAGTGTAATGCCTAGTATAGTTGTTATCTTTTAAAGTGTTAACGTTAAAGTCACCGATGATCACTATCTTATGTTTTCCATACTTATGTAGGTATAAGTTAAGTAGGCATTCCAGTTTGTCGAGGAAGATGTCAATGTGGCGCTTTTTGGTAGCCGCGGAGGATCTATAAACACAAGCAACACACAGCTCCGGAGTCAGGAAGTTGGTGGTGTTAACACCCCCGTGCCTCGGAAAGCACGTTAAGCCGTTGGTCCTGCGCCTGATCTCTCTACGGTCATGTCGGACTGCCGTCTCATCGAATTATGAGAGTGAAGGAACAGAGAGTGCACCTGTGTATTGCGCATACACTTGTGCACTATAATATGTCCTGCGCAGTTGGCTAATCTCTGTTAAGATTAGAAGCCGCCGTAGTCGAAATCGGCTAGGAGGACATTATTATTATACTAAAACGACTTCTTTTACTAATATGACTTGTCTATCTACTGCCATGACTACTATACAGTGTTACATTACTAAGGAGTGCCTTATCATGAGTGACTTAGAATCAGTAACTAATAACTTAATCTATTTAAAAAAAACACATTTAATTATTCTTATCCGCTGTTAAAAACCGTTACTGTAGATAATTTAATTTATTTACAGAAAAATATACATGCACAAAAATATCTGCATAACAATCAAGTTACATTTGCAATACATTCATTTATTATGTGTACGAAAGTCGCGTAATCTCTCTATTTACTTTATTTTCTAAATATAAAGTAAGTACCTAGATGCTATTCGAAAAATACTAGAAATAAAAATAATTGGTCGTTTCTATTGTTACTCAGCAGTTGGTTTTAAATTTGGGCACCCCTTTGCATCGTTACCCGTTTTTTAACATCAGCAAAGCTAAATTTACGTGTTGTAAACCAACACGAAATTCTGTTAGTATGTACCTACTATATCGACATATGAGAATCTCTGATAGGATGACATGCCTTTGGCTCAGTTATCCCCAAAATTGTGCTTCCGTTGCAACGTGTCCTAGCTCTAATCAATGCTTGCATATTCTGAGCTCACTTTTTGAGCTCTGATCTACAAAGAATAACCGTGTGTGATAAAATGCAGTCATAGGTTTTGCGGAAGTAAGATATTTTTAAAAAGGAGAGATATGCGCAAGTCTTTTGGAGTTTAAAACCTCTGATACAAATCAGATTACGAGTAATTAGCATAATAATGTCCTCCTAGCCGAATTTCGACCACGGCGGCCTATCTCAACAGAGATTAGCCAACTGCGCGGGACATATTATAGTGCACAAGTGTGTGCACAATACACAGGTGCACTCTCTGTTCCTTCACTCTCATAATTCGGTGAGACGGCAGTCCGACATGACCGTAGAGAGATCAGGCAATTAGCATACCTAAGGCCTGATTCTATAATCTGAAAAGAAATATTCGTCTAACAGCGCATCTGAATTGATAATATTTATTGAAAGTATTTTAGATAAAACAAATTACATTTGTAGCCACTGTACACTCTTACTTTATCAGTTAGTTACTTTATTTGACAGTGGAAAAATGGCCCATAGGGAAGTATAGGTACATTAAATCATGGGTTAAATTTAATAAACATACCATGTTGTACACATTTACGTAATATGTTTAAATAAATCAGGCTTTAATATTTGTAGGATGCATAGAAGCAATGCATAGAAAACTATCTGTCGAAGCGGGATAGGCTCTAAATCAGTGTTGGGAGTAATTAATTAATATGTGTAATTGAATTACTAATTTCATGATAAGTAATTGAACTACTGTAATTCAAATTACATGTAATTGGAACTATTTTAATTCAATTACAAAAGTAATTGGTAATTTTAATTACATTAATTATAATTCAAATTACTCAATTACTTTTATAAAATTAAGTGGATAAAGTCTGTTTTTCTGCTTGTGCAATATTGTAAACAATCTTGGATTTCTTTTTTTACGAAAGTTTCGTTTCGTTTTAAAATAAGATAAACACAAAACTCACAATCTACATTGGTAAAGTCATCGTTGAAAACCGATATCTTTTCAAATCAAATAGTTTATTAATTTTATTCATTGATATTATTTTAAAAGTTATAAAAAGATTGTTTACATTGTTCGACTAGCAAAGAAAAACGGACTATTCTAGATCTTGTAGGTGCACTGCTAAATGCGACTGTAACTCCGCACGCGGCGCATAGGCCATAGAATGAGCCAGAGGGGCGCGGGGGGCTTACAATAACCCACCCTGCGTGTACTTCTCTCCGGAAACAAGCGGCGTCACATAGTCGTTGGCATTGGTTTCGACAAGTAAGATCGCTCGCGTATCTCTTTTGGCGTATTTTTATTTTACAAGTACCTACTGAAATGGCGTCTAATACTGAACAAGATGAAGTCGACCCGACAACCGAGGAGGTGTTGCCCTGTATTTTTGATGACAAAACATCTGGTGTTTTAATTACTAAACTCCTAATTTTTAAGGAGTTCCGCCATCAGCTCAGCTCTACATAATGATTATCGGACGTAACAACATGTCAACATTAAGATACTAGTACGAAAACACTATACGTGCCTTCAAAATTTGAGGGTTTCCCTCGATTACACCAAGATCTTATCATCAGATCTCGACTTGGCCAAAATGGGACCAACTAGAAGGTATAGCCTCTAGGTAAACATTTTTTTTTCAAATCGGTCCACAACTGATACTGTTGTGGACCGATTTGAAAAAAAAAATGTTTTGTGTATGTGATTGAAGATTCTCTTGCATTTTTAACCGACTTCAAAAAAGGAGGAGGTTATCAATTCGACTGTATGTTTTTTTGTGGCTATGTTACTTACCGCATATCTAGATATGCGGTAAGTATCATAGTCACTATATCTATACATAGTATATATACATATAAACATACAGTCGAATTAATAACCTCCTCCTTTTTTGAAGTCGGTTAAAAATGCAAGAGAATCTTCAATCACATACACAAACAATGACGATGATTCGTATTTTGTTTTTGACACTGATTCACCTGAAGGTGAATATACTGAATCACTCCGTTCTACAAGACCTGAAATTATTATGTCCTTTCAGATTCGGATAAAGATACTTCAATGCTAAATTGACATCCAGAAATTAAACAGGTGTTTATTAAATATAATATTTTAATGCCTTCGTCAGGTCCCGTCGAGAGATTATTTTCATATGCTACCATGATTAATTTACCAAAATCTCACAAACTTTCTGATCAGATGTTTGAACAAAGAGTAGCATTAAAATCTAATTTAAAATAGTTCTTTTTTGTTATTTTTAAAAATAAATATTTGATTTATCTTTACCTTATCGTTTTATTTAGATTAATACCATATTTTAAATGAAAAAGTAATTGAGTAATTTCAATTACCAATTACAATTACAATTTGTAATTGTAATTTAATTACTTTTTATCAATTTCAAGTAATTTATAATTGAACTCGCCAATTACATTTTGTAATTGTAATTGTTAATTTTTAATTAATTACATTTTGCCCAACTCTGCTCTAAATCGAAAAATCACTCGTACATACATCGCCCAAGCCTTAGTGATGGCTGTTTCATCAGCCACCGCATATATAGCTTTGAGGACCGTGAATAAATCATTTGAAATCCTGAAAACGTCCATCGGCGAGTGTCGAACTGTGGATAGTTCACTACTCTACGCCATGTCAAGAGAGGATTTAAAAACTAAAATGCATCGAATTCAAGCCCTCTTTTTGATTTCGGTTAAACAAAGGGAATTCACTAGTGCCTCTGAAAACACTACCGTTCAGTGACTTTTGACTTTGCTGCGGTATGCGGTAGTGGCTAGTGGCCTGTGGTCAATGTTGTGTTGCTATATTGACCATCTTTGCCTTTAGGCTGTGCACACTACCCTAAAGTCAACAAATTCGCTTACCTTCTCGAAAAGCATGGCATCAAGTGCTTTGTAGGTTATTTTGTCAGAAATACTAATCTTCAGAGCTAAAAAATTATAAGAGATGCCAAGATTATCAATACATACACACAAATACTATATTATTTGTGGTCTTGAATCAATTACTTTTCTGTATAGCGAAAAACACCCATATTTGTCAATTCAAAGTGGGCCCTTATTTTGGAATAGTGGTCTTATGATTCTCAATTGATAAAACATTTATATCTACGTATAGCTTTTACTTCTATACTTCAAGACCTGACCACAGAATAAGTACTAGTACTCCGTACAGAAGTATGACTTTGCAATGAAATTCAAAGAAATATCTACTCAATGTTGTTAACGATATGGTGTAATTCAGTTCGCCTCTGACTCAAGAACATTTTCGTGTAAACACCTACAGAAATACATTGCAAGATAATTTCATTCTTATAACTCTGGAATATGATTCATAATACACTAAACCTATTCAGTGACGTACTATCACGCAACGCGATAGGGTTGACTGCCACAAGAAGCTACTTACGCCATCTAGCGCATCTTTCTAGGACTTTATTCACGCTCGTCCAACCAGCAACCTAGAGTCGCGCACCGCCGGTGAATAAAACGCGGGAGCGTGTCGCTGCCGGCTAGCGACACCCAACTTGTTTAGTCCCTAACCTAGGGGTCGCCGCGCGTAGGTACGTTTTTGCTACCTACGCGGGAAGATACACAGGCCTGACCTGACCTGATAAGACGAGACTGACCAAACTGTCGTCTGGTAAAATCCGATAGTCCGATAAGTAGTTTGGTCGGTCGGCTTCTTAATCAGTATGAATAGTAAGTATGCAAGTGCGCACAATTCCATCTAAGATAGAAAAAAAACAGAAGTACTTATAAAGACGCCTATCAAATCGGTCGATAGAAAGTCCGTAGTCTGTGGGGTGTCTTATTGTTTGCTAGTTAACCGGCTATTGCCATGATCTTGCTTGTTTTATCCCATATGCACACAGTTTAAACAGGGAATACAATGCAACCACAAACCAATATTTGAGGTCTCAAATTCAATCCTGAACACACTAACGAAACTTGTATCTTTGCACAAGTAAACTAAGCAAAATGATAGAGTCCGATAGCTAAATAAAAGCTTTGAAAAGCAGTTTTAGGGTTCCGTTGTAGAATAACAAGTAGTCCCTTAAGTCTTCGCTAAGGCTTTCGATCCGTCTGTCAATCGCTTTCTGCGACAGGGCCTTAGTACATACCATTACACTGTAATTTTAGCTTGATACCTAGCGCCGATACATTATCGTTAAATAATTAGGTAACATTTAAGAAAAACGCAATGAATCATAAATTTTTTAAGGTAATATTAGCCATTATATTTTAAAGACATAAATATGCATAATAATACATGGAGACAGTTATGTAGGACGTACTTTCCAAGAAAATCGGCCAAACTTTGTTGAAGTGTGAACGATGTTACATGAAGTTTCGTAAGTCAAGACTACACGCCACTGCAAGTTGGACCATTACCCCGTCGCATCTAATCATAAGTTTAGTTAACATAATTACGACGAGAGTGCTTTCCTACTCTTCAGTTTGAGAGTTCAGTTCGATTACACTAAACATCGGTATGGGTTGTAGCTTCAGAGGCCATTGATAGTTCTTACTTACAAACTTTTCCTGGGACCCGTGTGTATTAGCATAGTGCATTTAAAAAGAGGTAGAATGTGTCATAAAGCGCGGAAATTGGGGGCCTCAAATTGAGCAATTTACGCAATTTCGCATTCAAATTTCGTACACATGAGACATTGACACGTAAACGAACGTGTGCTCGGCGCATCAAATTCAAATCGCCGTGCAGTAGGAGATGACATGTCTACCACCTCTTGATTCCCTGATTCCCCTTGCTATTTCGCAGTTAGTAATTAAGACTAATGGCCAATCTTTGAACAGCGTTGATTAAGAAGCCTGATTTTTTACAGTTTCAAGGTGATACCTCCACGAGTTTCTGAGCACAAGGGTCTTGAAGGAGAAAGACAGATGGACAGACAGTCGGACAACAAAGTGATCCCATAAAGGGTTCCTTTTTCCTTTTGGGGTATGAACCCTAAAAAGACGCGTTTTGTATTACATAAAATTGCATAACAGGGTAATGTAATGATATTCCTCTCGAATTTCAGCAACAGACTACATGTCACAAGTTTTAAATGTATAGGAAACACAAATTCTATTTTCAACTTACAAACGTATGTAGGTTCTTTCGACTTCAAATCAGTGTGTGTAGGTGCAAATCTAAAGGCGGGGTTACATAAATTCAATTTGGCCACCTCAGAGAGCGGTGCAAATTGCCCTGGCGTCCGACCAGTGGAGTTAACCCTTTGATCGCCATCAGCCTCGTTTCGTCACCTATACCTGAATTATGGAAGGTGATTGCAACCGGTGACTCGAAACTCCTCTCCGTTAAATCTGTATTTAAAATTCAGTATCATTAGTTGTTTTTATTTTAGTACCTGGGCAACCGAAATGCGAAAGCAAATCGCATGAAAACTCGAAAACATGCATTCAACCAAACCACAGAATAAGTACTAGTACTTCGTACAGAAGTATCACTTAGCAATTGTATTCAAAGAAATGTCTACTCAATGTCGTCAACATTATGGCGTAATTTAGTACGCCTTAGAATCAAGCACATTTTCGTGTAGACACCTACAAAAATCCATTGCAAGATAATTTCATACTTATTGCTCTGGAATATGATTCATAATACACTAAACCTATTCAGTGACGTAATATCACGCGACGCGATAGGGTTGACTACTACGAGAAGCTTCTAACGCCATCTAGCGCCTCTTTCTAGTACTTTATTCATTCTCGTCCAGCCAGCAACGTAGCCGCGCGGCCGCCGATGAAAAAAACGCGCGAGCGTGTCACTGACCGGTAGCGACACGCAACTTGTTTTAGCCCCTAAGAAGAGGCGCCGCGCGTAGGTACGTTTTTGCTACTTACGCGGGGAGATACACAGGCCTGCCGAGAGCCAAAATCAAAATGATCCGATCGTTGATCGTTCACGATTGGCACAGGTCTAGTGCATGAAATGCACGGAGTGGCAACGTCGCGTTCCACAAATCCGCGCGCGCCGCTCTGCGCGGTGCGGTTCAGTCGTTCAGTTTCGTCTACCATTACAAAGTCCAAGCAAAAATATTAATTGCATATTTTTGATTAAATGCTGAAAATTATATAAGATGTACGTCATGTGATTAAGTATGCCAGAAATAAAAATCATCAATGATTTAGCGTATTTAAAGATATATTTACCTACCTACATGCACAGTATGTAATAATTAAAAAAAAAACATATCTTTAAAAAACAATCAACTTTAGTAAATCGTTACCTACATGCGTGGTATGTAATAATTTAAAAAAAACACATCTTTAAAAAACTTTTTGTATTCAGTCTTATTAAGAATAATGTTGTTTATAAATATCTATTACTATAAATATTATTGGTTTATAAAAATTGTTTTTTTTATTATTACATTGTGTTTTATAAATCTATGCTATACTTTTTTATTTTTACTTGCAACTGAACAGGAACACCCACCTACTACGATTTTTTTAACTAAATAATATAAATATGCGGTATATTATTATATTTGCAGGTATGTTTGTAAATTCAGTATCACCACCACCGCAATTTATTCGTGTTTCACCCAAATATATAAAAATACATATTTATTTCATTCAACTGCTGGGGTCGCACTCGCACCGTGGCAGGCTGTCACTTCGCTCATTTATATACTACTCAAAACAAAATAAGGGCCACGAGGTATTTTGTCTGTACCATTAAAATAATAATACCAATATAATTTTTTTGTCTCCATAACGAAAACTAATGTTGTTTTTAACGGTAGACCAATAAATTTATACCAATAATAATGATTAAAAAGTTTATTTGCTTTTGAAAGAAAAAACTCATTTAAGGTTAAAAATAAAAAGAATGTAAAGTTACTGAGAACAAAAGAAAATACTCCATGCTCATCTTTTAGTAACGGGTATGCCCCCCTCGTTTCGCTACGCACTCCTGAAGCCTGGAGAGCATGCTCTCAATCAAATGCCTGACATTTTCCATTGGAATCACTTCCCAGGCCCTTTTAACAGCGTTGATGGTTGCTGTTGGTTGTGGATTTCCTGATCACCGTCTCTAACTCTTCGTTTCAACTGATCCCACATGTGCTCTATTGGATTTAAGTCCGGACTGTTCGCCGGCCACGGCAAGACTTGAATTTAAGAGGCTTCCAGTACAAACCGAGTCGCTTGAGCCGTGTGTGCACGAGCATTGTCTTGCATCAAGATGAATCCAGGACCCGCTCGCTGGGCAAATGGGATCACATGTGGTCTGACAACTTCCTCAATATACCGCTGAGCAGTAACAGTACCCTCATTTAAAATAGCGAGCTCAGTTTTGCCGTGTAAGCTTATCCCGCCCCAAATCATTACATTTGGACCACCAAAACGATCGACTTCATGGATGCAGGCTTCTGAAAATCTCTCGCCGCGTCTTCTCCATACTCTAATACGCCGATCGTCGTTAAAAAATTTAACTTTGTATTCGTCTGTGAAGAGCACCATGCCCCATTGGTTTATGTCCCAGTCCAAATGTTGACGGGAAAATCTTAAACGATTTGCACGATGATTTCTGGTTAATGAAACACGGACAACTCGCCTTCTTGATGCCTGCTGGTCTTCATGCAATCGATTACAAATAGTTTGGTCACTGACACGAGTACCCGTTGTGAGCCGTAAACGATTTTGCAGCTTGCGGGCCGTCGTTGTGCGATCTCGGCGCGCACTTAATCGAATGTAACGATCCTCTTGAGCTGTTGTAATGCGAACTCTGCCCGAACCAGGTCTTCTTCTAACACTGCCGGTCTCTTGGAAACGATTCCATAGATTTTGAATAGCTCTTCGAGAAAATCCCGATTGCAAACCCACAGATCGCTGCGAATGACCTTCTTCAATCATTGTAACGGCTCTGGTTGCTGTCAGCGAGTCCATATGACGCCTGCGTGCTTGTGGCATATTGCAAAAGATGTTTCTAACTCGAGATATCCATGAACTCTGATAATTTCTAATAAACCAAGAAGCTAAGGAAAGCAAAACGTCAAAGAAAATGGAAACAAAATTTTCAAAAAGAATTTTAAATCAAATTTTATTTAAAATTGTTGCCAGCATTAGATGAATACTACAATATTAAAAAGTTTAGGTATCAAAGAGTTTGTATACTCAATATTTTACTACTTTCAATATGAAAATGTTTAATAATTTACACCAAAATGAAAAAAATTCCTCGTGGCCCTTATTTTGTTTTGACAAGTATATAAGTTTCTTATAAAAACTTGCTATTGCACGCGACTTCGTGCAAATGTCAAATTTACCATACAAACTTCAACTCCCTATTCACCCCCTTAAAATGTTGAATTTTGAATAATCCTGAAATACGTCATTCTTTATTTTTAACTAAATAGCTAACCAATTTTTTATTGATTTAGCTTCAAAACTGACAGAATTTCATACAAATTTGCCCCCTCTTTTAACCTAAAATTATGAACTAAAAATTCTTTCTTAGTGTTCATCTACACCATAAAGGATGGTGCAAATACCTATTTTGAGCTGTGCATTGATAATGCCAGTCAGTCAGTTTTACATTTTTTATTTACATTTTGTTCTAGATTGTTTGTGATGGCTTCTATGTCTGCTAGGAGTGCCTTAGAGTTTTGATGATGAAAAAGAAACTTTAACTAGTTTATTCTTAAACTACTCGTTCAAATTCAATGAAATTTGAAATAAACGTGTTTAGGTATACAATGCTTGCTTGGTAACTTAAAATTTAGAGGTCTAGTTTTTCCACAACGAAGTTATAGCTGGTCGACAATGGCCTGAACTGTTTCGAGAAAAGGATGGTGCCGTAGCCGGCCGCACCGCTTTTTGCTCGACTTGGCGAGGGCACTGCCACAGTCCCAGATAAACGAAATACATCTACTTTTAGCAAAAAAACACACACACACACACTAAAGTAAAGCCAAAAAAATGTTTCTGTTAAAAAAAATAGTTTTTCAAACCTTTTAGTGCGTTTTTAAAAGTAGTTGTTTTTCGCTAATTTTTTTTAATAAGGTTAATACTTAAGTAAGTATTCGCTTACATTCTCACTAGCTTTCGCTGCTAAGGCCAGTGGCGCTCGGGCGCTGCCGCGTACGTCCGCACGGCGTTGCCAAACCGCTCCGATTATTGTTCTTTTGCTGATAGTGAGTTATAGATAAGTAGGTATGTTTTTTTATTTAAAATTTGCTGCATACTAAAACCAATGCGCTTATATTGAGTATTTTTAAACCCCCGACGCAAAAACGACGGGGTGTTATAAGTTTGACGTGTCTGTGTGTGTGTGTGTGTGTCTGTCTGTGGCATCGTAGCTTCCAAACGGATGAACCGATTTTGATTTATATTTTTTTTGTTTGAATGATTAATTAGTTGGGAGTGTTCTTAGCTATGTTTAATGAAAATCGGTCCAAGATGGCCGCCGTAACAAAATGGCGGATCATATATCTTTTTTAAACTCCTTCAATATGGGTATCAAATGAAAGGTCTTGACTAGTCAAATTCTTGACACTATGACAAATTTCAAATCCAAGATGGTCGCCGTAACAAATATTTTTTTAAACTCCCTCAATATGGGTATCCAATGAAAGGGCTGACTAGTAGAATACTATAATACACTATGCTAAATTTCAAATCTTTAAAATTGCGTATTGCATTTTATTTTAAAGTTTACCTACTTACTTTACCTTAACTATTTTACATTAATTATGTATATTAGTGCGGTCCCCCGACGCGACCACATTAGTATTAAAAATTGTGCACCTACGTACTTACGTAGGGTAAAATTTCAGTTTTATTTTTTGCTTTTTATAGGGTTTCCATTTCCATTTTAACCAACTGTATCTCGTGTAGCTAAAATTCCATAAAATTAAATAAAATTTCACTTACAAAAATTAATCAACTGTGTCATCCGGTGGGACTCGAACCCACGTCCCTTCGCTATCCGGGCGAGTGCTCTTACCAACTAAGCTACGGAGGACGTTAGTCAGTCGACGAATTTTTGCAAGTGCTTGCTACGCCAGTGAGCCGGCGTTCGATTTCATCAATACTTGGGAAATGTACCCGCATGTATCCAATGGAAATATTTTTACAAATATTTAACCATTAGTTAAGATGAAATCAGCTTAAGTTATTATATTTTTATAACTTAAGCAATTATTTCATGCGGGTACATTCCCCAAGTATTGATGAAATCGAACTCCGGCTCACTGGCGTAGCAAGCACTTGCAAAAATTCGTCGACTGACTAACGTTCTCCGTAGCTTAGTTGGTAAGAGCACTCGCCCGGATAGCGAAGGGACGTGGGTTCGAGTCCCACCGGATGACACAGTTGATTAATTTTTGTAAGTGAAATTCGATTTAATTTCGTAAAAACTTGCAAAATAATTGCCTAAGTTATAAAAATATAATGAAATTCCATAGTTATAAAACCTTGTTTTAGGATTTTTATGTGCATCTATTATTTTTTACCAAAAACTAATTGAGGGTAATGTTAAACTAGTAGCAGAATAGGAATCTACAATTTTAAATTTTTTTGTCTGTTTGTACACGCTAATCTCCGGAACTACTGAACGGATTTTGATGTTTTTTTATTGTGTAGCTATTGAGTCTGGTCAAATAATAGACTATAACTTATTTTGAAGATCGGAGTACCAGACGTGGAACTTTAGTAGTACACTTAAACTAAGACAGATATGAAAGCAGCGCCTTAAAAAAAGTTAATCAGTGCGATGAGCATTTTCTATTGACGTACACAAATTGAAGGTCTGGAGCAAACAATGTGGAACCCTAGCAGCTCAGCTCAACTATAAGAAATATGAATAAAGCGCCTTAGGGAACATTAGTCAGCGAAATGAGCATTTTTTATTGACTTACACAAATTGAAGGTGTGGAGCAACTGATATGCTAAATTACTTTAGACTAATTTCAGAACTCCAGCAGGATTACCTACTGTCTCCAAGTTACGATCTAGTGACAGAAACCTGGAGAAATCGATCCTTCAGATAATAAAGGCATGTATACCATATATGCTACAGCATTAATGAAGGTATTTAAGCGTTTACAATCAGGAGTCATAATTTTAAGGTGCTGACCTAATGATGATAATCCTTAACGCTAAGTAGTTCGTGGATACTTTCACCACTTTTACTAAGAAACATATACGACAAAATTAGGTTTTGGAGTCGGTGTCACTGCCATGCGAAATTTTCTTACCAGAGGAGGATAGCGAGGTGATATTAACCTAGAAAAAGTGCCTATTGAATTTGATTTTTCATTGCTCTCTTCTCCTTACAACGTGGTTATCATCGAGTCCACGCGGACGAAGTCGCGGGCAACAGTTAGTTTATTAATAAATTTATTTTCTTTCTTCCTTTAATGCTTATTTTAACGATACGTTCACAGACGATGAGACGGACAAACGGACAACAAATTAATTGTATAAGGGTTCCGTTTTAGCTTTTTGTGGTACGAACCCATTAAAACACTTTTATAACACAAAATCGGCGATAGGAAAAAATATCAGATATAGGGCAAGCAGAATCTTTAAGTTTAATTATATTTTTTGCTTTTGATGCCCGAGCTTTGCCTAATTTCCGTACTTTTTTTATTATAATGTAAGTACCTGAATATCCTACCAATATTTAGCATCCCACTTCTTGTTGCGAATGATGATGTAGATGATATTACAACATAAAATCATGTTGGCACTTGGCGTGTACACACATATTTACTTGTTAGTTTAAATTGGACCATACATTTTATTCTTTAGAACCACTATAGTATTTAGTAGATTATAGTACTGTGCTACTACACTAGGGTCGGATATTTACGACTGCGGCGTAACATACCTTAGAATTTGCATTAATTTTGCGACTTACTTGTTTGTTTTGTTAAAATATTTTAGTTGCATTAGCTAAAAATGTGCTCTCACAAATAGAAAAAAAACATAATATGGACGGACATATCTTTAGACTATTATTAAAAATAATTATAAAATGTATATTTCTCAAAATAATGGACGGATTTATACAACTTTGTTAGTTAATGGGTTAAAGTTCTTTGACTGATTCAAATTCTTCGTCTTCATCACCTTCGAATACGTATTATAGACAGCGGAGTCTAAGTAATAGAGTCCCGTTTTTACCCTTTGGATACGGAACCCTAAAAAGGGAGCCTAGTCTTCAGTGAATGGAGTCGGGTGCCACACACCAACGCGCGCGCCGTTGCCACACCGCGACCGCCGTCACTCGCTCCGCTTATTATTCTCATGCTTTGTTATATTGAGGCATGGTTTTTAGGGTTCCGTGGTTCTGACAAGGAACCTTTATAGTTTCGTCATGTCATGTCCGTCTGTCTGTCTGTCCTAGATTTTGCTTAGAAACCGTTAGTACTAGTAGAAAGCTGTAAATTTTTAGGTGTATGTATACAAATAACGCGTGACCCGAGGACCCGACACGCACTTGGCCGGTTTTTATTTATAGTTATTATTTGCAAATATTAGAGGGGTTGGTATGCATTTAAAAATACTTTCAATGTAAACTTTTACATATGGCAAGTAATAAATTATGTAGAAAATAGGTTCTTATTATGTAGGTACCTATAATATTTAATGATCAGATAAAACCACTTTTGAATACCTTTACTTTATGAAGTATATTTTGATCATGTAAGGTTAGTAGGTAGGTACGGATGAATCTAATCGAACCATGAACACCACGCCACACAGCACCCAATATTAGGGGTACTTGCTATAAAACAAAATGTCAGAAATCAGAAAAGTCTTCCTGGCTCGCGCGGAACCGCAGAACATGCTGCTTGCGCGTGCGGCCGGGCGCTCGACTCGCGGCACGCCACCCCCGCCCCCCGCCGCGCACGGCGTTATAATTAGTTCATTTCGTTGATTCTTAATAACTTCGAAGGCACAAACTCCACATTTCTAGTTTTTTGTATGTTGATACATTACATTATTATAATCATATAAATCCAAACTTTACATATTTTAACTTTTTGTAGAACATGTAGCGCAAGAAAAACCAAAAATTTTATTCAGCAGAAAACGTAGACTTCCATACTTTTTCCACTAGATTTGCCTAACTTAAAAGTACTTCCTAAAATAATTTTCAATCACTTTAACATTTTATTTGTGAAGATATTTAGTTTTTTTAGTTTTCCATACTTCCCAAATACCTATGTTTCCAAACTTTGGTAAATATCATATTTAGATAGCCCTTGTGTCGAATCAATCAACTTTTTTCACTTTAATTTTGTAATCAGAGAGTTACACACATTTATTACAAATACCTATCCCATACCTATTGCCTTCGATGAATTTTTCCAAACTTTTGAATATATTATCTTATAAAGCTTCTCTACCCACCCACCAAAAAAAGAAACACTTTTATAGTTTCATAACTTTTATTAGAAATAACCTATAACTTTTTTTCGCCTAGTAGCGATACGCAACTTGTTTTAGCCCCTAAGTAATGGTCGCCGCGCGTTGGTACGTTTTTGTTACCTACGCGGGTAGATACACAGGCCTGCCCATAACATAAGACTGAGATCTGAGATCGATTTTCAGCGAAATTGTTAAAGCTGTTTCCGAGATCACAATACATTTATCAAGAGACTGCCTCGTTGGTCTAGTGGTCAGCACGCTGGGTACTATCCACGAGGTCCCGGGTTCGAATCCCGGGTCGGGCCGAGAGTGTTTCGGTTTTTCTGTCTTGAAATTACTCAGACACAGCTCCGGAGTCAGGTTGGTGGTGTTAACACCCGTGCCTCGGAAAGCACGTTAAGCCGTTGGTCCTGCGCCTGATCTCTCTACGGTCATGTCGGACTGCCGTCTCACCGAATTATGAGAGTGAAGGAACAGAGAGTGCACCTGTGTATTGCGCACACACTTGTGCACTATAATATGTCCTGCGCAGTTGGCTAATCTCTGTTGAGATGGCCGCCGTAGTCGAAATCGGCTAGGAGGACATCACATTTATCAATAAATGTACAAGAATTGCTTGTTTGAAGGTATAAGATTTAATATTGTCGTACGGCCCATTATTAATTTTTGCTTGTTCCAAAGGTATGACTGGTAGAGAATGCCACTTGCCACTTTTTACAAAATTTCAGTTCACAATAAGTATACTAATTGTTACTAACAACTTTGGATGAACAGTCTGAAATTTAATGTTTTTAATTTTTGTTTATAAGCATAAATAAATTAAATCTTTTACGAAAATGAACTGATCAAAATTGGTAGACAAAATACTACTCACGTCACGCGCTACGATTGCTGCTGTAATGTAATGTGTCTTAATAAATGGGTTTTTAGGTTCGGCGCAATAAATAATCTTGAATTAGGTGTTACGGATTGTATAAATTGCAAAAGCGGATTCGTAATTTAGGTTTACATAAGAATTACTTGAGGCAGTCGCAATACCAGTTTCAAATAACACCGCAGCGCAGCACACTCCGTGATGTGAACCCATTTTCGAGCAGGCTGTGACGTCACGTATAGAACGGAATCTTTACGGAGTTGAACGTGTTAAATGAACTTTGCCAAAACCTTTGACAGTTATAGTAGTTTTTTTTACATATGTTACAATATTTGTATACATACATTATTGTAATGCTGTTACATATCACCTTTGCATGGGTTAAAGCAACCACTTATGCGTGACACAGAACACTAAAATAAAATTGTTTTAGTCATTGATTGTACTATTGTAATTTTTCGTTTACACGATACCTGAAAAGCAATGCTGAAAAGTATTTGCATTGTGCATAAATGAGTACGTTGTATCCTAAAACCGTTTGCTCCAGTACGAACTATTTTCCTTTATTTACATATCAATTTGCACTCAATTAGACATTGCCAACATTGCACACCGCTATTGAGTGCGCGTGTATTGATTGCATTACTCAGGCAGTCATTAGAACCCCTTTGAAACGTAGGCGGAACGTGGAGACATAACAAGGTTTCATGCTGCATCTGTCTTCGGACAGACTATTAAGTTGGATACTATTGATACTATACAAGCAATGATAATAGGTAAGTGTTGCATGCAAAACGACTAGTTTGTAATTCAAACTTTTATTGAGATTTTAAACACCTAAGAAGCTTTAAAATACTTAGTGCTTAATTTCAATCTACACACATTTAATATTGTTTGAAGTATCTAATTTCTTGAACTAAAGTGATTTTAAGAAATCTTTCACCAGTAGATAGAATGCCTACGTTGTCACTGAGTAATAATTATAGGGTATATTTTGCTTTGATTATTGCTTTTTAATCTTTATTGTACCGTGCAAAGCAGCGGCGGGTTGCTAAGTAAGTAGCTATATCTTAGGCCTTTTATAAAACAGTTAATTTTAACTTTACAACTTTTACATTTTGCGTGCACCTACCCTTATAAAAAGCTCTATAACTCTCGTTATTTTATCACTTTTTCACTCCTTATTATAAAGAATGATAAAGAACTTCCTCTTTGCTTTATTTTATTTCAATATTTTTAAAACTTTATATGCTAAAATTGAAAAAAAGAGTCTTATTTATTCTATAGTTTTTATTTCAAAGGAACCGTCCAACATATTTCACAGCAAACATTTATTAGACGTACTTTAGACTAAATCGACGGTCGCACCGCGCATTGAATAAAATTCCCGTTATTTATGCCACCATAAACCAAAGATAAGGCAGCGCCTGCTTACCAACAAAGGATTCGGCTATTTATTTATTATATATTTCACTAAACTTCTGGGGTACTAGAGCAGTTCCTTGCTTTATTTATTTGTAAAAGGGACAACAACAGCTTACAGAAAAATAAAATATTACACAGATTAATTGCTTGTATAGCCAATTACAGTTGACCACGAAAGTTTAACATTGTTATGATACGGAGATGGACAAATCATTAAGGGTAAGCAGAACATCAAGGAGATGAATTATAATATAGTGTATAGGTATGTAACCAATGAGTAAACATGTAATACTTGATGTCGTTATTCGTACGTATAACGATAGTAAGAAGTTATAAAATTTAAATATAAGATTATAAGAGTAAGTTCAGCGTAGTTGCTGGTGCATAATATGATAATTTCAAACGTAATTCAAGACAATTGACCCCAAACCATGGCTACGTTTTGTAAGATCGAAGTGTCTCCTCATCGAACTCAAGTTGGGTGGTACCTATAGTACGCAGAGTGTGGGAACTCAAAGAAAATTAAATAAGTCTTAAATACTTAATCAAACTGAAATTTGAATATTATAGAAAGTAATTCACATTAAAACAACGTTTAATTAACCCAAGTAAAATTGCCAGATTATTTTTCTTCTTTGAAAACGTCTAATCAATTTTAATTACGTTTTTCGGCTTACTTACATTTTCGCAAGAAAAGTTTGAGTTCAACAAAATACTTTTTTGGCGTAACCCTTTTCTCTGATCAAAGTTTCCACTCGAAGGGATATTGACGCGTAAAATAGGTACCTACGAGACGAATTCCCTTCATACTAAATCGGCTATCCTAAAATTATCGAGCCAATCCTAGCTAGTGATGAGCGTAATCGATAAATCAAATATTAAAATAGACGTTTAATAAATCAACCCTGTAATTGCTGAATAAACAGGTTATCTTAAAACATGTTAAACTCGCATCAAGAATCTGTTTTTCTGACCCAATAAAAAAAACTATCTATGAATCAAAACTTATAGGCACAAGCATAGATTTCTTTAATTATTTGATGTTGTAGGGCGTAGTATATCCTAGTGTAATTTATCTAAACATAGTAGTATAGGTTTTAGGTATGATTATTGTGTCTCTTGTCTATTCATGTTTGTATCTCGTCAACATTATAAATAAACCACTGGTGGAAACTTGTTAGGCTTCAGCACTAAACAATATCTGTAAACTGGATGTAAGATTAACAGCTGTTTGTTTGAGACTTTGTGAACACTCGGGTGCCAGACAACCACCATTATCAATCTTTCAACTATGATTTTTGCGTTGATTTATTTGTCCTTTTAGCCATAACAAATAATCGATCATCCAAAAGAAAAAAGCCCATCACTAGCCCTGTCCTACCGAAAAAACTAAATCCAGCCTCCTCCATAAACGATCGTGTCGAGAGGCCGAAAGCCGGTAGTGATACGGCACACTCGCCCCGGCTACCCACTCTCGGCCTCATCCCTTTTGTCCGATCTCCCTTTGCACCTGACTTCACAGATGAGTGTCAAGCACCTACTCAGACAACGTAAGGCGCAAAATCACAGACCAAATTGTGTATCCGAACCTTTCTCGTTTAAGCTTTAAAATTTTGGTGGCAATAATTGAACTAATTTCGAAATGAATATCGCTATATTCCTTTCGGTGAGTATAAGGCTGGGTTACACCATTACTTCTTCTTCTTTACTTATGTAGCAAGTGAACAAAGGTCTACCAACTCGGGTATACTGTTCTGCCAAAGTCACGTTTAAAAGATTGGCACGTCCGCACGTCAAGGGATTTTACAAAAACTTTTTATTAAAATAAACTAAAACTGGCTGTTAAGCAAACTTAACCATTTAAAACAAAATACTTAGGTACTTTGCAGTAAAACATGGCGGTAAATTTTAAAGGCTTCCTATAAAAAATATGTAAAATAATGCTAAATCGGCTGATTAAAAATTAAATAAGTGTTGGTAAATTCCAGGCTAACTATTAAAAACATTAAAAATCTGTCAAACTCAATACGAAAAAAGAACGGTTATAGTTACAGTAAAATTAAAGTGGTGCAACTCAGCAGTGTGTGATTTGAAGCGATATTAATTTCGACTTTCTTTCGTAGGTACTTCATTCATGTGATAATTGTGAATAAATTACAGAAGTGTCTTGGTAAACACTGTAGGATCTTATGCATTTATAATAGGAGTTATTTTGCTACAGAAATGTATAGTCCAATATACCGACCACTGTAAATGCTTACAGTTGGCAGCACGTCAGGTTACCCATTTAAATGACGAAAACAGCTTTTATTACGTAGGGTATAGAGGCGGTCTCAAGGTCAAAGTGGGGTAGTCTGACATGCGGTTGTGTGTACATTCTGGTGAACAGGGCACAGGTAATTTACAGGCCCCTGCCCTGTCCTGTAAAATCCCACGGCCCTAAGTTACGCTACACCTGAGACTTAGTATTATTCGTAGATAGGCACTAGACACCACACCACATGTCCACCATGTCCACCACATGTCTACAACGCATACTCTCTTATTTCGGCTACGTTATGCGTAAAAAGGATGGCAACCTCGAAAAGTTGGTCTTCGTTGGTAATACTGAGGGTAGAAGATCACGAGGTCGATCACCGACCCGTTGGACTGACCAAATAAAAGAGGCCTCCTCTCCATCCAAATTCTACCATGTGGTGAAGGCTGCTGCAGACCGGAATCGATGTAGGCAAATCGTCCGTTTGAGAGGCTCGAGTGACCACGATCCTCAGTAATGAGGGACTGACTGGAGAGAGAGAGAGAGAGGCACTAGACAAAATACGTAAGTAGATAATGTCATATTTTCGCATCAGAAAATATAAGTTAATATATTATATTGGCGCTTGGCAACAATATTTTACTCGTTTAATACTCTTTCTCAGAGTAAAACAGATATTCGCTGCGGAGCGTGATAATACGGCGTCAGTGACGGAATAAAGCCAACATCCTACTGAAAGCAATAAAACTACCTACTTAGTTACGTGTTAAGTTTATGTTTGATAATGATTTATTGCAGTTACCCGTAGTACATTTACTTTTTATACAACTATTCCGTATAACTAAGAATAAAACAGTGTCCAGATCAGACCTGATCATCATTGTGAAAGGTTAACTTTATAAGTACGAATTACAGTCAACTAAGTTATATTACCAAAAACATATACATGTAAAATGTTGTCAAGACGAGACCGTATGACTCAAACTGTTTAACCCCTTGAGGATCGGAAGATCGCCGGCGGTCTCATAATAGCCATACTGTGCCTAAAGCAGACCGTCAAATATTACACTGATCAAAGAACGCATGTGTATGCGTGTTTCCTCGATTTGTCGAAAGCCTTTTGTAGTATATTATGTAGGTAGGTTAAGTGATAATTATAATAAAGGGTAGGACGCAAATTGTCAGCCTCTAGTCTGAAATAAATGGTGTACGGAACAGACGTGTTCCCTTTTTAATAAACATCTCAGTGGCGAACGAGGATTTCGCATTTTTATTTGTTTTGTGCGGGACTAGTGTGCACAAAAATGGGCACGATTGGTAAAATCGGTGAATTTAAAGTTGACGGTGGTAACTGGACATTATACGTGGAGCGGTTAGAGATGTATTTGGAGGTTAACAAGGTCGACAAAACCATGTGGCGGCCAACCTTGATTGCGGTTATGGGGGACGAAACCTACGAGCTCTTGAGTAACTTAACCAGTCCGGCAAAACCAGCAACAAAATCATATGAAGAAATAGTAAAATTATTGCAGGAACATTTACAACCAAAGCCAGCCGTCATGGCGGAAAGATATCGCTTTAGACAAAGGAGGCAAAAAGATGAAGAAACTGTGGCACAGTACGTATCAGAATTGAAACGGTTATCCAGATTTTGCGATTTTGGGGCTGGTTTAGAAGACAACTTACGAGATCAGTTTGTATGCGGATTACGGAGTGACATTATCCGGCAGCGATTGTTCGCGGAGGACAATTTAACATACCAGGGAGCGGTAAAATTGGCCTCAGCATTGGAAGCGGCGGAGCGGGATGCAGCCGAGGTGGATTCGGGGAATAATACGGCGGGGACGTCAGCGGCGACCGACGTGCACGCGATGAGGTCATTCTCGCGAGGGCGCGGCGGGCGAGCCGGGGGGCGCGAGCGGTCATCGCTAGCGTCAGGACGTCGGGGCCTTCCGAACACGGGGTGCAATGCGTGTGGCGGGCAAGATCATCGCCATGAAGATTGCCGTTATAAGGAGTTCACATGTAGTAGATGTCATCGTCGCGGTCATTTGCGGCGAGTGTGCCCGGGACGGGGTAGACAGGACGAGGCCAAAAGGGGAATGCATCATGTCGAGGAATGCACAGAGGATTCAACCGGTGAGGATGCTGCGGATCAGCAGCTGACACAAGCTGAAGAGGAACTGTATCAGCTAAGCTTGAACGGATATAAACCGGTGAGCCTGTTTTTGCTTATTGATGGACACAATATAGTTATGGAAGTCGATACGGGTTCAGCGATATCGTGTATAAGCGAGAAGACATATAGTAAATATTTCAAAAGTAATCCTATAGAACCATGTAATACAGTACTTAAGTTCTATGATGGCAGTAAGATTAAACCGTTAGGTCTTATCAAACCGCAGGTTACATATAATAATATTTGTAAAAAGTTAGAATTATTTGTGATTAAAGGTGGAACGACATCCCTCTTAGGTCGATACTGGCTAGCCGAATTGAATATTACTATTCCATGTTTTAAAAAAACTCAGGAAATTACTAGAAGTAATAATAATTTGCAAGTGAATTGTAATAATAATAATTTGTCATTGTTACTTAATAGGTATAAGGAGTTGTTTGAAGAAGGACTGGGCCGGTACGTACGCGCTGCGGGGGCGCGTGGACGCCGAGCTGGACCGCATGCTGGCGGAGGGCGTCATCGAGCCCGTGGACTGCTCGGACTGGGCTACGCCTTTAGTACCGGTGAGGAAGGCAGATGGTGGACTCCGAATTTGTGCTGATTATAAAATTACATTAAATCCTGTTTTGCTGATCGATAGATTTCCCTTGCCGCGTATCGAAGACTTGCTTGTGGGTCTTAAAGGGGCGAAAATGTTTTCTAAAATTGATCTCTCCCAAGCCTATAATCAAATAGAATTAGATAGCTCGAGTGAACTCACCGTTATCAATACACATAGGGGTTAATTCAAGTACAATAGGTTAGTGTACGGCTTGTCTTCGAGCCCTGGAATTTTTCAGCGTATTATGCATAATCTTCTAGGAGATATCCCGAATGTAGAAATATTTATTGATGACGTCATTATTGCTACAGGGGGAGGGGAGAAAGAACATTTGGCAACGCTAAATAAAGTATTTCAAAGATTACATAGTCATGGCATGAGGTTGAAAAAAAGTAAATGCTCTTTCATGGTTGATAAAGTTAAATACTTAGGATATGTAATATCAAAAGAGGGAATTAAAGTAGACCCAGAAAAGGTAGAAGCTATTACAAAAATCCCTAGGCCCCGAGATGTATCGGAACTACGGTCCTTTTTAGGGTTGGTGAATTTTTACGCTAAATTTGTTAGAAATCTTAGTTTCATCTTAGCACCTCTGTACGAATTACTAAAGAAAAATGTACCATGGAAATGGAACAAAGATCGAGAAAGTTCGTTTTTGCGTATAAAGTCAATCTTAAGTAGTGCGGAAGTTTTAACTCATTACGACCCCGATCAACCTTTATTCTTAACATGTGACGCCAGCGCCCGCGGGATAGGCGGGGTGTTGACGCAGCGGTGCGCGGGAGTCGTGGGCGGCGCTGCGGGCGCGGGTGGGGAGCGACTGGTTATCTATGTGTCGCGCGCGCTCACCGATGCCGAGAAAAATTATTCTCAAATAGATCGCGAGGCGCTAGCGATTGTGTTTTGCTTAGAAAAGTTGCATCAGTATTTATACGGTAGGCGATTCGTATTACGTACCGATCACAAACCGTTAGTTAGCATATTTGGCCCTAAAAACGGTATACCACAAATGGCAGCTAGCCGGTTACAACGTTGGGCGATTAAATTAACTGCTTATTCATATGACATAGAATTTGTCAGCTCTAAAAATAATGGCGCCGATGCCTTGTCTCGTCTTCCAATCCCATTGCAATTACCAAAAACTGTGGATGGTTGGGAATTACCGGAACAAACCTACCTACATTTTGCACAGAACAAGATGTTGCTCGATCACAATGAGTTGAAAAAGCAGACAAAGCGCGATCCAATGTTAGGGCGGGTGCTCAATTACGTCAGAGACGGCTGGCCGAGTAACTCGGAAATTAAAACTTTACAACCATATTTTAACCGTAGAAAAGAGATTTATGAAGAGTTAGGTTGCTTAATGTAGGGTCACAGAGTAGTCATACCCTAGAATTGTAGACACAAGGTACTGTTACAGCTACACGAACCCCACATGGGTATAGTAAAAACCAAAGCAACAGAGCGGGCGCTCTTACGTATGGTGGCCGGGAGTCGACGAGGCCGTGGAGGCCGTGTGCCGCGCGTGCACCGCATGCGCCGCGGAGGCAGACGCGCCGCCGCGCCAAGCGCCGAGCCCCTGGCCCTGGCCTGCAGCCCCGTGGTCACGCTTGCATGTAGATTTTTTAGGACCTATTTTTAACAAAACTTACCTAGTAGTTGTAGATGCAAAAACTAAATGGCTTGAAGTGTTTCTAGTATCGAGTACTTCAGCTTCGAGTACTATTCATAAACTTTCAGAATTATTTGAGCGATGGGGACTTCCCAAACAGCTAGTTTCCGACAATGGCCCCCCGTTCACGAGCAAAGAATTCGCAGACTTTCTGAAAGGCTGTGGTATCGCTCATTTCTTTACAGCCCCTTATCATCCGCCTATGGGCTGACTATACGGCAAAAACCTACAGCGCTCTCCGCGTCCAATTCAACAATGCGGTTAGGGCGGTGATGGGGTTGCCCCGATTCTGCAATGCCTCGGGGATGTTTGCGGAAGCCCGCGTCGAATGTTTCCACGCCACTATGCGCAAAAGATCCGCATCTTTGGTAAGCAGAGTTTGGGCTAGTTCCAACACCGTCCTGGCGTTGATAGCTGCAAGACTGAACTCGTATAATATTCGGCATTGTTGTAAAAGGCATGTTGCGGTCCCAATGCCGAAAAGAACTTATTGATTTATGGAACCTGATTGATATATTTTTATTTGAGATTTAATGTAATTAATATTTAATTTCAAATCCAATCTAATTAATTATGTTTCAAATTTTTTCGATATTTTAATTCTATTTCATTTCATTTTATTTATTAATTTCTTGTTGACTCCATGTATTGATCGAGTTGTGATTTTAAATTTGTGTATGGGTGTAATTTGCCTGAAATAAAGATTTATTATTATTATAATAAATTGATTTTATTTTGGGTCTGGAAACATGATCTCTGAAGTATCAAAAGTTATCAGATCTCAAGTAGAACCCAGCTTCTACAGCTACAGGCCCTATCTGGCCACAAGCTATATCCATCTCCTGCCCTCTCCGCTTCGGTGGAAAACCGCCTAACGCTCAGTTTTATACATTTTTGTATGGCACGCGTGAATCGAGTCGCTGCCTAATGAGGCACGTTACGATATATTCATTTCATCTCGCGTCTGAACGCGGCTTCGTTAGTCAGCAATATGTAGACTAGGCGTAATGATATGGCGGCCATTTTTCACAAGGAAATATAGTTTGCACAAAAAGTCACATTTTGTTGCGCAACGGGTTAACTTGCAATATTTTGGTATTTATTTATATATTTATTCTTTATTGCACAAACAAAGAAGTACAAATGGCGGACTTAATGGTATATATGCAAAGGTTTTTGGATTTTTCTGTCGTTCATCTGGGCTTCAGTACCAATGATCAGTTCTAAAACGTTATATAACTCAGTTTATAGCAAATATTTGGGCTAAAACTCGATCGGATTGATTTTTATTTGTTTTGTAAGCGAGGTGCCGACGTCTCAATAAGTAAACTCTAGATATTTACTGGGAGTTTTGATACGAGTACGATATGTCTGAGGGAGTACTTTTGATAGGTACCCGAAGAGTAAACTGGAAATTCGTTCGATTTATTTGCGTTCGAAAATATCTCATTCGATGATTGCTTTGGTGGTAGTAAGGCATGTGAAGCTTTAGATGTTCTTAGATTATGTCTTGTTTAACGGATATTGTTGTTTTTATAAAAGGTTTGTTATATCATTATCATTGCAAGCTAGAAGCTAGACTGGGCTAGATGCAGAATAGCTCGAAATAATTTTGGCGATCTATGAACTTTTGCGTGGAACAATATTTTTTGTCTATCGAGGTATCCTCAGCCTCACATAGTATGAGTTAGAGTGTGATACCTACATGTTAAGTTTCTTGTGTTCTATCTTTCCTTAGATGTGTTTTCTGTTCGTTTAAAATTCTTGTTGTGTACACTTACTTTGTAACAATTATCAATGTAAGCTATGCATGTCTGACTGTAATTTGAAAGTGTATCTGAAATAAATAAATATCGATTTTGCTATTGATCTCTTCGTTAAAAAAATATCACCAAGATACTCTTTAAAGCACATGCACACAGTAAACGTTTTTAAAAGTTCTAAAATATTCCGGTGATATAGTTAATAATGCTAAATGCAATACCTTTCAGACAATTTTCGTGTAGTCTTAAAGTTAGTATTGAAAATTCAATGCAAAGTTAGAAAATAACTGTGATTAAATGTCTACAAAACTAAAAGACTAAGTCCCACCACACACTCCAGTCAAATGGCTGCGGAAAAATCCATAGCATTATAAACATAGCCTTAAGACTTCGCTCTAATGAGGGCGCCTCCTTTAACTTTGGTCCTCTACAAAGGACCACGACAAAAAGTTCTCAATTAGTGTTCTACAAAACGTTCTCACTAATTAACTTGATCGAGGCTTGTCCTTTTGCATACGCCAGTCTTAGACTGGACTTAGGAAGTTTTAAGCTTAAAACTGGACTATTAAATGCTGAACATAACCAAACAAGTATCAATGACGTAACTTCTGTCTATTAAAAATTTAAAAACCCCCGACACAAAATAATAAATGCACATAAAAATCCTAAAACAAGGTTTAATAACTATGGAATTATAGTTCGATACATACATATAGCTGAAATTTTGACCTTACGTTAGTACGTAGGTATACAATTTTTAATACTAATGTTGTCGCGTCAGGGGACCGCTCTAATATTAGACTATAACTTTGTGTTAAAGTACATACGTTAAGTAGGTTCACGTGTAATTCTAAATAGTTACTTTAATTTGTTCGTTGTAATTTTAATGTCATATTACTTTTTACGGTTCCCCTACGCGACAACATTAGTATTAAAAATTGTATACCTATGTACTAACGTAAGGTTAAAATTTCAGCTATATGTATGGATCGAACTATAATTCCATAGTTATTAAACCTTGTTTTAGGATTTTTATGTGCATTTATTATTTTGTGTCGGGGTTTTTTTTTTATTTATTTTTTATTTCATGCTTTTTGTAGGGGACTTCTTATTTTTTTTTTCATTTCAATTGTTTGTTACGTTTTCTGATTCTAAGTAATTTGGTGTTCCATTAGGTTTATTAATCAATAATAAATAAATATAATTTTTAAAAATAAGGTAGGTACTTTAATTCCAATAGTCAAGCTCTTTCATTTGAAACCCATATTGACGGAGTTGTGAAATAAAATTCAATTCGCAATTTTGTGATAGCGACTATCTTGGATTTGAAATTTAGCATAGTGTATTTTAGTATTCTACTAGTCAGCCCTTTCATTGGATACCCATATTGACGGAGTTTAAAAAAAATGTAATCGGCCATTTTGCTACGGCGGCCATCTTAGATTTGAAATTTCTCATAGTGTATAGTATTCTAGGACCAAGTTGAATCCAGAAAAATTTTTATCAACCGTTTGTGCTGACTGGCTGGGATAAGTGCCATTGCATAGTGGATATTATTTTGATAAGCTTAGTTATAAGTTAGCATAGCTATTACTTAAGTAGCCTTGGTTCTAAGGATATAGCAAACGTTTTTTGTATGCTGACTGAGTACTTACATTACATATCATTAATATGATATATTTTGCAATCCAAAAGGCACTACAGCAAAGAAAGCTGCCTTCATTTTAGAGTCATGAAACTATTACATGAATACAGTAGAAATATTTGAATATAATCTTAGCTCTAACTAGTCGCATTGCAGAGATCTGGATGTCAGCACAAGGTCTTATAATCTAGATTAAATTTCGTTGCTTTCTCATTTTGGCTTACTTATTCGCAAAATAAGTATATTTTACATCTAATGATAAAATTATTTCATGTTTTAATGTTTTGGAGTGCCTATATTAAAAGGCAGGGCATACCTACTGGGACATCAGATGAATAATAATTTCTAGTGAATTATGACTACGGCGGCCAATCTCTACAAGTTTAGCCAAGTACGACATACGTAGTGAAGCAAAAGGTTAGTGCATCTGTTCCTCAACCCCTTAAGGATCATAAGACCCCCGGCGGTCTCATAACAATTCATATTCTATTGTGTCTAGAAACATGATCTCTGAAGTATTCTCAGTCCGATGAAAAGGAAATTCGATCTGACTGAAAAGAGAAAAAAACATAAGTACTTCTTTGACCTTAATTTGTTATCATTTCAGTTTTCAATAGCATTACGCCGCAACACTTATATAACCCCAATCAGAATATCACATTTAGTGCTGACTGTAGCTGTTTAATCACAGAACAGAATACGATTCCGAGGATCTACTCTGTAAGACGATATCCGAATTTTCGACTAGCCGCATTCTCGCTCGAGTTAGTGGATGCGGGCAAAGATTCTTCCCGATTGCACAATAAATGACACGATAAATTTATTTGTAATCTGTTTCTTTTTGTGACGTATAATTTGATCTCCAAGTTAATACTCTTTCCATTTCTTCAGCAGAGAAACATGTGATCATAACTTAAGTCTCAAAACCATTGTTCTAATCATATTTCTAAGTCTAAAACTTCAAAGCAAAATGGATCTGTTTGAAGTTCATTTAGACTCACTCGAACTCGAAGTTCTTCGTTCACGCGGAACCCCCTTAAATCTTTTAACATCTCGTGCGACAGAATTTCTAAACTGTTAAAATTGAAATAAAAACAATGGCAATACTATACAGGGTGTTATTGTAAGCAGTCTTATCCTTTAAGGGGCTGAATATAACCATCAATATCTACAACTTTTACTATGGGACCATGGTCGAAATCCTTAAGAAAAAACTGATGTTCGATACAAATAATTCTGCTACCTCGGTGGCAATGTATTAATAATTTTTTTCACGATTTCAGTATTGACTTCATTGTAAAAGTTGTAGGTATTGATGGCCATATTCAGCCTCTTAAAGAATAAGACTGCTTACACTAACAGCCTGTATTAAATACGTAAATTATGCTACAGGCCTATTGACATTCAGAGTAGGACCCCTGTTTCGAATCGAGAGCGGTTTATAAAACGCGGTTCCTTACTCGGGGCTATTGCCCGCGTTATCGGCGCGGAGAAAATTGAATTTGTCCACATCCACGATTGCAATGCCCAACCCAAAAACAAACCTCCCATTTTCCAATCTTGTTTTGCAGAACGGTACAGGCCAAACGATCGAGCCTTCTATTCATTTTGCAACACCACTTCCGGATTACTTGGGAGTTAGCTCCGGTTTTATTTTCGGAAGGGTTTAATAATGTTGAGTTGCAAGGTTTTACAAGCAAGATGTTTTAATGTGTTTGGACCGTAGTGAAAGAAAAGGTATCATATCTTTAACTGGACATGTAAAAAAGTTTGAAACAATTTATTAATCTTTTTTTAGTAGAAGTCAGGCTCTACCTAATTCCGTAAATAACTTTTTTTTCTACGGTGTAATAGAAAACCTCTTTATTTCTCTCCATTAAGTTAGTGTCTATAGTTTGAATTACCTCCGATTTGGAAGCCTTTGGTCGAACACGGCACGTCAAGACATGAGCTCTTTGTACTACCTATTGTAAATAATTATTATGTACCAGCCAACAAACATACTGATCCAGTATTCATTATATCTATAAGGAAAAGTAAGAAATGATTGGTTGTGCACCGTGGACAGTCGGCTCTTAGCAAGTTTTAATTACTTTAAGTCCGCCGCCGGTGGCGCTACGGTAAATAGTTGTCTACACGTCTATGTTGACTCTGCGCTGCTTTCTCTATCTTTTCTGCTTAATTTTTGGCGCGACTACTTTTGAAATTTGGAAAATAAACGGCTATGGCAAGAATGTATGGTAGGCTTTAGTTTGTTATTGTTTACCGTGAAAATGAAACTGCGTTTACCAGCGTTCAAAAGTGATTCTTTCAAATACTTAGTTGAGTTGATACAAGTCACAAAGTAGGTAGTATCTATAGGTAGACTTCGGAGCTATGCTGCTTGCGGCCTGCGCGCAAACGACGCTCCTATAGAAACTTGCGACCCACGCGGCCATTTAGCTTTGGTACTTTTGAACAAAAATGTATTATTAATATTGAAGCATTTTCATGATAATTTAATCACTACTTACTGTTAAGCTTCCATTTTGGCTGTAGAAATGAGGCTACCAGCGTCGATGATACAACGGATCTCATTATAGCTAAAATTAATTAAAGCATTCCCGTCGTTCAATACTTTTTTATTTCGTGGCTCTGGTAAACTTTATTACAAAAATATAGATAAAAAACATCGTCCGCCTCAGTCAGAGTTATAACGAACTAGTGGTTCCCCGCGACTTCGCTCGCAAGAGAGGGATTTTCCATATAAACTTTCATCCCCCATTTCCCCCCCTTAATGTTTTTATATCGTGACAAAATGTAGCCTATGTCCTTTCCAGGGTCTCGAACTGTCTCCACACCAAACTTCATCTCAATCGTTTCAGTGGTTTAAGCGTCAAGAGGTAACAGACAGACAGATAGACACACTTTCGCATTTATAATATTAGTAGTATGGATTAACTACCCTAAAATATATAAGAGTGTTGAACCATATAAAAAACCGGCCAAGTGCGAGTCGGACTCGCGCACTAAGGGTTCCGTGCCAACTTTAACTGAATTAGGATCCACTTACTTCCACTTAGCCAAAATACCACGATATTTTGTTGACAGCAAATATAACTTTGTTTTTCATAGTGTTTGTATGAAGAACAAAGTTATGTTTGCGGTTGTTGAAAATGTGCTATATCTTAAAAACTTCTAGTGCGATCTCGTTAAAACCAATTCTTGTTAAAAGAATTAGCTACGATCTACATCACGTTTTTTTTTTTAATTTACACTTGCTTAGTTCTAAGTTAGATGGGGGACGCCCATTTTATCACTTTGGAAGCGTATATCTCTTAAACGTTAGACTTTTAGAGAAAATGGTTTTAGGAACCTCGATGTCTTTTTAAAAAACCTATCCATAGACAACCCACACGCAACTTTTTTTTTGTTTAAGTTTTATGTATGGGAGCCGCCCCCCCTTAAATAAAATTATTTTTTATTCTTTGTATGAGAACGGTTAACAGAATACATCTACCTTCCAAGTTTCAATTGTGTAATGCTAATAGTTTCAGAAGTGGCTGTGACATACGGTCGGACGGACAGACAGACTTGACAAAACTATAAGGGTTCCGTTTTTTGCCATTCGGCTACGGAACCCTAAAAACGATTGTACTCAGGACCCACAGTGCCATACCATTTACCACACACTTACCCTCCATTTAAAATATACCTACTATATATACATAGTAATTTACCTAACTAAGTAAAGGCTTACAATTCTGATTGTAAGCCTTTACTTAGTTAGGTATTAGGTTTGCTGCTGCAAATCTTGATAGCCAAACGTGACACAGAAATTAACAGAGGTATATTTCAGTTGGTAGGTACTGACCTATCAAAATGGAGTAAGTTTGTAGGTCAGTATTACTTAAGTTAAAGATCCTCTAAGTGGTCTTGCAGGCCAATCGCTAAAAGCCATAACTTCAGTCCGCGGAGCAACTTGGTAATTGCATACTGTTTCGTCAGTTGACGGCCAGTGGCCTAGTTGCAGAGGTCTTACTATGAAAGACGTTGACCATATTTTCGACTATAGCCATCCCTGTTTGTCCTCCCAGCATGGCAATCCGAGCGAGCGTGATGACTAGTTCTGAGAATCGAGACACAACCCTTCACCAGAATTGTAGTAGTAGCTAAGAAGTCCCTGCCACTGCACCAAGATATACTATCAAAAGTTTAAGTGGAGAGGGCTTACACGGAACACTCGAAAGGACATTTAAGTTTAGTTATTGCGACTAGGTATACTACTACACACATAGTAAAACTAAGGAGAAAGTTAAAAAAAACGTATACAAATGCGACCATTGAATGTAATTAACTAATTGTCCAACTAGGAGTTTCACCATAGGATTTTGTAACTCAATTACAACTACGAGTACTCCTACTGAGGAATAAATAAATTATTACAACAAGTATACAGTTATCTAGTCCCAAACTAATCGTTAGCGTGTCCTATGATGACTGAGATAACGGATAGAAATAGTTATATACAACTATAAACATCCATGACTTAGGTACCTACAAATGCTCCTGCTCATCACACAAAAATTTGCCCCTTGCGATATTTGAACCTGCAACAGCTAGTTTTGTAGTCTGAGCGCGAACTACTACACCAAGATGGTCGCCAATAATATTTGCGGTTTCTAGGATCGGAAAGAATTGACGTGCTACTGATTGATCAGCCCACGCGTAAGCAAGAATTGTATTTTCAAATTTTCAGAGACAAGACATGCGAAAGAACTCCCAAGAATGCTATCTCAAAAGTTTTGCCAAACATTTATACCTCGAGCTCAGTGCGAGTATTTGTGTAATAACTTCTTGATAACTGCTCCACGCGGCGTTGAGGACTTACTCCGGTAGACGATGTCCGTATTTTCGAATGTAGCCGTCCCTTTCACTCACGACAGAATGACAACGCGAACGAGCGTGATGGCTAGATTCGAAAATACGAATACCATCAACAGGCGTAGGCCCTCTGGCCCCGCACTCGAGGGACGGAACACTATTAAAAGTTCCCAACTCTGTGAGAGTATAGTTTGTTGGTCTATCTAAACACCGCATACATGCCTTCAACTTGATATAAAGATTCGGCCCACTTCGGACCGTTTGATTGGGTTAGTTCGCTTCTATTGGCTAGAGAGTGATTTTGTCGCGTAAATACAAAGTTTCGACCAACGTTATTCGCTTGAAACAAAACAAGTGGATGAGCGATGATGTCGACTTTGTCCCCGAGGTGCACCAGGTGGAGGGTTCTATTTCTTTATGAATTTCATTCATCCGTAAATGATGTTAGCTAGATATCTACCTACTGAAAAGACACCACCGACGAGAGCTGAGCTCTGAAATTGATTGTTAATTTTAATATAGGTACCTAGTATTCGTAGGTATGGTAAGGACTTGATTTTAACACAGAGTAAAATTAAATATTGCATCTTAGGTTGGTTGGTAGTGTTGGTAAACTTTTTAATGAAAGTAGACGCACGCTTATGTATGTGCTGAAACCCTGAACCTGTTCTGGTAGGTAAATCCATCCCATTTTTATCTAGAAAAGTGTTCTTATGGTACAAGTTTTTTGAGCAATAGTTCATCATCGTGCAGAGAAACATGAATTCGAATAATATTACAATGGAATTATCGAACTCATAGGTGTTGGCACCCTAATTTTTACGTAGTACCTAATAAGAAAAAAAAGAAGCTCTCATTTTTGTTCGCAAACGTTTCATTACTTAACTCTTTTATTTCAAATTTTCACTTGCACCCGAGTTTCTTACAAACACTAATCTATATTCTCCAACGCACGCCATCCCATTTTACAGCTCCGGCCTTGGGCAGCTCTTAAAAATAAAAAGGTCTTCCTTCAGTTTCTTGGGAAGGACGCCCGGCACTTACTACGAGAGAGGATTGTAAAGGATCTGCCCTCAAAGGTGTACAAATACCTAGTCACGTATTCGTCATGCAAGTCGATGCGGACGGCCAAAGGCTTAAGCCTAGACTTAAGACGAGATAAGTATTATTCAAAGACGCACTCCGCGGCTGGAAGTGGCACCGCCAGACAGGACGAGTGTGGAATGTGCGGCGTTACCTTTTTAGCCATCATTAGTGACATGTAAAGTCGGTACAAGAATAATGTAGCCGGGCGAGCTGATCAGTGTAGCGTGTACCTGTATTCAAGAAGAGATTTCGATCTAAAAGGGTTTGTTTTTTGATATAAAATATTACTATATTCGTACCTATTCATGAGATACATTATTCCAAATTCCTCTAAGAGAATTTTGAGCAATATCATCACTTTATTTCGGACTATTCTTATTATCCAATTGGGACGAAGAATAGATTTATGTAAATCTATCGGTACATAACGTTACCTTGCGTTCCGTAACATCATTCGTTGGATTTTTTCCGTTTCCCACAAAAGTTCTTTCGGAGCAACATATCGGTTTTACTCTAGAGACTTCGTATCCTTAAATTTCCGATGAAAACAAAGAATCGGTGAATATAGGATCGCGAAAGCGGGGCAAATGGAAATTTACATCCTAATTTCCCCCGTGACCCCTGTCTCTGTTCGTTCGTCAGCAGTATCAAAAACCCCGTTGGGGATTTTGCAAGTATATATAATTTTAAGACAGCACACATAGAATTGTTTGAAATTATTGTATTGTTCCGACGTTTGTTGTCCGCTTTCAAAATGTCTTAAGCGTTGATACGCGTAGTACCTGTGTCAGCAATTTGTATTTTATCAAGATTATTTGCATAACAAAGCTGTCCCAATGGAAGGACTTAATTCTAAAATATTAAATTTTTAAAAGTGAAAAAACTAACTTAATCTTATTCAGAAAATTGGCAAAGCATGTGGTGAGAAAATAAAATGAAGTGTTATTTTATTTACATAACTAGTGGTTCCCCGCGACTTCGCCCGCAAAAATTGGTTTTTCCATATAAACTTTCATCCCCCATTTCACCCCCTTAATGTTTTTAAATGTAGCCTATGTCCTTTCTTGGGACTCGAACTGTCTCCACACCAAATTTCATCTCAATCAGTTCAGTGGCTTAAGCGCCAAGAGATAACAGACGGACAGACAGACACACTTTCGCATATATAATATTAGTATGGATAATCACATTAAATGTTAAAGTTAAATAGGTATTTGTACGACCCTATTTTTCAGCGTTCATTACTGACTTTATAAATATCTTTTGTTCAGAAAGTGGTCGGTCTTAAAAATTGCTATAAAAATGCAAATTGAATGTAACTTTGTTCAGTACTAAAATTAAACGAGCAATTTTTAGAACAATAAATTACGAAGCTTGTTCAGAAATTAGTTAGGTCACAGAATTTGTTGTTCTTAATTTCCATACCAGATAATTAACTAATGATAGATTAGTGGGTAAGTAACTACTTACTTCAAGATTTAGGTAGGTAGGTACTTGAAAGTTGTGCCATGTAATTTAATGTGGTTTAAATAGTATCAAAAAACTCTTAAACCCATTTGCTAGTAGGGTATTTAGTGACGTCAACCTTGCAGATCTTCAACAAAGGAAGCCGCTGGGTACAGACGTACCTGGTGGTCATCTGAGCTGATTTAGCCCGGTACCCACGTGGTACCTCCTTGCAGGTAGCTGGGGGGAGGGGGGGAATAACCCATCTACCTTGCTGCACTCTCACGTCCATATCTCCAAAAGTTTAGCAAATAGGTCGTGTTTAGTATCATTTCCGTAAATTTTAGGACGAGGAATACATTTCTGGAACAACATTTGCACTCGTCCATAGAAAAATAACGAGTATAGCGCGAAAATAAAAAAACTTGAAAATATTTTTTTCACAAAATCGATTCTCACAATTTAACTACGAGAATATGTTTTATAAAAAAAATACTTTTGAATAGCCCTGTTTATTTAAAATATATAAACATAAACTTTATTAACAGTTTTGACTTATAATTGTGTCAAAAAAAAACATTTACGTCGCGCGGCGGAGCTGCGAGCGGCGGGAAAAGTTTGTAATTTGGATAGGAATTGTCACATATTGTTTAATTATGACACTGATTGATTAATAAAAGTTATTTTATACCTCAAGATGGTATTATTAAGGGATTATCTAGTAATCATTTGTTTATAATATTAGAACACTGACACTGACAACCATAATTCTGGCATATTTTAATTATTTTATGCATAAAAATTGGTACCTACTCGTATAAGAATCAAAAGTTAGGTTAGCTAAATACTTAAAAAAGCTAAGTAATAAGAGTTTATTTATTATATTAAAATATTTATAGTTTTTTTTATATTATAACTAAATGCCTATAAAAATAAATTGCTTTATAGGTATATAGGTGCTATATAGGTGGTTGCTTATGATTAAAAGTGAAGATGATTATGATTTATTGGAATGCGTATCGTATCTATATGGATAAAAATACAGGAATTGGTGTCAAAATCAACTACTATTAGAGACCAGACGGGATGTCACTTGTTCCTTGGCGGATGGGTCGGGCTCTTGTGTGGGACGCTACCTGTGTCGACACACTTGCAGCCTCTCATCTGCCCGGGACAAGCCGTGATGCTGGTTTGGCTGCGACAAGTGCCGAAAACTTTAAAAAGAACAAGTACAGGCAGATCGCCTCCCGGTACCACTTTGTACCGTTTGGAATCGAAACACTGGGTTCGTGGGGTCCCAACGCTCTTTTCGTTCTTCATCTCTTTTCAAAGAGATTTCCAAGAGGCTAGTTGACATCAGTGGTGACCTAAGAGCTGGCAGCTACCTTGCTCAGCGTATAAGCATCGCTATCCAGCGCGGTAATGCTGCCAGCATCCTAGGAACCTTACCACAAGGACCCTTTTTATAATTTTTGTTTTAGTGTTGTATTAAGTCATTTTTCTTAATTTTTATTAATTAGTTGTATATAAAGTTAATTATAATATTAAATCACTACTATTTGAATACGGAAAATGTCAGACAGCTGGTGAACCTAGTATTTTCCGCCGAAGAAATGTATTAAACACACTTGTTGCTCTATTCAGTTCAGTTTTAAAATATCTTTATTCCATAATAAGTATAACAATAATAAAACAGTTCCAGTGTACATTTAAATCCTAGAATGTTATAAACTTAACTATTAAAAAACGTTTATTAAGCTATTGAGCTTAAATATATTATTGCACTTGAAAAAAAAAACGACCACCAGAGGCGGGAATCGAACCCGCGTTCCTCGCATACCGGGCGATTGCCTAACCTCTCGGCCACCCTGGCGTTGGCAGAGCCTGTCGAAATTTTCAAGTGCTTCTTAACGCTGTAATGCCGCGTTGCTTTCATCAATGTTATTGGGATTATACCCTCAACACTCGAAAGAAATACTATTGCAAGTATTTAACAATCGAAAGATGAAGCTTGCAAATAAGATAATTATTGTTTTTAAGTGATAAGCATTCACTATGCAATCTAAATATATTATTGCACTTGAAAAAAAACGACCACCAGAGGCGGGAATCGAACCCGCGTTCCTCGCATACCGGGCGATTGTTAAAACTTAAGCTTGTTGCTCTATTATAGCCCGCCCTATGAATAGGAACAGGTTAGGTAGGGCGAGTTGGCGAGTGACCAAGTACCACTAAAACCTCTGCGAAGTCTCTCTCATTCAGGCCGCTGAAGGGATCTGCACCCTTCGGATCGTTCCCGTATTCGAATGACAAAACCTTCTTTCCGAAAGGATTCGAAAACCCTATTGACAAACGCCGTCGATGGGATCAGTACCGTTACCATTAATTTACGGAGGTTTTACTCGCTAGCGACGACGTAAAAAAAGTGTATAGAAAATATTAGTTCTCCAAGTAACCGCTAGAGGCGTTGTGCAATTTTCCATCGCTTTTTTTACGTCGTGGCTAGCGAGTAAAACCGCCGTAAACTCATGATAACGGTACAGATACGATTTGACATTCCGATTCGAATTCGGAAAGGATCCGACACGGAAACTTTCCGAGTGTTTGTGAATCAGGGTGCTGAACGACGAAAAATCGCTGTTCGCATGCACTTGCCGTCCCAGCGGTTAACCGCACCTAATAATGCGGGCACAGCACTCGAGAGGATGCCTCGCAACCATGAAGCATACCTTTCGCCCTTGCGACTGCCAAGATTCCCAGCCCATCGATTCTATGTCTACTAGTTGGCAGGAGTCGCTTATAGCGCCACCACCTCCCTCGCTCGTGTCTGGTAAGTAGAGACGATTTCCTCTTGTTAATGCTTTTCGACTGATGGAGATGTCGGCGGTTTTAGAGATGTTAATTGTCTCCAGTAAGACGCCCTGCGAAACCACAGATATTGCAAGCGATTGTATTGAGAGCATTATATGGGAACTTTAGAACCGATATCTACTATCCACCCATGTTCTGTTGACTGCGTTTAGACTAATAATAATGACCTGATAAAGTTGGTGTAATTTTTCGTAACGTGTAATATTTCTTTTTTCAAGGTGTACCGAATAGTGTAGTTGCAGCGGATAAAATCATTCGATATTGTAACAAAATTTGATATTGTTGTACGGGCACAGTACGGGCGACAAAACTTTGCATGGTGTCTACCTTCTTGTACACTGTAGTATCTGTTATAGTTCAGGACCAAGTTCGGGTTTGCAAGTCACTTCCGAGCTCATGCCAGAAACTGACAAGGTGTCGCCGTCGACGGACACGTCGTGGAGGACATCATCATCTGTTATAGTATTGTAATATGTTATGTTATAATATAGTATGCTGTTATAATATGGTCGGTTTTGTAATAAAAATTTTGGTAGGTAAATTGGTGTGTTTGTTAGTACAATTTATTATTTTTAGTAGGGTACTTTGTTACCTATTTTCTTTTGATGTCATATTATGTAAAAACTACGAGTAACTACCAATTTGTACTAAAAAAAAAATACAGAATAATAGTTGTCAGTGATTAATCAAACATTTGTTCGAATATTATTAAATATATATTCTGTGATATTATGTACAAATATTGACTAGGTATACCTTTAATAATACCATCTTGAGGTATAAAATAACTTTTATTATTCTATCAGTGTCATAATTAAACAGTATGTGACAAATCCTATCCAAACTACAAACTTTTCCCGCCGCTCGCAGTTCCGCCGCGCGAAGTAAATGTTTTTTTTGACACGAATATAAGTCAAAACTTTTAATAAAGTTAATGTTTATATATTCTAGATAAACAGGGCTATTCAAACGTTTTTTTTTAACATAATCTCGTAGTTAAATTGTGAAATTATACTAAACATGACCTATTTGCTAAACTTTTGGAGATATGGACGTGAGATTGCAGCAAGGTAGATGGGTTATTCCCCCCCCTCCCCCCAGCTACCTGCAGGGAGGTACCACGTGGGTACCGGGCTAAATCAGCTCAGATGACCACCAGGTACGTCTGTACCAAGCGGCTTCCTTTGTTGAAGATCTGCAAGGTTCTCCATACAAACCATGTCACTAAATACTCTACTATTGCTGCCTCAGCACGAACAAGTGCGAAACAATTGTTTTTTTTTGAGTTTGGCAGATAATGGGTTAAAAGAGCATGAACTCTCTAATGTACTTTATCTAAATCCTAGCCTATATTAGTAATAGCATGGGTAATAGGTATTACCCATGCTATTACTACCTACTTTTATGTATGAGTGGGAACTTCTATGATCTTCGCATTTAGGTAGATACCTACTTATGATAGCAAATTGCACCTGCACAGGCACCTTCCTTCGAGTGACACCACACACCGACGACATTAACAAACTATCAAGGATCTAAAAGTCTCTCAAACAACAAAGAGTAAGCCGAGTGCAATTACGATCTGTCTGGCGGATCCGAACACAAAAACCAGGACGTAAACCGAAATACATTAATAGTGGAGTTCATAAATCGCACTAATTGCTAGCAGCTAAACTGAGCTTTCGGATTTACCACTGAACCGCTATTTCGCAACGCGATCTCTGCTCCGACTAAATGATGTCCCTCTCGCACAACCCAGCATTCCAGGGTCGGTGAAAGAGTGGGCTAGAGTCAAGTATAGGGACAGCTTCAAGGATAGGACCCTTGAACCCGTCTCGCCCTCGGTAATGGTGCTCGAGTTGCGAATTCGTCACCTGTTGAAAATAATTAGGCAAAAAAAATCAGCGGTAGAACAAAAATGTAGGTGCTGCAGACTCTGGCTCAACAGCCTTCTGTGTTACCCACTCGACGGAAAATTCGTTCGCTGACGGATTTTGGTGGGAAATTTGTGTGAACGCAAAACTATTTTCTACCTACGAGTGTGCTCGCCTGATGAAATCATGAGAGCAAAATTAAGCTACGGTGCATGATGATAATTTATTTGATTTTTCATTTTAATGAGACTGCTGTTGTAATAAGGCTCTCTTAAAATAAAAATTTAGGTGATTGTAGACTAGAAGACCAACGGTAGCCTCGGTAACCTCTGAATAATTCGAAGTTTAGCACATTGTAACATCTTTCAGTTTAAATTGCTTTGGCAATAAAGAGCTTTGGCTATTTATCTAACCTATTTTGGGGTTTTGTAGTGTACAAAGCAAAGTTTGAAGAACACTACTTTTGTATCAACGATACCTTTTAAGCGACGGACGGGATATTTAAGGCGGGCATACACATGACTGTAGCTAGCACACTTGCATAAAAGCTCCTAGCACGAGCCGTCAACTGGCATGCCGGTATCAGGGAAGCGAGTAAATCGCACAGCATTCGATTTTTTTTGACAATAACTGGCTAGCAATGTGAGGGAGCTTCAAAACCGGCACGTTTTGAAAATACTTGCATTCAAGGACACTGTTTGCATGCAAGTTTAGCTTGCAAATGTATCTATAATATACATTACGCCATTTACTTTAACATGCCGTTTACAAGCATGCACGCTACTAGGTAACTGTTACGTTATACATGCATGTGTATTACCAGTCACCACCTTAAAAGCTCCTAGCACGTGCCGTCTACTATCATGTGTACCTACATACCCCCAGTTTTATTTTCATCTTTTTTAATGTACGCTAGCTAATGCTAGCTGGCATGCAGTGATGCGGCACGATACCTATCCGGCAAGAGAGCGATAACCGGCACGTTTTGGAAATACTCGCATACAAGGACGCTTAGTGCTTATTGCATGCATGCATATAGGATAACATTTGCGCCAGTTATGTACCTATGCTGTTTACAAGAATACGTAACTAAGTTTTGCAGGGTATTGCCGCCTTTATTCAAACACTTGACAAGACAACCGTTTTGAAAATAATATACGTTCCGAATCACACCAAAATTCTTAATCATTTTCCCGTTCAGCAAAAAATGAAGAAAAGAAACGCGTGTTGTCAAGTTGAGTCGCGTTCCTTTTCAATGTGTTATTGCTACTTGTCTCAATACCATTCTTTGACAGCTGAGATGTTCATTAAAACCTTTCATTACACAATCTTTAATAAACATAGCGACGGGGGAAAGCGGAAACGTCGTAACTTGGATTTTGGGTTAAATCACCTTTTACTATATTGTTATATAAAAAAAAAAACCGCGTCGAATGGTCTATGTCTCGTTTTTCTATGATAATTTTTTGTAACGATACGACCTGGGATTTTTCCCAAGTTTTTGCACTGATAATAAGAAAATTTGTCGTAACTAGAGCAAAATCTGCAATTTTTGAAAATAAAACAGATACGACAATACGTCAAGTATAAAAAACAGTTACTACTTTTTTATTCATAACGGAATATTGTTTTGATTAAGATACGACATTTCTGTCGCCCAAAAAATTAACGTTGAAAGAGATACGACAATTCTGCTCCTTAAAAATAATGTGTAATTATATAGATACAACAATTTCTTACGTACTGGTGCATGCATATGAAACAGTTATTACATTTCAAACATTTAATTTTAATGTCAAAATCATACTTACACCAAACAAATAGAGTTTTGTTTTGTATACAGAGATCAGTAACGCCACTTTACCTCCCTCCCGCCCCTCTATCGTGCCATCGCGTTCTCTTCATACGCCGTTTCAACCGCGGCTCAGTTCATGCGCGAGCGTCGATTTGAGAAAGCGTGTTTGTTGCTGCGTTTCTTAACTTTACGAAAGAGTGTTTACGAGTTGTGTACAAGTTTAAAAGTGTTATAATACAACTTCAGGAGCTAAGGTGAGTGAAGGAATAGTAATAATTATGTATTTTTTTTATGTTTCGAGTTGCAGAGCTCAATGTTTTTTATGGTAAAGGAATCATAACAGTAGAATGTTGGGTAGGTAGGTATTATTTGTAATTGTAGTAAAACAAATAAGTATTGAAGATAGTTTGTTGTAGATGTCTCAAAATCTACTTAGGTAGAACAACTATTAAGAACACCAAAAATAATAAGTTACTAGTTTCAAGGTTAAAGGAATCATAACAGTAGACAGTTGTTTTAAGATTGTTGGGTAGGTATTATTTGTAATTGTGGTTAAAATAAGAATAAAACAAATAAGTATTAAAGATAATTTGTTTTAGATATTATCTCAAAATCTACTTAGGCAGAACAATTATTAATAACACCAAAAATAACAAGTTACTTGTTTCAAGGTGCTAGTAGATAACTAACGAGTTACTATTACGTGTTTTCCAAACATTGAATTTTCACTGGTACTTACTTTTTTGAGAAATCACTGTTTTAGTCATTTTAAAATTTTAGTAGGAATATAGTGAAAAATAGAATTGATATTCGCGTCTGTTTGACTGTATAAATTATCTGCTTCGAAACAATTATCAGTATATTTTGAAATACGAGTACTTGCCTGTTTAAGTTGACAAAAATAACTAAAACTATTTTAACACTTAATGCTAATGGTTAGGTAATTTAATTACGTATAAAAACAGGATTTTTTGTATATAATCTTTTTGGTTACTTCGTTTCAGATGGCAAAACGTCGGCGATGGAAGGATGAATTGAAGACAACATTGTTAAATGAAGAAGACCAACCAAAAAAGCAACCTAAGATTGAGGTTTTGGAAGAAGTCGTGTATAAAGATGGAATAAAAGTACGATCAACTTCGTACCGTAAGAAAGGTTTTAAATGTTCGCCAGAACAATTGCCTCTTCCAACTACTCCTCACCAGTCTAAACCAGCCCAAGTAAGTGTCCAAGACCTTACTCCCACCTTTCGCAAACCGAAATCATACATGTCTGAAACGAAGCGAGTTATTGAAAATATAGCACGTAGTACACAGCAGAAAAATAAAACAAGTGATGATTTTGTACAGACGCCAACAAACTTGGGAACGCCCTTAAATACAAATATGTCTGATTTGATTCAAAATACGAGCAACGCATCTTATAATTGTTACGTGTCTTTTAATTCTGACGAAAGTCTAGTGAGTCCAGAAACACATACTGAAAATTTCGGAACACATTTCGAAAATACTCGATTTGATAATAATGGAATGTTATGTGAAGTAAATGCATCAACAAACTACGTTTTTGAAACAAATAATTCCTTGCCGGGTAGTAGTCAGAAATCTAGCCCTGTTTTTTCTGAAACAAAAGAATCTTTACCCCTCACCAAAGAAAAATCTCCTAACACTGCTGAATGTACTCCTAAATATAAAGTACCTTCAAAACACAAGAAATCTCCTTGCACTCCTGAATATTCCTGTGAAAATAAAAGCTGCTCACCTAACACACACCCTGAGTATCCTTGCATAGCTGAAAATACTTCTGAAAATAAAGGCTGCTTTCCTAACACGCACCTGAAGTCTCCTTGCATAGCTGAAAATGCTACTGAAAATAAAGACTGCTCACCTAACACACACCTGAAGTCTCCTTGCACTGCTGAAGGTTCCCTTGAAAAAAAAAAAACTGATTGCTTACCAACCGCACAAGAAACTTCTCGTAGCGCTGCTGAAGACTCTCCTAAAAATAAAGATTGCTTACCTAACACATACTCGTATCTTAAGTCTCCTTGCACTGCTGAAGATTCTCTTGAAAATAAAAATAAAACTGATTGCTTACTAACTACACGACAAACATCTCCTGACGCTGTTGATGATTCTTGTATTTCTGAAACTTTTAAAGATTGTTTACATAATGCACAACAAAAGTCTAATTTCACCGCTAAAAATTCACCAGAAAATACTGTTTGCTTACCTAATGCCCATCAAAGGTCTTCTTACAGTAATATAATTGTTTCTGAAAAAAAAGATAACGTACCTGACATCGATGACAAATACATAACTGCTGATTCTGAAATCCAAGTCTCAAGTTCAATTTTAAGCGATACTTATATTGAAGCAAACAACAGCACTAAATCTCAAGAATCTAGCGAAGAAACCAGTACAAAAAGAAATCAAAGGAGTTGCAGAAAGAAATTAGGTTTTGATAAATGTTACATAGATTTTTTTGAAGAAGAAGATGCTGACACATTGCTGCTTAATGAGGCATTTCCATCGGAAGAATCAAGCTGCTCGTTCGATAATAATCAACCTTCCGATGATTCAGTATCAAGCAAGACGAAAAAAACAAAAACAAAAAAGAAACAAGACAAGAAACTGAAGAAGAAAAAAAGTTCAAACCAAAATGACAAAAAAAATGTAGAAAAAAGAGATAAGAAAACACCCAAGGCAATAAAAGTCAATGAATCACTACAAGAAGAAAACGAGCTGTTAACAAAGAGTAAGCAAAAAAAAAAGATAAAAAAAGAAAATAAATTAAAAAAAGCTTTTGGTCAGACTTTTATAAATGAAAAAGGGCAAGAAGTTCCACCGAAATCAATGAAGCCTAATCCCTGTAAAGATGTGAAATGTAATCGAAACTGTGGAGATATTCCAGATACTAGGCGGCAAGAATTATTTAATTTTTATTGGAATCTTAGTAGTTGTCAACGGCAAAGGGATTGGATAGCTAAAACCGCAATCCGGAAAAAAACTGCGAATCATACTACAGATAAAGGCGAATCATCAAGAAGGAAATTTTCATTCGAATATTATATAAATGAAGGGGAGGGACGGAGACAAGTATGTCAAAAATTTTTAATAAACACGCTAGATATTACCCAGAGATTTATAGTATATACTTTAGATAACGCAGTTGAAGGGTTTGCAAAATTAGATGAAAGAGGAAAGAATGGAGGTTCAAACAGAACTTCAGAAGACACTATAAACCATGCAAAAAAATTTATATCATCTCTACCTTTAGTACCATCACATTACTGCAGAAAGGATTCTAACAAACTCTATTTGCCAGATGATTTCAAAAATATGTCCAATTTATATCGGATTTACGAAACAAACTGCACTGAAGAAGGTTTGAAACAAATGTCTTTCAAAGTTTTCTCAAATTGGATAAAAGATAATTACAATATTGGTATTCATGTTCCTAAGAAAGATAAATGTATGTTGTGTATGACACAGACATATGATGTAAAAAACTTTGATGAAATGTCTAAATATAATGACCACATAAGAGAAAAAGAAGAATCCTATAAAAGGTTTAAATGCCACCAAAAGCTTAATGATGTTGATTCCAGTGTAATATGTGCAAGTTTTGACATGCAAAAAGTCCTTAATACACCGCATGGTGACAATATGGCATTATACTACTCTAGAAAAATAGCTGTGTACAATCTCACTATTTATGAAAGTAATACTCAGATGGGATTCTGCAATGTATGGACTGAAGTTGATGCTCGTCGTGGGGCTAATGAGATATCCACCTGTATATTTAATTACCTTCAAGAAGTAGACCAACGAGTAAATGTGAAGACTGTTCTATTGTACTGTGACTCATGTTATGGACAAAATAAAAATAAAACTATGTTGAGTATGTTAAGATATTTTTTGTCCATAGCTGTCAATATAGAGGTAATTCAAATCAATTATCTCATACCAGGTCATACATACATGCCAGTTGATAGCATGCACTCTACTATAGAGCGTGCTGTAAAGAAAACAACCGTGTGGGCGCCTTCTCAATGGCCTACTATCGTAGAAATGGCACGTAAAAAACCAGGTCCATATCGAGTCTCTATTTTAGAAGGCAAAGACTTTATGGGATTCGAAGAAATTGTGAGCAAAACATTGAAGAAGAATCAACGAATTCAAATTTCGAAACTATGTATTGCAACATTTAAAAAGGCGAACCCAGACATTATGTTAATAAAAAAATCTATGCTCCCAGATGCGGAAACAACATCAGTTTCCCTATGTAGCTTAGGAAATGCGCAACCAAAACTTTCCTTATATTTAACTCAGCTTCCAATTTCAATTCAAAAATATAAGGATCTTAAAAAGCTAGTGGACAAACAAATTATTCCCAAACGTTTCGCTCAAGAGTATTTGAATCTAAAGCATGACAAGAAAATTAAAGACGTTTTTGTTGAATCAGAGGAAGAAGAAGAAGATTGTGATTGAAAATAATAATGTTAAAAACGAAGTTCTAATATTTTTAAGTAATTTTCTATGTTCCTAATAATTTAAATACTAAATAATTATACTGTTTTCCCAGTTTATAATGATTATGTTTTGTATACTCTGTTTTAACTAAGAAAAGATGATTGGTTTTTGTTTTATTTCATTACTTTCTTATATTGTAATGTTGATTACATACATTTCCAAGTTGTAAAACTTACGAAAAAGATAAAAGACTTTCCTGTTTATTTTATTTTTTAAGTTTATTTGCTGTAATTTGTTATCATAACATTCTTTTTTACTCATTAAACATATTAAGTTTAAGATACAGCATTTTATTTTATGAACATCTGTAGAAATTTTTGTAGTTAAAACAAAACCTTTTATGTAATTTAATCAAATAAACGATATACAGCTAAATGAAATATGTTTCGGCATTGACACATTTTAGATACAGCAGATCCGTCGCTTAAAAAAATATGTCTTTTTAAGTTGGCCATACATTTCACCTCACAGATATAACATTTCTGCTGCCTAAAATGTAAACATTAATTGGCGTAACTTATGAAAAATCAATTATAAACTAACTTTACGTCAATTTAGACAAAGACATCAAATAGACCTTAGATAAATATAGGTACATTCCAACTTACAACTTTCTATCTCTATAAATATACAAGTTATGAATTTTCATAATAGTTTTTTGGCTCTAGTGTAAACTTGGGATTTTCTAGATACAACGTTTCCGCTTTCACCCGTCGATAGAATGAAACGAAGTAAAATATAAGAACATCTAGGAGTGAAATGAAGTGTCACTTCACGGTTTACGGCGATGTAAACAAATCGATTTTGTTATTTTTGTCCCGCTGCTAAGTGCTTTCCTAGTATTTTCATCAACAAAATGATGGACCAGGAAACCGCAAAGAAGCTTCTTGTTGAAGGTGGTACCTTTATTTTCCTTGGCGTGCCAGAGGAGACGCAATTTGGGATTGACATGCAATGTTGGAACACTGAAGAGGATTTCCGCGGAATCAAGATGATTCCTCCTGGATTGCACTACATACACTATTCAGCTGTGAGCAAAGGCACTGGGGACGTGTCTCCAAGGTAATCTTAGTTGGCTAGATTTTGTTAAATGGGCTAGAAAACCTATTTTCTTTACTGTCCGTTGGTACGGTTTTTCGGCAATTTCCATCCAAAAATACTTTTAAAAAGCAATTTAAATCTTTCATTTAAGTCTCATAATGAATATCTTTCAAGCTAAATAAAGGTACTTTAACTAGGTCTTTTCCCGTATTTCTTTCAGGTCAGGCTTCATGCATTACTTCACACAAAAAGAATTTGTCGTGAGGATGTGGGACAAAAAGATGGAGGATATAAGCAAAGACGAAATAAGTGATGAAAGTATTCAAAGACTCAAAGACAACCTCTTCAACATAGACAAACATCTGGCACCCTACCCCTATGAGATATGGCAAAAGTGGAAACTGCTTACAACACATATTACTGGTAAATATAAAGATGAATTCATGCTGTAAGCGTTTTTTCACCCTGTGCTTTCGCAGTTGCAGGGGTACCAGTATTTCCTGTGACTGTCGAGTTTTTTACCACAAAAGCACCTCAACATAGTTAGCATACCTCAAAACTTTATTCACCTATGGTCAAAATTTATTTCTGTGGTATTCAACTTGGCCTGAGTGTGGTATTTGTTTCTAGTAATTTCCACAAAGGTGTACTTACACATAACTCCCAAAAAATATGTTCAATTGCCTTTATTGAAATTGCAGCTGAGCTGGCAGCAAAGCTCTCTCCTGAATATGGAATAATCAGGTCCTCAGTCGAGCTAATGTCTATGACTGATGAAGAACGACCACGCGGAGTAAAAGTCCAAGAATCTATGGAAAGCCAGGAGGAAAACAGTGAGGAGTCTCCACCCAGTGACCCTCAGGAAGGCAGCTCCACCTCCGGCCAGTCTGATGCTAAAAGGGTCAAAAGAGTCACTAATGAAGAAAAACTGAATGCTATGTTACCTAATTTAAAACCAACTCCAGGTACATTATCTTATTTTACATTTGCTGGCTGTGAATAGAAAAAAGCTGTTTCTTTGTCGATTCAAAAAAATATTAATCTTTCTTGCAGGCACATCCCTCAGATTCACAGAGATACCGCTAGACAAATACCCACCCGGGTCCACACCAGAAGAAATCACCAAACACTATCTAGACCAATCTTATACTCTGGAGCTCATGATTGCACAACATGACAAGTAAGAGTAATAGTTCGACAAATCTGTGTATGATCTTACTGCCGGGCGCCTGACGTGCGGGCGAGGGATGGTAAATGTCAACAGGGCCTTGACAATCACGTGGTTTTGACGCTTCTTCGCCCCCCAGAAGGGCGCAGAAGGGTACACTAACCTTCTACAGCAAACTCCGCTATCGCCAATGAAATGTCAAAATATGCATGCAATAGTCACGTGATGTTTCGATGGCGTCAGTTCTATCGGGGGGCACGGCAGTGCCCCCACCAAGTCGAGCGCGAAGCATAAATTTTGTTAGCAATAGCTAACTTCGCTTTAGAATAATTTTGGGCTCTGGTAGCCGCTCAATCAAATGGTCAAATGTGTAGAGTAAATACTCAAACTGATTTAAGTTTTCTTCCAGGCCCCTTAACATTATTGGAGAACTCCAATTTGCATATCTATGCTTCTTAATTGGACATTCCCTTGATGCATTTGAACATTGGAAGAACCTAGTCATTCTGTTATGCTCCTGTGATGATGCGATAAGTAAACACAAAACTGTCTTCTTCTACTTCGTCAAAACGTTGGAAACTCAAATCGAAGAGATGCCAGAGGAATTCTTAGCTGACATTGTTATGAATAAGAATCTTGTATACAAAAAGCTGCGGGAATTCTTTCGCACAGTCTACATGGGAAATATTGAGGGTAGACTACTGAAGGTAATTGATGATTTCAAACATAACTTGACAGAAAAGTTGCAATGGGATTTTACAGAGTTGGATGCGGATGAGGAAGATGAGAGACCAGTAATAGTGAGATTAGTTGGAAGCACTGATGCAGATGAGTAGAAAGAATCTTGTTTATGAAATGTGTAGTGTCTAAAGATTATAAAATAATCTTTTTTTTTGTCTGTAGTTGTGTACTGTGTACATTTAATCTATTTTCTTATATCTTTACCTTTTTTAATGAATATACAAGTTAACTATTATATCCATAGGATATGCAGGAATTGTCTTAAAAATTAACATGTAATTTATCTTCATTCAATTAAAATAACCTGACACCTGCCTACCGCCTGCATGCAATGTCCATTTACAGAGCAATAGTTTTCACATTTTTAGCACTTTGATGTTACCATTACAATATTATATCAAATAAATCAGTATATACAGTGGTCACTTATTGTTTTATTATTACACTTATTATAATTCAACAATAAATTCAATACCTAAGTAATAATAATATTTCACTTTTTCTTCTTGAATTGTTTTTTTACTATTTTCTGGGTATTTCGATTTTCAAATTTCGATTTCTTGGGTGGCACAGGCGCATCTGAAAAAGAAATGGGTAGATTTTAGTAACAAATTAAGAAAATAATGTTTTACTATTATTATTTTTTTAAAAGAGAATAGAAGATACCTATTCTCTTTTAAGTAATTATAATGTTTCTTACTTTGACTGGCCTTTCTTTTAGTTTCTGGCAATTTTTTCTCTTGTTTTGGCGCTTTTACTAGAGGCACTACCTTAGTAGTTTTCTTTTTCTTAGGAGTTTCCTCTTCACTGAAAAAGATAAGTATTTAAAATATTATAAAACTACAAAAAGTTTCTACAAATATTAATTGGTTTTTTACTGAAAGAGATCTGATTTAATAAAACTGGCTATAACATTTGGTGAAACCGAACATTCCAATAGGAAAGAGGATATAATTTTTAACTTGTTAACAAATAACATTTATTTTAATCTGATTTTGATTGATTTTATGACTATACCTATCAGATTCCTCAGCATCCTGTTCCTCATCCCCACTCTCATCAGATGCATCATTTTCAGAACCATCACTATCATTTCCTAACATTTTCTCAAACTCATCAGAATCAAAAGCGTAGGAGCTGTCACTGTCATGATCAGATTCCTGAATTTTTATGAAGTTCTCAACCGGTTTTACTCCGGCATCCTTCAGTTTTTTCTCTTTCTGTTTCTGTTCTTTTTCATTTACCTTCACTTCTGTTTTAGATTTTTTAGTTTTAGGTACTTTTTCTTCTACTTTTGTAGGTGGCTGATTTTTGATGACAGTTCTTTCACTGTCTTTTTTTATCGTGTGTTTTTGTTTGTCCTTCTTTTTGTCAGTTTTCTGGTTGTTAGTGTTGTCAGCTTTTATTTCCTTCTTTACTTTTTTATCTAACTGTAAACAAACAAGTTACCTTATGAAGTAACAATATAACACAAATGCATGTGTTTCTTTCATTTCTCTAAAAATAGTGCTTAATGTGGTGCACTATATCATAAACCAGGAAAACGATAATATAAAATTACATTACATTGCTTTAAAAAAAATTACAACGCTGGTTATACCGGCCGTCGGTGCCCGTGCATACTTCGGTCGCGTAATCGCGTTTGTCATTTACATGGAAATTCTTAAAACATTACAATGGTGGACTGCTGACCGTGCGCACGTATATATTGCGTTTGCAGAACGCATTCAGTGCTGCACCGATAGGTGGAATGATCAGTACTGTACCAGTGCATTTAGTTTGTTAGTCAGGAGAGCACTGAATGATACAAACTGACGGTTGATGCGTTTTTATTATTATAAAATTTAATATTAGAATATTGTTTTTACCTTTCCTTCCACTTCATTATTCTCTTGTTTTACTTGAGGCTTTGACAGCAGGTGCTGTAAGCTCTCTGGGACATCAACTGGTACAAAGAACTCATAATCAATACCTAAGTCACTTAACTTCTTCTTTGTTTTTGACAAGCTGAAACAATACAAAAATACACTGATCATCTCTTCTCTAGCCCACTCACATATACTCTAAAATAAGATCCGAGAGTTTTTATGGGCCCCAGCTCCATCCAATATGCACTGATTCCTTTTAAATACTAAGTTACTTTTAAAATTTAATAAATATGGAAATGCTTACTTTGATATAAGTTTTCTGGCTCTTTGTAGCTCACCTTTCTCATCTTTGTTAGCATTGTAAGCCTAAAAAAAATATAATAACCAACTAATGTCATTTACACACAAGTTAAAAATTAAAAGTTTAAAAAAGAGAAATAAAGCAACCACTGTTGTATGCATTAATTCCTGTCGCAATCATGCACCGTACATAATCATATTGATCAATTGTGTACCATGAAACTAAGAAAATCATCATCCTCCTAGCGTTATCCCGGTTGTGCACACGCACGCGAGAGCCCAGGGTCCGCTGATCATGATCAGGATGTGGCAAATAAGGTAATTAGAGTGGACTGCCATCTGACCTCCGTGACCCCATTAACAAGGGAACCTGACCAGTTTTGGATCATGGTTACACATGCAGTTGCTTGAATGTGCAGGTTTCCTCACAATGTTTTCCCTCACCGTAAGAGCATCGGTTAGTGAAACAACTTATGTACATAACTCAGAAAAAGTCATTGGTACATGGCGGCATGTGGGATCGAACCGGTGCCTCCCGCAAGAGAGGGCGATCCGCTAGCCACTGCGCCACCAATGCTTATATGTACCATGAAACTTAGAAAATGAAAATTTTAAATACCTTCTTCATTTTAATTCGTGCTTCACTGCCTGGATTAAAGCTAGTACTCCAAAACTTTCTTTTAGCATAACGCTTCTGTTTTTCAGGTGGGATATATGCAGCTGAAAATAAAAAAAATAACTTTATGTAAAGATATTCAGTTACTTAAGTTAGATTTATGTAACTTTTCTAGTTCATGCCACTTTGTTCAGGTTTAATTACACACAAACAGGTGTTTTCTACCTAAAGTTGTCTTAAACAAATTTGATTTTAGCAATAACTGCCTGAAACTTAAGACAATGTTTTTTAATGGCTACTAAGAGTGATTTGCAATAAGGAGTATCATTTACCTACATAGCAGAAAGAACAAGATGTTTATGTGATTGATAATTCAATTTTTCGAGTGTTCTATGGTTTGATGTTTGTTAAAAGTTACCTTTTATCAACCTCTTTCCCATCAGATAGTTGTTCATAGTTTCAGCAACAATTTCTGCAACAGCTGGCTCTTTGAACTCCACAAATGCAAAGCCTTTAGAATTTCCTGTGCGCTTCGATCTGATTACCCTTACATTGGTTACCATGCCAAATTGTTTAAAATATTGTGTCATTTCATTCTAAAAACAAAGACAAATAGAAAAACATTAAACTTAATAATCATAACAAGATTATTGTGAGTGCAAGCTATGGCATAACATAGAAATCATTTAGAATTCCACCATGAGTACTGACCACATTTATAACTGTTGTTATACACGGCCACACATCAGACTACCCCACTTTGACCTTCTATTCCCTATGTAATAAAAGCTGTTTTCGTAGTTCACTTGGGTAACCTGACATGCTGTTGTCTGTAGCTAAGTATAAAGACAGGGGATCCCAAACTTTATCAGTTCGCGGCGCAACTACAGGTTTCAGATTCAGTTGCGTTGCGGCGCCCTAATCACGGTATTCTTTCTAAATCCCCTTAGTACACAAAAACAAAGACTTATGATAAAATTAAATGAAACCATTTAGCCCAGTACCTAAAGATGTCGCAAGCCAGTTTGGGAGCCCCTGCTAATAAACCATTGTAAGTATAATAATATTTCGTATACACACACACATAATAGATATACCAACCTCATAGAAGCCATGTGGAATATGGCCTAAGTAAACAAGGCCCCTTGGTAACCGCTTCGTTTTCTTTTTCTTGCCTTCTTTAGGCTTAACTTCATCCTTCCCATCGCTTTTCTACAAAGAAGAAAGTAATGAAACAAACTGGAAACGTGTTGTACACAACATAACCTATACTCAAATACTTTATAGGAAATCATACCTTTATAAGCTTTTTTATGGATTTTACAAACTGTTTCTGCTTGCTGGAATCTAAAGCGACATTATCTTCCATTATTTAATAGATAACTAATCCAAAAAGTGTTAGAGAATTTTATTCAAACAGGCACGCGCGACGTACTATATACTAGTGTTGTCTAGTAGTCGACAAATAGATGACGTCTATCAATCGATAGGTAGTTGGTTGGTTGATACAGTATAGGGTTGGCAAGTGAAATCTAATCTCAGATGGCGCCACCACTATACGAACTGTTGTAAAAACTGAGATGAACTTGGAATTTCAAAATTTTCGATGATTTCATGTCAATTTTCAGCTTTGGAACATGTATTCCAGAACCACAGAATACTGTTGTTGTACTTTACGTGGAAGGTAGCCAGAACTTATTAAGGTTTCCTAAATTTCTGTGGATTTTTACTATTTTATAATGAATTACTATCTAAAGTTTACTAGTTTTCAAGGTGTTCGATACCAAAGTTATCGATAGTTATGCAACTTGCGATATACCGATGTCACATAACATTAATCTGTCACTGTCAGACAGACACTACGTCATTTTTTTTAACATAAGTTAAACGGCCTTGGACTACTAAATATTACAGACTAACCTACTCACTTACAACAGAAACAATGAAGTTTCTAAGCCTGGCAAGTTCCGTTAATTCGTACCAAGAACCCTGAATTAGCAGGGCCCGTACATCAGCAAAATAACTATCCTTTAAATTGCTAGCAATCAGAAAAATACAGAACTTTAAGATAGCTAGAACCCGTACAGTAATTAATCTGTGCCCGTACTAGGAGCGTACACAAGGTGATAGGTTTACAGGATGAAGGAGCGAGATGGGGCTATACATTCACATAATATGAAATAGTTATATTACTAACTAACTGCCCCGCTGCAATCCTGGTAGTTCCGGGGTCTAGCCGGAGTCCTTAGCCGATTTCGCGAGGGTAGCGGTGTCATATTAACCCCATTTTTTATAGCGGGGATGACAGTTAACAACGTTTCCATAGGACACTTTTGCATAAACTCCCTCTTTCATCTCCTACTCAGAGCCTGTATACAAAATGGTTGTTTATGGAGCTGAGACTTCATTCGACCTTCTGACAGAAACACTAGTGTACATATAATAAAAATTTACGCGCGAAGGTGAGCGAAGCGTGCCGCGGCAGCCGAACGCCAGAGGTACTATTCGCTTAAATGTCAATCAACTGACTATGATGGATTTAGCGACAGGGCAGCTTAAAAACAAAATCGACCTTGTGACAGAAAAACTAGGGTAAACAAAAATAAATATCTTAAAAACGGTGCGTCGTATCCAAAAAATAATGAAATTTTTGACCCCCTTAAAAACCTGAGACGGACCCCGGACAAAGAACATACACACTATGCCCCAGGTCCATAATATCAGACCTCAAAAAACGGTCAAGTGTGAGTTGGATATTTATTCTCATACTAAATGAGGGATTTTCTGACCGTGCCTGACGCCCGAACTAAATTGTTAAGAAACGCAACTCTTACGCGTATAACCCAAGTTTTAAATAACGTGCATGGGTCAGTTGATATATTTACCTGTTCGTTAAGTGAATTCGAAAGGGTTACATTGAACTGTATATGTTACAATAGATAGTATAAGTAGGCTTAAGATACAATATCGCATTGGGTATTACCTGTAATGATAGTTGAAAGAAAGTAAATAAATTAAATAAAGAAATAAATAAATAAATTTTCTGACAACTCAAATTTTTAGTTTTATTGTTTGTTGATAGATGGCGCTATTTATCTAAGTTATACAAATATTGCATCGAAATCACTATACTATATACTACATTTAGCCTGATTTGTCTTAACTTTCTTCAGTGGAAAGATTTCATTGAATTGATTTTTTATTAATTCAAAAAGGTATTCGTATAATTTATCAACACTATCGCAATTATTGGGTATAGTTAAATTTACACTATTACAAATTGTATCCCTAAATCCGTCTAACCTATTTACTGTGACAGTAAATAGGTTATAAAACATTCTCCACAACACTTGAGGCATGACTGTGTTAAAATGAGCCCTTTTGACCTCTATGATCGGTATGATCTGTCACCAGTCAAATAAAATTACTACCTATATCATTGATTTATTATAATATAATAAATCAATGATACATATATTATTATGTGAATGTAAAGCGCCATCTCGCTCTTACTGTAAAACTATCACCGAAGCTCATTTACGCTTAGAACATTTACGTAACACGTAACTCATCATATCACACCCTAAACGATATCTATGACTTTCGTCTTTTGGCGGATGATCTCGTTCCGGATTCTAGCCCTTAGCGAGATCTCCAGCATAGACCGTTCCATAGCTCGCTGAGCGACATGCAGTTGGTGGGCCAGCTTCACTGTCAAGTTCCACGTTTCGGCCCTGTAGGTCATGACAGGTAGGACGCACTAGTTATACGCCCTGCTCTTCAGGTATTGGGTCGCCACGATGAGAAGAAGTGACGCAACTTTCCAAATGCTGCCCAACCTAGCTGCACCCTTCTGGCAATTTCGCGCTCGAAGTTGTCTCTACCCAGTTGCACCGCTTGCCCGAGGTAAACGTATTCCTGGACAACTTTGAGCGTCTCGCTGCTGACTGCTATCGGTTCTGTATTCTGAATAGTGTATTCGTAAATCCTTTTTCTTCAGGTCTTGGTGATTTTCTACGGTGAACGATGCATAAAAGCATTTATTTAGAAAAAGATCCATCTAATTGGGAATGATGGACCAAAGTCGGTGATAGCTGGAAACCTACATGTCCAGACTTTCCAGTGGCAAACAGTTTCCGAAGCATGTATTGTATGTATGTATTGAAATTCTCAGGTGCAGTTGCAAAATGAAGTGTGGCGGCCACAGATGCAGGTGCTTGCAGCGGCAACATAAGTGCACGGAGTTGAGCGATTCCGAGGGCAAATGTACATAAGAGACAGTATATAAATATATGTGGTGTTTTAAGCACATATCTATGTTGATCGATTAATTAAAGACCTTTAAGTCACCCGACAATGTCACTAAATCCAGTTGAGCAATAAGTTTTTAAATACGACGGTAAACCTTTACACAGGGTTCATACAATATCTTTTTATTTATTTTATTTATTTATTTAAACTTTTTGCACACAGTTTATTGTACAAATAGCGGACTTAACGCTAAAAGCATTCTCTACCAGTCAACCATAGGTCCAAACAGAGAAATACAGGCGGTGCAAGATATCGTAAATTAGGAAAAAGATGAAACCGAGAAAACCAATGCAAAATAACCATAGCAATGAAGAAAAATGAACATAGCAGGAAACATACACACTACATCCATACTAATATTATAAATACGAAAGTGTGTCTGTCTGTCTGTCTGTTACCTCTTGACGCTTAAACCACTGAACCGATTGTGATGAAATTTGGTATGGAGACAGTTTGAGACCCTGGAAAGGACATAGGCTACATTGGGTCGCGATATAAAAACATTAAGGGGGTGAATTTTGGGATGAAAGTTTATATGGAAATTTCAACTCTTGCGGGCGAAGTCGCGGGGAACCACTAGAACATAAATAAAATAGATGATATACATACTTTTTATCAAAATAGCATTAAATATGCGTCCTATTCTATAAACACCATATTCTATTCTCACTAGTTACAGGTTAGCAACCATTGATTTATTATATATATATAATAAATCAATGCTTTAGAACGTTAAAATAAAAACACTCACAGGTTTGACTCGACTTTGGTTTGTTTAATTCCAAATGTTGCCATTCCTTTTACCGATATTTTAACAAAAATTAAAAGTATGCATTATGAAGACTGGACTAAAAAATGGCAAGAATCTTTATCAATGGGGAAGATTACGCAAAACTTTTTGGTAGAGGGCGCTTTGTGTTTGTTACATGTCAAATATTGTTACTCTGAATACTTTTTTGCTTTTGTGGATTTGTGAACTTTTTTGACTCTAGACCCTTTTTTGTGGACTTATTACAATATATTCCTTCTGATGGCGTGTGGATAGGCTAAAGGAAGAATTGAGAAAACGTGGAGCTTCGTTAAAAGGAAAAAAAGCTGACCTAGTCGACAGGTAAGATAACAGTGTTTTTTTATACTTTTACACGTTTTCATAGCAAATCTAGGATTAAATTTGTTAAAATAAAGTCTAAACTAAAAGCTTCTTGTACAAAAATACCAGTTTTATTATTTGTAAAGGTTAAAAAATTGTAAACTCCACATAACCTGTAAAAGCATAAATATAAGCTTAGCATAATGTATTTGTTATAATAGTATGTATCTTTAGCTTTCATTGTTTACCTACCTGTAGTCTTAGAAGTAGTCTCAAAATCAGTTTCTTCGAAATGTTTGCCACATAACCTTGAAAAGTTACTTGATTTAAAGTTTCCTCTTCTCAATGCCTTTTCCATTTTTATCCTTTGCTGTGGATTACTGGGGAATTTGTAGGAACCTATTTCACCACACCCAATAGCTGCACAGCGCCCCATTTAAAAAAAAACTAACTAATAACAACAAAACAACAAATATTTGTATGGGTTTTGACAGTTCCTAAGTAACAAACATTTGGCGCCCTCTATAAGGAACTAATTTGACAGTTTGCTTCCCCATTAAAGCCACTTAGTATGCTAACATCTATACATATAATAAAACTGTAAAACCGATGCGTCTGTACATTGAGTATTTTTACCAAAAACTAATTGAGGGTGATGTTAAAATAGTAACAGAATAGGAATCTACAACTTTTAATTTTTTTGTCTGTATGTCTGTTTGTCTGTTTGTACACGCTAATCTCCGGAACTACTGAACGGATTTAAATGAAACTTTTTTTATTGTGTAGCTATTAAGTCAGGGCAAATACTAGGCTATAACTTATTTTGAAGATTGGAGTACCTGACGTGGAACCTTAGCAGTACACTTAAACTAAGAGAGATATAAAAGCAGCGCCTTAAGAAAAGTTATTCAGCGTGATGAGCATTTTCTATTGACGTACACAAATTGAAGGTCTGGAGCAACTTAAATAAAGAAATAAAGAAAGAAGAAGAAACTGATATGGAACCCTAGCAGCTCAGCTCAACTATAAGAGTTATGAATAGAGTGCTTAAGGGAACATTGTTCAGCGTGATAAGCACTTTCTATTGACGTACACAAATTGAAGATCTGGAACAACTGATATAGAACCCTAGCAGTTCGGCTCAACTATAAGAGATATAAATAGAGCGCCTTATGGAACATTGTTCAGCGTGATGAGCATTTTCTATTGACGCACACAAATTGAAGGTCTGGACCAACTGATCTAGAACCCTAGCAGCTCAGCTCAACTATAAGAGATATGATTTTAGAGCGTTTAAGGGAACATTGTTTAGCGCGATGAGAATTTTCTATTTACCTACACAAATTGAAGGTCTGGAGCAACTGATATAGAACCCTAGCAGCTCAGCTCAACTATAGGAGATATGAATAGAGCGCCGTTGGGAAAATTGTTCAGCGTGATGAGCATTTTCTATTGACTTACATAAATTGAAGGTCTGGAGAAATGAATATGCTAAATTACTTCAGACTGATTTTCACACTCGAAAGGTAATCCTACTGTCTCCAAGTTACGATCTGGTGACGGAAACCTGGAGATTAATAACTGGGAAATTAATACGGTCCCTTGGTTCGCAATATCAAAATTTTTCAGAGGAAAAAAAATCTATTTTACTCTAATTCGTTTAAGACTGGGACATTGCAGAACTAATGCTCATTTACATAGAATGAAGATTGTACTCTCGGCCCTATGCACTGACTGCAATTTAAATATGGATCAGACACCTAATCACATTTTATTTGAATGCCCCGCCTACAATATACAAAGAATCGTCTTCATAGATAACCTCATTGAAGTACTTAAAAAACCTGAAAAAATCCCGCGTGACATTATTGATTTGCTCAAAAATTTTGATACTTACTTGCTCATTTATGATTTAATTATCTCTACTGTACAAACAATTTAAGAAGAAAGAGAAGAAAAGAGAATGAAAGAAATAAATAAGAAGAAGTAAAAGAAATAGAAGAGAAACAGATGATTTTTTCTTCATTGAAGAAGCGCTTAACTTGTCGTAAGTGCTGCTTTCCTGAAAACTGAAGATCTATTTAAAAGCAGTCCAGGCTGTATGGACTGTGGTTCTTTGCCTGTCCTTTTCTTAAAAGGGGGAAAGGGGGACAAAGAAAGAAAAAAAACGACTTTGGTTTGGTTGACTTGACATTGACTTATTAAAAACACTGCATGCAGCACAGGCACAGTAGTTTTTTTTGTAAATTTTGCGATTTGCATCACAAATTATAAAGAGTATGCCTAAAGATTGCATTAGTTTTGTTGTTGTTATTGTCATTTCAATTAACCAGTGTATACGGTTATAAAACTGTAAAAAAACTAGAAGTTATGTCTAACATGTCGTCTGGCACAATAAATCAATACATACAATTCGTGGAACGTGTATTCCGTACATGCCAGGGAGAAACCTTGGCCAGGCTGGTCTCTCTGAGAGATGAACATGTAAGAAACAGGAACCTTAGGTCTAGTGACATCGCTACGTTAGTCGAAGGAAATTGTGTGGCGCCGCTAGATGAAATCATTATCGCACATCTATCGTGTGTAAAAGTAAGTATCAGGTAGAAACAGGATTACTAACGATTCTGTTATTTTTGTAATGTGCTGAAACCCCAATAGCATTCTGAAAGCATTGCCAGATTGGTTCACATCTCCACTGTGGATTTGTTTTGTGCATAGGGTAACAATTACGGGAAACTACCCATTCTCGTAATATTCGCTTAATTTTTATAGTTATAATTTATGAAATAACTGATGTTTTTACCATCAATATTTAAGTCACTGGTACTAATAACCCCTGGGTGTAACATTGTCCAAAATAAACAAATTATATATTATTTTATTTCTAAATGCTAATAGTTATGACTGACCAATAGTTGTTATTAATAATTTACAGGCTTTATACATGAAAGATTATGAAGAGGCATATGAACACCAAACTGCATGTGTAGCATGTGTTGTAAGGCTAATCCAATCCCAGCAAGGGGAGAATTGGAACCTGCCACTCCTCTACACTGTTAGCTTAGACTTGAGGCTGGTAGCTTTAAAAACAGAGACAACCTATCGTAAGTGAACCTTAATTATACCTTCATCCTCAAGACTCAATAGAAAATCAATTGTTATCAGCCCGGGGTCTTATGATCCTCAAGGCTAAGGCCTCACATTATAACTAATGAAATATAGCTTCCTATTAGATTATCCTAAGAAATTACTAAGAAATTGTTTACTACAATATTTTGATTTGTTTGTGTACCCTATTGATACTACGCCGCGCACACTTACACGCATACCTGCCTTATTTTTATTTGTTTAAAACGTACCGTGAGAACCCCGAAGATCGAGTCGACATCAAGACGTTCCCTATGCCACATGTACTAGACTGACCAGAGTGCTTTCGCCACGTGTGTATCCTGTGAAGCTCCTTACAGACATTTTGAGTGATTGTGGCCTGTGAAGTGATACCTGAACCCTGATAGCTGTTCCGGCAAGTACCTAGCTATAAGTGCTCAGACCTGACTGATTTTCCTATCATTGTCGCCCCTCCACATGTAATCCACTGCCTAAACTCTCAAACAGAAATTATTTCATACAATCCTTTCCTTTATTTTAAAACCAATTATTTTTCCACTGTCTAAACATTAAACATTTTTTTTTACAGCAAGCAATGGAAAGATTTTAGAAAAAGCTGCAGATAGCCTTCTAGCTGGCTTCAGGGTGTGCGTAGGAGACACAAGAACCAATGAGCCATACTCCAAGAAAATTGGTATGCTGACCATAGTCAACCAACTGCTGAAAGTATATTTTTACATTAACAAAATACACCTATGCAAACCTCTTATCAGAGCTATAGACTCAACCACATTGAAAGAGCCATTTCCCTTTGCACAAAGAATCACATACAAGTACTTTGTTGGTCGTAAAGCAATGTTCGATTCTGACTACCGTGCTGCTGATGAACATTTATCTTTTGCATTCCAAAATTGTCACAGAAAAAGCATGAAGAACAAAAAGCAGATTCTAACTTACTTGGTGCCTGTAAAAATGTTGCTCGGCTACATGCCAACTAAGGCAGTTGTCTGCAAGTATGATCTGGCACTCTTTTGGGATTTAGCTTGTGCTGTTAAAAATGGCAACTTGAGAGGTATTGATCAAGTAATGGAAGAACATGAGAGCTTCTTCATCCAGGCTGGTATTTACCTGATTGTGGAAAAACTGAAGATTTCTGCATACAGAAATCTGTTCAGGAGGGTGTACTTAGCAGAAAATTCTCATCAAATCGACATAGCTAGCTTTCAAGCTGCATTGCAAATAATGGGGCATGATGATGTAGATGCTGACGAGACACAGTGCATTGTTGCCAATCTCATTTACGATGGAAAAATAAAAGGATACATTTCATACCAACATCAAAAAGTTGTGGTAAGCAAGCAAAATGCATTTCCCCCTTTGACAACATTATGTTAATTAGATTAAGTAATATTTTATAAAACTTTCTAAAATAAAAAACGAATCACATTAAACTTTTTTATTAAATCCACAATATATTTCAAAGAATAATATAAATATAATAAATTTTGCCAATCACTACAACATAGCATTATATCCAACAATGCTGCGTTTATTTTAAGTCTTACAGTTAAAATATCTGTGGCTAATAGAAAGACACAATCTAATCTATTTTTACAGCAATGTCCTTTATAGATACACAGGTTAAACTTTGGTATGAAGTCGAAAACTTGAAGGCTGCAGTGATGTGCATTTCGCTATTGATGAAATATGTTTAAAGAAACCTAAGTAATAATAACTTTATGACTTTCGTGTTAATTCCCTACGGTATATTTTTTCTAGCTAATTCTTACATATTTTTTTTTCAATTTTTCTGACTACATATGTATAACTTCAATATGTATTATGTTGGCTTCTAGATATGTCCTTAGTGTATCATTTGATATGCATTTAACACAATTACCAGATGATATCAAAAGATTTCTTTAAGTTCTTGTGTTCATTTTAACTTTAAATATTAGGAAGACATATGACATGGAGTTACTTAAAATAAATATTTTTTTTAATTGCACATCACCACATAGAAAATTTATTTGGTAGAAAAATATTAAGAAATATTTGACTAGCTATTTATATTTTATATATGTAATCATTTTTTGTATTTTCTTATATTTAACACTTAATAGCTAACATAGTTTATCTACATACATACTGTTAAATGAGGTTCTAAACAGATTAATATTCAAATACTGTTGAAACACTGAAAACTCGCGAAAAGCTTAATACAAAAGCTTTAGTACCCACTTAAACATCCACTTGATGTTAAAAATGTTAAATTAGGTTTTAATCTACTTTTACTAAACTACTAACATAATGACCTATTAGGATTCTTCCCTTGTGACATACCACAATATAATAAAATACCGACCTGATATATCTATGGGTAGAACTGTTTAATTTTTAACAATACTGTATCATATTTTATGAAATATTTAAAAATGAAATCGGTCATTAATATTATTTGCTATATTAACACGTCCGTACTGTAAAAATGTCAGTGTTGGGTACTTGAAAACGTAAATTTCCATAACTTTGTATGTAAGAAGTACCAGTTTTCGTAGGTATTGAATGGCAAAAAAATAACGGCTATATTAATTCATCACATTTTGTACTGCACTTAGATAATAATATGTGATTAGTATCCCTGCCGTCCTAACGAAGAGTGCAATAAGTCGAGTTTTTTCAATGAGTTGGGCAAATTGACTAAGACCATATCCGTAATCAGGAAAATGAGCTCTTTATTTTCGCCTTAGACATCTTTTTTGGATCTTTAATAGTTTCGGTTCTATTGGTTATCATAACTGCGATATCTAATACACTCAAAAGAAAAATTTAATCGTTAACCGCGAATATCTCGAGAGTAGTCAAAACATAGTTATTGCACTTTTCGTTAGGACGGCAGATCTGTGGCTTAAATTCTATTGAAATAATGTTTATACTATGTAAGGTATAAATAAAATAATATAACGGGAGTAGGAGAGAAAATGGTGAAATGTTAATACAACGGTTTCATTTGATTCACTTGCATTAAGCAAAAATGGTTACTAGTCATGTAGACATGACATGACATAATTTCCGTATCATTCCCAATATATTGCATTACATCTTAATCAATCCAGCCTTCAACTTGCCTAATCACTAATCGTCACCTTCAGTGTCATGTCCACATAAGGGCAAAAGACCATAATAATAATACAAATATTTAAATAACCCGCATTCGTCTTTCATACCCATTAATTAGTATTTCTAAGTAGATATATAAATAGATACTGGCGGGTAAGACAGAAAAATATTATATTTAAGACTCTGCGGCTCTGTCTAACTTGTATCTTAGTTTTTGCTCATTTAATTTTCTTATTTAGGACTGTTTCCTCTAATAACTCGCAAGTTTAATCACATTTTTAATACTTCATTCAACAATAGATTTGTTTGCATTAGTAAGTAAGTAGGATACATAGATATCTTCTACAGATTTAGAGTAGAATGTCGATAGGTACTTAGTTGATAATAGTTTTTTAAACCACCGTCCGCTCTGAAAAAATCTTAAATTCTACCTCATTCCTTATATTCAATGTATTTATTAAGAAAAAGCTTTGGCTATGTTACTTTAACGTTGCGACAACATTTTAATTTAGCTGCCAAATACTGGTTTCTCTCATGTAGTATTACCTAAAAGATTTAAATATTTTTTTGGCCGATGCATCTCTCTTTTGGACAGAAACCATTTGTCAAACATTTGCATCTTTCTTTAGTCCAGGGTTTCCCTTACTCTGGGTCGGTCGAATATTGAGTATGCCCTGTTTGTAGAACTTAGTTAGGTATTTGAAAAGTCCTATTCATATAAAATTCATATTGCTAAAGATTAAATTTCCTACAGGGTGGGCCAAGAGTTAGTAAACTTGTATGTGATGGGTCGCGAAGCCCAGACACCATTGGGAACCACTGCTTTAGTCATTCAGTAATGTGACTTAGTAAACGTTTTATTTAAAAATGGAATTAATTAGAGGTATTGTAGGAAACATCAAAGTTTAACTATCAGTTTTGGTTTTTTAAAAATAAATTTTTACGGTCTTTAAAATTCGATGGAATTTACTGGATGATCTGAATAACTTTTACTTATAACAAACAATCGCTCAGGAATCACTGGTCATCTTACATAAGTCTAGATTTAATCGATAAAGTACATTGTTCTCAATCTTTGGATTTCTTTAGCTAGTCATTTGTAACTATATTTTGTTCCGGTTATTCAAACCTTTTAGCTACGTTTAAGCCGAGGCCAGACGTCAAGTAGTAAGAATGCCTTAGACGCGTAGCTCCTAATACGTTTACATTTTGATCTGCCCAGTTACTAGTCCATAAGCGATTCTTGAGCGATTATCTGTAAGTGCGAAAGACGTTAGCAGGTGAATCAGTGGGCATTTAGTTTCTTTCGGGGAAAGAGAACTTGTGTAGAGGTCCTTTCAGTAGCTCGTCCTTGTATGCCGCTAGGATGGCCCGAGACATGCTGGGTTCTGATGCCGACGCCTCCAGGAATTGCCGCATTATTCTGGAAAGCGAACATAGTAGGTATGTAATGACCAAAGATTAGGAATTTAATACGCAGTATGTCGAGTGTATGTTGATGAAGCTGTGTGTGTGACAACTTGCGTCGTTGTATTATAGCCGGTTTTGCTTGAGCACTTAGGGCCAGTGCTAAACTAGCAAGGTACGGCCTTGAAGAGAGAGTGTATTGTGTAAATGTGACTTGTAGATAAGGTGTAGATTTTGACCAACCTGTTAGCCGAGTTGACACCGAGTCCCTCGCGCGCCTGCAGTAGTTCTGGGTGGTCTCCAATCGTGTCCGTTAGCGCCGCAATCATCACATCTGAAAAATGAGAAAGTTGCCTTTGAGCTGTTAAAAAGAAGTAGGTAGGTACATATACAAAGGCGTACATAGATTAGAAGTAAATATTCCTTAAGGCTTTTCCTACCGTTCAAGCACAAGACGATGCAGAAATCATCGTGGCGGCGAAAAAAAAAACAACGCAAACAATCCAGTGTTTAGCAATATAACATTGCTTGCTATTCATAGGTAACGCTGACTTGCGGAATAATTTTGATTGCAACTCACTACCGCGATCTATTGTACAGGCAGCGCCATCTCTTGGTGTACAGGACAAATTCGCAAAGCACAGGGTAAACGTACCAAGCACCTTCTTCTCAATAGTCCTCGACAGCTGCCCCCTTTCGGCCTCCAGCTCCAAGAACGCCATAAACCGCTGCGTGGCCGCGCGCGCAGACGCTGGGTCGTGAGACAACGACTGGGAGAACATCATCTGGAACAATACGCCATTAATAAAATACCAACAATTAACAATGTCCTAGCCGAATCACGGCGGCCATTCTCAACAGAGATCCAACTACACAGGAGATATTTTAGCGCGCAAGTATGTGCTGACATGGTGTACCTACTCTCTACAAGTTCATTGAGACGGTTATCCGTCACAAGTCCCAAGAGCAAGAACCTAGCTAAATCGTACTAACATAAGTACATTTTCAGGCGCTTTTGCGGGCACGATTGTTGATGCTTGCTAGCCATTGATGCCAGGCGATACATCAATAGAGCAAGGTTTTTTAACTTTTTACAAGTTTCAAGACTAGTTTTTCTTACTTTGGCAAGTTGGTAGATGATTTCCTCAAGGGTGTATTCCGTGTAGAGAGTGTCGGCTGCCTTCAGTTTGTCCATCATTTCTTCGTATTCTTCCTCGCTGATGATCGGTCCGTCTCGGTCGTAGTCTGATGTGCCTGTGACAAATAATATTTTTTTTAATACTTAATTTTACTGTAATCAGTTTACAGACAGACTGCTTGACGGATTGTTAAGGTTTTAAGTTAGATGCCTGATTCAAAATTTACTCTCAAAGGTTCTGACGACCGTCTGGGTATAGTGGTATGACCGGCACCTACGCGTTTCGGACTACAAAACCAAAGGTTAGATCCCGAAAGGAGCAAATGTTTTACTAAATAATTGATTTTTATAGAAAGTATTTAAGTATGTCTATCCGTTATCCTAGTCGCTTCGCCATGGCAAAAGCTTACGCTTTGTTTGGGGCTAGGTAATTGGTAAGAAATTATTTACGGCAATCGGACATGAGTGGAGAGAAATCAGACGCAGGACCAACGACTTAACGTGCTTTTCGAGGCTCCACCAACTTCATCCGAGCTGTTTTCGAGTTATTTATAGACAGAAAACCCCAGAAACAATCGAACTCGACTAATCGCTAACAAAATGTATGAAACTGACAAGCCATCGAAAGATCATGTGACTTTTGTATACCTACATATTTTGACATTTCGTTGGCGATAGCGAAGGTTAATTTAGAGCGAGCGATTGCATCTTGTCTAAGGGCCCAGGGCCCGTAGACAAGATGTCATCTATTCTAAAACGAAGTTCGTTATCGCTAAAGTTATTCGAAAGCAATCTTCTGAGGGTACCCCTCAGTTTGATAGCTTCGGTGTAGAAAGATTGCATCATATCTAAGGGCCCAGGTTCGCGAAGGAATACCGAGTTATTACATATCTCTTCTATGATCTGAGATACTCACTGATAATGTTCGTCTGCAGCATCGGGTCGTATCGCTTCACGGGTTCAGGCCGGAGTTCCGAGGTGATTGGCAGCACAGGTATCGGGGACAGGTTGTTGCTTAGCTCCCAGTTCTTGCTCGCGATCGACCTGATGATGTCAGGGCTGTTGCCGAACGGGAACGACTGGAGAGCCACAGGGTTTCTGTATTGGTACTCCTGTGGAGATTAATTTTTTTGTTAAATTATAATCATTTATTTTGCAATAAAGAAGATATTACTGTAGTGTACAGTATAAACATGATATAATGTTCTCCGAGCCGAATTTTGACTACAGCGGCCAATCTCAACAGAGATTAGCCAACTACGCGGGAGATATTATAGTGCACAAGTGTGTGCGCAATACACAGGTGCACTCTCTATTCCTTCACTCTCACAATTCGGTGAGACGGCAGTCCGACATGACCGTAGAGAGATCAGGCGCAGGACCAACGGCTTACCGTGCTTTCCGAGGCACACGCGTGATTTCCGGGTGTTAACACCACCAACTTCCTGACTCCGTAGCTGTGTCTGAGTTATTTCAAGACAGCAAAACCCAAACACTTTCGGCCCGACCTGGGATTCGAACCCGGTACCTCGTGGATAGTACCCAGCGTGCTGACCACTAGACCAACAAGGCAGAGGAGAGTAAACATGATATACATAAATACAAATCGGTCATCTCAGCTATGCACCGCGCGGGCACCACCAACTGGTAAAGGTAGTGGGGCGCTCGAGTAAGTTGGTGACTGAGTGGCGCGGAGTACCTAAAGACGCGGTATCCAGCGAGACGATATCTTAGATATTAGACTTAGCGTTAGGTATTAGATCTAGTGTTCAGTTACGACTGACGATACTATCATACGAGTATACCACAGTTCCATGTACCTAGATACTTTAAAAAAATGACCATTACAGCGTCAAGAAGCATTTAAAAAATTTCTACACATCCCCAAATACATTTAATATTGTAATAAAATAGTGCATAAAACCAAATACATTATTGGTCCATTTACGTACATGGGACACGCATCATGAGACGGTATAGGTACCCACAAGCACTCGCTGATGGGCGCTATTTTGAAGAGGTGCCGTAGATAGACAAGGTACTAAGTGCCGCTTTAGTTTCGAGCGAGTCATTGATTTATTATAAATCAATGGAGCGAGTTCTAAAATGTCAATCAACGTAGTGGTAGTACAGCTACTACATCTAAGACTACACCTAAGCTACTAAGCTACTTCACTCGTACTACCTAACTGAAAGTGAACGAAACGTGTAATTAAGTTAACCTTCTATTGAGGGAGTTTTTAATTACTTATTTTATTTCCTAGGTTCTCTCAATAATTGATCGATGCTATTTACGATGACTTAAAATAACTTCAGATATGTAATTCCAGATCCATGCCAGATTGCGGCCTAATTAATTAATAATTGTTGCGCCTTTTTTCAGGTAGGGTAAGTGCCTAGTGCCTACCTTCTTAAATAACAACATGAACTTCCATACCCATACGTGCCAATAAGATTTTTTGGCGATTCTTTCCAAAGAGAACGTCAAAGTGTAAATTGCGAACTAGAAAATTAGGGCACTGGGTACCTACCAACTAACTATCGACCAAACTAACAGCTCAATAGTTGTCAGCTCTCTCTCATCAAAAGGCTTTTGATGTAGTTTATTCGATATTCGTTAGAAGTGGGTCGTGGTGACGCTGTGACCCGGCTTAATTCGTGTGTAATGGAATAACACGTGTGCGTCCACGTCACGGCTCGGTGCACAAGGTTCACTAATAGTTGAGGTCACGTGACGCGCTGGACAGCCCTAACGTGAGGTATGGGAAAATTTTAATTAATGGTAGGTATCCACTGATGTGATTGTGATATAGATAAACATAACGTCCTAATGACACTGTCACATTACGCCTACAATTTTTTCAAGGAGTCTTTTCATTTTCGCTGTATAAATGTTTAATTTTTGTATGGTTATTTCTAGGAAATAACGACTATAAAAATCACTTTTATTCTCCCTTTTTTTGAAATGTTAATAAAGCTCCCAAAAATAGTAAAAACTGAAACTAGAAATCTTAAAAATTATAGATTTTTCAGGATTTTTCGTATGAAAAACGATTTGACACAGTAGGGAATATTCTGTAGTTAACGGAATATCCTTCAATTTGTCCTTCAAATCCTTCTACTTATACCACCTAAGTATTTTTACGTTGCCTTCATTGTCCGTTTTGTATTTCACACTATACGGTTCGGTACACCCGGATTACAGATAAATCCAAAATCCATACAATCGTATACCTCGTACCCACACCGAGTTAACGTCTTGTCAGCATCGGTATCACTTGACTGCACCTAAGAAAGCTGATCCTTATTGGATTTGGCTTTTGATCAGAACTCATATACCGGTGCTGATATTGCGCTATTGTGCTGTAACTTATTGTGTGCCAATTTTTATTATTATTTATTTATAAAATCAGACAACAAAAGGTCCATTATGTTAGTAGAAATTAACCTTAAAACCTATGTTAGTAACAATAAAACACAGAAAATAATGAAAACACAAAATAGACAGAATGGCAGAGGCGGGTCAGTCAGTATTCCTCTTGACCAACACTGACAAGATGACGAAATATAGGGGAGTCATATCTCCCCGCTACGGTCTTCAGAATAGAGCTAACTCTATTCTGAAGACCGTAGCGGGGATAGCTTCGCTGTGCTGCAGGATACGGGCTAGCTCTAAAGCTAGCCCGTATCCTGCAGCACAGCGAAGCAGCTTTTTTACGCATGATCGCGAAATCATCCGTGCGGACCATCTGGGATGTTTGCGGAACAACACTCTGAAACCATTGTTGTAACCAGACCAGTAGAGCATTGATGGTCTTCCGCGCAAAACTAGTCCACAGACTGCAGGTGTAGAATACTTGACAGTAAGCTTTGAAAAGAGTGATCTTCACTGGTTGACTACACCGTGCAAACCTGCGCACCAGCATGTTACATCTGACCGCCAATGCTCTACGTTCCCTCTCAATATCTTCATGGTCTTTAAGGTCATCGGTTACTAAATGTCCTAGATATTTAAATTTCGTGACTCGTTTGAGCTCCACTCCATTTAATTTTATGGTTAGAACAGACTCCGGAGACTATATTATGAAAGTGGTTGCAATTTTGCTTCTTAGTCACCACATGAAGGCTTCGACACCGGTGACGGGACACAATGGGCTCAATTCCAATGCGCCCTGTCTAAGATCAAATTTAGGTCCAGTCTCTCTCTTTCTTTGCCAAACAAACGAAAAGAAACAGACTTTATTAATTATATTTTTATAACTTAGGCAAATATTTTGCAAGTTTTTACGAAATTAAATCAAATTTCACTTACAAAAATTAATCGACTGTACAGTCGATTAATTTTTGTAAGTGAAATTTGATTTGATTTCGTAAAGACTTTATTAATTTAGAAACGTCAAACTAAACAGCTGTCCGTTGCTAAGGAAATTAGAGAACCCATAGAATAGACAATTTAGTAGGGATGTCATTCGATGACGACTAAAGTTAGACGAAAACACGCAAAAACTTGTACAAATACGTTTGATATCACATCACTTAATTTGACGTTTCTAAATTATTGTAGTCTGTCTCTTTTCGTTTGTTTGATGGAGAAAGAGAGAGACTGAACCTAAATTTAATCTTAGACAGGGCGCATTGGAATTGAGCCCACTGTATAAGTTCTGCACCCAATTTTTCTAATCTTTAGCTAGATTGCAAAGAGTGAATGCCTATCGCTTAGAACCATTTTTTTAAGTAAAGTATTTTATTTTTCCTATCTCTCTAAAACTAAGCGTTAAAGTCCTTTTGATAGTTGAAAATAGTTTTCCCATTTGCAATGTTTTGTTTTAGGTAGAAACCTACGGTATGAAACGTCAAAATATTCATACTAATGTAGAAATAGCTGATTCTCCCACTCACACTCACTTAAGTTCTACTCTTCAAGTACCTAAGTAATGTAATATCGAAGAATAACACTCAACAAACGCTTTTATCGTGAAAACTCACGACGCGAACATTTTTCTAAAAAGATTTTTATGTTGGAAAATCCCAGTTGAACTTTGCGAAGGGGCAAAATGTCGCTCTCTCCGCTGGAAATAAGTTTTCAATTAGAAATTACGACTTATTGGCTGGCGTAGTTTGCCGCAAAGCCGATATCCGGTCTTTAATAAGAATTTTCCTAGGCGTTACTAATTTTAAGGACTTTGATCTTCTACTCTAGTACTTCGTTAAAATTAAATGAGAATACGATTAAATTCTAATCTGGCTAGAAAATCGTATTTTTAGGGTTCCGTACCCGAAGGGTAAAAACGGGACCCTATTACTAAGCCTCTACTGTCTGTCTGTCTGCCTGTGTCCGTCACCACGCTGTATCTTATGAACCGTGATAGCAAGACAGTTGAATTTTTCACCGATAATGTAGTTCTGTTGCCGCAATAACTAAAAACAGAATAATAATATTATTCCTATACAACAAACGTGAATTTTTGCTATTTTTTGCTCGATATTTAAAATGGCAACAGGCAGACGCTTAAAATATTCACATAATATCATGTTGTATTTCACTTTTAAAATAAATAATTAAATTAAAATTTAAAAAATAATTTAAGGGGGGCTCGCATACAAACGTATGTTTAATGTTGTAAACGTTTAATGTTGTAAGGTACGGAACCCTTCGTACGCAGTCCGACTCGCACTAGGCCGATTTTTCTGTTACTATTTTTACATTGTTTTTGGTAAAAAATACATACTTAAATGTGCATAGTGGTTTTTCTGGTTTTATTATAAATGTATAAAAAGTGTGAAAGTCAAATTGCGTGAATCATTTCGTGTGCTATCAAGTACTATTATTTATTCTGTGGTGTTTTCTTTGTCTTGTCTTACTCTCATCATTATTTCTAACTCGACTGGTGTATTCTATTAAACGGAGAAACTTTTCCGAATCTAAACTTTATCTCATTAAGGTTGTATTTACCTTAGCGTTCGCCTGCTCCATGAGCATTGACCTCAGTTTCTCCTGCTGAGCACTTTCTTCGGCAGCCTTCAAGTTTTGCGAGTAGTGGGCGCGAAGGTAGTCGATGTTGAATTTGATCTCTTGCAAGAACCCGATCGCTTCTTCTTTGGACATCTGCGTAAAAAGCAAAATGTGAAGGTAGAAAAAAAGAACAGCCCAGCCAGGGTCTTCAGACAATATGCAATCTATTTTACAAAGAACGTTGCTACTGCTAATGAAAACGTCAAAATAATATGCTTGATATTGTTGATTACCTATGTTTCCATGAGCTTGTTCAGGTGACACGTTTTTACACGCGTTTTGGCGAATTGCACGATCGTGAGATACTAGAGGTTCATACATTCTACCGACATGCAATTCTGTATTAATATAACTCATTTCAGTAGCTTATCGTAAGTAAGTAGGTACGGTCGACAGCACGTCAGATTAGGCATCTGAACTACGAAAACCGTTTTTATTACGAAGGGAATAGAGGCGGACTCAAGGTTAAAGTGGGGTAGTCTTACGTGCGGCCGTATGTACAATGAAGCCTCAGGTTGTTTGGTTATGCTTAGCTAATTTACTAGTCGCTCAAAAAGAATCCTAATACCCATTTATAACTTAACAAGTTTGTTTAAGATATTCTTTAAACAAATTAACTTACCAGCCCCTCTTGAAGGAAATCCTCAATGGCGGTGGTAACTCCTCGCTCGTCCCCAGTCCAGAACACATATTCTGCCATGTCTAGGGGGGAATACTGAACACCCGAGTACGAAGAGTAGTGGTCCACCTGTATAAAAAATAAAAACACTTCTTATGAATATGATCGATATCAAGTATAAATATTACTTAGACTTTTTATTGCACCATAAAAGTAACAACAACGGAATTTACACATAAAGATGTAGAAAGTAGGAGTTCTTATCGCTAACAGCGATCACTTCTAAACAGCCTTTGGGATATTATTGGGAAAACTTGTCTTATACTTTATTAAATATGTATTCAATTGCTAGCCTTAAAACTGTAAAATAAAATAAAATTAGATATATGTTCTGTGTATGTAAACATGAAATATGCCTTTTTGGTTTTGCTTTTAAACTAGATTTCGAAAAGTGTCGGTTCTGTCTTCGCCATGTCTAGTCTAGCTAGAGTCAAGTGCAAACTCAGTTCAAATAAAAAAGTGACAAGTGAAGTACAGTTTATAAATTGGATCCCATTTACTCGTTATTAGTAGAATACAACAAGCTGTCGTCAAGCTGTTCTATGCTTTACTTTGTTGTATTTTGGTTGTTCTATATGTAGCTTCTACCACAAAGCGACTAAAGTTTCTGCATTTTTTTACATTCGTATGACTTCGTTTGTTAGCACCTAACTTAAGAGTTGAAGAAAAATGCATCCATTTAACTGTCAAATGTTCCATAAAACGAAACATGTACTAGGTACGTTGACATTCCACCTTTAGCAGTATTATTGTTTTTCTTGTCTGGCTTGATTACGATGAGCAAATCCAAACGTATCAGAGGCCGCACTCTGGTTTACGAAGTTCGTATTTTCGAGTCTATTTATGTAGCCATCACGCTCGTTTGCGCTGTTATACTTTCATGAGTGACAAGGACGGCTACATTAAAAAATACGGATATATCTTCATACAAAGTCGGGCCCAGTGTCAGACGGCTTCCTCAAACGTCGATAGGGATATCGTAAATCATTAAAGATAACGGCAAGTCTGATCTGTTTGTTATACCCATGTGTACGATTATGTAGCATTGTTATTTATCTCGTAGTCAGTAAATATTATTGACAGGGTTTGATTAAAGATAATTAACTAAAGATCAAATATTATCTTGCACTTGAAGTATTCTAGCTATTACTTGACTTTATTTCCGTGTGCGGTAAAGCGCATTTCAGACATATTTATTATAGCTTTAATGCAATCTCTACCAGTCATACTGAAGAGTCATATTGAAAGAGTAAACCGTAAGTGAGAAGTACCTATTATGTTCTAAAATGATCATATAGTAATATACGAAAAACAATAAACGATAAGCCTACAAGCAAGCACATATTTCAGGTTCGTTTCAAATAGCGAACAGTAGGAGTACCTATTTCAACTTGACTGTCTCCTTCGAAGCTTAAGTAAACATTTGCTGCAATTAGGGTGCCAACACTTCTTCAGCGAAATATAGTATTTAAAAAAAAAGCTTTAACAAAATTTTGTACACAAAAAATATAGTACCTATTTTATGGAACACGCAGAAAATAGACGACGATATATTTGGTATTCATTTATTTTTATAAGTTTTTTACATAAGAGACTTGTTAGTTACATTTCGGTGTTGAAAATATAGTATTTCTGCGTACTATATATTTCTTCAACTCAACAGTAGTACGCAGACCCAAAATACAGCACAATACCATACAGGGTGGACACCATCAATTAAATATTTAAAGGCCTTTTATTGATCAAACTTTAGAGACAATCCTAATGAAAAATAAAGTTTTGAGTTTTTTTTTAGAAAAATTGCATTTTTGTGTTAAGTTTTGTAATAGGTTTGAAAAATTATTTAACTTTTTTAAATTTAAAGCAGGATTTAAAAAAGAAAAATGTTTCCTTTATGACAACTTTTAGGACCTCCAGATCTACAGAAATAGTTTTTTTAAATAATTAAAATGGCTGCCATTTCAAGGGGGTGGGGGGGGGGGGGGGGAGTTAGAACCCAGCATTGTTTTTTTTTGTCGATAACATTTGATGAATAGCCCATAAATTTTCGCTAGTCCAAACCCGGACACACTGTATATTATGGTACGGTTGGCAACCCTAGCTGCAATAGCTCTGCCGAATTGCAATCCACAATTAGTACGAGCTCCGTAGAATTCCTATTTCAATTTAGTCTCCGAGAACGAGATGGTTGCATCACGTGAGAGTATTTGTAAACGTTGAGTTTAGAACTACCAAATATATTAAAGTAAGCCACTTCATTTTATCTGTTGTTGTATTGGTATAAAAGTGAGAACACCGATGCACCCGCTTTGGTTGAATTTCTAAATGTTAACTTTAGGTTTAGGTATTATGACGTATCTTATATCACCTGTTACTTTTTTGTACAAAATCGTTTATTATAATTTTAATTGATAAGTTGTACATATATTTTGATGTTGATTTCATAAATAAAATAAACACTTACGAATATCACCTGTGACGTAACAATTTAGAACCTCTAACTAAAATTCTAACCAAATTGCTAATACCAATTTAGATATAGCTCAAAAACTGTCAAAATTTTCATATAAACTTATTCTCTTCCCTTTTTACCCTCCCCCCCACTAAGGGGTGAATTTTCAAAAATCCTTTCTAAATGCATACTTACATTTAGAAGGATGGTACAAAATTTCAAGCTTCTAATGCTAGTAGTTTGGGTTGTGCGTTGATATGTTAGTCAGTCATTAAGTCAGATAACCTTTTTTACCCGACTGCGGAAGGAGGGTATGTTTTTTTCGAGAGTATGTATGTATGGTATATATAATTGTTTGGCGGGGGGATTGATTGTTTCCTTACCATAGCAATATAAGTATCAAATGAAAGCTAGTGACAAGACCATTTCAAAAATTTAATAACTTTTGCAGCCGGGTGTTTTGGTTTTTCAATAACAATATTTGCTTGTTCTACTTAGAAGATCAATGTAGACTCTGGTAGACTTACGTTGTTCTTCGTCTCCTTAGTGATGTCGGCGTTAAAAGCTCGTCTTGCAGCCGTGTGTCCATTCTGAGGGTTCGTGGTGGCAGAGCCTGGCTGCACCAGCCGGGCAGCTCCGTGAAACACCTAAAAATTATCTTAACTCAGTATCTGTCGATGTAAAGGTGCTCTACTCGGAAACGGAGCGTCACGTATGACCTTATGGCCAAGAAGCTGATGTTAACGTTATGGACATCATAATAATGAAATTGTGAAAAATCCCAATCGATCGCACCTTTGCTATAAATTTTGTGCTAATACTATGAAAATTAGTAGTAAAGTCGCACTTATGCCTATCACCTGTATAAAGAAGATCATGTAAGAAATAATGTAATGGTAGGGGAATACAAAGTTCAACAAGCACAATCTTAAAAGTATGTTATTAAAATTGATAGCGCTGACTGTTTTAAAATTATGCTTAAAATTAATGTTATTATCATAGTAGTAAGTTACTATTGTTATAATTACCTAGCTACGTAACTTTTTATGGAAATAAAGATGTTTTAAAACAACAGAAACAAACAAGATTTTGATATGGTGGGGACAGTACATTAAAGCTTATTCTTCCGTACAGCCTATTTGCTTTTCATCTACTCCATCAGAACGTAACCTGCTTGTGTAGTTTTACCTTAGTCGTGATCTCTTCGCTGGGAGCCAAGGTGACTGCAGATCCCTCATGCACGCTGACATGCGTCCCGTCTTGAACCAGCTCGCGATGTATGCCTTCCGAAGGCACATCCAGCTTCGAGGATGCGTGGACTCGTGGCTTCTCGTCTCCCACTGCGTCTGCTGATGCGTGCTCTTCGAGATGAGAGAGGAGTTCGCCGTTCGCTTTTACCGAATCTGGACAAATGAAAGGTTGAGAAACAAATGAACATCTTAAGTTTGTCGCGGTCTGCATTAAATTGGAGACCCCACTTACTACGGACTTCCTATCGCCCGATAGTTTTTGGTCAGGTATTTTTTAGCTCACGCCAAAAATTTCAATGTGTGCCACATAAATGCCCAAAGCATTCCTACTCATTACGATGAACTCTTAGATACTTTTTCCACATGCAATGTTCATGCAATCCTTGTGTCTGAAACTGTGTTGAAACCAAATCTTCCTTCAACCAGTTACAGTCTACCGGGTTTTATACTTGTTAGAAATGATCGTGAGGGTAAGGGGTGGGGTGGGGTCGCCATCTATATGCGTAGCAACATACCGCACAAAATTATTTCTGTGTCATCTCCTGATGCTCATGCCATGGAGTTTTTAATACTGGAGGTCATACTGAAGGGAGTCAAAGTTGCTCTCGGGGTTGTCTACAGCCCTCCTAAAACAAACTTCATTTCTTCCTTCGAGATACTTCTTGAATCTGTTAGCACCGACTACTCACATCATATTATTATGGGTGACTTCAACGTTAATCTTCTCATCGATACCCCTCAATCTCAAAAACTTCGTTCAATCATAAATTCCGTTAATTTTTCCGTCCTTCCCCTATCAGCGACGCATCATAACCTCGACACGCTCGATACGTGGCTAGATCTCGCTATCACTTCTTCCGCTGATCTCGCACTCCAACACGGTCAATTACTAGCGATTTCGCGACACGACCTCATTTTCCTAAGCTACAAACTAAGCAGTCTCAAACCTAAACCATCCATTATATCTTTGAGAAATTTCGCAAAAATAGATGCTGATAAGTTGAAAGCCGATGCTTCCTCGATTGACTGGTCGCCAGTGTATGCTGCGTCATCAGTGGATGAGAAAGTCTCAATTCTAAATGCCAATATACTAACGCTTTATGACGCCCTTGCTCCTAAGCAGTCAGTTAAAATCAAACGCCCACCTGCCGCCTGGATCACACAGGGAGTAAGGATGGCTATGGCAAAACGAGACCGACTTTTCCGGGCCGACAAGCGTAACAAGTGCGAGCACTCTTGGGTCACTTTCAAAATAGCCCGGAATCGATGCAACCAGATGGTGAGAGCAGCCAAACGCCACCACATTCACTCGAATATCTTAAATTCTTCTCAAGCCGACACATGGAAATTTCTCAAGACACTAGGCATGGGTAGACCTATCTCATCCACTAATTGTCATCCTTTTTCGTTAAATGAAATTAATGCTCATTTCTCTTCATCTAATCTGCTTCCCAACAATATAAAATCTTCTACTATTAATTGTTTGTCCCTATTGCCTGTTCTTCCCCACGATTCTTTCTCTTTCTCACCAGTGTCCGAAGAAGAAATCCGCAAGTCCATCACTGCGATCAAGTCTAAAGCTACCGGCTGTGACGACATTGGTAGAAACATGCTTTTATTTGTGCTTCCCCAAATAGTCCATATTCTCAACTTTTCACTTGACTCTGGGGTCTTTCCGGATATCTGGCGTAAAGCCTATTATGTTCTTCCTCTCCCAAAAATATCTAACCCAAGTCAACCCAATCATTTTCGGCCTATCTCCATACTTCCTTTTCTCTCCAAGGTTTTGGAAGCCGCGGTTCATAAACAGCTATACAGTTTCATATTGACAAATAACCTGATTAGTGGTTTCCAATCAGGATTTCGTCCTGGCCACAACACGACAACTGCGCTTCTCAAGGTCGTTGAGGACATAAGAGAGGGTATGGAGAACTCTAAAATTACTATTCTAGTTCTCACCGACTTTTCCAACGCATTCAACACAGTTGACCACGACGTTCTCCTTGCCATGTTATCTCACTTGCGGGTCTCACCGGAGGCACTGGAATGGTTTTCTTCTTATCTTCAGGGTCGTCACCAAGATGTGCGAGCCGACCAACAGTTTTCTGACTGGTCCAGTCTCGCGACTGGTGTTCCCCAAGGTGGTATACTTTCCCCTCTTCTCTTTTCCATATTCATCAACTTCATCACCCCCCATCTTGGCTGTTCGCACCACCTGTATGCAGACGACCTTCAACTCTACGCCCAAGCTGAGGTTACTGAAATTGACTCAGCCATATCAGCTCTCAATGGTGATCTCGCCCATATTGCCGACTGGTCCCGGAAATTCGGTATATCCGTGAATCCATCTAAGTGTCAGGCCATCATCATTTGTAGCTCGCGGCAATTAACTAGGATTAGCATACAGTTGACTAAGCCTATCTTGTTTAATAATAGTGTAATACCATAAAGCCAGAATGTCAAAAACCTAGGACTATACATTGACAGCACTCTCTGCTGAAATAAACACATTGATGAGGTCAGCAGGAAAGTCAACGCCACATTACGAGCTCTCTATAAATTTAAACATTTCTTACCTCCTCAAACGAAATCCTTGCTTGTTCAGTCCCTCGTTCTCCCCCTTCTCAACTACGCTGACGTGTGTTGTACAAACATTTCCGAAGCTTATCTGAATAAACTTGATCGTCTGCTTAATAATGGCATCCGTTTCATCTTCGGCCTTCGGAAGTACGACCACATCTCTGCCTACCGTTCTAAGCTTAAATGGCTTCCCATCCGTCATCGCAGATCCATAAGAATTCTCTGCACCCTTTTCAGTATCCTTCGAGACCCTCATTCTCCAATTTATATGAAGCAACGCTTCCCTTATCAGGGATCCACCACCTCACGCAATCTTCGTTCTACCTACAATCTGACCCTTTTCACACCTCTTTTCAAAACCGGCTTTACGTCCGACTCCTTCACTACAAGTAAATTTGTGTTCAAGAGGTCTCTACGGAAATACTACCTTGACTCTCTTCAGGAGTGACCACCACTTTCGTCTGTCTCACTACGTGTCTTTTACTACCGTAGTAATGTTGTCGTGTTACTTATTCTGACTAATTCTCGTATTTATTATATTATTATTCATGTATGTTTAATACTTAGCTTATGTATTTGTATCTTCCTATCTATGTATCCTAGTATGTATGTTTATTTATTCAGTAGTAATTCAGTTCTACCATAAATTAATTTCTCTACTTTACTTAATATCCCGCCACTTATTAACTCTCTGCATTCCCATGCGGTTGACTGGTAGAGAATGCCTTATGGCATTAAGTCCGCCAATTGTACTTTCTGTTTTTGGTGCAATAAAGTTTAAAAATAAATAAATAAGAGGTATGCAAGTGAGCATATTGCAATCAGCCCATAAAAAAGTTTTCATACTGATTACAAGCCGACCAAACCACAGACAAGTACCAAACTATCGGCTGATAGAAAGTCTGTAGGGTGTCCTACTGTGATTGACATGGTCATTAACTTTTATTTTATCATGTAAAGAAATTATTTATAAATAAATTTCGTTATCAATATTCAGATTGGAAATTTTGATTAACTTGATCAGATTCCTATTTGAGAATTTTGGAGAATTTGAGTGACGTAGTAACAGTCAAAGTTAATTACTTTGTGTGTAAAACCAATCAACATAGCTACTACTACCAGCCTTGATAAATTACAATTTAATGGCTTTGGTATCACACATTATTTATTGATTGTCATGTCAACTTGTCAGGTCTGTCCTCATTTATTAGACGCTACAGTCTGCTTCACAAAGATAACTTTGTTTAATAACTAATGTTTTGAAATGAAAACTACTTATAAGGAATGTTACTACGCCCCTTATAAATAATTTCAGCGGTGAATAAAGTTTTACAATTTTCAATTTTACCCGATCTCGAAATTCAATTAGAACAATGTAAATGACTTGGCTCTTTAGCGGTGTTGCGAAAAACAAAGTGTTATATCTCTTGATTAATTGCCGCAAAATGATCGAAGAAATAAGCGCGTAGACTCTACCACCGTGCGAATATTTTTACACGCTTCTACTGTGAAAGTCTATACGTTAGAAGATCGGCAAAAGGCATTTTCTTAAATAGGAAACAAGTTGATACAAATTCGCTGATAGATCTTGAAGTGGCATTTACATTATCTATTTTCCAAGCCTTAGTCTTCCACCATGAGTCACGACAAGACGTTTACGGTTGCAACTAGTTAAAATGTCAATTTAAATATTCATGAACGCTGAAGTAAGCTATTCCAACGGAATTTAGATTAGTTTTTCCGAGTATTCTGTAGTAACGTACCTACGCACTTACAAAAGGGTCTAATACGTCCTAAAGTTTTTTTTTATGTGAATCCTTTGGCGCAAATAGAGGGTAAAGGTATTTTGTCGGATATCACCCAGATTAAGCGTGGAGTTCACCAATATATATTTAATATTTAATCAGCCGGTGTAGCATTATTTGACATAATTTGTATGGGAATCCTATCAAATTGACCTTAAATTGATGTTGACCGGCTGTTTAACGCTTGGTGAACTTGGGCCTAAGATGTTATTACGATTTCGCGCGCTTGAGTGAAATTACTATTTGTAACTCAAAGACCTCTTTACGCCTAGAATCTTAACACAAACCTGGCCAATAGTGATATGCCGAAACAAACATTAAGTTCATAGGTATTATTACATACTGTACGCAATTAGGTTTGCTCCTCTTTCCTTCCTAGCATCAATTCGCTATCTGAAGTGGAAAGTGATATCATATCGATTCCGCTCTTAAAGCATAAATCGAATAACAGGACGGTTGTGTACTGTGATGGTTAATGACATTTTGAGCTTCTGCGTGCACAGGTAGGTAGGTACAGGCACCTATTGATTGGGGCTGTGTATGCACGTAACCAACCGTAACCACGTGTATTACAAACCAGCAGTTCTCTGGTCTGGCCATAATAATTTTCATAATATAGTTCATTGTTTCATTCAAAGAGATGATAGATGAAAAAAAAGAAGAACGGCAAAGTTCTTTGATGCTCAGCCTCAAATGCTGGCATGTTTTAGTCTTTGTTGAAAAGTATTAAACTGTTTAGAGGAAAAAATAATATAACTGACATTGAACTAGATTTCATTTGGTGCATCATGTCGGACTGACATTTGAACAATGTATGATGCGGGCAACATTGACGTTTGATATAAAACATATACTTTATGTTTGACCGACACGTCAAAGTTCACATCGTTCGTTTTGTTTTTGCATCCTCGAAGACGTTTAGTTGTTAATAATTTGTACATTCTGAAAATATTTTAAATTTAAATTCCCTGCTTTAAATACCATAAAATCATACAAAAGCCCGCTAATAACGTGATATTTATACTTCATATGTATCACTTAGTACGATGTCTCTATCTATTGGGTCGATTTATGCTAATATTCTTTACTATTAAAGCAAAATCTCATTACCCATATTTTTCAAACGTTCGTTTTCACGTGGTAAAGACTTTCTTAAAATCAAAATTACTGTGGAAAGATATTTTCTCTTATTTTAGATTGCGCCTACATAAGTATCGTATTGTTTTCCAATATACCGAACCAATATGGGTAGAACACTAACTTTTATGTGATAGTCATAAAGTTTTATACTACGTGGATTTAGACGAAGCTATAAGCTATTAGTTTCTGCCATAATGGAAGTTTCTTACTGTTTATAAGTTACTTACTTCAGAATAAATAATACGAAGAAGTTTCTGAGAGTTTTCATGTTTCTTATTTTAGTTTCAATTTCTAAGCTTTTGCATTAATTGTATTTAATTTTCACTTAATCGTACTATATAAATAACCTAATCTACTTGTCGCATTGGTAGATAGAGCTATGTACTCGTAAGCTCAGAAAGAAGAGATAGATATGAAATAGGGGCGTGTCCCGCGTAAACGCAAAATGGCCAAAAAGAACTATCGATACCCGCGGCGAATTGGTCACATTTGAAAGTTATTTGTGAGCGTGCATTGAGCGCCAATGAACGTCGTGAATGGAATTACTGATCCACTCACAACCGCGCCATACTAGGTTGCTTTACTTTGGTAATCACTGCCGAAAAGATGCCGCTACTACGCTCAAAGCACCACTCGCACAATAAATCAAACGAAACTTAGTCTGCAGCACGTCAGGTTACACACTTGAACTACGAAAACAGCCATTATTACGTGGGGAATAGAGGCGGTCTCGACTTCAAAGTCTGTCGTTCGGGCACTTACCAAGTCTGTGATACTCCACATGCTCACTTTTCAAATCACTCTCTTCCTTGTTACCCTCCGCTGCAACAAACAAATTGAGTTTTAAAAACGCTAGGTGCAATATAGACACGGTCGTATGTTAGTTATTTTGCGCCTTTAATTTAAAATATATTACATAGTATTGTAAAAGCAGTAAGTTAACCCATCCCCGTAACTGACAAAAATGTAGGGAGTATTTTCCTTTTCTTTTTGTTACTTAAAATTATTAATCACTCAGGTATCATGTTTCCAGATACAATACATAATGAATTGGTATTCGACCAAGGGCGGTCTTATGATTCTCAAGGGGTTAATGCATCAAAAGACAAACCAGTTCTGACTATCGGAAATCAATTTTCGTTTTCTCATGGGTCTGTAAAAGCTCGGTCGATTCCTTTCACATCGTTCACGTTCATAAAGAAGGATATTCAAAAGGTTTCTTAGCAGATCTATTGATCTGCTAAGATCTTCATCATTCATCTTCTGCGATATTTCGCACACTCGTAAAATACGTCTGAAGATACGTAACAATCAAGATACCTCGAGACTCGAGACCCATAAATTTAATTGTCCGGACTTCGGACCGTTCCCTTAAGTCTTCAGTGGTCACTATCAATAAAAGGTTTAATTACGAATCCCCAAATAGTCCTTATCCCAGTAGAAATAAAGTTGTGATGTTTGTGACAGAAAGTAAGTGTCCTCGAGCACATTCAGGATAATGGTCGTCGCTTGTTTTCCCGCTAATTGTAACATTTGGGGGTCATTCACATGGATTATTGCCGCGTTACTAAAGTACCTACCTTATACATAAAGTACATTCCCTTTTGTACCTATAGTACAGAGTACAGTTACGTAACGGCTATGAACATTTCATACGGTACCCAAAAGAATAAAACACAAGCTTGCAAGACCTAATAATTTAACAAGACTGCCAGAGGATTATGAATATCAACCGTAGGTACTTGGTGAATAGTAGAAATCTTATAATTGTACTAAAAGCACAGAACATATCCATACTAATATTAAAAATGCGAAACCGTGTCTGTCTGTCTGTTACCTCTTGACGCTTAAACCACTGAACCGATTGAGATGAAATTTGGTATGGAGACAGTTCGAGACCCTGGAAAGGACATAGGCTACATTATGTTGCGATATAAAAACATTAAGGGGGTGAAATGGGGGATGAAAGTTTATATGGAAAATCCAACTCTTGCAGGCGAAGTCGCGGGGAACCACTAGTAATAGTATGAGGCACAATTTTAATGCTAACAACATTGCACAAAACGCCAAAAAAACCAAGATAAATTAAGCCTACAAGACTTAATATTTATTAGCTAATCAACAAGAGTTTTCCAGAAATACCAAAATAGTATAGATCTGTGTTTGGTTAAAATCAGAAGCCATATTGTTGTAGTTATGACACAATCTCAATGACAATTTACGCGTTAGTTGCCCAATTCAAATCACCATAATGGTGAGTGGTAAATACCTATCATAATTAGTAAGTAAATCTAATAGGCACGTACCTACATCATACTGTCAAACATTGGTTTATGTAAAATGCGCTTAATAGTATTAATAGAAATGAATAAAAAATATACTACTGTATGTGGTATATATCTAGCCATTTTGAAATTCATCAGTCATCACACAGTTAATAAACGAGAACAGTTCAAGTTTTCAACTATGATGACTAATTTTAACATGTTTTTCATCCTCATTACCAGTCGTGTTTAAAACCTCGCTCGCTTTAATCTGCAGGGGTCGTCCACAAAAAGCGAACTAATTTCGTTACATAAATAATTCTGACTCCGACAGTTGGTTCCAAAGGCAGTATGTAAGGGTATGTGTACACTGCGGTTGTGTTCCCTCATCGTAAATATTTATGAATATGCGTGGGTGAGCGCCGGTCATTAAGCCGAGTACTCATAAAGAGTACTTTGCCTTAACCGTTCGACGTAAGATTTTCCATCAAATTATACTGAGCCGTCTAAGATGAACTTTAGCTAACTTAGGTACATGCATATACGAGTAGCTACTACTCTTTAATATCAAACAATTTATAGTCTAACTCCCTATATCTAAACCTGATATAAATCATTATGAAACAGCAATTTTGTTAAATAGCTTTATTAATATGAAGTGAATATTTTTTAAAGTACGACCGAGCAAGAACGTATTGCATCCAACTTGATTTTCGACCAATATTGAACTGTCATCTTACGACGTCATGATTGGATGTACTTAAGGCGGTCCTGCACGAAATTGAAAAATTAACGTTTTTCTAAATCACTTGTACGGTGAGCTGAATTAGTTAAATACATTAAAACAACTTATTTACGTTAGTCTAATCATTGCACAATGTCCTGGTCTTGTTGAAATTTGAAACAAATTCATTATGATATAATAAACATGACTTGTAGCTAATGATATGTAAGAGCATTTTTTTAGAAAACTGTGATTTTTACGCATGAAACAATAATTTGTACATGAAAATTATTGTATTGATATTCCGCAGGTCCCCATCTTTTTAATATACACGAATCAAATATAAATAAGAAAATATGAACACTTCAGTTTTTAACACAAATGTCTGATGGTTTTGGCATTGTGCAGAATAAAACTATTGTTGTAATTAAATCATCAAGTCTAAAACTTTAAAGCAAATAGATCTATTTACTAATATTAAAAAGTTCGATTCTATTTGAAGATCGTTTAGACTTACTCGACTTGCTTCGCGCTGCTTCCCCTTAATATATTAGGTACGTGCCAAATTAATTTGTATAAAGAAAGTAACTAACAAAATTTCTGGGTTGTTTAGGAACGACTCTAACTGCGATCAAAATATACTTATTAAATATACACACTGTATAAAAATATCTGACAGTATTTTGATACATATGGTATTTAGAAAAGGCATTATGTCTATACATTCATTAGTCATTATGTAAAAACTACTTTTGGTCGAAATCGACGATTTTTAATTTAGTAGAAATCAGTATCTTGACTATTTCGGTCTTTATTTTCTGTATTCCCAAGGTTTTCTTGTCCAAAATAAAATCTTGTATAATTGTAAATAATTTTAAAGTAGGACTAAAAATAAACTGATAGAATATTCCGGCCATGTAATGTTAACTTATAACGCAGTATACCAGCTAACTAATTCGACTACGTCACTCCGATCTAAAAATAGCTTTACATCCCACGCTCGTAAAATTAATACCACTTGATTAATTTGTAATAACTCTGCTTCGCAACTTACTGGAGTTGAAAGATCAATGATGAAAAAGTTTAATTGGCGGCAAAGTTAATATAAAGTGATTTTGTGACTGGGAGTGACTCTTTTCAAACAAAACCTTTGATTGTTATGTTACATAAATCGCTGTACGTTTTGTAATATCAGCAACATCATAGCTCTACAAATTTGGTCAACATGTGAAATCAATTGAACACGATTTTATTAATAAAAAAGCTTTTGGTTATCCGAATGTGAATATCATCGTCAAGGTCACATTTGAACTTGTATTCAAAATTATAATGAATGACATATCAACGCACAGCCCAAACAACTAGGATTGGAAACATAAAATTTTACACCATGCTTCCTTTTATAGCGTGGTGAGCATTTAGGAAGGATTTTTGTAAATTAATTCCTTAAAGGGGGGTACTTTTTACCTAAACTTCGTTAGAGTTGAAGCAAAATCGAAAATAGCTATTTAGTTAGAAATTAGGAATCAAAATTTCAGGATTTTTCTGAAAATTCAGCCCCAAAAGGGGTCAAAGTTTGTATGGGAAATTTGACACTCATGCGGACGTAGTCGCGGGCTGTCTAATATAATTTAACTAATGACACTGATGATAACAAACTTCTTAATTTTTAAGAGGCATATTCGTAACATATACATAATGAATAGTGATGGGCAGTGGATAAATACTCAAAGAGTAAATACTCGGATATTTATCCAAAATTGATAAATACTCGTTTTTATCCATTTTTACCGGATATTTACTCGAAATGGCGGATAAAAAAAACTAATTGGGCCTGGGCCCTACTTTACCAAGCCCGACAGGTGCGATACCTGTCATTTAAGTTTTTAACCGATTTCAAAAAGGAAGGAAGTTCTATGTTCCACCATATGTATTTTTTTTTGTTTTGTTTTATCTACGTTCACAGAGTTCTTCGTTCTTTGTGGACTTATTTTCATAATTTATTGTTTTTTTCATTTAAAGAACATACTTTTGAGGTTATCTCAGTGTCACCAAGTCATGATCTAATGCTGAAACCCAGAGAAAATAAATGTTTGTGCTTGCTCTGTTTGCGCCTTTTTAAATATTCTAGTGTACTGAGACTGCCTGTTGATTTAGTTTTCAGCACGCTGGCTTCTATCCATGAGGCCCCGGGTTCAAACCCCGGTTCGAGCCGATTTCTGGGTTTTACTGTTTTAAAATTACTCAGAAACAGTTTGAAGTCAGAAAATTAGTTATCCATCCCATCTCATCGAACTATAAGAGTGAAGGATCAGATAACTGCACTTATGAATTGTGAACACACTTGTACACTATAATATCTCCAGCGCAGTTGGCTAATCTCTGTTGATTTGTTACCGTATTTGAAATTCGCCTATATAGCAGAATATAATTATTATTTTTAGTTTTAGTGTACTAACAGGTTTAAAAGGTAGTTCCTTTGACAAAAGACAAAACCTTATTAAAAAAACTAGATCTATTTCACTCCTGAGCCACCAACTGTTTTCAGGGGTCATCGCGTATTGTCTCGTACGTTGTTTTGATGCCTTTTAACCTCCTGAACCAGTTGGCTTTCGAAAAGGCTTCAGTACAATAGACCATATCCATACGCTAAGGAAAATTATACAGAAGTTCGAGGAGTACAATATGCCTCTATGGTTAGCGTTTGTGGATAATTAGAAGGCCTTTGATTCGATCGAAACGTAGGCGGTGCTACAGTCTCTTCCGAGGTGTCACATTGACCATAGGTATATAGAGGTGTTAGAGTATATGTACAACAATGCCACCACGTCGGTCCGTGAACAGAAGCAGAGCTCGAAGGCCATTCCACTGCGGAGAGGTGTGAGACAGGGAGACGAATATCTTTGAAACTGTTTACAGCGACATTAGAAGACACCTTCAAGCTTCCAGAATGGATTTGGATCAACGTCAACGGCGAATACATCACATACCTCCGGCTTGCCACCCTGGAGGAGCTTGGAACTATGCTCCCAGCAAGTGGGTCTAACAATGAACATGGACTAGACGAAAGTAATGTCTAGCTCCAGAGTGGTACCCATTCCAGTATCTGTTGAGAAGTCAACTCTCAAAGGTGTTGACAAGTACGTCTACCTGAGACAAGTAGTTACTTGCATTGGTACGTTGTGGTCCTACTAGGTAGTAGTTGGATGTGGTCCAACTAGGTAGTAGTTGGACCATTAGTAGGTCCAACTTCGTGAAAAGAGGTCTGTCGACGAATCTGATTTGACTTGGCAGCGTTTGGAAAACATGATGGGCCTCATAAGAAAGCTCATGCAATGGCGAGGGCTATGCTCGGTGTTTCTCCACGAGATTGAATCAGAAATGAGGAAATATGTAGAAGAACTAAGGTAAAGCACATAGCCCTGCGAATCAGTAAGCTCAAGTGGCAATGGACAAGGCACATAGCGCGAAGAACTGATAGCCGTTGGGGCAGAAAAGTTCTAGATTGGATATCCTTTACAGACGACCTTGTAAAGATTGCAGGATCACAAGGCAGGTCGCTTGCAATCGGTCGTTGTGGAAAACCATGGGGTTGTCCTATGTTCAACAGTGGACACCCTACGGCAGCATCAACATGATTCTCAGTCGAAACCTTGGTCATTTAATAATTAAGATCGATTATTTTTGTTTATTATAGCTAATTATATGGAAATAGCTGTTGCCCGCGACTTCGTCCGCGTGGATTCGATGATACAAAATATTTTTACTCCCATCGTGCCATCCAGCTATGATGATATCTTAGTCTGCCATGTCGTATGGAGAAGAGAGGAATGAAAAATCGAAGTCAATAGGCACTCTTTTTTTAAATAGGTTAGGGCTCATTTACACGGGATCCGTCATTGACAATTCATCAAAGTACAGGATAACGTCATGACGGATGGACGTTCACATTGCATACGGAATCGTGTTTTTTCACGATTCGTCAAAATATCCGAATTGAATTTAGGTATAGTATGTACTATTAGATACGGCGGCCACTCATTATTGTATGTAACTCAGTGAAAACACAACGATGGCGCGTTTTAAAATACTACTAACGCCATTGGGCTTAATTCCAATGCGCCCTGTTTAAGCTTAAATTTAGGTTCAGTCTCTCTCTTTCTCTATCAAACAAACGACAAGAGACAGACTAAAATAATTTAGAGACGTCAAATTAAGTGATGCGATTTCTAACGTATTTGTACAAGTTTTTACGTGTTTTCTTCTAACTTTAGTCGTCATAAAATGACATCCCTACTAAATTGTCTATGGGTTCTCAAATTTCCTTAGCAACGGACAGCTGTTTAGTCTGACATTTCTAAATTAATATAGTCTGTCTCTTTTCGTTTGTTTGGCACAGAAATAGAGAGACTGAACCAAAATTTAATCTTAGACAGGGCGCATTGGAATTGAACCCAGTGTCAACATTTAGAACTAAAAATTATTTCGTCGTCTTAATTTATTCGTTCCATTAGGTAAGTACTGATAGGTTCAAACTAATACATTTACATCCTCCATCATCCCTTATTTTATCCTCATGGGGGTTGAATTTATCAAAATCCTATTTAAGCGGACGTTTTCATCATAGTTGCTCCAATCATTAATTTTAGTTCAATCAGTCGAAAATCTAAGAGAAGATTTATACAAACTTTCATCCCCTATTTTATCCCCTTAGGGGAGGAATTATCAAAATCCTTTCTTAGGGGATGCCTACGTCATAGTAGCTTTATGCATGCAAAGTCTCAGCCCGATCGGTTTAAAATTGTCAAAGTTTCATACAAACTTTCATCCCCTATTTTATCCCCTTGGGGGCAGAACCGATCAGAATCCTTTCTTAGCGGATGCCTGCGTCATAAGATCTACCTGTATGCCAAATTTCAGCCCGATCCTTCTAGTGGTTTGGGCTGTGCGTTGATAGATCACTATGTAAGTCAGTCAGTCACCTTTGAGTTGTATTTATTATATATTATTTAGATTCAAAAACTCTTTAGCACTTGTTTTGGTTTAAACTACCAACTTACTATTATAATAATCATAAATTTGCGTGATATAGCAAAAACATGTTTATATTTATCCGTCTTTTTGGATAAATACCCGAGTAAAAATGGATATTTATGAGTATTTATCCATTTTGAGTATTTATCCGGATAAAAACCCATCACTAATAATGAATCGACCCATAACGAGTCAAAATTCAAATCTCTAGAAATTATGATTCTGGTTTTTTACAGGTTTTGATATGGATATTATCTTACTTTTAGATCTATCTGTCAAAATCGAAAAAAAGAACTTCTTCGAAAAATCACCAATAAAAATGGTCAGGAAGAGGGACAGTTAAATGCAAAAGTGCAGTTAGGCGATAACACTAGCCATTTCTAGGTTGAACAAACGGATCGAACTGTAAACATCAGCCGTGATTTATGAGCTCGTAATGGCCACTACACATAATACCGCTATGTAGATATGTATTATGTGTGCACATTAGATCTTTACAAACTGAAAATCTGGCAAAACAGGACCTATAGACCTATTAGTTTCATTTTAAGTGCTAATAATTAAAAAAAAATGAACCATAAAACAGATGATCGGTCAGGTAGTTCGTCCAAGGTTAGGTCCTATGAGAAACACATTTTCGCACTTTTAATGGTTCATCTTGTTGTTGTTTCCATGTTCACGTTTTTTACATGATCCCAATTTAAATGTTGATTTTCCTTTAGTTACTGTTATGTATCACGATCTTTAGATAGATTATCTACACATGTAGACAAAACCTAAAGTATAAATTCTGTTCATAAAACTTTCTTAAACATAAAAATCAAATTTTATTCGAACAATTTGGTTAAAATATCTCATGTAGACAGACTTTATGAGCCATTATACAAATCTATACTGATACATTTTAAAAGCATGACTAAATTGTATGTCAAGGCTAGAAGCTAGAACTTGTTGCTTTGCGAAGATATAGACGATAATAGACCTTACGTTACTCAAAATCAAGAGTGAAAGTAATAAGTGTAATTTATTTGGTCTAAACAATAAATAAACAGTTGTTTGGTAAATAAATATAAATACGCATTTTTTCACTTATTTTTACTACTTTAACAATTTAGTTACAATTCCAGTTGAATGCCGATTTGCCGAGGTTTTAAATCTATTTTCATACTTTTTGATAATAGCAACATTATTAATAAATAACTTTCATTTCGGGCATAAAACACCCATTGAAAATAACAAAGAAATTACCAAAATTATCATAACTAACTATGTAGGTTAAAAATTGATATAAATACAAATTAAAATTTAATTCTCATACCTAATAACTTCCACAGACAACTTAACTAATACCTTACTTAAACACTGATTTAAATATTCATGAAAACAGTTTGATCTCCGAAAAGTTACTCCATTCTTTAAAAACGCGTAATTGCTATTAAATTTATACTCCACGGCGGAATCCATACTAATATTATAAATGCGAAAGTGTGTCTGTCTGTCTGTTACTTCTTGACGCTTAAACCACTAAAACCGATTGAGATGAAATTTGGTGTGGAGACAGTTCGAGACCCTGGAAAGGACATAGGCTACATTTTGTCGCTATATAAAAACATTAAGGGGGTGAAATGGGGGATAAAAGTTTATATGGAAAATCGAACTCTTGCGGGGGCGGGCGAAGGCGCGGGGAGCCACAGGTTCATTATAATTTAAACAGAAGAAAGAAGGCATTAACAACTAATTAAATGTTACATAGCCAGCTCTAACAAGAAGAAAAATTACTGAATAAATCACAGCGTAAAGTACCCATTTACGCATATATACAGGGTGTCCGGGTTTCGGAAAAAAATGTAACAATTGTTTTTCAAAAAAAAATCAGAAAAATGCATTTTTGTGTTCCGTTTTGTAATAGGTTCGTTTAGCAGTTCTCCTCGTTTTCGCTTGAGCAAATGTCGATATCCCATATAAATTTTCTTCCCCCAAACAAAATCTATATCAGTTTAGCGGTTTAAGCGTCAAGAGGTGGCAGACAGAATGACACACTATCGTATTTATAAAATTAGTATGCGTTTTTTATCAAACTCAATTACGTATCAACCCCTTGCTTAGTTTCCCTCATCCTTAAACTATAAAATTATTTTCCTAATATCTACTGCTATGCCAGTCTTTACCTAACGCCTGACTGAGCGATGGAAAACAGAATCTGAGTTATAAACGGAGTTTTCAGTTTCAATAAACTTTCAGGCCACCTAAATAGCATTTAATGTTTCATGGTATGGTGATGATGAATTATCATTCGCCCCCCCTATTATGATATAGGACGGTTGAGAAAATGAACAAAGATGTCTAAAATGGAGAAAAAGAAACTATTTACAATGCAAATTCACGCGTTTTATTTTTAAAACAACGCGTAACGGTGATAAGAACACGAATAATCGTGTTCTAATTAACATGAATCCTGCCCTTATTCAAAATAAACAAAAGTAATATTACGTCGACGCATACTTCAAGCCTTTAGATTTTGCTCCTGAAATAATACCATTTCTCGTATTTCCTATACAATTTCTCCTAATTGGTTTCTTTTGTTGTCTGAACAATTCATGTACGGACAAAGTATTATGAAAAGCTGCTGCCGGCAGTTATAGTCAATTATTAGAATACTAGAGTTATCTAACAGATACTAGTCTAAGCAAAGGCATTATTTGAATTAGAATTAATGAGCATTACATGCACTTTGTTATCAAACGATTTAGACGAGATTAACGAACCAGCTGGATGAAGCTTGGCCTGTGAGTAACTGGACATTATGATAAGAATAAGGTGCTATCTATGAAAATACTGTAGTATAAAAAAAACTAATTTCGGTCGTGTCTGATGCAATAGAGAAGTAGTCGTTTCAAACCGTGGCATGCAAGAGCTTAAATGCTTTGCTTTTTAGGGTTCCGTAGGCCGACAAGGAACCCTTAAGATCGTTCAGTCCGTCCGTCCTAGTCTGTCACAGCAGAATATCTTCTACGTTTATGGACTGATTTGCATGTAACTTGGTTCGAGGATACTTCACATATAGATCTCATTTTTAAAATACAAAAAAATTAAATTACCCCTATATAATAAAATTATTTTTTTGAGTGCACCCCCTTGTGTGGGGTATCGTTGAAAAGGACTATGAAAATAAGAAAACACTTTTTTATCAGCTTTACCAATTGCGAGATATAACCCGCCAAAGTCGTTTACACGGTGTCCACCCCCCCCCCCCCTGTAATTTCTAAAGTCTTGGACCTATAAACTTCAAATCACTCACGTAAAGAAACAGGCGCGGAAACTCTTATTTAAAATTGTTTCGAGTATCCTGTGATGAATACTTTTGAAATTATAAATAAAATAAAAATATATACTTTTTTTGCCTATACTGTCTAATGTTTTAAGTTAATGGTACGGAACCCTTCGCGCGAGTCCGACTTGCACAAAAATATTAAGGGCCTCGACTCGATCTGCTTTAAAGCACTATTATGACCGATTAAGAAGTTAATTTTTTTTTAAGATTATCGAAAAATTTTTGACATTTAGAACTCACCCAATTTGAGTTTTTCCAGCTGCTCAACTGGAACGTCCTGAAACAAACAAACGGTGAAATCAAAACCCGTCAACAATATAAATATACCTTTCAATTCATATTTGTAGTGCAGATAAGATATATGTGGTGTCATGAACATGTGGTATCAGTATAATATCAATTCTCTATTTGCTACTTTGTATATTTGTACTTTTTATAGCTTTTCCCAGTAGGTAAATAACTAGCACCACAAACCAAATGGTTAAAGAAATAGACAAAAGTAGTTACATATTTTTAGTCGATTATTCATAAAAATATCAATTTTGTTTTTTATGTTAATATTTCATACAGTGTGTCCAGGTTTCGACTGGTGATAATTAATAGCATCAATTCATCAAATGTTATAGAAAAGGAAAAAAAATAACTGAATTCTTATATTACGACAATTCACCACCAAGATCAGCTAAAACGCAATGCCTAAGTTGAATCTACACTTCAAATAGGTACATAAATTGCCTTTATCTATATAATTTGTCAGGGGTTTACTGTACAAACTTTAGACGCAAATGTTACACTTAATTTATCAACAAGAAAAATCGAAGCTCTATAATTCACGAAACATGGTAACTCTTTGCTCCCCAAAGATCTCCACGCAATGGACGTGTCAGCTCAGTTAAAAAATTCCAAAAATCTCAACCTGCTTTTCGAGCTAAGCGAAAATTTACATAAATAGCTGAAATAAACGGATTATTCTCGTCGCTTTCTCTCTACAGAGTAATAAAACGGTATTTGCATACTGTCACCGGAAAACTGCTCCATTTGGGGACAAAATATTGTGTTGCTACATACCGAGTTTTAGAAAATATCAAGTCCTAGCTGTTGCCCGCGACTTTATTCGCGTAATTCCCCACCCTCTTTTCTCCCCCTTAGAGGTCGAATTTTCAAAAAATGCTGAAACACGTCAATCTTTTTTATCTAAACTTAATAGCTAAATACAATATTTATCGATTGAGCTGACGAAGTTTCATACAAACTTACTTTCCATTATTTTTTACAAAATCAAGGAAAGAAAATATTATATCTTCTTAGATATAATTACGTAGGGTGAACTGCACAGCTATGAAAAACTTTAGGCCGAACGGAGAATAAACCAACCTTTCAGGTTTTGTTTGTGGCTATAACAAAACCATCATTACCTACTCCGCCATTTTTTTGATTCCTCAAACAATAAAAAAAGTTTTTTTTAGAAAGTATGTTTGTTTAGCATACATACCTATCTTTTTTTTACCATCTTATAACGCAAAATTAAAAATATATTTTTCCCAACTTTATGTACCATAGCCATAACGGGAGACTTTTCTATGCCATAATAGGATCATCTTCAAAATTACCTTACAAAATTGTACAACTCTTGGAATTATAGGTAACTAGTGGTTCCTCGCGACTTCGCCCGCAAGATTTGGATTTTCCATAAAAATTTTCATCCCCCATTTCACCCCCTTAATGATTTTATATCGCGACAAAATGTCCTTTCCAGGGTCTCGAACTGTCTCCATTCCAAATTTCATCTCAATTGGTTCAGTGGTTTAAGCGTCAAGAGGTAACAGACAGACACACTTTTGCATTTATAATATTAGTATGGATGTTATATATTATTATGTGTTTACAAAATGTGAAGAAACTTGTTTTTAAGATAATAACTACATTTCGATTTAGTCCTCAATCTTTCAAGAATTGGGGTTATAACCAGTTTTCTCCTTTACCGTAAAAGTTGTCTGAAAGACATCGCTTCCAGCGATAATACCGCCTGAATTTGCTAAATTGTATGCAGGTATGTTGTAATGTGTTTTTCTGGTTGCAATTAAGAATATATCTGGTCTTAAGAAAATTCTTGTAAATAATTGTGTGTGGTGTGCATTTAAACAAAACCAAAAAAACTAAAAAAAATAAAGTTAATATAAATTAAAAGTCTTACCAATTTTCCCTCCAATCTGTCATCGAGACCTGGAACAATGAACATAATTATTATTGCAAAACGAACCAACTATCAAAATATAGGTACCTAAAAGTGGGACAAATGTTTGTGTGATGAGCACGAGCATTTTGTACCCGAGTCTTGAATGTTTTTAAAAGTATGTTATGTTATAGTCCATAAGTCATCGTAGTCACCATAGCACAAGCTCACACTTTTTTTGGGACGAGGTAATAGGCGTGTTTGTTCAAACGATTTATTATTATTACACACACCTGAGTAGTCGCGCGTAAGTATCTTTTTATTCTTATTTCATTGTTTTTATGAAATAAGTGGTTTAACTTCAGATCTTTTAATATAACCTATATTAACCTACCTACCTACTCGTAGTGTGAATACCTATTCACACTACGAGTAGGTTATAAACAAGCCATTAGGTACAGTGGCAGGCACAGCAGCTACCTATTTTTGATGCAAAATCGCCTTTACCTACGACTCCATAAAATGCCGCAGAGTAAAGCTTGATTTGCTATCATCTGAACCTACGAGACACACACACAATCGCGCGTAAGAAGACGTGTATTATATATGTATTTCAAGGAACTGACAACATCTTCAAGATACTTATCATACGACACTTGATATCTTTGAGAGGAAAAATAGGCCAAATCTATACATATAATAAAAATGTTTCATGTCGAACTCGAACAAAATTAACCTTAGTTCAAATCTTTAGTACTTATACAAAAATGTAGTTTTTGTCTTTTATGTAAGTATGTACCTACTTACCTATACAGGGTGTCCCAAAACTCAGCGTTAAGCGGAAGTGACGCGATTTTATTGCTCAAACACAACAACTTTTTGTATGGGACCAACATCGAAATCTCAAAAAAAAATTTGGCTTTCCCATACAAAAGTGCCGATCAGCTGAGTCCAGTTTGTATGAAGAAGTCAAAAAAAAAAATTGAGATTTCGATGTTAGTCCCATACAAAAAGTTGTTGTGTTTGAACAATAGAATCGCGTCACTTCCGCTTAACGCTGAGTTTTGGGACAACCTGTATATGTGAGTACGACTGTGTTAGAAATAGTATTTTGATAGAAATAATACATCCAGATATACTGCATTACCCCTCAGCGCAATAGGTCAGGTTATAGACAAGAGGTCATCATAAAATAGAAATAAAAAGTTCGTAAAATGTGTTTCTTATTTTCTTTCAGTAAAAGCATACCTAGGCAGGTAATAATATATTTTATGAAAAAATTGTAACAGTCTTTCCGAAAACTAGTTTGATAAATTTCAGTAGGTACCTATGGTTTTATGAAGATCGAGGCTGATCGAGATTGTCGCATCAAGCCCAAACCGAGCCCAAGGTATCACGCACCTTAGCAGTCAGAGTCACGGGCATCCGCTTGTTATATTATAAACACCTGTTGTTATATAAGAAAAAAATAACGATGTCCCGTTCTGAAAGGAGCTAGCGTAATACTTTGTGACGCTTTCTCTCGACAAATAAGCTATTTTTTGTATGTAGGTACCTATTGAGCTTATTGTTCTTATTCGCGAAACCGCCAATCGTTGGCTCAGGGTACTAATGTGACTTTAGGATTATATTGGCTTTTTTTTCAAGGTTGTTACAAAACGTAAACTGTGAAAATTCAAGGAAATTCACATTCATGTCTTGGTTTTAGTTTCCAGTCACATCACAACGTCAAGGAGTATCTTTTAGCAAAAACTACTTTCTGAAACCTCGTAATAACCTAAAATAATAAAATACCATATCAGTTTCATTATATCTCCAACCCCCGTAAATTACCCACCTATATGACTTGTTTAATATATGTAAGTACTCATTTGACCTACTAATCACAAACATGCCGATAGAATAACTTTATAGTTGTGATGTCACACCCCATAGCCATGGGAATTCGATTAGCCGCCTACGCAAGGCATTTTACAGGTCCATTGACGACATCAAAGCCTTCGCTAATAACATACGATGATACCGATATTGCGAGTATCGATTTTTCATCGATACCATCTCGAACTTTGTTAACAACACACTATCTTTACTTAATCGATGGTAAAATAATAATGTTTCCGCACAAAAAAGCCTCATTAAATCAGTACTAAATAATAATAATGTCCTCCTAGCCGAATTTCGACTTCAGTGGCCAACCTCAACAGAGATTAGCCGACTGCGCGGGATATATTATAGTGCACAAGTGTGTGCGCAATACACAGGTGCACTCTTTGTTCCTTTACTATCATAATTCGGTGAGATGGCAGTCCGACATGACCGTAGAGAGATCTGGCGCAGGACCAACGGCTTTACGTGCTTTCCGATGCACGGGGGTGTTAAACCACCAAGTTCCTGACTCCAGAGCTGTGTCTGAGTTATTTTACGACAGAAAATCCCAACACTTTCGGCCCGACCCGGGATTCGAACCCGGGACCTCGAGGATAGTACCCAGCGTGCCAGTAGACCATCAAGGCAGACAAAATAAAACAGTACTATTTGTGCTCCGGACTACGATTACTTTATATTGCTACGCGTATCACAATGCTACGAACACAGCTACGACGCTACGAAAGCGCAAGTCAAGGTACACCGTAGCATCTTTTTCAGTTGTAATATGTGTGAGTATGCAACAAAAATGAATAGTTTGATGTGCTGGTACATAAAAACAGACGTCATATTTAAGTTTTACTTGTGCTACGGACTACGATTGCTTTTAACTGCTGCTGCTACAATGCTACGATTTAGACTACGGCCACTACTACGAGTAATCTCTACGTAGCAATCTCTAATCTTAGACTTTGATTTCAAATTTTTATCTGTTTTAACTAATAATAGCGACAACTGAAACTTAATATTAATTATTGCTATTTTGAACGTATTATTTGGGTTTATAAATACTTTTCGAAAAACAATAAATAAAACTATCAAAAACAAATATTTATTATTAATCCTAAAGCACCTTATAAACTTTGGCGAGTGAGTGGCGAGTATTTTGAGCGAAACAAAAGACGTTCTACCTTCATCAACACGCCGCCCACGACGAAACATAAAATCAACATTCCGTGTATATAACGAGAGTATAATGAATCCATCTCGTTTTGTTAAATGTGCTGAATCACGTTCTACGTGCCCGAAAATGTTTAAAAATGTTTGCTGATAATAAATCTCATTGATGACTTCGGTTCCATTCATTCAAACAAAAAAAAACTCCTGTCTTTTATTATTAGCGGGATATATTATTGAATTAAAGCTTATCATTGTAAAATGACATCTTAAATTCGTTCAATGGCTACTTACAATGTGAAAGAGTAAATTCTACTCGTAACATTACAAACTCTACTTTATTTAAATTTTATGTGTGCTTTTTTTTAATGTGTAATGTTTAAAATAAAATATTTTTCTTTCTTTCTTTCTTTATCTATTCTTACAAAACTTTTGCGTTTATTTTAATATAATACATACCTAGTACTGACGAAGGGTCATCAAGCCGACCCCTATCGGCTTACCTTTGAATTCCAGTGTCAGATAAAACACTAATTTTATTGAAATTCTTTTTCGCATTTATTAAAAAAAATCCTTTTGAAATTTTATTTAACGGCTTACCTGAAGGTAACCTAAAGGGTGTAGGTACCCTTCGCTAAGTTACTTAAGCTTACTCTACCAGTAGGATAAGACAGATCTATAAAATTTTTAGAAACTTCATCATCAAGCGCGATTGTGTACAATTTGAGCGTAGGAGTTTTTTTGTTAATCGGCAGACATTTGACCGCAATCTCTCCTAATGTTTAGAGTCGATGCGCCGGAGGATGGATCATGTCTGGGTAACAGTTCATTACATAAGATTAACGTACACGATACGGACGTTATGCCACCAACTGCTTCTAACACAACTGCTGTTTAATAAAGCTCCACAACAAACTACGGAACGATTATGAGTATAAAAAGACTGTGCTATGATGCACGAGGTATTATGTTTCGTCGTAAAATGGGTGAGCCACCTGTCTTGATAATGGATACTTACATGAATTGCTCATTTATTAAAAAAAAAAAACAACCATATGCTAGCCGGACCCGCGCACTGAGAGTTCCTTACTAACTTGCAAAGACCTGCATCTTGCTTTTCATGGTCCATGGTCATGGTTATAAAATCCTCTTGACATATTCAAGAGGATTTTTATAAAAAATAATCGCAACCGTTTATCATATATTTTGATTCCTTTGATTAAACGGTTGACAGAAAGACAACGAAGTGATTCTATAAGGATCCCTTTACAATCAAAGTTTATAGTTTTCCGTTCAAAGTTCGGAACCCTAAAACTTATTACCTTATAACTTAGACCATTTCCTGAATAATGAGGGATAAATGCGTCAGGTAAATAAAACGAAGCTGAGAAATTATTATCCTTTTATTAAATTTATTTACCGCCTCGCCCCGGTAACAGCTCTTCACAAACAAAGAGAAATTAAATTACCAGTCTATTTCTGTATCCTTGTTGTGCCAAAAATACGTAACAATAGCCCAGACATTTGAGGTTGTTTGACAAGCTTAGTTGCTGATTTTTATTAACTGCGAGCTGTTACCACCGTCTGCCCTTCTGTCAAACATCCAATATTCTGTGTTACGCCCCCATAAATAGATTATCCACGCGAAACATGATAAAAGACGCCCACACAACAGATTGTGGTGAATATTATTTCTAAGACCACACGTTTTGTCTGTTGATATGAAACTTGCTTGTTAACACTTGTTTGCTTAAAAAAAGTAAACCAAAGCTTTGCTTTAAAACTTTTGGGGTTCATCGTCCGGTTTTAACGATCTTTTAGTACGATAAACTTTCACTGTAGATTGAATAAATTGCTAAACTGTTTTTACACTTAAATATAAATAGGGTACGGCTAGCTTTAAATTAATGACAGATAATTAGGTGACAAGACATAGTAAAGACAAACATTTGACGACCGTCTTGATGTAGTGGTTCGAACCCCGGACTACAAAACCAGCGGCTGCGGGTTCGAATCCCGCAAGGGGTAAATGTTTGTTTGATGAGCACGAGCATTTGTACCCAAATCATGGATGTTTATTACCGTATATAAGTAAGTTTATCCGTTATGCTAGTCGCCATAGCACAAGTTTACGCTTCGTTTAGGACTAGGTAATTGGTGTGATTTGTTGGAACAATTTATTATTATTATTTCAAATTAACCGTCTTATAGCAATGTCAAAATCATAGACTGTTCGATATTACTAACAAACTGTAATATAAGTTGGGCTTCGGTCAGTTTTAACAAAAATGGGCACAAAATACTTTTTAGCCGCATGTCGCCAATCCACAAAATAAATCTACCAGAATAGTTTCACTAAAAGGAAAGTGTGATTCTATTTAAGCGAGTGCTTACCGCGGGATAGCCACATGCTCCATATTCAAAGGTCAGTGCAAGGCTGTAACTATTTTGTATTTAGGTCAATTCGCACTATGACCTAAAATTATTTATATCGATTTCAATAGCAAAAAAGAAAATAGATAATTATTTATCTTTTCTGTATATACTTTTGTATTTATTAAAATTGACAGCAAGATACCGTTTCTTTTTGGAAAGGTACCTTTACAAAAAAACCTACAAATCTACCAAGACAACTCGAAATTATCCATCAACAATGTGTTACATTATCTTAAAAGTAAGCAATCACTTTATCTCGATAAAGAAACACACTTGACGCTTCAGACAACTACCTTCTTCAGTTAGTTTAAAACTGTTCAAATTCATTATAATCTGCACCTTCATGAAAATATTGAATAGGCTGTTACTAGTCAGACGTTACCCAACCTCAGTCGCATCATCGCTTACCATTAGAAGAGATTGTAGTCAAATAAATAATTAAATTGTTTCAACAAACACACCAAGTACCTAGCCTTAAACTAACCGTGAGCTTGTGCTTTGGTGACTAGGATAACGGATAGAAATACTTAAATACATATAAACATCCATGACTTAGGTAAATGCCTGCCTATTAATTAAAAAAAAAACATTATTCTTCATTGTTTGTTTCATCAAGTCTCCTAATAAACAAATCTCAATACTGCGAAGATCTGTCCTTCGTTCACAATGCCAAAGCAATTAATATACATTGATCATCGGCCCTTAAATTGGCTCAAAACTGACATTGAGGGTGCATCGTGATCTGTTGCTAACGAGGTCACGGAACTTCTCATTGGATTAAAGGTTGTTGTTTATTAGTCTACTAGATGAAATGTAGCGATACACAAAATTATAAATTAATATAGACCGTGTTTGTTTCGACGAACTTAATGATTAATAGTGTTTAATATAACACTATACAAATTAAGGAAACCCGTGTTTTGTTTCGAAAAAAGATATATTAATCGTATTTAGTACTACACGATACGATTTGTAAAAAACCTAAATCATAGACAATTCAGCAAAAAGAGCGGCCGGGAACTAAATCGAATCCAATTTATTTTAACTCCACATCTTCCAATTTCCTAATAAGCTCGAGTAACAGATCGAATAGTGTAGTATATCTTATAATCTCTGCAGGTTGTTAGTGTGAACAGTCTTAAATAAATAAATTTGTTTCAACAAACACACTAATTACCTAGCCCCAAACTAAGCGTAAGCTTGTGCTATGGTGACTAGGATAATGGATAGAAACACTTAAATACAAATAAACATCCATGACTTAGGAACAAATGCTCGTGCTCATCACACAAACATTTGCCCTTTGCGGGATTCGAACCCGCAACCGCTTGGTTTAGAAGTCCGGTGCGCGAACGACTACACCAAGACGGTCGTCAACTGTAGATCTTATCTCCATACACTGTCACCGAGGTAGCAGAATTATTTGTATGGAGCATCAGTTTTTTTTTAAGATTTCGTTTATGGTCCCATAGTAAAAGTTGTAGGTATAATAATAATAATAATAATAAATTGTTTCAACAAACACACCAATCGATGGTCATATTCAGCCCCTTAGAGGAAAAGATTGCTTACACTAACAACCTGTACAGATTCTAAGATGCGAAACAGACTTGACTTGTCATACCAAGCAGAATGCGAATTTAATATTATAAGTAAGTTATTCTTATTGGGAAAAACGCCAACTGTTTTTAAAACAAGTAAACATCGTTTTTGAAACAAAATAAAACACCCGACGGCAAAAATTATAATATATTTGAAATGGCCATTTTACTGGCTTTCATTTCATACCCATATTGCTATGGTAAGGAAAAAATCAATATCCCCTCCCCCCTTTATTTCCATTTGCGGGCGCCATTTTGGAAATGTATATAGCCTATGTCACTGTCACAAATTTGACCAATTCAACGATACCTCATATGTCAAAAACTGTCCAGCCGTTTGGGCTGTAGGTCGTGCCAAAAAATTGTACATACATACATACTCGTACATACATACTCGTACATACATACTCTTAAAAAACATAACCCTCCTTCCGCAGTCGGGTAAATAGGCAGAAGATGAAAATGTGACAGGCTATGAAAATGTTTTGTGACAAAGAACTTGTGCTTTTTGTCATCCCATAACTTATGACACATATTATTTTGCTTTCTACAAAACGAGTGGCCTATAAAAACAATTGGGACACCCATACTAATTGACCAATAAGTTAATATTATCGTTTAAAATGTTGAGTTACTAGAAAAATAATTACGGGTCGTAAAATAGATATCATCTGATTTATTTCAAAACGCGTTCAGAATAGAGGTCGAACTAATACTTAGACTAAAGTTTTACTATCAGTTAATTACTTTCTAAAGTAGTTTGCACCAAACAACTGACTGCAGACTTGATTTGTATGCCAGAGTCACCGTCGTAGTTGATAGGAATAGATGGGTTAAAATTGAATTGCATTTTGTTTTTTCAAGTATTATTTATTTATTTTATGATCCACATTGCAAGAAATTTTGACGTTTTTAAATCCGCAATTACCAAAGTATTACAAACATTTTTTTGGTTGACTATACGATGCCCATGCCCGCCCAAAGGTTTTCGTTGTAAACGAGTGTGTCGTGACGAGACTTACTTCTGCCATGACTTTACTGTGCTGTTATTTGTTTTTGTCCAGTGTTTTGTGCTACATAAACTTTTTTATTCTATTCTATAAAATTAGTATAGATACTTTTGAGTGCAAGTGAAATTATGGAACCGTTTTTAATATGTTTCTCTGCATATACGAGTAGATGCTCCTCGAGAAATATTTTGAACAAAAAAAGATGACAATTCGAAACGTCATTTCGACTGGTCAAACCATGTATACCTACACATATGAAAGTTAGAAGGATCTCGTAATATACCTACAAAAATCTACTTAGCATTTTTGTGGTAAAGCGCTTCTAAAGTAATTTGCTCTCATCCCAATAGATAGGTACCAAGCCATCCAAATACCGATTAATATTTATAGAATAATAAGTCTAGACTTTTCTAAGCGATTTGGAAATCTTCAAGGCGCGTCTCATTAAACGTGCGTCCCAATAGCTTAATATTATCTAGGCGTTTTGCCTATTACAAGAATTTTAATAGCCACAAGGGACTTCTAAAAAAGTTTAAAAAAACTCTTTAAGTTTGTGTTTTTTGGCTCATTAGGACAGACATAGTGTCTTGTTCTTTGGCATATCCCTCCAACAAATACTTAGACGATATGAATGAAATCGCGCAATATTTACAGCGGCTAGTTCTTTTTTCAAAATGTATTAAAAATTTCAGATCATTATAAAAATTAGTGCTGACTATATCTAATGATCATCATATCAGCCTAATGCAGTCCAATGCTGGACATAGGCCTCTCCAAGACTGCGTCAAGTTTCACGGTCATCCGCTTCTCGCATCCAGCCACCACCGGCCACCTTCCTCAGGTCATCGGTCCACCTAGCAGGGGGGCGTCCAACACTACGTTTTCCGAGACGTGGTCTCAATTCGAGAACCTTCCTACTCCAACACCCGTCGATTCTGCGACAGACATGACCAGCCCACTGCCACTTCAGCTTACTGCACCTTTGAACGATATCTATGACATTCGTCTTTTGGCGGATGATCTCGTTTCGGAGTCTATCACTTAGCGAGATCCCCAGCATAGATCGTTTCATAGCTCGCTGAGCGACATGCAGTCGGTGAGCCAGCTTGACTATCAAGTTCCACGTCTATCTCGGCCCCGTAGGTCATGACAGGTAGGACGCACTAGTTATACACCCTGCTCTTCAGGCATTGCGGTAGTGGCGACGAGAAGATGTGACGCAACTTCCCAAATGTTGCCCAACCTAGCTACACCCTTCTGGCAATCTCGCACTCGAAGTTGTCTCTATCCAGTTGCAACACTTGCCCGAGGTAAACGTATTCCTGGACAACTTCGAGCGTCTCGCCGCTGGCTGCTATCGGTTCCGAGACAATATGTTCGTTGAACATGACTTTAGTCTTCTCCAAGTTCATCCGGAGACCAACGCATCGCGAGGCAGAGTCTAGGCTGTGCAGCATTTTTTGCAGATCCCGCGGTAATTCTGCCATTAGTACAATGTCGTCGGCAAAGATATTCGTATAGAGGCCGTTTATATTGATGCCCAATACCTCCCAGTCAAGAGTCTTGAAGACATCCTCCAGTGCATTTGAGAACAGTTTCGGGGAGATAACGTACCCCTGACTCACACCTCTGAGCAGCTGGATGGGCCTTGTCCTGTGACCTTGGACTTGGAAGGACATCGTTGCCATATTATACCGGCCTCTCAGCACCTTCACATACCGCCAGTCGACTTGGCATCGCTGCAAGGATTCCAAAGCAGCTCAGGTTTCGACGGAGTCGAAGGCTTTTTCGTAGTCCACAAAAGCTAGACACAATGGCTGATTATACTCTTCGGACTTCTGTATAACCTGCCAGACTGTGTGGATGTGGTCTACTGTACTGTAGCCTTTACGCAACCCGGCCTGTTCCAGTAGCTGGAAGGCGTCTCATCTTGCGGCGAGGCGATTTGTAAGGACTCTCGAGAACAGCTTGTAGACGTGACTCAGGAGCGCGATTGGCCTGTAATTTTTCAAGAGCGACTTGTCACCTTTCTTGAAAAACAGCGCCACAACGCCCCCACTCCACGCCTCTGGGGCAATATCCAATGATAGTGCATTTAAAAAGAGGTAGATGAGTCATTAGCGCGCGGAAATTGATTGCCTCATATTATGTAATTTGCTAAATTTTGCATTCAAATATGACATTTGACACGTAAAAGAACGTGTGCTTAAATTCGAATCGCCACGCAGTACAAGATAAGAGGTCTACCTCTTTTTTAAATAAATTCAATGTCAGCGACTATATCATACATTTATTAAAGTTTTTAAAAGTACAATATCAGGACCGTGTTGCGTATCAATACACAACAACATCACTCATAAACAGGAGAATATAGTTTCTTGTAAATGCCCTTTAAGATTATGACGAGCGCAACTAATCTCGAACTTCTAACGCTTGCCTAAACTGATCTTATACATATTTACAAAGTCATTAGAAGATCATAAGTCAATTATTGTTTTTAAGTGATAAGCATTCACTATGCAATCTAAATATATTATTGCACTTGAAAAAAAAACCGACCACGCCTCTGGTGGTCGTTTTTTTCAAGTGCAATAATATATTTAGATTGCATAGTGAATGCTTATCACTTAAAAACAATAATTATCTTATTTGCAAGCTTCATCTTTCGATTGTTAAATACTTGCAATAGTATTTCTTTCGAGTGTTGAGGGTATAATCCCAATAACATTGATGAAAGCAACGCGGCATTACAGCGTTAAGAAGCACTTGAAAATTTCGACAGGCTCTGCCAACGCCAGGGTGGCCGAGAGGTTAGGCAATCGCCCGGTATGCGAGGAACGCGGGTTCGTTTCCCGCCTCTGGTGGTCGTTTTTTTTCAAGTGCAATAATATATTTAGATCATAAGTCCTTGGCAGAGAATCTGTTTTGGCACATCAATCAGGCATTTTGTATGTCTCTCACGTATTTGCAGTAAAGATTGCGTTATGAGTAGGAAACAAAGGTCAACAGGGCGCTTCGGTGGTTATTATGATTTAAGTGTGAAATATTTACAACAGAAAATACTACCCCAAGCCAACTAGGCGAATGTCAAATGATAAAAAACGAAGAATACAACTAAAATACCGATGAGAATTAAAAATCAATGTCGTGAAAATAAACTTAGGCATTTCATCGAAACTGTAACAACATTGCTTTTTAATGCATTCGGTATTTTCGTTGTATTTGTTACTAGCTGTTGCCCGCGACTTCGTACGTGTGGACTCGATGATACAAAATATTTTATACTCTTGTCGCCATCCAGCTATCATGATCTCTTAGTCTACCATGTCGTAAGGAGAGGAGAGGAATGAAAAATCAAGGTCAATCGGCACTCTTTTTTTTAGATAGGTTACTATCACCTAGCCATCTTTCTCTGGTAAGAAAATTTCGCATGGCAGTGACACCGACTCCAAAACTAAATTTTGTTGTATATCTTTCTTAGTAAAAGATTATTTTTTACTTTTTAGTTTACTTTATTGAAGGCAGTTTTATTCGTTTGTAAAAAAAATTGTAACTTTAGTTTTAGTGTTCAGAAAAAAGTCAGACTCAAAAAACCTCCCTAACGCAATATATGAATGCGGTTTAGCATTTATTAATTGTGTCCCAAGTCTACTCAAAGGTCGGTTTGTAAATTACTACTATCGAAAAGTTATTATTATTAAAGAAAGAAAGAAAGAAAAAATATTTATTTATGTATTAGGAGCCTGTCGTGTCCTACTGCAGGGCAAAGGTCTCCCTACCCTTTCTCCTATAACGTAAAGTAAGTAAGACTATTCTTATACTCGTAGTTCAATTTCCGTTAGTTAGTGATAAGTAGTTTAAAAAATAGTGCCCATTGACTTTGATCTTTCATTAATAATACAGTAATTCAACAAAACTTTGACAAACTGTTTGTGGTGAAAGTATCCACGAACTACTTAGCGTTAAGGTCAGCACCATCAAATTATGACTTCTGAATGTAAACGCTTAAATACCTTAATTAATGCTGATAGCATATATGATATACATGCCTAAAAAATCTGAGGATTAAAGAATCTAAGGATTCTCTCGATTTTTCCAGGTTTCCGTCACCAGGTCGTAACTTGGAGACAGTAGGATTACCTAGGGAGTTTGAAAATCAGTCTAAAGTAATTTACCATATCAATTGCTCCAGACCTTCAATTTGTGTATACCAATAGAAAATGCTCATCACGCTAAACAATGTTTTCTACGGCGCTCTATTCATATGTCTTATAGTTGAAGTGCCTGCTAGATGGACCGATGACCTGAGGGTGGTTGCCGGTGGTGGCTGGATGCGAGAAGCGGAGGAACGTAAAAGTTGGCGCCGTCTTGGAGAGGCCTTTGTCCAGCAGTGGACTGCAATAGGCTGATATGATGATAGTTGAGCTGAGCTGCTAGGCTTCTATATCAGTTGCTCAAGACCTTCAATTAGTGTACGTCAATAGAAAGTGCTCATCACGCGGAACAATGTCCCCTAAGGCACTCTATTCATATCTCTTATAGATGAGCTGAGCTGCTAAGGTTCTATATCAGTTGCTCAAGACCTTCAATTTGTGTTCGTCAATAGAAAGTGCTCATCACGCTGCACAATGTTGCCTAGGGCGCTCTATTCATATTTCTTATAGTTGAGCTGAGCTGCTAGGGTTCCATATCAGTTGCTCCAGACCTTCAATTTGTGTACGTCAGTAGAAAATGCTCATCACGCTAAATATTGTTTCTTAAGGCGCTGCTTTCATATCTCTCTTAGTTTAAGTGTACTGCTAAAGTTCCACGTCAGGTACTCTGATCTTCAAAATAATTTATAGCCTAGTATTTGCCCAAACTCAATAGCTACACAATAAAAAAAAGTTTCATTCAAATCCGTTCAGTAGTTCCGGAGATTAGCGTGTACAAACAGACAAACAGACAAAAAAATTAAAAGTTGTAGATTCCTATTCTGCTACTATTTTAACATCACCCTCAATAAGTTTTTGGTAAAAATACTCAATGTACAGACGAATCGGTTTTACAGTTTTATTATATGTATAGATTTGACATAATACGAATGACAGAAACTCATATTAGGTACCAACTTAGAAGATTTGCGGAAAAAAACAATATTTATTTGTGGGCTAACGGAAAAAATTGGTTGTGATCAAGTTTTCCCCCTTCGAGCACAATTGACTGCTGGTAAAAATATTTTTCAGGAAAACAAGATAATAATTTCAAGTTCCTGCTGAGGTAATTTGTTTCTAAAATTAGAGCTTTGAGGAACGTCGAAATATATTTCTAAAATATATTTCAAGTTAAATATTGGTTTGGCTTATAAACAAGGCAAACGGACCGAACAAATACGTTCAAATACCTCGGCCCACCACAAAGCCATGAATAACAGAATTACAAAGGTACTTTACCATATCGGTTTGAATTAATTTTCTATTAAGCCTCAATTAACTTGGTCTGCCAGAAATGAAATGGTACTTACCTACCGAGTGAAATGGTTTGATATGAAGCTATTTTCGTCCACAAAACGCCAGTAGGTAATAGAATTCCGTCGTTATTAGTATTTAATTTGATCAAAAATTACATAATTATGGTTAAAATTTTAAGTATAAAACTTTTTTAAACGTGACTGACTAGTGTGTGTAGAAAATATTCACAGCTCACCATCGTTCTGTTGGTGCGGGAAACGGCATCAGGCCGCCCGCCTAACTTGAAAGCTATCGCAATTACGATAGCAATTCCAAAGCATTGTCTGTTTCTCATTATTTTAAACTTTTTGAAAGCTTTTACAATTTGAAAGCAATCGAATAAAAAGAGGCGGTATGCCTGTAGGTGACTGCTCTCACTGGTCTCTCTGTAATAATAACCTTACGAGAAGCCGAACTGCGAGAGTAATGGAAGCAAGTTATAAGAGAGATGAAAGACTTTCATCTCAAACACGATCTTCAGTAATAAATAAAGCGGCAGAGATGAAAGGGTATGTGTGCCAATTGTTAGTAGCTGATACGTGACACAAGCATGTTTTTTCCTTACTTTGATAGATAGGTACTACACACTCTTTACTGCACATAACACACAGAAGACATTAGAAAATTGTCATAGCCTGGAGTTCACCAGCACATGTTTAGTTTTAAATCAGCTGGTTTAGTATTATTTGACTTTATACATTAATTCTGTCAAATTAACCGCCGAGGTCTACCGGCTGTTTAAAAATTTATGAACTCCGGTTATAGAGTGATACAATTTAGGCAGTTACCTACTGATACCATCAAAACTTGTATTAATAGACTTGCGTCGAAATCGCGTTTTCGTATTAAAGTCGATACCTTATTTCAGTATAAAAATAAACAGTTCTTTTTTGTATTTAATATGGTTATTGATGAAAGTTGTTGTAAACTCGCTTTTAAATATGTTCACAGAACATTAAAACTTCGCAACATAACAAATTGTATATTTCTAATTTATATTCAGAAATAATATTTAAACATTCCCTATCGGCTCGTCAGTCTCATAGAACTAGCTAATGAATATTGCACCTCTAACTTCATCAATTGGGAATAGGTTAATCTATTTTCGCTCAAAGGACATTCGTTAATCGATATTCGTTAGAAGATAATGTAGTGTAAAGAATCTATTACGGGATTCCTACCATGTGATACATATATAACCTTTTAATTTGTGAGATAGGTTGTTTTCGTTGTGAATGTTAGTGACGACTATGAAAGTTTAAAACAATGTTAAGTAAAGATTTTTTTTCAGCTACGAAAATAACGTGTGGCAAAATAGCAACATATTTAATTATCTTTTGAAAGTAAATATGATATTTTATAAACTACAACAAAGGCACTGAATAGGTCACCTTAAGCAAATTTTGACCGAAACTTGTCTGTTCTTATCTAAAGCTAGTTATTAGAGAGATATTTGTAAAATATATTTAATATATTTTCTTCCCTAATATCGCCACTAAATATATTTTCTTCTTTTTATGTATCACGAAATTATTGAAATGAAGGTTAGCTATCTGTAAATAACATCAACAGCTCCATTAGAATACTGTTCTCTTGCTAAAGCGAAAGTTACGTTAAAAAGTTATTTTCTATTACGTCAAGGCTCGAACTACGTGACCGGAATTCAATGAGCGCTCCGAGACACGAATATTTGGCCTTATCTTTAAAGAAATAAGAGTTCGAATGTTCTATTTTTGATTTTGTTATATGGGGTCCAACTCTGTAAGGGTTTCTTGCTATACATAGTAATTCGGCACTAGTCGGTCGGTAGTATTTGTTGATTAACAAAGCCGACCCGGAGCAATTACTGCACTTGTTCGGCTTTATACGGCTCATGCTGATGCTGACAGGGTAGTTCAATCGGGTTGACATATCCTTAGCTTTGCCGATTGATGCATCGATAGACTATTTTATTCAATAAAAGAAAATAAACACAAAGACATGCATGAAATAAAAATTAATAAACTTAAAACCTACTTAATCAAAAATAAATCCATGTCCTTGAGGCAAGGAGGCGAGAATGCTGGCTGCGTTACCGCGTTGGATAGCTATACTTATCCTTTGAGCGAGGAACGAGCCAGCTTTACTATTTGCTAAAACAGAATTTAATTTAGGTGCAATTTTTCCAAAAAGTAATTTAGCGGATGGTCCCCACGGTCCAAAAGTTTCAACGCCAAACGGCGCAAACACATAATCACTGGCAAGTGATGCATACTTGCGTCGCTTGGCGTTTTCAGCTAACTCCGCCGCCGCTCCAGCTTTAAGCGCTGATTCCCTGAGATGAGATGGGGCCAAAGTATCGACGCAAGTTGCGTCCCACACTAAGGCCCGACCCCGCTCCCAGGGAATGAGCGTGAGGCCATCGGGTCTCTTGCCATAATCACGGACCAAACCACGTGGTTCCAACGTGGAAGGAACATTGATGCTGGCAAGAGCTCTCCTAATGGTGTCATTAAGAGTAGCGTGGCGGGCGAGACGCCCAGCACTTTGATGGCAACAAAGACAGTGGAGACCATATTTGTCGACCTCCTTGCCACAGGGACACGTAAAAACTTCACAAATAGGAGTACCAAGGCGCAGACCCACACACACCCGGAATGACTCACTATCAAAAAGGGTGCCCAGATTTTTTGATGGTAAAGCATGAAGCCAGTGGCCTGAATCTTTGCAGGAAACTGCCAAGAGCCTTGCACGATTATAATCACTGACAGAATTTTGAAGTAAAGAATTGAAGGTCTCTCTCGCAAGAGGGACATCCCAGAGTTTTGTTGATGACGTTCCTTTGGGATGTCTACACTAGGACAGAGACCTTGCCAAAACTCCTCCATCTCTCTTACCTCAGAGAGCTGGCGAGAATGTTTAAAGATTTTTCCTGCTAAAACGGAAGTGCTATGGAGAGAGGAGAGAAAGGCGCGAAGGGCAACACTAGAAATTTGGCGAATTCCGACACCACCGAAACGAATAGGAAGCGAAGCCTGAAACCAAGAATCATTGTCAAATTGCAAATTTAGATTTTTTTCCAAACAATTTCTAAGGGTGGTATCAAAAAGTTTTAAATAATCCGTTTTTTTCCAGATTGGACTAGCACAAAGGTAATAAGTAAATTTAGGCACAAAAAGACAAGATTTCAGGATTGTATAAGCAATGTGAGAATTTAGACGTTCCAATCTGGGGGCTAAAAGGGTGAAATTATTCATTTTTTTGTCAAGAAAAGGTTCGATGCCAGTATCCAGAAGAGGGGCACCTAGAAGGCAAAGCGACTCAGAATTTAGAATTTAGATGTTTGGAGCAAGGGAGTTAAATTTATCAATGATATCCTTACGGGAACCAGAGGGAATATGGTCGTTAATAAATAGTTCACATTTCGAAAGGTTGAATTCAAGGCCTATTTTCTTGAAGCTCTCTATAATCCGAACGAGGTCCTGAAAAACAGTATCTGCTTTGCCACCGAGTGAGCCATCATCGAGATACCAGGCATTAAATTTAGAATTTAAGGATGAAATGACAGGGTGGATGCCTAAACTAAAAAGGGCTGGACCTAAAGGATCACCTTGCTGAACGCCGACTGCAGATATAACAGAATGTTCATTGTAAAATAAATTTGATGGCCTATTGTAACATTGAAATACAAAAGGATATATCTGAGACGAATGAGCTTGAACTTCATTCAGCATGGCAATCCTATCAAGGGAGTTGAAAGCATTCTTCACGTCAACTTTTAAAAAAACGTCAGATTCGTCATCATAGGCGAGAAAATTTCGAGCGGAATGAACTACAGCTTCGCAACCTCCTCTACTGCCAAAACCAAGTTGAACGGGTTGAAAAATTTCCTTCAAGGGTGAAAATAGTTCCCGACAGGCTAATTTGGCTGCAAGACGCCGAAAGGTGGATCCGATAGCAATCGGACGAATGCTACCATCTTTCTTTCGAAAGGCACAAAGTCTTGCGCCAAATAAAAACGGGAGGAAACTTTCAACAACTCTGCCGGATAAGAGGAGGTTACAAAGCTTAGTAATATTCGAAAGTAAATTTCTTCCGGCGTCAGCAGCGGAAGCACTAACCAAATCCTTAAGTGTTGGGGAATGATGCCGTCGATGCCACCGGCAGAACCAGCCGGAAATGACATTATGGCAGCAATCGTGTCGCCGTGATCGAGAATCTGAAAGGAATTAAAATTTTGAGGAGGAGGAACAGGGGAAGAAGGAGAATCTGGACGTGAGGGATGCTTACAACGAAGGCTCTCAAGAGTTTCCTGATTAGGGGGAGCGAGCGTGTCGTCGGAGAACAAAATACGGGCTGCGTTCTTCAGGTCGCCTTCCATTACTTTATTTTCAACTGATCGAAAAATATTCGATTTAGAAGAAACCAGAAAAGATGAACGGGATGAAAGAGATGGATTGCGTGGTATTGAGGCATTATCTAAGAGTGCACGGGTTAAAGATTTATTGATGCATTGTATATGTGCGGCAAAAGCGGCGTTTCCCCTGAGCATTCATACATACACGGTGTAATCGGTAAGTGTGCTCAGGCGATTATTCCGTAACTATTGTTATAAAAACACCGTGTATATTCGATTTTACCGCCCCACTCTGTGTCTATTTATGGCCGGCCTGTTTATGTTATAAGTGTAAAAAAACCCACCGAGACGGAATGTCATTAATTTTGTTTAAGAAATAATCCGTCAAAATCCGATAGCACGATAGACAGATTTGCTGAAGGCTTCTGTTTTGTCTCGAACAAATTTTGTCAAAGTAGGCTTGTAAAGATGACAGCGTGCCAAGGTAAACATTGCGGTATCTTAGGCAATTGTAATAGAGATTGTTTTAGAACGAAAATATGTAGTCTGATTTGCTGGCCACAGTACTTATAATTTTTTTCCACGATTTCATAAAACGCTTCAAGGATTCTGCGCGACATTTTGTTATATAATATACTATAAATTCACATCAAAGAACAATTTCTCACACAATCAAACCTTAAGGCTAGATAATGGATTAAAAAAATAGAGTATAAAAATACACAAACTTAACAGCAAGAAGCGCCGACTACAAGATGTGTTAGTTCGGTCCCAACCCAATCTCACTTGAAAAACCACAATGTTCATACGGCACTGTAAAATCAAGCAAGAGCATATAGCTTTGTAAGCCAAAAACAACGTGCCCAAACAGCCAGAAATTCTTTTGCCATTCTTGCGACACATTGCGGAATATTCGAGCCAACACAAAAGCTATTTTACCACACACACAATAGAGTTAAATACACAATGTCGAGCTCGCCGATGTTTGAATAACTTTGTGAGCTGACTTCACTGATCCGCAATAAAATCGCGAAATTATGTTCAAGAACAGTTATATGTTATACACATAAATTTTCGCTACAGAAATTTTAGCTGTGCGGTTTGGGTTTCCCTGTTTTTCGGTTGAATTCCAAACTCAGTACTATATACATGATGAGTACGCAGACTTTTCTATGCATGCGTTTTTGTAACATCCATTTCTGATCCCAAAATTAACACGGACTTATTTGTTCAATCAATTCTGTCAATGTCAATTCAATCCTGTCAAAAAGTTGTAGTACCGTTACACAATTGAATTTAGGTATGTAACTTGTTTGTTTAACTTAATTAACACACTGCCTCGTTGGTCTAGTGGTCGGCTTCTAATATCCAACGATCCCGGTTTCGAAGCCTAAAATTTGTTTTTGGGTTTTTATGTGTTAAAATAATTCAGAAACGTCAACGAGAAGTCAGCATCCTGATGCTTGTGGTGTTAATACTGTCGTGACTCGCTAAGCACGTTAAGCCTTGGGCCCGCGCCTAATCTCTCCAGTTATGTCGGATTGCCGTCTTACCGCACTATGCGAACAAAGAGTGCGTTGGTGATTGCTCATATAATATAACTAGCGGTCCCCCGCGACTTCGTCGGCGTAAATTCGTTAAAAAGGTACAGCGCCATCTATGGCCGATAAACCAAACCAGAGTCACTAAGAGCAGTAGAATCAACTGATGATTTTGATAAATATTAAACTCATGATATCATTTGAATAGTATGTCCGATTTGAATAACTCAAAAAGTTATTTACAGGTATTGATATAACCTTGAATATGATTGAATATGAATTTGTTTATTTGGATAAGGATAAATACCAAGGTACGAATAATGTAACCTACTTTGTACCGTCCTTAATCTTACATAAGTTATAGTGGCGTATCTGTTATAGTTAGACATATGGTATCGCGGATTTTATTGTAGATAATGATGTCCTCTACAAAACTGTAGTACATTGTTTTGCTCCATTGTCAATAGTTTTCGCAGCGTTCGCAATTTAATGATTTCCCTTTCACACCTTCGGTTACATAATCGAAGTTTTTATACGGATCCCTTACTTTTTTGATAATGTAATATATAATTAATAGAATCAGGCGTTACTTTACTGTGTGGCGAAACGCGTCGAGGTTTTTTGCACGTTGGTGTTGGTAACTAACAACTGCATTAGCTGTAGTGCATGCGTATTGAGGGAGGGAGGGCGGTGCATTCTGCATTTGCCTGAACTGGTACTCAACGCGGTTGTGGTTGGTGTGGTTTTGGTGCCTGCGCTAGCGTGTCTTAGCGGAAATTTAAAGCATAATAATTGTATTTTATTTTTCCCATCTAATGTAATATAGCCTATGTCCATCGCAGATAAAACAGGATTCTTATGGTGAAAGAATTTTTCAAATCGATATACTGTGCATACTTTTGGATTGACCGCTGCAGCCGAAAATTTGGTCGCAAAATATTTTAACAACACAGGGGGTGTGCGATATTGACATGTCAAGCTGCCGGTTCGACTACTACCCATGAACAGCTGTATCATTCCGGCTTATTCCTTGATCTCGTATTGCCATGGTCTGTTTTGTCGTCACATGCAAAATCCATTAGCGGCAATGAAGTTCACTGCCACACCCCCCGCTGCGATTCGTAATGCGCTACACGACCCTGCCGCCACTTAGCGTCGATGGGAGGAATCCTCATTCAGAACGTCACTAACCAACTGGAATAACGTAGGTTGGCATTGGGAGACTGTGATAAAAGAGAGGAAAGAGATTTGTCTAATTCTTCATAGTATAAAAATGTCAAAAAAACAACTTAGGAAGTCGGAGCTAATTAAGATTAAGGTGTTCATATGTGTGACCTTGTATGTCTATGCTGGGCACCGATTCTCTTCCACGCTTCTTTTACTTGGCAATAAAAAGTTATTTCCAACTTTTCTTAAGATTTTTTAGAAAAAAAACTATTGGTCATTGGCACATAACAACCGGTAAAACTGATAACCTCTTTTTTAAGTCAGTATATCACCGTGTCTACGCAGACGCCGATGAGGTAAAACTTATGCGTAGAGCGCTGTCTACCCCCTAAATCCGCGGCTGATACAGTGAGCTTTCCCTTACACAACAGGGGCTCTATTTTAAATCACTCGCGTGCAGATTTCTACTGATTTTCGTTCGTCATCTAAAACATAATTGAAAGCACTCTATCGCTCGAAACCGCAAAGAGTTTTCCTACCCACTCGTTACAGAAGGCGAGCTATAGAATGAACGCTAAAATGTAATGTGGAGAATACAAATTATGTCGTATTCGCCAACAATATGTCATGCGAGTGATTCAAAAATAGAGCTCCGGATCGTTTAATTACCAGCTCTCATTCGGGCCGTATCCTTTCAGCCTTTTGAGGGTTACCAGTAATAGGTAGGCCGATTACATGTGAGCGATCACTCCTAGTTGTTTGCATTAGGGCTTACAGATTCCGACTTTATTAAGCGGTTGTAAGCGCCTTGTGTAAGGGGTAAGGGCGTATTTAGTCATGTGGAATTCCCAACGCGCGTGGGATTGACATAATCTGTGATCTGTAGCATCCGCGACAGCGCAGGGACATGTGAAATGTTATTTGATACTATATATTATGATCCTGTGATTAAATATTTTCGATACCTAAAGGTTGTCTGGAGGAGATCGCTCTAAGCGATAACCGCCTAATTTGTAAGCTTACTGTGTACATCGTATTTAGTTTCTATTATGGTCTGCAATAAAAAGTTAATTATCTACCTATCTATTTATATCACAATCACGCGTGCGTGACCAAATCCGCATGACACAAAAAACACCCTAACCGCGGATAGCAAAAACTTTTTTGGAAACGCGAATACTCGTCTCATATAGGTCAGTTACGTAACTACTTACCAAAGGATCAACAGTACAATCAAAATCCGAGTAGGTACGCATATGCGTACTACTCGTATATAGGTATAGTAGATACACAATATCATTCATAAAATGTAGGTAGGTGCACTAACAATTGCAGAAATAGTACAAACACAGCCTAAAAAGCGTAAATAAATAGCAATAGATCTATCATGAATATATAAAACATTATTGCTATCAGTATGAATGAAAGCGCGCCAAGCAGTCTATATTTTTAATGCATTTCTGTTTCTGAAAACAGCACATAAACACAATATTTAATAATATTAATAACACTACTCATGACTCATGACGCGTGAAATATCGGCGTCAGGTAGTTTTATGAAGGAAAAAAGAATTAGCGACTTAAATCCCAGACGTATACTTTAAGGCGGTCCTGCACGAAATTGAGAAAATTAACGTATTTCTAAATCACTTGTACGATGAGATAAATTTGTTAAATACATTAAACAACTTATTTACGTTAGCTAAATCATTGCACATGGTCTTGGTCTTGTTGAAATTTGAAATAAATTATTTATGATATAATAAACATGACTTGTAGCAAAAAAAAAAGCAAAAGCAAATGGATCTAATTTTTAATATTAATAAGTTTGATTCTGTTTGAAGATCGTTTACACTTACTTGACTTGCTTCGCGCTGCACTCCCTTAAGTACGTACTTACGTAAGTGCCTGCCCTAGGACGTATCTTTCAATGGCTAGGTAGGTATATGTACTTGTTAGCCGCCGCTCTGTTTCTGTTACAAAGCCATGAAGCTCGTTTGTAGTGAGGAACCCAGCCATTTTCTCTTTCGAACGTTTGTAGAGCTAATATTAAGATGGTACGGCGATAATGTTAAGATCACTGAAGCGTAAAGTCTGTTCGAAGTATCTCATGTGTAAATAGGAACACTTCACTTGAATAACATAGGTACAAGCTATTATAATAGTAAGTAATTACTTTAGGGCAGATTTTTTTAAAAGTCAGATAAGACATAATAATTATAGCGAATAAAATACAGCATGACCAATTTTAAAATGGAATCACCTTATCTTTGAGACGCTACTGTAATTAAATTACTTTTTTAAATTGGTGGCTCTATAATTAATTATTCGGCCCTTAATTCATCTAAGATTAGGCCCATGATACAATTCAAAATCTGCCCTAACTTAAACGTAAAGATTATATTTAAAAAAAACAGAATCACTTCTCGGAATCAAATAGTCAATATCAACATATAAAATAAATATCTCGATGCGTCCTACAACTAACTTTACCTTGAAAACAGAACACGACCCGAAAGTAACTTCCAATGCTTATCAAAGTTAATTTTAGGTTGTTTACGTCGTACAATGTTTACATGAAGGTAATAAAGATTCATTAGGTAATTCTCTCTTCTTATATCCGAGTCAAGCTATTCACGGAAATGTAGGTACGTGCTGTTGAAAACATGTTCCCAAGGAGAAGAATACATTTAGTTAGTTACTCAGAACATTAGCCCCTTACTAATAATGATTTCGACATTGCTAAATTGCCATATAACATGAATAAATATGAGAAGAATTATTTTAAATTAGTGGTCCCCCGCGACTTCGCCCGCAAGAGTTGGATTTTCCCTATAAATTTTCATCCCCCATTTCACCCCCTTTATGTTTTTAAATCGCAACATAATGTAGTCTGTAACGTAATGTAACGTAATGTCCTTTCCAGGGTCTCGAACTATCTCCATACCAAATTTCATCTCAATCGGTTCAGTAGTTTAAGCGTCAAGAGGTAACAGACGTCTGTCTGTTACAGTCAGACACACTTTCGCATTTATAATACTAGTATCGATGTTTGTCTTCACCATGTCATGTCACTTACTTATCTGTTATAAATTCCAAACAAGCCGTTTCATTTAAATAAGTGTTATAGCAGTTCATTATTAGTATGGGTAGATACCTTATACATCATTAGGTACTAGTTTTCACATTTAGTAGGTATCTTCTTACTTACAGCATAGAGAAAATAAATAAATTAGGATTATAGTTATTATCAACTAACAAGCTTTTAGTTTTATTGACGAAAAATAAACCCAAGCTTTTATTTCTACATCAACTCGGTAATAATTTTCTTATATTAATAAATTGCAGCGCAAGAAACTCAACTTTTTTCATAGTCTGTAAAAGCGTTCATAATCAATATGTTTACATCTGCATTCGATTTGAGACTTTATTGCAATGACATAAAAACTTATTGGTATACATTTCATTGCTTGTGACTGTATTAAGTTGCTCGTAAGCGGTCATTGTGAGCTTGTTGAGTGCTCTCGATAGCTCGGAAAGTTAAGTACTAGACTCCAATACACGTAGATTATCATCACGTCTAAATGCGTATAAAACTTTTTGTAATAACGTGACACGCATAAAACAAACTAACTCGATTTTTATTTCGAACTGTAGGTACTTTGCGGTATTCTGGGGATCAGGATTGCCCAACTTTTTGAGTGTACTGAAATTGACATCAGGGATTCGGGATGGTTCTCCTTTCAAGCTCTTTAGTTAGCTTAAAGGCTAAACCGTGATAAAATAACTGCTGATATAAGATGCTACACATCTCCTACCTAAATTAGATATTGTTTTCCCTTCCACGTACAAAAGCACCATTTTCCTTATAGAAAATGCCCCACAGCAAAGTAACTCTAGAATTTATTTTGTATGCAACCCTAGCTTTCATTACAAAGTACTAGGCACCGATGACACGCCCTGTTCAAACCAGGATTACCGGAACGTGATCCCGGTCAAATCCCGGCCGATGCAAATTCAAATGACGCGATCGAACTATTCGTTAGCAAACAATGAGATGTGCTTAATCCGCACTGGTCAGGACAGGGATCAGAAACTAATGGATTTTGATATTTTATGTGTGAGCCAGTAATGTAAATATTCAGTGAGTCACCAGTTCATTTAGTGGGAAATTATAATAGGTTGTTGATATGAAAAAGTCTCACCGAGCTAAGCTCGTAAATTATAAGATGATCTGACTTTTTGTTCCGGTTATCTTAAGTCTGATTAGTTAGTACTTATTTTTTCCCAACTGCGACAGAAGGAGGGTTATCTTTCTTACTTTCCCACGTCGTAGTTGCAAGATCTATTAAGACCTTAATTTATTATGTTTTTTTATTAGCTAAGCAAGTTCTGTGTGTTGTTTTATTTGTTTTTTTTTTGTAATTTCGTAACCTATTTTCAATACACGCTTCCGTGACATACTTATGCCTAAAATTTGGCTAATTACCTTCCTGAAAAGGAAGAAAATTAATTTCCATACTACCTACTCGGCAATGTTCAATTACACATCAAGTAAACCTGACTCAAAGCACAGAATAAGTACTAGTACTCCGTCTCAAAGTGAGTCATTACATCCCTAGGGACGTAATGTTGTATGAAATTTCATTACGCCCCTAGGGAGGCAAAGTGGTTTGAATTTTGAATAAGAGTTCGTAGGCATGATCACACCAATCACACTAACCCGTCCCGCACCAAAGAGAACATATTTGAAATTTGAACCTGGCAGCCAAGAATTGAAGCATGAATAGAATTTTAAAAAAAGCGCGCGCTTCTAAAAAAATAAATAAATAAAGAAAAAAACCTATGTATTTTAAGAAATTACAAATAATGTTTTCATAAAACTGTCGAGTGACGAAGTTTATGACACCGGAGTCCAGTGGATGTAAAGCTGCTGGTATTGTTAATAGTAATAATTTACTGCCAGAAAAGTCAAAGGATATATACTTATAGACAAAATAAGTTTTTTGTAGTACATATTTTTTTTGCTTCGTAGGAAGTGTGAAAAGCAGAGTATTCTCCTCGGGGATAATTTGACAGGATTCCCATATAAAATATATCAAATAATGTTAAACCGGCTGATTAAAAATTAAACACGTGTTGGTGAACCCAAGGCTTGGCAAATCATAAAAAAATCGCGTTTTCATATCTGTATGTACTTTAGTACCTATATAACACCGCATACACTATCTAGGTGTGTATATATTTTAATTCTGGTTATTCCATTGAAAACTCAATTTAAAAACTAGTTTCAGTTATAGCCGCGACGTTAATATAGTTAAGTGCATTTCAGTAAGCAGTTAACCTGAAAGCTTCCGTGAAAAGTGCTTCAAGGTGGTTCAAAACTTTTATGTAAGTAACTACTAGCTTTATTAGCTCTCAAGAAGGTGGGCGGTAGGTAGTGTACACGCATACAAGTGTATATTTTAAGTATAGTTATAGAGCTGTGTTCAAAATGTTATTATTCATCAATCACTCCAAGTACCTATTCTCACATTAAGTGTTGTTATCTTGTATTGTATATAAGCAGAAGAAGAAGACAAACAGAATGTTTTTTTTCTTTATTTTAGTGTTAATTTACTAGAACGATTATATTAATAATGTTCTAATCGATTTTAGACCACAGAACAGAAAAAGATTTTTTTAGTTCTGTGATTTAGACTACAGAGCGGCCACTTACAACATACTGTTGTCAACTGTGTGGGAGATGTTATAGTGACCGGTAGAGATCAGGCGCAGGACCAACGGCTTGATATGCTTTTCAAGGCGCGAAGATGTAACACCAACAACTTTCTGGCTCCGGACCAGTGTCTGAGCTATTTCAAGACAGAAAAAAACAGAAACATATTTCGACCCGACCCGGAATCCGAACCCGGGACCTCGTAGGTAGTACCGAGCGTCCTGACCACTAGACCAACGAGGCAATCTAGACTGCATTGAGAAACGATTACTGCTTCTATGAACTTGAATTCAGTACCGAACGAACGATTCAGAACCGAACCACTAAAGGTACGAAAAAAAGTTTTTAAGGTCAAGAGGTAAGACGCAGTGCAGCGTTAAGATTAACGAATGCTCTAAGCTCGATATACTTAATCAATCACAATTGTGAGCGTCAGTTTATCTTTATCAACAAGATAAGTGATATAAGTCGTAGTTGCAGTCACGAATATTAAACTAACACAAAAGTAATAGTAAACTAACATAGAAGTTAGAGGCGCTTCATTAAATTCTACAACTACAAAATGTCTGTTTTTGTAAAGTCATAGACTTAAATTGAAATTTCAACTGAAGACGCAATTAAATGCAATCATTCCATTAGATACGAGTATACTCGTATAAAGTTAGTTAGTTGGATAAGAAGTAAGATTATGTAAATTGACGAATTAGGTTTTGTTAAACGTAATATTAGCACGACTAACAAGATTAGATTAGATTAGATTTAATAGATACTTATTTTGTACTACAGATAAATGGTAAATAAATACTGTATAATCTTTAAGTAAGTAGGATAGCATATTAAGCTATACTGCTTTATCTTAGGCAGTCGTAATTATTAAGATAAAACACTATTTCAGCTATTATAACTGTTTAATTAATATATTTGCGATACTACACAATATTGCGCGCGAATCGTAAGTCCGTCCCGATAACAGATTGACAGACGACGTAGGGAGGGGCACACTCAGTCGAGAGAATAGTGCCGTCCACTGCTTGTCAATTTTCTTGCCGCTAACATAATATTGCAACAAAAGTGGGCAGTCTGATAAGCTGTTGTTGATATTAAAAGTACTTACTAGAACCACTTTGACTAGAATATTTTTAACAAACAGGTTTATTAATCCTACACCATACCATACTAAAATCTCAGACCAAATAAAAAATGGTAGACGTAGCCTCGCGTACTAAAGAAGTGAATCCGGCAATAGGAAGCCGGTTTCGAAATAGGAAGCCGACCGCGCGTCATTGCCCTGCCAAACCTTTGACGTAATAGTCGCGCGACTTTTCGTTCACAAAATAATTTAAAACGCCGTCGTGCGTGGTAAAATGTTGCAAAAACAACTCGGTTACTCAAGAAAAATCTCTGGAATCCCTTTTCATAAGTAAGTAATAGATTTCGTTGATAATTTCAATGTTATTCCAAAATGTTTACAATTATGTTTTGAAACATAAGACCTCAACAAGTGCAGTCAGTGTTGCCTATAATCCGTCACAAAAATTTACCCCAAATGTAAGATATTTTTTAGCTGGCTATCATTTGCTTCTATTTACTACGTTATTAATCCAGCTCACCTGCTAGATTCCGAATAATTGACTCTGACTTGTGTGAACTGAGAATTTGGTGACATAGGTGAACTGAACCACATCTTCTTTTCGTGTCCTTTAATTGATCATTCTTCATTGTTTGTCTCTCTTGTCCCACGGTATTCCTTTCCCTACTTCCATTCTTAATATCTTATCCATATTTATAGTAGCTAATCATATAATAGTATAAATAATCATATTTATTTATTATGACAATTTAACCTAACCTGCTCCTATCCCAAACAAAGTTACGTTCCGTTCCTTTCAACTTTTCTTTCCATAATAGTTACCTTAACTTTTGACACTTAGTTGTAGCGAATGCACTAGCCGTGCAAAGAATCGAAAACAAAACAAAAACAAAAAAATATATTATTGAGAACGTACGTACTTTCAATTTACTTTTTCCCAACCATTATCAATTTCATAGGTATTGATTTATTGCAAGTTACTAAGTTCATGAAACTGTTTATTTTCTTAAATAAATAAAATAAATTATCTTTTTATTAAAATTGCAAAATTTATTTGAAACTCCTTATTAATTTTAAATCCAAGTGAGAAAAAAAGCTTTGTACTAGACATATTATTTTCATTCGTTTGTGGGTTAATTATTTTCAGGGTACTGGTATCACTTAACTACTCACGTCACGCACACAGATTTGCACAGTTTGCTTCACTTCATTGTTTGAGCGCACTCCGTCTTCCTTTTTTTATTTGGTCTGAGACTAAAATAAGTATGTTACTTATATTGTTATCCTTTTAGCTGTAGGTTAGATGGCACTTATTTTTATGTAATAAGGCAGGCCATTTCGCCAGCCAGTTACCAGTTAGTGAAACAAAAATTGGTAGTGGCATGTCTCAAGTTTTATAAACTTTTCTGAAGTGTGGTGAAAAGGTGTTAACGTTGTACCTATTATAAAACCTGTAAAGGACTTGTACTCCTTTTGTATGGAGGCTGGTTTTAAACCGACTTCAAAAAAAGAGGAGATTATCAATTCGACTGTATGTTTTTATTTTTTTGTGGCTATGTTACCGCATATCTCAGTTAGCTGTGGACCGATTTGAAAAAAAAATTGTTTACCTAGAGGCTATACCTTCTAGTTGGTCCCATTTTGGCCCAGTCGAGATCTGATGCTGGGATCTTGGTGTAATCGAGGGAAACCCTCAAATTTTGAAGGCACGTATAGTCTCGTCTCTTCCTTCTCGTTACTACTTTATTCCAAATGACGCTGTCGCATTTGAACAGCGCGTTTAGTAGGTCTACCCATGTTTTACCTTACACTAAATTTCAACTAAAAATAGAAAAATAAATTTCTTTAAAAAAAAAACCGACTTCAAAACTGCCTTCAGTGCTAATTAAAACTTAAAATTTTATAAACAAATTTAAACTAAAAAGTACAAAATAATATTTAAAATACCTAACTGTCCTACGAAATTATACAAGAAACCTATTTCCAATTTATTATCTGTTATTTTTTGGAGTCGGTGCCTACCAAGCTAGATATTCTATGTACTCTAAGCAGCCAAGAGATGGTTTAATCCTGTCCTTAGTTGCAAAAAGCATTAGAATTACAATTTCTGGCACCGACTCCAAAAAATAACAGATAATAAATTGGAAATAGGTTTCTTGTATAATTTCGTAGAAAAGTTAGGTATTTTAAATATTATTTTGTACTTTTTAGTTTAAATTTGTTTATAAAATTTTAAGTTTTAATTAGCACTAAAGGCAGTTTTGAAGTCGATTTTTGTTTTTTTTCAAAAGAAATTTATTTATTCCAAGATATCACCAACCACCAATAACCTACATTTATCTTTAGGCTACAAAAATATGAAACACGTAACCATAGAGATCTGAATTTTAAACGCCTCCATTTTTGAGAAATAATGTGTTTTGTCATGAGGCATCATCCATTGATCATTACTTGTATTTCGTGGCTGTATGGCTATGTACCATTGCCTTTCCACTGGTGGATAAATACTACTAGGTACTACCACAGATTATATAATAGGTACTACTGTCAATGGAATGATCATTTTGCTGTCATTTTTTTTCATGCGTTAATTGATATAGGCGAAGGTGCGGCTTATGTACAGACAAAGAGAAAATTTAATTTCAATTTTTCTCTAAATCGGAGGCCTTAAAATATATTAATTATGCAGAAAGGCTAGTTTTTCTTAACTCTTTCATATAATATTTAGTTTATTCTGGTTAGAAATATTGACGAATAAAAAACTATTAATGGACAAGTCCTTTAACTTTACCAGGGTTGTAAGCAGTTAAATAAATTGATTATTTACCTGTAACAAATAAAACAGACTCATTTTTTTATGTGTCATTATCAATTGTTTTTTTTTTGTTTTAACCTGACGTCGAAATAGTTTAGTATGTTTGCCATCTTACACCACACAGTTAGGAGATAATCGTGTATATGTTTTTAAGATCAGTTTGAAACAAACTGTAAACTTTCACCAATTTGTTTCTATATACAGACAGAATGTTAAAAAAGCATTCCAAATTAGATTGCCAGTTTGGTTTGTTATCCGTTTTATTTTTATACTTCTGTATTCATTATAGATCATCACCCTGAAGTTATGTAAATATTTTTTAACGTGTACAATATTTTTATAGTTGTACTACTTATATTTTTTTTATATCATAGTTATTAGAGATGTGTTTATGTTCTATTACATTTATCACCAGCTACAAAACATACGACTTTTATTTGTTGAGTGGCACAAAATTGTCGTAAAGTTCTTGTTTTCCGTCGTACCGTTATGGCTATAACGTTGGCAATAACTTCATAGGAATGCTTTAACATACGCTGTTACACGGTTGTTTACTTGCCTTGCGTACTGTGGAAGACTGTCATGCTCAATAGTTTCTAATAATAATATAAAAGGTAACCCGCCTTTTTTAACAAAACGGATAGACAAATAAAGAACAGAAATAATAAGAGTACAATGTATAGGTACTCCTACAATGTATATTGTAGGTACTCGAAGCTTTTGGGCGGAACAAACACGAATGGCATATTCTAAAATAACAAGAATTTGTATTTTCTATACGAATACGATATATTAAGTAAACTATCAGGAACATAAGTTAACATGGGCACTAAAATGACAGTTAGAGTCGTATATGTCCGCCGGCATATTATTTTACTCCAAAAGTTCAACAAATGTAACTACAAAAGATGCAGACCCCAAGCTCGCATTGAAGAGAACAATAAAACTATGAGCAATGACGTAGTTACTAGTCACGTGCTGTGAACGGTGTCAGTTGCCATCATTACTTACTCAACCCTGTTGCCTTGTTCACCGAGCTCACATGACTACAGAAGGTCACGGTTGTAACCCACATGGCTACATTGCTATTAATAACAGCCTTCAGCTAGCTAACGTGGCATGAGATACCGGGTTGTTACAAATTGATTAATTTTAATAACATGGTCCGTGAACGGTTAGGGCTTGGTTACACCGTGTAATCGTAATGATCATCATTGTTATATTGTTTAAGGATGTTGATGTTGAATTTAGAGTTAACTTATATTCCAGTCTAAAGCTCCCTAACTTTATCTATGAATAACAATCTTCAGAAGCGTAAGTCCCGTATTTTATTTCGCTTAACTTTCGATGTCTAAATATTATTTCTGACTTTTCAAATAGCTGTACTTCAATTTGACGTTGTTTTTAGTTACGAGAGTTCCGCGTTCATGAGAATTGTCATACCTAAATAGAAGAAAAATGCAAGAACTTTTTTCTGCCTATTACAAAAATTAACCCTGGGCGTGGGTGTCGTTCGCATTTTAACTAAGTTAACACGCCGTGACTTCGTTAAGAAATTGTCTGGGACCATTAAAAACCTTTGAGTGACTTCTCAGAAGCCTGAATATTCAAACAAAATTATCGAGTGTGGGCAAATTAGTAGTAGAATTAAAGGTATGATTGAGCTACTATAATATTTCGGGTTCCGTATGAGACTAGAAATATGGGTGGTTTTTAAGTAAGTATATGTGATTATAACTAAGTTTCAGTTTTATTCAATTCTATTTAATACTTTTAGGGACGAAACAGATTCGGTTTTATAATCATTTTACTAACTATAAGGTTATTCATTTATGGTAGTAACTCTTAATTACTTTTACTGGTTATTGGTTTTTATTTGTAGGTTTGTTGAAACAATTATTTATTTACTAGTTTTCGATTTTTTTTGGCTGTTTTATCAATACTTTAAATATTAATTTTCAATTATTTTCAAACACAAACTCTCTAGAAAACTGACATTCGATAGTTTTTTATCCCAAAAATCACCCTTGGGGATGAAAAGTCTCTAGTTGTATTAAGTACTGTAGCACGCCCTTAGGCAATGTTCGTATCACGTTGTACGGGCACGTAAGAACCAATGGATCCCCAAAACAATGTAGCCTGCTGATTGGGCACGTGTTTGAAACGGTCACATAGCCTGTATTTACAGCCAATTAGAGTCCGTTCGTGCGAATTTAAAAGTGACCCTTCAAAGAAAACCCGTTAAAAGTAATAACAGGCAACAGAATTTCTACGGATACAGCTAGGCGGTTCCAGTTTGTCGTTAAAATAATTGAATTCTCGTAACAATATTATATTCAGGGACAAGTTCGCAGAAAATACATTGTAGACACTTTTGCGTTTCTCGTGGATAAGGTTAATAATTAAATTGACGACAACATCTAACTGACAATTATCGAGTTATTGTGATGAATTACCACTGGTAGTGGATTATGTAACTTTGAATGAGATTATTTCAATCAAAGTTTTGTTGCTAAAGTTGGCCATTCACGGCCAGTTACACTAATTAGTCGGTCTGAGGTACGACCAAAATTTTACGTTTCCAATATCGGTAATAAAAATCTAGGCTATAGGCATAAGTACTAAAAAAGTAACTTAACGTTATTATTTTTTTCCACAGTTGCCCATATTTTACCGGTTCTAAGACCTTCTCGCCCATTTTATCCACTAAATTTAAAAAAAACTAAGAGTCCCATTTGCGTGGGGAATTGCCCACGTTCTAGCAGCACTGAATAAAAGTCAGTTTTCAGAATATTTTTATGTTAGCGAGTGGAGTCATTATTTGAACTGACCGTGAATGGCCAGCTTAACAGAGTAACTGAAGTTGTCAAATGTGACATTTTCAAGCGATTTCAATCCTGAATTATCAGCAACAGAGTTACGTAATTAGCCCCCTTGAGCACTGAACCAATTAATGTACGGTCGACAGAATGTCAAGGTTAACACTGTGGTATCTTATGTATTTGTAATTAGGGTAATTTTGCAACAAAACTGTACTGTAGTTTTAATGTTAATGTTAGAAATATTGTCTCAATAAAATATAAGTTTTAATTAAAATTAAATACCAGATACTTGGAAAATTGTCTACCTACCTGGAGAGAGACATTAAATATTTATTTATTTAGATTAAAGGACTTGTTCATTAATGGTTTTTTATTCGTCAATATTTCTAACCAGATCAAACTAAATAATATATGAAAGAGTTGACCAAAACTAGCCTTTCTGCAAAATAATTCTATTTTTTAAGACCTCCGATTTAGAGAAAAATTTAAATTATTTATTATCTTTGTCTGTACATAAACCGCACATTCGCCTACATCAAATAACGCATGAAAAAAAAATTGCATGCAAAATTGACATTCCATTGACAGTAGTACCTATTATATAATCTGTGATAGTACCTAGTAGTATTTATCCACCAGTGGAAAGGCAATGGTACATAGCCATACAGCCAGGAAGTACAAGTAAGTGATCAATGGATGATGTCTGTTACAAAACATATTTTTTTCTCAAAAATGGAGGCGTTTAAAATTCTGATTTCTGTGGTAACTTGTTTTTTGTAGCTTAAAGATAAATATAGGTTGGTGATATCTTGGAATAAAAAACCAGCCTCCATACAAAAAGAGGACAAGTCCTTTGTAACGTAAATGAGTCTGGTTTTCCGGAATTTGACTATTCTATAAGTGGAATACCCATTTATTAAGGGAACTTAGATCTGCGTTAATTAACTTGTAATAGACTTAAATAATTGAATTACGAAGAAATGTTAAGGTACATCAAATTAATGTTTTATTACAATCGTTTTAAACCACAGCTAAATCACTTTACCTACTCTTGATTCAGACGTAACTAACTACTATATTGTATCTACTTTTATGGATCATCTTTACTTGAAGAGACGCTTATACACCTATAGACGTCGTCCATGAAAATCAAAAATATCTCGTTTATATTACATTTCATACACACATTCGGTGTATATACATTGATACACGGTGTATTTGTCGGCGCTCCGGACTTCAATGCGGTCGCAGGTTCGAATCCCGTAAGGGGCAAATGTTTGTCTGGTGTGATGATCACGAGCATTTGTTCCTAAGTCAGGGATGTTTATAAAAAGTATAAGTATGTCTCTGTTATCCTAGTCAGCAAAGAAAAAGCTCACGCTTATTTTGGGGCTGGGTCATTGGAGTGATTGTATTTAATTATCTCTTTATTGTGGTTTTTCTTACGTGAGAATAGCCTTGAGTTGTCTGCTCTTCTCTCCCTCGTCTCTTTAATCATAGCCCTGACATCTCATCTCTCTTTTAAAATTTTCACCTTGGCATATCATCTCTAAATCAATTTAAATTTCCATAGTCCAATTCATTTATCATACTTCTCACCCTAGGACTGCCATGTAAAGAATACTATAATCCTGATCCATCACATACTATCAGTTGTGTCTCCAAAGCCTTCCATCATCCCGAGACCTCTCGGTACAGTCACGACACGTGCAATGAAATGTATACAAATAAGTTTTTGTGCCATTGTAATAAGGCCTCAAATCAAATGCAGATGTATATATTGATGCTCGTGACTGTACATTACCCGCGTACCTTTTCAATCTACAAAAGTGTCGCTATCAAATCTCGGCAACGATAGACTCTTACGTCACCCGATATCATAATACAGGGCAAACACCACTCGGATGGTAAGGCAAATATTTTGAGAGCCGCGTGACGTCTTCCTATTCCTAACACCCTCCATCATAACATCTTTTTATGGTTCTATGTTAACTGGTGTTTCAAACTAAGAATATGCTATTCGTAAGTTATGATAATCGGGAAGCGTACAAGTTACTCGAAAGCTTCTTAAAGAAGTTGTTAGCACAACTCAACACATCGCAGCACATACTCGTAAACCTACTCTGGTCTGTCAGATTTCTGCGACCCTTTAAACCAGAAAATCCCAGAATTTGGGGCCGATCCGAGATTCGAGGCAAGATCTAACCTTACCTATCTAAGTACTAAAAGTATGAATATTACATTCTCTACCTAATACCTATACGTTTTCGACTATGATTATAAATTAAGAGTTTAGTTAGAGTAAGAGTAAAATACCGAAATCAATCATGTTATATACAAAAGAACTTGGTTATCAAGTCGGCAGCACGTCATACTACCACACTTTGACCGCTTCCATTCCCTTCGTAATGATAGCTGTCTTCGTAGTTCAAATGGATAACCTGACGTGCTTCCAGCCAAGTTCCTGTACCTACCTTCCTGTAAACGTGGCTACGTTTAACTTTAAAAAGGTTACGAGGAAGTTTGGAACTTCACTAATTAAATACCACTAAAAGTTTTCTTTGGGGATAACAAATTCTTTAAATGAATAATTAAAACGCGTACTTTCACAAACTTTTCCTTGATTCTTTTCCCGTCGGCTTTTTCATTTAATGATTTTGTATGTCAGTAATTCTTATACTTTCTAAAAATTTCAAGTTATCTCGGAAGGTAGGAGTGGCTACATTTACATCGAATGAAACAAGGCTCTACTCTTAAAGTATAATTAAATTAAAATAAATCCACAATGGCCGCTCGGACGACAAAGCTTAAAGCCACGATAACTAAATAAACAATAAATTGTTTTAACAAACACAGAATTTATTTAGCCCCAAACTAAGAGTGAACTTCTGCTATGGCAACTAGAATAATGGATAGACATAAGTACTTATATACGTTTATAAACATCAATGACTGAAGTACAAATGCTCGTGTTCTTCATCACAGATACATTTGCCCCTTGCGGGGTTTGAACCCGCAACTTTTTGTTTTGCAGTCCGGAGCGCGAGCCACTACACCACAACGCTCGTCAAGGATAATAACATTACCGTGCTTAAATCTGCTATCTTCAAGCGTGTGCAAACGTTATCATTATGAGACCGTCATGTACTAATAACTATCTTACTCGCCGCAAATCTTTTAAATCAAGTGCCGCCAGAGTATATAATGTTTAAATATGTATATTAATTGACTTCACATAGCATGTCATTGATAAAAAAACACGTCAGACAAGGTGCCCGGGACGTGTAACGCCCTCGGGTTCAAAGTTTCTACAAGACTCGCGAATTCATTAAACGAATAAAACTTCGACTAATTTCATTTTCATCGGTAAATATAATCATTCTGATGTTATGATTTTGCTTGATTTTTATTTAGGTTTCTTATTGCTTTAGTCAATTTGCGGTTGGTCAGGCTTAGCTTAGATTTTGTTTTAAAAACCTAAAGTAAATATTTATGCGCGAATTTAGTCCGATACTTTTTCTAATAATTCGTTATTCAGCGTTAGTTACGCAGACATTACATATTCCAAGTTAAAGTTTTGATAAAATCAAAACAAGTACTTACAGGATACCGTAAAAAAATTGAGCATACGGAAAGTTGTATCATACGTCAACTTATCTACTTTAGAGAAAACAAACAAATACGAAGCATATTTGATTTCACCGCCCTATTTACGATTTTTATTTATTCATAATTACACGTGCCGTGCTGCGAATACTAAAATAATTCAGAAGTCAAAAATTATGAATTATTATTTTTTAAAAAGTTCAAAAAAACGAAGATAAATATCTTATTATCTTTTAACTTTTTTTTCGCAAAGCCAATCTATCGTGAAAACGGAAACAAATTCCGTAACCAAATAACACGATACGAATTGAATAGACATCATTCTAGAGACATTTCAGCGATATTTAGTTACGGCCTGAAAGCCTTTTGATACGAGTGTGTCTCAACGAAATCTCTTTGTGGCATCTATGAAACGTTTCCCTTCCAACTTTTAAGGAACTTATCTCTGCCTTTTGTAGGATTGTATAAAAGCTGCTTATTTTAAATGTGGTTCTATTCATAAGTTAACCAATATCGTAGTTTTTTCTTTAAAAATTAATAACTAAAACCTTGTTTTAGTTACTATATCATTACATCAAAATTAATAAATACCTGTCAAAAAAATAGTAAAAGACGACTGAATTTCAAAAGTCTTCTCTCTATTTTTAGACAATAGTTATTGAACGACATTTGAAAGTAGCTTTACGATAATAACAATCATTTTTATGTCACAGTAGAACAATGGACCATTATTTAAACGAATAAAGACAGATTTTTCAATTGTCAGATAAGAAAATACCAATGGAATAATTATTAAATGCCACCTGTTTTAAGTGTCATTCATTAAGAGGTGTCATTTAATGAGATAGTATTTTAAAATTAGTCGTGTTGTATTTTACTTATATTCGACTAAAAATAAATCTGCCCTAAGGCCACAACAACACCTTTATTTTTGCAATAAAGAACTTATGACTGTTTCTATTAGGTAATCCTAATTTAACACCCTTCTTACACTTACCCTGTCATTTATTACTGACATAATAAACTTCACATTGGACTTACTTCAATGTACATTATGTCCCAACTTGCGAGTGGTCATTACTTGATAAATGTTTACCCTAATTTCGACTTTGAGTTTAACGCAGAACGTAGAAATCTGCTTGTTTTCCTGTGATGCTTGGACGACTTCTTCTAATATCATAATTAGGTACATCTAGAGTTACAGGTTGACCGCTCTTACATACGACATGGTACAATAAAGTGATCATGATTGCTGGACGTTAAGACTATAAGTTAGGCTGGACAGATTTTGACATATGAGGTGTCGTTCATAAACATTTAAAAATGACACCCACAAACGAAAACAATGGGGTGGGGGTTTCTTTTTCCTTGCCTTAAGAAGGTGGGTGTCAAATGAAAGCTAGTGAAAAGATCAGTATAAAAATTGCAGTCAGGCGTTTTGTTTTTTCAATAATTATTTTTGCTTTTTCTGTCATCGAGTTGACACAGACAAGGTCACGAGAAACAGCTAATAAAGAATAACACCACCTGTTACGCGAACAGTTTGGGCCAAACAAACCAACCTACTTTCACTCTTATACGTATTTTTCGATATAAAATATTAGTAACAAGATGCAGACAGTTGGCCGGCAATCTGACAGGTTTACGAGGGACGATGATGCGGCCCAAGTCCCGAATACGACGTTTTATGACACCGATTTCGAGGGCTACTATATTTCTTTCTGGGTTTACGGAACAAAGAACACGTATAATAAGCGAGCTACGTGAATACAAATAAATGTGTGGGTTTACGAGTTATATCTGCTCTAAAAGACAGTGAGACGACAAAGTACTTACAAAGATATTGAATCCGAATTTATTTGGGCCTTAGCCCAATGGCTAAGGCCCAAATAAATTCGGATATTTAGCAAGAAAGAAAGAAATACATTAATTAACAAATGTATATAACAATTTAGATGCTATATTGTTGTATTTGAATAATACAGACTACATATTGCATTGAGATTTCCAAGACGCTACAGTATGCTTTCTCATGGAATTAACCGTTTAGAATTAAATTCAATAAGTCCCAGCGTATTGCAGTAATTTCACATAACAATATACAGAGTACCTAGATCTTACAAAAGACATATCTCAGACTTGAACAACCTTAACAGAATACACATTTGTGCAAAATAACCCCTATTACAATTGCATAAGATGCCACACTGTTAACCTTAACGTGCAATCTCCAGTACATGCAAAAATCTCCCATAAATATCTCAGCTGTCCATCATTCAAACGTGACTAAACATAAATGAAACTGAAACAACTTGATATGAGATCTGCGGCACGTGACACCTAAACTTGACCTATAGCTGTGACCTTCTTACAAGTTCGTGCCTTTGAACTACAATACCACTGTAAACTTTTTCAATATACAACACGCGGTGCGCCTCTGAAGTTGTAAATTAAGCGCTTGATATCATTTTTTATGAAAATCGACTAGACCCGAGTTCAACAATTATTAAACAGCCGGTGAACCTCGATTATTTGACATAACTCGCTTACAAAATATGTCAGATGTGATATGCATGTGATGCCAGGCTAAAAATATCTGTTTCAATTGGTAATAATTAGATTTGCTTAGCCGACAATTTAGCCCACAACTTCCTCGACATGCAGGGGCTGTTCTGCATGAACACGTTCATTCAAAAGAAGCCCCATAGGAAGTGGACCTGGCGGAGCCCGGATGGTAAGACGAAGAACGAGATAGACTTCATCTTGACGGACAAAAGACGTATATTTAGGGATGTCTCTGTGATCAGCAGGTTTGACACCGGTAGCGATCACCGACTGGTAAGAGGCATCCTAAATATCAATTTTAAGGTCGAAAGAAGTCGGATGGTCAAATCCGTTCTTCGTCCGACTGTGCTCCAAACCGAAATTGGCACCGAAAAGTTCCAGCTGGAACTTCACAATCGCTTCGCAGAACTAGCAACCACGGCGAGCGTTGACCGGGACCTCGAAAGCGTGATTAGGGTGATCCACGAAGTGGGAAATAGGCACTTTAGGAGGAAGCGAGGTAGCCAGAAGTCTAAATTATCGGGGAAAACTCTGGAATTGATGAAAATTCGACGTGAAATGCCGGAGGGAGCTTTGTCAGATACCCAGCGTCTCAGCAAAGAGATCCGACAGTCGGTGAGACGCGACCTCCGATGCTACAATACGCAGCTCATACGAGAAGCGATTGAGCAAAATCGGGGGTCAAAAGTCTTTACTAAAAGACTGGGCAAGAGCCATCTGACGAAACTCAAAACCTCGAACGGCGACGTAGTCACTTCAATTCCGGAGATTCTCGCTGAAGTTGAAGGCTTCTACGGCCGACTATATGCCTCGCATGTCTCGAAGCCTCCTCCCGGTGCGACTGACCCAAGAGCCACGCTGACACGCCACTACACTGAAGACCTCCCAAATGTGGACGAAGACGAAGTTGCGGGGGCTCTCAAACAGCTTAGCAATGGGAAGGCTCCCGGTGAAGACGGCATTACATCCGAGCTCCTGAAAGCAGGAGGACCTCCAGTCATCAAGGAGCTCGTGAGGATATTTAATGCCGTCATTGCAAATGGGACTACCCCGGAGGCGTGGAGTGGGAGCGTTGTAGCGCTGTTTTTCAAGAAAGGCGACAAGTCGCTCTTGAAAAACTACAGGCCAATCGCGCTCCTGAGCCACGTCTACAAGCTGTTCTCGAGAGTTCTCGCAAATCGCCTCGCCGCAAGATTGGACGCCTTCCAGCCACCGGAACAGGCCGGGTTTCGTAAAGGCTACAGTACCGTAGACCACATCTACACAGTCAGGCAGGTTAAACAGAAGTCCGAAGAGTATAACCAGCCATTGTGTCTAGCTTTTGTGGACTACGAAAAAGCCTTCGACTCCGTCGAAACCTGGGCTGTTTTGGAATCCTTGCAGCGATGCCAAGTCGACTGGCGATATGTGGAGGTGCTGAGAGGCCTGTATGATATGGCAACGATGTCCGTCCAAGTTCAAGGTCACAAGACAAGACCCATCCAGCTGCTCAGAGGTGTGAGACAGGGGGACGTTATTTCCCCGAAACTGTTCTCAAGTGCACTGGAGGATGTCTTCAAGACTCTTGACTGGGAGGGATTGGGCATCAATGACAACGGCGAATATCTCACACACCTCCGCTTTGCCGACGACATAGTTCTAATGGCAGAATCGCCGCGGGATCTGCAAAAAATGCTGCACAGCCTAGACTCTGCCTCGCGATGCGTTGGACTCCGGATGAACTTGGACAAGACTTAGGTCATGTTCAACGAACATATTGTCCCGGAACCGATAGCAGTCAGCGGCGAGATGCTCGAAGTTGTCCAGGAATACGTTTACCTCGGGCAAGTGTTGCAACTGGGTAAAGACAACTTCGACCGCGAAATCGCCAGAAGGGTGCAACTGGGTTGGGCAGCATTTGGGAAGTTGCGTCACATCTTCTCGTCGCCTCTACCGCAATGCCTGAAGAGCAGGGTATATAACCAGTGCGTCCTACCTGTCATGACCTACGGGGCCGAGACGTGGAACTTGACAGTCAAGCTGGCCCACCGACTGCATGTCGCTCAGCGAGCTATGGAACGGTCTATGCTGGGGATCTCGCTAAGGGATAGAATCCGGAACGAGATCATCCGCCAAAAGACGAAAGTCATAGATATCATTCAGAGGTGCAGTAAGCTGAAGTGGCAGTGGGCTGGTCATGTCTGTCGCAGAACCGACGGGCGTTGGAGTAGGAAGGTTCTCGAATGGAGACCACGTCTCGGGAAACGTAGTGTTGGACGCCCCCCTGCTAGGTGGACCGATGACCTGAGGAAGGTGGCCGGTGGTGGCTGGATGCGAGAAGCGGAGGGCCGTAAAAGTTGGCGCCGTCTTGGAGAGGCCTATGTCCAGCAGTGGACTGCAATAGGCTGATATGATGAGCCCACAATTTGTCCTGAAGCAGTGGTAGGGCTTAAAAAATAGCATGTTGGGACGTGTATAAGTGCCTGTGGGCCTACATAAAATAAATTACTTTTATGACTTTATGTTTGTGGTTGGTTTGCTATTTTACTAACTCGGACACTACGTTATCGTGCTACAATCAATTGGATTTTATTTTCCCATTTCAGCAAATTATGTCATCATGCTCTGTGCTACGACTCGTAGACACTGCTACGGTGACTATGAAAATCTTTGCTACCATTATTCGTAGCTGTCTACACAGGTAATTTGAAAAACTATCCTTTTATTGGTTATGAAGCTCAAATACAACCTATGGCATCAACATCGGAATCTCATAAAATATATATTGATTCCATATATCATGTGATTGCTGGCGATTTAGTTTGGGAAAGCAAATTTTTTTTTTTAGATTTTGATGTTAGTCTCATATAAAAAGTTGCTACATGTGAGCACCAGAATTGGCCATTGAGAGGTGATTAAGGTTTTTTAATAATTCTGTGTACTGCTCGAAAGATCGTGTAGTGTACTCGAATTAAGAAATCAGTAATAGTAAAAATAGTTTACTGCAATATAAAAACTGCTACATTATTCTAGTCACCTGTTATTCTAGAGTGTAGTAAGGCAAAGTCTGCTTTTAACAAGACCGAGTTTTTATTGTTAATTTTGTGCCAGGTTTATATGCTGGCGTGTGCACATATATAACAATCACGTAGTCATGAATCGAACAGACGCGTGAATAACCAACGTAACACACAGTTCCCTTGTCCTTTGTCTGTAATCGGAATAAATTGGGGCAAAAAATGCATGTTAGTGATAAAACATGAAAGGAACAATCGTCAAAGACAAGCATTACTTGATTTTGTCAGAACGAAGCGGAACAGAGAATATAGAGTAACTTGAAAATAGCAAGTGAAACTATTTGTAACGTATATTTTGGAAAGAGACATAATTTTAGTCAAGAAACGTTATATTGTTATTTTTAGGGTCTAAGAATCCGTAATTTAAGTGTGATCAACAAAATTCAACAAACTCAAAAGTCAACCTTCCAGACTCCAAATCGTACGTAAGTAGGTAAGGTAGTAGGTTAGTTCTGTCAAAGGATCTGATATTGAATGAAAACTAAGGACTCTTTTGAAGAAAGTGAACTAACTCTCGCGTATTACGCTTTACAAATCTTGATACTCGAATATTCACAAGAGAAAACTTTTCTGCTCCTACTGGTATTTAACAAAGGAAATAACCACGTGATCTTTACTCTATTCATACTCGCTGTTAGGCTATCAATATCTCAAAAGCGATACATAACACATTCTCAAAGAAAGGAAACTTGTTACTGTCGTCAAAAGAGCTCTGACCTCGGGATCAATGACCTGCTTAAATCAGAGGAACTTTCGCTTAAAACCTACGCAGGTAAGAAAACTAAAAATAATTCGACGGCAAATTGTAGCTTTTTATTCTGAAACTTTGCAGGTATCGCACTTATTTCCTGTGTTGTACTTTTATATTTATACTTACTACGACATAATTTATTGTACTATTACCATAATATGTAATAAATAATATACAACATATAACAAAATATATTATTTACAATAAATATAAAATAAAATACAAAAAATAAAATGATGAATAGGGTCCTTGTTCGCAAGATGCATTAGCTCGCTGGATAGCGATACGTATTCAATATTATAAATGCGAAAGTGTGTCTGTCTGTCTGTCTGTTACCTCTTGACGCTTAAACCACTGAACCGGTTAAGATGAAATTTGGTATTGAGACAGTTCGAGACCCTGGAAAGGACATATAATACATTTTGTCGCGATACAAAAAACATTAAGGGGGTGAAATGGGGGATGAAAGTTTATATGGAAAATCTAACTCTTGCGGGCGAAGTCGCGGGGAACCAGTAGCACGATATAAATACACAAAATAAAGCTTATTCCCATGGCTACATTTTCTCTCGGCCTTTGCGTATGTGTAGGTATTACTTTTAATAGTTTTAGAATAGTATGGAAGAGAAACATGCTGCGCTAAATAAACTAGACTTGCCGACCCCAGATAAACTGGGAACAGGGCAAGAAAATGAGTTTTAGAATACCTCCTAAGCACGCCAAAAGTTACAACACTAACACACATTTTTCATGTCCTTCTTTTAATTTTGCGCATAGCCATTTCGGCACATCATTCAATTTGTATTGACGCTACACGTCCGCTTTCTTGTATGTAAGTATAATGATTCTAGACTGGGTCGCATCGTTCAATGTGACAGTTATTAGCTGTCAACAGGAAATTGTGTTTATTTCTTGGAAGGCAACCCAGCTTTATTTTTCACTTGACTTTTGTCCTTGGATTAGAATGCAATAAATTAATCCAAACTGGTAATTCTGTGTCAATAGTAGTTCCTGTTTTTTATGTTATGTAGGTAAATAATAGATAATAGCGACCCGCCCGGTCCGGCTTTGCACGGGTAGAAATTAGAATAGTTATAGTAAACTAAAGGTCTTTGCCCACTACACCGTACCATGCCCTGACCGTGCTAGGACCGTATAAAAAGTATACATTTGATCTTCAACCCTAAACAGAAGAGTTAAAGTTCAAAGTGTATAACCGCGGTGTTCGTTTTGACAGTTCCAGAACGGTGCAACGACGAACATCGAGCTTAAACATTTTGAACTTTAACGTTTCACACTAAGGTCTAAAATGAAATATGTACGTCTTATCCGGTCCTAGCACGGTCATGGTATGGTACGGTGTAGTGGGCAAAGACCTTAATACTTTGGGTCTAGTTCCCTAACACATGTTGAATTTTTTATCAGCTGGCTTGGCATTATTTGACATATTATTTTGTATGGGCATTCTGTCAAATTAACCGTCAATCGATGTTTACCGGCTCTTTCAAAATTGGTGAACTCGGGTCTTAATACACGTTCTTCATCCGTACGGCTAGAGGGGAATTCGTTGCCAAAAAACGTTAATTAACATTATAAGAGTGTAAAGTTGGCGATGAAAAATATTTGAAATTGATTTTATTTGTTTTTCTTCAGCTAAAAATGTTCGTAAAAGTGAAACGCTTGATTTTTTGCACTCTTAATTTTTAGGTACTTAACAGTTCTATATAAAAAAACTGTTATTTTGTAACACGCGTTACCTAATAGCCTAATTACATAGTTAATCGCATTTATAGCGTCCATTCAACTCAACGTAGCCTCAAATCAGATAATAATCTTTTACTGGTCATTTTTTTCTACAGCGGTAGAAAAAAATAACCAATAAAAGATTATATATCCTAACACATTTTTTTTCAACTTTTGTTTGTAACCACATGGGGAGATAAGTTTATTCAATTTTCATCTCGTGCTGTGTTTACCCCAGTTTTCCTTTCATATGCTTGCATTAAAAAACTATTGCGAAGCCTGGCAGTCCCTATTTATAGATACGCTTCATTATATTTAGCTGCAACGGGAAACGTCCTGGTTGCGAAATTGCTCTGCGTGTTTTATTTCAGCTTGGTCTAACTGAATGAAAAGCACTTGTAAGGACCTACTGACCATTCTATCTAACATTCACGCATATACCGTATGTGAATATCGTAGGGCATGACGCTTATGTAATCCATGCATCTTCGACGTTAGCGTAACACATGTTAATTTAATACTAATATTAAAAACACTGTTTTGACATGGCCAAATGTCAAAATCACTTAAATATAAACCTCATATAACTCGTACCTGTTTATGAAAATTAAATCAAACCGCTACTGGAAACATAGCCTTCAAAATTCTCATTACTTAATTTTCTCTGTAATGTATTGCTAACCGAATCTAACCACAACTTGTTTTGTTATTTGTAAAGCAAGCTAATAAATGTGAATGAACCTCATTAATCATACACACCGAGCAACAATCTCGAAAACTTTTAAGCACCAATTTCAGTAAGCACTGAGTAACTTACCAGTTTGTGTGCAATAATACTTTTAAAGATGTCTGTAGAATAGTTGAAAGGGTCTTAAAGTTTTGATTTATTCTTTATTATTATGTTATTTAAGTAAAACCCTACTAGATGTGTTTATTCAAGTTACACGTTCCCTAAACCATATAGAAAATTAAATAGTGCCTAAATTAAAATAAATAATACTACTGGACCCGTATATAGTATCCTCTTTAAAAATACACACCTGAGTTTGCTCATCGTATTATTTTACTTTAGCCCTTGATATTTATTTTACAGATGAATGTTAGCTTATTTCTATCAATGGTAATTCGTGTTATTCAACAGTCGCTTTGAAGACAAGGTAAGGTATCTAATTACTCGTATGTAAAGTCACCTAAAGTACTACTTTATGTTTTTTGTATTTCATGCGTATTTGGTTCTATTAACGTCAAAATTTGAGTTATTGTCCTGTCAAACGCCTAAGCCATACATCTCTTTTGTCCATGAAAATATTTTTTCAAATATTAAAAGTTTTACATGGAATGTTTTATACAAATAAAGCACGGATAGAATAGCCAACTCGCTCTAACATGAAGTATTTACCTATCTAAAAGAAAACAGTTAACAGACCCATGTACGTACATACTCGGCCCTACTTATAATTATACTAAAGTTCAACACTAGTATTGGCAACTGGCAGATGTTATACAGGCCGACTGATAGAAACACATGCGACATTTTTTCTATATCTAAAATATTTCAGGTTCCATAAGGTGGGGTCATACCACCATATGCCACGAGGGGTGTCATATCCCCGTCAAAGATTGCATTTATGGCCGTAAGTGCGGGAGAGATTGCCAATTACCTACCTGTGTGGGGCTGGTTCTTTGCCTAACGTCATGTAATGAACGACAACACTGTAGGAAATTCAATTACGTACAGGCCCCTATCATTTGCCGTTGGTTGAAATAAATATTATAAAATACCTTCATACGAAATAAATTTCGCTCACAAAAACTCCATCCATCCAACTTTTGTCAGTGAATTTCTTAAAATATAATAACAAATTATTGTGACAAAAACTTGATGTACTGATAATATAATATTTTTTTACCAACTAATTGTATATCAGATCAACCTACATTTACATATATTAAGTCATGGGTAGCTGTTAGTAAGCAACAGGTTTTTTTCAACTGACTTCAAATAAAGGAGAAGGTTTGACTGTATGTTTTCTTTTAAAACACATTTAACATTCATACTCGTCTACAGTACAGTTACGTTTACTTAGAGATGTAACACAGGGTTAGAGAGGTACTTTTTCAGGTCTTCACAGTATCCGGCTGTTACGCTTAACATCCCAAGTAAGCTTTTACCCAAATCGCTATTTAACTGTCCGTAATAATAACAATAACGTAACAATTCCAATTTCCATCAGTAAGGACTTTTTTCAATGTCAAGAGCATCCTACCGAAGGAAGGTCGGGACGCAAAAGGCGGAATGATATTGCGTCACGGCTACGTAAAATAAAAGCTGAGTTATGTAAATTACTTCGTCAGCAATCGCCTGTACCTGAAGATTGTCGCGGTCGGTGCAAAATGAGATTTAAAGAAAGCATGTTATTATAGGTTAGAAGTAGTTTAAAAATATAATCACGTGCCGTGCGTGTGTTGTCTCGGCCTGTTCGTTTTGGTTCACTGTTCCAAAGATAATAAAGAAAAGACTGTCGGTGTTTCCAATCAGAATATAAAATGATGAAAGTGAAAACAATAAAAGATTATCCAATAAACTACGCAATATAAAATAAATCTATTATATATTATAATACTTATTTTTTTTAAATCTACCAATTACTTCAACTACCTAGCTAGTAATTAAGCATGAGCTTGTACTATGGCGACTAGGATAACGAATAGACCTCCAAGCTTATAACTGCTTATAATCCATGACTTAGGTACGAATGGCATTACACAAACATTTGCCCCTTAGGGATTCGAACCCGCAACTACTGTTTTTGTAGTCCGGCCGGCGCAACACTACACCTAGACGGTCGTCAAAATTAAATGAAAACCTTTCGTAGCTAAGAAGCCATAGCAAAGTAAATAAAACATAAAAGAGGAATCGGCGAAAGCACTTAAATTGCCCCAACTAAACGAAAGACAAATACGTAATTTACAAACGAGACTCCCACTGAATTGTATTTGTTTTACCTTTAGAATACAATAGAGCCAGGTAATCCCAAGGTAACAAATGTACATTACAATTTGGGCTTCGCAAATTAAATTGCAAAGTTGAGAAATCCCCAAGGCTCAAAGAATTCGCTTAGTAAAATTAGTCACGTGTATACTTTTCGCTACGCTTTAGATACGTTTCTTCAAAGTCATATACCTCATGTCTGCGGGTCGTGACTCGTGATCTATATGTGGAATGTAACACACACAACGACATTTCTAGCAAATAAAGACCTTTAAAAAAAAACAAACAAAACCCACAACGACTTTCTCGGCAATTTTACAGAAGTGGTTTGCCATTGCCTTCTTCATTCAATTACTAGTGTGCAGGTTTCCTCACGATATTTTCCTTCACCGGCTGTGATATTTTGAAAAATACTGTACTTTATGCTTATGAACAAAACAAGTACCCACCTAGAGTAGTAATACACCCGGATGAGATAGCAAAACTTTGATTTTAATTCTAATTTAATGAATTTATTTTATTTTAATTTGATTTTCCAGTTTTAATTTTAATGTATTTTTGAAATTATGTTCTTAAATTATTATTTTGTTTTATGTTTTTGTATTTTAATCAGTCAATCAATTTTAATGTTTTATCTTTATTTTATGTCTGAAATAAAAATTTATTTTATTTTTTTAATTATAAAACTCACTTCCCGAAAAATCTGGCAATTCCTGGAACTAACGGGCATTTGTAGTTATAGCTCTATAATCAAAGTGCTTCCACTGATGAGTAGTGAAGGGTTCTGTATTAGCGTAAAAATAAGCCTCTCTCTAAATGTTTCAATTTTGGGTGGTATAAGTAACTGTATAGTGATTAAGAGCATAAAATCTCTAAATTATTTTGAAATGACCTACCATAGGTTATTTTTTACTTTACATACCTGATTGAAAGTGTTGTGCCATGTTTGTTGTTCTTGATTTTGTAAAGCCAGTTTATCCTAGTCTATTCTTCTATGACAGTAGACATAATTTTAATCACGTAGTGTGTGTTTATTATAAATGTATACACACAAAAAATATATTTGTCTAGGCACCAAATTCCCAAGTTATACCAAACCAAAGTTAGCCCTCCCTTTACATACACCACGCAATTTGTAGGATAAACTTGGGAGTTTAAGATTTTCCGGGGGCGTTCTAGCATGTTTATCTTTCCAACCCACCAGTGTAGTACAAGTATAACAAGGCAATTTAATATAATAAATATTTTAAATCATAATCGACAAGTTGAAGACCCTAATAAATAAATACTCAATGCTTTTTACCGACAGATTTGACTTTGAAATTGTACAAGGTTATTAATGGCTCGGCTTATAAAAAAACCTTTTTAATTTTCTTTTCCTAAAGTTAAGGCTAATTTTTTAAACCAATTTGAACGTTTTTGCTTATGCATTCTTTTTTTTTTATTTAGTGACGTTTTTTGCAAGCAATCCAACGACGATCTACTTACTCACACATCGCCATTGATAATAAACACATGACAGCACCGATAATTTTTGAGTACACACACCAGATGACTGGTAGAGAATGCCAGTTAGCTTTGAGTTCGCCTGTTGTATAAAGGTTTAATTGTGAAATAAAGCTTTAATAAATGAATGTCATTTATTTAACATCCGGTCATTCACACACGTAAAATAACAGCTAGAGATGAAGACGTAATGTAGGCATACATTGGATTGGTACCTACATGAGGTTGAATTTTACTTTACCTCCTTTTCTTTACCTTAACTGTAGTCACATGTCGCAGGTAACTCAGTAAACATGTAATTGGGTAAATACGTGTTAATTCGAATCAATATTAATGAACTCCACAGACTTAATAATTACAGTTTAAGCCGGTTTGTTTACGCTAAACGTTAGGTTAGTTTTTGTTATTAATTGGGTCTGTATTATGTTTTGGGGTCATTGGCTACCTTGGCTGCCTTTCGTATACAATACAATCATTGTATCTTACTTCTTTCAAGGACCACGTTTTTTACGTTGAGAATTGTTTTATTTTCCACTTACTTAGATCTATTTTGTTCGCAAAATTTATACGTTTTGCACGTACACTAAATTATTCAAAGTTAATTCTGTACCCTGCCTACGTCGCGGATTTCACATCTAACTGCGTATAAATCTATTTTAGGCTCTAAGATTGCGTATTACCAGCACTTTGGATGTAGTGTGTCACTTTGAATATATTAGATATTTACAAAATATTTGTTTAGATCAAATAACTAAACACAATTAGGTACCATCTAACTGCCAACTATAAAAACCAGCTAAAGCTACGATACTTGCACCTACATCAAAAAGGCGCCATTTGATTTCAGTCACGTTAAAGTAAAAACACTTACCTGAATGCTGAGGAGTTGGCGCGGAATACACTTGAGATAGGCTCAGCAAGAGCACGGCCGCCATCTTGTACCGCATCATGGCCGCCATTTTGATCTGCAAAAACAAAAATCCATTGAGTATTTGCAACTAAAACATTAGAGTAGGAGTAATTTATTTTATATTTAACTAGCACTAAAACTCAGAGCTAGAACGTTATTAATTGTGTCTTTTTAAACATTGAACAAACTTAAGCAAATGGTAGAAAGATAGATTTATTGCACAACAAAATAGAAATAATAAAAGTACAGCAATTAACACAGAAAGATGAACACAGAGTATTGAAAGAGCAGTGACTAACGGTCATTTTAGCCCCGAGTTAAGCCAATTGTGAGTCAATGCGGGGTTTAAAAAGTCTGTGCAAATGAGCTTATAAAGTAAAACCACAAAATACCTCTTGCCAAGCTAGACACTTCTTGCGTATATTTTGACCCAATCAAACAATGACTGAGCTGCTTGACCATGCTCTGGCTCCACAGATTATACATTTACAGGCACGCTTAATATTCCCTAAACCTTTAAACACAAGTATAATGATACAGTAAGATTTTTGTATACTGTACCACTAATAAACTAAAAAAATTAAAATTTAACAGACACAGGCGGAAGTTACTATTATATTTCTAACAGTAACTGCATATTAGAAGTAGTAGAATAACTTTATAGCATAACTAGTGGTTCCCCGCGACCACAATAAAAAGATTTGTTTTCAGAACCGCGACTTCGCCCGCAAGGGATTATAATAAAACCACCAGGATCGGTTCAAGAGTCCTTTTTATTCTCCAAATTTAACAACTCCACCGACATTTATTTCTTAACAACCGTCTACTGATGCTCCGTACAAAAGAATGCCCCAAGACTGGCTCCACTCTGCCGAGGCACACTCGGCGTAGTGTTGCCAGCATAATACATTAAAATTATTCACAGAAATACCGTTATTTTTACCGTTGCCAATATTTTAAAGATTCATAATATTAATAACGTTATTTTTGTTTACATTAGTTCAATAACCCTTACAGGATGGATTTTCCATATAACCTTTCATCCCCCATTTCACCCCCTTCATGTTTTTATATCGCGACAAAATATAGCCTATGTCCTTTCCAGGGTCTCGAACTGTCTCCATACCAAATTTTATCTCAATCGGTTCAGTGGTTTACGCGTCAAGAGGTAACAGACAGACAGACACACTTTCGCATTGATAATATTAGTATGGATCAAGCACTTCATAGTAGGAATATTTAAGCACTGTGAAAATCCTTTGCTCTATCTGTTGTAGATATATTTCGTACAATTAAAGACAAACAACACTTACATCTCTGTTATTATAACACATAGGTACACAATAAACATCCGATAAACAATATTTGTGTAAGGAATAAGCATTCTCGAATAAACAAGGACATTCCCTCCTGAGGGAATATGAATCGAAACGAAGTGGAATTACTTTCGGTGTAGTTATAACTTAGATGGAGGTGATATTAACCAATATTCATGGTTTATGTTTGTGATCAAGGTTTTGGTGTTTTGTATGTGGTAAATACTATTTTATGTGTCATATTTTTTGGGTATTTAGATTGGTTAAAAATTAAGTCTTGCTTCAGAATAGCTATTTACGGGATTACTACCATGTACCTTTTTATTTCCGAGTTTCCGATATTTCGGCGCTGTTGCAAGTGCCATGATCACGGAATAACTGAAGATCTTGCGAATGGGATGTTGTTATGTTCAGTTATTCCATCAAAGTTTAAAACGTTAACAAAAAAACAAAAGTTAAAAAATTAAAAGTAAATTAAATACCATGTAATAGGGTTCGACATATGTGGTAATAATGAGGCAGGGCACTTTATATTAATGTTATTTATTCATAAGACCATTAAAGATATTTCGACATATACTGACAAGACTATAGACAAGACAACAACCATAGACCATCATCTCATAACATCTCCTTTCACAAAAGTTTAAAGAAATAAATAGAATAAAATAATAAATTCTACTTAAATAAAAATAGACTTCATCATATCAGTCAAACGTAAACATAAGCATATCTTATAAATTTAACTTAACGGGAGGTTTGACAAGTGGTCTCACGTTCCCAACCTACTTGGATAAAATAAAAACACTACAGAAAAGATTAATCAAATTCTTAGTAGATAAAAAGAAAAAGAAAAGTTTAAACAACGACTATGACAAATTATTTCAAATAACACAATTACTTCCTATAGATCTCAGGGTAAAGTAACTTATAATATTAGAAACGTACAATAACAAAACCCCTAATATTACGGAAGGGAGCGTGAAACGTAGTTATCCAACCCGAGCTGCACATAAAAAAAACTGGTAGTACCACGAGTTAATAATTACTATGGCAAACGCACACGGCAGTGGCTAATCCCCCGCCTGTCTAACGATTTGCCAGCGGAATTATTAGAAAAAGCGAGCAGCAAGCGGCAACTAAAATCGTTACTAAAAAAACATTACCTGATCATGTATGACATGCATTGAATTGTGTAGCTTAATGACCAGTGGCCTGCCTCGACTTAGCACGGGTGCAATTATATAATATATATATATAACGACTAGTGTAGCTGTCTATATGTTATGTGTTGCAAACCCACAAAAATGTAAAACCATTTCTCTATTATTATAAATACGATAAGAGATAAGATATATACATAAGACAAGGTATACCTAATGCAAAACAGTGAACACTTATTTACCTTTACATGCGTGCGTGTCTTCTTCTGGTTATAATAATGTTATGTTCTACTTATTATTAGCTAACAATATTTAGTTTAGTATTTCCAACAAAATATAATAATTATTATTTAAGTCGCGAGACGGAAATTGCCGACAAACTGCTACGCAGTTTGGCAATGTTTGTTTAATGTATATGTTATATATTTTTCTGGAATAAACATATTTAAAAAAAAGTCTGCCACTTCTGGTTCTCACTTGCCCCTCATTAGTGTCATGGCCACTAGAAATTGGTAGTGCTACATCCTGCTTGGACACAGCTGTATCAATATCGATGATCTCTGGCGGGTTAGAAGAACATGAATTCGTTTTAGTTTTAAGCCTAATCATACGCAAAAAAAACATAAATAATTAGTTTTAAACGTTTATTTTTTTGTTTGTTTAAGTTTTAGTCTTGCTTTGGATAGGTACACATTTATCATACATATAAAATAATACGGTTTGTCATAGTCGAAACAGGTCTTTACCTATAAAATATGAGCTTTTTTCCTATGTTTTGTTGTTTGTAACTTTTACGTTTAGTGGCGTTATTGGACCCATTTTAAGCACAAACAATTATACTTAACTAGTGGTTTCCCGCGACTTCGCGTGCAAGAGATGGATTTCCCATATAAACTTTCATCCCCCATTTCACCTCCTTAATGTTTTTATATCGCGACAAAATGTAGCCTTTGTCCTTTCCAGGGTCTCGAACTGTCTCCATACCTAATTTTATCTCAATCGGTTCAGTGGTTTAAGTGGTACCATAGAATAAATATTAGTACAAGGTCAAACTTAAATATTTCCTACTTCTACATCTATTTTAATTGTATCAATGGTGACGATTGGTTAAATTAGGGAACTTTTTAGATTTTAAAATACTAGTGCATATTATTTATAGAGAAGTCATTAAAACAATGTATTGTCTGTCTATGTAGGTACTTCAAATAGTTATATTTTATCAAATCGGCTCTCTGTTTTTGAAAAATTCAATAACGCAGTGGATAGCTCTTTTATTATACTTTTATATTTTATATCATACTTTTATATCAAACGCTTAAATATTTTGTATGAAAATTATAAATGTTTTCATAAAAATCTCTATTTTCATAGGTAAGATAGTTTTAAATACCAGACGCCAAGGGTACAATAAATTCTTGGTCGGTTCCTTTTTCGTCCCTGATCTTCAAGGTTAGCTGTAAAGGTGTCCTGAAAGGTTCACCCGCAATCTGAAACCTGTGATTTAGCTTTGTCGCGATTTATTTTCAGTCAATAATCTAAAATTACATTGATATGCAAATAAGGCCCACTTGCGCACGTCTGGATTAGCTAATCTGGATTTGTTCAAGTTTCAATTAATGTCATCCTAGCCGAATTTCGACTACAGCGGCCTATCTCAACAGAGATTAGCCAACTGCGCAGGACATATTATTATAGTGCAGAAGTGTGTGCGCAATACACAGGTGCACTCTCTGTTCCTTCACTCTCATAAGTCGGCAGTCCGATATGACCGTAGAGAGATCAGGCGCAGAACCAACGGCTTAACGTGCTTTCCGAGGCACGGGGGTGTTAACACCACCAACTTCCTGACTCCGAAGCTGTGTCTGAGTAATTTCAAGACAAAAAAAACCCAAACACTCTCGGCCCGACCCGGGATTCGAACCTGAGACCTCGTGGATAGTACCCAGCGTGCTGACCACTAGACCAACGAGGCAGTCCGGAGTAGCTAATCCAGACTGGCGCATGTGGACCTTCCGGATTAGCTTGTTTGCTAGTACAAGTGAGCTTTCAACTCAGATATTATATTATAAACCTAATCTGGATCTTGTTTTTTCAAGATTAAGTATGTATTATACTCAGAGTATTATACTAGTAAAGTATGTACTTTAAACAAAAATTATGGAGCTTTTAATAGGATATGGAGAGAAAATGACAGATCCATGTTTCGCGCATGTGTCAGTAACGGCCACATATTTTTTATGAATTGATTATAATTGGTAATGGAACAAAATATATATAACTAACTACATTGTAAATTAATAAGCCATAAATCATAATAATAGAGATATAAACAGGTAGAGATGGGAAATGAGCAGTGCAAGAACATAAGTCAAGTGTACACAATCCTGTGAAGACATAGCAATGCGTCTCGGTATCGATTGCACAAACCAGTGTCAACATCACTTCTTCCTTGGTACAATAAAATAAAATGTAGGTACATTTATAACTGTGATGTACATACAAAACTGAATAATACGTCTTATAAACGTATATCTGTCCTACTGTCTAATAACCAGAGGTCGGGATTAGGTAGAGTTATTTATGTACTAGCATCGAAATGTTGATATTAATGTGGACCTTCCTGGGATTTCTGATGGACAATCCCGTGTGGCCAACAATATTGCAAATAAATAATAATAAAATCCTCAGAGGTAGACAAATAAAACAAAGATAACTAACATACAATTTTTATTAGTTTACATTAATTCACAATACAAACCTATTCACTATAGTCTTAAAGAGACCGATTATTATTATCATACCAACACTGTGGTAACTATGCAATGAAATGTAATATGACTGATCTAAGCAGTCGTAAATTTGACATTGTGATCAGGCCTTAAATTGAATGCCTGTATACATAATAATGCCCGTGACTGTCAATCTCTATCAAAAACTCGGTCTCCCAAGTAGGTACCTAAATACACCGAACCGAAGTAATTCCAAAGTCACCGTCTTCATTCAACCGACATTCAATCGAACCATTCAAAAGTTCTGCCCTCATTTCGTTTAGGATCTGGTTTGTTTACAGTTATACGCTCATGATATGTTTTACATAAAAATATAACCTTATCGTCATACAGATACACAGTAGATAAGTAAACGTGTGCTACTTACTGGCTAGATTACTCGTTGGTATCCAAAAATCAATAATTCCCTTTAGTAATTAAGTGTACCTTAAAAAATGTCAAATAATTAATGTATTAATTCTTACTTAGTTCAATCGGTTGGATTTACGGGTTAGTGCTAGGAAATGATTATAACACGCTTTTATAACGACACAATTTTTAGTTTTTGTAAATATTATACAATTTTCAATACAATATTCCTTACCCATTTTCGAGACTATGCTATAGCAATCCAGTGGAATCTAGCAGGGCTACCGCCTAATTTTGGCAGCTAACATTTGAAGAGCAAGAAAAGGAGGAAGACCAAGAAGGTCCAACATGAAATAATGTCGTGTCGTAGTCATGTCAAGAAGATAACTTGGAATAGAGAGGAATGGAAAAGACTCCACCGACAAGAGCTCTTTCATTATAGACAGATAAAACGTCTGAAAAACAATTATGGCCATGTCATTCAGTTCGAAAACCATTTGAAAGCCATCAACTTAGGCAGTAGCTCTACTGTTTGTTAGAATTTATTAGCTTACGTTTAGTTGGCAGTCAGCCTACTACACATGCCTAAGCACCTCTGTTGTTATATTGTATACCCATTCAATGGAGGGCGTAACATGGCAGCTTACGGACATAATTGCCGCATTCGTGTGGCATGCACACCTCAATCACTTTAAAAGCCGCATGATGTTTGCACGTAGTAATTGATTTTACCGTCGAATGGGTCTTTATAGGAAAACCAGTTAATATTGGATCCATACAGGAAAACTAGTTATTTTGTATCCTTAAGGGAAAACTAGTTAAAAGTTTCCATTACGAGCACTGTTTTCAAAAAGTTTCTTGTCACATGTGATGCGTTAAGCTGTATTTGAGCAATTTTCGTTGTTTATGTAATACATTAGCTTTTGTATTACATTTTTAATTGATTAATTAAGCTAACTGGATATAATTAAAATTAATAAGAGCCACGTTAACATAAAATGAAAGACATTTAAAATAACTACCGCGTGTTGATTAAACGTTCTCTGCAATTACTTCCCCTTCCCAGTTAACTGCAATTGGGGAAAAAGAGTTTTAACAGGCGGGAAAAGCACCCCTAATGTTGTAATGGAATCGATTTCACTGTTAGCCTTTGGCATTTCATTAAAATTCTATTATCCCGTCAAGTGTTAACGTCTATAGATTTTGAGCGCTCCCAATCCGCCCAGTGGGCGACCTGTTCTGGTGACCTAGTTTGGGTATCCACTAACTTTCATCCGAGATTTATAATGGCAAAACTCATTTTATAAATCAAAAGTTTAACCCTTTAAAGGGGCCTGCTCTTATTTCCTGTCTCAGCTTTTATTTTATTCCACTTTTAACACCCTTAAGGGAAATGCTTCTATTTCCCCTTATGGGAATAGTTATGCCCTATCTTGGGTTTTGAACCTTCCCAACATCTAAATGTTAATTGGAATATGTGTACAGCATAAATACAAATCACCGAAAAACATTATCTTACCATTTGGCGACGTTCGACGTTCCTCGTTTGGCAACTGGAGACCAAACCTAGCATGTCTTTTTCTAGGATTGAACTACCCCAAACCACTATAACTTGACCGCGTTTTAATATTTTCTTTGATAAGTTGGTACCTACGTCTCATGTACGCATTGGGATCTCCCGGTACTATCTATTATTCGCTTATAAAATGAAACGAAATATTTGTTATCAATTCTAATATCGATGCCCTGATGCCTTTTAAGAGAAGTTCGCTACCTACAAAAAAAATAATCATCTTAGCGTTATCTCGGTTGTGCATTTGCGCGCGAGGCTCAGGGTCCGCTTTGGATCATGATCCAGGATGTGGTAGATTAGGTAATTTTTGGAGCGACTGCCGTCTGACCCCCGCTACCCTATTAATAGGAGATCTGACCTGCTTGGACCACGGTACACATTCAGTAACATTCAGTAGGCTGAGTGTGTAGGTTTCCTCACGATGTTTTCCCTCACCGTAAATGTTAGTGAAACAACTAATGTACATAAATCAGAAAAGTCATTGATACATGGCGGCACGTGGGATCAGACACTTCCCTCATGAGAGGCAGACCCGTTAGCCACTACGCCACCGACTCTCCAAAGTTCGGTATCTACATACACGAACATACCTAAATAAAATCTTAAGCCTTCTTGTGAAGCTTTATTGTATTTTAATGTCTGTCTCACTCTCGGTCTCACTTTTAATCGAATAAAATCGACGCGTTCCCATTTACCCGGGTCTGCGTTCTGGTGACCCAGTTCGGAGATCGCGACGTGGGGTACTACTGTGTACTTTTGTCTTCAGCACACTGCTTACACCCGCTATCATGACAAGGATGGCAGGAGTCGAAATAAAGGCATCGTCTTTCGGGGTAGGGCACTTGCACCGGCCAGTCTAAGTAAGTGACGCCACGAGAAGCGCCATACATCCTGGACACTCGTTTACAGGTGGCGAGAGGCAAATATTTATTGTACTTGCATTTATGGGTTGTCGTTAAATAAAGTTGTTTGACGTTTGAAAGGTACTTGGAAGTACTTAGCCAATGTAGACGCGATATTGACGACGCAACGGAAGACCTTTGAAATATGTGGTAGTGGTACTTCATGAGCAAAATAAAACAGTGTCCACTTTGTTGAAAGTCATATTAAAATAATGGCTTGTTTTTGTAAAACTATCTTAATTCTACTCATATACTAAAGTCTGTTTTAGCACAATATTGGAACTAAAACACACATACTTAGCTTAGAACAAGAAAATGAAGTAAATTGCATCCTAACATTCCTGGTAATGAATAACACCTAACATCATCCTCACATCTAATCTATCATAGTTACAAAATGTATGTACCTATTCATAATCTGTATAATGAATATCTTCAGATTACTCAATTGGTAGTCTCATCAATACTATGTATTTTAGATTACTGAAATAAACGTCTGTTTACTTTAATCAGCGTTTTGCAAGAGTAAAACTAATATGGAAAGAACGAAAACTTATAGTGAAAAATACTAACTTCACTGCATAATGTAAATGTCATGTTATTTATTTTTACTGGTTTTAAAAAAAATACACGTATACACATTAAAACTATTAAGCAATAATTTATCAAAGTTAACTTGAAGTCATTAATTAATCCGACACTCCTCTACTCTGTAAACTAATTCGCGAATTCCTAAACTTAAAATGCTGTTTCATTTATAGACTAAACGCTTTTAATGCAATTTTCGGTTGTAAAGTACTACAGCTAAGTGTTTCGTAAATTAAGTTCTAGAATATCAATTATGCAAGCCACACCCAGATAGTTTTGAAAATTACACTTTGTAATTAAATTATGCTTAAAAAGGCACCATCAAATGCCTCTAGCTAGGTAGATAACCAATGTCAAAGCTTAACATGAGTATGAGTTTGTGTTTACTGATAACATAAACTGTTTACTGAAATAGTTTTATATTACTCATTGTTAATTGCAGTTATGATGAGTTAAGGCGACCCTCAATTATCCTAGATTTAAGATTGTCGTGTAAATGAAGCTAATTCTTTATATCAATGCTGACAGTCCATTCGAGTATTTGACAACTTTAAATTAAGGCTCCAACTTTTAAAAGAATATCTCAAGATTTTGTTCCCGCAAAACGAATTCGATGTTGTCTGAAATGATATGGATAAACTTGGCTGATGGAATCCAACTCAAAATCAGAAATCTCGTCGTGTTCTCAATTAGCATAAAGCAGGAGTTCCCAAACTGTGGACTATTTGGCCCTTGGGCGCCGTTTACTTCGAGTAACTAAGGGCAATGCACGAACTATACGCAACAAAAAAGTGTACCGACAATTACCAATAATCTAGGACCAAACTAAACGGGAGCTTATGCTATGGCGAATAGGATAACACATAGACATACTTATATACGTTTATAAACATCCATGACTTAGATACAAATGCTCGTTCTCATAACACAAACATTTTCCCATTGAGAGTTTTATTTGGAGCGTGAACCACTACACCAAGACGGTCGTCAATGAACAATACTTCATAAAAAGCTTTCCTGCGTGTTGTTTGTGGTTACACATACAATAGGAAAGAATCTGAACTTGGTGGACCCCGAACTGAAAACGTTTGGTAACTATTGACGTGATGACGTGAAGCAATAATACCAACCTTCGCTCGCAAATTCTGAAAATCGCCCCACAAATCACTATATTAAATATCACTAGCTTTGTGTGTGGGAAGGGTATTAAATGCATTTCAGAATAAAAAAATACTTGAGCATAAATAAAGATAAACACATAACATGAGAAATAAGGATTCTCAGAGCTTTAATCAGAATATCCCTAAGCTGGTCTGCTGGCTATTTTAAAGTTTTTTTTTCATATTCCAAGAGCTCTAGCATTTTGACGATCTCCACAATTCAATTATGCAAGGTTGATTTACATTGATGGGCTTGCCCAAAAGAATCAATTCGAATCACATTTTTTAACGAGTGAGACCAAGTGCTTTGAATACTATTAGGTTAGTGGAAAGGTTTTTTATTAAAATTCGTAATTTCGATAGTCTTCTTTAGGTATATAGTATACATAAACACTGTAACTGGGTCATCGTTCATGGCAAGATAATTCATACTTCATTGCTTTTAATTACAACGCAATCGCTAAAAAAATTTAGTCTTATCTGAAGCCGATCTGCTAATCGCAATGTCACACACATATACTCATACATACTCTCTCTCTCTCTCTCTCTCATACACGCCAACACACGCACACGCACACACACACCAACACACACACACCAACACACACACACGCACACACACCCACACGAGCACATTAATTGATGCAATGCTTTTTACTTGCTTGTTATTATTTTACCCTCATTCTTTATAATAAGGGCTTTAATAACCTAAAAAGTTCATAATGAAGTAACATTCTGTGTATAAAACAGTAACAAATTTTAGTAATATTTAAATTTGTGTTTTGTAAGCTTTATAAGGTGTTTTTAGCCTGACAAAGTGTTCTCGATGCCTGATGTAAGTGTATTGTTATGTTTTATAATCATTATACACCTGTACTAGAGTTTATTGTTATTAAATAAAGAATTTTGAAAAGTAAAGTAATATTATTTTACCCAAGTAAACTCTTAAAAATTCGATTATCGAGCCAATATGTTATCAAACCATGTTATATCGTAGATAATTATATAATTTTGTTAATTTATGTTGTACTTATAGATTAATCAAATATTTTGGGAAGACACTGGCTTCCATAACACAGTCACAGATATTATAATACATGATAACAGATGCCTCATCACCCATATGAAAACGGGGCCGCCGTAACTCGCGGGGCCGTACGGGCAAAAGCGTACTGCTATGTTCATCCAAAGGTAGCGCTAGCTAGCTAGCAATTCTGCGCCCCTATATAACTCTCGGACGTGCTTATAGTAGCAAGTTGTTGGATGCTTTGCTAGCAAACTAACTCTCACCTAGTACCGTCATATTTTTCAAAAGATGGCGCTTTCTAGCTATCCCGTACCGACGAAAAACAGATACGAAATCTGTTACATTGAACAAAAACATTTATATTTACACCATAATCATTATGAATATGAATTAGGTAAGTAAGCATTAATGAAATTAATAGGAAAAGTAAACAAAACACTTCGAGCATATTCACTGTTTGAGCTTGCCAAAACAAAAATAGAATCGACGAGGTCTTGAACAGTCGACTTAAACCATTGCTACCTATGTGCTGCGCTACGACGACGTCGAACGTTTTGGGCGAAAATATGAATCTAGTGCAACATGCAAGTTTTGGCCCTTATCGCTATTGGCTTATTATGCAATATTCAACCCATTTCCTTGAGGACTAAAGCCTATTTTAAAATGTTAAGGGCCTTTACTCTGATTAGCAGAATTTCAGTTTATTATAAGCATTATAATATCTGTGTTATGAGTAAGAGAACTGATGTGCAAGCGAGACGGATAATATCCTGAATAATCCTACAGTTTATGATTTAATTACCTACGAGCGAGAGTTGTTTTCAGTGAAAGAAACACAGTCGCAAGTCAGACTCTTTACTTAATGGTGTTGAGACCGCCTCTATTTCTTCCGTAATAAAAGCTATTTTCATGGTTCCAATGTATAACTTGACGTGCTACCAACTGTAATGAAATCGACATTTTTAAGAGAGTTTTTCGGTACTTTGGTTAAGTTTACGGACATTACCATACAATGTATTTTTTTCTATTGTTATTTCAATCCTGCGGGCGTTGAGTGTCTGTGAATGAATTACAAAAATGTAAGAAGGTACTGTAGGCTGTAGGTACTCAAGTAATAGAAATAGAAAATATTAATTAGGCACAACACACAAGACAGAGTAAAGAAAAAAAACCGACTGACAAAAATAATAACGGTTTGTTTTCATGCAACAAATGCGGGCCATATTACTTACGTCAAGTACAATACTAAAGCATCTTAGCATCAGTTGTAATCGAGTATAGATCGGAACGGAAATTATTAATCTGATGTGCTGACCACTATACATTAAATTGAAAATTTTAAGTGTGCTTCAGAAGGCGCGCGGGCACAGGGTCTAAGTACCTACTTATTACAATGAACAAAAATATTAATTGATGAATTAGGTAAGTGGTGAAAAAATATGGAACGCACAGGCATCACAGGGTTCTAAAAAAGTTATTGAAAAGTACATCAAGCACACTTTAAAAATGACGGAGATTTCGAATCGGCTTTTATCAGATTTGTGTCTCGTAATAAAATAACTATCGGCTGCGCGTTGCGCTACGCCGACTATCGACCACCTTAGCGAAAATATCAATCGATTTATGCAATAGGTGCGTTCTAGGTTCTAGGGTGAAATTACACAACTAGCAAAACACCTGCGCCATCTATACACCTGCTTTTCTCGCCAAATATCCTGTCTGCAATGTGGTACCATTTTATTCCGTCAGAGGTGCTAGACATGATTCATTAAATTGAAATTCCAGGAAATTTTACATAATGTTATGTTTTTTGTATTTTAGGGGCTGTACAAAATTTTGTTTTGATTTTGAAGGGCCTATTTCCTTGTTATTTTAAGTTTATAAACAACATCAATAACCAGATGATAAACGTGTCGCCATCTAGTAAAAATTTTTGATTTTAAAAATTTTTTCTTCGTGATGAGACCCCGTGACACAGTTTATACTAGTTTGGCAGCCAGGGTTTTATACATTTTGTGTAAAACTGAGTATTGGTGCAAATAAATAAATTAGCATTCAACGCAATAGCATTCAAGTACGACGTTAGGCACGCAGAACGCAGAGAGAGAACCTAGGAACTCTTGATCGACAGACACCAAAACCTGACCACTGGACCATAAAGGCGTTATGAACGCATGTGCCTGTTTTTGCAAATAAAAACTGGGGCTACATTCAATTTCTTCACTTATGTTTGTTTTAATAATTTAAGAAATTATTTTGCAAGTTTTTACGCAATAAATTTAACTCACTAAACTTTATCGACCTTCTTATGGTGTTCAGTTGGTAAAAACGTTTTTTAGAGCGCATCGACCTTTATCGATACGAACGGTGCGATACCATATTACCCGAGATAGAATGCAAGATACGGTGTATATGACGTGAGAAGGGCCAATATACTTTTATAGCGGCCCTCTCTCATCGCTGATTTGCATCTGCGATTACCTTCCTACCTCTACAAGCCTCCGAGGACAATGCTGAAAGTTCAACAGCTTACACTTGACTGATGTGCCTTCACTTATTTCCTTAGATATTTATTCTTTAAGTGGTAAAGAAAGAAGTAAAGTACCAACGTCTATCAATTTGTATTTAAATTTAAACCATTTAAACCACTATATCGATAGATAACATTTTCATAAAATTTATTATGTGTCTGCAATGCTATAAATTATTCAGGCATGATATGTATTCATGAATGAATTTTCATTCCAATTTTCTGAAACTATAATAAGTATAGAATTTACGCTGAATACCTACGCATTTCTATTCAACAAGTTTTCACAACTTGACATTGACTGACAAGATTATTTTTCAACTAGTAAGATAGAGGTTAGGTACGAGTAAGCACTATATACTATCATGGATACTATCCATACTAATATTATAAATGCGAAAGTGTGTTTGTCTGTCTGTTAGCTCTTGACGCTTAAACCACTGAACCGATTGATATGAAATGTTGTATAAAGATAGTTCGAGACCCTGGAAAGGAAATAGGCTACATTTTGTCGTGATATAAAAACATTAAGGGGGTGAAATGGGGGATGAAAGTTTATATGGATAATCCAACTCTTGCGGGCAAAGTCGCGGGGAACCACTAGTGTACTATATTTTTATTTGTAGTCACATCTGAATGAGGCGCGTTATTTATTTCGTGAAAAATATACTAAAAGACCTAAGTACACACCACCCATGTTTAACAAAAGTATAACTTTCAAAATGTCTCCGACACGATCAAATGCGAGCAAACAACTTTGAACGTTAACATCAATGAAGCGGCAACTTAAACGTGAAATCAATGATATGAATGGTAAAAAGTACAGTTATTAACATTAAATAGGCGATTTTAAAAATATTTTAGAGAGTTCCTTTGGCAACACGAACGCGCAAGTAGGTACGAAATGCAATAGTTCCAAAAAGCAATCGGGATATTTTGACCAGACTGCTCCTTCCTTATATCACGTGTTTTTTTAACATGGACGTGATCTAACTAAAGGGATCGAATACTACTTAAAATTATCGAATACTCATACCTAAGTAGGTAACATTAAACTCAGTAATTCATCCACCACCTTCAGGTGGAATTTGAACCGACGACCCTTCGGTATCCGGGCAAATGCTCCCAGCTGAGCTGCGACGCTACGACACTAATCACACGATGATTTTTTGAGTGCAATATTTACTCTCGTAAAAACTTGCATAGGAATTGCCGAATGAATGACAAGACAAGTCAAGCTAGCATTGCAAAATCCACCAAAAGGAAAGATCATCCCTTGAGCCTACTCGCTTATAACTAGGACAAAGTTTGTATAAAATACTTTTACCGCTGAAAAAGTAATAAACACTGGATGGTACTTTTGTCTTGTAACAAATTGCACCCGAATGAGTATGTAGGTACCGAGCCGTTTACTCGTCTAAAATAAATACGTATATCGGTGCCGACTGTACACGGGATCGTTCAGTAAACACACATTTCTTCTCGAGCGTCCGGTGTGCTTGGTGGAGCACTTGATCAGATACATTACACATAGGTTCGAGACCCGTGGGTGTTTGTATAAGCGTTCTATTGGAAATGATCGATCGCCAATTGCCTTATAGCTTCAGATTTGTGAAGGGATTTGTGTGTAGTGGTATTTTCTGGATGATAAGATTAAACTTAGGTAGTATAGAAAAGTCGGTATGACTTCAAAAATATCTAAAAAATCTATTACATGTTTACAATTTGTACACGGTAGGGCTTTTGTTGGCTCCCTGTAGGTACGCAAACATTAAGAAGCAATAAGACATTTTTAACACTTTCAGTAGATGTACTAATGAGTGTCATCCTTGTAATCACGAACTTGTCTATGATTTTACAAGAAAATAAGTTTAGTTCTAAGGCCTCATAAAATTATGCAAGCAAAATTGTTGGCAGTGACTACGTTATCTATAACTTATGCATGAGTATAGGCTTTAAATGTGCTCATCATTGGAACGGTTTACAAGTGATTCATGAACTTTGTTATAGTCAGTAAATTAACTTATTACAATTTGTTTTATTAGAACTTTCTCTTTGCCTTTTGGAGGTCTTGATTCGTGCCTTCTTTATTTAAAGAAAACGTGAAAATCGCCACATTATTATTTTCGAAGCTAATCTTCGCATACACGTATCTACGATTGCTAAGCAGCACGTGACTATTTTACTATTTTTTCATATGTCAGCGGCTTATTCCTCTAATGGCTGAGAAAGTACTCGTAGATATTGAATTTAACAGTAATTGTGTTTCGCTCTTTCAACAGCTTTTTTTATCATTTTTTTAAAGAATATAAGCAGACAATATAAAGCCGATTGGTCTAAAAGAAATGAAAAAGTGGAATGACAATGGAGGTTAAATAAATGTGATGTTCTAAATCTCTTTTCAATTCAATGCTAAACTTAATACTGTCTGGTTGATCACAGCTGAGTTCGCTTTTATAATCGAACTTTCAATAAAGATAAACAAGTAGATTTAGAATGTAGCATAACGCTGAAGGCTGAGCCATAAGAAAAACACTGGAAGAAAATTCTTGCAACAACACGGTAAGTGATTTTGCGCTATATTCTAAAAGTAGGTCACGAGGTGCTGGACTTTTAATTTACTGTTTTTGTATTGTACTAAGTTCCAATATTTTTAATACAAAACTAAAGAAAGCAAACTGAAAAACTGGCCAAGTGAGGACTCGCGCACTAAGGATTCCGTGCCAACTTTAACTGAATTAGGATCCACTTATTTCCACTTAGTCAAAATACCACAATATTTTGTTGACAGCAATAACTTGGTTTTTCATAGTGTTTGAATGAAGAACAAAGTTATGTTTGCGGTTGTTGAAAATGTGCTTTATCTCAAAACTACTTGTTCGACCTCGTTCAAACCAATTTTCGTTGAAAGAATTTGTTACGATCTACATCATGTTTTTTTTTATAATTTACACTTCCTTAGTTCAAAAGTTAGATGGGGGGAACCATTTTACCACTTTCTGCGAAGCGTTTATCTCTCAAACGTTAGACTTTTAGAGAAAATGGTTTTAGGAACCTCGATGTCATTTTAAAAGACCTATCCATAGACACACGCATAGGTTTGAGTAAAAAAAATGTTTTTGTGTTAGTTTCATCCCCCCCTTAAATATTATTATTTTTTATTTTTCGTATGAGTTTCGTAAAGCGGTTAACAGGATACATCTACCTACCAAGTTTCAACTGTGTAATGTTTAATAATATTAATAGAAGAAAAAGAATAATAATTCGAATAGTTTCAGAATAAAGTGGCAGTGACGGACGGACGGACGGACAGACAGACAGACATAACGAATCTATAAGAGTTCCGTTTTTTGCCATTCAGCTACGGAACCCCGAATTATATGCAATTTATATTCCACTATATGTAGATATTCAAATAAAATGCCTTTTTTAGGGTTCCGTCCTCAAAAGAAATCCATTTTCTTTATTATTCATATTATATTCCTTAATTTTTTACCTGTGTTTTCGACTGTCAAGACTCTTTGTATCATGTTGAAATTAACATCAAACTAAAGGCATACAAAAACTAATGTTTTTTCATAGCTTTAAGGGACTTGAAGACCTTGATGCTGAAAAAAAATCTAGCTTGTTAGTCAACGCAATCCAAAGATTCGGCTAATTAAGCCGTATTTTCTAACATTTCCCACAGACCTAGAATCCTGTAATTTGGCAAAAATGTCTTATAGCACATATAAAGGGAAAAGCAATTAATTAAAAATTCAACGGTTTCTGCAAGAATGGTGAAATCGAACTTCTTTCTTACGAGCTAGGCTGACTGGACAAAGCTTTTAATTCCACTGTCGGGTACAAAGCTTTTAATCCCACTTCAGTTGAAAGGAGGTTAATCAGTGTCTAACAGGGCATGCCGTTCCTGGCGACTGGTCAGCCGAGATTGCCTTATCTATGTGAGTTAAAAAAGTATCCTTTTGCATTTTGTTCGTGAAGCTTTATATGTCGTATCATTTGTCGATAAATGCTTCGTTGTGTTTCTTTACTTGTAGTAATTGCGAGCGATTTTTTTTATAATAAATACTAGTCCTTTACGTACGTGTAGGATACTAGATCATATAAGTAGAAATAAATATATCATTTTATCTGTAGAAGAACTAGTATGCTAAATTGAAAGAATTGTCATCGAAGTCAGACATTTTTTAAAGATTTGTGCGGTTGAATATTCTCAGTTGAACTACAGCTTTTTATTTGCATACTAAGTTACTTAAATGTTTACATACATAAATGTTTATTACTAAAACAGGTCTATCATACTAATCTTGCAAATAATCCACAAAAATGACAAATCCGTTCTCTTTGACGTTTACAGATAAGCCCAAGTGAGCCCAAGCTACTTCACAAGAGCTTCACAAACTCGGCTCAGCTTATAATCTCCTCTTTGTAGTTGGCGGTAAGCCCTGCCCGCACTTTTCTTTTTCTAGACGTGTGTAACAGAAGCTAAGCCTGTCGGTGATTGGCGTGACATTCGTAAAGTTTTTCGATAGCGACTCTAACGAGATGATAATCAACCGAGAAAAACTGTTTTCTATTTCTCGTATTATCAGTTTGTTTGTAACAAGTAATCTCGAACTTCTAACCCGATTTCAAGAAATATTTTTTACCGCACCACTGATGGTGATTGGTGTTGGGCTTTCAAAAGACACTTTATAATTACTTTTAAATTAAAGATGAAATATAAGCTCAGCCATTTAAAAAAAGTCCATTTTTATGATAAGGATTCACTCGAGACAGTTTCAAACCTATATTCAGAACATCAAGATAATTATGGATCTCGAAACACGATTACAGGAATTTGGGTCGATAGAAAATCCTCCTAAAGTTTGGTCTAACTTTATCTTTTTTGCATGTTTCCTGGTGCTATAATTTCGAAGCCTACTCTTTTATCCTGTTTCTTAGTAGGTACACAAAGACAAAAACTATGTGTTGTCAAGCAGCGATTTCATAACCAATAACCAACACGTATTTACCGGACTGCTTAGTGTTTCAGACAGTTTGTTAACAGAATATTTAAGTTCAAGTACCCGCGAACGAATATTAAGCATCAAAATTGCGTCCCTAAGAATTTTGCTAACGAGCACCGTTAATGAGGATAAAGCTTAATTATTGTGCTTGCCGCATCAACTGAGGGCAGAATTAGGGGCGTATCGCCACCAAGCTTACCCGGTCTCCGGTTTGATAAAAACTTGGAATTAAATTGGTATTTAGTACTTAGCGGATGAATAGCACTTGTAAAAGTAAAGTTAGCCTATTAGATCCCACTGCTGGGCAAAGGCCTCACTTTAACTATGAGCAGGTAAGAGCCATACTCCACCGCGCTTGTGATACCTATTCATCATCATCATCCTAGCGTTATCCCGGTTATGCACTCGCACGCGAGAGCCCAGGGTCCGCTGACCATGATCCAGGATATGGCAGATCACTGCCATCTGACCTCCGTGACCCTGTTAACAGGGGAACCTGTTTTAGATCATGGTTACATATTCAGTCGCCTGAATGTTGTCGCTTGTGATATTGTTATATTGAATTAATATTAGTATAGTTTTGGGCGTAGACATAACACCGGCCTACAAGTAACCCTCTGTGTCCGTAATTTTATTACGTAATCGCTTGATATTTTTTGACAGTTCCCACTAACTCAACGTGCAGCGCTGGCTTATTTACTTACAAAATTTCGTTAAATGTCTAACATCTTCTAAGTTAGGAGAGCCTTCGCTATTTGGATACCGAGCCACCTGAAGACAGAAGATGAATTTTAAGTGCAATAATTTACTTTCGTAAAAACTTGCAAAGAATTTATAATTATTATTATAACTTAAGCAACTTGTTTGCAAGTTTTTTACAAAATTATATTAAACTAATTTCGATGGAACACGGACCCATGACCCTTCGCTATCCGGGCGAATGCTCTTACTAACTAAGCTACGGAGGATGTTAGTCAGTTGACGAATTTTTGTAAGTGTTAAGTTCCATCGGATGACACAGTCGATCAATTTTTGTAAGCAAAATTTAATTACATTTTGCAAAGCATTTGTTAAATTATAAAATAGTTACATACATATTCTTATACGTTATCCTATATTTTACGTATACATGCGTACATAAGTAGACATATACGTAGGTATAGCAAGGATACATGACCAGTTACTGTCCATTCTTGTCTGTTGCTCTATTATACCTCAATCTGCGCAGGAGTGTCCAATCAACCGCACAATGCCGTCCGTTAGCGTCTGAATGAAGACCTACACAAATGTCAGTACACTTTGTTCTGTACTTGCAAATATACGCGATTATTTTGAAAGATCAATACGGCACTCGAAAATAACCTAAAATAAAAATGATGAAAAAAAACATATATAATATATACAAATTTAAAAATTAAAAACTTGGTTTAGGAACAGAAATAATAGTAAATAAGAAACCATAGTGTACATTTAGTTATTTTACGCATCATAGCGAGAATAAAGGCTTTTTATTTTATTTTATAATACCGCACTCGACGAGGCAACGTCAACAAAATATCTTGTTAAAATAAACGTCTTTATGTGCTCGGAATATGAAAGACGCTTGATTATTATTATCAAAGACCAACATTTAAAAAAGTTATAATAGATTTTTAGATTGCTGGAAATTCATATGAAAACCGAATTATTTCTAAGGACTATTTCAAAATTAAATATGACGATAATTTTAGTCTACTATAAGTAAACAATGAACCAATTACGAGTACAAATGCAGAGATTAATTTGTTAATTGTTTACAAAATGAACTGATGTTCATGTAATCGAAATATTTTTCTTTTCAACTCAACTTGACTTATTTGCAAGTTGCACAGCACTTTAATATTTAAAGGCAACTTTAATAAACCTTATATTTCGTCACTTAAACATTTTTCCGTATTCCTCTTCCGTAAATGCAAAACAGTACGTTAACGCGTTCCGAATCACATCATTGCTATTCCAAACACAGAACAAATAAAACAACGAGAATCGTTATTGGGAACAGAACCTTACTCCGGTTGACTATGTCCGTAGTTTCGACTATATCCGACCCTGTCACTCACGCCAGAATGACAACGCAAACGAGCGAGATGGCCATCTAAGACATCGGCTAACGGAGTAGGGCTTCTAAAGTTAACGCTACGCGCTACGAGACTACGAAATACTTTCGCTACGGACTACGAATGTAGCTCGTAGTCGAAATTCGGTGTCTGTTACTCCGGCGAAAAGAGTGATCTAAAGTATTGATGTTCGAGATCTCCGAAACGGTTTTGTTTTTTCAAAATTACACCATTATTCACCGAAGGGTTTTTCTTAACTTTTTTATCTCTATTCTCAAGACTGAATTGCTACGAATGTTTTCGTAACCAGATGTATTCGTAGGTAAGATTTTCATTTTGTTTGCTTTAAAATCATTCGATTTGATTTTTTGCGTATTAACTAGATAGTGGCCATCTGATATAATGTAGTTGGCCAATATTAAACCCAAACTATCATGAGTACATACCCAAGCATATAGATAGGTAATCGTGATTTCAAACAAGATTTTAATATGCTATGTTGTCTATACTAATATTATAAAGAAGAAAGATTTGTTTGTTTGTTTGTTTATTTGCATCGAATAGGCTCCGAAACTACTGGACCGAATCAAATGAAATTTAGCACAGAGATAGTTTGAGACACTGGGAAGGACATAGGCTACTTTTTGTCGCGATATAAAATCATCAGGGGGGTGAAATGGGGGATGAAAATTTATATGGAAAATCCGACTTTTGGCGCGGGCGAAGTCGCGGGGTACTGCTAGTTTTATTATATTTTGTAACGAATCTTACTCGACTAACACTCAAATACTTCAAAGGATTCGTCTTTCAAAAGTCACAATACTCAAATCTCTTTGTCAAATCACTCTGCCACATTTCTGTACGCTAAGTCGCAACCCGAAATAGGAATGTTGTTGTATATTCCTAGTCCCTCGCGCGAACGTAAATAATTCAGATGTTTCTGTGTGCCTGAGTTAAGAACCGAACCGCAGGCGGAACGGGCGACTTCAATGAATTTAAATTAAGTTTACGACTTGTAAATGTGTTAGCTGTTGGTGTTAAGTTTAACTGCGAGGCACGGAATATATTAGTTGAACTATAAATAAATATAGCTTACCTACAAATAATAGATTGTCAAACATTTGAACAAGGATTGCTGAAATCATTGAAAAGCATGATTCAAAGAATTAAGAATTTATATGTACCTACTAGATTCGATTTGATGTAAATAGATATAAATGTAGCATATTCGTCCATACGAAAATGTGTAATTCGTCCACGATTTTAAAGTCAGTTTTTGAGTCTGTCTAGGCATCCACAATTAACTTATTTTATATACATACAGCTTTCTTTTGGTGTATAATACATAGTTCTGTTGTTAAACTAACTCAAAATGATTTTTACTAGTATAATATTCATGATAAAGAAAACTGATAAGTATCCTAAATATAATATTGCACTTGTAAAAATGACCACTAGAGGTAATTTTTCCAGTGCAATATTATATTTAGATTGCACAGTGAATGCTTATTATCACTTAAAAACAATAATTTATGATATCCTTATTTTCTTAAGCTTGATTACTTATAGGGATTCAAATAAAGCAAGTACTAGTAGATTAACGAACACCAAAAAAATCACATATGACGAAATAGACATTAAAAACTTTCAGTTTAAGTTTTACCACGCTCTTTTCATTAATAACTTAGAGGCCAAAAGTTAAAATGTATTAAGAATATTTCTGCATCCATCAGCTACGTTCCTATCAAAATGAAATGGTTGTCGTTATACGAATACCTACTTAAAACTGTGACATTAAGCGGCTCGTCAGAAAAACGGACGCGCAACATTTGTCACAAACAATAAAGTACTCTCACACGTGGCGCCAAATCCGCCGCGCACTCGTAAAAGTAAAACATCCATCTATAAACTACATTACAGAAGCGTGACAAGAAAACCTGCTCATTTCAAAATCAATTTCCCCCCGAGCCAGAAGCACGCCGTAAATCTGCGTAATTATTATTATGTTACTCACCGGTTGGTTTCCCGCTCCTCAATAACTGTTGTCGCGAACCGTGTGGTTGTGGGACCAGAATGCCGCGATTTGCCGTCGTGGGTGTCCGCGACTCCGCGTAGACGCTCGCCACCGCGCCTGCGCCACAACGTCGTGACGCCATGACGTCAATGGCTCCGTTCACAAAGCATACAGGTGTTGGTCTATACCGCAGTGACCGCGTGCTCGTAAGCGAAATGTAAAACTTGCAGCTCCCTTTCTGGAGATTAAAGCCTTTGTGTGCGTGGGGCTTATTTACCTTTTAATTACGAGATGGTGGGGTTGTTGCATTTAAAAAATAAAGTTTTACTCCCTGTACTGTAGAGTATTATAACTTGGAACTTTTCTGTGTAATACGGTTACGAGTAGCATCAAAGTAGCTTAACATTTTAGTATTTTACATTTATTACGATGTGGCCAAGAAACTTTCAATATCAATTAAAATAAATTGTTTCAACAAACACACCAATTACCTAGCCCCAAACTCAGCGTGAGCTTGTGCTATGGTGACTAGAATAACGGATAGACATACTTATAAACATTATTATAAACATACATGACATCCATGACTTAGGTACAAATGCTCGTGCTCATCACACAAACACTTGCGCCTTGCGGGACTCGAACCCGCAACCGCCTGGTTTAGCTAACGACTACACCAAGACGTCGTCGTCAATTCGTTTAAAATTGTGAATAAGTACTAAAACGTTTAGTTACATTTAATGCTGACCGTTACAATCAACTGCTGATTTAATTTTATAACGATCTACGCGAATTAAAATAAGTATCGTCCATGTAAATATTTTTTATTAGTTTATAGATGTGCAATGGACATTTTTGTACAGTTATGTGACTGACCATATTGAACAAGTGAACAACTAAATTCATTTTCATTCTAATTACATACTTATTAACTATTTAAGTAATTATTAACTTACACTACAAATTATCTATTTATTTATAGCTACCAAATACTTGTTAAATAAAGCAGACGACCGTCTTGGTGTAGTCGTTCGCGCACCGGACTTCTAAACCAGGCGGTTGCGGGTTCGAATCCCGCAAGGGGCAAATGTTGGTGTGATGAGCACGAGCATTTGTACCTAAGTCATGGATGTTTATATGTATTTAAGTATTTCTATCCGTTATCCTAGTCACCATAGCACAAGCTCACGCTTAGTTTGGGGCTAGGTAATTGGTGTGTTTGTTGAAACAATTTATAAACAATTTATATTTATTTATAGACGTTTATAGAACGTGCTTCTGTCATGTTAAACTTATTCAATCATCAAATTGCAGACCTAATTAAGTCAGTTTAATTTAATTCATTAGAGGGTAACCACATTTCAGTCATATATTACTTATAATGAAGTAAAATTGAGTAGACTTTGTATCATCCAACCAATCTAGCCCAATGTGGGTGAAACTTAATAAATATTAATTAATGTTGTTGGACAAAATCACGTACATTGCTCTGAATCCAAAGTGTTATGGAAATCGGAAACATCGGTGGTATCACAACACCCAGACCCGAGACAATACAGAAAATATGATTTGTGTGACCGACCAGAGATCGAACTCGGGACCTCAGACATGGGCAACCTTGAAAACCGGTGTGTGAGCCACTCGACCATGGAGGTCAAGCTAAAATCGAAAACTAATTTACCTACTAGCTCAATCGAAGTCATAATTAAACTTGAAAACAATGTGCCAGATTCCGGACAGCTAGATTCTTCAGACTAGTACCTCAGCCTTAAAATTTGTCTTAAACAGAGCTTTCAGGAGTAAGAAGCCAGACTCAATTGTTTCTGCTGACATGGTTACGATAACTTTTACTGTGGCCAATTTTTTAACTAATATGTCTACTTGATTAGCACGCAAGATCCAACTATTTTTACGCGGAGAAAATGCTTTACGCATACCTACTGCCCTGGGGATAGCAGTAGGTTATTTAGGACTCCCTGAAGACCAGTCAAGAATACCCACTAAAACCTCCGTAATTCCCTCAAGCCACTATTAGCAGGACTATGGAGGATCGCTTATCGCGAGATTCGAACACACGTCTTCTAAGTTTTAACGTAACTGACGCATTACACCACGACGCCCATAGGCAAGATTAGAAAGATTCGCAAAAATTATAACATTTAAAACACCATGCAATACTTTTAAAGGTAACCTGCTTTTTATTCCTGTATGTAAGTAAGAGCCTGCGCGGACGAAAAAACACGAGTCAATAAATCATACCAAGGGATAAAAAGATGAATGAGGGTAGCTAACCTTTATGCTGGGCCATTCAGGCCAATCACATGTGAATTTACCTGAAAAATTACGTGACTTATAAGAGATTTAGTATGAGGCAGGTACTTTATGTACGATTTGGGTAGCTTTGGAAAATTATATTTTGTACATATTATGTACTTTGAGAGCGTGTGGCACAGTGGCAACGGGTTGCCTCTTATGCGGGAGGTACCGGTTCGATCCCACGTGGCACCATATACCAATAACTTTTTTTGAGTTATATACATTAGTTGTTTCACTAACCGATTCTCTTACGGTGAGGGAAAACATCGTGAGGAAACCTGCACATTCAGGCGACTGAATGTGTAACCGTGATCCAAAGTGGTTAGGTTTCCCTGATAACAGGGTCACGGAGGTCAGATGACAGTCATTCCACTGTCATTACATGATTTGCCACATCCTGGATCATGGTCCGCAGCGATTCATCCAAGTCCGCAGCGGACCCCGGGACATCGCGTGCGAGTGCACAACCGGGATAACGCTCGGATGATGATGACATATTGTGCACTTTTATAGAACTTACCGCTCTTAATTTTATTGTCATCTGAGAGGATCGTGAAAAATGATGTGTGAAGAAGACAACTTAATTTTTTAAATATTTTTTGGACCTTGTTTGATGACGCCTTTGGCGTTTTGAAATCTACCAAACCAAATTTTTGGTGACACGCACTGTGCAGGTGACCTTACGATATTTAATTCTCGCTAGGCAAACATAGATATATACATTCTTCATACAATACAACGGAGGACAGAAGTAACTTCCTTTAAACACCAAAAGCAACAAAATATACTATCTCTCTCTTGCTAGTAAAACCTTTTACGGTTACCTAATACTATCTACCTACGTTATCTAAAGCACCAAATCGTTTCAGGGCAGGAAAATTCAAAGAGCAATTCCACCTTTCAATACTCTCGTTTGGTTCAATAGCTTCGTTGAAACCAGAGAAAAATGTCAAAGGAAGGAAGGCTTAATTAAAGGGTAACTTTTTTTTACTTCAGACTTCATTTTCGCTTTGAAAAAAAAGTCAATGCTATTTTTAGTTCAAAAGGACACGACATTTTTAAATATAGACTTAAAATAAACCGTGTTCCGTTATCAACTAAAGGTGATTCTATGTAGATACAGTACTATAACGGTACAGAATAGTTTTTTTTTTTTTTGTAGGAACAAGGGGTCATGCATTATGCTTCAACTTATCTACGTGCTGTAAATCTATCAGCTTAAAATATAAGGTGCCCAGATAATCCTTTAACTCTAACCACCTGTACAGCTTTGCTTCTGGGTGAGCACGCTCCACCGTCCCACGCCACGTCTGGTTTAGTCTAGATTCAAGAGCAAACCCATTCCAAAAAAATAGATTTTTGCAGGGGTACCAAAACCTTTACGGCAAATCCCATACTAAATTTGGCAAGAGGGAAAGTCTTACAGCCCTTCTAAAGGAAACAGTTCGAAAACCGCAAATTTATGGTTACGTAGACAAAAAACCCTTTGTTTGTACGCCTTGTTGCGTAAATCGTACTCCGATCTGCCTGGTTTTTAATTTATAATAATATTTGTTCGTCAAAGTGGGCTATAATACCATCCCAAGGATGTAGTCATGAATATAAATAATAGCTGTGCCGGGTGGGCGAAACAATACTGAGAACTGACATTATATATTTTATAACGACACAAACTTACACTTCTTTATCACCTAATCCATACTAATATCATAAATGCGAAAGTGTGTCTGTCTGTCTGACTGTCTGTTACTTCTTGACGCTTAAACCACTGAACCGATTGAGATGAAATTTGGTATGGAGACAGTTCGAGACCCTGGAAAGGACATAGGCTACATTTTGTCGCGATATAAAAACATTAAGGGGGTGAAATGGGGGATGAATAGGATTTTCCATATAAAATATATGGAAAATCCAACTCTTGCGGGCGAAGTCGCGGGGAACTACTAGTAATGTATAAATACCATAAAAATGTCAAAGAAAAAGTAAGAGAGCAGCAAATTGCCCTTTAAAATTGGCCTTATCATGCGAATTACAGTTATTCAGTAACAGACGGTGTTTCGGGAAAATTGCTGCGATAATTCATAAAGCCATTTTCTCCTAGTGTGCGCGTGTGCTTAACTTTCGTGTGTACGTATTTAGTGTGAAAAGGGAACGGGCACGTGTAACTTATTTATTAAGTACACTATTAATTTAAATCCCTATTTCTTAATAAAGGTTAATACAGGGTGTTTCTAGTCAGATCTATCAATTAAACCTCCATGTAGTTTCAGCTATTTTTGATAGTCATCCAGCCAGATAATTTAAAAAAATGTCTAAAAAACAAGTGCTATTGCAAATCGGACGTTTTATTTTGGCTGTACATAGTATTCAGTTAGATATGATTATTTATTTATTTTTATTCCTCTCTAATATCTCTTAACGTATAGGCATGCGTAGGTTTGGTCGCTAGTTCGGTTCGGCAGCACGTTAGGTGAACCATTTGAACTACAAGAACAACTTTTATTACGTAGGGAATAGAGGGGGTCTCAAGATCAAAGTGGGGTAGTGGGTAGTCTGACGTGCGGCCGTGTATATAGTGGGCCCACATCAACCTACCCTGATCTGTAAAATGCAACCAAATTTCAACCTTATATTTTATTACATAGAGCTCCACATCATTTGAGAAATTTTGACAGATTTGGGTACAAATTAAATAAAACAACACCTCATACTGCAAGATCTCAAGACACGGTTAGCTCTTTCTGCGTAAATAGGAACGTAAATTAATATTAATAAGTGACGGTCGTGACGGTCATTTAATTTTTCAAAACTTTGTAATTGACAAATAATACCTTAGTCTTTCTGTGACCACGAACGCTGTCAAGTGTTCGTAACGTCAGGTTTTAAATAAAATGTAAATAAATCACGAAGTTATCCGTAAAATTGTGTTTTAATGAGATTTGGGTAACTTAATGCGGGGCCTACCTACTGTACCGACTAGCGAGCAATCGCCTCATCTTCGCACGGGTAAAAGTTAAATTGTATAAATTAAATATCTTAAGTTACTACAATACTACTCCTTATATACTTTGCGGAACCTTGCCCGTTTATCTACTCAAATCACCTTGCTGTGACAATATTTTTGGGGATATTTTTATTTATACTGCCTTGTTGGTCTAGCCAGTGGCACTAGTGGTCAGCACGCTGGGATCTATGAGGTCCTGGGTTCGAATCCCGGTTCAAAATTTGTTTTTGTTTTACTTTTGTCTTGAAATAACTAAGACACAGCTTCGAAGTAAGGAAGTTGGTGGTGTAAACCACTGATCATGTAATTGGTGTGAACACACCCAAACTTAAGGCTTCAAAGGATTGGTCATTCATTTATAGGAAGATGTATAAAAAAAAAAAAAAAATTACTTGAAAATATTGTTGAATTACCTATAGATAAATTTAAATCAGTTGTTAAGAATACTTTAATGTCGAAAGGTTATTATTAAATAGATGACTATACAACGTGCTCTTTTTGTTTTTCGGAAAATTAAGTATAAGGTACCTGCGGGTATCAAGAGCCGGTGTTTATCGAGGGCCACTTCTACAAAAATGCGCTTCCAACGGTTTTATTTTATTCTTGTTACGCACACATATAAAGGACCAATAGGAAAGTTAATATACGTCAGCGCACTCACGCACGAAACTCCATCGTGTCAGTAGCTAAGAAGCCGTTCAGGGTGTTGATCTGCGTCACTTGATAGTATTTTATTCTTCCGGAAACAACGAAATTGTCGTTAAAATAATTTGTTTCTTTTAAATCTTGCTGTTTCGAGGTAAACTTTAAGTTTATTGATGCTAAAGCAGGGTAAAGTTACAATGTATATTTTATTTAAGTGTATTTTAGATCAAATTTAGTAAAGTGACTACCAAAGCCTAATAAGGGCCAGATGAAAGGCTGGTTAAAGGGCCGGCCGTTATTAAACTGTCGAACTTGTGATTTAATTAATCCCAAGTTTACTTTATTTTTTACTTTTGTGATAATTGTAACATAATTTGAATGTTTATTGTAATGCAATGTTTTTTATTTCTTTAAAACTTATTTTTTATATTTCTTATTAAGTTTTTAGATTGCAATTATGGAAGCACCTGCTAAAACCACGTTGTTATCCATGTGATTTTTATTGATATTAAATTATTTGTTGATTACGGCATTAGTAATTAGAAAATCGATACATTTTTACACTTCAGTGTTGAGTAAAACCAGATTAAAAAAAACTATAAGTTTAATAAGGTCCACAGAATTTGCTTAATTTTATTTTATGTCTTTATTTTTTTTAATGTCAAAGTTTCATTTAGATTTAAGGATGCTTTGTTGAAAGGTATAATAATTGGATCAAAATGTTGTCTGGTAATATGCTTTATCACCAATTTTTGTTACTTTAGTTTAATAAGGTTCATTATTATTCTTTTCTTTGATTTATGTGCATTCATAGGTGTGATATTATGCTAAATAGTAATATAATAAATACAAAACTAAAACATGTTGTGTTTATTGTGTTTTTCCTATTAGGTATTGGCTCCAGATCCTGGACCCTATTAAACTACGTATGTATAATAAGGGTCACAAGAGGGGTTTTAAAAATTGATTATTTTCAAGTGAAATTCTACAAGCAAAAGCAAAAATGTAACATATTTACGTTGCTAAAAGAATAAATATTCTTTAAGAGATCCATTTTTTATTTTTATTTATTATTAATACAAAATATGTAATTCTGAAGTTAGGTGGCCCTTGTTTACCGCAAGTACCTTATAAATCAGACTATATAAATATAGGTCATGTCAAAAGATTTTGCTAAAGTTCGCATTTTTTTCTAGTTTCATACAAAATAATTAAATTATTACTTTGCACTCGGTGTGTCCTATTTACGCTACGCGCGCCTGCCTTTTCTAAGTTGTAGTAATTTTGGCAACGTAGCGTGCTCGAAAGTGTGCGTCAACACAATGAATAGAGATGGGTAACCTGGCAACGTCGCAAAATAACACTGAGAGAGCAAATAATGACTAACTGATTTTAAAAAACAATCTAACTCGTGCTGTATACTTATTTTAGAATGAAGTCTTTTGAGAAAATATTGTTTATACTTTGTAGAATACCTATTTGGTTGAATTTTCTGGAAAACAAAATGAGCACGTTGTATAAAAGATAAAAATGTATGGAATAACTTTCATGAAAGAAATAATGAGGGATTTTCTGACAGCTCAAAATTTTAGTTTTAACTTATGTTGATAGATGGCGCTATTTATCTAATTATTATATAAATATTGTGTCGAAGCTTAAAACAAAAAAATTATATAAAATAATATTTTATGTACAGACATGTAGAGGAAGTACTAACGTTAAAAATTAGTGAGTTTTAAAATACAATTTAATGAAAAAAACGTTTTGATGATCACTAAATTGTCATAAAATTACCAGTTCTAGTACGCGTAAATCTAAAACAAAAACATTACAACATATTATACGATAAAACCGCCCTTTTTCTTTAATAATCTGATTTTTGACACTAGGAAAATCCCTTATTGTAAAACTTTGAAAAGAGGCTATGACAATTAGTTTCTAGATGGGAAAAATAAAATACAATTATTTTGCTTTAAATTTCCGCTAAGACACGCTAGCGCAGGCACCAAAACCACACCAACCGCAACCGCGTTGAGTACCAGTTTAGGCAAATGCAGAATGCACCGCCCTCCCTCCTTCAATTCGCATGCACTACAGCTAATGCAGTTGTTATTGACCCACATTAACGTGCAAAAAACCTCGACGCGTTTCACCACTCCACGCGGCATCCTCAGGAGATGTTGTCGCCTTCTGTGATAACTCTAAGCTGTCAAATTGAATATTAATATGTTAATTTATGAAATTAAATTAAAACAAATGAAAATATTGTATTTTGCATTCAAACATTGATCAAGTACCGCTGTCTCAAAGCGTAAAGCAAATACTATAAAAAATCTACAGTAAAGTTAATGTCTCGGTAGCCTAGTGGTCTCTGGGTGGGCAGTCACCCGGATAGTGAAAGGTGTGGGTTCGATTCCAACCTGAAACGAAAAGTTTTTCAGTTTTTTTTACTAAAATTGTAAGAAATTATATAAGGCGCGAGCAGAAAGTTAGTAACTTAAAAAAAAAACAAATAAAAAAACAAACAGGTGAAGTTAAACGTAGTCGGGTAATAAAACCTTTTTTAACCTTCCTTTCAATTGGGTAAAAGTTGGGCAAAAAAAAGTCATGTTCATTCATTCGTTCTATGTTCTATCATTGTCACAACACTTGGATCGGCTGACCGGCAAACCATGGTACCATGGTACGCGGGTTTCTGTCGCAATATTTTAAATGAGCAATTGTAATGTGGTGTGAAACAATAGGTTATTTCAGTAAAAAATTAAATCAAATTTCGCTCACAAAAATTAATCGACTCCGTCATCCGGTGGGACTCGAACCCACGTCCTTTCGCTATCTGGGCAAGTGCTCTTACCAACTGAGCTACGGAGGACGTTAGTCAGTCGAAGAATTTTTTAAGCGCTTGCTATGCCAGTGAGCCGGCGTTCGATTTCATCAATATTTGGGGAATGTACCCGCAAGTATCCAATGGACATATTTTTACAAATACTTAACCATTAGTAAAGATGAAATCAGCTAAACTTATAATTATTATTATAACTTAAGCAATTATTTTGCAAGTTTTTACGAAATTAAATCAAATTTCCCTCACAAAAATTAATCGACTGTCTCATCCGGTGGGACTCGAACCGTAAAAAAATACTTAAAAAAACTCAGTTTTTGGATAAATTTCATGTTTCTGATCGTCGTTTACATGTAGAAACTGAAAACACAACCAACCATGCTTACGGAGTCCGCTCAGCGACAGATACAAATTCAAATGACCCTCGATCGCGGCAAACAAGTTTTTATAAACGCATATCAACTTTGTTTATGTACTTTGGCAGAGGGGAATGAGTGCGCTTGCCACGTCTCGTGTTAAATAGTCAAAGAAATAAATGAATCTTATTTTATCGAAACCTGATTTTTTTTCTCAATTTCCATCACACTGTCGATTGTGTGCGCGTGGAGCTGTCAAATAAAAACTCGCATTAAGCAGTTTTTTTTTGCTTACACGGCTTATGCAATGCCATTTTCATGTATTGAAAGACCTTGGTTCCTGAACGTATACAAATGTCAGAAACGTCAAATGTCGATAGTGGTTGGGAAAGTTCGATGTAGCAGAAAAAAAAACATCGATAATGGCATCTAGGAAAAAAAACATCGATTTCAGCCAACAAAGTTGATATTTATTGTATGTAAAACGTCTGTCATTAAAAATATAAAACAGCCATATAAAAATCACACGATTGTTAAAATGAAATAAAGTTAATTTCAGAACTTACATGACTAAAGCATTTCTTTCTAGTTTTGGGTGCGTTCAGAATTTAGTAAATAGTTTGTTCTACTTCATGGATTTCTATTATGTACGACCAGATTCTGATTATTTGCCATAGCATTTACTTTAGTTTTATTTTTTGCAATATCGATGTTATCTTCTAACGTCAATGATCATCGAGCAGCCCTGTGGCATATGTCATGTTGACAATTGACATTGTTATCGTTGATAGTGGCCGTACAGAATTTTATTTACTTTCATGAAATATTAATTTATGCAGTCTGGTTGTCTTTTAAATTATGTGCATTAATCTACTTACACCTCTTCGTAGTCAGTTTCAAGTTACAAAAATCATGGCGGTCCGACAGTCGAGTGATATGGTGAAGTTTAAAGAAGTGCTGAAGTCTGCTAAGAATGTTGTTTTTCTATCTGGAGCAGGTATCAGTGCTGAGTCGGGAATACCTACGTTTAGAGGGGCTGGGGGATACTGGAGAAAATATCAAGCATCATCACTGGCAACCCCCGAGGCGTTCAGAAACAATCCAAGTTTGGTTTGGGAGTTCTATCATTACAGACGCGAAGTGGCTGCTAAGGCTCAACCTAATCGGGTATGTTTTTGTCATGCACAGATTTTGGATTCTTTAAAACTTCTTTGGCCTCCCCTATGGTTTTGTAATTTTAATTACTTTTTCTTAATTCTCCTCAGGGTCACACAGCCATAGCAAACTTTGAAACAAAATATGGATCTGACAAAACAATTACAGTTATAACGCAGAATGTAGACAACTTACATGCACGGGCTGGTAGCAAAAACTTAATAGAACTTCATGGAAACCTTTATAAAACTAGATGTACAAAATGTAGAGAAGTGTTAGTAAATACAGACAGTCCTATCTGCGAGGTAACATTCCATTTATGTTCTTTACAGAACTTTAATATTGATTATTTGAATTGCAAATCAATTAATATTTTATTTAGTGTCAAGACATAAGACAGATGGATAACTCTTTATTAACACCATAATAGATATGTCATAGCAATTAACACAGAAAGATGTACAAAATAAATAAAGAATAAGTCGCCCCTTAGCTTAGGTCAAAAGCTTACAAACCTTATTTATTAAAATAAAAATTATACTCTAAAACATATTACCTAAACTTACATTTGCTGTTTCGGCAGGCTTTAGCAAACAAGGGAGCGCCAGACATGGATGTGGTTGGCTCTGATATTCCTATAAAGTCCTTGCCCCACTGCAAGAAACCAAATTGTGGTGGCCTCCTCAGACCACACATAGTCTGGTTTGGTGAAAATTTGGAACATCAAGTACTGGAAAAAGCTGGTAGGTTCTTTAGAAAAATATTTGTACACACCACAAAATAAGTTTTGTAATATGTAATCTTATATCTAGGGATGGAAAGCACAACTGGAACTGAAAGCAGAAGACCCCAGAGATGTTGGGAGAATGAGTTAAAACTAACCTTAGGACCATATTGGACCAGAATTGCTGCAAATAGAATCCAGTGAAAAGAATTAGAGGAGGTCTTTGCCTAGAGGCACTCTGAACTACAGGATTATATGTAACATTAATTCATATGTATCTTTTTTCGGATAAAATAAAGGCTGTTTTTATTTTACTACTAACCAAGATCTCAATACTAATTGAGAATAGAGGATATGACTATTCCTAAAAAATATTTTTATGTCAAAAGCTGTGATATTATTTCTGTTTTCATCATTTATATAATTCTAACAATTTCTTTCTATGGATACAGTAAAGAACATCTCTCTCTGTTTTTACACATATATTTTAGTTTTTGTAATATCTAGTGATATTGTTTTTTGCCAGGTGAAGTGATGGAGAGCTGTGACGTGTGCCTAGTGGTCGGCACATCATCGGTGGTCTACCCGGCGGCCATGTTTGCGCCACAAGCCGCGCAACGGGGTGCCATAGTAGCAGAATTCAACTTGGAACCCACGCCGGCTACGCCAGACTTCCATTACTACTTTGAAGGGCCTTGTGGAACCACCTTGCAATTAGCTTTGGAAGACTAACTTCTGGGAAAAGTTATATGCACTTGGCATGCATTTCTGGTTACATAAATATACATATACTGCACAGACTTGATAAAAAAATATGTAAATAAGTGTGTAAAGATTATAACTATAAGTAAAATTAAATATTATAATGTAATTCAATATACAATGCAGTGATATAGGTATGTAATTTGGTTTAAGTTAAGAAATACATTGTTGGTGCTGCTGTTTTAATTGACTGTTTCTTTCTTTCTGTCATTATGATATCACAATAATTATCATGTCTTAGTCAACCTTCAAGTATAATACAGAGCAGTTAAATAAGTTAAGTAATAATGTAGGAATTTTTCAATTTTCTTTTTTATGTAAAGTCACGCCATTATCATACAATCGATTCCCATAAACTTTGTGAAGGTAGGTAAGTATACTTCGTGATTGCTATCTATGAGCTATGACTTTCACATGACAGGTAACATTATATGCGTCAAAGTTATGGTCAAAGTACATCTACGATAAACATTGTCAACTCACGATTATTATGAAACTGCAAAATGTTTATCCAAAAGAAAGTAAAAGTCGTCTGGAAAGGAGCCGCCAATTCCATTAAACGCAATTCATCCGACATAGACAAATTCAAGGACCAGCTAAAGGCGGCTAAGAACATAGCCTTCTTATCTGGAGCCGGGATCAGCTCAGAATCTGGTATACCAACCTTCCGTGGTGCTGGCGGTTTATGGAGAAGATACTCAGCGACTTCTCTTGCCACTCCTGAAGCGTTTAACGAAAACCCAAGCTTGGTATGGGAGTTTTACCACCATCGGAGAGAGGTGGCGGCTAAGGCTCAACCGAATCAGGTAACCATGTTTGTCATATGCAACTGAATAATAAGCGATGCCATTTAGGTGAACGCCAGAGAAGTATTTTTTCCACACCATAAATTTACATATTAAATTTTTATATGAATTTTAAAACAAGCTAAAAAGCATTACCATTTGTCTTCTCTTGAGAAGACCCTACTCAATTTCTTTCTTTAACCTTCATTCTTCTTTATTAGGGCCACCTTGCAATAGCACAGTTCGAAGCCAAGCATGGAGGTAACAAAACAATCACTGTGGTCACTCAAAATGTGGACGGCTTGCACAAGAGAGCCGGCACTAAGAACTTGGTGGAATTACACGGCAGTTTGTTTAAAACTCGGTGCACGAAATGCAATGAGGTGTTGGTGAATACTGACAATCCTATTTGTGAGGTGATGTTTAAAACTTGTTGCACACGTCCACCGTAAAACCATACTTGCGAACTCCGACACGTTTGCCATTTTGTAGCGGTGCCTAGCAAGCGCGGAGATGTAAGCTACTTTGATTTCGTTGGCACAGTTTTGCGGCGGAGGTGTATTACAGACGTAACTGTAGGTAGGTAAGTAAAAATCGGATATTCGGATCTAAAGTTGAGGCCTTTCACACCGAATGATTGCTTATTCCCCCGCTTTTGTGACCACATGGCCCACGGCCTACTTTGGTGTGAAAAAGACTGTAGGTAAATATGCATCCGAATATACGAACTTTATTCACTATAACATTTGATGTCTTTGTCCAGGAAGTTCGATGTAAGATTTTAGATCACGATTTTCAGGCACTAGCCAATAAAGGAGCTCCAGGCAAAGATGTAGTGGATTCAGATATACCAGTGAAGTCCTTACCTCACTGTAAGAAGGAAAACTGCAAAGGTTTATTAAGGCCACACATAGTATGGTTTGGTGAAAGTTTAGAGACTCCGGTATTCGCAAAAGCTGGTTAGTAATCAAAAATGAGTCTGAAAACACGAATAAATGCTGGCTTTTCTGACTTTCTGACAGAAGTGTAGGCTAGGTAATTAGCGGTCTACCAGTGTCGTTTTTTTTTCAGATGAAGCAATGTCCAAATGCGATGTATGCCTGATAATTGGTACATCGTCCCTTGTGTACCCAGCGGCTGGTTTTGGGCCCTTAGCGGCTGCCAGAGGAGCGATAGTAGCAGAGTTTAATATCGAGACTACGCCGGCTTCGAGAAGCTTTGACTATTACTTCGGAGGACCTTGTGCGAAGACTTTGCCTCAGGTGTTAGATGACTGATTACTAATTTAAGTGCAAGTGAGAAAGTTTGGATAATCCATGGATTTTCTAGAAGTAAATAAATAAGAAGCGGATCGACCTACCGAAGCTAATGGGTGTAGATCGATTTTATAGATGGCATAGATTCATAAATAAGTATGTGCGAACACAAAAATTTCTTGACCCGTCATTACAAAGATTTTTTGAGTAACAACAACGCGCGTTCAAACTAAGTCCAACGTAAACTACATAAATATGTGTTTTAACTCTACTATGTAATCCAGTTTTACAATTAACTAAAACAAGTTCTTATAAAAATAGAAACATTTTTTATTTTTTTTATAAAATTAATCGCATACAAATATAGTTTATTTATATGGCTTATTTACTATCTTTGTGCTTTGTGAAAAACTTGCTTATACTGCCAAAAGCTTTCCCGAAAGTACAGTTATCCAATAGTGATTTCTGAAAATAAAAAAAAAGTATCCGACTGTAAGTTTTCTTAGTTTACATACAGATTTTCTTAAAATATCGTTCGTTATTAATTTTTTTAATAGTTAAGTTTTTACGAAATATTTATTTTATCACTTAAACTATACTTTTAATATAAAAGTCAAGGACACTTACTTGCACAAAAGAAGGCAGCGCATTCATAGTTTGCAGCCTCGAGTATCGCTCATCCAGAAGTAGAACGCAGGCATAGTCGTTTGCGTGTCGCACCGCCCTGCCTGGAATTATGTAAAAAATATAGTTTGTTTTTTATTCTAAATGGTTTATATTAGTTTAAATAAGAAACCAAAAATTCGCACACGCGTAGATTTTTTTTTTCTTATTTAAATTTATATAAATAAGAAAGAACACTGAGTGTTTAAAAAATATTAAAAACTATCGAAATGGTTTGACTCATTAAAACACAATTTTACGGATTACTTCGCGATTTATTTACATTTTATTTTAAACCTGACGTTTCGAACACTGTACAGCGATCGTGGTCACAGGGAGACAGTGTTCGAAACGTCAGGTTTAAAATAAAATGTAAATAAATCGCGAAGTAATTCGTAAAATTGTATTTTAATGAGTTCAACAATTCGCGTAAACGTAAGAAACAGAAATGGTTTGACTCTAGACTAAGCCAGACGTGGCGTAGACAGAGTCAACGGTAGAGCGACCACACCCGGAAGAAGCCTATTCACTCTGATTTTGAAGGTTTCTGAGCGTAATCCGTTGAAAACAGTGAAGCGGGTAGCGAGTTCAACAACTTAGCTGTGCGCATTATAGGTGTGTGATGAGAATAAGTTGGTGATATACCAAATATTTATTTATACGTTTCATTTGTGTTGTCATACAGTACAGGTTAGTATATTTATATCGTATAGGTTTAACGTAGTACGGGTGCCGTTTGAAAATGATTGCCGTAGCGTAATCTAACATTTTTGTTCAATAAATTATTTTTTATGTGTATCACTAACATTACCAATATTATATTACAGACACTGGTCAATCAGCTCACCTATACACTGGTTAACAGCCTTCATACACAAGCTCTCGTAGTACAAGCTACCTGCGCCCGCGCCAATGGTTCGATTCAAGTAACCCATTTTCTCTTGTAACTCTGCCGCCTTGCTGTTCGGGTATGGAATGCCCACCACTATAACGCATCGGCCGAGATCATCGCTGGAAACGTTGAATAATACCGATCATTATTAGGGGTTAATTATTTTAACAAAAGACCCCATTAAACTTGGATGTCCGTCAACAACGGCTAAAAGAAAGGCCAAACAGATGACTTGAACCATAGTGTGAAGAGGGCCGACCCCAAATGATATGTAATCGATTGATACATAATCGATTGCTGTAAATATTTTTTAAAGGAATGAGTTTATGTTTTGAGTACTTTTTCGGAGACATTTCGACAACTTAGTTTGCTATTAGTTTATTTTAATTGTCAATGCGATTGTTGTATAATTGTCCGCGACTATTACAATCGAACGAGAAAAACACACTTTTATAATCAATTCTTTATCAAACTTTTCTTAACTTTTTAAAATTTGTGGCGAAGTATCAGCATATTTTCAAGGATTAAAAGTAAAAAACTTACCTAAAATTTAACCCTTCACTCAACTTGCCACCTACAACGCTCAACAATAAGGCTCCAGTTTGATCGCCGTTCTTTTTCTTCACAACCGTAGCATACTTACTTAAAACCTAAAATTACAGTAATTAAATGAAATAAATAAGTCCCAATATAAATCTTACACATACCATAGAATAAATAAATAATAGTACAAGTACTCAGCAAAATCATTGTAATAAATAGACTCGTGTTATCGACGACACAGAAAAGTGCAGTCGCCAAACAGTGACCTGGTTATTTGCCTCTCTTTCTATCGCCTAACCTCATCACACCTGAGGCCTTACTCCGGTTGACGATGTCCGTATTTTTGAATGTAGCCGTCCCTTTTTCTCACGACAGAATGACAACGCGAACGAGCATGATGGCTAGACTCGAAAATACGGACGTCGTCAACAGAAGTAGGGCCCCTGACCGCGTAGGATTGAACGACGAGATTACGTGCGATCTACAAGGCGTATGACAACCCTTTCGATCGAGCGACCGGTCGACCCGCGCATTTACTTGTAGCTTCATATCGAAATTGCGGAGTGAGCTAGGACAAGTGCGTCTTAGGGCCAAAATCGTTTGCACATCGCATCAAGTCGAAAGACAAATAAAACGCTCGCAGTTACCGAGATCAAATTTTTGAAGTATACTGACTAGTATTCGAATTTGAAAATCGTCTGACTGAGGCCTGCCAAGCGAATCTCTCTGCCATGTACTTAAAAGGCACTAGGTACTTAATTTTACCTGGTCTACATCAGCAGCAGATTTAGGCTCTCTGAACACAGTCTTCTTCTTGTTTATGGCATCAATGACACCCGACTTCTTCAGATGGTCATAGACATTCTGTTCATAGGAGTATGATGGTAAGAAACATACAACGCCGCCTGGGACTATGTTGCAAATGTTTCGTAGGATACGACCGACTTCGTTCAACTGTTGGGGAAAATCATTATCTGCTGGTAATCAGTTCGTAAGCCGTAATAGCTTCCTAGTGTAACTATCAAGCTTACAGCTTAAAACAAAAAATATACTTTATTACTGGTGAAAAGAGAGAGATCCGATCCCAGAGTATCTGGGGCCCAATTCTCACGCCTTCGATATTATGTCACATACGACATTTATCTAAAAAACATGGCGAATATCACAAATCGTATATGTTTCGTATTCTCGAAGTATGAAAATGTCAGATATTTATCATATTTTGTGATATCCGCCATGTTTTTTCGATAAATATCGTATGTGATATAATATCGAAGGCGCGAGAATCGGGCCCCTGATCTGATATTCGGACGCATATTCACCTACAGTCTCCCTTACACCGATGCGTACATATGAGTCTGTCTCCAAAGTTCATCGCAAATAATTCAAACGGATATAAGAAGAAAAACCTAATAGTGCTAGTATGCTGTCACAAATGGTATTCTCTTTCGTTCTCTCATTGGCGAATCACACAGAATTTGACGTCAGATATGCAATGATATGTTAACTTACAAGATCTCCAGTCCCTCTACGTTCATACGAAAAGTTCAAGGGAACATTGGTGGGCCCTTTTGACATACAAATTGCTATGACATTGTCTGGTGAGACTACGTGGTCGCATTTGACTATGTTGACGTCATCAGTCTGTTTGGAGTCTCCGGTCAAGAGTCGCAGGAATTCGGATATGGGTTCCATAGTGCCGCCGGCGACAATCACCTAAAAAAAAAATATATTACATTCGGTCGTCGAAATGTAGCATTGGTCATACCTAAGGTAACTTTTGAACATAAGAATAATTGCTTTGAACAATTGTTGAGTTTAATGACAAATATTTAAGAGGGAACTGTTGCATGGAGTTCAGGTTCACAAAGTTTTAAACTGACTGCAATACGATCCCGATCAGTCTTTTATCGAGATCAGTCTGTTGTCTTGAAATAACTTAAAAAACAGTCATCAGGGTGTTAACTCCCCCTTGTCTCGGAAATACGTTAAGCCGTTGGTTCTGGCCTGATCTCTCTCCTGACATGCCAGAGGCCCTATAATATCTTGATGTAGTTTCTCGCGCTCCAGACTACAAAACGACTAAGTTACGGGTTAAATTCCTGCAAGGTTTATGTGGTAGAACGAGCATTTGTGCCTAAATCATGGATGGTATTTTAGCAATTTGTGTGTTTGTTGAAATCGCTAATCTGTTGGGTTTGGCTGCAGTAGCCGATATTCGGCTAGAAGAATCCTATAAGTCCAAAATATTAAGATACTAGTAGTTCCCTGCGACTTCGCCCGCAAGAGTTGGATTTTCCATACAAACTGTCATCTCCCATTTAACCCCCTTAATGTTTTTATATCGTGACAAAATGAAGCTTATGCTTTCCAGGGTCTCGAACTGTCTCCATACCAAATTTCATATCAATCGGTTCAGTGGTTTAAGCGTCAAGAGGTAACAGACAGACAGCCACACTTTCGCATTTATAATATTATTAAGATATTAAGATTAAGATATAAAATTAATGATCAATACTCACAGACCGACACTGCTTTACAACCTCCACAAAGTGTTCGGCGGGATTCAAAAGCAGGTACTTCAAGTTGCCACTCGTCTCGTCACCTTGTTGCACCAACACTCGCCCATTCTCAGAGCGCTCACACAGCATTTGTAGCAAATCCAGAATGGCGTACAAGCCTGTGCCTGGAGATGTTTCTGATGGTGTCTGTGAGAATATTTAAATCCAAATATGTAAAAAGGAAGACGACTGACTGACATATCAACGCACAGCCTTAACTACTAGGATTAGAAACGTGAAATGCACCATGCTTTCTTTTATAGTGTAGATTAGCACTAAAAAAGTTTTTTGGAAATCGCCGGATAAAAGAGGGGGGTCAGGTTTGTATAATACTCCGTCAGTTTTGAAGCTAAATCAGTAAAATTGGTAGGTGTTTAGCTATTTGGTTTGATATCAAGAATGACGTATTTTGCTGACGTACTTAGCATTTTTGAAAATTCAACCTGTAAGTCGGACGAAGTCGCGTGCATCGGCTAGTAAAAATCGAATAACCATGTTTGAATTACGACTATTATTCAGTATTTACCTGGACATTAGCAGGTTCTGGTTGTTTTTCTTGAGTATTACTATCACTGTTGCCATCTTTTTTCTTCGAAATATTCTTTAGAAAACTTTCCAAATTACTTTTCTTGGATGGTACAACTTTTTTCGATTCTTTCTCTAACATTTGTGGAGTGTACCGCATTGAAAAACCATGTAACTTTGGTGGCAACCTTGTTTTCCTGCATAGTCCAATCAGGGGTGTCAAATTTAGGTGGTCTATATCAGCCTTTATGACAAAATCTTCTAATGTGAAAATTGTGGGGGATTCTTGATTCTTTTCGCTTTGATTTGTTTTAGTTACCATGGCTAGAAAAAATAATTTTTAACTATATGATGTGATGCTTTAAGAATGATTGATAAAATCTAAGTAGATTGTATTAAATGTTAAGATAATATTAATATTGGACTTTTATCAGGTAAGTGTATACTAGATACAGCAAACATGAATCATAATGAATTCTCACCAAGCAATTTTCCTACAACATAATTCAGTTGATTTAAAGTCAGCAAATTCTTGCTAGACAGCCTCGCTCTGTATTTGTTTATGTATAGCTGTAAAAACGTCTTCACCGAAGACAAATGTCTGGCAGACACCGAGGCGCAGTGCGCGTTTTCTAAGGCCGCTGCTAGACCGTGCGCTTCGTCCATTACTAGCACGTTGTCTTTCAATTTTAAGGACATACCAGATCTCGCGCCAGAGCTGACAATGCCAGCATGACTGACTAGAGCTACCTGCAATTTATTCGAGCGGTAATTGAATAAACTTATTTGTTACACGTTGTTAGTAGTACCATAGAATAAATAATTGGTAAAGAATTTATTTTTTTATGGTTTGACAATGCATTCATCAGTATATAATAATAATAAAGCTTCCTCGGTTCGGTATGCTTTTTACATAGGCGTCCTCCAACTTTTTCCACTGTAAACTGTCTTCCACCTGGAACCCCTGTCTAATGAGATCTCAGTGTAGGATGTAAATCTATAAATTTTGTTCAGCTTAAACTGGCCATTTCTAATACTACAACACTCCCTAAATGGCGGGGAACAGTTGACATATAGGCAGTCTAGCCTAATGGCAATCATATTTGAGATGCCATGCTTGCCCCAACCCAGTGCACTACGTAATTGAAGTCAATGCAAGTTTGCTAATTTACAAACAATAAGAGTGTAAGAATATCTATCATTGTAGTCATTTTACAGCTAAAAATGTTGTTGAATTAAAAGAACACAGTTTTTTTTCGATAGTTACATACAGTTACATATATTATAATACCTACTACCTAATCTGGGTACTGTCCAGTAGTTTTATGGTCGCGTTTGAACTTAATTGAAACAATAGTATTTATTTGTACCACATGAACATTAACAAATTACCTCAGCATCATCCAAAGCTGCTCGGCTAGCGTAATATGGACAAGCCTTCAACTCTTTGCCACATTTAACCAAATCCTCCATATCCATGATATCTGTCAATATTCTCTCTTTTAATCGAGTGATATTATTCTGATTATAATATGGACAACTGGTACAAGACTTAGTTTTTGTCTTCTTCAAAACTTTACCATCTTTTCCCACTGAAGTTGATTTAGTTTTTGATTTTTGCATATCAAGACATCTAAAACAAGATAAATAATGTTCTTTGTATTTATGTTTGATGTTATGAATTAAATGATAGTGCCAAGAACAATGTGTCATCATAACTAGGGATGAAATATTCGGATGCATATTCATCATATCAGCCTATTGAAGTCCACTGCAGGACATAGGCCTCTCGAAGACTGCGCCAAGTTTCAAGGTCCTCCGCTTTTCACATCCAGCCACCACCGGCCACCTTCGTCAGGTCACCGGTCCATCTATCAGGGGGGCGTCCAACACTACGTTTCCCGATACGTGGTCTCCATTCGAGAATCTTCCTACTCCAACGCCCGTCGGTTCTGCGACGGACATGACCACATTTACCTACGGATGCATATTGACCTACAGTAAATTTACCGCCTGAAGTGGAGGCACAAGAGTAGGAAACGGAACCCGTGCTCCGAGAAGACGCAACCAGGACCACGCTCGGATGATAATGATGAAGTGTGGTAACAAAAGCGCGGGAACACGTGTGCAGGTTAGAATTATAATTATTTTATTAGGTTCAGTACTGGAGTTCAGGCGAATAGCATCCGAATATCCGATTTCATATGAAACACATATGGGGTAGTGCCAGTAACTCTAATATCATGATCATTCAAAGATTGAAAATTCCATACTTCAATCAATGGCTCAATCACCATGGTTTATTACCAACAATGAGATACACCAAAACCTCAAAATTAATACACTTAAGGAAGAGATTTGTATTACTACAAATATAGAGACAGGCTTGCAAGACACCCAAATGAACTGGCAGCCGCGCTGACAACTCTTAGCTATAGAAAGCGCCTTAAGAGAAAGGACATACTGCTACCTGAAACCAAATGAGGAGATGTTCCTACAGTACGTGCCAGATAAACGTGCATAAAAGGTCGTTCACCTTGACAGCTAAAACCTTGTGTCACGTATCATTTGTCTTTCTAACTAGCAATTATTACGACTTTTGATTTTTGGGTTCAAGGTCAACCCGTCCCGAGGTTTATTTGTTAGACAGATTTGTATCGCTACGGCTTATAGTTAGGGTCGCCGCGTTCGCATACTGGCGTGCAGTGGTACACGGGTAACGGTCTGCAGGGGTGACGGGTCAATGACTTTTTATGCACCGTTAAATGGCACGGACAAAATATGGGGGGACACACTCGACCCGACACCTGCTCACTCCCATCATTTGCTTATTGTTGATTCTGATTGCAAATAACACATCAAAAGAAAAAAATATATATGTTATTATGGAATAAATATTGTCTTCTTTTCTATTCAATGTAATACAGTCTATTTAATCATAACTATTCTTTAAAATATAAATAGTTATAAAGTACCTCTCATTTATCAAATTGACATTTTTCAGCTTTATAACTTCAGGATTGATACAGTAGTGTTGCCTTGAAGCAAGGGTCACCACCCTTGTATCATCTTTGAATGCAGTTCTTTTGATTTCACCGACAAACTGTGATAGCTGGCTATGAGTTCGACTGCTTATGTAAATCTGAAATTCATATAGAACAATTTGAGGTCTCAATGTAGTAAACAAATAAATAAATTATTAGACACCATCACATGTAGATTGCTCTGATTCCAAAGTGCGTAGCTGTATTCCAATACTGGTACCACAACACCCAGATCCAAGACAGTATATATAAAATATGGATTTCTATAATCAATGACACCCAAAATATTAATTATTTATTTATTAAAGAGTCACCTTCATGTTATGTTCATCTTCTTCAGTGATTTCTTCACTTTCAGATTCATCATCTTCTTTTTCATCACACTCTTCAAGAACTAAATCATTGTCATCACTGATAGATTTTTCTTCTATAACATTCTCTTTATTGTCTTCTACTTCTTTTCTACTTTTTTGAGTGTTCTGGAAATAATCAGTAGGCTTAGTGCCAACTTGCGATTTTTGTTTTGCTACTCTTTTCTTCATTTCAACTAATTGTTCATTTCGCTTTTTTATTTTATCAAGTTTCATTTGTATTGAGCAAAGGGTCTGATTTTTTTGTATTTTGTGATATTCTTCTTGGAGCCAATCATCACTGTCTAAAAATGGAAATAAATAAAGGTAATAGAAAAAAACAAGTGAAAAAATGTGGATTGCACTACTGTAGACAAGGGCCAAAATTGCTTGTAAATTGTAGTTTTCTGAGGACAAATGAAACCGAATAGCTATAATTCTAGCGACATACAAATAAAATTTAAACTCACTCGCAGTTACACTGACATAATTTTTTTAAGTACCTATACTGAACAGTGATTTAAATTTGAAATCTTCTGAGGCCTGCTAAGCAAATCTTTTTGTAAAGTGGCAAGGCGCAATTGACCGAATAGTACATAAATTGACTAAAAAACTTGGCATGAGTTAGACAAAATGTATTATTTAGTCATCCCTTTAGAGATGGAAAATTAAGTTGTTATCCCAATAACAACCGTCTTGGTGTAGTGGTTCACATTACGGACTACAAAAGCTGTGATTGCAGGTTTGGATCCCGCAGTGGACTTCTATAAACATAATATTATATATATGTCTCTCTAATAGTCTCTAATAGACACTTATTATAGTTTAGGGCTAATTAGTTTGGTTGTTGGAACAATTTATTATTTTTTGATAACAATATAAAGCTTTCAAATTCTTTAGCTTATGTTTGTTATGTTTCAAAAAGCTTTTGCTTACTATTACTATTGGAGACCGCCTGTTTCAAATTATTTATTTCTGTTTCCAATTCAATTATAACTTTTTCATTATATTCCTTGAGCCATTGCAGAGCTGAGCAACAAATACTTAATGACTTGCCCTGTAAAAGGATAAATTAATTATTGGAATATGATGGCACATACATAACCTTTGAATATTTAAAAGAGTAGAATTCATGTATAGTTGCGAGTTTACTTACAGTTCCAGTAGGGCTTTCAAATATACCACACTTGTTGTTTTGTATCGTGAAATAAAGTTCACGCATAAACTTTTCTTGAATTAAATATGGTTTGAAAGGAAAACAAAAAGTAGGTTGGTGATTATTTTCAGTGCTCATCATAACCTATGGAAATGGTACCTTTTAGGTACGGTTGCTACCTCAGGACAAAAGACGTAAAGAATTTTACGCTGTAAAGTATTTGCAAAATATTGTTTGTTAGTAAGAAGTATAAAAATACTTTTCCCGCAATAGTCCGGCGGGGTAACTTAATTTGTTTGCCTTTTTCAATCAAACTTGTATAGCTACTATTTTAACGTTTTACTGTTAAACTAAATGTCATGAAGACGTGAACACATAAAGCTTTGCGTTTCCGGTCACAAAAATAATGAGCTATGTAAGCTACACTAGCTCATAGCTCAGCATGGGATGTTTACGGTTTATTCCCTAGCAAACGCTTACAACATTTTAAAAAACACAGCGTCAATGTCACTTTTGACAGTCCAAATTGCGTAGACATCTGTGAATAGTTATTTGTAAAAAAAACAAGCATTTGTGGAAAAAGACAGGCAGAAAACAAAATTAGGTACCTAAAAAATATTATTCACTCTTCAAAAGTTAAACAAGTAATCATACAAATACTGTGCACTTTAAGGTACACAGTGACTATCATATTTCGCAAAAAATATTCGTTGTTCGTCAGTATTCACCATACCATGTCACACAAGTAAGTGTAGGTAGACTTGAATTCCAACTTTCGAACGAAGTCTTAAAAGACTCATTAGAACTACCCTTTTAAATTAATGTAACTTTCCCCATTCAATTTCAGCATTAAAATATTACCAGGGGCTACAGTCTGTGAGGATTGTACCCTTGAAGGAGACATAACCATAGGTGGAGGAACAGTTATTCATCCCCGTGTAACTATTATAGCTGAAGGTGGCCCCATTATTATAGCTGAATATTGTATTATTGAGGAATACTCAACTATAATACACAAGTAAGTATACAAAATATAAACCTATAGTGGACAGTCAATATGCACTGATGAAAACACATTTTATGTATGACTCAGTGAAGACTAAAATAAAGTGTATCTGCCTCAGTAATATGAGCAAACCCTCAAGGGGTTATTTGACTGCAGTATTCAGACACTATGGTCCTACTATGGTCTTAGCATAGTGCAAGTGTAATAAGAGTTAGCCTGTAAGCCTGTCTGCCCCATCTCAGTCTTTCGCAGGCAGCAAAAATATTTTGGTTAAGTATGAATAAATATTTGTACATACTTTTTTCTTCAGAAAGAGTGACAACCAAGAAGTTCCCCCAAAACCATTGTTCATTGGGGCCCACAATGTATTTGAAGTGGGCTGTCGGTTAGAGTCACGGTGTGGCCATGTTGGAGAAAGTAACGTCTTCGAATGCAGATCCTTTGTGGGGGTCGATGTTAAAATTGGAAGTGGATGTGTAATAGGTAATATTAACACTTGTTTGCTAATGGAATAAATGATGATTCCTTTGATACAAAATACAACACTGAAAATAAGTTATGGAGGCTCCTGAGATTAACTACTTAATCAAATAATGTTCCAAAGATTGTACAAACTGAATAAGTTAGTTCTAAAGTTTTAAAGATTTCTTAATTCTTTTTCCTTATCTGTATGAAATTCAATGATAAACCTTAAAGTATAATTCTTAAAAGGAGAAGTCCCATTCCAGGTCCGTACATGTATGTGGTACTAAAAAATCGGTAAAATATTGCTATTTTCATAAAAAAATACAATTTAACATTTTTAGTCCGTCATTTAGTGGCTTAAAAATAAAATCAAACACTTAGTTTTTCACTTTACTTTGTAAAGATGGCAACTGTTATTTTTTCTTTACTGGGATTTATGGCATTGTGCCTCAGCCTTTTTAGGTTGTTTTTAACCTAAAAGACCTGAAAAAAAAAACTGTTGATGTCAAGTCAACTGTACAAAGGTGCACCTTTGTTCGTACAGTTTATTTGTTGCGTTTAACAGTGTTTTGAGTCCTTGCTTCTTTTTAACAACCTAGCTTTCGCTTTTTGGCTTTGTTCTCATTTTATTGCCAATATAATACTTTGCGAAATAAAATAATAAAATGCATAATGTCATAAGTAAACTGACTGATAAATGTCATTCAAGTGTCAAAGATGCGTCTCCCGCCATATTGTACAGAGTTGCAATAATGTTGTATAATTTATTGTTTCAGCGAAAAAACTAAGGTTTTCCATATAAATTAGTTTGATTAAAACTATACTACACATATTCGCCTATAATTAGGTATAGCATACATGGACCTGGCCGAGGCTTCATACATTTTTGGGACATCTCCTTTTAATATTAATTTATACATGAAATTTTGTTAATTAAAATTACTTAAGTAATTTTTATGTTATAAAAATAGGTAACATTAGCTAGGAAATTATTTTACATAATTTATTTGTTTTAACTTCTAGGTGCGGCATGCCATCTGACAGCGCCGCAGACATTATCAGACAACACAGTGATCTGGGGCTCCGAGCACCACATACGAGAAGCCTTGGAGAAGCAGCCTTCACAGCTCCTTCAACTTGACTTCCTCAGCAAAGTAATGCCAAACTACCACAGATTGAGAAAACCTAATGTACATAAAAGGCCTCCATCATCACGCCAATCACAAGAGTCTTCTCCTAGACCCTAAATATCCTTATATTTTCATCATTAAGAGAGGATATTACAAAAATAAAATGAATAAGATATAGCTTTTTTTACTTCAATAATTGTAGTACTATTTCATTTATTGTAAAATGGAACTCACAAGCAAAAGAGCATGTAAGGACTTTATTAGGTACTGAGATAGGTACTATGATAAGAAGCACATCAGAAACTGTAAAACAAAAGTTTAATTATTAAATTAATAACCTGATCTTATTGAGCATTGTTGTTTATTCCAATACATAATAATTATGGTGTATGTTGGGGGGGACCTATGCCTATAGTTAGTAGGTATTATTTATTAGGGTTATCAAGTGTTTTTAGATATGTCTTCTTTTAGAGAAAGTGTCTCTAGCCATCTGCCTGTTACCTACCTTTTGCTTGCCGCTTAAACCGCTTAACCGATTAAGATTAATTTCGGTACCTATAGATAATTTGAGACTGGGAATCACATAAGTACCTACATATTGGCACGATATTAAAATAATACATTATGAGGAGGGAAATTAAAGGTTATTGGAAATACGTCTTTTGCGCGGGCCAAGTCGCGGGGAACCACTAGTCTGTAATATCTTCCCGATCGACATTCTGCGGCCCTAGCATGAGACAAATAACATAGCGGAGTCATTATATGCATTCAATGTATGGGAACCAATATTTTTCGGATCAAAGGATGAGCCTTGGCATACTTGTTCCTTAGGTAGACTAGTGTGGAAAACGCCCGGGAGTCAGCCGCTCACACCCCGCTGGGGGGCTGGGGGCGGGGGTGAAGTTCCCTTACTCCGCACGCACTGTGACTCGTCATAACTGCTAATTTATACCTACTAGGGCAACTTTGGTATCGTTTTTAGCTAAATCAAAGATGACCGATTAATTTTTGAAACAAAAACCAAGCATTTTCATACAAAAAAATGAAAAAAAAAAATTTTTGGTAATGGCTATAAACTTAAAACGTGTACCAATATCTGCTTTGACCATAAACTTTAAACGTGTACCAATATCTGCTTTGAAAAAATATTAGCCGCATTCATACAGATTCCAAAAATATAAGCTTTGTTGAAAAAAATCAACTCCACGCGGCAGACACGAAAATTCTTAGAAAAATACAAGACAGCAAAAAACTACTTTTATATGTTGCTAAGGACCTATTATAACTAGTGAGAATAGAATATGGTGTTTATAGAATAGGACGTAATTTTAATGTTATTTTGATAAAAAGATATTGTATGAACCCTGTGTATAGGTTTACCGTCGTATTTAAAAACTTATTGCTTAACAAAATTTAGTGACAATGTCGGGTGACTTAAAGGTGTTTAATAAATCGATCTACATAGATACGAGTATGTGCTTAAAACCCACATATATTTATATACTGTCTCTTATGTACATTTGCCCTCGTAATCGCTAAACTCGGTGCACTTATGTTGCCGCTGCAAGCATCTGCATTTGTGGCCGCCACACTTCATTTTCCAACTGCACCTGAGAATTTCAATACATACATACAGTACATGCTTCGGCTGCCACTGGCAAGTCTGTACATGTTAGGTTTCCAGCTGTCACCGACTTCGGTTAATTATTCCCAATTAGATGGATCTTTTTGTTAATAAATGCTTTCATGCGTCGCTCACCGTAAAAAATAAACAAGACCTAAAGAAAAAAAGTATTTACGAATACACTATTGAGTGATTGGTTAATTACGTGATTTCATAGTGTTCATCATCATCTTCCTAGCGTTATCCCGGTTGTGCACTGGCACGCGAGTGCCCAGGGTCCGCTGACCATGATCCAGGATGTAGCAGATTAGGTAATTACATGTTGTGAAAACTATTTTAGGGCATCATTCTAGTTAGATTAGTTATTCGCTTTCAAACTTTTTTGTAATTGTTTTGAATGTTACCTGTATTGTTTTCCAAATAAAATAAAATTAAATTACAGTGGAGCGACTACCATCCGACCTCCGTGACCCTGTTAGCAGGGGAACCTGACCAGGTTTGGATCATGGTTACACATTCAGTCGCCTGAATGTGCAGGTTTCCTCACGATGTGTTCCCTCACCGTAAGAGCATCGGTTAGTGAAACAACTAATGTACATAACTTAGAAAAAGTCATTGGTACATGGCGGCACGTGGGATCGAACCGGTACCTCCCGCATGAGAGGCAACCCGTTAGCCACTGCGCCACCGACGCTCCACGTGATTTCATAGTGTTAATACTTAATATCAATGTGTCATATAAAACGACCACAATCTTATCGATTATGGAATGCATCGCTGTTTCTGCTCATATAAGCTGTCATAACACCTTCTCTGGCATTGAGGAAAGCATTCAGTGTCCGCCGCAATTTTTCACCTTTACAATTCAAGCTGGAAACAGTATCACACGGTCACACACGCCCATGATGGCATGGAACAGCGAAAGAACTTTTTCGCTTTGTGGTCTTGTAAAAAGCAAATCCATATTGTCTGTCGAGACGTGTTAACTAAGAAGCAAAAGTAAATATCCAGGTAATCGTAATAATTTTTACTAAATTTTATTTTCTTTCTCATGACATGCTGGTGTTCTACAGTACCTATGTGTAACCACCAGTACCCATAGCTTTTTTAGGCACTTGTTTCACAACAGCGACAGCTAGCACTACGACTTCGGTCGTCGGCGTTTACGGTTCGAAAGCTCATTCGTGTACAGCCGTGGTTATTACTGCATCAAACATGTACCATCATTTTTGTCTCCACCACTTCATAGTTACATGGAGCTCATCTTTGCGTATACGGAGAGAGTGATAGTAGATATCGGATTAGTCTGTGTCATACACGTCCTTATTTAGGCCAAAATTGTATGAATAGCAAAAAGTAGAGAGCAAAAGAAATTTCTTCGTTCGAAGTAAGTACCTGGGTATGAGCTATAGGTACCTACACGTAGATACTGGAAAACACCACCAGTACCAACCTTAATATGTGGTAGCAAATACTTTTGAATTTACACGTCTAGTAGTCAACATAGATCTTTTCCTTTTTACAGAACAACAAAAAGTAAGTCCTTCCGCGGTTGCATGCCTTAATGGGGCAGATACTGCTTCCATCTTCAATTATAAAGGTAAAAAATTGCGATGGACAATATTGCTTTCCCCAATGCCACAGAAGGTATTATGACAGCTTATATAAGCAGGAACAGCAATGCATTTTCCATAATCGAAAAGATTGTGGTCGTTATATATGACAGGTAGATATTGAGTATTAACACTATGAAATCACGTAATTAACCAATAACTCAATAGTGTATTCATATCACCTTATTGCAGTCCACTGCTGGACATAGGCCTCTCCAAGGCTGCGCCAACTTTCACGGTTCTCCGCTTCTCGCATCCTGCCACCACCGGCCACCTTCCTCAGGTCATCGGTCCACCTAGCAGGGAGACGTCCAACACTACACTACGTTTTCCGAGACGTGGTCTCCATTTGAGAACCTTACTACTCCAACGCCCGTAGGTTTGCGACAGACATGGCCAGGCCACTGCCACTTAAACTTACTGCACCTCTGAACGATATCTATCACTTTCGTCTTTTGGCGGATGATCTCGTTCTGGATTCTATTGCTTAGCGAGATCCCCAGCATAGACCGTCCCATAGCTCGCTGAGCGACATGCAGTCGGTGGGTCAGCTTGACTCAAGTTCCACGTTTCGGCCCCGTAGGTCATGTACAGGTAGGACGCACTGGTTATACACCCTGCTTTTCAGGCATTGCGTCGCCACGACGAGAATATGTGACGCAACTTCCCAAATGCTGCCCAACCTAGCTGCACCCTTCTTGCGATTTCGCGCTCGAAGTTGTCTCTACCCAGTTGCAACACTTGCCCGAGGTAAATGTATTCCTGGACAACTTTGAGCGTCTCGCCGCTGCCTGCTATCGGTTCCGGGAATAGTGTATTCTTAAATACTTTTTTCTTTAGGTCTTGTTCATTTTCTGCGGTGAACGACGCATGAAAGCATATTTACAGAAAGATCCATCTAATTGGGAATAATGGACCGAAGTCGGTGACAGCTGGTAACCTAACATGTATAGCCTGACCAGGAATATATGGGACCTCGCCATATTGCAGAAAACAATTGGAACTAATTTCTTTTACTGGCAACAGAAACCTCAAATCGTCATTGACATGTCATTAATTGTCATAATGATTAGAGTCAAAGTAGACGCGTAATCTAATTTTCGACCAAGTGCAATTTTTATGTGATAAAAATACCGAGAACTATTCGTTTTCGTAAATAAAAGTGGTTTAATATGTTGTTGTAGTGTTTTTCGACAAGAAAGTCTATGTGATCACCACAGTTTCTTTAAATTAATTACTGACATAGTTGTCATAACGAATTTTTGGTACGTCATATAGTGTGAATAGTGAAAATTGGCTACTGGTGGGTACGGAGAATATTTTAATAACGATTTTGAAAAATGATTTTAATGAATATTTATTTTGAGTTTTATTTTCTTTATTTCAAACCTACTTGGATATTTTAACTAAAATAGTTCGTAGTTTTCCATGGTTTCCTATACATTACTTAAATTTTATGATAAAATTATAAATATGTTTCTTGTACTCGTTAGTGGTTTTGCAAAAGTTATTGTGTTTTGGTCCAAAATTTAAGGCCAATATTACAAAGAGTTACTGAATTTTATATACTCAATTTGCGGGTGTTCTGTCGTGTGCTTTTATCGTATAATCTGTTATAATTAGGCAAAAGGCTTAAAAAATATTATGTTCTGTTGCCAATCTTTGCTGGTATGATTATACAAAGTCTTGTCATATAAAGTAGATTCGAAGCGCCCTTAATTCAGGTCCCATATATTTCTGGTCAGGCTATACAGACTTGCCAGTGGCAGCCGAAGCATGTATTATATGTATAGCCGGACCAGGAATATATGGGACCTCGCCATATTGCGGAAAACAACTGGAACTAATTTCTTTTACTGGCAACAGAAACCTCAAATCGTCACTGACATGTCATCAATTGTCATAATGATTAGTTTCAAAGTGGACGCGTAATCAAATTTTCGACCAAGTGCAATTTTTATGTGATAAAAATACCAAGAACTATTCGTTTTCGTAGAAGAAAAGTGGTTTAACACGTGTTAATAGTATTTTTCGACTAGAAAGTCTATGTGATCACTACGGTTTCTTTAAATTTATTACTGATTAATAGTTGTCATCATGAATTTTTGGTACGTCATATAGTGAAAATTGGCTACTGATGATTACGAAGAATCTTTTAATAACGATTTTGAAAAATGATTGTAATAAATACTTGGTTTGTACTTGGATATAACAACTAAAATAGTTGGTAGAGTTTTTTAAGATTTCCTATAAATTATATGAAATTATGATAACAATATAAATAATATCATTTAGAAAACAATGGATTGATGTTTCTGTTACCCATTTTTTGCAAAAATAATAAGTGTTTTAGTCCAAAATTCAAGACCAATATTACAAAATGTTACTGAATTTAATAAGTACTCACTTTGCGAGTGTTCGGTCGTGTTATTCTATCGCAGAATCTGTTATCATTAGGTAGCGGGCTTAAAAATTAACATGGATGTAAACATATAATAAATATGTGTTTTTATGTTCAGTTGCCAAACTGCGCTGGTATGAGTATACCGAGTGTTGTCATATAAAGTGCATTCGAAGCGCCCTTAATTCAGGTCCCATATATTCTGGTCAGGCTATATGTATTGAAATTCTCAGGTGCATTGCAAAATAAAGTGTGGCGGCCACAAATGCAGGTGCTTGCAGCGGCAACATAAGTGCACCATGTTAAGCGATTCCGAGGGCAAATGTACATAAGAGACAGTATATAAATATATGTGGGTGTTTTAAGCACATATCTATGTAGATCGATTAATTAAAGACCTTTAAGTCACCCGACATTGTCACTAAATCTAGTTGAGCAATAAGTTTTTAAATAAACCTATACACAGGGTTCATACAATATCTTTTTATCAAAATAGCATTAAAACTACGTCCTATTCTATAAACACCATATTCTATTCTCACTAGTTATAATAGGTCCTTAGCAACATATAAAAGTAGTTTTTTGCTGTCTTGTATTTTTTCTAAGAATTTTCGTGTCTGCCGCGTGGAGTTGATTTTTTTCAACAAAGCTTATATTTTTGGAATCTGTATGAATGCGGCTATTTACCTATATTTTTTCAAAGCAGATATTGGTACACGTTTAAAGTTTATGGCCATTACCAAAAAAATTTTTTTTTTTTTTTCAATTTTTTTTGTATGAAAATGCTTGGTTTTTGTTTCAAAAATCAATCGGCCATCTTTGATTTAGCTAAAAACGATACCAAACATGCCCTAGTAGGTATAAATAAGCAGTTATAACGAGTCACAGTGCGTGCGGAGTAAGGGAACTTCACCCCCTCCCCCAGCCCCCCAGCGGGGTGTTAGCCGCTGAATCCCGGGCGTTTTCCACACTAGTCTACCTAAGGAACAAGTATGCCAAGGCTCATCCTTTGATCCGAAAAATATTGGTGTTGGCGTATAACAACCCAACTAACATGAATGTATGACGATAGATGGCGGCGTTTAGGCACCTATTACTATACGCGGTATTCAGTCGGGCTAACTGAGACTCAGCGTAGTGTAATAAGAGTTAGCCTGTTAGTCTGCTGCCTCAATAGCATAGACTGTCTTAGTAAGCCTGTCTGAATACCGCGTAGTCTAATAGCTGCCTTACCTAAATGAAAAACAGGGGTTATCAGATTAGTAGTTTAACTATGTAATAAGAGTTATAGCCTGTGACTCAGTAAGACAGTCTATGCCCTATCTCGCTCTTTCACGGGATGAAAGAGCGAGATGGGGAATAGACTGTCTAAATACCGCGTAGTCTAATAACTGCTTATGTATGCTGCCATATTCTAATAGACTGTCTGAATAACGTGTGATCTAATAACCCATAAAGTAAGACTGTCTGACTGAATAACGTGTCATCTAATAACCCCCTAAAACTACACCACATGAGGAGGTCTTACACTGTGTCACATTCATAGTGATGCCCAAATGAGTTTAATAAAAATTGAGATATTAGTTCAGTGCAACAAAAAGAGTTAAAAAAATGGAGGCGCCACTGATTTCGTTTAATAATAGGTTTAATTTGACAGTTAACATAAAGGGTCGGGTGTTCACGAATCGGTACTCGGTACCTACCGATTTGTCAACACGATACGTCATAATAATCGATTCAGACATCAAATCGACTTACGATACGATCAATCCAAAATATTGTTAATCATTACAAAATATTTTACGTTTTAGGGACTATTTATTTCATGAGTATACTATTTATTTAAGAATTACTATCAATTAACTAAAAATGAAAAATAAGTCTACAAACTCGAAACTGAATACTAAAAATTTAATTTTTCAATACCAACCGTTGAAGCCATAAATCTGTACCTTCGTAAGGAGTAAACAGGTGACAATACCTACTAAAACTAAGCAAAGAGTATTGCAGTTTTACTACGTCTGCCAGCAGCAAAGAATTTCAATTATTTTACACTTTATGTAGAAACTATAAACTAAAATGTGTCGCATTACATACTTTTAAGTCAGTGCTATCTTTCTTTTTTATTTAAAAGTCAATAGCATTTTATTTTCATTGTTTTATGTGTTGTTTATGGAATCCCTCCGCATACGCTGCTACGTTCTGTGATAATTCTGAGCTGTCAAATTGAACCTATTAGATTATTTAGACTATATCAAGCAAAAACTTGTTAATGAAAGTCACGCCTTCGTCTGTTTTCTTTTTTTTGTAAAAATATTTTAAATTTCACCTTTAATGAATTATATGGATTAGAGTCTGGCCACAGAATAAGTACTAGTACTCCGTCTGGCTAAAAAAACCTAATATGGTGTCCCCAACACCAATGCCAATTGCCAAATAAATAATTTCATATTTGTTTTTGTTTAATATTTATGTAGGTACCTACTTACCTTAATACTTTTGCTCAGAATTTTCCAGTATGATAATTTAATGAGCTTAAAACTCCGATATAACCTCAAAGAACTACAATTTGACACTTAAAGTCTAAATAATCTAATAGGTTCAATTTGACAGCTCAAAGTTATCACAGAACATAACGGTGTGTGCGGAGTGATTCCATAGACAACACAAAATAAGAAAAGATAGCACTGACTCAAAATTATGTAATGTGACACATTTTAATTTATATTTTCTACATAAAGTGTATAATGAATCGAAATTCTTTACTGCTGAAGTGCTGACAGACGTCTTAAATGGCCATGTTGTATTATGTTTTTTTCTTAATTTTAGTGTTGTCACCTTTTTACTCGTTATGGAAATCAATTTATTGATTTATCGATTAGTATTGAACAAATACCATTTTCAGTATGCAATTTTAAAATTTGAAGACTTAATATTATTTGTGGTGGTCCATATAACATAATTTTAAAACATACTCAAGAAATGAGTAGTCACTAAAACGTAAAATATTTTGTCTGAATCGATTATTTTACCTACCGAGTCATAAACACCCAACCCTATTATGTCAGCAGTCAAATTGAACCTAATAAATTATTCAGACTACAGTGAAGCCATATTTTTGGAAATATCTGGTTTTAGCTTTCATTAGCCAGACTACAGTATAAAGAAAACCTACTGTAGCTCTCTTGAGTAGTGTTCTAAAGTCAAACTATAAACGATGGGGAATAAGACAAAAATTCCGATTATTATCAGAATTTTAATGAAATAAGAATGAAATGCATAGGTGTTTACTTTTATGTTAATTTAAATACCAGCTTGGTCAGGTAGCGGTATTTAGTAGTTTAATATCGAAATGTGATCTCAATCAAGCAAAAAGATATCAGATGATTCAACGCGTCACTACACTAGTTGAAATTTTTGTGTGACGTTTAAAAAAAATAAAAATTATGATGTCGTTTTGGACGAGCAACCATCGATTTCTTTAATTTTGAGAAATTTGTTTCTTTTGTTATATGCCTGCACTTATTATTATATTACAAATAATTTTAAGTGTTTATCTTTTTGTGTTTTCACGTCAAATTCGTCGCGTTACGTTTGCAAATTTTTAGTAGGACACAATAGAAACTGGTAAATTATCGATATCAAAAATCTACCTTTTACAATCAAAATTTTATAAATCTAGTGCTAGCGTAGTTAGTTTCTTTTTGAAATCGTTTTGTTGTTATGGTACAGTGGGTGTTTGCATTTGATACAGTTTCTTTCGACGCCATGTTGGCAATGTTGTTATTTACTCGTTGAGTTGCTGTGGGTTGTTGTGATATGGGTATAGTGTGTTGTGCGACCGAAGCCAAAGTGTGAGCATGTTGGAAGATGTACCCGTCCATGGAAATCGCGACCCGAAGGTCCCACAAGCGCCTACGCATCAAAGAAATCTTAGTTTGGACTTTAGGTAAGAACCTATCTCATCACTCATTATTTATGTACAAATGAAGTGGCTTATTATTATCAGTATGTACTTACCTACTTGATTACCCTTGACAGTGTACCTAAATACTGATTACTTACTCTAATAGTGTAGTTTATTCAAATTAGTTGAAATATGGGTTTCTACACTAAAATATGTGTTTAAGAGTATAGCAGGTAGGTAAAGCATATTGCTATATAGGGGAGGTGGGAAGATGTGTACATATAGTGTAAAAATTTAAGACAACTGATAAAATTTTGTAACTGTAGGTATGTGTTTATACAGGGTGACCCAAGAAGTATGGTAAAGCGGAAGTCCAGAGATAAAGTATGTCTTGGGGTACCCAAGTCACCCCCATGTGTGTTCCGCGATTTTCCGTAATTTTTGAATTATGTTTTTTTTTTTTAATTTTTAAAAAATTTCAGCCTGACTGACCAAAAATATTTTTATTAAAAAAGTTGAAGATTTTTTTTAGGTTTCTTTTTGCAACTAAATCTTCGTAAAAAATCTACTTTTATGCCTAAAATAATCAGATTCGTAATTTTGATTAAAATTATGAATATATTGGTCCCAACTAAGTGTAAAATTTACATTACATGAAACATGGCTTAAAATTTCAACTAAAAATTAAAAATCGAAACAGGTAGTAATAAATATACTTAAATGTGTTAAGAGTCATCTTTGGTTAGTTAACAAACTAATTAACGCTAAGAATGACAAAATGGCAAAAAAATTTTTTTGGCATCTGATGGCCGAATTGTTTATAAATTTTCACCTTGATTTCTTTGAAGGCCATTTTTAGCTAAAAGTAGCCTATTCAGTGCTATTTTTTTACTGGTTATTATAGCTGAGAGTCTGGAAAAGTTTTAGAAACTACTTTAAAACCATAGATAGAGTCACCTGTTTTGATTTTTAATTTAAAGTCGAAATTTTAAGCCATATTTCATGTAACATAAATTTTACTCTTCGGACCATCATTTTCGTAATTTTCGTCAATGTTAAGAATCTAATTATTTTAGGCATAAAAGTACAACATAAGAAGATTAAGCTGCAAAAAGGAAATCTCAAAAAATCTTAAACTTTTTTTACAAAAAATTTTTTTAGTTGTACAGGTCGAGCATTTTCAAAAATTCTGAAATAAATTTATAACTCAAAAACTACAAAAAATTGCGGAACAAACATGAGCGTGATTCGGGTACCCAAGAGGTACTCTTTCTCTGGACTTCCACTTTACCATACTTCTTGGGACACCCTGTATATTTAAACAGATAAAGCATTTGACAGATAACATACCAAATTTTCATTGTAAAAAGATAGCAATGTACTAAATTAGAGTAATTTGAGCAGTATAACAATTCTTAAATATTATAAAGATAGCAATCTCAGCTCTGTTGTGAAAGAATGGCAAATGGTATTAACCAACCTTCAAGGCTGGCACAGCATACACACAGAGTATTTTATTCAAATAGACATTAACCCCTCTACTAATAATGAATTGACCACTGCTATGACACTTGTTTATATATGCGACATACTCGTTTGGAATTAATAACAGCTAGGTGAAATGACATAGTGGAGACAAAATTTTCGAAATAGCCATCTTATATTTATTCAAGTGTCAGGGGTATTCTTATAATGCACAAAGTATAAGTAACAATGTTTCAACACATTGGATTGTTTTTTACTAATATTTCTCTGGATTGGCCTATAAGGCCTTGCTAACAGCACTTGCTAACATACATTGTTCTAACACCCAAGCTAAAGTTGCTAAGGCCCTATAGCATATACTATAATACCTAGACCCGAGAAAATAATATGGTTTTCCAAATTGACCTACTGGGAGAGTGAATCCATAGCAAACTAGTCTGCAACATGCTATGTAGTGCACAGTGAGTTGAATGTAGTCAAAATTTGCAATCACATATCCTTTCATTAATAAAATTATGCTAATTACATGTGTCAGTTACTTAGAGCTAAATTAACAACTTTCATAGGTCGTAAATTTTTATTAGAAATATAATTTTGAGCACAATGGAAGCAATCGCACAGGGTTTAATAGCTGCCAGACTGGCTGTTAATTTCAATCATAAATATCTTGCACTTTATATTGACCTTGGCTTGAATTGATTTGATTAATTGATGGTTAATTTAAAGGGGATATTATAATAATAATAATAAATTGGTCTACTATGAGTCTAAGACCTAAAACAATTTCTCGTTAATAATAATAAATATCTTTATATTTTACTCCACAATAAAAATAGGTAAGTACATAAAAGTTGCAAAGACAGATAAATACTCCTTATCGCACACCAAAAACAGTATACATTTACATAAATGCTCATAGAGAATGGTACAATTTAGGCGGCTTAATTGCTAAAAGCAATGTCTTTTACACAACCTCTGGGAAGAGAATGAGTATATTATTGGCACAAATAAATATAAATTGGGAAAGAAAGGTGTCTGAACTAGGTGAAAAACGTTATTACAGAGTGCCAGCACTGTCCTCTTTTGTATCTAATAACTAAAACTACTATAAATTTAAGGTAACTTCTGCTAGCTATTTTATAGTTTATGCAAAATAACGACATGAGCTGGTTACATTTTCTCCTACGTAGTCACAATGATCGCAATATATAATATGCAATATATTTAATAAATATAACATGTATTATCCTGCAAATGTATTGGTAATGAGTGACTAATAAACAATTAAACACCTGAGCCATAGATTTTAATAATGAGTTATGCAGTGCATTTTCTGTGACAATAATTTACATACACATTTTATAAACCTTCTTCCTGCCAAGTATTTTAGGTATTTAAAGAGAGTGTAAATAATCCCAACAGTATTTTCCTGCCCATTTTAAATAGTAATCATGATGTCAAAGTAATTTTTTCCTAACATTTTTGATTTGAGCTTGCTACAAAATAATATTTAATTTTATTACTATTCTTTATGGTGGGTTAAGTTGGTGCCTCCAAACTAAATGTGTAAACAAGTAGATGCTATTACTCCTGAGTAATTTATTGTTGACATATTTTTATGACAATTATTTAAGACAATTTTGATTTGATTTCTTCATAGTAATAAATAATTGGCAATTAGACTAAAAGTATATTTATCAAGGTACTTAGAGATGTGTAGGAGTAGATGCTATATTCTTAAATAATGTTATTTATTGTTGACATACTTTAGTGACAATAAAAATAATAACTTATTTTTCGTTTAAACAAAAAATAAGTTATTATTTTTATTGTCACTAAAGTAAGCAGTAAGTCTTTTGTAAGCATCTCAAAATATTTAATGAGTATTTGATTTCTTCATAGTAGTAACTGGTAATTAGACTAAAAGTATTTACATCCATTAAAATAAAAACAGACAAACAAAGCTGTGATAATTAACACATTATATTCGACGGGGTAATGAGTGGCTAATGAGTGTTAAGTATTAAGGATGCTCATTAATCAGCTAGGATTCCTTTAATAGTATTCTTAATGTTTCTTTTTTATGGTTCTGTACCTGAACGGTGCCAAAGCGTCTCAATATTACTAAATATCTCATTTCTGTCAGTTAGACGCAGGCGGGGGTTCCACCCTTATGTCGTTGATATACCACTCATACGCACCAAACGTTTTAAATCTTCGTTCCTCTTGCTACGGCTAAAGAGTGGAATTCGTTGCCGGCTGAAGTGTTCCCTAAACACTACGATTTGGATTCCTTTAAGATAAGAGTGAATAGGCTGCTTCTAGACAGACATGTCCCATCATCGGCCGCATCGTCGCTTACCATCAGTTGAGATTGCGATTCTAATGTCTGTCTATTAAATAAATAAATAAAAAAAGTCTGTCTGTCAGCGATTCATATCTTCTTCCGCCACAACAACAAAATTAAATACCCAATAAAAAACAATCTAGGCACATATACATTGTTATACTTAAACGATAGTAGATACGGCGCCCATTGTGCGCGAGTCCGACTCGCACTTTACCTTTTTTTTAGGTTTTGGTCATCATATCGCCAGTTACCTCAATTCACGTAGGCATGACACCAAATGCGCCCAAAGTGCGTTCGGCCTTAGTTTTAATGGGGATCGGGTAAACAGCTATCGGAATGTAGGGCATTTCTGAGCGGAGCCGGGTGAACGGACTGGCGAAAGTAAAAGTGGACGACGGACTCGGCGTCGCGGACGCCAAGCGATTTCCTGACGAGCTAACTCGCTGTAATCAAGTTGCATTACAATTCCAAGTAGGAGTGCTCTTTCTAATTATGCCCTGTTGCACCCATCCTGGAATGCCAGCGTTGACAACTCTCTCATGGTGTCGGACCGTTAAACTGAGCTGTAAAGAGAAATCCGCATACGCTCGCAGACAAAAGCTATTTGATTAATTACGCAATTTTATGAAGATGCGTGTACGAAATAGTTATTTTACTATAGAAAATGGAGGCCGTTGCCAGTACCACTTCTATTCGTTGTATAATAATAAGTGCGGATTAGATTAGCATCTTCAATGGAATCTCTTATTCAAAGATAGGTACTCAGAATAGGGATAAACGAGATGGGCAGATGTGGTCAAGAAAGACCTGAGACTCTGCAATGTCTCCGTAGACGATGCGTCCGATAGGGCAAAGTGGAAAAGCAAAATTAAGAAGGCAGACCCCACCATCAGATGGGATTAATAATGCCCAGGAGAGAGAGAGAGAGAGTACTCAGAATAGGGATAGCTTGTCAACACGGATTGATCCCTTTGTTGTTGTAGCCCAACATTCAAAAATTTCTTCATGGCAGACTAAGAAAGACTGCGATTACATAGAACAGAAGACGTTTAAGGAATGTGAGGGTAAATTGCACAACGGTGCATCACCAGTAGACAATATCTTTACAATAAGCCAATAGGTAGGTACAGTGGTCAGCACATCAGACACATTTGCGTTCTAAAATAGCCCCTATTACATCTTGATAAGACAGCCGCAGTGTTTGCCTTGACGTGCGGTCACCCGTACCTGTAAACAGCAAGTTTTATTATCGATAGTCGATTTAACCTTCGTATCTTCTCATGGCGAGCTCATCCGAGCGTCGGCATTTCTTCCTGCACAACAACTGCAGGTTTGATTTCGACAACCTTTGTAATTATCTTATCTGTCTACTGCAAAAATACTGTTGGCGACTTCGTAAGATTCTAAGGTTGTTTTTGGTGGTTGTATTTTAAAATTACTAGACATCCGTTACGAAACGTTTGTTGGTAAATAGTAAATGGTAGGTATTGTTAATTGGAATAAGATCTAATATGCAGGTTACACAATTTTAATAGGGAAAAAGATACGATCATCTAGAATTCTACTTATTTCCTACCTCGGAAAGTCTAGTCTAGTTTTCGTAAAGTAGCTAGCTAACTAACGAGGCGTTAAACTATTTATGATACTAGCCGATGGGACATTAGATTTCCTGGCAGCAAAGGTAAAAGAACCCAAGAGAAATTAACTTGACCTGTACACAGTTCATCCAACTTGTGGTTAACTAGTTAATGCGCAATAATATCATTAACTTCGCGTGTATTAAGTACTAACTCTCAGTTGTGATATTTATCCCCACCAGACATTTCACAAAATGCAAAATAGTCCTAACATCCCTAAATTTTGGGAAGGGAAGATTCCTGTTACGCGAGAAAGAGGAAAATATGTTTCGGTGTAGGTATGTATAGAAATCATTTTTCTGAACCTTTTCTCGTTGGCTACCATCAAAGTGTTCTCGTCATTGTTAACTTTGTCTCCTCAACGCTCACGTTTCTTTACGCCATTAATTCATTCTGCGACCTAAGCTCGTTACCGTTCAAGGCGGTCGTTAACAACCCCTGTTTTCTCCAGCTCACATTAATTTCAATTTTGCAGGTTATCTCATTTATTACGAACTTGTCAAGTCATATTCGTGATAAATTAATCTTTGTCCTGTACTCCCTTTAACACAGCTTTTAAAAGGCTTTTTAGCTTTTTACAAATCAAATATCTAATTACTTTGCTATAATTAGGTGCTTTTCAGCCACTGACCAATTGGAAACAATCGATTCTGTAATGTGAGCGACCTTCTACCCTGGCCGGTGCGCGACGAAGCGACCAAGGCGATTTAGTATTGAGAATTTGTGTGCTTCAATAGTTAGAACTAAGCTAATTTCACAAGACAAATAACATTGACCAGACTGATTGCATGTTTAGGCCTGTGAATTGACTAACCATCATGATTTAAAATTATACACACAGGTTAGGTTATTTGTCTCGTCACATTACTCTCTGCGTGCATCCTTATACTAGCCTCCAAAACATCAACATAATTTGTTATGGCCTGCCGGATTGATTCGTGACGCATTTCTCTTAGAGCGCAATCTTTGTTAAGATTATAAATTATGTAAGTAATTATTTTTTCTACGGTTCATCTGTCCTCATTCATTGCCGAAGATTGACTATCCGTTTATTGTGTCCATGACGACTTCCGAGTTATGACAAAAAGTTGCTCTTCGTTACTTGTCAGAGCCATCCACTCGTATTTTTATCGTATTTCACCTCTGTTACCGCTTGGCTTTCCTGTAATATCTCTGTGACTTGTCCTCATTTTTGTTTTGTTGACAAAGTACCGTCTATTGACTTCACTGTAATGAGAATCAAATTATTTGGTTTCATTGCTGTCAATTTAGGTTCAAACCTTACACAAGTTTTTTTACTTTATCTAATACTAGTGGTTCCCCGCGACTTCGCCCGCAAGAGTTGGATTTTCCATATTAACTCTCATCCCCCATTTCACCTCCTTAATGTTTTTGTATCTCGATAAAATGTAGCGTAATGTAATGTCCTTTCCAGGGTCTCGAACTGTCACCATACTAAATTCATCTTAATCGGTTCAGTGGTTTAAGCGTCAAGAGGTAACAGACAGACAGACACACTTTCGCATTTGTAATATTAGCATGAATTGGTTTGGAGAAGGCAATAGTCGGAGACTAAAGCATTTGTTACTGGATTAAAAAAATATTTCTGTAATTTATATTTGCTAGTCAAATGTTACCACCTAACTATCGATTAACATGAGATCTTATATGTTTGTCAATAGCCAACTCAACAAAGATGGACAAACGTTTTCATAAACCAATACAATTCCAAGCTGAGTCAGTAAGCGCCTTACTGACATGTGTGAACAGTAAGAACATGTTGGCTTACTTTGTCAATTAGGCTCTAATTGTGTCGCTCCTACTAATGGGAATTAAAGAAAGAATTCATGGAACGCGACGCCAGTCACGCTACCGGCCACGACTGCAATTAATAAACGGATTCGGTTACCCAGACCATGATAACTAGACCTAATACAATTACAGTCTGCCTCGACGCTTATATTTCAGTGTAAGTTATATAATTGGTCGGTGATAAGAGCAAATATTACTATCCTTTGTAGAGATGATTTTCAATATTGTACCGAAATATCGACGTTTCTGTAGTTGACAGTAAATAGTTTTCTTCACTGTTAGGTACTTATTGACAGCTCTGTTACGTTAACTAGGTGTTTTGTTATTGTTGCTATTCCCTAAGCGTATTGTCGACCAATAATTTAGTACGACGATAGTCTCAAAATTAGTCACGATTGAAATAGATCGATCGTATTCTTAATACATAATGTTTTTAATTAGATTAGGTACAAAGTTCAAAATAGAAGAATATCAACGACTCGTTCCGTGGCCTCGGTTGATAAATCGGTGCACGCGCACTGGCCGTTCACTGAGTACAGTCGCCGACACTTCAGACTAGACAATATTTAAATTTTGACCATGCAAATCGCGCTTGTTACAATTGAATAAGATGCCATGGTATTTAGCTAGACGTGCCGTCGTCTGTACATAGGTTTTATTAACTCAATGAGTTGGTTCGTTGATTTTTTTTGTGCACAATAATATTGGAATCAGTAGGTTTTTAATTAAAAGCAAGTTGGAAGACAACAACAACATTAAATATGCAGTTGTTCGCAACTCACAAATACCAAGCTATAGAACTGCTTGTTAGAATCGCAATACAAACCGGGACAAACAACTTTTGTGATATTTGTCTGCGTTGAATCATGCATGACCGTGGTGAACATTCGTAAATTCGTTCAGAATTAACAATGACAAACCGGAGAGTATACGATGATAATTTCAACGGAAAACAGATTATAATTGTATTATTGGACTGGATCTGAAATAGGCGCGTTTATCATAGCGCGTCCTTTCGACGAAGCACTAGCTAAAATTATGAAAAACATCTTTCCTGCAACCGAAATTAAACATTTACATCATCGGTCTGTTGTTTGGTTTAATTTCTGGACTTCAGAAATTGCCTCAAGCAGCCTATTCCGATTCGGGTTACGTTTCCGCACCGATGTGACTAAATATAGCTTTTGTGGAATCTGAGTCATGTATGAATGAACTTGGCGAACATAAACATAGAAGTGACAATGTTTTGATTGTGATATCAATCAATAATGAGTCACTAATAAGCCAGAATGTCGGGATTATAAATCATTTCTGTCAACCTTATTAAACTGAATATTTAAAGAAATTGCAGGGTAGTAGGCTGATTGAAAATTATGACCTTTCCAGACTAAACACTTTGTAATATTTTACATGTTTTTGATAATTCTGTCAATTTAACAATATGTCCTCAGATAACCACTAAAAATAGTATTTAGTTTCTAAATCTTTCGTTGATTGTATTGTATGGTTTAAGAGTTCCCTTCGAGCCATTTTATTTATAAACATTGCTAGAAAACTTCACAACAAAGCTAATTCCTAAGACGGAATTTCCATATTTCCGTGCTAGCCGACGTTTGTCTATTTTCAGTTTATTGTGTTGACGGCGTAAAACCCCCGGCAAATTGGTGTGTCATTGGTTCTAAATTACAATCATTACGTGAACCAATTAAGAGACGTCAATAACAGTGAGTTTTGTATTTTTGTTTTCGGTAATCGTATAATTGACATCCTCACTCTTAATATTACAGAAAACCTTAGAATCTAAGCCTTAGATTGTGTTCACCACTGTTACACCTCAATCGAATTGCTATTAATTAATATATTTTGAACATGATTTTATATTGGCAATAATTACCTATCATGTACCAGCTTTGATGTGATTTGACGTGTGAATTTATGACCATACCTGTTTATTTTTATGACATTCTAATTTTACTGACTTTTACTTTAAATATTTACATACCTACACTTAGTTATTCTTGGAATCTTGGCATTCTAATTATATTAATTAACAAATATTAAATTGCATGACGACAAAATGTTTGCATATCGACAAATCGATAAAACACGCATGTTCACACTATTTTTTCATATTAAGAACTTCATAAAATGTATCATGTTGTATGCAAATAAATACTATTCTATTCTACCGAAATATCTTATTTGATACATTCTATTCGAATATTATCAGTTCCGCGAAAGTCTTCCCCCAGAAACAGTGGCGTACTGCTGCTGCAGTTGTGTTTGCCAAAATGTATCAGTACCATCAGTAGTAATCTTTAGGAAAGTGGTACAACTTTCACAGTTCACACTGCAAGTACAGACAGCTAACGACTCGCATCAAGTGTCAAAGTGCTTAGGATATCATTAGTTATCTTAACGGGCGAATCCACATTAGCTGGAAGTGTCATGGGACACATAACGGGTCTGTATTATGATGAGAGGAGCCTCACTTAGACTTGCCATAACACGACTTCCCACGGATTTGTATCGAGGTCACCTTTGCGCCCACTATGTGTAGAGCCGTAGAGTAGAGGTCGATGAGGCCCCAGTCAGTCAGTAATTCGCCATTTAAATGAGCAATACTCTTAAGACCTTCGTCTGATGACTCATGCATGAGGCTAGATAATCAAAATGAAAGCAAATTAGTCCAGTTTATTATCGCTTACGATTACGAATGCGAAACTGAATGTTCGTTACTTGGAATTTTAAACTCAGAAATCTGATATAATATACCACAATACAGGCAATCCTTTAACGTTGAAGGCTTACTCAAATCATTTTATTAGACACTAGACATGTCCTTCTCAGGCTCACATACTCTCTGTGCACCAAATTTCGTTAGAATCGGTTCAGTAGTTTCGGAGCCTATTCAATACAAACAAACAAACGAGCAAATCTTTCCTTTATAATGTTAGTGTAGATGTAGATTATAGAAATACAAATCAGTTGCTTTGGCCATGCAAGAAGAGACGCGTATATTTAAAACTTACCATAAACATTCTTTTAAATCGAGTTGAACGCATTTTTGTTATTTTGGACCCTGAGTCAGTAGAAAGAAAACTATAAATTATATTTATGATGCCTTTGATGCTAACCACTGCCACTCGACTTTACTATTTGTGACTACGCGAAATAAATTCCTGTTATTTGATTTCTACGTCCTACTAAAGGTTGCAACAATCCTCTTAATGTTGAAAAATAAATCTTACGTTATGAAACTGAAAGAACTGAGTCTTCTGATAAAGCAGATGAATTTATCGCAGCAAGAGAATAAGAAGTTTTATTTTCCTTTTGATGACGCAAAGTCCATCTATTCCACAACTAAACGCTTCTGTCTTTTGCGTCACTGGCTACCTCAAACGATTGATAATTCTGTTTCTATATTAAGGATATTCCTATTAAACGTTCAATAATATGCTCGCAACTATTGAATATTAATTTCATTATTAATTTATAATTATTCCGCATACCACTTTGCAGAATAAGAATTCGTTAGTCATCATTGCGAACTATTTACGCAGTGCAGCAGTCAAAGTTTTGTTTCGTCGATATATAACTGATTTTGTATTTATCGTACGACGACTTAGTTTGACATGACCCAAAAATATTAACCCCGCAATCACCTGATTAAATATAAATAAAATTCTACCAATCTGACGGAAGTGTAGTAAAGTGGAAGTAAAAAGTAGACGAACCCCAAATCGAGGACGTCCCAGAAACCCCCTAAACGGGTAGTTACCTATAATGATGTTGATATTTAGACACTCCCCCGCAGACCAAAAGGCCGCATTACGATTGTATATTATGTAGGTCACACTCTACTACCCTATTGTGTTTTGCGTTCTCTTAGCAACACTGCTAGAAGAGCAATGTGTAATGTTGATGGAACAAAGAACAAGAATGTAGTAATCATGCAAATTGTATATGCAAGAATTTTAACAAATAACATTATCTATAGTTACTGTGTAGATTTCTTCATCACAGCAACGAAGAGTTTGAGCACAAGACTCGCTTTTTAGTATTCTACACTAAAAAGCGAGTCTTGTGAGATTCAAGTGCACACAGTACAAAGTAACATGTTGCTGCGGTCAAATATAAACCACTGCTGTTATTACGCAGCTTACGCACACCGGGGTATAAAAGGGAATGACACAATGGACGGAAATCATCAATCAGTGGTCTTCACCCACGACGAGAGGGTCCACATTCACAATAGTTGCCGACCGAACACAAATGCCCCTCAGATTGTCTCAAGCCATCCTGCATTGGTATCTTTCTGAGGACTGTAAATGCAGTGTTATAGCTACTTTAAGATAGTTATGACAACGTTATACAATTTGCAGTCTGACACACATCCACCAATCAACATTTAAATATCCTCTCACTAGATGTAATCTAGGTGTTTCCTAAACACAATGCAAATTGATGACTATATAGCGGACTCCAGAGTTGATTCAAACGCCCATAGACCGTAGCTGTAAACATGGTAATAGGAGAGAATTGTAGTTTATGCGCGGTGCTAATGAGGCACGCCAGCAAAAATGTTTTACGAAGCGAGCAGCTGAATTGTTGCACATTTAGGTACGCGAGCAGAGTAATCGTCGGCCTCGCTCGCTTGGTTTCGGAAGTACCAATTCATAGGTTTAACACGCCTAGCAAGAAGCAAGGTCGCACATAGCTAACATGCTTAATGTAATACCTTTAAAAGTGAAGGTGTATCTTGTATTAGCGATTTAGGACCGTTTCCACTCCTTGGGCGTAATGCCCCAGTTTCCAAATTTAGCTGATCGACCGTTAAACGATGCGGGTGGTTTTTCGTTAAAAATATTTTTTCCCATTACAATAAAGTGACGTTTAATTAAATTGCTTTTTCTTTGCTAGTCTTTGGTACAGGTAAAGTGGTATAACTCTCACTGAAGTAAAAGTGCAGATAAGAATGCTCAAAATATATTTCTTCCAGTCAACTGCCCTTACTTTGGTGGGGATACTTGTCACCCTACGTCACTTATAATTGCAGTAGAGTCATGTCATGGCTGCCGCTTTTTACATTCTATTGTATGGGAGGAAGTAATCTAATTGCCCTTTATAGCGATGAAAGGAAACGGGCGTTTTTGAGTGCTCAGGAAACTTCATTGTTTGCAAGACGATTGACACGAGCGCGACGCTTATGTAATTATTCGTCACATTCGTCAAAACGTATGTGTGATTGAACTGTGATAGATAATAGCATAAGTTGTATTTTTAAAATACGCCACAGGCATATAGTTTTTGATAATATTGAATCCGGCGATATCGTCGGATATGATAAAGGTCCAATTAGAATGGTATGCATTATTATGTCGTAGTTACATACCGATTAGGTAACGTGTGAAAAAACAACTACGCCTAGACAGAACATTTGTTATACATACTTGCTTAAAATTACGTGTATGGCTTTAACAGTTGAGCAAAACACAATTAAAATTCTTGGTAACTGGCAGCTCCTAGTTTTAGAAATGCTCAATTTGTGTGTATCACTGTAGTGTTTCCCATAATTTTTTTGAGAAGTTGTATCCAAATGAAATTTGGAACGTTTAATTTCTTCATTATCAATGTTAGGCACTTCAATTTTACCGCTCGCTGTATTTATGCCTGCCTCTCTGGCATTGTTTTCAATTCATTTTAAAAACCCTTTGTTCCGTGGAAACTGCCTGAATCGTTCAATTGTCGGACCAACGTTCATTGTAGTAGTTTTGATTCTTATTTCTTTTGGATTTGTTTTTTCATCTGGCAACCATACGTGTACCGTGTATCTTCGTGAAATCAATCCGGCAGATGTTTCGCGAACCAGCTGCCCAATCAGCGTTGGATCTTTTAACAGCTGTACACACGAATTCCTCTACAAAGGTCCACGTTGTGAGTTGTTTTGTAACGTTTAATGGCACTTTATATTTTTGCAATTTTCTGTTTCGAGTACCTACTTTTTTCCGTTTCGCTCTAGTTCCAAAACTGTTTGGATCGGGTTTCTTCTACCATGATAGTAGTAGTCTCGCGATTTGAGCTTTGGTTAAGCATACATATTGGCTCTCTCGATTTGCGTATGCTTTTATTTTTAAACATTCATAAATAATCAGGGTCTTTAGATAGCCATCAAATGGCTATCCAGGGGTCCAATAACTTGGTGCAATAAAATCAGCATATGCCGAGTGCATTCTAATACTGACATCGCGAATGTTACGTAAGTTATAAACCAGTTTCGAAAAAGGAATAGTTGATATCACTCTACAGAGACAATACTTTTAGACTAGTTTCCTATGATATATTTTTTATTAAACATTAGTAATTAATCAGCCCTTTCTCACACTTCTGTAGATTAATATTAAAATATATTATTGCACTTAAAAAATTATATTTAAAAAAAAATATTATTATATAATATTAAAATCTTTTATCGCGTCGTCATTGGTTGTTCCATGGTATTCTTTCAACGTCAAATCCGCATTCAAGGTCCGATGGAATCTATTTTTCATGCCGTCAAGCTGTCTACATATTAACAGTGCATAAAAACAGTGTCAGAGAAGCCGTTTAATAGAATCAGGGTGAAGTAGGTGAGCAGGCTTTGCCTTTTATTGGATTAGCGCAGGGGCTGGGAACCTACCCGGTTACCCGCATGTATGACGAACATGATATATTACAATGTCTAAATTATCGACTTTACATTGAATGAGCACATGGCGAGAGCGTGACCCGGTGTCATCTAATTAATTAAACTTAGTAGCATTAGATATGAAAGTGTATCCTATTGTGTTACTAAACGCTTACCACCACCGGACGACGATTAAAAACATTTTCCTTTGTTCTTATGTTTTTGTTATAGACTCAAAACAACCACGCGTTAATGTTAACGCGGGAGAAAAAAATTAAATTGTATTTGCGTCATTGAAAATGGTTTTTATAGTTGCAACGTTCGCTGAAATAACCATAAATCCACATCTTAATTTTTTTTCGTTTAGATACACAAAACGCTCAACCTTACCTTTTGCTCAATTAATAAATGTTTTTCTTTTAAAAATAATAAGGCAAAACTGCCTAACTTAATTTAAATACGAAGCAATATTTGTCCCTTAACGTAATTTTAGTTGTTTATTGAAACTTATTTGCTTGTGCTGAATTAATATTTAGAAAGAAAAATGAAATGATACATTTTTTGCGTTACGCTTTTGGTTTATGTAATTCAACGTTGCCGTCTAAGACTCCAAGCCTTGGAGAATAATGTGGTTGCCTAATCCACTGAGTTTATTTGCACTGCCATGAAGCACCTGCTCGCATATCAATGTAATAAGTAACAGTTTATTGTTTTGAAATGTGTACGTGTATTATAGCGAAGAAGCAAACCGATGTGGTGACGAAATAATGACAACAAAATAATCTAATTAATGTAGGGGCTGATTGATTTTCAAACTCCTATCTGAGAGAAACAGTTGTGTACCTATAAAGTTATTTTCTTTTTTTGACTGTGTGTCTGGGCTTAATTATAATTAATGTTAGGTATACTGTTTATGAGTGAAGTCTCAAATTTATAAGGTATCAAACAACTAGGTAGATGTTTTTTTGCCACTAAGACACTTTGACACTGAGTTTACAGGTATCCTTACAAATGTCACTCACTTGCAGTACAATGACTTTTTGGTCTAAAACGACCTTGTTGTTTTTGTCGTCAGAGTTTATTTAAATATCCTGGCGAAAAAATAATCATTTAGCCAGTTTAACATATTAGCGGAATTGGCTGAATTTGTGAATTGTGAGGTCATGGAACATTGAATCCCTTGAATGGTTTGCGAATTTTCTATAGTGGCTAAAGCTACGTTGTGATGTAGAGTTATTGTAATTAAATTGTTGGTTTGTATGCAATACATAAGTAGGTACTACTTACAGGCCTTCTTTAAACATACTATTAATAATATTGCCACCACAATTACTTCAATCAAAGTAATTTCAATCAAAGAATGTTATATAACGAGAGTTGAGACAGCTTCACTCAACTTTAGAAGGTTTCATTAAGCGATAACTATTGAATGGAGTCTAGCAGCTGGATAATTTCAATTTCGTTACCGTAACAAAACCAATTTGAAATGCTTATTGAAACCAACTAACATTCTAAGCAACCGATTGCTCTATATTTTGTAACATTAGTATAATCCACAATTATTAGCAGTTCATTTTCTTTTCATTCTTGGAAATAAAAATACATATCCTCATATTATTAAACGACTGCATCAAATTTTTTTTTTAAGTTAGAGGTTTAAAGTAAGTAGTAACTATGTATAACACATTGTTCTGATTTCCTGATACCAGATATGGAAAGAAATCGGAAACTTTTTCTGTCTGACTAAAGACCTGCATAATACGCGTTTAACGATGGGAACGTGATGGTATACTTATTGAAACCTATAATGCATCAGGTGAGAAGTAATTGAACTTTCTCCACGCGTGCTCTATCGTATCACCGACATTTACCGACTTTATCGTTAGTTCTCATATGTCTAGATGATAAAATGTAATAATACATAAACGTGCAACTAATAAACTATTTGCTTTGATGATATCATAATACATGCATGCATATGCTCTCGAAGACGTTTCATCTTTTTTCTATGTTTGTGGGTTAGTGATGTAAGTCTCAAATCACGTCCTCCTCCTAGATGCAACCTAACAACCTGATTTTAATAAAACCTCCAAGTTTTGCAAGTCAACTTCCGTAACTTAAAAATGTATTGGTATTTCGGCTTCGTCTTTCTAGACGTTACATCAATATGTATAGCAGTCTTAACGGTAACTTACATAAGTATACTAAACTGTTCTAAATCGTACCAAATAAAAGTGATCTATGCTCCTCAGAAAATTTTAGGAACTTGAAATTCACCTCTGGTAGAACTAGATTTGTCTGAGAAAGTTTGCTTTATTTTTTAATTTAAAACCTTTCAAGAAATTTCGGAGTTTTCGCAAGTCGTGTTGCAAAGAAAGTGTATGAAGCACGCATATTAAAAAACGACAAGGTCGCAAGAGGCGCTCACTTTCGCATCCATGCGATTTGGTAAGCGCCAGTAATAGGCGTCTATAGCAACTTTCTGTAATTATAACCATTCATTTCTCGCGAATGTTACCAGATATTACGTAGATCGTTTCAATAATGTTTTAGAAACGTGATTGAAGTTAGCCTGGCTCAGATGAGTGCAATATCTTAACACCGTTTCAATATGATCTCATGAAGCTTCCACATGAAATTCCCTTAAATCAAATTTCACTTACAAAAATTAATCGACTGTGTCATCCGGTGGGACTCGAATCCACGTCCCTTCGCTATCCGGGCGAGTGCTCTTACCAACTAAGCTACGGAGGACGTTAGTCAGTCGACGAATTTTTGCAAGTGCTTGCTACGCCAGTGAGCCGGCGTTCGATTTCATCAATACTTGGGGAATGTACCCGCATGTATCCAATGGAAATATTTTTACAAATATTTAACCATCAGTAAAGATGAAATCAGCTTAACCTTTTTTTTTAATATTTTTATAACTTAAGCAATTATTTTGCAAGTTTTTACGAAATTAAATCAAATTTCACTTACAAAAATTAATCGACTGTGTCATTTAATTTCGTAAAAACTTGCAAAATAATTGCTTAAGTTATAAAAATAAAAAATAAAATGAAATTGCCTTGTTTAGAGGTTGTTTAATTTTAAAGAAAATCTTCTTTACTATAGTGTCTTCTGATAATTCATTTCATTATGGTTATTTTCCATGATTTCTAATCTGTTTGCAGAAGATTTCTTATACTTTCACCGAATGCTCAGTGCAACAATGCCTTAATATGGTGCCGAGTCGAATCAATTCACCATTGTTTGGTTATTGACGTCAATGCGTCGTGAATGTGGCATGCAGGGCCTTCACGACTTCGATTTCATTCGTTGGCTTGGCTACGATCACCTGTTACTTTATAGGCTATATTTTTATAAGACGTTAGACCGTTTATTCGTCATTGGCGCTATTTTGATTCGCGCTATTCTTAATGCTTTAGTAAACTTTGCAAAATTTTCAATGATATCACGCTGCGCAAAATATACAATAAAAATTTAATTAAAATCAATAGAGTTCTAGCAATAGATAAGTGGTACGTCAATTTTTGAAGCAACTTCTCTATTGACTCTACTTGTGTGTACTTGATCGTACAGTTCACAAATTGGTGTATCTTAACAGCACTTGATAGATTTGTTTTTATCACCATACCATGACGTCAGCCAGACTGCGTTTTCAGCGGACGTCGTTTAATGTGATTATTAGGTATCATGCAACCACTGTTCTTACCTGACCCGCACGCGAGGTCAACTAGCGTGTCGACTGTGGAATCCATCGATTGTGACCTATTTACTTTATCAACACGTTTTATGGACATTGATGTTACTTAATACCTACCCACACGAAAACTTGTGCGAATATCCAAACATGAAGATTCTAAGAAACCCATTTTCGGGCTACTGCATAACGAAACCGCTCTGTTTGTTTGCATTGTAGAAACGTTTGTTAAAGAGCGATATGGTGGCAATGAAATGTCATTTGGCACGTTTCCATGTAGTAGAATGCGGTTGACTTCATATTTCCGATTTATTACAACAGTACAGCCTTTCATTGCGCTGTAAACCAAGGTATTTAGCTACGCTGTTGTTGTCATCGAATTCTTAAATTCTATCTTAATATTGGACTATGTGCCATTAGAGCGTAATTTCCAGATTGTAGATAGCGTATAAACTTGGATGAAATGTTTTTAACTCTTGTTAAGTGCATCTTTTGTTTATGCTAAAGGATATTGTGTTAAGTTTGTTTATTTTGATGACTCCCCGTATATTTGGGAACTAAATAAATAGTGGCTAATGGATGCATCCTTTTCAATGGAAAAGTGCTGTTAGCTCGTCATCGGAACATCTGCGCGAGCTCCCAGCCAGCGCCATATGCTCCAATCCCGATAACGCTCCTAAAATAAACGACGCTAATTCGTTCGCCACTCACGCCTCGGAATGCTCACTCAATGAATACACACACTTCCACTTCCTCCACTCGATTCAATGGCTACACTGCCGTATTAAGAACACTGCACTTGACAGAATGCACTGATCCAGATGGATCATCTGAAATGGGTAGCTTAAGTGGTGATAAAACACGGGTCGTCGTACGCTTTCTCCGAGATGGTATGCGTAAGCGTTATGTCATGGTGTCTGCTTCGCTGGCTATCGTAAACTCGCTGCCCGAAGACACCCCCTCAAACAACAACATACACTGTCATTATACTTCTGCACAAGATGGAAGCATATATGTTCTCTACTACTCTTGGTAACTGTTCATCTTACACATTAATATTCCTAACCGCTTCTAAGTAATACGCGATGCAGTATCGTAAGGAACTACTTATAAACTCAACGAATGAATACAAATGAAGACATAAGCGGCCAGCTTATGTATATTTTATGTTGACATTGTTTAATCTAATGGCATGAAATCACATGCCACAGGTGTCAATAGTCATTGAACTATCGATGCAATTAATTCAAACAATGTGTTCTTAATCGCACGCTTAACTTTACGCACATTATAAGTAAATACGTCCTGAAAATTACTTACGTCTGCTTACACAAGTGTCCCTGTATACAGCACGTGTACGTACAGCTGAGACAACTGTCAAAACTGGTTGGTTCCACGTAGACATGGAAGAAAACACATTGGACGAGTCGAACTCGGTCGGGGAAATCTTTGGCCTGGATATCATAGATCTTTGTTTACAGTTTCGTAGTGTTTAGTTGCGTTTCGGCTGCGTAACCGTGGTGATCCTTATTCGAATGGTATGCGAGCGGCGTGCCTGGCTGTGTCGGTTGCGTAAAGTCAGTCAGTTTGCCCCACGACGCCCGCAGCGCTAGACGTGCGCGCACCGCGATATGTTCCGCTTCTAATTATCGTAATGATAAATTGCGCGGCTGTTCGCATTGTTCTAACGTCGAGCCCGTGCTCAAGCGTGACGACCATGTTTGTGTGAGGAGGCCTATTAAATACAGTGCTGTGCTCCCAATCAGTGATTGTTTAAGTTATCAAAGTGAATTCGGCTAAATGGTTAGGAAAATAATCGTCGTCGGTATCCGACACTACGAGGACCCATTCTATAAGTACGTAGCGTACCGTAAACAAACATCTGATTTACCTTGTATCTGTTTTCCTCCGCAAATTAGTATTCTGTGCTACAAGTTTCCTCATTAGGACTTTGTTTTGTCCTCAGGCATGTGACCGGCGCGAGCGGGCCGCCGGCAGGATGCGGTCACCAAAGGAACAGGTCCTTGGACTCTGTTCTCCAGAGGATACCGGAGGACATGACACCGACGTCGCCGGAGGGTGCGCCGCTTCGGTTGCCCATGGAGGTGACCGCGCCGAGACTCGCCCTTCCGCCCGAGGTCCCGGCCGGCTCCGACGACTCCGGTATCCACACCCCGCCGGACGGAAACGACGAGGAAAGACCACCGGCGCCCGCCGCCGCGAGGTCTAGAGAAAGCCTCGACTCCGGCAATCCAGAAGACACAGATAAACCGCCCGACCCACCCGACGCTGTGCTTGAAACGCCGGTCAGGCCGGACACCTCCGCCGCGGAAGCATCGAAAAACAAAGACTTTCTTTTACGGCTATTCGAGAGCAAACTTTTCGACATGAGTATGGCCATCTCTTATTTGTTTAACTCGAAAGAACCCGGTGTTCAGACGTATCTAGCGAACAAACTGTTTTCATTCCCTTACGAGGACGTCGACTTCTACCTGCCACAGTTGGCGACGATGTACATAGAAATGGGTGATGTGGCGGACGTTCTCCGGCCGTACTTGGTATACAGGTGTAAACAAAGTGCGGAGTTTTCGTTGCGGCTTGCGTGGCTCTTGACCGCTTTCGGTGGTGACATGAAGAGATCGAAGGCGACGAAGTTGAGAGACTCTATCCTGGCGGAGGAGATCAGGCCGGCAGCGAGGCGAGGGCACCACCGGTCACACTCGGACGCTTCGGCGTTACGGCTGGCTACGCCTTCGGGACGGCATTTAGGGGACTTGGCTTCGGGACGTGCCTTCGACAATGGGTGCCTCTGCGGTGAACAGTGCTCGTGCGGCGCGCCGAGATTAGCGCCGCAGACGCAGGTACGTTTTTCAATTTCACATTCCTCGCTTTCATATTCGATTGATTACAAAACAATGTCACATTCTTCGAACTGAGTCGTAAAATAATACATAATACAATACCGTTTATCGATTAGCGTTACGTGAACGATAGTGTACAAAAGATATTCATATCAATTAGCATTTAGTTCGTTCTACTTTTACTTTTAATCAATCATAAAGCTAAGTATGTTCATTGCCTGCTATCTACTTACCCTTTGTTGCCTGCATCAGATAAAACGTTGGACAAAATACAGTCCTCTAGAAGTAAAAATATTCCAAATTAATAACTAAACTTGTAACCACATACCTAGCCTGTCAATAAAGATTCAGCACTCTATTGTAAAGCTGGAGATATGTTGTTTAACGTGTTTTTCACACTCCATCATTCAATATAGCTTCTTGTCTTTGGTAATGTTTTCAAGTGCATTAAACTCCTTAAAGTGCTCAAAACAAACCGTCACGTGTATGTTTGGAGATTACGAATGTACGGCTTGACCGGCCTTTCTTCTTAATCACTCCGTGTGTAACGTGCCCGAATTAAAGCCGTACCGTGACTCAGGCAGCCGTACAAATGACGTCATTAGCCGTGTCTAGAGACCTAGGTAGCTACTCCTACTGATACTTGTATAAAGTCGTAAAGTCTGCTGTGTATATTAGAACAAAAACACGATTTCCCACACATTGAAAGTCGCATGAATGTACTGATATTCTCACGGATCCGTATCACTAGTGCACATTCTATCCGATTCCTGGTAGAAGGAACAAAAATGTTGACAAATGATAGAGAAAGACCAACTTTTTATCTATCATCATTAAATAATTTATGAAAATAATTTCCTTATCTGTACAGATAAGATACCATTCAATCCCAGATAAGATATTCCAAGTAGGCAGGCACTTCAAGTTTCGGAAGTAAACACAGGTTGTGTTGCACCTTTCTACTGCGTTCAATTTCTATTAATAGATCATCTACTTTTAAAACCATTTTTTGTTCCTGCGGTTTGGAATTGATTTTTTTGTATCGACCGAGCACGTCCCGTTATAAAAAACTCTCAGTTGAAAGAGGATGTCGTACAACCATTGATAGATCAGATGTGGTTTTACTTTCCTCTCTTAAAAATACCGCATTCTGTAGTTGGTTTTTCGTAATCAGCTGCAGCAGATTGTCAGATAAGAGCCCTCATTGTACGATAACAATTGCGAGGTCGGTTTTGTAATTATATCGCGTATACGCGCTCGTGACGTAAACTTTCTGTTTAAAAGAATATGACGTTGAATGTTTCATGTTCTCTGTATACAAAAGAATGGTTCCGCTAACGTAAAATGTAGCAAAGTTCAAATAATAACACGATATGTGACACTGTTAACTTATTTGATTTCCCCAGCTGTGCAAGCTGGAGTAAACACGCCGCTTATTTGCAAACTACGAAATAGATGTAGCGGTACATAATCTGCGCAACGATTTTCAGATGCACGCACACTGGTTTCTAGTAATAGTGGATAATGTAGAATTGAAATAGGCCGTAGAAAAGAGGCACAGAGTGGTTACAGCAGGTACCTGATGATGTCCTCCTAGCTGATTTCGACTACGGCGGCCTATCTCAACAGATTAGCCAACTGCGCAGGACATATTATAGTGCACAAGTGTGTGCGCAATACACAGGTGCACTCTCTGTTCCTTCACTCTTATAATTCGGTGAGACGGCAGTCCGGCATGACCGTAGAGAGATCAGGCGCAGGACCAACGGCTTAACGTGCTTTCCGAGGCACGGGGGTGTTAACACCACCAACTTCCTGACTTCGGAGCTGTGTCTGAGTGATTTCAAGACAGAAAAACCCAAACACTCTCGGCCCGACCCGGGATTCGAACCCGGGACCTCGTGGATAGCACCCAGCGTGCTGACCACTAGACCAACGAGGCAGTCAAGGTACCTACCATAACTTTTAACCACATATTTGATCATATTCAGCAGTGATTGTGGTTAACGGTTTTGGAACTGAGAAAAAAAAGAAAAAAAAAAAACGAACATTCCGGTTTCTAAAGCTGATAAAACGGCTTTACCAAACATTTACTAGAATGAATCTCTCTTAGAGCATAGGATAAATAATAGTAAAGGTAGAGTTTCAAGCAAAACAAGAAACAATTAATTGCACACAAAAATATATACTAGACACACATAGTTACTATATCTAATATATTAGTGATATAACACATAAATACATAATAATATCTGGAGTCTTGTTGACTGTGCTTTTAAATTTAGTTACGCTACTCTCATTATTATTGATTTTATTTATGTTCTTATTCATTTTGCGGAGTATGAGTTGTTTCTACTCAGAGATTATACAGTAGTTAGTTTAAATAGGTAATATGTGGGTTTTAAAAACATCTGGATATGAATAAGGAGTTTCCGTAATGTTTGCGAATGGAGAAGTTATGTGTAAATGTAAATGAGCACATTTCCCGAAAACCTGGTTCAAATGTGAGCGTTTGCAAAGAATCAAGATATAATTTTGTATAACATAGTGGGGTGAAATTGCACTGGCATAGAGAGTATTAGAAAACGTAGTAAATTAATAACTTAGTTGTTATTATAAATACTTAGTTAATAATTAATTATAAATAAATAAATTTTTATATAGATACTTTTTAGATGCTTTGAGGTTTCTGTTACGACGAGACCCAAGAAATACAGTTTAGCTATCTGCTGGGACCACATTCTTAGCCTTCTCTGGTTGAAGTTTGCATTGCGGCTAGACTTGAGATAAAGTCCCAGGGGTGGCCAATATCCTATTTACCCGACTGCGGAAGGAGGGTTATGTTTTTCGAGAGTATGTATGTATGTATGTATAATTGGTTGTCACGCCCTACAGCCCAAACGGCTAGACAGTTTTTGACATATGAGGTATCGTTGAATTTGTCAAGATTGTGAGAGTGACATAGACTATATACATTTTAAAAATGGCACCCGCAAACGGAAATAAAGGGGGGAGAGGGGATTGATTTTTGCCTTACCATAGCAATATGAGTATCAAATGAAAGCCAGTAAAAAGTCAAATTCAAAAATATTAATTATTTTGCAGTCGGGTGTTTTGTTTTTTCGAAAATTATGTTTACTTGTAGCATTCTTTATGACGAGATTTGTAAACATTCTCTGACCAGAGACGTATATATTCCGCAGTTTCTGACGGCGTTAACGAACATCGGCCGGCGGCTGGCCGGCGTGGCTGACAAGGAGAGGCGAAACGGCCGGCTTCGGGCAGAGCTAGCCACACTAGACCTCAACCTACCTGCAAGAGTTTGGCTGCCCTTACATCACAGACCGCACTATGTGCTGAGGATACCACCGCACGCGGCCGCAGTGCTCAACAGCAAGGATAAGGTAAGGAGTGATAATGGAGCTTTGACATGTGTTGCGTGTACAGCTAGCGACTTTGGACCACAATCTACATACCGTAGTGCTGGCTCCCTTTCCAGCCAGCTGTATCATCATCTTAGGCCAAGTCTCCGACCTACAAATACAAGTGTAGCTTATACATAGTCTTAGACAATTTATATACTATGTGCCTAATGTTTTGATGATATTACTGCTCACTCAATACCAAAACTGTTAAACCAACTCAATTCTCATTTTCTGTTTTGTAACTCCTTTAAACAGTACACATTAGTGTGCTTCACATCAACTCGAGCACTAAGTACCTTTAAAGATCTCTATGTGCTGAGATCGGTCAGCATTTGACATAGTAAATGAAAAGTAAGAAACTCTCTTCACTTTCGCTTTCTTATCCACGGTCAGTGGAGGCGCGGAGATTGGCGGGTGAGCCGCCCAACCGCCATCCCTAGCTTTCCTAGTGGAAAAATCTGTTAAAAATATTTTACCAAGCTGAAATCTTAGACTAAAAAGGACAAACAATTCTGGGATGATTAATCGTTTTAGTCTAGTGTGTGGGATGGCCTTATTTATAATCATCTCTCCCACGAAATTGTTTTAAGGATATTGAAAACAAAAACTAGGTAGTTTCTTTTTGCAATACGTAACACGTTTCTATTATACCAAGCATAAATAATACTTACAATGACATTCTCTACGCCCACATTCATTATTATTGGTCTTGGCCTTTGAATGGACATTCGGTACGTCTACTTGGTTGTTATCAAATAGCTTTAGGGCACGTATGACGAAATTGTATAGCCACCTGCTTCAAAGTATCGGCAATGTACGAAGTAGAGTGTTGAAATTGTCTTTAGATTTTCGTTCTCTGTCTAAAGCGCAGATATAATCCGTGCGATGGTATATTGTTTCCCATCTCACTCGGCACTGCCGCGCGGCTGAACGAAAATCATGTTTAATATAATTAAGATTGTAGACAGACCCTTAAATGCTCGGGTCAATGTCATGTCAGCTATTGTATAATGTATAGTACGAACTGATAGATGGATGACTCTATTGAGCAGCTTGATCGAAAAGAAGATTAATTTGATCGGTGTACTAGTAGTCCGAAAGGATAATGTCATCAATTAACACATTTACTAATCAATACTAATGGCTATACTAATATTGTCTGTAAGGTCTTCCCCATTTCCTATAAACCTGAGTTCATTATTCTGTAAATCCTTGAAATTCTTCAATTCAGATAATAGCAACCGCTCGCGATATTGCACATCTGAGTATTTCGGGTCAAACTAATAAATAATCGCGATAAAATATTTATAGTCTATAAATATATCGACTATTCACATGGAATTTTGTTTATTTATGTGGAATATTACCAGATGTGGCAGAAGTACCGGACTTTCTTGGGTTTTGACTTCGTAAACGTAACAAAAAGTGACCTACCTAAACCGAAAGTTCAGCCTTTACTTTGAATCAGAAAGATGACATAATTTTGACCGTCATACATAACTAGTCAATGGGAATCTTAGAATAACATTTTGTGCATTTGCAGCTGCTCGGTGGTCAGAGAAAAGTACTACTTACTACAACGGTAAAAAATTACTTATATGTTTTCGTAGATACAATAATAATGGTGTTAGAAGTTAATCGTTGTAAGCGCGATCATCCTGATGTTCTGATAGCTAAATTCCGGTCGGCACCGATGAACCAAATAAATAACATTGCTGGCGCCCGACAAATGGTTCTCTAATTGGTCGGTCTCGCACACACGAGTGTAGATCAATCTACTCAATTTTAATTGATGACGAACTGTCATTTTATAGGCAGTTCTTTTTGGCGGGTTCAGTTGAGATGAGTACAGTTAGCGTGAAAATTTAAGCGTTCGAGGAACAAAACAATAGAACTTTGCAAGTTTAGTTGTTTGTAAAAAAATAGCCTTATTTTTGTTATCGATTGTATTATGATGTGTATCATGCATAATCGTGTCAAAAGAGTTATCTTTGCGTATATTAATCGTGCACCCTTTTCTTGTAGGTATGTATGTCAAAATAGGTATGTGACTTTAACTTTGAAGTTTATGATAGTGTCACAGAAGTACAAGTACAGATAGTAGTAGTGGTGTAGCAACTATCGGCTATATCTGAAATTGTGAGTACCTCTTTCTGGCTCTAATTAAAACACGCGTTTGATTAATATGCCATTACAAAAGGCGTTATAGTTCACAATGAAACGTAATAGTTGAGGAAACGACAAGGCTTTTAAAAAACCTTCACTCGATAATATAAAACGTTATTGATATTCTCAACTTTCGTGTTTATTTCGACCTTCAGATTCAAGTAGCGCGAGACATGACATAGTGCGGATTTAGTGTGTGAGCGGTGGGCGTTATTCGAAAGGACAAATTAATAACTGCGTTACACGGATACATTCTGCACGTCGAATTGATTTGACTCTAGATTATTGTATTATAATAATAAGTTATTTGTGAAAAAAAGTTCTTACGCGCGCGTTTCTTTATAAAAAAGTCGGCGCGTCGCGCATCTATTTTAAAAATATTTTTTGAAGAAATGCTAAAAGTAACTTTTAACTTTTTATTCGTAAAATTAACTCATTTTCGTCGGTTTCAATTAAAGCAACAAGTAGGTTATATTGAGTTTCATATCTACGAACTGTTATTAACATTCATCCAAGGTTTTCATGATATTAAACAGTATTGAATTTCAAGCCGTGTCTCGCTATATTAATTTCGCGGAATCAAACTTGGCAACAGATATTTCGTGCGAAATCGAATACAATGCCACAAACGTATTGGAGATTCTACTCATTGACTTGTTGTATTTTCTTCATTTGTAGGTAATGGAAAGGTTGTGCGTTAGTAGTTTTTTTGCGATAATGGCCAGTGTCTAAAGAAAATCAAACGGTAAATAATGTAAACACGACTCCGACTTAAACCACAGACTCAAACTTGATGGGTTCTGCTAAAATTTGAAAATGCTATTTATAGTCTATAACCCTATATAGGAACGCAATAAAACAATTGTTTTTATTTGATGGCCACATACCAAGATATCTCAGATCGTCGTTTATTGATTTGTACTTGAAACTGTGAACCAGTTGGAGCGACTTTTGATTGAGTACATAGACTAGTATTCGAGACCAATTAAAGTTTTCGGTTCAATTCGGGCCACGGACTACTAGTTTATACTTTATGGTACCTATTTCTAAATACGCATTTCGATTCGGCTACGCAGAGTAGATAAAATGTATAGTATTTTTAATTATCTCCAGATTAATTAGATAAAATGACAAACACGACTTGTAATCGGCAATCACGATATCTTCAGATAAAATGGTGGAGAACACAGTGAATGTTTTATATCACATTTTCAACTTTATTGTCTCAGTTGTGAGAAGGGGCACAATTATTGTAAAACTTTAGAACTGTAGAAGTTAAGAACCTTATGTTATCTTATTCCATCTCACACAATTTCTGATGATGACTCAACAATTTTAAATCCCCCTTCTCTCTTTATACGCAATCAATTCATCATTAAGAAACTGCAAGAGTGAAAGTGACAAAGTCAAGAATTTGTATGTTTGCTTTAATTTCCATTTCTTTGCCTTATTCATGAGAGGTCAAATATTTGTATTTTTCTTTTTTATTATAATTGAATTATTAAACTTTTACTTTCCTCCGCAGGCGCCCTACATAATGTACGTCGAGGTACTTGAAACAGACGGGCACGAGCCTCTCCCCCCGCGCCTTCTGCCTCCCGCGCCGCCAGCGCCGCACTCTCCCCCTATTCGGCACACGAAGAGTGAAGAGAATCTTGTGCCAGAGTGGCCGGTGCTATCTCTGTACTCTGCGTTGGACGACACAGACGCAGGGGACTGCTGGAGCCACGATGATGAGGATCTGAGCACGCAGTATGCGCCGAGAGCGCCGGCGCCGGATAGTTTATCACAGGTAAGGAGTTTGCGTCGGAAAAATCAAACTGTCTCAGTGCAGTCACGAGCGATGAAAAGTTTTCAAACCTGATTTGGTTGCTCATTACTCAGCAGCTGCCGCCTTCCCAATCTTTGCCAAACTGAAGTTAATAAGTCAGACAGAGTTGGCTCTTAGGAAATTAATTCATTTTATAAATAAGACGAGGCTTAGTACTGGCACACAGCAAACCCTTTGATAGTTAGTAGCAGTGGCGTGCAGTCCATATAGGCAGTAAAGCAGTGCCTACCTCACCAAAATTTGTCGATTGCCATTAAAATAATTGTGAGAAAAAATTCGTCGGTCTATGTCCAGTCCTATCTCTTAGCTAAACCGCTCAACTTGCACCATTGTATGAGCAGTAGGCATTCTCGCGGCTGCCTATCAGATTCACTTTAACTCACGCAATTTTAGCCCTTAACAACATAGCCGCATATTTAGATAAAAAAGCCGACCAAATTAAAAATGACACACTTTTCATATTGGTAAAGCTAAAAACCGTGACATTCGCCGTACTTCGGTAAAGTAGGCAAGCCTACCATCTTCCTTTCTCGCTCAAATCCCGAACTAAATAGTTTTTTGTCTTTCTCACGCATGATGGCGAAATAACACTTTAACATTTAAACCAGGGATGTTATGGATATGAAATTTCGGATCTGGATACGGATATCAGAATAATATTATTTCGGTTTTGGATACGGTTACGGATATGCAATTATTTCGGATTATCCGTTAGTTTCGGATAATTTCGGTTACGGATATTTTTTTTCCAGTATCAAAAGTTCTTCGTACTTAACACTGTGTTTTAATTTTAGATGTATTTTCAGCGACGTAGTACCTCCTCCTTTCCGCGAGAAGTATTTTTCGCATTGTTTACATTTTGCAGAATCTGCATTCACTTAATCAAAAAATGTCCAATTTGAACTCAACTTAGGGCGCAATTTGTTTTGAAAAGTAAATTTGGTAGGTTACTAGGTAATACAATACAACACAACACTTTTCTTTCACTTTTTCGAGTTAATGACTGTCTATGTAAACAAACTTTGCAATACTCGCATCTCGCGCGAGCGGTGTGTCGGTTCGGCCGGGAAAAACAAAAACCTGTCAATACATGTTTCATTTAGACTCTGCCCTTATCCGAAATTATCCGAAACTTTTATATCGGATTCGGTTACGGTTACGGATAGATTTTTATTTCGGATATCCGATAGTTTCGGTTACGGTTACGGAGCTCCATAACATCCCTGATTTAAACTATCTAAAAGTTTGTTAACATTTAATCGTTCCACAAGTAGAAAAAAGATTAAGTAAGTTTTTTAGAAAAAAAGTTCTTCAAACAATAGTTTTAACACAAAGTTTACGCCGGCCATTTTTTTGGTAATTAGTTTGCTTTCGCCTTCATCCCGCGAGTATTTTAAACCGTAGTTTTATTGTTACGCGATTTCTTTTGCTGTTTTGAGTGATTTGAATTGTTTACGGAATTCAAAGCAGTGCGCTTACATTAAAAAAGATGGAGAAAAACAACAAGTGTAATTAATGTTCAGTTTGTTTATAAGAATTAATATTAGTTAAATGACATCTCTTATAAATTCGTTCGTTTGCTTATTAACTGTTGTGGTTAAATAAATCAGCGCACTAGGACAAGATGTACCGATATATATAATTCTAAAGTAATTATTCTAGTAATAATTCTTAAGTACCTATTCCCTATAGTGCTATAATTGATTTGCTATAATGATATAATTGACAAAACTGTATAATCAACTCGGCCGATAGCCTCCTATTGTTACATTCATGTACTTTGCATTAAACAACGCATGAATTGAACTAAGTTGAGCATTAACCCATTGTATTGTGTTAAAAATATAATATACCTCCATAATAAATGTTTAAATGACGCGTACTTTGACTAGTGATATTGCAGATATTTTTCTGAGCTCGTATAAGTATGTACCTACTCATATCTTTACGGCCTTATCTTGAGTTCATTGTGACGCAGAATTCACCTAAAAACTCGGGACAAATTAAGGACAGCTGATGTGGATTGCTTGAACAATAGATCTGATAATTCTTTGGTTGGCATGTCGTGAATAATTGAGACCTGTTCAGAATTCCTAAGGTTAATTATGATTTTACAGCAGACAATTAATTTGCAGAATTGTTATTGTGGCGGATTTGAATCTTTTTTATGACGGTTCTTACGCCAAAATGACTTATATTGTAAACTGAATGGTTCTGTGGGTTTATATACCATTGTTTTAACAGATTCGAATTCGCATTTACCGACATAACATCATAAAAAGTATCATAAAAAGACGTAATATTTATAGTGGACGTATGATTAGATTGATCACAATTTACGAAAAAAATATATCTCGAAAACTACGAAATTTAAACCGACATACATACACACCGACGACATATTTGGATCGCGCTGGATATATGGAATCCAAAGAAAATTTTTGGGCGTCACTGTTTAGACCATCCTGTGTTATAGGGTTGTCTATTGATTATTACAAAATTATTTAGGCTTCAAAGATCATCTCACTTTTCCCGGCAGTAATTCTATGACGTCACTCCACCCACAACACAATCCTCTCTACAAGAAGGTTTCCTCATTATGACACACGAGCTACACACGTGAAAAATGCACGTGTTCTTGAAGCCTGATTACACACGCGTGCTGAAAGGCGTTCACACTTGAACAAAACCAAAGATTAGCTTTATTGTGCTGTTACGAAACGATAATGTGACGAGATACGCTCAGACGGGGTTTAACCGTCACAGATGAAATATAGTCGTCATATTGTAGTCACTTACTGTTGTAACCGTCCTCGTCAGAAGAGCGAATCTTTTTGCAATGGATGGTCAGTCTCTCTATTAGATGTTGGTAAATAAGTGCCCTAATTACCTTCTAGTCTAACTTCAGAAAAAATCAATATAGCGTGGTTGAAAACTTGAAAATCTCTTTTTTTTGGGTTGTAAGAAAATCGATTTGTATTTGGCCCGAAGAAATCCAGCAGAATAGATATCTTTTTTTATTCGTGATTCATTATTTTGCAAAGTGTTTAGTATCCGAGCTGTGTCGCTCTAAAGGATTGTACAAGCAAATTAAAATAACGAGCAAACACATGACATGGCAGTTCAGCAGCCCATAGGTATATATTTCGAACACTTTTATTTATTCCCACTTTTCGTTATAATACGCGCTCATCGTATTTGCTATAAACCATAGGTGTGAAGTCTCTGGCCTGGTTTATAAAAAAAATATTCGGTTTGTGGATCGAAATATTCAGAGAGAAATTGTGTACATTGTGCTTAGCCCGCCACTGCGCCCTGACCTGCACACTGTACACACCCTAATACACCAACTTACCACACCACAAATCGTGTATTTCTCGCAATTGAAAATGAGCTTTATTGCGTTCGTCGTAAAGATGAAAATTGCGTTTGCCGCTTATTTTTTTAATGTGTTGCAGTTGTCTTAAGGCGAGCCGACATCCTGTTTACATTACTGACAGCCCTCGTATCTTACAGGTGTCAGCAGTGTCAGCGCTATCGACGTCCTCGTGTGGGTCACGAGAGTCGGTAGCAGTAGGAGCAGGCGAGGTGAGGCGGCGACTGGCCGACGCGACCGCAGCGCCACCGCCTAACGCTTTCAAACATGACCCCGCCGACCCGTCGGCTACTGCGCTAAAAGTAAGTTATCAGTATCAACTGGACGTCCACTCCTGAACATAGACTTTTCTAGATTACCAAAGTGACCTGTTACAAGCGGACTGCATCCAGAACAATATAAGGTCGTCTCCCATCTTGTCGTTGGACACCCTACGCCACGCTTTTGCTCAAATGGTCTCCAATCGAGAATCTTTCTGATTCAACGGCCATCAGTTCTTTGTAAAATGCCCACTGCCATTTGCTCTTATTGACCCGCTGGGCTATGTCGGTTGCCTTAGTTCTTTCTCATTTTTCTAATTCGATCTCGTAGTAAGTGGATTGATATCAAGAAAGTATGTCAGCCCTGCCCACTGCCACTTAGTGATCCGCAGGGATATGTCAGTTACTTTGTTCTTTACCGTATCTTCTCATTTCTAATCGATCTCGTAATAAGTGGTTTTGATCAATGAAGTAGTTCAGTATCAGCGCTATCGACGTCGTCGTGCGGGTCACGCGAGTCGGTAGCAGTAGGAGCAGGCGAAGTGGGGCGGCGACTGGCCGACGCGACCGCAGCGCCACTGCCTAACGCTTTCAAACACGACCCCGCCGACCCGTAGGCTACAGCGCTGAAGGTAAGTCATCATTATCAGCTGGACGTCCACTCCTGAACATAGACTTTTCTAGATTACCAAAGTGACCTGTTACAAGCGGACTGCATCCAGAACAATATAAGGTCGTCTCCCATCTTGCCGTTGGACACCTCACGCTTTTGATTAAATGGTTTCCAATCGAGAAACTTTCTGCCCAAACGGCCATTTGTTCCTTGTTAAATGCCCCCTGCCACTTGCTCTTATTGATCCGCAAGGCTTTATCCGCTGCTTTAGTTTTTCTACGTATCTACATTCGGATTCGATCCCGTATTGATCAATAAGCATCGATATCAGCGCTATGATCCTTGTTGTTCTTTTATCTCTATTTCACTCCCCTAACCATTTCACACACGACCCCACTGACCCGTTTGCTACTGCTCTAATAGTTTATCATTTGGATTTAGTCAAAGAAGTTGTTATGGTCTCGAATTATGGCACCCTCACCCACACTAACGTCGACGTTGCGCAGGCGTTGGCAAGACGACGACGCTCGAAAGTCGCTTGTGTAGGGGAGCACAAACTAAACGACAGAAACGCAAAAGTATTCATTTGTAGTAGCTCGCATAAAAGTTTAGACTAGAAGTTTATCCGACAGTTAATTTGACTACATACGAGTAGGTAATTTTTCTTATTGTATCTTATGATGTTAGAGCATTGTGTTTATTTGTTAACAACGCTGAAAAGTGCATTTGGTGCGCGAATATCATAAATAAATTGTTTCACCAAACACACCAATTACCTAGCCCCAAACTAAGCGTGAGCTTGTGCTATATTGACTAGGATAACAGATAGACATACCAATATACATTTATAAACATCCATGACTTAGGTACAAATGCTCGTGCTCATCACACGAACATTTGCCCCTTGCGGGATTCGAACCCGCGACCGCCTGGTTTAGAAGTCCGGCGCGCGAACCACTACACCAAGACGGTCGTCAAATTCATGGTAAAACATTCGCATAACGCTGGATACAGTTTTGGTACTAAACTAAATTCAAGGTAAATTGGCTTGTTTATCTTGCCGGCAATTAATTAAAAACGTATTGATAATTGGTCTCATTCAGTTCATGTGCAATTAGACGGTAATTAGCCAAACGTACATTTTAAATTCTAAGTATACTTAACAGATAATAAATTTTTAGTTAGAATGTATTATTACTCTGTAAGCAAAGATTAGGCAAAAGCCTCTTGTATATCGTATCAACCATTAGGATAGGCCTCTTCACAACAATGTACTTACGCGGATAAATAGATCACAGTTATACAGGGTGTGGCGTAAATAGTGGTCCAAAGCAAAGGTGTGGATACACTGTACACTGAAGCACCACATACCAGTATTTAAAAAAAAATTATGTACAGGGTTTTAAAAAAAAAAAATTTTTTAATTTTTTTAGAAATCGTTACCTTGCCTTGTTTTTTTTTATCCATTTTTTTATTATTATTGCTGATCACTTGTACTTAGTACTCCATTCGTTTTTTTTTTTTTTACAAACTGAATTTAATAAAAAAAATTAAGTTTCTTTCAAAATTCAATACTCACTGCTAGCAAATCGTTTGACTTTCAATGCTTTTGGTGCAAAAAAAATGTACCACACTGTCAGTGCCCATTGTTTAAAAAAAATGCCCATCTTTTGCAGATTCTAAAATGGTGCAACAATAAGTGTTACGACTTACAGGAAAAAAGTTATTGCTTTTCGAAACAAAAAGGAGCCCAATTCAGAAAAACAATTTATTTGAAGTTCAAGGGTTTACAAGGGTTGTAATTTTTTTCTGTGTGGTCCAAAGCAAAGGTGTGGATACACTGTACTGGGGAGTAGGGCATCCAATATATTTAATATTGTATATTTAATAGTGAGGATTGACTTTAGCAAAATAAGGAAACCCAAACATATAAATGAACTCGAATATCCATGACGTGTTTTGATTTTCTCAGGCTTGCATTACAGCCTACACACACTGCTCCTGTTTGACGATTTAAAGTCAAAAATAGTTAATTCAATGGAGGACAGATATTGCCGCTTATGAACGTTCATTTAACAAATGGCCATAACATGTCTACGTATTTTTTAGGCCCTGCACGAGCTTCGAGACAAAGCACTGACAACCTGGCAAGTGTCTCTAACCATGTCCTTTATTCCAGGAATCATGGGAAAGCAAACTAGCGCGCATGCGATCCTCGTCGCCCTACGGCGCGTTGGCCGGCTGGCGGCTACTAGGCTGCATTGTCAAAGTCGGCGATGACTTGCGGCAAGAGATGTTAGCGGCCCAACTACTGCGGAGGTTGCAGGCTGTGTGGGTGGCAGAGAGGGTCCCGCTGAAGTTGCACCCTTATGAGATCATTTGCTTGGACAAGGAGTCGGGACTTATTCAGCCGGTGAGTCTATTCTTCCTGGAGATACTTTGGTCATGACTTGGATAGCAGTCGTTGGGTGTCATGGTAGCCAGTTAGCTATGTGATATGTAAGCCCCGTCCCTTGCAGCTACAACCTATAATGAGGAGATATTATCAAAGAAAGCGTCTGTATTTGCATAGGCCACTGCCTATCACTTTTAATCGTAGTTAAGTAAGATGGTCCAGGGAGACCACCTATAAGTAAGATAGTATGGATAGATAGCCTAGCCTAGCTTAGCAATATCGCAAGCCGCGTTTTTCATTACAGTATTTTCGACTATCGGGCTGTGCTGTTTCCCATCAGTTTTAAACTTCATATAAATGCCTGATTTGATGCACACAAACTCATGTCACTGGTACTTGTAGTAATATAAGGTGTATTGGCGAACAAAATACTTTCCAATTTGACCGGGTTTTTGGTCATTTAACATTGCATTTTATACTGCTTCTTCGACTTACTTTACACACTCTAAACATATAATTTTGTCAGCTAATACCCAAAATACACCAAATTTAATGGCATCGTGTATTTTTGTGGACGGTGGTTTGCGCTCTGGATTACAAACCGACAGGTTGCGGGTTCAAATCCCGTAAGGGGCAAGGATTTTTGTATGATGAGCATGAGCATGAATGATTTTATAAACAAATTTAAGTATGTCTATCCATTATCCTAGTGGCCATGACACAAGCGTATGCTAAGTTTGTTAGGTAATTTATGTGGTTGTGGGAATAATTAATATATTTAAAAACATCTTCATTTTCCTTCCGTCAGGTTGTGAACTCTGTATCATTGCACCAAATCAAGAAGCAATCCGGCAAGTCTCTCCGCGCGTGGCTGGAGTTAGAACACGGCCCCGCCACCAGCGAGGGGTTCCTGCGCGCGCAGAACAACTTCGTGGAGTCCGCCGCCGCCTACGCGCTCACCAGCTACTTGCTGCAGCTGAAGGACAGGTCAATATACACCTTATACCGCGAGACATCAGAATCAATGTTCTCTAAGCAGAACAACTTCGTAGAATCCGCCTTCGCCTACGCGCTCACCAGCTACTGCTGGAGCTGAAGGACAGCTCAAAATACACCTTATACCGCGAGACATCAGACTCAATGTTCTCTGAGCAGAACAACTTCGTGGAGTCCGCCTTCGCCTACGCGCTCACCAGCTACTGCTGGAGCTGAAGGACAAGTCAATATAGACCCTATACCGTGAGGCATATGACTCAGTTTTATTCAATATTCTATAGGTGAATATCCACTGTACATTGCGTCCCAGCCCGAATTTTTTTTTTTTGGGGTTTGTAGAACGTAATGCTTAAAAATGATAATAATCCCTAAAACTTAAAAAAAATGATTACCATTGTTTTGTATCGATCGTGGATCGATTCGTTGTCTGAATGGATTGTTCTACCTACCGAATTGTAAACACCCCACCTATACTATACTAAAACTGTCAAATTGAACCTATTATTTAGACTAAACATATAAATATATAACCACGAGCTAGATAAAATAGATAGATATTCTTCTTTGCACAAGAAAAGAAAACAACAGTACAAAACAATTGGATTATTGGATATGGATATGCATAATAAAAATATTGATTAAAAAACAGGCAACAACTATCGCCAAATGTTGAAAGCAAACAATCCGTACGATAAAGTTGCAATTATTTGGGCTACATTACAAAATATCATGTTGCGCTGAGTATGTTGCCTCATTTAATTACATCGTATTAAAGCCGCTTTACTAAAACATTCCTTTTCGTGACAAATAGACGGTATTCATTAAGCTACATGCCCGTTGAGCCGTTGTCTGTGTAACGCAAAGCAAACACCGTGTCACATTTTTACAACGATTACAATCGCATGCCACAATATAACTATGTTTGTGTTACATCAGATACTCGTTTCTATGATCGATTGTAATAATATAATCTGAATATATTAATGACTAATCACAGTAATCACTAATAATAATTTGTTACGTAAAGCAAACTACCACATAGTCTTCAAAGGCGTAAAAGCGTTAGATGAAGTAAATATGTATGTACACCGAAATGTAAAATTACCTCTTCTTTTTTGATGGCGAGCGAACTATCCAATCTTCATCTTATGTCTTAACCACAGTCTTAACTTGAAGACTTCGATTGCAGTTGTTTATTTTATAAAGTATTTTACGGCCTTGAGTTTAGCCATTCGGCTGATAACACCAATAAAATCAGTATTGAATAATAATCGAGAAAAAAATACGCTTTGCGGTTAGAAGCTAGGTGGCCGCAGCTGAATGTTTGCCCAAAAAAGTTTATCGTTTATTCCGTAAAATAGGTAGACTATCGATTAATATTTTGGCAACCTGGGAAGTCTTTAAATAGACTTCGGACACAAGTCGGCTGAAGCAAGGAGAACATGCACCGATGGGGTTACGCTGCGGACAGCGAATGTATGTGTGGTGTCTCTCCCCAGACAATGGCAAACCTACTGTCATGCCCTACGTGCCCCTACACCTGCACACCCAGTTCCTGTACAACGCTACTGATAATGCTTTGTTAGTCGCCGAGTATTGGTCCTCAAAAATATAACGCCAGTGTCGACACGACAAGATGAAGAATAATATTTTAATGTATCTTTATTTAGCTAAACTTGCTGTATTCTTTCTAGGCATAATGGGAACATACTGTTGGACAGTGCTGGTCACATCATCCACATTGACTTCGGATTTATTTTCTCGATATCGCCCAAGAATTTAGGATTCGAAAGTTCTCCGTTCAAGGTAAATATTTTACATCAATCAATTAACTTAAGAGAATAATTTTAAGCATTTATATCGTAAAACTTTCTGCCGTCGCTATTTAAAAACCGTCTATAGCAAAAAGTTTTATACTGTCTTATGGTATGATACATAGATAAGTAACTGTTTTAGTGAATATAATTTATTGCATTCCAATTATGAGTTTCTTGCCTTATCCATGTGCAATTACGATTTCAAGAACCTAATAATGTAAGCTAATCACGCGAATGTTCCATGTATAATTTTCTGTAACCTGTATTTGCCTTCATAAATAATAAATTGTTTTATTACAAAATTTAATTCTTAGGATAATAAGGTTATATACTACTTCTGGACTGGTTCAAAAATATCGAATAACATTAAATAGTTAAATAAGTTATTGTAGAAGGAAGCAAATTTTTTAGTTTCGTATCTGAAGAATGCTATTTCTAACCTTTGCTGTCAGTTTATCCGTAGGCCTGCCAGCCGGGATTTCATGAACTGTGATAGGTGGTGAATTACCATTTTTTCCACTAACCATTTATTTAATGTACATCAATTTATACATGGCGGTATCTTATGCTGTTGTAATTGAGAGAAATTTAAATAAAAATGTAGTTGTATGTGCTGGCCCTTATACAGGGTCTAACGAAATTAGTTATCAACCGACAAAGGGGGGTATCTATACATCATACTGAATACGATGGCAAAAAATGAACCATAGTTTTATAGTCATTTTTCAAAGTTATGTTTTCTAACAAAATAATTCAATTTAAATACTGCAAATGATTAAGCACGCTGTATCTTTACTTTACGCATACAATTGCATCAATTCACAGATAGTGTAGTTAAATGAACACAATTCACAACGCATTGTACGAAAATCACACACACACAGCTGTAAATAGCGTGTTTTTTCACAACTGAGAATTGCGAATATCTCGGTAACTAGTCTGATTTTTTGGCCCAAATTTGGTGAGCTTGATCAGTGTGATGTATAGATATCCCCCTTTGCCGGTTGATAACTAATTTCGTTAGACCCTATATAATGGTACGGAACCCTGTTAGCGAATTCATTTAACCGGTTTTTCTATTGCATCAAGTTGATTCATAAGAAGTCCTAATTAATTAATAATTATAATATTTTTCACAGCTAACAGCAGAGTTCGTGGAAGTGATGGACGGCGAGTCGTCGGACATGTTCCAGTACTTCAAGATCCTCATACTGCGCGGGCTGATCGCGGCGCGCAAGCACTGCGACCAGATCATACACGTCGTTGACCTCATGCGGTCAGGTCAGTACTACGGCAGGCCTGTGTATCTCCCCGCGTAGGTAGCAAAAATGTACCTACGCGCGGCGACCCTTACTTAGGGGCTAAAACAAGTTGCGTGTCGATACCGGCCAGCGACACGCTCGCGCGTTTTATTCACCGGCGGCCGCGCGGCTACGTTGCTGGCTGGACGAGAATGAATAAAGTACTAGAACGAGGCGCTAGATGGCGTTAGAAGCTTCTCGTAGCAGTCAACCCTATCGCGTCGCGTGGTGATGGGTTCATGAGAAAATCTTCCACGTGAGAATATTCTCCAATCGGTAATATTCTGGAATTTTCTCTTTAACAGAGAATATTCTCCGAGCAAGGAGAATTTAAGAGAATTTAAAATTGGAATTCGATTTTCTTAATTATAAGGCAAAACAGTATGTTTTAGAGGTACTACGATAGCAGTATTGTGTAAAATAAGTATGTTTTAAAAACATACCTTTTAATTATTACATTACTATTATTATTACGCCTTTTTTGCGTTAACCCCGTGAGTAAAAATGACTTTAAAATGTTTCCACTGCAATATTTTTTGAAATATTTTATGTAGATACGTTTTGTTTTGTTTCGTTCTTGAATTTACATCGGCGCTAGTGACAGTTCCGTGCGCCTCCCCCTCCTCTACACTATGCCGACCCACGGCCGCCATTTTGTTAACGTCAGAACGTCAATTGCTTCCCGTCTGTCGATCTGTGCGTGCACCTGTGCTGTGCGACTGTGACTGTTCTAATAGTAACTATACCTACCTATGTTTTCTATTTTAAAATAGTTTATTGTATATTCACAAAATGAAACCGAAAGGAAAAGTTTTCAATTATTATAAAGAGCAGCAAGAGTATGAAAAAACAGTGTACATATGTGAATTTTGTGGCCAGCGCTATAAAAATAGAAATGCAACTAGAATGAGCAATCATTTAATAAAAAATTGTTCTCGAGCTCCGGAAGCAATAAAAAGTATATTGAAGAAAAGACCACCTTTGTTGGACTGTACAAATATAAGTCGTTCTTCAATTAGTGAGGCTTCTGGAAGCACTGTATCACAACAAGATTTCGAGAGACAACGCAGTGTAGAGAATGGCGAAGTAACTAACTACAATGAGGTAACGATCTATTGTCTTTCGATTGAGAGTGTTAATTATTAATGTTTTTTTTTTCAATATATTATTCTCAATTTTTGCAGGAAAACGTACAGCGTGCGTTGGCAAGGGCTATTTATGTATCTGGACAGCCCCTTTCACTTGTAGAACACCCTTTATGGAGAGAATTTTTCAAACAACTGAAGCCAGATTTTATTCCTCCTACTCGAAAAACTCTTGGAACGAAACTTTTAGACGAAGAATACTCCAAAATAAAGGGGCAAATTGACGTGAGAATCAAAGAAGCTGAAGTTTTTCACATAGCTTTGGATGGGTGGAGTAACATAAGAAACGAGCCCATAATCAACATAATTTTGTACACACCTACACCATGCTTTTATGATTTCCTAGAAACTAAGCAAAATAAACATACGGCTGAATATCTTTGCCAAGAAGTAACCAAAATCATTGAAAAAATTGGCAAAAACAAAGTTATGCTGATTATAACAGATAATGCTGCTAATATGGTGAAATGGGGTAAAATGTTAGAAAGAAAATATCCTCATTTATTGTGGACAAGCTGCCTAGCCCACACATTACATTTAATAGTCGGAGATTTATTGAAAAATCATGATATACTAAAGTTATTTTCTGATATCACAGATGTAATTAAGTGTATTCAACGATCTCATATTTTAGCCGCTGACTTCAGATCAACAGCAAAAGACAGAGGAGTAAATAAATCTTTACTACTCCCAGTGAAAACAAGATGGGGCCGTCACTTAAACTGCGTACAAAGTTTATTAGACTGCAAGTCTGTTCTGCAAAACATGGCTGTAAATTCACCTGGCTTACAAAACTATAAAAACTTAATTTTGAATGAGAACGAATGGACAAAATTTGAAAGTTTAAAGATATTATTAAAACCAATTGTAGACTGGATCACAAAATTTGAAGGAGATTACTGTTCTATACATTTGACATATACGGCATTTAGTGAATTACAGGAACTGCTGGAAAAACCTTGCGTTATCGAAATTTTAGGCGAAGAAGCACACGAAAATTTAAAACAAAAATTCTGTGATAGAAAAGCTACAGCACTTCGACCAATGCACTATGCAGCGGCTTTATTAGACCCTCAAAATCGTGGTGTTACTATGACCTCAAGTGAAAATATAGATGGATGGGAATTTGTTATTTCCTTGGCTGAAAAACAAAATATTCCAGTTGATAAATTATTTAAAGAAGTATCTGACTACAAATGTGGAGCTGGTTTATGGAGCAAAAATTTTATTTGGGAAACATCTAAAAAAGTGAAACCGGTCGCTTGGTGGCAAACGTTGTTCTCAAAAACTGAATTAGGAGCAATTGCTATAAAAATATTGACTGCTCCAGCTACGTCTGCTTCTGTGGAACGATCTTTTTCAACCTTTTCGAACATACACACACAAAAACGAAACAAATTTAATACCGAAAGAGCTGGTAAAATTTGTCTCATCTCTCATAATTGGAAAATATTTAATAAGTTAAAGACTTCTGTCAAGGAAACCGCCGAACCTAATCATCCAGGTCCGAGTACCTCCGCCACAAGAGAGATAGAACAGCACTTAGACTCTATTAGTGATTCCGAAGAGAGCTGTTCTGAAGAAGAACCAGAGGAGGAATCTGAAATTGAAACAGAAAACCGATTCACAGATGAAGACGATCCATTGGCAATGGACATCTTATAATTGTTAAACATGTTTTTACTAATTTTTATAGTTTAATAACCTAATTTCTAATTTGAATTGTTAATTTCTAATTCTAGTTTAATTATCTTATTTGAAAATTTCTTGTCATGATTAGTCATTATCATTAATATTTTTTTTTTGTTGATTCTGTAAGATTTGAATTATTTAGTATTGTTAAATTTTGGAATCTTTATTAAAGCTGACTATTTCAAAATACTGGTATGTTTATTTTATCGGCAAAATAAAGTTTTAAAATTTTGCAGGAAATTTAAAAGAACTTACGAGAATTTTCTTGAGAATATTCTTGCTGAAAATAATTTAACCGCTGGATAAGGCAATTTTTAAATTTTATTTGTGAAATATTTAGATACAAACAAAAATACAATTAAAGTTCTATTAATGTAATAAAATTAATAGGATATTCATCCAATTTTTAAATTCTCTTAAATTCTCTTCCAAAAGAATATTCTCGAGAACTTAACAGCAAAGTTCTCACTAAAAGAATATTCTCGGGAACAACCCATCACTACCGCGTGATATTACGTCACTGAATAGGTTTAGTGTATTATGAATCATATTCCAGAGCAATAAGTATGAAATTATCTTGCAATGGATTTTTGTAGTTGCTACACGAAAATGTGCTTGACTCTGAGGCGATCTAAATTACGCCATATTGTTGACGACATTGAGTAGACATTTCTTTGAATACAATTGCTATGTCATACTTCTGTACGAAGTACTAGTACTTATTCTGTGACTACGGCATTATTTAAAACAGTCTTGACAATTTAGGGTTCATCTCCTAAGATAAAAATGATCAAGCTCATTAGCTATTTGCTCGATCACAATTTTACATATCATTAAAGCCGAGTTTTGCTATTATTTCTGTGAACCCAGTTTCGTCGCTTCAACTACTACACGCTCAAAAGTAGTACTTGAAGGTTGACGTGCACATACCTTACGAGTACCCTTCGGTAACACTGAGAAAAAGTAAAATATGAGACATATTTTATGCTCAAAGGATCGACTCGCGTTTATTCGTAGGTAGCTCGGTCAAGTTTCGAAGCTACGTTGAATAATTACTTTATTATAAGCAATTTATTTGCAAGTTTTTTTAAAAAAAAATAGCCATAGTTAAGAAAAAACTAGCCCAATTATTTTATGATGCAGTTTCGCTAGAGTCCGACAATTTCTTGCACGATCTTCCTGCGGTCCCCAGAGGTGCGGGGGGCGAGCCACCCTTGACGCTAGATGTTGCGGGGAATAGGATTTTGCGGGGTGGAGGGAGGGTCGCGCACAAACTCATCATCGTCATCATTTGCTTGCACTGTTTCTATTAAATTTGGGGTCGGCGCAGTTTTTTTTTCTCTTTCATACAATCCGCGTACAAACTTGTCGGACTATAAAGACGATCGACGCATTTTCAAGTGCTTTATTTGCCTTAGTCTCTAATCAAGTATATTAATTAGTGATTTCACCTAAGTCGAATTTATTAATTAGTGAGTTTATTCCAGGCGGGCAGCTAGCGTGCCTTCGCAGTTCTAGCGCAGTGGCAGCTTTCCGCGCGCGTTTCCACCCCGGGAGGACGGAACCGCAGCTACAGGCGCTCGTTGACAGGTTGGTCCGCGACGCGTTGAACTCGCTCTCCACGCGCCTGTACGACAACTACCAGTACTACACTAATGGGATACTGTAGTGAGGACTCGTCCAACTTAAAGGGATACTGTAGGTGAGGACTCGTGCTCAGTTTGTTTAGAAACCAGCTCCCACCTGCGAACGTTAAAAGTGAGGAGATAAAGTTCGCGGATTCCTAAAATGATATAAAAATGATGATATAGATCGATCGGTGTTATTCAAAATCTGGGAGACGATTCTCGTGCAATAAAAAAGTTCACATTCGTAAAAAAGTTCGAGATTTGTTTTTTTTCGAACGTAACATAATAGTGTGCATTCTCATAACTTCGAAATCAAAATCTAGTTTGAATATTTAAGTAGAACGTACAATTTCGAATCACCACACTGAAAAAGTTCTAATGCATGAGAATCGTCTCCCTGAGGCCTTACGCTGGATAATGACGTCCATATTTTAGAATGTAGCCGATTTCAACCATGCCAGAACCAGCGAATCGCGAGCGATTCAATCGATAGGTAGTATCAAATAAAGTATCTGTAATGCAAACCGACTCTATACTCGATCTATATTCTTCTGTACTGTTTGGACTGTATGATACTGGATTTCAGAATTTATTAACCGTAGACAGAGAGACCGAATGTCACAGTACTATCGATATTCTATCGATTTCAGTTGAGTCCACGATTTTATCGAGTATCGTACCACTACAGATAGCTGCATATTTTTGAAACTTCTTCTTATACTCGTATTACGCGAACACCCGAGTATAGTAAATAAACTTTACAATTTAAAAATCTTTAGTGACAATAACTTTTGGTTCTCATCTTATCCCTATAATGTTATGTAGCAGAGTGTTACGTATTTACTTGTATTGTCATTCTCATGTATCGCGTTTGTCTATAAGTGTTATTGTCCATGCTAATTGTGCACGATACTAGCACTTGACAATTACTTAGATTTCCTGGTTCAATTCGATTTTGATTTTGTATCGAGCGCTCGATTACAAAAATCAATAATGATTAGCTTAATTTATAATTACATACGACAAATTGTATCATATGAAGATATTACATTAAGTTACGCATATTAGTTCTGTTGCGCGTTTCACGTGTGCTATTACTTGCTTTGCGTATATTTTTTAAAATATTTAGTGCCATAACCCATCGTCACTCACTGTACCTTGAATTAGACGTCAGCCCATTTGCTCAATCACGGCCGCAGTCATAACGAATCATTTTCTGACCCGTCCATTGTAGTTACTCTATAGAACCCCTTTGAGCTTTGAAGAAACTGACACTTAAACTTCTATAAACGTTTTAGTGAGCGCGTAGGAATATTAAAATTTCGAAAATCAGACATGTAAATAGATAAAAATTATGATAATTTTCGCAAAGAGAAGACTGATCGTTCAGGCATGCAGAGTGGTTTAGGTTTAGGTTTCTTATCCTTATAAATTTAAGTTTTACCCTGTATATTGAAATTAGTTGTGTAATATTCTCGGCGGGATCCACTGATTGAGTATGTGTTTAGGAACAATGCCAAAGCGTTGAAGACAAGTGGCATTATTTAGATGTAAAGAATGGAAATTGTTAAAAATCCAGGGCTAGTTAGACATTTCGGAGACACCAAGTTAATTAGGTGAATCTATGGAAATTAAAATGGAAATGTGAGTAAAATTAAATTTATCTGTGTTGTATGAAAGGCGTTGTTTCGATGTTGTAAATGCGATGTGAGGTTGTTATGCTGCCGCTAGATAGGTCTTAAATAATACTGTATAATTATTATGGAGCCGCGGGTTCCGCATGTTAAACGTTGACTAAAATTAATAATTAATACCCCTTGTACTTGTATCGAGATGGTTACTACGAGAGTTAACTGCTTAGAATAAATGGAGTGAGAAGTTTGTTGCCAAATTATAAGCGATAAATCATACATACGCAGGACATAAAATGCTTCTATTTTTCGATCTACTCACGATTTTCCGATTTTTCACTCTTTGTAATAGTCTGCTAAGTCAAAGGATTCATGATAATAATGTAACGGAATCCAATCTAATCGCCGTGTATTTTTCGTTTGTATTTGTGAACTAAAAATGACTTACAAATAAGGTTCGAAAAGTGCACGGTTTGAATATTCCATAGTAATTTTTGAATGAATAAAATGTGAAATAGTTATTTTAGAAATGTGCATGTCCTTTTTTGTCAAATTCAGAGAATAACGCGAGACTATTTTAACATAGTATGAACAAAATCGTTTATCTTGATAAATTGTGACATTAAATAAGCTAGGGATTCTTTATGTTAACGCTATTCAACTGATTGCAATATTTTTGCTATGGATATTTAGTTTATCTCATTTTATTTTCGACTTTAGCTTAGTTAATAAAATATATTCTATTGCTTTGAACACCAGAAATATCCGAGTATGCATCGAATTATATTGTGCGAGTGATTACTGTGAAGCGTTATATTGGAAATGTAGATAGGATATAATTATATCTGAAGTACCTTCAAATATTTTATTCTAAAAGGTAATTTTGTTTGCTAGTTTAACAAGTTAAATCTGTAAATAAACGTTTTCGCTTATTATAATTCACTATTATTCCGGATTAAGAGTATATTGCATCCGAAGTCCAAACATTAATATTTCCTCAAAATTGAAATTATTTATCAACATGTACAGGTAATTGTAAGTAGGTACTGTAATGTTTATCTTAATTTTTTTAATATACATATATCATAATTTTTTGTTTGTCTTTCATTATAACCCTTGCCAGACTGTGTAAAACGCCTAATATCCGAGCAAGAGTGGTTTCCCACTACGTCCGATCCGAATTCGTCAAAATACCTACGTAATTTGATTTTTAATTTGGAAAACCAGACAGTAAAAAAAAAACGGGTGTAGTGAGTAAACTCTTGTACAAATTATTCTACGGATACTTCGGAACTGATGTGTGTAACTGCTCTGATGAGAATACCATCTAACTCCTATATAACTAAGATTTCGTTGCTGAACTTTTGGTGAATTTTAATTTGGTTATAACTTTGTTGAAAAGATAACCATAACGTAGACGTAAAACCTATCAGCGGTGGTAGGGGCATCTTAGGTGTCTCGTAGCTACCACCCTTCCACCGGAGCGCGGCGCCAAGCAGCTTGCTGTGTTCCGTCGGCGAGTGGGAGTGCCAGCACCTTCTTGGTGAGCTCGCTCCACTGACTACGCCACGTCTGACTTAGTCAAGAGCAAACCCATTTCAATATTTAAAAAAACAAATAATAGTAAATACAATTATTTACAACATTTATTAGATCACTTCTTCTTCTTCTTCTTGCCCTTCATCTTGTGTTTGAGCTTCTGCTTGATCTTCTCCTTCCTGAGCCGCTCTTTGACGATCTGCTGCTTGTTCCGGAACTCGTTGGACGACGCCTCGGCCTTCTGTTTAGCCACGCGCTCGTTGTGTTTCACCCAGCGCGGACGGAACTCCGACACTGGAATAGATATGACGGCTGTCAAAATATAAGCGTTGCTAGGACTGTGTAAATCGCCGCGTAAGTAGTAAAAGCGTACCTACGCGCAGCGGCCGACCGTGGTAGGCTTATCAAGTTAGGTGTCGCGAGCAGCGACGCGCGAGCTTTTTATTCACATGAATGAAGTGCTAGAAAGGTGCGCTAGATGGCGTTAGTAGCTTCTTGTAGCAGTCTACCCTATCGCATCGCATGATAGTACGTCACTGAATATGTTTAGTGTATTATGTATCATTTTTCCCAGTTATAAGAATGAAATTATCTTGCAATGTATATCTGTAGGTGTCTAAACGAAAATGTGCTTGTCTCTAAGGCGAACTTAATTACAACATCATATCGTTGACGACATTAGGTAGATATTTCTTTGAATTTCATTGCAAAGTCTTACTTAACTTCTGTATGGAATACTAGTACTGTTTACTACAATATTTTGATTTGTTTGTGTACCCTATTGATACTGCGCCGCGCGCACTTGCACGCCTACCTGCCTTATTTTTATTTGTTTAAAACGTACCGTGAGAACCCCGGAGCCCCAGTCGCCATCGAGACGTTACCTATGACACATGTACTAGACCGACCAGAGCGCTTTCGCCGCGTGTGTATCCTGTGAAGCTCCTTACAGACATTTCGAGTGATTGTGGCCTGTAAAGTGATACCTGAAAGCTGATGTGGCAAGTACCTAGCTATAAGCGCTAAGACATGACGAATTTTCCACCTATCATTGTCGCCCTCCACGTGTAATCCACTGCCTAAACTCTCAAACAAGTACTTATTCTGTAGCGTTGCTAAAGAGAGGTAAATAAATAAATAAGGTCCAGCCTTTCCTGTAATATTTCTTCGTAACGTCAATGAAATGAGCAAACGATTTTTGCCAAGGCCGCAGTGGCTTCCAAAGGCATTCTTTACAATTTATTTAACAATAGTCAATCTATTTTGAACTTAGTTATGAGAGTGACAATGAAAGAAACCCTCCATAAAGCGAGCTAGAGTACGATCAATTCGTCGGTTGCGAGTGCATTATTATTAAGTATGCGTTTTCAGCATATTTAAGTTTATTCTAAAAAGTCATGATTTTATAAATAATGACACAAAATAATACACTCACAAACGCAAAAACTAGAGTATGGACGAAACCACGCAAAAATGTGGTACTATTTTGTACAAAAAAACCCATCCAGGCCTGTGTATCTCCCCGCGGAGGTAGCAAAAACGTACCTACGTGCGGCGCACCTACGTAGGTGCTAAAACAAGTTGCGTGTCGCTACCGGCCAGAGCCACGCTCGCGCGTTTTATTCACCGGCGGCCGCGCGGCTACGTTGCTGGCTGAATAAAGTACTAGAACGAGGCGCTAGATGGCGTTAGAAGCTTCTCGTAGCAGTCAACCCTATCGCGTCGCGTGATATTACGTCACTGAATAGGTTTAGTGTATTATGAATCATATTCCAGAGCAATAAGTATGAAATTATCTTGCAATGGAGTTTGTAGGTAGGTGTCTGCACGAAAATGTGCTTGACTCTGAGGCGAACTAAATTCCGCCATATTGTTGACGACATTGAGTAGACATTTCTTTGAATACAATTGCTAAGTCATACTTCTGTACGAAGTACTAGTATTCTGTGACCCATCCTTTTTCATGACGTAGACGGTATTCAATCATTTGAAATCGTTGTTTTGAGGTTTTAAACAGTATTAAACGCGCGGAACAGGAGGTCGTGGCGCGCGAAAGCCACCGGTGGTTGTGGTCTGTGGACCATCTGCTCGGAGCCTTACCTGCTTTCCTCGCGTTGTGTTCCTGCGGCGCGTCGTCGTCGTTGTCGTCGTTGTCGTCGGCTTGCGCGTTCCGCTTGCGCCAGTCGTCGTAGCGGCCGCTGCGGAACGAGGCCGGCACGCGGCCGCCGCTCTCCGTGCGGATCATCTTGCGTCCACCGTCCTGCGAGTTAAGAGATCATAAATAATAATAATGGACTCGATTCCAATGACTAAGATTCAATTTAAGTTTAGTATCTCTCTTTCTTTGCTAATCAAACGAAAATAAACAGACTATAATAATTTGTAAACACCAAATTAAGTCATGCGATTTTGAGTCGTTTTTATTTAAATTGGCTTGGATTTCTTGGATTCAAATTCATTTATTTATTTGGCACGGAAAATGTTGGATGCTTAGGTTATAGGTACATTAAAGATCAAATGTGTGCCAAAAAGGTGTCTGCTCAGCATAAATCGTGACAACACAAATGTCATGTCATGATTCATCATTTGCCATTATTTTCAAAAAGTTGGCTTAGTTTGTTTAACGAAATCTAGCAGTGTACAAATTTATTTGAACGTACCGGATCGACGTGCACCATCTTCTTGCGCTTGCGGTCCCACCGTAGCTGGTTGTTTCTCGAACGCGCCATGTCTCCGCTGTCTGCGCCCATGTCCAACTCAGCAGACGCCGCGCTAGCGTTGAAGTTCACCGCCATACTGCGAAGTATAACGTACAATTAAAAACAGTAGTACCCACGCAATAAGGCACGTCTTGAATCTTCGATAAAGAAAGTATAGCTCCGAATATTAACGAAAAAGCTAAAACTTATAATAATCCTAAGATTGCACTACTTTAAGGTCTATAGTACACTGCAGGTCTGTATTAATTCCATCTAACTCTCGAGTCGCGAGCGCGCATGGCGGCAGCTGATGACCAATAGCGGAACAAGAAAAAGACGCTCGAGCGTGCTGATTAGCCCGCGCTTTAAAATTCGTCTTCTGCGCAGGTACAGTCGACCAAATTAAATCATGACCCACCTTATGGTCATTTTTCTACTGTCATTCAAGTAAGTTGAAATTCGTTTGAACATACATTTCCTAGAAACGAACGTGTTATCATTTAATTAGACACTGACAGTCACTGACAAGGCTATGATCGCTATCTGTGCGAATAAGTTTGTATAAAAATCGGCGAGAACTTCATTTCATGTGGGTAAGGGTTGCAATGCAACACATAAGTAGGTAGGTAGATATTCGGGATTCGGCACAGCCAGGCGCCAAGTCTGTATTGGGAACCAGTTTCTTCTATAAAAGTTCCACTGGAACTTGTGTTTGCCATGATGAAATAAAACAGTATACTTAGTTGAAGAAAATAATATTAATTTTAAGTATATATTTAACAAGTGGCATTAAATTGGTAAAGTGAAAAGTAACCCGATTAGACGACAAATGTCACTCCCCCAAACACCACAAATTTTCATCTGGGGACCTAGACGGCCATGGAATAAGGATGAATGCATCTTCATGCTGGGTAAACCAATTCGAGACAATTCTGGCAGTATGCACTGGACAGTTATCATGAACAAAGGAGAATACTGGCACTTCTTCACGCAAGTAAACTGTTCGCAAAGTCGGTAACATTGATTCTTCCAATAAATTGTCATAGTTTATAGAGGTATGACGACGAGAAATTTGAACAAGTTTTCCGACACTTCCGGCATCCATCCAGGCACACATGTTAGCTGAAATTCAGCTGGATAATTGGTTGGGCACAACGTGATCCTCTGTGTATCGCGTGCTATCGTAACGCCACGAAGTTAAACGACCATGTTGAGAAGAGCGAAATGATTTCTTGTCTGTAAATATGTTATCCGTAATAGAGTTGCATTTCCGTTCTCTTCCGTTCCGTTCTTAATTCGACGAACGCCAAGAATATGTCGTCTGTCTTCGAGGGTACCCTCTTTAGCATGCCGGCTGATCCAGGTTCTGACTGTGTTCCGACTTATTCTTAGCTGTTTGTTTTGCCAAATTGGCCATTATACGATTTGTTTGTAGATATTGACTTAGGTTTTTATACAATTTCAGACTTACTAGGTATACTTGACATTTGACACACGACGTTTTTTATTTTTTAAATTATAATACATTTTTCTTCGTAGTGAAAAGAGTTTGGATTATGGACTTATTTTAAATTCATATTAAGACTGGTTTATCTAAAACATGTCTAGTGCAGTGATAATAAAGGTTAAACTTGCATAGATCTCTGACCCGTTATGACGCATTTTTATTCATATTTAAAACGTACTATGTGCAACATGCATGACAGCGAAGAAAACCTTACTACATTTATGAATGCAAAGGAATAATCGGCAAAGTGGGTCATGATTCAATTTGCTCGACTGTACATCGGCAAGCCATATCAGTTAGGTATTACTGTACATAATGTTCTCCAAGCCCAATTACGGCTTCGGCGGCGTCATCTGTATTTTATCAATCGTAGTGTTGTGTGTTTCATTCCACATAACCCTCAGTCAGGCCTGTGTAACTCCCCGCGGAAGTAGCAAAAATGTACCGACGCGCGGTGGTGGGCTAATCAAGTTGGGTGTCGCGAGCGTGACACGTTCGCTAGATGGCGTTAGTAGCTTCCTGTAGCAATCAACCCTATCGAGTCGCATGATAGTACGTTACTGAATTGGTTTAGTGTATTATGAATCATATTCCCGAGTTGTAAAGAATGAAATTATCTTGCAATGTATTTCTGTAGGTATCTAAACAAAAATGTGCTTGCCTCTAAGACAAACTAAATTAAACCATATCGTTGATGACATTAAGTAGATATTTCTTTGAATTTCATTGCAAAGACAAACTTCTGTACGAAGTACTAGTAGTTATTCTGTGCCTCAGTCAGACTAAATAAACCTACATAATTCAATCGATCAACCTCAAAATGACATGTTATCTTGGTACTAAAGATGGGATATTCACATGCATTTTTAATCTCATCGTCTCAATCCCCTCTGGTGTTCCCCAGGGATCGCATCTTGGCCCTCTCTTCTATAACGCTTACATATTTGATATCGGGAAGCACATTAGACACTCCAACTATATTCTTTATGCAGACGATAAAAAGATTTACATGCGTATTAGATCAACTTACGATAGCATACTTTTGCAACAAGATCTTGACTTATTGTTCAACTACTATTGTCTAAATAATATAACCATTAGCGTCAAAAAATGTCAATGTGTCTCGTTCACGCGGAAAAAGATACCCGTTGTCTATCCATACAACTTCAATGGTACTGTAATCGAAAGGGTGAGTGTCGTGCGTGACCTCGGGGTTCATTTGGACACTAAAATGTCAATGCGTGAGCATATTGACGCTATTACCAGCAAATCGTACCGAAATCTGGGTTTTGTGATGCGAACATGTCGGAATTTTCAGAGCATACTTACCTTGAAAGTGGTTTATTTTGCATACGTACGGTGCCTTTTGGAATACGCCTCACAAATTTGGTCTCCATACTATGAGACTCACATAAATAGCATCGAAAGAATACAAAAGAAACTTATTTCACACTTTAACTATCGTTCGAAGCGTTCTAGCTCTGATTAAAAAGACAACTGTCGTTTATACAATCTTTTAACGTTATATGAACGGCGGTCGCTGATGGATATGTGCTTACTTTATGATCTGCTACATAATCGCATTGACTGCCCAAAGCTGCTTGCCAGAATCTCATTCAACGTACCTAAAAAAAGAACTAGGCACACTAACTCCAGTATGTTTCACATATCACGTTATGCGACTAACTACGGGCGAAACAGCATTGTATCGCGGCTAGTCAGTACTCACAATACAACCTTTCACTCTATTGATATTTTTATTGAGACTAAATCTGGTTTCAAAGGAAAGGTTTAATAATTAATCTTGAAAAGACAATAGTAAAGTTTATTTTATTTATATATAAAAGAAAGTTGTGATGTTTACACCACTTGACTCGAGAACGGGTGGACCGGTTATAATGATTTTTACCTTATTGAATTTAATTTTCTTTGTGTTTCCACACTCTGCGTACTATAGGTACCACCCAACTTGAGTTCGGTGAGGAGACACTTCGATCTTACAAAACGTAACCATGGTTTGGGGTCAATTGTCTTGACTTAAGTTTGAAATTATACTATGCACTATATAATTATATTATGCACCAGCAACTACGCTGAACTTACTCTTATAATCTTATCTTTGAATTTTTTTACTTCTTACTACCGTTATACGTACGAATAACGACATCAAGTATTACATGTTTACTCATTAGTTACATACCTATACACTATATTATAATTTATCTCCTTGATGTTCTGCTTACCCTTAATGATTTGTCCATCTCCTTATCATAACAATGTTAAATTTTCGTGATCAACTGTAATTGGCTATACAAGTAATTAATCTGTGTAATATTTTCTTTTTCTGTAAGCTGTTGTTGTCCCTTTTACAAATAAATAAACGGTTGTGGTCACAAAAACGCGGAAACGATCGTTCGTTCGGTGTGAGTAGCCGTGCGATCGAACAAACGAATGTCATCTGAGGTCTTACTCCGGTTGACGATAGTCGAATTTCCGAACGTAGCCAACGAGCGTGATCGCTAACCTTGAAACTACGGTTATCGCCAACCGGAGTAGGGCCTCTGGCTGGCAGCCATATGCCCCATCAAACTGAACTGATTTTTTTGGGATAATTTATTTTAAGGGACTTCTATTACTCTCCTAAAATATCAAAGTGCCTCATTATTTATTATTTATTCAGTCATGTCTGCCTAACATTCAGGAGCTTTGCAGTTCATGTACACAAAATTCCTCATTTGCCTTCCTAAATTTGCTCGCCAGCCCTGAGGTTTTGGATTTTTATCTTACAGCTCAATCAATGAATGGTGGTGGCGCTTTTAAAATGATGCGGTAGGTATAACAATTTTTATAACTTAAGCAATTATTATAAATACATTTAAGTCGAAGATTTGTCGACTGACTAACGTCCTCTGTAGCTTAGGTGGTAAGAGCATTTGCCGGATGACACAGTCGATAATATTTTATGAGCGAAATTTAATTCAATCCAGCAGGTACATACTGACGATGAAAAATTTTTGGTATTACGTATTAGGGAACAAAGTGTAAGCTTTCTTTGGATTTTAAACCACTTACCCAGCTTCGGTGTGTTGATCTGAAGCTTGGTGAGGAATATAATTTTCATCGCGTACTATTTCTTTCTTCTTTTTCTTTGATTTACCGAAATCTGGTAAGGCTTCTAATTTGCCTTCTGCCTGAAAGACAAAAACAATGTTTTCATTGCTGCAAATTCATATATACTAGTCAAAACAAAATAGGGGCCACCACGTTTTTTTAGTTTTCCAATAAATATTTAGGGGTTGATAAATTATTCGACTTAATTTATTGATTAATTTTTAATGTTTTCATTAAAATTAACGAAGATAAATTTGAAAATTTTCAAATGTTAGATTTTTGTGAAAAAAAGGAAATTTGGCTAAAAATACACTAGATGAAAAAAACACTTTAAATTTAAAACAATCTTATTTTTTTCTCATTTTTTCACTTTTTTAGTACCGTGTATGCCCTCCTCTTTTGTGAATGCATTCTCGAAGCCTAGAGGGCATACTCTCTACCAAGTGGCGAACTGTTTCTTGTGCAATTTGTTCCCAGCTTGTTTTCAGCACATTAATGAGCTGTCTTTCGTTATTCACAGGTTAGTTTGTGTTCCGGACATTTCGTTTTAATAAATCCCACATGTGCTCGACTGGGTTAAGGTCCGGACTATTGGCGGGCCACGGTAAAACCTGTATACCAGCTTCCTCTAGGGCTTCTCGGGTGGCTCTTGCTGTATGAGCGCGAGCATTGTCGTGCATTAATTTAAATCCTGCACCAATTCTTTGTGCAAATGGCACCACATGGGGTCTTATGACCTGTTCAATGTATCGTTGAGCCGTTACCGTACCTTCATTGAGAACTGCGAGCTCGGTTCGACCGGACATCGAAATTCCGCCCCACACCATTACATTGGGACCCCCAAATCTGTCACTTTCATGGATGCTTACTTTGCACTCATCACTAAACAATACTGTGCTCCAATCATTTGTGACCCAGTCCTGGTGTTGTCTTGCGAAAGATAAACGGTTCGCATGATGCGCACTTGTCAACGGAATTCGCACTACACGTCTCCTAGAGAGTTGTTGGTCCTCGTGTAACCGATTCCTAATCGTTTGGTCGCTAACACGAGTACCCGTCGCCTGGCGCAAGCGATTTTGTATGGAGCGAGCGGTGACGAATCGCTCTCTGCGCGCAGTTAAGCGTATGTAGCGATCTTCTTGTGTTGTGGTTGCTCGAATTCTTCCAGTTCCCCGTCTTCTGGTTACACTTCCAGTCTCTTGGAATCGATTCCAAGCATTCTAGATGGCTCTTCGTGAAAATCCCAACTGCAGAGCTACAGAACGTTGCGAATGCCCTTCTTGTATCAATGTTATGGCTCTCGTTGCGGTTTGCACGTCTATATGTCTACGATTTCTCGGCATTGCTCTTTGAAAATGTATATTCACACTCAAACTTAGCAAAATTTAACTGCTCGCGCACGAATTCACAGTTGGAATGCCCTAAAACTTCGTTTAAAAAGTTGGGTAAATTCAAGTGGTTACAAAAAAAATGACAAATTGTCACCTACTTCAAAAACTATGCAAGCTGTAAACTCTCACGATGTTCGTTAACACTTAAGGTAACACCACAAAAAAGGTAGGTACTTAACATCAGTTAGAAATTATTAAAATCGCTCCAGACGTCGAAATAAGTTAGTGGCCCTTATTTTGTTTTGACTAGTATATAAGGCTGCAAGAAAGTTATATGTTTCTTACCTGCAACTTTTTGTTTTCTCTCGTTTTTTGTACGACGTTGGCGTGTTTCTTTTTCATAACCTTCATTGCTAGGTACATAGGCGAATCGTTCTTAGCAGCCAGCTCTAATATTGTCTGAAACAAATGACAAATAATTAATTATTATTATTGACATTCTCAATGAATGAATAAATGCTGAACTCTACATTATTATTACACTTCTAAAGTAGGACTGTTGAACATACGTCGGCAGAAAGCGATTTTTGAAATTGACAAAAATTTAGTTATTTTGATACTGACCCCTTTAGGCGTGTAGTTCTTGATCTGTGCGACCAGGTCGTTGGAGTTGTCTCCCCCTTCGTCCAGTAAGAAGGGGTGGGTGAGTACTGGTATGGCGGTGATCTTGGCGCGCTTGTTGGCTTCGGCCGAAGCGGACTCCCGCCACTTAACGTATTGCTGCCAACCACGGGAGCAGGTACGTACCGCTTCCTCCTGCAGGCCAAAGGAAGATATTTTATTTCATTTGAAATGGGTTTGCTCTTGTACCTAGACTGAACCCATAAAGTTAATATACCTAGCGGAATGGAGGAACAAAGGGCTGAGCGAGCGAGATGTCTCTAGCAGCAACACTGTATGATAAAAGAGATGTGTGATGCGATGTAACAGAACCGTTTTTGGAAACGTCAAACAGTTTGTCGGCAGGCTGAGAATTTCAGCTATTTGAATTTTTCAAATATTAAATGAAATCGTAGATATTTTTTTGAAATATTTCTTGGTGAATAATAAAATAACGATCAATTACTGAACAAGTCAGTAATTGATTGTTGTACGATACAGTGAAATAACACCGAAAAATGTTCATTTCACAGGTAAATTGTTCCAAATCGACACCATCTAACTTAGGTTTATTTTTGCCAATGCGTTTCGAATTTTAAGAGCTTAGTGTGATAATTATCTTCTTTAAACATTTATTAATATAAGAAGCAAAGATCAAATATATATAATGCAGAATTTACGTATATTTTGTGTAAAGAAATAATTTTCATTTTACACTAGGGCTGTATCAAGTTATCGATAATTCGTTTTCACTGACTGTCTATCGCGTAATAAACGAATAATATGTATAACTGTTGTTTAAGTACCTATATGTCATTTAGATATGAATCAGCTGGGAACGTAATTACTATTTAAGATACTTAGCCGATCCATGCAGTTTTTGACTAATAAATTACGACGACGAAAATACATGGCTGAAATTACTATATCGTCCAAACTGGGTTCCAAACAAAAATCTAGTATTTGCAGTGAGCAATTCGGACCAAACTATTTCAAGACGCGAGCAGCGAAACAAAATTTAAAGAAATCTGCAATTCCAACAAATTTTGTTCAGGTAAGCTTAAATAAAATAATACTATTCTTCTGCTGATGTTTCACTATTGTACTATTAATGTTACTAATTAATTTTATCGATATCGATACTAATGTGACAAGCGACATGACATACATCACTGACACACATTCATGAACAATTTTACACACACAAATGTCGTGTGACGTTGACAGCTCGTGTTTGTTCCTCTCCGTTAGGAATATTAACTTTATGACTAAACCAGACGTGGCGTAGACAGAGTCGACGGTGGAGCGAACTCGCCCAGAGGGTTCTGGCACTCCTACTCGCCGATGGAACACAGCAAGATGCTTGGCGCCGGGCTCCGGTGGGAGGGTGGTAACTTAGAGGCGGCACCTAACGGAGCCTATCACCTCTGATAGGATCGTTCAGCCACCACAAATGACAAAAATGACAACACAAATTTCAGTTTGTGATGTCATTGCCCGGGGAGGAGGAAGATCCTTCACCATCCCTAAATATTTGAATATTGGCTTACGCTTGAAATTAAAATAATGAATCCATAATTTGACGAGTCCACAGTATCCACCAGCAGCCTGCCTGTCAGGCCTGCCAATGACAAAATATTGAATAAAATGAAATGAATGAATATTCATTGAACACGTATTTGACATATTATTATTTGCATATGCAAACAATCGATATTGACTGAAATCTGACACGGATCGTTATTAATACAATGTTCCGTCCAAAAACGGAGACAACACAAAGTTTTTTTCTTAAAATAATAAAGGCGCAGGGGCAGCATGTGGCGTGCTGTATGTGAGTGGCGACACCTCGTACTCCGACTCCCGAGGGCCCGGCTTAACTAATTTGGCCCTCGCCTCTTGTGCTTGCCTTAACCGGCCGGCCAAGAGTGGAGATCGCAAGAGCGAAACCTATGCTCCAGGTTGGAAGTGTAAAATGTCATAACGCCGGGGCCTGCTGGCTGGTGCGCTTAGCACTGGCCACCTGCACCCCGCAGACTCACCTCTCTACAACCTTAGCCGTTCACACCATTGTTGCTGCCTTGCTACCCACCTGGTAGCTATTATAGGCGGCCCATTTAGTGAGCGGCGAGACACCGTCTGCCCGTGATTATCGAGATGAGATATTAGATATGGCAGGCGTCCCGTTGTCTCATCAATATCCCGGCATCCAGTCCAGCAATTTACGATCCGAAGAACCTGTATTAGTTCCCATCTTCTCCGCAATAGTCCTTGCACCTAGCGGGTGCTGTCTTTGGCTGTATCTTCTTAATAGTGCAGGCAGAGATAGTATTCACTAGGTGTACATATCCCAACTTATTATCGTATCTAAAAGCGGCCTCTTCGTGTTGGATCCATATCCCCACGTACGCCTTCCAAAAGGACCGGTCTCGTGCCGTGATTTCCCGCAGGAGAGATACAAATAATAATAATAATAATAATGTTCTCCTAGCCGAATTTCGACTACGGCGGCCTATCTCAACAGAGATTAGCCAACTGCGCGGAATATATTATAGGGACATTAAATGTACATCTATGGATCCACTACACCCATTGTACAGCTTGCATATTCTGCAAATTGTTGAGTTTGCTCCTAGAACCGACTTCCGGAACGGTCGGGAAAGTGGTTCAATAGGCTGGCGAGGCTACTATCATAACGCATATATCAGCACCTATAAAAACGTGTTAAAGTGATGACTCTACTCACAATTTCCGAGTGATCTCTCTCCCAGGCGGTGACGTCTTGGTGGCGGAGTTCCAACGCACCAGTGGGCATGGCTCCCCATACCCCACTCGGGCATAGCGCGCCACCCTCTTTCACCTGGGAAAACAAGCTTGATTATAAGTAAATGTTACCAAATTTATTCGTCATTCGGATTAAATACCTCACTTATTCCGAATACTAGATAACTTTATAAATCTTCTATAAATCTATTTAAAATAATGGAGATGTGAGTTTTATAGGTGACCTATAACAGGTTTTACAAAGCTGGATTTACAGGATTGCGTTGGTTTAGTGGTGGACAGTATGGCTTCTATCCACGGGGAATTCGAGTTCGACCCACACTTATTCGTTACGGGAGTGTTTTTCTTAACAAAATTAAATAACTCAGAAAAAGCTCTGGAGCAAGAATGTTGTTGTTAACACCCTCCAATTGCGCACACACTTATGCACTAAAATATCTGCTGCATACCTGGTTCATCTCTGCTGAGATTGAGCGCCGTAGTCGAAATTTGGTAGGAGAATATCATCATTATTTACCAACAATAAATGAATTATTTTTAACAAACACAACTATTACCTAGCCCCAAGCTATGTGAGCTTATGCTATGGCGACTTGGATAACGGATAGATATACTTATATGCGTTTATAAATATCCGTGACTTAGGTACAAAATACAAATGCTCGTGCTCATCACACAAACATTTGCTCCAATGATGGAGTCATGTCAACGACATAAGAGCCCTACCTGTGAGGGTAGTATCAAATCGGCTCCCAAGAACAGCTGCAAGTCCAACAAGTGCGCTACATCCTCGGCCGCCACCAGCGAGAACGCTCGCCCCGACCGCCCCGCTCGAGCGCTTCTACCTGTAAAATAAACAAAAACATATCATTTCACGGTATAACCAGGCCTGTGTGTAGGTGCGTTTTTGCTACCTACACCGGGAGTTCCCGGTGTAGGTAGCAAAAACGCACCTACGCGCGGCTCCACACCGTGGTGGGCTAATCAAGTTGGGTGACGCGAGCAAGCAGCGACACGTGCGCGCGTTTTAATCACCGGCGGCGGGCGGCACTACGTTGCCTTAGAATAACAACACCTAGAAGCCTAGTCTGCGCGCGTAAACGGCGGAGCGCATATCAATAATAGCCCATCTGGCCACTATTTGACATTGAGTCCTTCTGTAAATTTTTATTTCTGTAAATGTCTAAACGAAAATGTGCTCGACTTTAAGGCGAATTAACTTTGAGATGTAAACTCTGTCGATAAGAACTGTGACCGATAATAAGTGACGTAAGAGTAAGATCTTCATCATAAGGAAACATCAAATCTGAGTAAGGTAAGATACATCAATCTGCAATGGTCCAAACTTCCTGATTGATAGTTAAGTAACTTACCGACTCTATGCACAAACAGCTTCGGCGTCGCAGGAAAGTTGTAATTAATGACCGTGTCCAGAGCTGGAAGGTCCAGCCCTCTCGCTGCCACGTCCGTGACTATGAGCACAGAACACTTGTTGTTGGTGAAGCGGCCCAGAGCGATCTTGCGGGCGGACGGGTCCAGGCCGGAGTACGCGTATGTGGATGATATGCCGGCTTTTTGGAGGATCTGGGAAAATTATGCTAATGTAGTTTGTTACAAACAAGTAGCAGAAGTGATTTTACTATGTATTTTATACATAATTGAACGATTATTTATAAACATTTATGCAAATGTATACTGTGTGTGGTATACAAAATAACCAACAAATTAGATGATTAATTAGGACTACTGTCGAGAACTAACAGAGAAAACTAAATAGACACATTTCTAACAGAGAAACGCGGCAAATTTAGTACAGCGACACAATAGGTAACAACCGTTCGTGTCGGCGATCGGTAATATAATGCTCATAGCCAGGGGTCGGAATGTTCCATACAGCCCAGTTTCGTAGTTTTTGGCAGCGACATCTATTAATGTTTCACCTGAACTACAGTGATAGGTAGGTATTGTGAGTGAGTGAGAGAGATCTGTCAATGTCAAATTCAAAATGGCTACTGCTATTTTGTATTGTTGTGGCCGTTATACTACAAATTTTCGTGTATTATAATCGTCGAGTTGAGAATTTTCTCCTCCGTATTCATCATTTGTGTTCATAATTTTACTGACCTTCTTCGTGTTTTCGTCAAGGTGAGTTCGAACTTTGTTCCACGCTCGACGAAACGCGGCGCCGGTATAGGTACCGGTGTTTGTGATTTTGCGGAAAAGACGCTATTTAGTTAAGGTTTTGTGCGACAAAGACGCTAATAAGTTGCTGGTGTTGTGCTCATCATGCCCAATTCTAGGCGATGTGTATTTGCTTGCGTGACAAAAGGTAAGGATTTGCTTTTTACCGGCAAGGCAACATTATGAAACTGTAGCTAGGTGGTACATAAAACTTTCAATAAATGTAGTAGTAATGAGTCACACAATATAAAACTACCTAGCTGTGATTATAGTTTCTGAAAACAAAAAAAAAAATTTAATATTTCTATCATTACATCAGAAGATTATGCAGTCAAACTTAATTACATGCATATTTTGAAAACAAAATCTAACTTATAAATTTGCTGTAGGTAGAAATCATATTTCGCAAGGAAGCTTATGATTGGCAACTTTCAATATTGTGCGACTTTATAGTTTGTCTAACATAAAACAATAATAATACTGACTAATAAAATAAATGTGTTTCAGTGACTAATTTAAACAAAATGTGTTTATTTGCCATATGGAGAAATAAAGCTATTGAATACTTTGAAAAAACCTGGTCCAAGCCAAAGGCTGTTCTTGCATCAATAAAATGAATGATGGCTTGACATAGCTGTTGCTAATATGGTAGTATTAACTAATTTATGTTTTTTTTTGTACAGGTCTCCCCGTCCACAGCTTCCCAAATACTTCAAAGTTTCCAGAGCAGTTTAAAGTCTGGGTCGAGTTATGTGGTGTCAAGCTGAAAAACTTACCTGTTGAAGCTGTGTATCCAAAAATGAAAGTGTGCGACAGACATTTTATTGAAAATCACAGAAATCGCAATAGCCGCCTAAGTGCTTTGGCAGTCCCAATCTTACATCTTCCTTATAAGTATTTATGTTCTATTAACCAAAATAATACAAAGTATACACACATCAAAGTGATCACTTCTTTTTTGTAACGGTAAATGATATCATTACATATTATTGTTATAGTAATATTATTATTACAGAGTTTTTTTTATATTTTTAGAAAGCACACAGCAAATAATGTTTTCTTCAAACAGTTACATTAAAAAAATATATATAATCAGCTTATGCAAGTGATCATCACTAACTTTTTTGATGTGTTTATACTAATAAAAAAAGTAACTTTCTAATTTGTTATAATTTATACCTATAAAATAATAGCGAAACTAAATTTGCTTGGAGGCTTAAATGAAAGCATTAAATTAGGCACAAGATATCTCTACCAAACTTTTTGTCAATCTTTATGAATTTTATTTAGCTGATCATTCCACCATTCTTACTACTTCTTACCATTTATTTATTGAACTACTTGTATGCATTTTTTGTAATTTGGGATGAAATAATGTACCTAAGTCATGGATGTTTATATGTATTTAAGTATTTCTATCCGTTATTCTAGCTCACGCTTAGTTTGGGGCTAGGTAATTGGTGTGTTTCTTGAAACAATTTATTTATTTATTATTAAATACCTGCCTGCTAATGTTTTTAATTATTGTCCCATATTTTACTAACACAAAGATTTAATTAATAATAAAAAACAACTGATCTTGATCTTTACCACTTGAATGTACATTCGTCATTAGTCTATCACTGTACTGTAATGACATTTTTTTTTTAATTATTATTACAGTTTTTTGGTGATTATATTTTTTGCATTACAAGTGATCCCGCTTTGGGTAAAAGCCTCCTCCATCTTTTTCCAACTTTCTCTATTTTTTTCTTTCTTAGATAGATAAAGATAAGACAGTTTATAAATAAGTTGCTAATTCTTATTATGGTTTTATAAATTTCAGATATGTGTTCTAAACAATCAGATGACAAAACGAGCGAAAATGCTTATATCGAAAGCAATACCTCTAATATACCAATCGAAATGCCACTTTCGTCACATCAAGGTATGTTATATTTATATTATTTAGTGAATGACTATAAATAAATTCACAGATGAATATTATGATATATTATGATATGATAAACTCTTTATTTAATTTCATGCATAAGTAATCTCTAAATAAATGAAGTAAAATGTTGATAACTTAAAAAAAATGTTTAACTGCCAGGCATAATAAACATATTTAACGAAAAATTTCAGATATGAATCCAGAACCATCTGTTTGTGAAACAAGTGAAACGGCGCTTTCTGAAATGATCACTAACTTACCGATTAATATACCTTTACTGTCATCGGATCAAGGTATATATTTAAAAATCAACCAAAAAGAAGTGTGGTTCACTGTTTTCTGGACAGACATGACCATCCTCAAACACATCATCACTTAGCACAAATTTAATTGCCTTGAGCATCAAGCAAATTCTATTCATGGAAGCACATAACATGGTGTTTTGAGTCTTCAATAAAAATGCTAATTTCCAATACCTAATGATTTGACCATTATTATTTCATTTGCCTGTCTCTTTGCCCACATGGACAATTTTCTGTGGTTAAGTTTTGCAATTTTATTACAATTGAATTTTATTTTTTTCAGAATCACTTCCTGAGCCAAATGTTTGTGAAGCCACTAAACAAAGTGAAAGGATTCTTGTCAAAGACAACATAAACCTTCCGCTTGATGTGACCATGCTGTCACTAGATCAAGGTATGTAATTGAACACTATTAAAAATTTGTAGACCTATCAGATAAGCGAATTTAGATACACTAACTTGACATCAAAGAGATCCCTCAAATGGTCCCTACCTTTGTAGCACTATGGAACCTATTTTAATCGCCAGATTTTGACCATCTTAATATTTCTTGTATTCGTTATAAACAATTCAAAATAATACCTTTTTGAGAGATCTCCTATAAATTAATTTAAAAAAAAAACTTCTTTTTATAATACTTAGCAGAATTACGGCTTTCAAAACGTGAATAAGAACTGGCCCCAAGGCAGATGCTTTCCTACATTTTAAATGCCTTTTCAAATATATATTGGTTATGGCTATTGGAGAGGTTACCACAACATTCATTTGTGCCCATTCTTTTTTCAAGATATGTTATTTAAATAAGCGCGTAAGTACACTATTGTAAAAAATAACTAATTAGATATTTTATTCTTTTTTTAAGGAGCATCTACTGTACTAAATACAGAACATAAAAGCCCCCAAATTGAAAAACCCTTTTCTTCTCAACATCAACAACAACTGTTACCGTCAGGTAAGATTAACTTTAGAAAAACATTATTTGTAGTTCAATCTAGTTGATGTTAATATAAAACTAATATATGTTTTTTAACAGAAGCTTGTATGAAAATATACTTGTTAATGTTAATAATTGTATATTTATTTCAGATGCGATATTTGGCGTTAGGAACGACCATGACTACTGCGATAGTAGCAGCTGTGAAAAACATACAAATAATGTTCGAATAAAAACATCGAAGACCAAGAAAATGCAAGGTAAAATACGATTAAGTTTTAAATTTTCTAGGAACCATACAAAAAATATTACATGTTGACCTTGACTTAATTCAATACCAAAATTATTTCCAGTAAACATTTTAATTTCATTTTACAGGTTCGGGAAGAAAAACATTCAATTTATCTTACTACAAAGAGACAGAAAGGAAAACCAGGAACTTGCGACGAGAAATCCTCAGATTAAGGAAAAAATGCAAAGTCTTTAAATCCAGGCTGGAATCTGCAATGAAATTATCAAATAGCAAGGCCTTTGAACGAGTCACGGCCAATATGACCCTGCCTGCAAAAATTTTTACAAGAATGCAGTTCCGTGAATCGAAAAAGAAGCCCAAAGGTCGTCGTTTTACACTTGAAGAAAAAATCTTATCATTGTCGTGGTATAAACGAAGTCCTAAGGCCTATACATTACTACATAAAAGTTTTGCATTACCATCCAGTAAGTCTTTAAGAAATCTTTTGAGTAAGATTAAAATTGAACCTGGGATCAATAAAACGATTTTTAAAAAAATAAGAGACACTGTTTCTGACATGAACGACGACGACCGTTTGTGTATTCTCATGTTTGACGAAATGTCGATAAACCCCTAGGTCCACTATGACGCAAACAGCGACACGTTAAAAGGTTTTGCCACAATAGGGACCCAAAATAAGATCGCAGACCATGCTCTCACTTTTATGGTCAAGGGTATAAAAAAAAATTACAAGCAGCCTGTAGCTAACTACTTTACCTAAAATTTAAACAAAATTGATTTAAAAAAATATATAAAAGATTGGGATGTGGGATTCGTCAAAAGCACTGGCTTAAGTAGTGGCAACCGTGTGCGACCAAAGCACAGTAAATGTTGGCGCCATTGAAAGTCTGTTACAAGATACAAAAGCAATGTATTTCAGAAAAGGTCAAGCTTGGCGAAATGACCTATTTATCATCGAAAATTCTAAAATAATACCTTTATATGATGTGCCTCATCTAATCAAAGGTCTGAGGAACAACTTGATAACAAAAGACCTTAAATATGTAGATTTTCAAGACGAAAATAAAGAAAAAACTTTGAAGTGGGAATATTTCCAAAAATTATACGAAGCAGATAAATCTCAAGGGGAGCTTAAATATCTACTAAAGCTAACGGAAGAGCACGTGAACCCAGAAAAAATTAACAAAATGAAAGTTAAAACCGCCACTCAACTATTTAGCCACTCTGTTGCAGTGATAGCAAATTATTTAACGGCTATAGGCCAGTTGGATCCAGATTGTCGCCAAATCACACCAATTGTGAAATTATTAGACAATTTATTTGACAGCCTAAATTGTAACACTTCCAATATTGTCAATGGCAAAATATTTAGGGCTGGTGTAAAAAGAAATTCTTTCCATCACAAGCTTTGGCAACATAGTATAAAATTTTTGAAAAATATGAAATATGTCGAAAAGAAGAAAGATGGTGCTAAAATTCGAATAATTGAAAAAGTGGTACCTTCCATTAAAAATTTTATCAAAACCATTGAAGGAATGCAGGCCATTTGGAAAGTTTTGCATGAGAGGTATGCTTTTGACACAATGTTGTGCAGAAACTTTAATCAAGACCCAATCGAAAACTTTTTGGGAGTGTTCGAAGTTTAGGGGCAAGAAATATATCCCCAAATACAATTGGGTTTGAGGGAGCCTTTAAATCCCTCTTATTAAATAATTTTAGTTCGGCTCATTCAATTAAATCAAATTGTGAAGAGGATGTTTCTACATTTTTGCAATCGGTGGACTTTTTTGTAAAAGAATCCACCGATTGCACAAATGTAGACATGGTAAAAGAAACCACGGAGGTATTAATTATGAATGAGGAACTTTTAAGTACAACTGATGAGATAGAGGGCATTAGCAAAAAAGGCTATGTATGCGGTTGGGTCCTAAAAATTGTTCAAAAATTATAAAAGATTGCATTATCTGTAAAAGAAAATTATTTGTGTCAGAACGTGTGTCGGCTCATGCGTACATTTCAGCAAAATAATACTATAACAAAGATTAGTTGTGCTATCCTTCAATCGAATGTAAAAGTTTTTTTGATGATATTTCGAAAACGACCACTTCGGTGTTGAAAAGAAATTTAAACACAAATAAAATAAAACAAAATATTAAGGCTTTCAATGAAATATTTGTCAATAACATATTTGACTGTCTTGCCCATAAAGAAGATCATCGAATAAAGTTCGAAGATCTTATTATAAATGTCACTATAAACAGTTGGTGCCGTTCCATTAATAGAATTTTATGCGGTAAAATAGCTTATGATGGGGATGATGAAACAAAAATATACGCACAAATGTATTATAATAAACACAAACATTATAAAAATAAAAAGTAAACTAATTATTATTGTTTTAATGTATCTACCTCTACCTACTTATTACTGCTACATCTCTGTATTACTGATATATAGGAAGGTAAACCAAAACCGCATACATTTTTACAGTATTTTATTCAGTTTTAAAATTTACTGCTAATGTGGTTTTTAGTTTATAATTAGCATTTTGCAGTAAATTTTAAACTTAATCAAATACTGAAAATGTATGTGGTTTTGGTTTACCTTCCTAAATAGCAGTAGTATAAAAATGCATATACCTAAGTATTATAGGGTAGTATATATATATAGGTATATCAAGTTGTAGGTGAACTACTAATAGATGGCGTTGGATTCGCATGAGAAGTTGGTGACACTAAAAACCGGCGAGATGGCACTCTATTTCCGGAGTATATTACTTTACTCTATGCTCATAGCCCGCACTTTCCTGCCAAACGAAACGTCAAAACGCCGGAAAGTAGTGCTGCTCTCGCTGTATTGACCATGCTCAAGTGAACTATTAGACGTTTTCGACTAAAGTCGATAGATGGCGCTAACTGAGTATTCGACAAAATAAATAAAAATAATTGTTATTGGACTAATGATTGAAGCACGAAACAAGCTGATGTTTCATAAGCAAATGTTTAAGTGCAGCAGTTTTGTATTCATACTGACATCAGACCTACATAGGTAGGCAAAAAGAAAATGGTTGATTGTAATACCTAAATAAATCTTACCAAATGCAAATATTCAACATGATGCTTGGTTGCAGCAAAGACAACAGCCTGAGGTGTCGTCGGGGTCAATACTTTATCCAGAAGCAGTAACAAAGCCGCTGTCTTCAATTCTGCTCTAACTGATATCCAACCAAGCCAGAGTGTAGATGGCAGTTTCCAATCAACATCCAATCTTATCAACACGGGGTCAGAGAGACCAGCTCTGGCAAATTCTACAAGCATTTTGGGTAATGTTGCTGAGAATAAAAGGGTTTGGCGGTTCGATGGCAAACGCGCGACGATTTCTCGCAGCTGCTCACCGAAACCAAGTTCGAACAAACGGTCAGCTTCGTCGAAAACCACCATTTCTGTAATAACATTTTCAAAAACACATTTAATGGGTTACTTGGGTCATTAACAAGCAGTGATTACATAAATTAGGCTTAAAAAATTGGTTCCATTTAATTCCACTCAAACACAATACATTAAAACTAATGACAGTGTATTAAAAAGAGGTAAACATGTCATTAGCGCACGGAAATTGCTTGCCTCAAATTGAGCAATTCGCTGAATTTTGCATTAAAAATTCGTACAAATATGACATTTGACACGTAAACGAATGTGTGCTCGTCGTATCAAATTCGAATCGCCGCGCAGTAGGAGATGACATATCTAGCTCTTTTTTTAATGCACTATCATTGATTAAAATAGTTTAGAAATGTGTTGTACACACTCTTACTATGAAAGTTACAATTGGCTTACAGACAATAGCATGTCAAGGGTAATAGTGCAGCATCTTATAAAGTTGTAATAGAAGCTATTTTAGAACAAAAATGTGTAGTCTGATATGCTGGCCATAGTACGACGACGACTGTCCTGTCAATTCAATTTCGAATTGGGATTTGAGAATAAGAATAGAGATGACTGTAACCAACTAAATCAACAGACTTACTGATATTATCAAGTTTCAAGCTCATCTCAATGCAAATGTGCAGGAATCGGCCGGGTGTGGCCACAACAATGTCGGGGGCTGTGCCGGACATCACACTAAACTGCTGCTCAATAGATTCCCCTCCGAGAATAGCTGCTGATGTCAATCCAGTAAACTTGCCCAGTTCTCTAACAAATCGTAAGGTCTGAAAAGATTTTTAAGGGAACATCAGGTTACAAATTTATAATAGGTTTGCTCCAGAACAAAATAAAAATTAAAAAATGCATGTTTATTATTTTTTTATACAAATACCAATGTTCTATGAAAAAGCAGGTTCTATGTATAATTTTACATTTTTATTTTATTTGTACAACACAGGGTTTGACAACAGTTTAATAACATCTTGAAAATAGTCTAACTTCCTATACTGAATCACCAATCACCTGATATCTATTTGTGTGATTCATATTTGGTATATAACATCATACTGTGTATGATTATCATATGTATTTAACTAAAAAACCAGGAGTTACATGTTCAAATCCCACAAGGGGCAATGTTTGTGTGATGAGCATTTTTACCAAAGTTATAAATAAATGTTTGTAAATGTATATAAGTATGTCTATGTTTTATCCTAGTTGCCATAGCACAAGGTAGTTTGTGTTTGTTGAAACAATTTATTATGATGACACAATTGCTTTACAAGATTTTGATATTCTTTGAGTCTTAGGCACAAAATTTGGTTTAATAAATAAAACTGTAAAGAAAAGAAGTGTATCCTTCCTTACCTGTAAAGCCAATTCTCGAGTTGGTGACAAGATAAGAGCCCGAAAATTCTTCCCAGGCAGTGGTTTGTTGGTTGGAGACGTGAGTTTCTCCAGTATAGGCAGCACAAAACACGCGGTCTTACCAGATCCCGTACGTGCCATAGCCACAACATCTTTTCCGTCTAACGCCAGTGGGATGGTCTGAAAATTACAAATATTGAAATTTTAGTTTGTGTTATGTCATTTATAGTTTATTTAAACGACAATTGGTGGACATACTAATACAGTGAGCAAATATTTGGGGTTCTATGTGGTAAATAGAAAAGATAAACTGACAAAATGGAAAATGTTGTTAAGAAAATTTTTAGGTTATGTTAAGAATTCAATATATTTGTTGTTACCTTTCTTTGAATAGGTGTCGGTTGTTTGTAACCACGTTTAGTTATTCCTTTTAAGACTGGAAAACTGAATCCCATCGATTGAAAACCACCAGATCCCTTCTTTTTCTTCTTGCTACTTTGCGACTCCGTTTCTTTTTCATTTTCGCCTTCTGGCGGGGCTTCGAAACCTGGGAGATCATCTCCCAGATTTTTTGGTTTTAATATTTTCATTTTTTTTCAATAAAATATCAATTATTAACACATTTTTTAAAAATCACATGCGATTCTCACTCACACACGTTTTTGTTTTGACGTTTAAAAATATTTACTTTGACAGTAGTAGTAGTATTTATCCACCAGGGGAAAGGCAATGGTACATAGCCATACAGCCAGATCTTGAATAGTCTCATTTTTCGAAGGTAGTAGTAGTGCGGAGTATAAAAAGGCTGTAAAGCCAAATCTTCATATTTTCTAGTCTTGATTTATTTTTCAGAGATCTCCAACGGTGGATGTGATGAAATCAAAAATGGGTTTAAAAGTCTGAGGCGTTTTTAAAAGTTCTTGAAGGGATGGCGGGATTGTCTGATATATGTTTTGCAATTAATCAATCAGTAGAATTCGCTGAATATTATATGCTGGGCAATCAAATATTATATGATGCAATGTGTGGTCTGCATTAAGAGAGCATTCAGGGCATTTAGCGGAGTCTTTTATCCTCATGCGGTGCAAATGAGCATTAAATCTGCAATGGCCAAATCATAAACGACATATTTGAGTGTAGAATCTTCTGTTGTGAAACGTACTGCTTCTGACAAACCAGGGCTTTTTCATTATTGTTTGATTAATTCCAGCATACCACGCTCCTTTATGTTGAATAGTACGATGCCAATCTTCCATCCATTCTTGAGTTACTTTGTTGCATAAATCAGGAACTAAATCTTGCCACGGAATGTCAATATTTCTTACTTGGTCACCCAGTTCATTTACTGTTCTGTCTGGCAAGAAAGTCGGCATTTTCATTACCTGTCACGCCCTTATGCGCCGGTGTCCATGTTAAAATAATTTCTATCCCACGTTTACTGCTCAATTCTGTCCACAGCTCTTTTATTTTGTAAATAATATAGTTAGTTTTGTTGTCTAGTGAGTGGTGTCGTAAGGCTTCCAGTACAGTTTAGTTTAGTTTACTTTGACAGTTCTAGTCATTGACTTTTTGGCGGCGTTCCCTTTTGCGCCAATAGTACTGGTGGTGCTGTAAGCGCTAAAAGCTTTGATTAGGTTCGTCGATCGTCGTTCTGTTTTGATTAGGGTGACAACGCTTTTGAAAAACGCAAACGCAATTGAAAAGAAACTGAAAAACACAAAAAAGATGCTAGTGATTATTACAGACGAAACTACGGGCAGACACAAAATTAAAGTATGTTTTTAGGTTATTCTTTAAGCAAAACAAATCGCTCTTTCGCGATGCGATAAATAACCGTTCCGAAATGAAATCGCGTCAACAGCGTTGTCAGCACGCTAATCAAAACGGAACTGCTTTTGACACTCACAGCGCGCGCCAAAAGTACTATTGGCGCACAGCGCATCAGTAATATTGGCGCAAAAGGGAACGCAGCCTAAATATTATCTCACAGATTTAAAAAAAATGGTTTTATGGGTATTTATTTTATATTTTTTTCTGAAAGTTATTAGACTGTTTTTAAAATTGAATCAAAATAGCAGACTCACAGCAGGGCAGTTTGTGCTTTTGGGCCGCAGCTGGGTGAAGTCTGATAATAAAGCTCATTTAATTTTGACCTTTTGTCAGGCTTTACTTTACAATCTATCTACTTTCCTACCTAAGTGAGGACACCCTGAAAAAAATTGTATGTAGGTAATGCAACTTGATATTATGTAAATTAGGTAGGTATGTTACGGACGACATTACATCAAGGTAAAACCTAAAACACTGTGGTATGTACTATTATTCTGTAGTTGTACATACTCGTACCTAATAGGAGTACCTAGTTATAGTAATAGAATTGGGAGGCCCGGGTCCGGCTTCATCATATGGGACAGACGGGACGCGTCTAGGCTTCTTCTTAGGAATTAACTCTTAGGCATATTTAAGATTTTTTAGCGTAGAAATTATAGTAGTTTAAAGTTGGGTTGTGGAGGTAATAATCGATGAAAACTAAATTGGTATTTTGTTAAATTAAGTGAGTAAGTAGGTACCTACTTTTCCTTTACTTCCTGCTTCCTTTTTCTTGGTGGCGAGAATCCGCTTTTAAAAGTAGGTAGGTAGGTAATTGCATTTTTGGCTGTTACTCGTCGTCGTTATTATGTGCTGGTTGGTATAATATCCAATACTTACACTTACTTCCTGCTAACGCATCTGGAAAGAAAAAAAAATTTAACATATTGCAGATCGACTTCATAAATATTATTTTAAAGCAATAATTACACTATCCGATTTTTAGAATAGGTTAGAATATGGTTAGGACCAAATTGGATTCGATATGGTTAACATTTTAGTTCCGGGTCGCTTTTCTTCCTAAATTGACTCCGATTTAGGTATCCTACAAATAGGATAGTGTGATATTATAAGTGCTTAGGTAAAAACAGCAAAGAAAGCGGTTTGTTGAGCATCGGTAATTTTTATTACAGTAACATACCTTAGTACCTTGATAAGAGGAACCTGTTAATAAACCCTATATTTTGATCATAGTAAACAAGCAAAGTACTCGGTCATTTACATTTCTTATACTTAGCATATACATACTTATTCATCTGTCCCAGTAAAGGTTTTGCTATTTTAATTCAAGTTTTAATACTGCGTACCTACTTATCAATCATTAATTAAGCAATATCTCGAAGGGTATGAAGTACTTGACCTTTGTCATCCGTTTATAGGATGAGTACCTACACGTTAACGATAATACTTGGGTACGTATGCTTATTTATAGGTACTTTATCGGGACTGGTTCAAGCTATCTTTCAAGAGATAAAGTGAGACGTTAAGAAATGGCGCCACTATTAATTTTCTTGTTTACAATAATTGTTACAACCTGAGGTTACAACGAAACATTCCTATTATTATACATAGAAATTACTTATAGGTAGTTATAGTCAGTGGCGGAATTACCGGAGGCTGTCATAGTGGGCTGGAGCCTGGTGCGGCAATTTTAGAGTGCGGCTTTGGCCATATATTCAGAAAATCAGTCTCTTAATTTCGGTCCTCATCTCATACCGTGTGAAGCACAAAAATTTTCGCGCTCCCTTCTCTCACGTATTGTGATACTGTTTCGAGCGGGCCCAACTCAAATTAAAATATTTACTGTAGGCGGGCATCCTTACGCGCCGCGTGGCCTATGGAGGCTGTAGCATTTATTTTAAGAAAGGGGTCGAGTTACAAATACTGCTAGTTATCTGTAACTGTACTCTGATGGCGGCGATAGAATGGGAGTACCTATGATTCAAGTACCCTTATTAAATTTAAATTGAGTTACATCAGTTGTCAATGTATAATGTTACTTAAATATAGAATAGTGGTTCCCCGCGACTTCGCCCGCACGAGTTGGATTTTCCATATAAACTTTCATCCCCCATTTCACCCCCTTAATGTTTTTATATCGCGACAAAATGTAGCCTATGTCCTTTCCAGAATCTCGAACTGTCTCCATACCAAATTTCATCTCAATCGGTTCAGTGGTTTAGCGTCAAGAGGTAGCACACAGACAGACAGACATACTTTCGCATTTATAATATTAGTATGGATATGGATAGTGAGCCCTGATACGTTTTAGTACCTTATAAATCTTTTAAAGGTTTTGAGAATAATAGTTTACAAAGATGTGGAGATTGGCCACTGAAAAAACCAGCCTACTTATAAAGAAAACAGGGTATGGAGGAAGTAAGGATCAAAGTCCTCTCGTAGTTCTGTAGCGGTAAGAACAAAGATTACTCAGTGGGTTTTCCACAATCACCAGCCTCGCAGTATTTAATGGAACATTATTTTATTACTGTAGCTACAAGGTGAGATGAAAACAAACACGCGAATGACGTGCTTCACACATTGTGGTTAATGATGTAAATACGCTACAATAGTTTGCGTTCATTTAACTCTACTAATACTAAGTATAAAGCTGAAGAATTGGTTGAACGCGCTAATCTCTGAAACTACTGGTTCGAATTGTTTTTTTTTTTTGTGTTGGATAGTCCAAAATTGTGTAAGGTCATCATCCTCCTAGCGTTATCCCGGTTGTGCTCTCGCACGCGAGGGCCTAGGGTCCGCTGACCATGATCCAGGTTGTGTCAGATCAGGTAATGGAGGAGCGTGGAGCGACTGCCAGCTGACCTCCGTGATCCTGTTAAGGGGAACCTGACCAGTTTTGTATCATGGTTACACATTCAGTTGCCTGAATGTGCAGGTTTCCTCACGATGTTTTCCCTCACCGTAAGAGCATCGACAAGTGAAACAACGAATGTACATAACTCAGAAAAAGTCATTGGTACATGGCGGCACGTGGGATCGAACCGGCACCTCCCGCATGAGAGGCAACCCGCTAGCCACTGCGCCAGCGACACTTCTCCAATATTCCAATATTGAGTAAGTTACAGGCTATATTATTAATTAAAATGTTGCAAAAACGGGAAAAATCCTTTTGCGAGAAAGAATCAAACCCTTTAATCAATCTGTGGGTCAATTTCTTACACCAAAAAGTCACTTGATGTCCTCCTACGCGTCAAACATACGGTTAAGTTCACGGTACCACATACCTACTCATGTGACGGTACTGCAGTGCACCTGAGAATTTTGCGCCGGCCCATTCGGACGGCTTTCACGCAAAAAAACTGCTTCGCTGCAAAGAAGAGTAAGAGATTCCCAACAGCATTCTGGAAACAGTAGCGGAGAACCATTATTATCCCCGAACAAAAAATTTGTCCGAACCTTGATGCACGTTTACTTACACTATTGTATAAGTCAGACACAGCTCCGGAGTCAGGAAGTTGGTGGTGTTAACACCCCCGTGTCTCGGAAGCCGGCACGTTAAGCCGTTGGTCCTTCGCCTGATCTCTCTACGGTCATGTCGGACTGCCGTCTCACCGAATTATGAGAGTGAAAGAACAGAGAGTGCACCTGTGTATTGCGCACACACTTGTGCACTGTAATATCTCCCGCGCAGTTGGCTAATCTCCTTTGAGACAGGCCGCTGTAGCCCAAATCCTGTTATTAACACTACCATGGATTATTATTGGTCCGAATTTAATGATTAATTAAGTATTATATACTTAAGTAGTTCATTATAATGTTCAAGGTCAAAACCTCTAAGTCCTAATTAATAAATAAGTTTCACTTGTCTGAATAAATTAGTAAGGATGGAATTTCGTCCTTCTCCGGTAGCGCATTAATTAGAAAACCTCAAGACGGACCTAGGTAATAAATTAGGGCTTAAAATTGATCGCAGTCTTGTGTCTCTAAGGACGTATACTTACTTACATAAATCCAGTTGGTATATGTATATGCAGCTAATGGATTAAGTAGAAAACGACTTTCAAATGTTCCATACTTCTGAAGGTCACATCTATCCTCTCCGTTCGTGTGGAAAACCGCCCTAAGGTTCGGTAACTTTGGGCGGCCAATACTAACATAAAATTGAAACCAATCGGAAGCAATTCGGTAGAAGTTATGGTGGCAGATTCATTGTCATTTTTACGAGTATAGTTAATTGCGCACTTCTTTGGACATATTAATTTATTTGGATATTTATTTAAAACTTACCTAAAACTCTGTAAATAAAAACAATGAGGCTGTATACTTATTTTTGGAGGTACTGAGATTTTCATGCAAAATTGAAAGCGGTTTCTAAATATCTACCTATACTTTTCAAATGAGTTTTAAGGATGCTTAGTAGATTTATGATAAACTATGTATAAATGATTCGCACGTTGTATTCTTCTTCAAAATTACACTGCAATTTTACATCTTAATTGAACGCCATTGTAAAATTGTAAAAAGAGCATACCAATAACGAGCTTATTAAGTATTTTGCGGGCATCTTCTTGAATGAGCACTCTGTCATTGTAAAAGGTAATTTGCACAAAGGATGATAATTACACGTTAATGTTAAAAAGTTTAATGGTCAAGTTATCGAAATTGCCAGGGACTGATAATAAATATGAAAGTAGGAAGGTACAGTGGCCAGCACAACAGACTTCCAGTTTCGTTGCAAAATCACCCATATTGCAATTGCTTAAATGCTGCAGAAAAATGCTGATCGTCTGTACTATGTAAATTGTTTGGAACGTCGTTACTGTGGCTGTGTGTTGAATATACGAACAATTTGGTATGCTTGTTGGAGGCAGCAGAGGGCACAAGAGAAGCTAGTAAAAATTGTGTGTGTCTAGAAATTATTGTTTTTGCAGACGGTTCCAGCTTACTTGCATTGTTCCAGGAAAGTCATAAATTGATCTTGGCACAAAATGAAAACTGTTAGAGCTCACGCTACGCTGGTTGTATTAGCTACGCACTCGAGCCAATATATAGACGATCGTTCCCCCTAAGTTATGGACTGTATTCTTCAAATAAAACGCTTCTTGTTTCTTTCTTCTTTTATTGGAGACCGATGACCGTGAGAGCAGCTAAACAAAATCCGGCTCTCACGGCCCTATACTTATACTAATTACATAGGTCTTACTTAGTGACTAAAGCACCCTAGTGTTTACTGTCGAAAGGATAAAGATAATACCTACGTTACTCTTTCCAACGCGTTCAACAGCCACCCTCAAAACATCGAAATACTGAGGGAGGCAACCGATGCGTATCTCCTATCTCTTTCTACAATATTTCACAACTACCTACCGATAGCCTAACAATTCCCACTCGCAACATTCTACCTCTGCGGGTTTTCCTACCTACCCTCGGAATGTGCGAGATGGGGGACAGGGACAGACTATTGGTCTTACCGGTCCCACACTGCCTGAGAGGGACGACCAGATAGGGTCTCCTTCGCCCCTGTACCAAACTACCTACTTTATATTTTATTATTAGTTCCTACCTGCCTAACTTACTGCAAGTGGGAATCACCTAATAGATAACGGGTTTGCTATCTTTATTAAATAAAACAAGCCCTGAGCTAATTTACATTGTTTCTTATGCTAAGCCCTATGAGAAAATTAAACTTTATTGAATCCACAAATATCTTATACTAAATTACAACATTCAAATATAAACATAAAGTAACTGATTGGGTGTCCGTAACAGGTTGGTACCTATCAAAACGAATGCTACCTTACTGAAACAAAGAAGATGAGTTTCATTCGTCCACAGAATGGCCAGGTATTCCACTTTGCCATAAAGTTTTAACGGCTTAATCTTCTGTAATGCACTGTTTTATAGAGCCACGGCACTCTTCACTTACTGTAACTAGTGGTTAAACTTAAATTGTCTCTCAGAAATGCAGCGGTAATTTTCCAGAATGCTGTGGCGTGGCGTTATTGATATTGGGACTTCTTCAATGTCATCGAAATACGTTTAAGAACAAATAATAATAAATAAATAATAAATTGTTCCAACAAATACACCAATTACCTAGCCTCATACTAAATGTGAGCTTGTGCTATGGTGACTAGGATAACGGATAGACATACTGGTAATGTTAAATGGTAAAGGTAATGAAGGTATTCGTTGCGCATAAGAAGGTATGATATATATGTACAATGTACATCATTGTACAACCTTACGACCTTACCCAATAAAACCTGAGATGATTTGTGGTAGGAGTCGAATAGGTAGGTACATACTTAGGTATTTACCGTAAGCTTATGTGTAGGTATGTATGGATAATGGTCTGAATTCCGACGTTCATCTGACGAGAGCCAGAGAGAACTTCATTACAGGTGGGTAATGTACTTAAATACATGCAGATATTTTTGACGTGCAAAACAAAATTGCTCAACTATACTACCTAGTATGTTAACTGACGGATCATGACTTCGTTATATTTCGTTACTAAATCACTCTTTTTTCAAAGCGATTTCCAAGAGGCTGGTTGACATCAGTGGTGACCCAAGAGCTGGCAGCTACCTTGCTCAGCGTATAAGCATCGCTATCCAGCGCGGTAATGCTGCCAGCATCCTGGGAACCTTACCACAAGGACCCTTTTTTATAATTTTTGTTTTTATAATTTGTCTTAATTTTTATTAATAAGTTGTATATATAATACTATTACAGTTTAGTTACTAGTGTCTTCGTTCTACTATCCGGCTTCCGTCAACAACAGAACTGTTGATCGAAGCTATCCGGGCTGTGCAGGCTAATTTATGCATAGCAATGACAACAGCAGTAGGTTAACGTAGGTACTCACCTAAACTGTCTACCTGTCTTTAACACAGAATTACTAATTATTGTACTAAGTATTTAGTCAGTCTTTGAGGTGTATAGCCGGCACCTCTAAAGTAATGACGTCAATCTGTATGTGTACGTACAAAAACAATATACAATTACAGTTGCACGTTTAACCTTAGGTAATTACAAGAATTCCCCTTTTTCTCTAAAACGCTTTGACTTACTTGTTTTTATAGTTTTAATTTTTCTGCTCTTATATGAAAGTTTCTTTTGCAAGTTACAAATAAAACAATTATTTTAGATTCTATTTACATTACTTTATCAAGTACCTACGAATAGGTACAGTAAAATATATATATAATTGGAATTGTGAAGGAAAGTACATACATATCTCTAGATATCTTCTTCGTTTTGTAATCCAGTGTTTAGTGTTGGCCATTCAGTAGTTAGGTGCTTAAGTAAGACTTACCTAATCTCAATTAAACCGATTTCAGGTAAAATGTTTTTGGGAACAGTTTTAAGTGGAAATCAGTATGTTGAGTATCCATTATTCGAAGAGCACGTTGTACCCTTTGTATACAAAAAGCAGTTTTGGGGTGATAATCAGAATAAATAACAGGCTTTAAAGGCTAAAATATTAGAGACTTTCTTTTTTGAGCAGTTGTATCAATCTATACGATATTATGAATGTAAAAGTCCGTCTATTCATATGTCTGTCTTTATGTTACCTACCTACCTCTTTACGCTTAAACCGCTGAACCGATTAAGATGAAATTTGCTACAAAGATTTTTTATCGCAGAAATCAACCTTTAAGAGAGTGAAAAGGTAGGTGGAAAGTTGTTAAAGAGTGTTAATATTGGCGCAGAATTGCAAGTCTTTTATGCAATTTTGTCAATCACATTTTACTTAGCATACATAACGGAGTACGTATAATCACATCAATTTTATTTATAGTGTTTAAAATTGATCAACTTGAAATATTGAGGTGCTTGTGGCGCAGTGGCGGCAGCGCTTTGGTAGTGATACCAAAAGTTAAGCAACCCACGGCGCGGTCGTGATTGGATGGGTGACCATTCCGACCATTTAAGTGACGTCCATGACAAGCATCTCCGTGCTTCGGAAGGCACGTTAAGCAGTTGGTCCCGGCTAATATCTGTGGTATTAGTCGTTAAGCCTAGTCAGAGGCCCTAGGGCGGCTTCATAACTTCTGACAGTAAGGTTTGTCACTTGCCTTACATACACCCCTCCACCAATCCGCACTGAGCCCGCGTGGTGAAGTATGGCTCGTTCCTCCTCATAGTTGAGGTGAGGCCTTTTCCCAGCAGTGGGATCTAATAGGCTGACTTATAACTTGAAATATTTTAGGGCTGTGTTACAATCAACCCTCTACACATTAAAAAAAAAGAACCACAACTATACAACAAATTGTGGCTTAATACTGTCACAGACTGAATACAATCTTAATTAAGTGATCGTTAGCGGTGTTTATGTGACATCGTAACTTCAATTAGTTATACGGCTACATTGGCAATTTAATTAACTTGCATCTTCGTACCTATACACTACGAGTAAACCCCGTAATAGTACCTAGTACTTGTTCCTACTTGCTTACCTTCATGTATCATGTTTCCAGACACAATAGAAAATTAATTGTTATCGACCCGCCCGCGGGTCTTATGGGGTTTGACATGTTAAGTCTCTGACAGAGTTCAGAGAGGTATGGAAATTGCTTCACCGACAAGGCCACAGCTATTTCTGACTTCAAAAAAGGAGGATGTGATGTGAATAAATTATTATACTATACTTACTTAGTAGTGACTGCCTCGTTGATCTAGTGGTCAGCACGAGGTCCCGGGTTCGAATTCCGCGGGTCGGGCCAAAAAGTGTTGTTGGGTTTTTCTGTCTTGAAATAACTCAGACACAGCTCTGGAGTCAGGAAGTTTGTGGTGTTAACACCCCCGTGCCTCGGAAAGCACGTTAAGCCGTTGGTCCTGCGCCTGATCTTTCTACGGTCATGTCGTCGTCTCACCGAATTATGAGAGTGCATACACTTGTGCACTATAATATCTCCCGCGCAGTCGGCTAATATCTGTTGAGATTAGCCACTGTAGTTGAAATTCGGCTTTGCTGAGCAAAGCACTTACCCACGTAAAAATAATAATAATTTCCTCCTAGCAGCATTACAAGGATCAAAATAAAAGACCGTTTTCGAGATGGAAAACCGGAAACGTTTAATTCATAAATAGTCTTACTTTTAAACTTAGTTAATATTTTAAAGCTTCAAATGGCATTACATTACTTTATTTAATTATGTATATTTTTGATTTGATACAATTACAACGAAGGTACTTAATATCCATAACCAGATAAAATAGTGCAAGACAGTAAAAAATAGGGTAAAGTAGGTAGGTACTTAATATTAAAAATCTTATCAAGAATTATTTTAATACAGAAACTATAACAACTAAATAACATTTTAAAATCAGGAGTTTATAATTTTTCTTAACTTATACTTAGGTACTTAACTCTAGAAAGTTACGACGACTTAGCTGACAACATCCTCGCTCGCTCGAAAAATACTAAATAGACTTTCACAAATTGTTGCTATTATCTATTTTAAGTAATTACTTTTTAATAGATAAATTGCGTAATGTTTCTGAAAAACTTTTCTTATGTAGGTACTTACGATTTGCGATACGAGTCATCATTGACTGCACAAACAGCAGAAAACCTAAGAAATAATGTAATTAACCTAGGTACTAGTAGTATTATATTATCTGTGACCTAGGTAACATTTCCTAAATAAACGTACGCGTAGTTATTTCCACAATCAAAAAAGGTAAATGTTGCCTGAAATTAGGTGAACATTTTTTTCTTTTAACGTTTTTACTTTCCTTTTGAATTACTTGGCTTTAATTCGATTTTAAAGGTAAATATTATTTATTGACACAAACATCCATTTAAACGTCTAGCAAATGTAATATAAAAACAACTTAATACTTAGGTTGTAATAAATGAATGTTACGTAAACTAAGTGGGTACCTATGTAGATGGAATGTTTTTTTTTAGTTTCAGTGTCTTGACCTGGAACTATTGTTCAAATGTTGCTTGTTTTGAAAAATGACACTTAAATATGATAGGATCAAATTATTCAGTTGAAATTAGTTGATACTAATTACGAATATAAAATGTTGATATAGTAGGTTTAAGAAGGAGTGAATAATGAAAAAATGTGTGAGAGCGAGACGGATGATTTGATCGGAATGTTTGGTTGGAGATTTCGATTATGTTTTATTATTCAGAGATAGCAGAATGAGAGTGGTTCATACGTTCTATAGGTGAGCTTAGACGACCTAAATACGAGTCAATCCAAAAGGTGACAAATACCATTTATAGGAGAAGCTTTGAAGAGAAACAAACTAAAAGATTTATGTAAACCTAACGAATCAGATGTGTTGTTTCTGCAATTCCGACTCTCACATAAATTACTTACAAGATTAGGTCGTCTTTTAAAAATATGTTTTTAAAAGAACTTAACGCACACAGATTAAACTGAGTAAATATTGATATTATTAAATAATAAGATTGAATATAACAACACAATGCTATTATTAGAGAATGTTGTAGAAAGATAGTAGATAATATTCTCGCGCTTTCCCAGAAAGGCTGTATTTTAAACAAACACGATATACGTCTTGTTGATTTAGGATTATTCTATTAATATACCACAAGTGTGTTTTACAACAAACTTCCTTCAACTCAAGAATAGTGAAAACAGTTGTTTCTTATTTTTCCCGACAGCAGAAGGATGAGTAGGGTCATCGTATTTATATAGCTTCATTTTTTGTGTTCCAATCCTTAGACATTTTCATCTGAAACAAGAAAAATACAGTTAATGAAAAGCATATTTCAAAGGTATCTATTTGGAGGAATCTGTTAAATACAAGATCATCATCATACTAGCGTTAGCCGGGTGTGCACTAGCACGCGAGGGCCCAGGGTCCGCTTTGGACCATGATATAGGTTATGGCAGATCAGGTAATTACAATGGACCGACTGCCATCTGTCCTCCGGGACTCTGTTAACAGGGGAACTTAACCAGTTTGGATCATGGTTACACATTAAGTCGCCTGAATGTGCAGGTATCCTCACAATGTTTTCCCTCACCGTAAGAGCATCAGTTAGTGAAACAACTAATGTACATAACTCAGAAAAAGTCATTGGTACATCGCGGACCGTGGGATCGAGCCCGGTACCTCGCGCATGAGCGGTAACTCGCTAGCCACTACGCCACAGACGCTCGATCTGTTAAATACAAGAGATTTGGAAAAATCTAAGGAACCCTTGTCTCTTTATTATTAAGGTTTGTCAAAAGGAAGTTTTGAGGGTGCGTTGGTCCCCACACCGAAAGTTGTTGGTATTAAATGCAGAGTAAAGCGTCCTCCCACTTCCTAAATGGCAAAGAATAAATATTTTGCTGTAGCTACATTATATTATTATGTTTGCGTGTCCGTGCGGATATTAACTGGCGTTTTATCTCTATTAATTTCCGAGTGGGTTGTTTGATAAAGAAAGCAGTTTCAAATATTAAATCGCAAACTGTAGAGCTGTTTGGAGTAGAGTTTATTGGCATTGTACGCAAATAAATTCTGCCTTCAGACAATTTACGACTCTAAGACTGTGCATTTCTGTGTTCTGCTGAACCATAATAACAATAATTAATGTTAAGATACATTTTACAAAGTCTGTTGCATTTAGCTTCAGAGCAATAAATGTTATTAAAACATTATAATATTACCTACGCATCTAAATCTATTCGTATTTTTTGGCAGTATTTTTTACTTAGTACATAATTATATTTACAAACAAACATGTACTTATTAGGAACTTAACTACGTAAGAGCCTCTTTGATTGCTGGACGGGATCAGGATTTTTTTACACATGGGAGTATTAATTTTCTTTATTTAACATCCGCTCCATTACCACTGTGTATTTCTGAATTCATAGTTATATATGTTTAACTTGTTCAAAGCAGTTTGCTCCAGTGGGTATCTCGAAGCTCAAAGGTGCAGCAGATTGTGAGGAAATCTACATGTTGATTGGTCATCGACCAGCTTGGTAAATGGCACGAGACCGGCTACAGCTTGGCAACAGGCAATAGTGCTAACACAAACAACTCGAGATTCAGTAGAGAGTACTCTATTCTTAGTATAAGAGTAAATAGACCGCACTCTACATCGAGTAACTACTGCTGCCGTATTATTATTTGCTGAAGACGTACTTAACAATTTCACTCTAATAATTTGATTGAAGCTACAGTTCAAATTCAAAGTTGTGTAAATTATTTCAGTAAATATTCGGAAGATTTTATGCTCTTAGCTTAGATTTTTGATAAATCAATGACTGTAACGAATAAAGATAGTATATACTGTAAATTTTGACAACTACGCAATATATACTACGTACTCGCAGTACTGTCATCTGATAATATATTTTCATATAGATCAGTACATGATAATATTGAAACTTATGAGACGATCGGTGTTTTTAAAGATCTTATGTAGCGAGGACAATAAGTGGGGACACACAGTATCCTTACGGTCGACAGGCATTATAAAATCTACCTAAATAACCTCCAACAAGACAAGACTGCCTAAAGAAATTTCACAACAGCTATCTACCCTACAGACTGAATGAAAACGCTGTAACATATTGTAACATATGGAGCGTAACGGGTAAGGGTAACTACACGCTACGAATTTCCGACGTTCCGAGGAAGCTACGAAATTTTCCGTTACGAAACCGCTACCGAATATTTAAACTCATTATAAATGGGATAATTACAAAGAGATTTCATAACCGACTTTAGCTACCAAGGTCACACGTTATGTATTCGGTAGTAGCACAGTGCAACGCTTGTTAGTAATCTCGTTCCAAATAATGTCCTCCTGGCCGAATTTCGACTACGGCGGCCTATCTCAACAGAGATCAGCCAATTGCGCGGGACATATTATAGTGCACAAGTGTGTGCGCAATACACAGGTGCACTCTCTGTTCCTTCACTTTCATAATTCGGTGAGACGGCAGTAAGACATGACCGTAGAGAGATCGGGCGCAGGACCAACGGCTTAACGTGCTTTCCGAGGCACGGGGGTGTTAACACCACCAACTTCCTGACTCCGGAGCTGTGTCTAAGTAATTTCAAGACTCTCGGCAAGACCCGGGATTCGAACCCGGGACCTCGTGGATAGTACCCAGCGTGCTGACCACTAGACCAACGAGGCAGTCAAAAAGAAAGTACGAGGATAATTAAGATTTAGTTACTGCAGTGAAGTTCACTGTGACCGGCAAATAACATGGATTGTTCCTTGCAAATTTAGTAAAAATATGGTGCAATGTAGCAAGCTCCTTATTACATAATTATAATGGGAAAATTTGATAATAGTATCCGGGAAAGCCCACCTACGCCGCGTCAATCCCACGTGTCTACGTGGGCACAGATTAAATAGTAGTAGGGTTTCGGTACTTCAGTTATATGTTACTGATTAATGGCGAGTCCTTACTGTTCATAATTCCATGCTGGTATTCTATTCTGTCCGCTTATTTACTTCCTTGCCAACCAACCAACATCTATGTTGTCTGTAAGTCTTCCCAATATTTCATTTTCTTAAGGAGTTGTCCTCCTAGCCGAATTTCGACTAAGGCGGCCTATCTCAACAGAGATTAGCCAACTGCGCGGGACATATTATAGTGCACAAGTACACACTTGTGCACTATAAGGAGTTAATAATAAGGAGTTGTATAGGTCAAATGAAATATTAATTTTAAGATTTCCTTGCGCGACAGTTATTTGATGTAGTGTTAAGAGTTTTTAGAAGACTGGAATTTTGTTTGAAGCTTAACAGCTTTTTTCTTTTGTAGCAACGGAGCCGTGGTCAAACGTAATTCAGCGGTGACTCTGAATGTCTTAGTTAGTTAGTTTGGCTAAGATTTTTCCGTACGCTTGATTGGGCCATTGTTCGTGTTGTTTTTGTAAAGTGTACATAGTCGTAATGTGCCAATATCCTATCAATGGAACTACTGCCCTGACTTGACTTGTAGCGTATTGTGGCTGCATATTTGCGTTTACGTGCGGGTAAACACATCCTCAGGGCCGAAGGTCATGCAGCTCGGACCAATATTTGCCGAGATTGGTTAGGTTAGGATGAACTCTTGAGGCGAACTCGATAACCCTAAGCTACGGATTTAGGACGATAGAAAAGGCTCAAGATACCCTTGCCAATAAAAAGATTTATTGTATGGAAATATCTTGGAGACCTCGTTCAGTGTCCAGAGCCATACAAATTAGATAGGCTTTGTCGAATATCTTAAATGTCATTTTTTAAACAGACTCTACAGTGCTGCACTTTTACAGAAGAATAAAAAGTACAAGTAAAATCATAATCATCAGCCACAACCGGACGTCCACTGCTATCAATCATATTTAGACACGAATTTTTGCACAAAATTATCAATACGTTCACTACTAATATTATAATATCTGTGATTATTATAATACTAGTAGTGAAAAATGAAGATGTAATAAGTAGTCAAGCTCAAGGACAGTAGGTACGCTTATTTTATTTATAGGCAAAACATTACCTTCAGTCAATGTGATGAAGTGAAAAAGACAGTTGGCCACTTTATGGTCGACCATAAATGTACCGGACCAAAATGGCAACTTCAATGAAAATACTTTGCAAAGTTGACATATCCGCAAAAATATTCGCGTCACACCGCTGGCTTGTCGTCTCAGCTAACTTGCTTTATCTCTATCCGACCGTCGATGGGTGTGCACAAGTGTGCAATTCCTTATCCATACACTGTTTAAGAGAGGCGTCTTTCGAAAGAGTGCACGGTTGCACAGAAGTTTCCAGACCAGTTTGGACGCAAGCGGCGGCGTTGGGCAAGCGGAGGAAACGGCCGCGGTTCTGTGGCTCTACTATGTAAGACGATGTCGGAACTTTCGACTCCGTCGTACTACTCACTCGAGCTTGCATCCCTGTTGTGTGAGTGAGACAGATGCGTAGGGTCGAAACTACGAACAGTCTCGTAGAGAGGGACCCCTACTTATACCGAGTTATTACTAAGATCCAACGTCAGGCGGTTTTGTGGATAATGTTGGGTTTGGATACCTGGAAGGATAGGATTGAAGTAAATTACTGATTGCTAGTAGGCCAGTCAATATTTTTTTAGGTTGAGTGACTTGAAATGAAACCTTTTAAAGATTTATATTTATAAAGATGTTTTTTAAGAGGATGAGGAATTAGGTTTTCCTTTACCGGTTCATTTGTTACACAAAATTTGAATGTCCCAGTCTCCAATAACTATGGACAACGAACTAGTCCATACTTGATAAACCCTGAATGGATGGAGTGATTTATAGGACCCTCGTGTCTCGTGTAAAAGCAAAACTGCATCTAACATGGTACAGCATAGAGGGCTACAGATTTCCATTCTAAGCTGACCTCTCACCAAAAGGACATCAAGCCTTGTATCGTATGCAGCTGTAATGTACGATATTGCAACAGAAGTCTGATGAACTCACTCAATGAGAGCTCATCGTAAAATGTGTGTGTAACTAACATCCATCAATTAGAATAAGTATTGTTCTAACGTCGCAACTCCTAGGGGACTAACAAGTGCAGGCTGAAAACGTCGGGAGTAAAACAAAATACTTTGATAGGTATGAATTCCCGTATTATTATAATGTAGTAATAAACAATGTTACTTGAACAATTAAAAAGGTAGTGTACAAGGACTTTCAAGAAGGAATTTGCAGGGACATAATTACTCGTAGCTCTCTATGTTTATTTTATACTTTATGCAATTTGTAAGTTTTGCCATAGTTAATATTCAGTACGACATGTACCTTTTGAAACATTTGTACTTATGCTTAAATGCAACAACTTTTTCAATGAAAATTAGGGTCCCGAACCGAACTTTTCGGATTTTAATTAATATGGGGGTCTCAATTTTTTTTATCGCCGCATATTGTTTCCATTGAAAAAGTAGAACAAATGTCGTTATCCAAAGGAACACGCTATAGGTGGCTTTATGGTTCTGTTTCAGTTATTCACATTCGACCACCTGTCAGCAGCACGTTAAGGTATACAGTTGAACTACAAGAACATATTTTATTACCTTGGGAATAGGAATAGAAACGGGCTCTAGGTTAACATGTGAAGATTCGACACCAAGCGTTTTGAATCACGTTTCGCTTGCACAGCTAGAGAGTAGAACTCGTTACGTCGTTCGTTCAAAGTGTTCCCTAAACATTACAATAATAACTAATTTTTATTTGGTACAAAAAATTGTAAAGAGACTTCTAAAAGTATTCGAGGCTTAACGATTAAGACGACGACTAATTCTTGCTGGAAAATGAGAAATTGAATGAAAATCTTCTAAAGCAAGCTAAAGAAATGCATGGCGCGATTATTATACGGCAGTAACTGCTTTTCTGACTAGATTTATTTTAGTGAAACGACATATCACTAACGATAAATTGGTATTTTGTCATATCACTAGATACTTTTAGTAAGAAGACGTTATAAACAAGAAAATTCGATATCTACCGGGATTTTGTCATATCACTAGATACTTTTAGTAAGAAGACGTTATAAACAAGAATATTCGATATCTACCGGGATTTTGTCATATCACTAGATACTTTTAGTAAGAAGACGTTATAAACAAGAATATTCGATATCTACCGGGATTTTGTCATATCACTAGACACTTTTAGTAAGAAGACGTTATAAACAAGAATATTCGATATCTACCGGGATTTTGTCATATCACTAGATACTTTTAGTAAGAAGACGTTATAAACAAGAATATTCGATATCTACCGGGATTTTGTCATATCACTAGATACTTTTAGTAAGAAGACGTTATAAACAAGAATATTCGATATCTACCGGGATTTTGTCATATCACTAGACACTTTTAGTAAGAAGACGTTATAAACAAGAATATTCGATATCTACCGGGATTTTGTCATATCACTAGACACTTTTAGTAAGAAGACGTTATAAACAAGAATATTCGATATCTACCGGGATTTTGTCATATCACTAGACACTTTTAGTAAGAAGACGTTATAAACAAGAATATTCGATATCTACCGGGATTTTGTCATATCACTAGATACTTTTAGTAAGAAGACGTTATAAACAAGAATATTCGATATCTACCGGGATTTTGTCATATCACTAGATACTTTTAGTAAGAAGACGTTATAAACAAGAATATTCGATATCTACCGGGATTTTGTCATATCACTAGACACTTTTAGTAAGAAGACGTTATAAACAAGAATATTCGATATCTACCGGGATTTTGTCATATCACTAGATACTTTTAGTAAGAAGACGTTATAAACAAGAATATTCGATATCTACCGGGATTTTGTCATATCACTAGATACTTTTAGTAAGAAGACGTTATGAACAAGAATATTCGATATCTACCGGGATTTTGTCATATCCCAATGGATTTCATAAAATCCCTGATATCCTCATTTCCCTGCGACATATATAACTTGTGGTCAATGGTTTACCTTTGAACTATTTAAATCGTAGCATAATGACTTGTTAATAACCTTTTACGCCATGTTGCGATATTTATAGTCATTAAATTAATTATTGCCAATAATGCAAGAAATATTGACAACAATCGAAAGGTTGCTTTCATTGCTATGACAAATAATGTTGGACCAGCAAACGCCACTTAATTATGTATCATTAATTTGGTTATTAAGTTAACTGGTTCAAATAAACAAATAGTTGTTGGGTACGTAATTTAATTACTCGAAAGAAATACCTGTTTTAATTTTTAATTCCTTGCTTTGAAATTACCATAAAATCATACAAGAACTCGCCAATAAAGTGATATTTATTTCATATGTCTCACATAGAAAACGCTTAATAAGAACATCGTTAGCTTGGTATTCTTGTAAAGATACACAAAGCACTTTACAAATATGTAAGTAATCTAAATCTTGGAAAACGGTAAAGGTCAAAATAGTGAAAAAAAATGCTTTAATGATTAGTATAAGCGGATACTTCATTTTAGTCGTCTTTAGACTCAGGTCTTGCTCTAGAATAGCAACAATTATCATTCTGACTCCGAATTTCGCTTCATATTAATTTCGAAAAGTCTGCACCATCATGGAACAATGATTTGAATTATATTTAACATTATTTTTCAATGATATACCTAGCCATAATACTCTATCGTTGTGCATGTGTCACTTTATTATCGTGTCGAACTCTAAAGTTTTTAAATTGTATGATTATTAAGTCAACATTAACAATTTTCTCTTCACAAACTTGTTGGTAACCTGACTTCATCTGCAAACTTTGGAGAAACTGAACTCAAAGTTAGAACGTCTATTTATTGAGGCATGATATTATACCATCTATCAGCCGTATATTATCGCCTTTATAACGCGTAATTTGTGGAAACAAATTCATTTTACTTTATTAAAAAAGCAGTGGTTTTGTAAATAGCGACTAATCCTGTTATAGGGGTTCGTTTGAATAATAATTCAACGACACTACTTAGTTCATTGACATTGCTTAGGCCCGAATTGAGGGGCTTATTTGATCACTATCCTGTTTAGATTTGCTTTCAGCTCTTAAGTAGACGTCCTGAATTTGAAGCCTAGGTTACATTTGATCAAGCTGTCAATGAAAATGAAATGGATTTTCACAATAGAGTAATACACGTTAACAGGTGTTCCATTAGCTCGAACATGTTGTTTCGAATGGTGGTAATCTCTACAAACATAATAATTCTGAGAAAATAATAGCATAAATATAATGTATCTCTGTTGCCTATCTTTATGGCATAAACCACAGCTAAATTCATGTTGATAAAACACCCACGTCCCTTCGCTATATATATATATAGCGAAGGGACGTGGGTTCTAGTCCCACCGGATGACACAGTCAATTAATTTTTGTGAGCGAAATTGTATTTAATTTCGTAAAAAACTTGCAAAATAATTGCTTATGTTATAAAAAAAACATCTCTACCTTAAAGAAAAACAGTTCCTATTTGTGGTGAGAATAAAAATAGAAGAGCGATAAAAGTGGGAAAAAAGAAAAATGGACATGAACGGAAATCACTGACGCTTGACGCGAATTACTTACTCGTGGAGAACTAATAATATACAAGATAGAGGTACCTACATTTCGGGCAGGACATCAAGGTTAACACCACGGCCCATTTAGGAAGTTGAAAAGACCTTGTATTACTACAAAAAAGTATGCTATAGTCTTATGTGCTGGCCGCTGTCGTAAACAGTGTATGAGATGCCAATGTCCAACATTGACGAAGCTAATAAATTTCACATTGAAGTCAATTGATCGATTGACCTATGTAAAGTGGTAGTCTCGTGTGCACATCCCATGACCAGTTGGCTGTTCATATATTTCCCAAGTTTAAATGTTAGACTTGGGTCTCCCAGCGATCCATTACGTGAATCAACATATCTCTAACGTTGTGCAAAGGGCCAGGTTGCTAACTGAATCTATTTATACATGTGTCGCAAGGACGTTGAGACAAAATAACAGGTTCACTCCACGCTCTGTTTGTTGCTAAACATAATGTAACTTATTTTATACTCCGCTAATTCTAGGTTAAGACGGCAATTTGATGTGCGAAGGATAACTGACGTTTTTATTGTTATTTGGACACTGTCCTGTAACTTGAAAACACACATTTGTAAGTATTCCAGTTGTAATATCTAAAGCACAAAATCCGCGCCTAGAATATTCTCATATAAGATTACCAATCAAGTTATGGAAAATAATTATAAAATTAGAAGAATATATTCCATAAAAAATGTGGCGTGGTTTTACCAGAGCCCAAAGTAGTAGGTTAAACTATTAATTTTAATCCGATAGCTCTATAAATAGATTTAATGTCTATTAATCAAAAGACATTTGAAAATCTTGTTTCAATAAACCTACATTTTGATATCCAGGCGTGGGACTTAGTTCTTTGATTTGTTTTACGTGGGACGTATCAACACAGTTTAATTAATTCCAATAATTACCTAATCCCAGATTCATGCTAATAGATTAAGCCTTCACGATTTATAAATCTAAAGCATAAGTTAAACACGAAACTATCCGTAAGTTTTGCAAAAGGTTCAATTTAAGTTAAGCAAGATATGGAGGGGCTTAAAATATGATAAAAGAATGTGTAACTTACCAAAGTTCTCGTGAAAAGCGTTGACTAGCAGATAAAAGAACATCAGTTTACGATCGCAGTTCGCATACTTGTAACTTAAACCGACACTCAAGAGTCAGATTCAGGGCGTCCTCAAAGACAGTCTTGGGAACTTCCGGCTTTCTGATGCACTCCCGGCGGAGGAGTTGGAACATGACGAGCTGCTGCTGTCCTTCCTTGTAAGTGTTGCTTTGGTTCTCATCGCGCGCGAGTCTTTGAAGATCCTATCGAGGACTTGTCTGATCGTGGAGTGTTTTCTGTCAAAAGGGTTCGGGAACATGGTGAGCTCGCGCGCTGCGCCGCGGTGAATGCAAGAGTGCCCGCGCGCAGTCGGTGGCAAGAGAGGGGCGCGGTCTTGCAAAACCCACCACACCACACCTCTATAAGGTCAAGTTCAAAGTCGCCCCATTTGATGTTACTTCAGTCACCGTTATGAAACGTTTGGTAAGATTTTACTGATCGGGCTGTTTTCGTTTTGTAATGGAACTTAATGCCGCGCTTTCGTTAGCCACTCGGATGGCTTTGCACAACTTTCCTTGTTTACTTAATTAGGTGTTGGAAATAATTAGGAAGCGTTCGGCTGACTTGCAACCGGGTCATGAAATTATTTAAAATATTTTTCGTTAGATTTTATTGGAGTCTACGCTTACAGCATTTGCGTTATGTAAGTGCTCATAAATCATGAAATATTTATTTACGTATAAAAATGTACTTGTTCAATTTGAAACAGCTTCTCGAACATTTTGTGTGGGTCTATGTCAAAAGTACGCTCGCAAACTCGCTTTGTGGGTAAATTATCGTGAAATATTCAACGAGCTTTCATTTCTCTCTTATGTGATTGTCTCATTGAATATTCGCGGGAACAAACACGTCAAAAATATTTTCCAACACAATATTCATAAGAGAGAGACGGCTTATATGGAAATTGTAATACCTACACCAGGTGTGTATTACAAATAGTACATACTGTACTTAGCGCTTATAGGCCTACTTTATCATTTCTTTTTTTATTTAGTGACAAACGACCCCTTCGGCTTTACACGGAACAGTGCAATTCATATTTAAGTATATAAATTAAAACCCATACCACTAAGTAATGTAGTTTTCTTCTGGTAAAATATTCTACAAAATCGGTTCAGTAGGTAGTTCCAGATATTATTTCCTACAAACATACTGATATATCACGAATTTTACCTCTTAATGTTAGTATGATTGACAGCTTCAGAATCTTGTTTTGTTTGTCTCAATAATAAATACTGTATGTACTACCTACTTTGACTTCCTTTAACCTGACTGAAGTTCATTGTATACCTTCGTCTTACAGTTAGGTTAAAAGTCAAATACGCGTATAATTTGCATATGTTTCCACGCAAAAAACATGATTGATACTACAAACATCTCGTACAAGCACTCTAAAAATTCCGTTCATGAGAAAGATATAAATAGATGGCTATTTTAAGACTAGCTCAATCGGTTTTTTAAACTACTAGTTGATATTTACACGTTTTTTGTCCGATTGACGCAATAAATCTAGCAAAAAATATAAAGCGTGATGCAAACTTCTAAGTACCAAGTGTTTGTTTGATCTAAAAATTAATATGTTTGGTCATGTATTTTTAAAATGCCTAGCGTCACACGTTATCAACTACAAGCTTAAGCTTGGGTTCTGTTTCAGGTTTAAACTGCTTATGATAATTTGAACGTGCCATAAAAGTCAGTGGGAAAGCAAACGTAACTTACGTTCGGTAAAGTATCTAATTAGATACTTTACCATATCGTAGAATGTAGTCATAATTAATTATTCTATTGATCTACATCAAATATGAATACAGTCAAAAAATATTTATCTTGAAGATACACTATCTCGTTGATCTAAATCCAAATATGAATCTCACTGGTCTCTGTACCGAAAATCGTGAAAGTTCACCGGCTTACATATTTTATGTCAAAAAGGTAATAACAGTTAGACATACTTACAGATTTATATTATTAAAAGAAAGGTCATTCGATATGGGGTAAATCTTCTTAAGCACATAATTGCTGACCTCCGTGGCGCGAGGCACATGGGCACAAGTTTTCAAGGTGTCGCTATCTCTGAGGTCCAGATTTCGATCCCCAGTCGCGTCAATATGTAGAAATGGACAATTTTTGTATAGTCTCGGGTCTAGGTATTGTGGTACCACTGATGTGTCAGATTTCCATAACATGAGTGCTTTAGCTACTCACTTTGTTATCAGAGCAATGAGCAATGATATTGTCCAATATAAAGAAAAAAAAATCTTGATAACTATAGAAATACCCTGCAATATGCATACCTGTACAATGTCGCTATCGATATAACTGGGGTTATTATAACTTGGGAAATACCCTTTCATACAGTATCCGCAAGCTTATTTACATGTAGGTATTCGTAAATACCATTAACCATTGTTGACCAGGTTAATTAGTATGTACCAGTTGAGTCATCATAAGAAATGATTTTCTTTGTAACGTACCTACGTCACTGGTTTTACTTAACATAGTCATAGGCAGTTTACGTAGAAGCCTTTTGATTGCATCGTAAGAATGATATTACGGAAATGGTGTAGGATGTGGTGATCAAGTTGATATTTAATTGGTATTGGATTTTTCTAAAGTAAAATAACAAGCTAGAGTTTCCATTTCTCCATGCATACGCTTTGATACTTACTACTTGACTTCTTACACATACACTTTGTACCTACACAACAGTTTGACAAGATGAAATTTTGTTTTCTTCGTTCAAGTCCTATTTATTAAAACCCTAATTTTGTTATCTGCACTTATGATTAATCTCGACATTAACTGGGGCGTTAATAACTGCAACTCAGTTTTGATCTATATCGGTTATTTTCGTGCACATTTTACGTGTTTTTTTGTTCCCAATAAATTGTATTATCATTATTACTTTGACAATCGCCGTGGTGAAGTGGTGCGCGCTTTGGACTGCGAAACCAGCGATTGTGGGGTCAATTTGTTTGTGTGATAAGCACTATAATTTATAGTACATTGTGGATGTTTATACGCACATATTTAATTTAAGTATGTTTAATTAAGCAAGCTATCCATAAGCTTACTCTAAAAAGCTCAGTTTGGAGCCCGGTTATTAGTGTGATTGTTGGAATAATTTTTTAATACTTATTAAATGAAAAATGTGAATCAATCAACTATAGTATGGCTGCCTGCCTGGCCCCTTTGCATACCAATTGGATTCTTATCGTCAACGAACCGAGTCCAAAGTTCAAGTGGCCTAATAGTAGATTGGATTTTGTTCGATTGAACGATTTTATTGGTATGCGCGGGGACCATTTTTGAATGAAAAATGAGCAAAATATGTATTGAATAAAACAAGGTATTTAGATCGATGGACGATTTAGAAATTTCACGAAAAAGAGAAACGTATTGCGCCAATCCTGGGAAGGCAAGCTTCATTGATAGATAACTATGTCTGGCTTTACACGGGTGCAATTAAGGTTAAAAACAAAATAATTTAATAAAAGTGTGTTCTCTTGTCACTTAAGAATGATGCAGCTTTCTGCTAGTTAAATAGGTTATCGCAGCCTGCGGTCGGTGGCGCAGTGGCTAGCGGGTTGCCCCTTATGCGGGAGGTACCGGGTTCGATCCCACGTACTGCCATGTACCAATGTCAATTTTTTTGTTATGTACATTAGTTGTTTCACTAACCGATGCTCTTACGGTGAGGGAAAACCTCGTGAGGAAACCTGCACATTCAGGCAACTGAATGTGTAACCATGATACAAAACTGGTCAGGTTCCCTCCCCTTAACAGGGTCACGGAGGTTAGATGGCAGCCGCGCCATTGTAATTACCTGATCTGCCAAATCCTGGATCATGGACAGCGGACCCTGGGCCCTCGCGTGCGAGTGCACTACCGGGATAACGCTAGGATGATGATGATGAGTTACAGATATTACTTCATACAATCAAACTCTCATCCTCTTTAATAACATTTTGATATCAAATCCAAATCCAGTCAAAAGTCCAAAGCAAGTACAACTAACAACGCTATTGGTCAACAGCAACTGTACCAATAACTGTTACAGATTAATATTCAATGAACATTCTAGCGCGCAGTTGCCGGCTGCGCCTTCAAGGTTGCGCCGGCGCATCGTTTTCCACTTGTTACAAAACGCGTTAGACCGGTGCCCGCGTAAACAATGATTTGCAATGACGACGCCTGCAATGTTACCCACACTGGTATTCATACGCCGCACCTCAATTGGCTACAAATTTGTCCATGGTCGGATAATGATAGGGCTATGGTGCGTAAGGGCACAGATATTATAATACATGAGTACAGATGCCTCATCACCCATATGAAAACGGGGCCGCCGTAACTCGCCTGGCCGTACGGGCAAAATCGTACTGCTATATTCATCCAAAGGTGGCGCTAGCTAGCTAGCAATTCTGCGCCCCTATATTACTCTCGGACGTGCTTATAAAAGCAAGTTGTTGGATGCTTTGTTAGCAAACTAACTCTCACCTAGTCCTGTCATATTTGTCAAAAGATGGCGCTCTCTAGCTATCCCGTTCCGAACAAAAAAGATACAAAATCTATTACATTGAACAAAAACAATTATATTTACACCATAATCATTATAAATATGAATTAGGGATGCATTAATAAAATTGATAGGAAAAGGAAAAAAAAAACACTTCGAACATATTAATTGTCTGAGCTTGCCAAAACAAAAATAGAATCTACGCGGTCTTGAACAGTCGACTCAAAACCATTGCTTAATGTGCTGCGCTACGACGACGTCGAACGAATCGGGCGAAAATATGAATCTAGTGCAACATGCAAGTTTTGGCCCTTATCGCTATTGGCTTGTTATGCAATATTCAACCCATTTCCTTGGGGACCAAAGCCTATTTTAAAATGTTAAGTGCCTTTTGTCTGATTAGAAGGATTTCATTATGAGCATTATAATATCTTTGTTATGAGTGAGAGAACTGATGTGCAAGCGAGACTGATAATATTCTGAATAATCCTGCAGTTTATGATTTAAGTACCTACAAGCGAGAGTTGTTTTTAGAGAAAGAAACACAGTCGCAAGTCAGACTCTTTACTTAATGGTGTTGAGACCGCCTCTATTTCTTCCGTAATAAAAGCTATTTTCATGGTTCCAATGTATAACTTGACGTGCTACCAACTGTAATGTAATCGACATTTTTAAGACTGTTTTTTCGGTTCATTGGTTAAGGAATGCAATTATTTAAGTACATTTACGGACACTACCAGACAATATATTTTTACCCGACTGCGGAAGGAGGGTTATGTTTTTCGAGAGTATGTATGTATGTATGTATGTATAATTGGTTAGACAGTTTTTGACATATGAGGTGTCGTTGAATTTGTCAAAATTGTGAGAGTGGCATAGGCTATATAAATTTAAAAAATGGCGCCCGCAAATGGTAATAAAGGGGGAGGGATTGATTTTTTCCTTACCATAGCAATATGGGTATCAAATGAAAGCCAGTAAAAAGTCCATTTCAAAAATATAAATTTTATGCAGTCGGGTGTTTTGTTTTGTCGAAAATTATGTTTACTTGTTTTATATTGTTATTTCAATCCTGTGGGCGTTGAGTGTCCGTGAACGAATTACAAAAATGTAAGAAGGTACTGTAGGCTGTAGGCATGGAAATGATTGCTACTTTTAATTCATTTTCATTTAATGAAATGATGATTTTTTTTCATATGAAATCACATGTGAAATTTCATTGACAATGATTTTTTTTCGCAGTGTCATAATGTAACACTCTTTGCTATTTGCTACTTATAATGAAATATGAATTATTGTGAACGGTTGCTAATTTGCTATTAATATGAAATGTCATATTTAGGTTGTCATGAAAAATCATGGCAAACGAATCTAAACTTTATGTTTATAAGTTTAAAGTTTTTAAAATGACCACCCAGTATCGATCGTCACCTATGATCGCATAACTAGTGTGTTTGTCTTTTTCTAACACGCACCTAGGGCAAATCATTCCTACTCGCTTGCTCGCGACTCGCTCTGCTACATGCAGTCATCAATGAATGAAATGAAATGAGCATGATCTATGATTTCGCAGAGTGCGATTTGTAGCAGTCTATATGAAAAAAAAATAGCAGGTGTGAACAATGAAATTCATTTCATATGATTTTTCATCTGCTATACATGAAATCGTCCATGCCTAGTAGGCTGTAGGTGTTCAAATAATAGAAATAGAAAACATTTATTTGGCACAACAACACATAAGACAGAGTAAAGAAAAAAACAACTGACAAAAATAATAACTGTTTCTTTTCATGCAACAAATGCGGGCCATATTACTTACCTACACACTTAGGTCGATGCAGAAGACAGCACGTCAAGCAAAATACTGCAGCGTCTTATGCAGTTGTAATCGATTATAGATCGGAACGGAAATTATTAATCTAATAATAATAATGTCCTCCTGGACAATTTTTTTGACTACGGCGGCCTATCTCAAAAGAGATTAGCCGACTGCGCGGGAGATATTATAGTCCACAAGTGTGTGCGCAATACACAGGTGCACTTTCTGTTCCTTCACTCTCATAATTCGGTGAGACGGAAGTCCGACATGACCGTAGAGAGATCAGGCGAAGGACCAACGGCTTAACGTGCTTTCCGAGGTACGGGGGTGTTAACACCACCAACTTCCTGACTCCGGAGCTGTGTCTGAGTAATTTCAAGACAGAAAAACCCAAACACTCTTGACCCGGGATTCGAACCTGGGACCTCGTGGATAGTATCCAGCGTGCTGACAACTAGACCAACGAGGCAAATCTGATGTGCTGGCCACTACACATTAAATTGAAAATTTTAGTGTGCTTCAGAAGGCGCGCGGGCACAGGGTCTAAGTACCTATGTACTTATTTCAATGAACTAAAATATTAATTGATGAATTAGGTAAGAGGTAAAAAAATATAGAACGCACGTAGGCATCAGAGGGTTTTAAAAAGTTATTCAAAAGTACATCAATCACACTTTAAAATGACGGAGATTTATGTCTCTTAATAAAATAACTATGGGCTGCGCGATGCGCTTCGCCGATTATCGACCACCTAAGCGAAAATGACAATCCATTTATGCAATAGGTGCGTTCTAGGTTCTAGGGTGAAATTACACAACTAGCAAAACACCTGCGCCATCTATACACCTGCTTTTCTCGCCAAATATCATGTCTGCAATGTGGTACCATTTTATTCCGTCTGAGGTGCTAGACATGATTAATTAAATTGAAATTCCAGGAAATCTTACATAATATTGTTTTTTGTATTTTAGGGGCTGAACAAAATTTTGTTTTGATATTTCAAGGGCCTATTTGCTTGTTATTTTAAGTTTATAAGCAACATCAATAACTAGATGATACACGTGTCGCCATCTAGTGAAAATTTTTGAAATCAAAAATATTTTCTTCGTGATGAGACCCCGTGGTAAGGGTCAGATCTACCTTAGTGAGATCATAAAACCAGTGTTTTATCTGTAGTTTAACAGATTTTGACAACATCAACATCTGTTGCTATTTACTAACTTTGATTAACATAAAATAAATTTTAAGTATGTATAATAAAAATCATAAACTATTGTTCTATTTTAAATGCATGTTACTGCTCTTCGTATATTAAAGCAATAACAAATAATGTTTAGCCGAATTTCGACTACGGCGGCCTATCTCAACCGTGATTATCCAACTGCGCGGGACATATAATAGTGCACAAGTGTGTGCGCAATACACAGGTGCACTCTCTATTCCTTCACTCTCATAATTCGGTGAGACGGCAGTCCGACATGGCCGTAGAGAGATTTGGCGCAGGACCAACAGCTTAACGTGCTTTCCGAGGCACGGGGGTGTTAACACCACGAACTTTCTGACTCCGGAGCTGTGTCTGAGTTTTTTTAAGACAGAAAAACCCAACACTCTCGGCCCGACCCGGGATTCGAACCCGGGACCTCGTGGATAGTACCCAGCGTGCTGACCACTAGACCAACGAGGCAGTCAATAACAAATACAAGATTGTTAGACCGGTGCCCGCGTAAAGAATGATTTGCAATGACGACGCCTGCAATGTTAAGGTGCCCATACACGGTACGATCCGTCGCTACGATCATCTGAAACGATATCGTGACGATGTATCGCAACAAAACTGCCGCTCACACATGAAACGATTGGTCGTCACGATCGATCATTTGCTGGTTTGAAAAAACAGAGTGACGACGTGTTCAAATAATTCAAGACGTGACTACAATGGAAAACGAACTTCTTTTTCTTAGTTTTGTGGCAGTAACTTTGATTCGGTTACGGAAAAAAAGAAACAAACCTAGAAAAATGTGGGTTAAGAAATGGCTATTAAAACGACATCAGTACTCGCATGTAAATATTTTAAAAGAATTACGGTTCCATCCAAAAGACTGGCACAACTACATGAGAATGACTGAACCTACGTACCTAAAATTATTGAAATTAGTATCACCTAAAATACAGAAGCACGATACAAACATGAGGCAAGCTGTCAGTATTCACGAACGCCTTAGTGCAACTTTGCGTTTCCTAGCCACTGGACGATCCTATGAAGATCTAAAGTTCTCATCTATCATTTCACCACAGTTACTGGGGAGAATCATCCCAGAAACCTGCGCCGCCATTTACGAAGCATGTCACGACTATTGTAAGGTATGTACTGCAATAAAACATAAATCATTCTTAATAGTTATAATCATTTATTTTCCATTCATATAGGCAGTTAAACATGGTAGGTACATAGTTAAACATTAGGATTGAAAGTTTTCAAAAAAATAAATTAAATTTTGTTCTTTTGCACCTGACAACTGTTCTCCCGTAGGTCTCTGTCTGGCTTGGAGTAAAGGTGGAGTTTGAGGTTTGGAGGACTGATTTTCAGGAATGTGTAACAGTGTAGTCTGTTCTTCTGGTGGTGTCTGAATTTCTTGTTGATTTGAAGGAATGTTCTGTGACAAATGAGACTGTGAGAATGGAGACTCCTGAGGTTGAGAGTATGGAGACATCTGAGATTGAGAGTAGGGAGATGTCTGTGGTTGATAGTGTGAAGAAGTGTGAGATTGAGAGTATGGGAAGGTGTTAGGTTGAGAGTAGGGAGATGTCTGTGGTTGATAGTGTGAAGAAGTGTGAGATTGAGAGTATGGGGAAGTGTTAGGTTGAGAGTATGGAGATGTGCGAGGTTGAGAGAATGGAGATGTGCGAGGTTGAGAGAATGGAGAAGTATTTGGTTGCCAATCTTGGGAAGAGTTATTTAAAATATTATTTACTCTACTTACACATTGTCTATTCAGGTTCCCAAGTTCGGCTTCTAACAAGGTTTCATTAATATTTTTTTCCGCCCAGATCCGTTGATCTTTAGGTAATGATTTTAATTTAGAAGCTACAGTTTTTCCAAATATGTCACATGTATCGTCAGGTTTAAGAGACAAATTTTTTTTATTTATATTGTCAAGAGTTAAATCTATTGTTGAATTTGACACCTGCGAAGATTTCTTGCGCTTTAATTGACTTGGTGTAGGTGGAGGTGGTAAAATATCGTCATTTTCAGCTTGAGTTCCACTTGGTGACGGATTTTCGTTGGCATCTTCATGTTGTTCCTCTGTAATCGTCTGTAATAAAAGAAATTTGATTTGTTTCAGTTACCTTCGAATGAAAGTGAATGGAAAGCAATTGGAGCTGATTTCGAAAAACGATGGAATTTTCCCAATTGTCTTGGCGCTGTTGATGGCAAGCATATTAAAATAAAGCCGCCGCCTGAATCTGGTTCATATTTCTTTAATTATAAACACTTCCACAGTCAGGTTCTGATGGCAATTGCTAATGCTAATTATGAGTTAATTTATTTTCACTTTGGTACAAACGGCCGAGTGTCTGACGGTGGGGTTATAAAAAATACAGATTTTCATCAAAAACTTATAAACGGTACATTGGGGTTGCCACAACCAGATTCAGTGAATGGAATAACGCTTCCTTATGTGTTTGTTGGAGATGAAGCTTTTGCTCTAAGGAATAATTTTTTGAAACCATTTAATAAGTCACAGCTCAATGAAAAAAGAAGAATTTTTAATTACCGTTTATCCCGAGCAAAACGCATAATTGAAAATGTATTCGGAATTTTAGTTGCTCGGTTTGGAATACTGAAAAATGGAATAAATTTGGACTTAGATAATATTACTCCAGTGGTGATGGCTTGTTGTGCACTACATAACTTTTTACGCCGTGAAAATCCAGACACCTACTCCCCGCAAGATAGCTTTGATAGAGAAAACTATGAAGTTGGAGAGATTGAAGAAGGTCTACATAGTAACTTGATTGGTCTTGAGAGAAGAAGGGAATCCGGTTTTCACTCAGCAACAGAAAATAGAAATTTGTTTGTAGATTATTTTAATGGAATCGGTGCAGTTCCTTGGCAGAACAATTATGTGTAGCACTTAAGTACATAAGTTAATTTAAGTTGGAATTTAAATAAAGATTTGTACTCACCGACTTTGTGGAACTTTCTCCTTCACGTGGCATTTCTTGGTCTTTTAAGAACATTAAATTTTCAAAATATGACAGTTTAGGCGAATAAACTTCGTCAGCACTGCTTCCGGATAACAGCGAATCATTCTGTTTCTTCAATTCTTTACGAAAGACTGTCCTTAGGTTATTAATTTTCTTTTTAACTTTATTCAAATCAGCAGTTCTGTCAATTATTTTCATTTTCTCCAAAAGTACATTATAACGCACCGTTCTCTTCACGTTGTTGTGATAATCTTTATGTCTTATTTTCCATAAAGGCTCTTGTTCTCTGAATAATTCAATAAATTCAATCAAATCGTCGTTTCGTTCGTCGAGTGTAGGCTAGGTACGTAGACAATAGACATGCAGCGCGTGCGGCGGCCGGCGTTGACTGAGACAAAAATCGAATCGTTGATCGCAAGGCGCCATACACTGTCGATTTATCGTTACGATTGGTCTGATCGCAAGGGATTCTGTGACGACCTCCGATATCGTTTGCGATCAAGTAAATCGTTAACGATGTGAACATACACTGGCGATCCGTCGTTTCGATCGGTCTGCAACGACGGATCGTACAGATCAATCGTACCGTGTATGGGCACCTTTACACGCACTGGTATTCATACGCCGCACCTCAATTGGCTACCAATTGGTCCATGGTCGGAAAATGATAGGGCTATGGTGCATAAGGGTCGGATCTACCTTAGTGAGATCAAAAATCCAGTGTATTATCTGTAGTTTAACAGATTTTGACAACATCAATATCTGTTGCTATTTACTAACTTTAAAAAATATAAAACGAATTTTAATTAATATAAAAATCATGAACGCTAACGTTCCATTTTAAATGTACGTTATTGCTCTCCGTATAAAAAAAGCAATAAAAAATAGATTAACTCAAACTTTAAAGTCTCGGCGTCTGTCAGTTTCTATACGTTATGGCAAGTGACCATTAATTAGTTACCTATTTAAAGCCTTGTAAATTAGTTTGAAAAGCTAGCATTGAAGAAAAGAATGCCTATTTTAAGCCAGGTTATTTGTGAACAATTAAAAATGAGAAGAAATGACAACTCGAGCGAGAGTTCTAATTTGACTTGATTTGATTTGTTTTTTTTTACTTAGGGCCTTCAAATCAAAGATATTTGAGTTTTGTCTGTAAATGTGTCGAAAATGATCATGTAACATAATGTGATAAATATAAGCAAGTATTGTATCAACAGGTGATAAACCTGATAAATAATTCAAATAAAAAGTACTAAATACTGAAAACAAAAGTGATTATCATCTGCTAAAACCTCAGGGATACTCTCTGAAGCTAAGTACCTATCTAGTTTATTATCGTCTTGAATTTGAGACGTTCTATTCAAGAATTCACCGCGCCCACTGCTAACATTGTTCGGCAATAACGACCTATGAAACCTGTTATAATATTTAAAACCCATTTGGATTAAACTTTGTACACTGTGTTATTGCTCTCTTGTTCGCAGCTTAGTATTATTAGGTTTGCTTTTTTAAGTTTTAAAAGCTTGTAAATAACATTCGCTTGCATTACTTAAAAGGTGAAAACACTTACGTAGGTAGACTGATTCCATTTTAATTTAAAATATTTTTTAGAGTTTACTATAAGGTAAATACTTATTTAACACAGTCATGATTATGCCTAATCTCAAATTACGTAACATTTTTACCCACCTATAGTTATTGCGATAAAACAAGTTTCTGCTCGCAGTATAAACAATTAGTAGGACCGGTATATCAATAACATATTTTTACATAGTTATGCTATTGATAGCTAATAAACAAAACTCGTCATCACAACATCGATAAGCGGTAAAACCGAAAATAAAGTCATGGAGGTTCCAAATTTACGGGGTGGCGCAAAAACAAATCTTGATATCTTAAAAGGTCGTAGGTAAAATAACGTACAGCAGCCGCTCGTCAGGCTACCCGTGTTAAATACGAAAACAGCTTTTATTACGTAGGGAATAAAGGCGGTCTCAACATCAAAGTGGGGAAGTCTGACGTGCGGCCGTGTGGACTCTGGAGACTTTCGCTGGATGCGAAGTCTTCTTTATCCTATAAAAATACCTATCTACGTATAAAATTGTGTTTATAATGAATAAATCATACTAATCTTTTAATTCCTTGTTCTTTATTTGTTCACTTCACTTTTACAGATTTATTTTTGTGTAACTATGAACATAAGGTTATTATAAGGGTAACTTCTCGATAAGAAAATGGAAACTCGTCTTCATTGTTGTGGATATGGTAACTGGATAAGGTCTTAATTGAGTAGTTTGAGATTTCCTTGTCCATTTCACACACTGACCAACTCGAACCACTAGTCTGCAGGTTTCCTTACGATGTTTTCCTTCGAAGTTCGACAGCGATGTCTTTGAAAAGACTGTAGGTACATATCTACTTAAGTTTTGCACAAAGTCAGTGGTACAGGCCGATGTTTTTTTTAACACACCAATTACCTAGCCCCAAACTAAGGGTGAACTTGTGCTATGACGATAATATACGTTTATTAGCATCCACACGTACAAATGTGCGTGCCTATTACACAAAGATATGCCCCTTGCGGATTAGGAACCTGCAACCGCTGGTTTTATAGTCCAGAGCGCGAAGTGTCGTGACACTAAGACGGTCGTCAACTTTACTCAACTTACGAGACATTGTACTTAAGTTTTTCTCCTCGGCTACTATCACTGCTAGATGAAAACTTTTAGGTACCTAAGTATTATGAAGTTAAAATTATACATAACTTAATACTACACTTAGTCTTATTGATTGACTTAAAGTATTTGTTTGTTCATATGGTAACTTTTAATAATCAAGAATATAATGCATCACGCATTATATTCGGAAACTATATGACATGTTTGCGAATTTCATATATTTTTTGTGGCTACAAGCTCGTTTTTTGCTTTGGTTAGAGTTCTGCATGGAAACAATACTTATTTTCTAATATAATTTATTCCATTTTTATTTTCCTGTTTGTTCCCTATTTGTCCCGTTTGAATGGGAATTTGCCCCGATAAAGATATTGGAAAGTCCATGTTCTACATTCGTACTTTATAACTTAGGCGGCTTCTCTCGGTTTTAAAAATGTTTAAGTTCCATTTACAGCAAAGAGGTTCACAATATTGTCTTTCACATGACATAAAAAAAGCGTCGTCTTTCGAGATATCGACACTACCTCTCAAATGTAGCAGACATATCACGTGTCTTTTTCTGTGCGTAATCGGATCTAGAGATGGCTTATAGCGATAAGACCGCCTACATTGTAGATCTTTCTGTGTAAGTCGCTGTACTTACTATCTATCAATCTAGCTGAATCTTGGATGGAAGCTTGCTACGAAAATAAGTTATCTCACTCATTAAAATACAATGTAACGGATTACTTCGTGATTTGATTATATTCTAATAATGAGTCAACTGCCTACTCGTGCAAGCGTAAGAAACACAAATCTAATTGGTTCCTTATTCAGGCACCTACTCTCTCTTCATAGTGTTTATGACTGAGGAGCGCTATCATTAGGTATGTGGAATGAAACACACAAAACGACTTTCTTTGCAATCCTATCCAATACACCTAATTTACATTACATCTATGTCGAAATCACAGGCCATGGTTCATTTACTTGGGGCTTAGTTAAAGTAAATATCAGCATAGGAACCATGCAGCCAATGTATTCAAGTCTTATTGAACAGTTTGTAACTCCATTAAAACGATAATCAGAATAATTTGTTGTGTCACTGTAATACTGTAAGTCAGCAAGAATCAATTTATTCTGATGCGCGCGGGCATTGGCGCTGATTTATTATGTACTCAGGTAATGAGAGAGAATACGTATTGTAATTACATATAAAGAAGATCTAGCGCCATATCCTTTAGCTAATAGGTCTATGCTTGAATTCTCAAGCAAATTCTTATTACTAAATGAAAGTGCTCTGAATTGCTCGAAATTCGTAGGAATACAAAAGCATTTTTGCGTAACTTTTACACACACGAGTTCCAGTATCGTTTAAAGTTCTGATGATAATTATTATCATCTAGGTTCCTGTTCTGCTCTAGGCGTATTTAAATAAGTATCTATTATTTTTTTGTGTTACCTTACTACGAAATAATCGCAATAGTGAATAAACTTCATAGTTTTGCTTAATATCAGTGACGAAGATTACACAAGTGGCTTGATTACTTGATTAGTACAGTATTATCCACCGTTGAATTACGCTGTTTAATTGCTTTTGATTTTACGATAGAGACGGTGTTTTCCACTATGAGACGTCAAAGTGTGTCGCCAGCAATTTATTTAATCCTACAGATCTTTAGTGCTTGTCATGCTTCTGTACCGTTACCATGAGTTCACGGTGGTTTTACTCGCTAGCGACGACGTAAAAAAAGTGTGTAGAAAATTATAGTTCTCCAAGTAACCGCTAGAGGCGCTGTGCAATTTTCCATACACTTTTTTTACGTCGTCGCTAGCGAGTAAGCCCGCCGTAAACTCATGGTAGCTGTACTGTGTTTAGGCAATACCTACCTTAATGCTCACTAAACCCGGCGACAAATATGTAACAAGTTTCACTCATCGAAATTTTGATTCGACTGATATCTCCGAAAACGATGAGGATAGGTTTTTCTGCAATGAAATTCCGTGAAGAAATTCTATTAACGTGAACGTCAATGATACCTTAAAAATTCTCGCTCTATTATTTTTCATTGTGGGCCCCAAAGTTCAAGTAAATATTTTAAATAAATTGTAATTTGTAATTGACTTGTAAATTTATAGAGCAAGGTTTGGTTAAAAGGCTGGAAAATAAATCCAGGCTTATCTAAAGCCAATTTATTGTAGGTAGATTGTATTATTGCGTTGTCATAAGTGAGTTATAACACTAATCACCAATCTCGTTTAGTTATCGATATTTTTCCTACAATTACATTCGTCAAGCGTAAATATTTAGCTAATTGTGTCACCACATTGTGGATTGAAATCAAACAAATGTATTTGGCGATTATTATAATGTTTATTTAATTATTCCGACTGTTGACGAAATCGCATCCATTTTCATAATCTGCGCCTGCGCCGCGTCTGTGACGTCAATTGACCGGTCGTACCACTCCACCTAAGGACAAAAGAGGCACATAATTAGTAAAATATCTTTAAATAGTTACCAATAATATACTGCACAAGGTTATAACCAGAGACCGGATTCGCCGGAAGGTCAATGAATCGATTTCCGGAAAGGCTGTTATGTCACTAGCTTTCTTGCCACCTGCAATACCACTCATCGGTGGACTATTGGATAACTGTGTATAGTTAAGTTTAGACTTTCTCAACAATCTCTAGAAGAAAGCCTAAACATATTAAACCGAAAAGAGACAAATTCAAGTTGAAAATGAAGTGCATAACTTCTAATATGGGTCGAATGTTAAAATGCAACAATAATGTAAGCAAATTATTAAATTTGAGAATAATAAATCAGCGATTTCAGTACATATTATGCTGACATGGTTAAAGTTATGAAATAAATCAACAGCTGATTACATTTAAACTTCAATGCTATTTACTAGGCACTTCATCACACGCACAAGTAGATGCAAATTGAGCATAAACAAAACATAATGCAACGTCTTTGCAGAAACAAACACGTTTTATCACAATATTGTAAGCGATCCGTGCGTAGTCGCGTGAAATTAGAGCAGTGAACGTTGATATAACGTTTTTGAATGTTTTCGGTGAATGAAACGAGAGAAGCAAGTTTATCATCACGTGTAGGTAGGTACCACTAGAATGCGTTCATGCTCACACACCCACTAGGTGGACATGATCTACGTTGCAAATAGTCTTTCGCATAACTTAAATTTTGTTTGTGAGTAATTTGCATACATTAGTTACCTACAAACATAAACAAAATGCCTCGCATCTACATCGCGTAATTACTTTGTTATTGGACTCTATTGAGGAGAACAAACTAGTAGTTCTTAGTATTTTAAATATTTGGTATTATATTTACGTACACTGCCTTTTTTATTAAATATTTTGCGACCACATTAAATATAATACCTAAAAGTCTAGATTATGCAAATTTTAACAAATTCCCCGATTCCATGGTCCTGGTTTCCCTACACGTGCATGATAGCATTATGTTGGTGTACAAATTCTGAAATCAAATTGATTGATTCGTTGGCTTAATACGAGTATGTATGGTACAGGTTATTGTCATGCATACTAATTAACCAATGTTTGTCAATTTTCCATTCAATTAACAAATATTGCACATCCGATGTTGATAATCTAATCATACACACATCGCAATACATTTTGTTCCTGATAATATTTCACACTTTTAAAACTCAGCGTTGCAAAATGTGAATTTCTTAAACCAAATGTGATATTGTCGGCGGCAAGGCCACCCATACGGTTAAGAAATCTAAAGAAATGACAGACACGAAGATATCTTTGCCTTGAATATTTATAAGAAGTAATTTAAAATGTTAACAGTAGTCTTTCCGCCATTAAATTTAATTAAGGCGGTTCAAATACAATAAACATTTGCAACTACTAGCTAATGTATGTACTTAGTTAGGATTTATATTAATTAGCAAAATAATGGTGAGTCTTTGTCTCATTCTGCTAATGAAGATTAGGGATTCGGTGAAATAAGTGAATAACGTATTACGCCAGTAGGGACATGGACGAATTATAATAATTCGTCCATGGTAAGGATTACAATGATTTCCCTATGTATCATATTTTCTAGATTAAAAAAATTCGACCAGCCTAAATTGTAATTATTCCCAAGGAAACTTAGCTTAGTAGAGCTTTTATTAAAATCTAATAAAATTATAAGTAATGGGCTAACTCTTGATTTTCATCTTAGACTGAGAGCAAAGATAAGGTCTACAAGGGCGAGCTTGCCCATAAGAAGCCTTTTCACGTGCATCCTAATCTTTCAAATATCATGTTTCCAGACACAATAGGTACCTAATCAATTGATATCGGGACGCCCCGGCATCCTTATGATACTCGAGGCGTAGAGTTTCGTACATTGTTACAACTGAGAGAGAAGATAAAATATTATATAAAAAACAAATACCAACCTGTTTAAAAGCGGTGCTTGCTGAGAGATCACTGGTAACCACACACAACACTAGCTCTTCACCTCTGCCCGTTACACTTCGGCTTGAACTGCAACGACGTGAAAGATGATGATGATGAAACTGATGATGCACTGCTCGACGAGTTCGTCTTGGCCATGCTGATTTTTTTCTTGAAGCTGAGTCGGGTCTCGCCGATGAAACGATCAAGGGCCTGCCTCAGCGAGGAATGCTTTCTCTCGAACGGGTTTGTGTACATTTTGAAGTTCAACGCGCGTCTGTTCACAGTGAATATTCAATAGACTCTGACGCGGGCGCCGCCTCCCACTCCGCTTTATACGAGCGAGCGGCGCGCGCGCAGGTCAATAAATTGTTGACCGACAGACGTATGCAAGAGTGATTAAACCGTTGCCGCGATAGTATTGTTTGGGATATGGAATCTTTAAACCTGGCCGAACGTGTTATTTAAGTATTACAAAGATTGATGAGCAGCATCATGGTGTTATTATTGTATTTCAATACATTTATTATCGTTGCAAACAAGAACCTAGTCTTCAATTGACGTTGATAGAAACTTGTGTCGTCCGGTTCTGCACGGAGTACATGTAACGCTGATTGACTTCCATGTCCTTGTAATTTTTTATTACTTGACTTTAATCAATATCACGTGCAGCAAAAAGAGAGCTCTACACGAGCATGTAGATATGCAAAATTTTATTAGTTTCTCCACCCCTTTCCAGACAAACGTTTGGTGGCTTAAAAATATGAGAGTAGCATATACATTTATGTAATTTATTTTTATTACAATGAATTAAAAATCAACACTATCACGATTATCAAAGCGTTACTAGTAATTATTGAATAATAGTCGACCAACTAGCTGCTGAAGAAGAGGTTATTATAGGTCCATAGAAAATAAACAAATGAGAGACGGGCAAATTCGGAACCCTACATTTGGGCGTGACCCGAATCACACTTGGCCATTTTTCAATCAATCTATTTAAATAAAATCAGCAGTTTAGTTACCTATCTTTTAATAACGATTATAATTTACGTAAATATTTTGCTAGTAACAAGTCAGTGTGTGCGACTTGGCATCCTCAAAACTATGCAATGCAATAGTAGGCTTCTGTATTCCACTATCGTGCGTCATCCACCACTTTAGAGACGGGCAAATAAGGAACTCTACATTAGGGCGTAACTGCCGAGTTAAAAATACGCACTTGGCCATTTGTGGTATCAAACTAAATCTATTAAAAAATAAAATTAAAGTCCAGTGACCAATCCACTATCACGATTATGATTAACGTAAATATTTAGCTAGTAACAAGTCAGTCTGCGCGGCTTAGCCTCCATACTATGCAATGCAAGGGCTCAGATCTTCGACTGTCTTGAGTCCTCCACCTCGCTTGACAAAGACGAGGCGTGAAAAGCGGTTGCCTCCTTCTGTGAAGGTGTTATCTAGCTGTTGATATTGCCTGCCATCCGTGAGTGGGTGGTGATTTTGTTTCACCTACCACCAGAAAGAACCATGGCCTAGGAATTAGGATGGCATTATGTTTGTGTTTTATTCTCTCATTGCACTCTTTGCGATTTTCTGCTTCGCTATGGTAATAGTAGGTTATAAGCAAAAAGACAAGTCATTATTAATTTACACCATTAATGTATGTGATATTTTCTTAAAAACCGGGCAAATGCGGCCCGTACTCCCGCACTGATGACACTAACAAAGGTTTTGTTAAGTTCCTTACAGGTTTAATGAATTTCCTGTAAAAAAAATTGAAAATACGGCTAAAATGGCCGTATCGTTTGGACTGCGTTGACATAACAGATTGATCTTCTTAGTAGAAAGATTGATTATTTCACAGCTTCATTCAAGAGACCATAAACATTAAGTATTTAATGTTAATTTCAACTTGATACTTCCACGCGTTCCTGATAAAAAGGGTCTTGACAGAAACGTAGAGGGACAAAAGGACAACAAAGTGATCTTATAAGGGTTTGTTTTAAGATACGGAATCCTAATAACATGGTTTTGTTTTATAAGAAGTAAACAAATGCTTACAAGGAAAAATGTGTTACTCTCGTGTACGATATCATTTAAAGTACCACTTCATAATTTGTACTCTTTCTTCAAGTACTTTTTCAACAGTGTATCTATGGCATTTCCATACAAAACACATTTATTGTCGTCAAATTCCTCAGAATGCCGTAAAAATGAGGAAAATTTTGGCGAAAAAGTCGAGGTTAGGTAAAAGAATTGAAATTCATTTACCAATACAAAACCCGTCGAGATAGAGTAACGTGTCTGTCGCAGAATAATACTTGAATTTACATGTTTAATGCATAGTTTATAATGTGCGTAAGGAAGTGAAAAAACAATTTTAAAGTTGTACTGTATTTGAATGAAAAAAATCGTAATCAAACAATTTAAATATGCTAATAAAATAGTACCCTACATACCAACTAGGTATTAAGAATTATCTCTCCGTGCCACACACACGTGTATAATATAAACAGTTTAAGATAATTTAAGGAGAGTCGTTTCAATGACATTAATGATGTACATTGTACAAGTTATTGAAACTTGCTGGCATGTTGACCCCGTCTTTGTTTTTTTATGAAATCGCGGCGCACAATGAAAGTATAAATAAAGGACACATAATAATGTCCTCCTAGCCGAATTTCGACTACGGTGGCCTATCTCAACAGAGATCAGCCAACTGCCCGGGACATATTATAGTGCACAAGTGTGTGCGCAATACAGAACAGAGAGTGCACTTGGCACTCTCTGTTCCTTCACTATCATAATTCGGTGAGACGGCAGTCCAACATGACCGTAGAGAGACCAGGCGCAGGACCAACGTCTTAACGTGCTTTCCGAGGCACGGGGGTGTTAACACAACCAACTTCCTGACTCCGGAGCTGTGTCTGAGTAATTTCAAGACAGAAAAACCCAAACACTCTCGGCCCGACCCGGGATTCGAACCCGGGACCTCGTGGATAGTACCCAGCGTGCTGACCACTAGACCAACGAGGTAGTCAAAGGACACATAGAGGGACATAAAATGTCAAATAACATGGAACCGTAAAGTGTAACTATGTCGTGATATTTGAAGGTAAAGATAAAGATATATGAGTACTCGAAAAAAACACTATCATCCACTACCCTTGATAAATAAAGCATTAATTATTACTATAAGCACATATTTTTCTTTGCTCTCCCATAATTCATCTGTCAGACATTTGGGCAAAATGTCACTGAATTTGAGTGACATTTTAGAAGTCCAAAAAAATTACAATAATTTATGACTGACTACACATACATAAGTATGCATACTGACTACACATACATAAGTATGCATCCGATTATCCGACTTCTAAAATAACTGTCTGTCTGTCCTCTTCTGTGGCAATGGGTCCAAAGGTCCAAGCACGAGTGCGTGTTGAACCCAACCCAAAAAAATTACAGTGCCCTTTTTTTAATTTTTAAAAGTAAAAAAGGTCATAATATAGAGTCTTATGTGTAAATCATAATAGATAATTGTACTGAACCCTCGGTTTTTTTGTATTTTTTTCTTAAATTTTAATTTTATGCATATAAATACATATTACAAATATATTATACAATTTTATTTATATTTTTTTAATTGTTTGTATCTGTAAATAATTTTCGAGATGTAATTCCAGTCTTTTTTCTAAATTAAATAGATTTTATTGTATTCAATAAGCCTTTAAAGGTTAACAAATTAAAAAGTTGTGGTTTTTAAAGTCATCAATATTCGTTCTCTGTTTTTCAATTCGAGACATATTTTCATACAGTGTTGATTAAGTGACTATCGAAAGCTGTATTTCGAATTATTTGACTGGTAATTAAGCTTTGCTTTGGATGTCTGAATTAAATGAAAACACGTTAAACAGAAAAAAAAACACGTATCTTCCGTGATTTGTTCACTGTACAGCCTTCAGTCTGGCAGGAAAAAGTCAAATTAAAGTCGGAAAATATCTATTCATGAGTAGATAGGTAGACTAGCAGTTCCCCGCGACTCCGCGACCACGTTCGCCCACGCCAAGAGTCGGGTTGTCGATACAAACTTTTATCCCCCATTGATTTAATATCGCGACAAAAAGTAGCATACGAGGGTCAAACTGAAAGTTCTTAGAAAATCAAAAACTGATTACATTAGCCAGTTATTAGTTTTATTATATCTTTTCAAAATATTGTCCATTGACGTCAATACACCGCTGCATGCGATGGAACCACTGGGAAACGCACTTTGCCCACTCGTCCTTAGGGGTCTCTTCAATGGCATCGCGATACGCAGCCACCGCTTCTTCAGCATTCATAAACCGCTTTCCTTTAAGTTTTTCTTAAATTTTTGGAAATAAATAAAAATCACAAGGCGCGAGGTCGGGGCTATACGGCGGGTGACCCAGTAATTCAACGTTTGATGTCGCCAAATAGTCGATCGTTCGCTTGGCGGTGTGCGACGAGGCGTTGTCGTGGTGAAGGAGGATCCTACTGCGAGGTCGTTTCTCTCGAACTTTTTCCAAGACAAGTGGCAAACAATTGGTAGTGTACCATTCTGCAGAAACTGTTTTTTGATCCTCTAACACAATTGTTGCGAAATGACCTATCCTTCCAAAGAACGAGGCCACCATTTTTTTTCCCGCACTTCGATCTCTCTTCACTTTAGTTGGCAACTCCTCGAAAGGAAACACCCACTGAGCAGATTGTCTTTTGGTTTCAGGATCATAACAGTAAATCCAGCTTTCGTCACCTGTTAGTATGTCGAACACAGCATTTGAGTCACCTCCGTTAAATCTTTCAATCATTTTACGGCACCAATCCACACGATGGAGTTTTTGAGCCTTAGTCAAATTATGAGGTATCCACCGGGCGCAAAGCTTCCTGACCGCTAAATGTTCGTGGAGGATTTTGTGCACTTGACTCATACCGATGCCTAAGCTTGTCCGAATCTGCTGATAGGTCACTCTTTTGTCAGTCTCTATCATACGCCGCACAACACAGATGTTATTTTCAGTCGTCGCCGTAGAAGGCCGTCCCTCACGTACATCATCAGTGAGATTAGTGCGACCACGTTTAAACTCATTAAACCAGTTGTAAACAGTCGCACGAGATGGGGCTTCATCGTGAAAGGCCAATCGTAGTCTATCATAACTTTCTTGTTGACTTAAATGACATCGAAAGTCATAAAAAATCATTGCACGAAAATTTTCTCGTGTTAAATTCATTTTGACGTGACACAGACAATTTTCAATTTGCCGCCAAGTCGTAAAACAAATGACAAATGAATGAAATATATACTCAGTAATATTGGCAAAGAGTTCTATTTTCAAATTTTAGAATATTTTTTTTATTATATTGTTTATAAGTGGCCAGTTCTAAGAACTTTCAGTTTGACCCTCGTATGTCCTTTCCAGGGTCCTAAGCTACACCTGTACCAAATTTCATTTGAATCGGTGTAGTTTCGAAGCTTATTCAATACAAACAAACAAACAATCAAATTTTTCCTCTTTATAAAATTAGTGCAGATAGATTCATTATTTCACAAAGAAAGAAAACAAAGGTACAATAAAAGTAAATTAACTAAAAGTACTACTTATGATGGGTTTTCTAATTACTCCTAGGCTTTAATCGTTCTATTAGATGCTAATGTGTTATTAATGACAGTTTTCATGGAGACTCATTAGTAGCAAATTAATCTATTTTTTAGGGCTTCGTACCAACGGGTAAAAACGGGACCCTTATACTAAGACTCCGCTGTCCGTCTGTCTGTCTGTTTTTCTTCAGGCTCAAATCGCCACAGATGATGTATTTCAGTTGCCGTTATTTAACAACAAGACCTAAAAACAGAATAATATAAATATTTAAGTGGGGCTCCCATAAACAACCAACGTGATTTTTTTTTCCATTTTAAAAACTAAATTAAAAGGTAAGGTAGATTATATAATGCATATAATACATAGTGTCTATTGTAGATTATATACGTTAGGTAAGTTTAAAGTAAGTAAATTATATACGAGATGGTACGAAACTCTTCGTGCGCGAGTCTGACTTGCACTTAGCCGGTTTTTTTTAAAAGTCTGTTCCTGCAACTGGGCGTATAATATTTTATGGCGTTTTTACATGTTAAAAGTATAATACCGACCAGAAACAGGCCGTATTATATCACACCTTTGTTTAATTATGATCCATATAAATTATTTCACATTTAAGACTGTTTCAACATCTGTAGATGCTTTTTGAATTGAATCGGACATTCCATTAAATACCTATGTATATATTACTAATTTTAACAAAATGTTTAACAAAAAAATGTCCATGCGAAGCAGGGTCTAACAAACTCAACTGTATTCCTTTCAGAGGTTAATTCTGCTGCTTGAATATACAAAAACTTTTACTATGGGACCAACATCGAAATCAGAAAAAGAAATATATCAGATGATCACTACTTCAATTTAGTACCTTTAGTAAGTAGTACTTTTGTAGGTAAACTATGAGTATTTAGATGTTAAAAACATAATAAAAGTTAATTCAAGTTGTTGCATTTGATGAGTACCTACCTACAGGCACCCCCAAACACAAAATCAGCGAAAAATACGTACAACTTTTTTATTCTTGACCACTGATCAGATGTTACAGTATTTGTGTATTATATCGATGTTAGTTTCATAGTAAAACTTGTATTAAAACAGCAAAATCAGCTCCTAAAACGAATACAGTTAATAAAGTAAGACTTTAATTATGTAACATAAATAAAATCAAAACATAGTATAACATCAATAAAAACAATACTTAGCTTCTTTTACTCAAATTCGTCATTACACAACAATTTAGTGGTTAGGTAAGTATTTGTCGAGTATAGCTAATAAAATAATATTCCTTTCCGGAAAACCACACATGAAATATTATTGTGTCACCGCCACGTCTGTGATTATAAGGTGATAAGGGAGGTCCAATATTAGTTTTGCTCTTAGAAGGACTGTTTAAAGGTGAACGCACACCGGAGCCTAGCTGAGACGGACGAATCGGAAGTCCTAATGTCCCATAACAGGATCAGATATTGGCATGTTTTTCAAAAAAAAATCTACTTACTTGGGAAAAATACAAATACCTTTACATAACATATGATTTAGCGGTTGAAAAATTAAAACAATAAATCATTATCACTCTCAATAAGAGACTTTGTAATAGCTGAAAGTTTTAGCACGATTTTGAAAGATTGCGCTACTCAACTCGTCTTTAATATTGCGTCGTAATGAGTCTGAAACGAAAACAAAACATTGTAATACTATCAGCCAATTAAAAATTAGTGTCACATTGTTGAGTACTAATGTAAACTAATAACTAGTCAAGGAATACAAATTAAAAAGACTCGCCTTGCTTTAAGATGTTTTTCTAAGCAAGTATTTCGGCTTTTTAAGAGAATTCGCTGAAGATCGACGTTGCGTGTATGTAAATGTTTGTGTTTATTTGATCAAAGCATAAATATATTCGGTAACATTATCATTTTATTAGTCTGTATAAAGTATTTACCTAGTCAAAGCTTGTTTATTTATTTTTTATTCTTCTGGAAAAAAATTTAGAGCGAAAGTCGAAATACTTTTGTGATATTTAGTCTAAGTATTTGTATTATTTACATAAGGAAAACACAGTGCGCGCCTTATCACTATCGTTGACGTACAAAGCGTGTATTGTACAATATATGCACATAAAACTTAACCGGTTTGATTACACAGGATTGTGACTGTCTGTTTACACAATATCTGGTGGTGGTTTTGTAAAAAAACAAACACTAAAGACATTCAGATGATTCAATAATTAAGACAATACTTTAAAATCATACCATAACCACTATGATGTTGGCCACTGGGCTCCACAGCGCTTCAGGCTTGCTAGCCAAACCATCCGGAATCGTTTACTCAAAGTGCGTCAGCGTTCTCAAAGGCCGCTGGAAGTTCCACCCATGTGACCCCACAATCGTAGAAAAAAAAAAATTGCAGGAAGTTCTCCATATGGAGAGCAAACAATCATGGTTTGGGCCGGTACCTATTTGGTTCGGGAAGAACCGATCTCATTTGGATCAGGGGCAACCTTAATGCTCAAAACGCAGAGACGATTGTTTCTGATGTGATCATGCCCATGCGAGGCCGATTGGGTGATTCGTTTTGACTATTGTATGAAAATGCACGTCCACACACGGCTAGAGATGTAACAAGCACTCTTGCCGATTCTCTTATCAACATCCTGCCATGGCCTGCACAGTCACCAGACCTCAACCCAATTGAGCATGCATAGGACATAGGAGCAGTATGGATGCCGTGCACACTGCATGCCCTACAACAACTTATTGACTTGTTAGAAAGAACTCTACTGCCAATTAGGTGACGTTTTTGACGTAAGGTAATTATCAACAATTTGTTTAAATTGTGTCATTTCTTATGTTTTTTCTTAATATAATAGTGATAAAATTGTTTACTAAAACATAAAAAAATTAGGCAAGAAGCTAGTCTGGGAGCCAGATTAGGTAAATATCATTAGATTTATTTTTAAAAATGTACCTACTTGACCCCTAGACACATGCTGTGTGTATACGAGTACAATATAACTAACTTCAACGTCAGGTGGTAAACAAAAACGTAGTAGGTATGTTTAATCTTAGACTTAGTGGAAAATTCTATTGCATAATACGAAGATCCAGCGTGATTACTTTATGGCAATAATAATGTATAATTTACATAGTGAAAACACATTTTTTTCCACTCTAGGTAAATTATTATGTGGATTTTCTTCATGTCGATTCTATTTATATAGTGGGTAACCAAACTACATGAATAAGCAAAAAAACATATAGCATATCGTCTGATCTAGTGTTCCCCTAAATATTTTGTAAAAAGGTCGCCCGTGTCATTCGTGAAATCAAAATCGAAATTCCAAATTAAAATAAAATCGGATCTAATTTCAGGTAAAGTTTAATATAGTATTTGATGGACTTACATTGTGTTGAGGTCTGTAAGATTAAAAATTGATTTATGAAAAATCATTTTTTTTGCTAACTTGTATTATTAATTGTTAACAAAAATAATGGTACCTATTCCCAATTCAGAGCTATACACAGTTAAAGAATACTAAAAACTTAAAAACCTATAGGTAGGTATGCTTTTTTATTAGCAACGAATATGATCAAGGTTATTAATAGAATCAAACGACTTTATATTTCCCTCTCTCTATCATTAGTACCTGGGTGACAGAGCTTTGCTTAGTACTACTATTTAATTACTGCCTCGTTAGTCTAGTGTTCAGCACGCTGGGTACTATCCACGAAGTCCCGGGTTCGAATCCCGGGTCGGGCCGAGAGTGTTTGGGTTTTTCTGTCTTGAAATTACTCAGACACAGCTCAGGAGTCAGGAAGTTGGTGGTGTTAACACCCCCGTGCCTCGGAAAGCACGTTAAGCCGTTGGTCCTGCGCCTGATCTTTCTACGGTCATGTCGGACTGCCGTCTCACCGAATTATGAGAGTGAAGGAACAAAGAGTGCACCTGTTTATTGCGCACACACTTGTGCACTATAATATGTCCCGTGCAGTTGGCTGATCTCTGTTGAGATAGGCCGCCGTAGTCGGAATTCGGCCAGGAGGACATTACTATTTAATTAAAAAGTCTTTATAATTCATAAGTCTAAATTAATATACAAGAATTATGGTTCGTTTGAAGGTATAATATATGACTTATCTGTTCTTTGGTTGAACAGGTCAACTGTTATTGGTTGAACGGTAAAAATTATATCTTCTTTCGTGATGGATACTTTCAATACCGATAACTTCTGTATTCCACAGGACCCTTATCAATTCTTTGACACTTGCCGCGCCACCCTTATATTTCTTTCATACATCATTTCCCTAAGAACACTTGTCTTAAAGGGACTCGGTATAGTTTTATCTTTTTGCTTGAGAACTTTTGTTATTTCGAAGACATCTTTTCAAGAAACGTTTTAATATTGCTAAAAAACTTACACTTACTAACGTAACGTGATGTAACTAAAATAAATAAGAACTATTGACCTTACGTAAGTACGTAGGTATACAATTTTTAATAATAATGTTGTCGCGTCAGGGGACCGCACTAATATGAGAGTGTTAAAGTACATACGTTAAGTAGGTTCACTTGCAATTCTAAATAGTTACTTTAATTTGTTCGTTGTTATTTTAATGTCATTTTAATTTTTAGGTAAAGAGCGGCCCCCCGACGCGACAACATTAGTATTAAAATTTGTATACCTACGTATTTTACGTAAGGTCAAAATTTCAGTTTTATTTTTTGCTTTTTGTAGGGTTTCCATTTAAACCAACTGTATTGTATCTAGCTATAATTCCATAGTTATTAAACCTTGTTTTAGGATTTTTATGTGAATCTATTATTTTATGTCGGGGGTTTTTTAATTTTTTATTTATTTTTTATTTCATGCTTTTTGTAGGGGACTTCTTATTTTTTTTTTCATTTAAATTAATTTCTTGCGTTTTAATATTCTAAGTAATTTGGTGTTTCGTCAGGTCAATAACAAATTATATATATTATAAAATAAGGTAGGTACTTTTATTCCAATAGTCAAGTTCTTTCATTTAAAACCCATATTGAAGGAGTGACAAATCTTATTTTATTCGTTTTTTAAAAGAAAATAAACACAAAGACATGCCTGAATTAAAAATAAATAAACTTAAAACCTACTTAATCAAAAATAAACCCGTGTCCTTGAGGCAAGGAGGCGAGGATGCTGGCTGCGTTACCGCGTTGGATAGCTATACTTATCCTTTGAGCGAGGAACGAGCCAGCTTTACTATTTGCTAAAACAGAATTTAATTTAGGTGCAATTTTTCCAAAAAGAAATTTAGCGGATGGTCCCCACGGTCCAAAAGTTTCAACGCCAAACGGCGCAAACACATAATCACTTGACAGTGAAGCATACTTGCGTCGTTTGGCGTTTTCAGCTAACTCCGCCGCCGCTCCAGCTTTAAGCGCTGACTCCTTGAGATGAGATGGGGCCAAAGTATCGACGCAAGTTGCGTCCCACACTAAGGCCCGACCCCGCTCCTAGGGAATGAGCGTGAGGCCATCGGGTCTCTTGCCATCATCACGGACCAAACCACGTGGTTCCAACGTGGAAGGAACATTGATGCTGGCGAGAGCTCTCCTAATGGCGTCATTAAGAGTAGCGTGACGGGCGAGACGCCCAGCACTTTGCTGGCAACAAAGACAGTGAAGACCATATTTGTCGACCTCCTTGCCACAGGGACACGAAAAAACTTCACAAGTAGGAGTACCAAGGCGCAGACCCACACACACCCGGAATGACTCACTATCAAAAAGGGTGCCCAGATTTTTTGATGGTAAAGCATGAAACCAGTGGCCCGAATCTTTGCAGGAAACTGCCAAGAGCCTTGCACGATTACAATCACTGACAGAATTTTGAAGTAAAGAATTGAAGGTCTCTCTCGCAAGAGGTACATCCCAGAGTTTTTGTTGATGACGTTCCTTTGGGATGTCTACACTAGGACAGAGACCTTTTTCGAATTTCTAAGGGTGGTATCAAAAAGTTTTAAATAATCCGTTTTTTTCCAGATTGGACTAGCACAAAGGTAAAAAGTAAATTTAGGCACAAAAAGACGAGATTTCAGGATTGTATAAGCAATGTGAGAATTTAGACGTTTCAATCTGGGAGCTAAAAGGTTGAAATCATTCATTTTTTTGTCAAGAAAAGGTTCGATGCCAGTATCCATAAGAGGGGCACCTATAAGGCAAAGCGACTCAGAATTTAGAATTTTGATGTTTGGAGCAAGGGAGTTAAATTTATCAATGATATCCTTACGGGAACCAGAGGGAACATGGTCGTTAATAAATAGTTCACATTTCGAAAGGTTGAGTTCAAGGCCTATTTTCTTGAAACTCTCTATAATCCGAACAAGGTCCTGAAAAACAGTATCTGCTTTGCCTCCGAGTGAGCCATCATCAAGATACCAGGCATTAAATTTAGAATTTAAGGATGAGATGACAGGGTGGATGCCTAAACTAAAAAGGGCTGGACCTAAAGGATCACCTTGCTGAACGCCGACTGCAGATATAATAGAATGTTCATTGTAAAATAAATTTGATGGCCTATTGTAACATTGAAATACAAAAGGATATATCTGAGACGTATGAGCTTGAACGTCATTCAGCATGGCAATCCTATCAAGGGAGTTGAAAGCATTCTTCACGTCAACTTTTAAAAAAACGTCAGATTCGTCATCATAGGCGAGAAAATTTCGAGCGGAATGAACCACAGCTTCGCAACCTCCTCTACTGCCAAAACCAAGTTGAACGGGTTGAAAAATTTCCTTCAAGGGTGAAAATAGTTCCCGACAGGCTAATTTGGCTGCAAGACGCCGAAAGGTGGATCCGATAGCAATCGGACGAATGCCACCATCTTTCTTTCGAAAGGCACAAAGTCTTGCGCCAAATAAAAACGGGAGGAAACTTTCAACAACTTTGCCGGATAAGAGGAGGTTACAAAGCTTAGTAATATTTGAAAGTAAAGTTCTACCGGCGTCAGCAGCGGAAGCACTAACCAAATCCTTAAGGTGTTGGGGAGTGATGCCGTCGATGCCGCCGGCAGAACCAGCCGGAAATGACATTATGAAGGAGTTGTGAAATAAAATGCAATTCGCAATTTCGTGATAGCGACCATCTTGGATTTGAAATTTAGCATAGTGTATTAAAGTATTCTACTAGTCAAGCCATTTCGTTTGATACCCATATTGAGGGAGTTTTAAAAAAATATGTAATCGGCCATTTTGTTACGGCAGCCATCTTGGACCGATTTTCGTCGGGGGTTAAAAAGAAATAAGAAAGTATTATGTTGATATTATTCCCCATATAATAACACTTATATAGTAACACTTGATTGGCTTGACAGCCCCCTTTTTGACCATCTTAGATGCTACCTATACCTGCCTACATCATAAAAGGAAGCATAGTGCAAAATTTCAAGTTTGTAATCCTAGTAGTTTAGTAGGCTGAGGTGCGTTTAATGTCAGTGAGTTACTCGTATTATGGCAGTTTTCATTTTTTTATGATTAGATGTGTATGCTCGCGATGGTCTCAAAAACTACCGGACTTATACATATTTTGTAATTACTATTGAAGGTTTAAGAATACCTAATAATAAGATTTTGTATGAATTGTTTTAAATTTGAATATTATTGTTGATGATGTCGGAAAAAATACATTATCGAAGCTTTCATCGTAAAAGCTGCGTAGATGATTCGTTTGAGATATAATCTTAGATTTATCAAAACACTATATAGTGGGATAATTTATGTTTTATAGGTCTACAAAAAAGTACGCGATAGCATATGTCTAGGTTTTTAGCTTATCTACTAACTTAAATCTGTGCGAAACCGGGGTGGGTCGCTAGTAGAGATTAAGGGATATATACACTCGTACTCATTTGTCATCTAGCGTTCTAGAAAATGATATTATAGATTTTGAAAAACGTCAATGTATGGTCTGGATCAAAGTCTGAATTTTAAAATAATTAAGTCGTGCGAGCTTCTTATTGACCTTTATTTTCCGAAGCCTGCACTGTTTTGCACCCCTGTGCATGGGGATAAACCATACGCACGCGCTTTTAATACAGTAAATAAGGTTTTCAAAATCAGCTGTTTTGGTATCCAAGGACGCCATTCTGTGTTTTACCGTTGCCTAGCACCTGCTTTCCAACAACCAATGAAATGCATCGGATTGGTTTGGGCTGTCTCGCGCATGCATCTTGGCGACCAATGATACCATCGGAGTGATCGGCTGCCTGGCAACGTCTTTGTGTTCTGACTTTACTGCTGTCAATTGTGTATTTTGTAATTTTTGTGTTTTGTACGTTTATTTTGTCTTTTTTTCCTCTTTTGTATGCTCTTTAAGGATTGTATATAGTAAGTATAATTAGTTTTTATAATCGTGTTTTGGCGCCTTTCATAATACTATGTCACAGTCTTCTGGCAGTGCTGGTGATGCTAATTTGGTACAATGCCCTCATTGCTCATTTCCGCGATTCTTTAGAGGTAATAGAGGTCTAAAAATTCACATTGGTAAATCCCATAAACCAATAGACAACGAAATTACCGCTTCTTCACAAGATTTATCAAATCAACCTCTTTGGCAATTACTCGGTAATCTCAAAAATTCACTACCCGTAATAAAAAGAATCCCACGAAGTGCTCGTCAACAAGTTGCTTCCTCTCTTTCTCAGTGCGTTGACCGTGTAATAAATGAAAATTCTACTGATAGCTGGTCAGATCTTTTAACGTTTGCTTACAGAATTTTAAGTGTCACCCAAACTCAAAACAACAGCATAGATAGATCCCTTACCCAAAAAATCAAAGATAACTGCCGATCCATAAAACACTTTAATTATTTAATAATCCCTCCTTTTCGGTCTCAAAATTCTAATCATTCCTTGAAATTAATAGAATCAAAAATAAGCGATGGTGATCTTAGGGGTGCCTCTAACCTACTTTTTAGCAGTGATGTCATTGCTCCTTTCTGCCAGGAGACTTTTCTTGCTTTGGAAAATAAACACCCACCTTCAGCCACCTCTCTGCATCTACCTGTGCCTCCTGCTCCAAATGATTCGCATCTCTTGGTTAGAGAGGATGATGTTCTTGCAGCCATATTTTCATTTAAGAGTGGGTCTGCTAGTGGTTTAGATGGTTTGTCTCCACAACATCTCAAAGATTTGCTTTCACCCTCTGTAGGAGACACAGGTAGAACATTATTACAAAATTTAACCTTGCTTTTTAATTTAATGCTTGCGGGTAAGGTAAATGGGGAAATTACAAGCATTCTATACGGTGCCAACCTCGTGGCTCTTAAGAAAAAAGATGGCGGAATCCGTCCCATCGCAGTTGGGTCCACTTTTCGCCGGATAGTCTCTAAACTGTGCTGTAAATCTGTTAAAAATTATTTGTCTACCGAATTTCAGCCGATCCAGCTTGGTTTTGGCGTCAATGGCGGTTGCGAAGCAGCTGTCCATGCCGTTCGAACCTTTCTGAAGCAAGACGCAGGGGAAGTGGTTTTGAAGGTGGATGTAAAAAACGCTTTCAACTCGGTGGATAGAGGAGCAATGTTATCACAGATCCTTAATAGAGTTCCAGATATATATAAATATTTATGGCAATGCTACTCTCAGCCATCAAAGCTTCTTTACAAAAACAAGCTCCTCTCTTCATCGGTTGGCTGCCAGCAAGGCGATCCCCTTGGGCCCGCTATTTTTAGTTTAGTTATTCATCCCATTATTTCCTCTCTTACTTCTAAATTAAATATTTGGTATTTAGATGATGGTACCATTGGTGGTGATGTGTCAACTGTTCTCTCTGATTTAGAACAGCTTATTTTGAAATTCAAAGATATTGGCCTTAATCTAAATTTTTCTAAGTGTGAGCTTTTTATTCCAGATTCGAAATTCTCTCATCTTGAGAAACAAAATTTAATTTTAGATTTTTCTACCCTTGCACCCAACATCAAAATTGAAAACAAATCATCCCTACGTCTCCTTGGTGCCCCAATTTTTGAGGAAGCTTTTTCTTTTTTCATACAAGAACAAATTACTAAATTTGAACAGTCATCTGAAAAACTCTTCCAAATTAATCCCCACATGGCTTTATTTATCATTAGATTTTGTACTTTTGCACCCAAGTTTACTTATTTCTTACGTTCTACTCATTTTTGGCTCTTTCCAAATTTACTGGACAATATAGACAACCTTTTGCAGGTAACTTTAGGCAAAATTCTAAATATAAAATTTTCGGGCCAGTCATGGACTCAAGCCACTCTCCCCATCCGTTTTGGTGGTCTTGGTACGAGAAAGGTGTCCAGTATCGCTCTACCAGCATTTCTTTCTTCCGCTCATGCTACGTCCAACCTCTTTATTGACATTCTGCGTCCTTCATTAGGAGCAGTGGAGTTGGCGTATCTGGCGGAGGCGAAAAGTGCATGGTCAATGGCGTGCCCTGGGACAGACCTCCCTTCGTTACCATCCTCCCAACGGATGTGGGATGAGCCTCTCTGCTTGAGTGTTCAGAGGGAGCTTTTGGCTCACTCTGAGAACGCAACAGAGCGTGCTCGCTTGCTGGCAGCTTTTCGGATAGAGTCTGGCTATTGGTTACAGGCACGACCTGCAGCTAATATTGGGACTCTCTTCGATAGGGTTACTCTTTCCATTGCTGTGAGTTTAAGAATTGGCGCCAACACAAATCAGCCCCATCGCTGCCGATGCGGAGATCTTGTAAATGAATTGGGGCATCATGGTCTCTCTTGCCTATTTAGCGCTGGCAGGGTCTCCCGCCACGCGAGCATCAATGACGTCATCCGCAGAGCTCTTGTCGCCTCCAATGTGCCGGCTGTGCTAGAGCCACCTGGCATTTTTCGTGATGACGGCAAGAGACCTGACGGCATGACGCTCATTCCCTGGAAGCGGGGACTTTCCCTTGTATGGGATGCCACATGCGTGGATACGCTCGCGCCGTCCCATGTAAGTGGTACTTCTTCCGCTGCTGGCGCGGCGGCAGGCTCTGCAGAATCCTTAAAAAGGCGCAAATATGCAGCCCTCAATGATAGCTACATATTTGTGCCTTTTGGCGTAGAGACCATGGGCTCTTGGGGTCCCTGTGCCCTTAGTTTTTACAAAGATCTCTGCAAAAGGCTAACTGATTCTACTGGTGATCAAAAGGCTGGCAGCTACCTTGGGCAAAGAATCAGTATTGCTATCCAGAGGGGCAATGCTGCCAGCCTTTTGGGCACCATTCCTTTCGGCACTGCTGGGGCTGATGCTTTTTATATTTTGTAAATATATATATATTTTTACATTACTTTTAGTTAAGTTTTAGGTTATTGTATTAGTTTTAATATTTGTATAGTAATCATAATTAATTATTTTTAAACATAGCATAGGTTATGCATCTGTCTATTATAGATATATACTGGTCTCCTTTATTAATCTACTAGGTACTACCACACCATAAATAATAATACAAGTTAACGATCTAATGATCTTATAGATAGTGACAATAACAATCTTCAATAAGCGCTCATGCGTAGATAACGCAAATAAACATAGTTAGCCATAACAATAGTACAGTTACTGTTCCACTAAATGATATATTTTTAGACTTGTTTGAAAATAGAATAGGCATTAATAATATTCCTGAATGATTGACAGCCTTAACTGCGCACTGAGTGTAAAGCTAAGGGCACACGTATCACAGAGATTAACAAATATTTTTTGTTAATATTACACACATTTATATAAGTTTAAATTTTAATAAGAAACCAAAAAATCGCACACAGGTAGGATTTGAGCCAAAGGACGTGGGTTCAAATCCTACCTGTGTGCGATTTTTTAGTTCTTATTTAAACTTATATAAATACGAAAGAACACTGTGAGTGTTAAAAATATTAAAAACTATCACACACATTGTCCAAAACCAGTAGCAGAATAGAATCGCTTAGTTTGTAAAAATCAGACAAAATCATGGTACCACAACAGTTAGACCCAATCGAGATCGAATCCAAGATCTCATAGATGGTGAACCTGACACCTGGAAATCCGGTGTGTGGTCCAATTATAGTTAGTGGCTTATATAACACAAACTCACGCTTAGTTTAGGGCAAGATAATTAGTGTATTTTTTTAAACAATTATTTACTTAATAATACTTATTGTGTTGAAGTCTGTTGAAGTGGCATTAAATGACTACGAAGAGAGACAGTCGACTAACATATAAAAAAATATTCTGAGAGATAACCTGACGAACCATAAGATGGTGCCACTTACTTGGTAAATCAACGCAATCTGTTCCTTTCTCATAACAACACACTAATACCAATAGTATTGGCTTACTACAACTGTAAATTGCTATTCTTGGCGACATGTGCAAATGAACGGTATTGTAGATTGCATTCTTCGGAGCAAACTTACCTTTCATATTCACCCCGACGATTTAATGTAAATACCCACAACATGCCGGCTTCAATCCGTACGAAGCTGGGGAAAAATTTAATCACATATGTGTACGTTCTCTCGATTCGATCAAAGGAATTTCCGGCGAACAGTAGTTTCCGCCAGAGCGCTTTTGGTTGCAAAAATACCTACAAACGCAATGGGCTAGCTTGCAGGTTAGAGGTTTTGTTTTATAAAAGATTTGTACTGCGAAATCAAAATTCTGCAGCTGTTTATTGGTAATAAAACCGCAAGGGCTTAAAATAAGGTATTTTCTTTCGACGACGGCTTAAAATTAGGAAATTTTCTTCTCCGATATCGATGGATCCACAACAACCTTGATGTTATGCACTTTAGCTTTGATCGTATCAAGTATTTAGATTTTCTGCCTCTACAGCACTTTACACAGTTAAGTTAATCTGAACATCACTCCTAGAGCTTTCGATTTTTTAAATACTAGTTATACTAGCGGCACGCACTGTACAAGTGCAATTTGAACAGATTATTTTCTGTCGGCTAATATTACTAAGGAAAAATGTAGGTAACATTTACTGGTGTAAGAAATTTTGAAAACGGTTTGGCAGTTTTAGAGATTACATACTCACGGACTCATAAAATTTTCCTTTGTAAGTATAGATTAGTAGGTATATTTTTCTCCTAGTCATTGAAAACGCTGCCTAGTAAAGTGTGTGTACAAAACAGCGTGAATTAGCCAAAGGTCAGTCGAAGCCACGAGGAGCTCAAGAAAAACATATGTTAATGTTGTGTACAGCACAGCACATTAGGGTAAACACTGTGGTGTCTTATGCAGTTACAATAGGGGTAATTTTGCAACAAAAATGTAGTCTAATATGCTAGCCACTTTGCTTACGTTATTGATAAAAATATTTTCACTGGTGGAAAATAAAACTGGGTCCGCGAAATGATTTTTTCCTTGACATTTACACATTTCTTGCCCTAAAATGTGGTAAAACAGCCATGCCTGAAATTCATTGAGTAAATAAATCATTTTTTCAAGTGCAATAATATATTTAAATAAATTGTGTTGATTTATGATAAAATGTATTTGTAAGAGTATTATTTGCCTTAAGTATTATAGTATTACACGAGCTACATACTCCACTTTGAGGCGTATAAATCATGTTTATTTTCCAACGACGTTACGACAACGTGTTTCTAATACTTATTGACATTAGTCGTTAAGCCTAGTCAGAGGTCCTAGGGCGGCTTGATAACATCTGCCAGTAAGGTTGGTCACTTGCCTTACGGACTCCCTTCCGCCAATCCGCACTGAACCCGTGTGGAGGTGAGGCTTTTGTCTAGCAGTGGGATCTATATAGGCTAACTTTAGCAACCTGAGCGACAGGAGCTTTCCTAATTCAGGTGTTAGCCCGCCATAATGTCTGCGGTGTATTTTACTTGTGCAACTACAATGTTTTTATACATTTATTGAATTGATGTGCATCTAACTTGATCTAATTAAGTTAGCCCATTTTCAGCCGCTGTACTCAAGCGAGTACAGTGTTGAAAATCATAATTTATTGTAATTTTCTTAATAATGCTACCACGACTAATGCTGAGTCGGATGCCTTTTCGGTAGATCATTTCATAATATGTATTTTGTAAACCGTTCCATTGTTCACCGATCACCGAATAAATGCTTTTTCTTTCTTTCTTAATAAATGTAGGTTGATTATCTCGTAATTTAGTAAAAATTTGAATATCATGAGCTAATTAAAGGGTAATTACTGTTTTGTATCCTACGATTGCCAGAATTTTAATAAAAACTGATTTGTATAAAAATATAGTATTTTATAAAAACCTCTTTTTGTTTTATAAGTCTCGGTGTTAATGGGTTAAGCTAATATCACTAACTATAGTTCACAGCTGTATCACTATTTTGTAACATTTATGGCGAGAAATAAAATCTTATCTTTAGCGTCCCTTCCTATCCGTTTTGGTGGGATTGCGACGCGCAAAATTTCCAGTGTCTCCTTACCTGGCTTTTTATCCTCATCTTACAGCACGTCCACTCTCGTTGCAAGTATCCTGCAGCTTTCTACTGCAAACTTCGAAGTGGCGTGCTTGGACGAGGCTAGAGATGCTTGGGAAATGGCATATCCGACAAAATTCCCTTCAGATCCTAAAATTCAAAGGAGTTGGGACCAAATTTCTTGTAAGTCTATTTTGAAAAGTCTTATTGACAGTAGCACTTACAACGCGGATCTAGCCAGACTAAAAGCAGTTTCCACCAAGGAAGCAGGATACTGGCTTTATGCCTATCCTTCAGCCAACCCTTTTGGACTCAGAAGCTCTACGAGTCGCGATAGGTCTGCGTGTTGGTGCTGAGGTTCGCCGTTCACACAGATGTCCTTGTGGTACTGATGTCAGCTCGTTGGGACATCACGGACTCTCTTGTATTAAAAGTGCAGGCCGGTTTTCGCGTCATGCCAGCATCAATGACATCATTCGTCGGTCTCTTGCCTCTATCAACGTGCCGGCTTTACTCGAGCCGAACGGTATCGCGCGTGATGATGGCAAGAGACCAGACGGGATGTCACTTGTTCCTTGGCGGATGGGTCGGGCTCTTTTATGAGACGCTACCTGTGTCGACACACTTGCAGCCTCTCATCTGCCCGGGACAAGCCGTGGTGCTGGTTTGGCTGCGACAAGTGCCGAAAACTTGAAAAAGAACAAGTACAGGCAGATCGACTCCCGGTACCACTTTGTACCGTTTGGAGTCGAAACACTGGGTTCGTGGGGTCCCAACGCTATCACTTTTTTAAAAGAGATTTCCAAGAGGCTAGTTGACATCAGTGGTCGCCTAAGAGCTGGCAGCAACCTTGCTCAGCGTATAAGCATCGCTATCCAGCGCGGTATTGCTGCCAGCATCCTGGGAATCTTACCACAAGGACCCTTTTTATAATTTTTGTTTTTGTATTGTATTAAATAATTTATCTTAATTTTTATCAATAAGTTGTATATATATTACTAATGTACATAATAATTATATTAGTGTTTCATAAGAATACATCAAAATGATATTCTTTTACTTTACGTGTTTCCAACAGCATCAAGAATATCGGCTGCTACTGAGTAGGTAGGTATGTGCCCCCCTTTATTCACGTGTTATCGGCAAAACACATGGTAGATGCCCCTTTGATTGACGTAGTTGTCTTTGTTTTAGAAGTTTTTTGATACTTAGCCTTCCCATTGTGAGGCTTTCATCGGGTCAGATATTAAAAATTAAAAATAGCTGGCTAACGCAACTACTTACTTCTTACGTACTGCCATGCGTACAGGGTAACGTACAGGGTAAGTAGGTACCGGTAGGTACGTAATTCTTTGTGTTTTTATCGAATGGTGTAGCTGTATGAGGGCAGCTAGTAAACATAACATACATAATGTAGGTAGTCGTCTACTTCTACGACCGTCTTGGTGTAGTCGTTCGCGCACCGGACTTCTAAACCAGGCGGTTGCGGGTTCGAATCCCGCAAGGGGCAAATGTTTGTGTGATGAGCACGAGCATTTGTACCTAAGTCATGGATGTTTATATGTATTTAAGTATTTCTATCCGTTATCCTAGTCACCATAGCACAAGCTCACGCTTAGTTTGGGGCTAGGTAATTGGTGTGTTTGTCGAAACAATTTATTATTATTATTACTTATTATAATACTAGCTGTTGCCCGCGACTTCGTACGCGTAAACTCTATGATACAAAATATTTTATACTTCCGTCGCCATCCAGCTATCATGTCCTCTCTACCATGTCGTAAGGAGAAGAGAGTATGGAAAATTAAGGTCAATAGGCACTCTTTTTTAGATAGGTTACTATCACCTCACATCCTCTTCTGGTAAGAAAATTTCGCATGGCAGTGACACCGGCTCCGAAACTAAATTTTGTCGTATATTTTTCTTAGTAAAAGTGTAAAGTTTTTTTTTACTTTTTAGTTTACTTTATTGAAGGCAGTTTTATTCCTTTGTGAAAAAAATATAGGTAACGTTAGTTTTAGTGTTCAGAAAAAAGTCAAACTCAAACCTACCTACCGTAATAGATGAATGCAATTTATTTATTGTGTCCCTAGCCTACTCAAAGGTCGGTTTGTAAGTTACTACTATCATATAGTTATTATTATTATTAGGAGCCTGTCGTGTCCCACTGCAGGGCAAAGGCCTTTCTCCTATAACGTAAAGTAAGTAAGACTTTTCTTATACCCGGAGTTCAATTTCCGTTAGTTAGTGATAAGTAGGTAGTATAACAAAATAGTGCAAATTTACTTTGATCTTTTTATTAATAATACAGTAATTCAACAAAATTTCGACAAACTATCTGTGGTGAAAGTATCCACGAACTACTCAGCGTTAAGGTCAGCACCATCAAATTTTGACTCCTGAATGTAAACGCTTAAATACCTAAATGAATGCAGTAGCATATATGGTATTCATGCCTATAAAATCTGAAGGATTCTCTCGATTTCTTCAGGTTTGTGTCACCAGATCGTAATTTGGAGATAGTAGGATTACCATGGGAGTTTGAAAATCAGTCTTAAGTAATTAAGCATATCAGTTGCTCCAGACCTTCTATTTGTATGCGTTATTAGAGAATGCTCAACACGCTGAACAATGTTCCCTAAGGCGCTCTATTTATATCTCTTATAGTTGAGCCGAGCTGCTAGGTTTCTATATCAGTTACTCCAACCTTCAATTTGTGTACGTCAATAGAAAGTGCTCATCATTCTGAACAATGTTCCTTAAGGCGCTCTATTCATATCTCTTATAGTTGAGCTGAGCTGCTAGGGTTCCATATCAGTTGCTCCAGATCTTCAATTTGTGTACGTCAATAGAAAGTGCTCATCACGCTGAACAATGTTCCCTAAGGCGCTCTATTCATATCTCTTATAGCTGAGCTGAGCTGTTAGAGTTCCATATCAGTTGCTCCAGACCTTCAATTTGTGTACGTCAATAGAAAATGCTCATCACGCTGAATAACTTTTCTTAAGGCGCTGCTTTCATATCTCTCTTAGTTTAAGTGTACTGCTAAGGTTCCACGTCAGGTACTCCAATCTTCAAAATAAGTTATAGCCTAGTATTTGCCCAGACTCAATAGCTACACAATAAAAAAAGTTTCATTCAAATCCGTTTAGTAGTTCCGGAGATTAGCGTGTACAAACAGACAAACAGACAAACAGACATACAGACAAACAGACAAAAAAAAGAAAAGTTGTAGATTCCTATTCTGTTACTATTTTAACATCACCCTCAATTAGTTTTTGGTAAAAATACTCAATGTACAGACGCATCGGTTTTACAGTTTTATTATATGTATAGATATTTGACAATTTTGTTTTTACCTTTGTATTACAGGTAGATTATGCCACCCGGCGTTAGGTCCGCCTTTTGTACAATAAAATCAGTCGTGTTGTGCAATACGAGGGTCAAACTGAAAGTTCTTAGAAAATCAAAAACTGATTACATTAGCCAGTTATTAGTTTTATTATATCTTTTCAAAATATTGTCCATTGACGTCAATACACCGCTGCATGCGATGGAACCACTGGGAAAAGCACTTTGCCCACTCGTCCTTAGGGGTCTCTTCAATGGCATCGCGATACGCAGCCACCGCTTCTTCAGCATTCATAAACCGCTTTCCTTTAAGTTTTTCTTTAATTTTTGGAAATAAATAAAAATCACAAGGCGCGAGGTCGGGGCTATACGGCGGGTGACCCAGTAATTCAACGTTTGATGTCGCCAAATAGTCGATCGTTCGCTTGGCGGTGTGCGACGAGGCGTTGTCGTGGTGAAGGAGGATCCTACTGCGAGGTCGTTTCTCTCGAACTTTTTCCAAGACAAGTGGCAAACAATTGGTAGTGTACCATTCTGCAGAAACTGTTTTTTGATCCTCTAACACAATTGTTGCGAAATGACCTATCCTTCCAAAGAACGAGGCCACCATTTTTTTTCCCGCACTTCGATCTCTCTTCACTTTAGTTGGCAACTCCTCGAAAGGAAACACCCACTGAGCAGATTGTCTTTTGGTTTCAGGATCATAACAGTAAATCCAGCTTTCGTCACCTGTTAGTATGTCGAACACAGCATTTGAGTCACCTCCGTTAAATCTTTCAATCATTTTACGGCACCAATCCACACGATGGAGTTTTTGAGCCTTAGTCAAATTATGAGGTATCCACCGGGCGCAAAGCTTCCTGACCGCTAAATGTTCGTGGAGGATTTTGTGCACTTGACTCATACCGATGCCTAAGCTTGTCCGAATCTGCTGATAGGTCACTCTTTTGTCAGTCTCTATCATACGCCGCACAACACAGATGTTATTTTCAGTCGTCGCCGTAGAAGGCCGTCCCTCACGTACATCATCAGTGAGATTAGTGCGACCACGTTTAAACTCATTAAACCAGTTGTAAACAGTCGCACGAGATGGGGCTTCATCGTGAAAGGCCAATCGTAGTCTATCATAACTTTCTTGTTGACTTAAATGACATCGAAAGTCATAAAAAATCATTGCACGAAAATTTTCTCGTGTTAAATTCATTTTGACGTGACACAGACAATTTTCAATTTGCCGCCAAGTCGTAAAACAAATGACAAATGAATGAAATATATACTCAGTAATATTGGCAAAGAGTTCTATTTTCAAATTTTAGAATATTTTTTTTATTATATTGTTTATAAGTGGCCAGTTCTAAGAACTTTCAGTTTGACCCTCGTAAAACTTATTTTTTTCCGATGTTCTTTTGCCGATGTACGTACAACTCCCTAATTGGTGGTCCTTGATTTGCATCATATCATATCGTGATTAGCTTCTCTCAATGCATGATAAAATGGTGCCTTGATTGTGATATTTAATCATTACAAAAACGAAAACAAATAGAAATATGAAAACATAACCTACATTTAGCGGAAGTTGTCTTAAGTGTCAAATTAGGATATACTGACTCGTTGGTCTTGTGGTCTGCATGCTGGGTAGTATCCAGGAGGTCCCGGGTTCGAATCCCGGGTCGGGCCAAGAGTGTTGGGTTTTTCTGTCTTGAAATAACTCAGAGTCAGCTACGGAGTCAGGAAGTTGATGGTGTTAACACTCCCGTGCCTCGAAAAGCACGTTAAGCCGTTGGTCTTGCGCCTGATTTCTCTACGGTCATGTCGGACTGCCGTCTCACCGAATTATGAGAGTTAAGGAATAGAGAGTGCGCCTGTGTATTGCGCACACACTTGTGCGCACTATAATATGTCCCGCGGAGTTGGCTAATCTCTGTTGAGATAGGCCGCCGTAGTCGAAACTTGGCTAGGAGGACACACACATAAGATATACTATTACAAATTAAGATATACTAGTAAAAGTACATTAGGTCAAAGTTGTCTCATATAGTTCCAAATTAGGGCACATTTTACGTAGTCATCATCATCATCATTCGCTTGCCCTGTTCCCATTATATTTGGGGTCGGCGCAGTATGTTTTTCTCTTCCATACAATCCTATCACTCGTCATTGACTCATCCACTCCTTTCACAATCATATCATGCTTTATACAGTCCATCCATCTCTTTCTAGGTCGGCCTCTTCCCTTCCATCCACTAACATTCACACTCATCACTCTTTTTGTCACATGATTCTCCTCTCTTCTCATCACGTGTCCATACCAAGATAAACGGTTTCCCGTCATCTTTTCTGTCACAGGCGCCACTTGCAAACTTCCCCTTTTATATTAATTTCTTACGTAGTAAAAGGGAATAATTTTTTACATAAAACAATAAATTGTAAAATCAAGTTACATTGGACGGATGAAAAATATGTCTCAACATTAGAAGTCAAACCGATAGCTACTGAAATAGATAACATCAAAAAAAAAACTAGGTAAATTAAAAGGGCTTTTACATTTCCATTGAGATGGTTAATCTTAGTACAAACGAAGCTTAAAGTTGGTTATTACTACAATCTATAAATAAAAACAAACAACATTATAGACGAGTGCGAGTCGGCCTCGCACATGAAGAGTTCCGTACTACATTAAGTTTTTTTCACTTTTATGGTAAGAATTCGATCGTAACAGTTTAAAACTTTAATTACCAGAAACTTCAGGAGAACGTCGCCATCGTTAAGATAATTTTGGATCTCAAAACTCGATTACAGAAATTTTGGTTCTTCCTGAAGTTTAGTCTAACTTTGCCCTCTTTGCATGTTTATTATTGTTTTAATTTATGTTTGCTGGTGCTAAAACTTTAGAGCTTGACGAAAAATATGGTATAACATTTTGGTTATGTCCATGTGCAAAATGCGTAGCTACAACGCAATGGGGTCAGTTGAGCCTTAACTAGATAAATGCCGAAAAATGTTTTATGGCCATTTTGTAATTTTTAACTTTATTTTTGTTGAAGAGTTAATAATTATATTTAACTTCGCAAAATCTTGCAAACGAAAATATAATTTGAAGAGTTTGGTTGTGGATTATTGTTTTGTTATTGAAAGATATTCTTTTGCTATTTCAGTTTATAAGATACAACAGCCCACTCATAGAAAAATCGGAGTTAGAAATAGGGTCCTAGGGCACAGTACCCTAAAAACTATGGCAAATTAATGTGGACATGAAGTAAGGAAATTCCTATAGCAGAAACAAAGACATATCGTCGTGCAATGAAGCATAGATAATTGTGGTTAATCTCTGCTCTTGATCTGATTGTAACTGGATGACCTGCCGCGTAAGGTTGTTTGTTGCTAGGCCGAAGTACAGTGAGTATCGCATTTGTAAGTAAAAAAGATGAGGCTTATTTTTACCAAAATACGGAGTATATTTATCCTTCTAAACGCACGGGAAACCAACATATGTCGTTACTATTTGCATGTGTGACAGTTTCCAATCGGGAAAAAAGTTTGCTTCCAAAGACAGGCCTTTTAATATCGGAGAATGTTGTCATTGACATGCTTATGACGTCACAAGTTTAATAACAAAATAACTACTGAACAAAAAGTCGAAATACTCAAATGACTTTTTTAATGTCTTTACTTCAAGAAAAAATATAAAACATATACCTTAAACTTTACTTTACATACCAAATCACGTGATTTGCCATATACTGGATCATGGTCCAAAGCGGACCCTGGGCCCTCGCATGCATGTACACAACCGGAATAACGCTAGGATGATGATGATTATAAAGTATGGAATTATACTTGCACAGATAAGTTTTTTATTGCACGTGATTATTTTTCGGTAGGCTCAATGTGGATTCCAAGGTTCCTAACAACACTATACATTCATAGGTATATCTGATACTTAACATTAGCTTGTATTCTGTGACTTTATTTACTTATTTACATAAAGTAATTATAAAAGGAAACAAAGCCCACCAGACTACCCCACTTTGACCTTAAGATCTTCTCTATTTCCAACGTAATAAGAACTGTTTTCGTAGTTCAGATGGATAGCCTAACGGGCTGCGGACTGCACTTATGTTATTGAAGGGGGCTAAAAATTGAAATTGAGAGCCTAAGAATAAATAAGTATTTATTTAAAATTATTATGAACACTAGGTATGCTATATTGAGTCTTGACAACTTGTCTCGATAAGCAAGTGTACCTATGTTAGAATTATGTAAATAGGTTATTTTATTTTTCAAGGTGAAGTAAATATTTATGTTTTGTCCAAATCGCAGTCATTTATGTGTCGAGTGCAACAGTATTATAAAGTTACATTGTTTTTGTTAAAATGTTAATTATTGCAATAAAGCTTGTAGTGAAATTAATGACATGTAAACAAAGTCACGGCTACGAGTAAGAATGTCATCGTCCTTTGAAACCGGTAAACAAAAAGATTAGTCAACAAATAAACTACAAAATAAATATGTACCTAGTGATTAATTAATTGTTTAAGTTTTAGAGTAATGACCAAGCGTGACATGTGAAATGTCACGTAGGTCATCCTAGCGGGGTGATTAACTCAGATATAATGCAGCAAGCTTTTCGTATAAGATAAGCACGCATGTTAGTTAATTAGTGAAGTGATGTGGACAATAAATTAGACGATATACAATACACATAGTTGGCACTGTCACTCGATAACGGTTACGATACCCGATAACGCTACCTGACCAAGCCTACTAGATGAATGTCAAACGACAAACGACAACTATTACGATGAAAATACCGATGGTAATCTTAATCCTAAATAATATTATATATGCAAAAGTAACTCTGTCTGTGTGTTCCGCAATCACGCCTAAACAATTGAACCGATCCAAATGAAATTTGGTACAGAGATAGTTTGGAACTCTGGGAAGGACATAGGCTACTTTTTGTCACGATATGAAAACATAGGGGGAAGGGTGAAATGGGTGATGAAAGTTTGTATGGAAAATCCGATTTTGACGCGGGCAAGGTTGGGGGAAGTGCTAGTTATAAATAAATATCAAAATTTATGCATGCTTTGCATTTTAGGTAAGTTTAACAACATATTTTTAATTGCCACCAGCGTTGTCGGCGTAGGTCGTCGTTGTTTCTCTTTTGACATTCGACAAGTTGGCGTGGTGGTCTGGTGGTACATAGAAGTCCGTAGTAGGTACTTACCTACGGCAGAGCTTTCTGTCAATTTCAGGTGTGATAATCTTCTGATTCTTACTCAGTGTAACTTTTCCGACTGCGTGCCATGCATTTATCGTGATGTCATATGATATAGGTAGGCAATTCTGGGGCGGACTTCAGGACTTCACGCAACGTGCCCTTTAAAATCAACGTTTTTCGAGTGTATGTATGTATGTATGTATAATTTTTTGGCACGTTCTACAGCCCAAACGGCTGAACAGTTTAGTTTTTGACATGTGAGGTGTCGTTGAATTTGTCAAAATTGTTATAGTGACATAGGCTATACATTTAAAAAATAGTGTCCGCAAATGGAAATAAAAGTAGGGGGAATTGTTTTTTTCCTTACCATAGAAATATGGGTGTCAAATGAAAATCAGGAAAAAGACTATTTCAAAAATATAATAATATTATTGCAGTTGGGTGTTTTGTTTTTCAATATTTATGTTTGCTTGCTATTTAAAATAGGTTTGCACTTGACTTTAGACTAAGCTAGGCGTTGACGTAGACGTGACGTCTATTCCATAAGTTTGTTTATTTTCGATAATATTCTCAGGTCAATCGCGTCAGTACGATTACGGTCCAATTTCTCATTTGTCAGAAAAAACTACTTACGTCGAATAACGACACCCAATTTAAAATGTCATTCAATTACGACTGACACAGATGAGGTGATAACATAAAATTGGTCATAATGTAATTTATTTGCCGAATTTAAAAAAACATCCCATAAGAAAATATCGAAAATTATAATGAATAGTGCCATAAATATTGAAGCAACATATGATTACGATGCTACTTACTTTACCTCTAGTAACAATATTTTACTCACCTTCTTATTAAGTACATAACTTTCTGGTGGGACACACCCAACTAATCTACTGACGACGTTCGTTCGGACGGACCGTTACTCGACGGATAATTTTGCACATTATACTATCTTTATATAAAGTATCGTTTGGCCACAGTTTCGAACTTCAGGCTTTGGGGGCACTTTTTCCAAGACTATCCTGCTACACCCTTTAGTGCGAAAATTCTATGGAAAATACTCGTAAAATCTAAAACTTTAAAAAGTATTTTTGGAAGATATCGTAAATTGGAAGAAGGATAAGGTAACTACAAATTGTATGGTTTCTTTCAAATGTAATGAAGATTGTTCTTATGATCCTATTGGCTTTTTGTAATAATCATAATTTATAATTTTCCCCTTCAAGCCGCGCAAAGCTTATGAGGAAAAATATTATCAAAATTATTTATTTATATTAACCTTATCTTTTTACTTCTTTTTACTTGATTTCTTTTCAAAGCAATTCATGTTACCTATTTCTATTTTCTGTTTCTCCATAAAAGCACCCTGTTTTTCAGGTTAAATTTTTGCGATTTTTACTCGTAGGTATATTAATCCATCTTATGACTTTGTTTAGATTTATGTAGGTACTGATTAATATTAGTGTTTTTCATTTAGTTTTCTCGTGGGGCTTTTACTTAAAAATGTTGTTAATTTCAAGGCCCTTCATACACAAGCCTACGCAAATCGCCGATACCCAACAATTTTAGCCTATAAGCGACTACCGAGATACAAATTCATAGAGGGTAGTGCACACGACGTGCGCCTGTGGCCTTGCGTCACAAAATAAGTACTAGTACTCCGTACAGAAGTATGACTTTGCAATTAAATTCAAAGAAATATCTACTCAATGTTGTCAACGATATGGTGTAATTCAGTTCGCCTCAGACTCAAGCACATTTTCGTGTAGACACCTACAGAAATACATTGCAAAATAATTTCATTCTTATAACTCTGGAATATGATTCATAATACACTAAACCTATTCAGTGACGTACTATCACGCAACGCGATAGGGTTGACTGCCACAAGAAGCTACTTACGCCATCTAGCGCATCTTTCTAGGACTTTATTCACGCTCGTCCAACCGGCAACCTAGTGTCGGTCGCGCACCGCCGGTGAATAAAACGCGGGAGCGTGTCGCTGCCGGCTAGCGACGTAGGTACGTTTTTGCTACCTACGCGGGAAGATACACAGACCTGGCTTGCACCCTTAGTCAATCGTTGTCTGAAAATTCCAGTCTTAGGTCTATTCTCTTCTCTTCGAACAAATTTACTCTGGTTAATCGACTCCACACAAAATTAATCATCAATCAGAACAAAGGGAGTATAATCACCGAAAGGTTCAATGAAACCTTAGAAATATTAGAACACATTTTGGGACGAACGATAAATTATTTACTGGGAATTTGATTAGACATTGACAAAGGCAAGTTTAATTTAATCGATTAATGGAGCTTCTTGTTGATAATATTTTAGCAATAACTATTATAAAGATTTTTGTGTCAGTAATGTTATTATTATTATAAAACCGAGTTAACTCGTTTAGGTTTTAATTATAATTAACAAAACTAAAGTTTAAAACAACATTAGGTCCGAGTTACTAAAATTAATTTTAAGTCCATGCTTTTTCTATCGCAGCTAAAAAATATTTAAGAGACACAATTGAATAAGTTTAAAAACGCCAAATTGCTAAAGAAATTTCCAGTATCCATTAGACATTTTAGTAGGGATGTCATTCGACGATGACTAAAGTTAGAAATCACGCAACAATCTGTAAAAATACGTAATAAATCTTATTAATAAATTTATTAATTAAAAAAAAACAAGTACAGGCAGATCGACTCCTGGTACCACTTTGTACCCGTGTGGAGTCGAAACACTGGGTCCGTGGGGTCCCAACGCTATCTCTTTTTTTAAAGAGATTTCCAAGAGGCTGATTGACATCAGTGGTGACCCAAGAGTTGGCAGCTACCTTGCACAGCGTATGAGCATCGCTATCCAGCGGGGTAACGCTGCCAGCATCCTGGGAACATTACCACAAGGACCCTATTTATAATTTTAATTTTGTACATAATCATGTTTTATAATATCTCTAAGTTGCCTGTAATTAATTATTACCTTGAATAATGTATTAATTTGACATTTTAAAATTATTGTAGTCCTTTTTTTGGAGGTTTGCCATTGCCATCTCCACAACAAATACAAACTCAGTGGCACATTTAAATTAGTTAAACTAAACACTTAAAGGCTGTACAGTGACAAACGTAATTTTGGTAGATCTTTCTGTGCCAGTAGGTAATAGAGTATTGTTTGTCTTCCGCCTGCAGCACTAAGTATTTAGTTTAAGTAATTTGAATATAGGTATTGTGATACTTATTTTCCCTTTTCATTTTATTATTTTAAGCAGTAATTTCATGCTTATAATTTTATTTCATTTTTTAGTTTTAGTATATTTTTTATTTTAAAAGAGGTTTGCTCTTGATTCTAGAGTAAGCCAGACGTGGGTGTAGACAGAGTCAACGGTGGAGTGAGCTCACCCAGAATGTACTGGCACTCCCACTCATCGACGACATACGGCGTCCATAGCAAGCTGCTCGGCGCCGGGCTCTGGTGGGAGGGTGGTAGGGGTAGGTAGCTACCAGGCGGCATTTAACGAAGCCTACCACCACTTTTGGGATCGTTCGTTTCCCGGGGTTGACCACTAGGAGGTAGATCCTTCATCACCCTAAACGAAAAGTAACCGACATGTTCTTCATATTCAACTTGTAGAGTTTAAATATTATAGGTACGATTTTTGGTAAAAACGTGTTAAACAGTAATATAAACGTGATATGATACATATCGATTGAAATCGTCTTTGCACTTTCAATATAAACTGTGTTAAATGTCCAAAATCGACTATTTTGGCTGTAGTGCGAGCCCAATAAATGGATATACATTATACATAGCTCGAATTACATTACCCTCATTCTGACGTAGACGGTTTAATATTCTTGATTTCTTTATTTATTAGTATGCCTATGTGATAAATAATCATAACCGATAGTATCAAAGACCGATTATAGCGGGATTGCATGAATATTTGTAGTTATTCTATGTGATTGATTTGGTTGAGGGGAATTACTTTAATCTTACTGAATATAAGTATTATAATACATAATTACTAGACACTCATTTATTTTTATCTACACTTTAATCGTATAAAAAAGTATAAGAGTTTGTTTGGAAGTATTCTCTGGAACTTTCGAAACTTTATTAACTACAATTTAAACGGATAAAAAGTTTGGGAGTTTGTTTAGAAGTTTTTTTTGGAACTTTCGAAACTATTTTGATTTTTTTCATCCGTACAAATCTAGGTACATTATTCCTCCTGTGTTAAAAATACTATATTTTATAACAATAATGTTTATTTCATATTTAAGCTTACAATTTCATCATTAGTGTTTTATTAAATCCTAATTGCAGACAGGTTGCTAGTTAATTAAAATAATAACAATAAATTGTTTCAACACTCATACTAATTACCAAGCCCCAAACTGAGCGTGAGCTTGTGCTATGGTGACTAGGATAACGGATAGACATACTAAATATAAATTATAAACATACTAGTGGTTCCCCGCCACTTCGCCTGCAAGAGTTGGATTTTCCATGTAAACTTTCATACCCCATTTCACCCCCTTAATGTTTTTATATTGCGACAAAATGTAGCCTATGTCCTTTCCAGGGTCTTGAACTGTCTCCATACCAAATTTCATCTCAATCGGTTCAGTGGTTTAAGCGTAAAGAGGTAATAGACAGACAGACAGACACACTTTTACATTTATAATATTAGTATGGATATGACCTAGGTACAAATGCTCTTGCTCGTCACACAAACATTTGCCCCTTGCGGGTTTGAACCCGCAACCTGTGGTTTTGTAGTCCGGAGCGCGAACCAATACACCAAGACGGTCATCAGCAAAGGTCGGAATTAGGTAGAGTTATTCATGTACTTACACTGATTTCATACAGCGAAAGAATAAAATGGATATGCCTCAAATCCTGAGATTAATTTTAAAGAGCAAAATAGATCCCGTGATTTTTTTAAATAAAAAGTAATTTACTTTTACACAATTCAAACTACTGCACGCGAGACGTTGCTAAACTTACATCAATCACATCGGATGTCCAAAGTTGCAAAATTCCAATACGCGTGATGTTGCCACAGTAGTAGTTCGCACAACATAGCTTGTGAGAACACAAGAATACAAGGAGCACTCCCTGCTTAACGGTATGTGCTAGATTTTGTCTCTTTCTACCGCATTCAAACTATCTATTAGCAATAAATCGGTTTACTCATTCACACAGCTCATTCACTTACCTCGGTTCGTCGAATGCGCTCACTTGTTTCCTATTGAGTTTTGTGTGGTGAATCCTGTTTGACTCTGGTTTGTTTACTGGATTCTGGACTCCACCTATTACGGGACACGGGATTGTCCATTAGAAATCCCGGGAAGGTCCACATTAATATCAACATTTCGATGCAAGTACATTAATAACTCTACCTAATTCCAACCTCTGGTCATCAGTCATAGTCAAGACGTTATGTGGACTAAGTGGCGAGGATTCACTTGTATGAAATATTATTTTAGCCCAATTTTTATCTACTGATTGCAGGGGAGTTACCTGTTTTATCTGAGTGGACTGTACAAATACAACAAAGTCCGGGCTTTGCAATCACTGTGCGGTTGCTATTCATTACCTACACACATTGTTTTTATTTCACTCCTCAGAATGGAGTTGTTTGCCATTGCAATAGTTGTTATGTTCGCCGGTTACGGTACGTGTGTTTTTCCCCGACTTTTCTAGACTATTTTTGTGTAGTTACTGAATACTGGTTTTATTATTTAGGTGCCTGTTTGAATGAGAATCCGAATTAATAAACAAAATAAAGTATGTCCAGTAAGTAACAAAATAAAGTATGAAGTGACCTAGGTAGCTAGGTACTACTAGGTACTACTACTAGGTACTAGTACTTCTAGGTACTAGTCTTTTATCTGTTTTATTTTATTAAGATCGCCTCTATTCCCTGCGAAATAAAATATGTTTTCGTAGTTCAAATGGATAACCTTATGTACTGTCGGCTGTACATACAATGTTTGTTAAAAAATAAATAGTATTTCATTCGCACTGTAATTACTTGTATTGTTACTGAGCACACAGGATTTGAACATCCAGTAATATCATAACATCAACCATTTCACCCTGTACAGTACAGTCAACATCATAAATTAAATTAATAAATAAATTGTTCCAACAAACACACCAATTACCTAGCCTCAGTCTAAGCGTGAGCTTGTGCTATGGTGACTAGGAAAAGTATGTCCAGTAAGTAACAAAATAAAGTATGAAGTGACCTAGGTAGCTAGGTACTACTAGGTACTACTACTAGGTACTAGTACTTCTAGGTACTAGTCTTTTATCTGTTTTATTTTATTAAGATCGCCTCTATTCCCTGCGAAATAAAATATGTTTTCGTAGTTCAAATGGATAACCTTATGTACTGTCGGCTGTACATACAATGTTTGTTAAAAAATAAATAGTATTTCATTCGCACTGTAATTACTTGTATTGTTACTGAGCACACAGGATTTGAACATCCAGTAATATCATAACATCAACCATTTCACCCTGTACAGTACAGTCAACATCATAAATTAAATTAATAAATAAATTGTTCCAACAAACACACCAATTACCTAGCCTCAGTCTAAGCGTGAGCTTGTGCTATGGTGACTAGGATAACGGATAGACATACTTAAATACTTTTATAAACATCCATGACTTAGGTACAAATGCTCGTGCTCATCACACAAACATATGCCCCTTGCGGGATTCGAACCCGCAACCGCCTGGTTTAGAAGTCCGTGGCGCAAACCACTACACCAAGACGGTCGTCAAATAAATACCGATATAGCAGCTTGCATTAGCACAATTTTTACTTCCCGACCAAGCCATCTAGACAAATGTCAAACGAATTTCGACGACGAATACAACGAATATACCGATGAAAATCAAAAAGCAATGGTGTTAAAATAAACTTAGGCATTTTATCTGAATTGTGACAATAATATTTTTTAATTGCCATCGGTTATTTCGTTGTATTCGTCGTCGTACGTCATTTGACATTTGTCAAGTTGGCTTGGTCTAGTAGTATATCTAATCATTCTATTTAAAAGAGGCTTTGACAATAACGGCTGTGTCTTTTTGCGCTGCTTTTTCTCAACCCTAGCCCAGAATTTGTCTCGGAGCAGTGGTAGGGCTTAAAAATATTTTAGGACGTGTATTATGAGTGCTTCCTGTGGGTCGACATGCATAAATAAACGACTTTTATAATTTTGAATTCCCCAGGTCACAGCTTGGAAATAGTGCCAATAGCCGAATGGGGTGGATCAGAGTTGGAATACGAAGACGAACTAAGGAACCCGGTACCCTTTGCAATTGTTCACCATACTGTATCACCTGAGTGCAAAACTGGTGATGAATGCTTGCAGCAGGTGAATAGTCTACGGAACTATTATATATCACATGGATTGAGCAAAGGTGATATTCCGTACTCGTGAGTATTCATTGTTCAATCATTCGTTTATTTAATTCCTTAAAAGTTTTATTATTACCCCCGATTAGATTTTAACGGCCTTAAGCGGCCTCCAAATGGATTGCATTATACTATTAATAATAATAATGTCCTCCTAGCCGACCACGGCGGCCTATCTCAACAGAGATTAGCCAACTGCGCAGGGCATATTATAGTGCACAAGTATGTGCGCAATAGACAGGTGCACTCTCTGTTCCTTCACTGTCATAATTCGGTGAGGCGGCAGTCCGACATGACCGTAGTGAGATCTGGCGCAAGACCAACGGCTTAACGTGCTTTCCGAGGCACGGGTGTTAACACCACCAACTTCCTGACTCCGGAGCTGTGGCTGAGTAATTTCAAGACAGAAAAACTCAAACACTCTCGGCCCGACCCGGGATTCGAACCCGGGAACTCGTGGATAGTATGGGTGGTCAGCACGCTGGAGCGTGACCACTAGACCAACGAGGCAGTCTAACTATTAAACAATATAGGTAAATAAATTTATGCATAACACAAAATGGACACTTTAATCCTCAGATCCTCTATGATCTGAAGGATTAAATAAAGTATCCGTTTTGTACAGTCAGAATTTTTGTTTAGGGTACAGATCATAGAAAATGATCTGTAGGTACACTTTATTATGAAATGTCTGAAAAAGCGGTTGCGATACTTACTTTTGCTCTACAGGTTCACTTGACTTGAAAAAAAAAATGATCCATGAATCACTTTGTTATAAGTTTTATTATGTCAAATAGAAAGTACATTGCCAAAAATTCTCAGCGATAAAAAACACGAGTAAAAAAACCTTCTTCCTGCATGATTCAGGATATAATTCGAGACACGCTGCTAAATCTTATAAAGCCTACTGCGGTTTTTGTGAAACAAGTTCGCATTTTTGCGGGGATATTTCCCTCGGGAGAGGCAGCTGTACGCGTGCTGTAATTAACTTTCAACCCCATAATTGGCGGTAAGTCAGCTAGGGCTGGCAAAAGTTATATTTAAAAAAAACCGAGGCTTGTAACCACTCTATTTATTTTATGTTCCAAAATAGGTACTTCCTTGTATTCCAAAAGTTACATACTATCGTTAGTTAAATACTATCGTATTGAAGTTAATTGCCCACTGCATTATACAAAAATAATATATTACCATTGAATACTATTACCAGTCATATCTATAAATTAGCATTTTAGATATGACAAACGGGATTATGGTCAAAGTCTAATCAGATTAAATTAAAACATTGGTATCACCATAAAACTTCAACATAGATAAAAGCCTATATAATACAAGGCATAATAAATTCAAAACAAAGTGGCAATAAAAAATATAGTCACAGGTGCAATATTAACATCATATAACGATTTGTCAGTGATTTCTACCATTCTTTTATTGAATTAAAGGAAATAGGAGCAACAACCTTGAAATTCTTTACTAAGTATTCTGTGCTACAATGGAATAGCCATAGAAACGGGCCGTGCCACACTGTTACTAACACGTTGACGTTTACGGTCTAATTATTTAAATTAGGCTTTTGCTACGATCACTGACCTTTTAAGACACCTGGCGGATGTGTTTAACAAAATCGTACCATATTGTAAAATTCTTAAAAATTGTAATCGAATTTGTTGCGACTTTTTAGAAGCTACCGCAAGCCCAGACGGTTTTTTCTGTAACTAGTTTTATGAATTAAATCTTAGAGGTAGTGAAAAAGGAAAGGCCGATGACAGCCATTTATCCGGGCATTGTTCTATAAGTTCTAATCTCTTTCATTTTACTTTTAAGAGTTAAAAGTAGTGTTGGAAGGTTTTTTAAACACCGACGCAAAAAGAAGGGTTTTATAAGTTTGACTGCTATATGTACTGTGGTTCTGGCACTGGAAATCTTACGGGTGAGTTAATGTAGATGTGGCTTTTTTTAAAGCTGCTTTTCTAGTGGAGGTCCTTAGACATGTTTTATCAAAATCGGTTTAGCCGTTTCACGATCATCAGCTCTTAGCTAAGTTTATAAAAAAATAATTAGAATTTTTAAATAACTTCTAACGTGTCACAAAGTCAATAATTTTAAGAATTACTAAATAGCTATAGGGAGATTTAAATAAAAGTTATTAATTAAATAGCAAATGATAATAATAATTTGTTGTACTTGAGAACTACGCGATATTTTGCCGCGACAATGTAGCGCCATTTCAACGAACAGAGTATTTCAGAATGTAAGTATGTTTTATAATGATAGGTATTATTTTCGACTTTTTAATCTAGAGTGGGCTTTTGCATAGAATTTGTAGGTCCTACCTTGTACGGTAAAAATTATACTTTTCACAGCTGCAATAAAATAATTTTAGATGAGACACCCCTGAAAGGTTACAAGCAATTCGTTGGGAGTTCGGCGTTGGGTTCCAGATATAGGTAACGAAGTCACAGTGAGCACTCCTGACACTTTAACTCTTTTTAGCTTACTGGCTTTGACGAAATCTATTTTACATTCAGTAATTTGTTTTGTTTGGAGAGAAGATAATCTTTCGTATGAAGAATACAATTTATACAGGCTGTCTAAAAAATTAAAGATAATAAAAATAAAGATCGCAGATTCTGTAACTGCGAATAGGTCACAGCATGGTCTATTATAATATGTCAAAAACGTCTCAAGTAAAAGTGTTACCAGTTTCGAGATATCGTTTTTTAATTTTTTTCTTGTTTGATAAGAATTTATGCTATTTTTACAAATGATGACTTTTTATGTTCTGTTTCTTTTGTCAATTTCATGGAAACCTGAGTCACCTAAAATTATGCTTTTTTTTAATTAAAATGTTAGGAAAAACTCTACAAAACTGCTTAACTTTAAAGTTCTACACAAATACTATCGGTACTTATGTCCCAAAAGCCCAACATCTAACAGGTTTTTTTCTTTTTTCCTGACGCGCTACTGTCACGGAGATTTATTCACGCCTGAACAAAGAGTAGCAAGCTCAGCCTGCACCAAACTGACCTTTTTATTGTAACTTTTTTCACTTTTTATGGCAGCTAGTGGTGACTGAGTTTGTTTCGGTGCTTCTTCTCAGCACTTGCCTGATTGTCTGTGTCTTGTCTCGAAGCACTAGTAGGGCCCAAAAGATAGACACGTTCGGGCCCCCTAAAGGCCAATATTACTGAATTTTAAATTTTGACGTTCATAAGTAGCATTTTCTGTCCTACATTGAATAAATTATTTTGGACTTTGACTTTGAAGCAACTGTAGCAAGGCAAAATACTGTGGTTTTGTTTGATTTATATTACATCGTGCCGTAAACTTCTATCATTATTTATTCTATGTTGACAACAAAGGTTTAATTACAGCTTCATGGTCGGCGGTAACGGGAAGGTTTACGAGGGAGCTGGCTGGCATCACGCCGGGGCTCACACTTTCGGTTATAACGCACAGTCCATCGGGATTGGCTTCCTTGGCGATTTTAGAAGTAAGTTTTCAACTATAGAATTCCCTTCACACATACAGGGTGACCCTGTAAATCGTGGATCAAATGAAACAGGGGCTTCACTTGTAGGGGAGCTTCCCTGAAAAATATATTCTACCACTTTTTCTTATTCTAAAAACGGACTTTAGAATGACAGTGTTGTACTTGTTATAGCAAAATCGCCAACACCGGAAGCACTGAAAGCAGCTCAAGATCTTTTAGACTATGGACTGCAAAACAAGTTCCTTTCTGATGATTACAAACTGGTTGGAGCCCGGCAGCTGTTGCCTACTGAGAGTCCAGGAGCGGTTCTGCAGAAAATTATTGAGGGCTGGCTCCACTGGTCGGCAGAACCATTACATACACTAACGAATACCCAATGATAACTCATAAATAAAAATGATAAGTATCCTTAGATTAAAAGTATATATTTCTCGAACTTCTGGTAGATTTCTCGAACGAAGTTGTTTTGTGAACCATTAATATTTATACCTAAGATGAGATAAGAACTTTTGATAAAGATATTATAAGTACCTACATATTAAGAATTTTCATATCGTATCGTATCGTATCGCGTTTAGTGACAAAATACTTCATTAAAGCGGCGAGAAAACTCCAGTTCAGTATTCTAAACGAATTATCATAGCAAGTAATATAATTTGCATTATCGATTCGCCGACACGTTGCACGCCGTGTGCATCGGTAAGAATGGCAAACGTGTCGTCCGTGCTCAGCCGAGGCGACAACATGTCCTGAGGATGCCGCGTGGGGTGGCGATAACGCGTCTAGGTGTTTTGCACGTCGGTGTTGGTTACTAACAACTGAATCAGCTGTAGTGCATGCGTATTGAGGGAGAGCGGGCGGTGCATTCTGCATTTGCCTGAACTAATAATCCACGCGGTTACGGTTGCTGTGGTTTGTTGCCGGCGCCAGCGTCTCTTAGCGGAAATTAAAATCAAAATATTTATTTTTTCTTATTTAATAATGGATTTCGGCTAAGTATCGCCTGATTCCATCAATTATAAATGTTATACAAACAATTTTTTATTCTGAGATACAAATCCAATAACAGCTGATTTGTGGGTCATAAAAGGCATGTTCTGCGAAACTAGCTTAGGCCTCCGGGTTTACTAAAACACAATGATCAATATGTATATGTATGTACTTCCATTTTTTGTTTTTTCATAAAAAAAAACTGTTAAGTGCTTAATAGTAAAAAACGAGCCGGCTCCCAAAACCTACCTACCTACTTAAAAACCTTAAAAGTAACTAAGCAAATAAAATAACCTAACCTACATAATGTACTTTTAAGACTCTGAAAATATATTCTGAACTGAACGAACTATGTTGAATACCTAACAACTACCTTCAGAGGAATTGTATACAACATCAAAGTATAAGCGTACTAGCAAAAGATATTTGAAATGACAAATGACAAAATGATAAATGGATGCTAAATTGATCCTGTCGTTCGGAAATAGAGCGTGTCCGGGAAGAAATAAAAAGTTTTGTATATTCCTGCTTAGCCCATAAACTGTCTTTCGATGCCGAAAGTTCTTTTTATGGGTTATTGTGTCCCAATTCGGAAAAGTGTTCCTATAGTCGCTTCGGTCCATTAATAAAAGTTAAATAAAAGTTTTGTGAAGTAAAAAAACTATTCTGTAGATAGCTTTGAGATGTGGGATATAACGATGTGAGGAGAATCCATAATATCTTATGTACGGACGACAGCCATTTAGGCGGTCTTCACACTGACACTGCCCCGCATCACGCAGCGTGCCGAGTGAATTTCTTTGTTTGCTCGTGCAACGCGCGTTAGTACACACCCCACATCAATCTACCCTAATCTGACAAATTTTCGCAACCATATTTCAACCTTATGTTGAGCACATAGAGTTCTTATATTTCATTTGAGATATTTTGACAGATTTGGGTAACTTGATAACATGATGATGAGCGCACTGTACCTACGCATGGATACAATGAATGCGACGTGTAGGCACTGGGCGTGGGGTTGCTGTTATTATGATGACCTGGTGCAAGCCGCAACGGCCATGAGCTGTGTCCACCATTTAAGCAATTTTTCGGGCGGTTTTTGGGTGCTTTATCTTGACACCTTTGTACTGGACGATACTAAAATAAAAAACACGTGTTTGGTCTTTTGCGTCAAATTTTATCATATTCTTTGAATACTGATACAAAAGTCATCCTGTCTAAAGGATGCAGGCCGTATGTAACAGGTCACTTTGGAAATCCTAGCGGCCTTTTTTCAGTGGATGTTTTGCGGCTGATATTGATGGATTACAGCCAATAGGTAAATACTGCGGCATATGCACTTGGAATTTGGAATAGGAGAGGTTTCGCTGGATGGATTAGGAAGGCAAAGGGAAGCGCTTCCTACCGACCGGTTGTTATGGTCGGGGACCAAGGTCCAATGGTCACCGTCTTGGTTTATCTATATGTAGTCAAGCTCGTGCTAAATCTTACATATCGCGGTTTGTATTGTATGGAGCGGGCTATCAGCGCCATGTAGGAGCCGAGTCAGGGCGTCGCGTCTTGAAGTTGCATGCTAGTGTTAGCGACAGTGGTAAGATGTCGCTACACCCTACCCACTTTACTGCTATTCATATGTATTCATACCTTCAATATATTTTGACGATTTGTTGCCACTAAATAATACATCTAAAATGCTGCAAGACATTTAACAGTAAAAGGCGTAGGTAAATTGTATATTTTGAAAACTAAAAATATTTTTTTTATAAAACTCATAAAAGCGTTCTAGTAAGGGAAAGGGTTTAAGGGGTTTATTAGGCAAAGGGAAGTTTTCTTTTTCGTGATTTGTAGTGCAAGTCCTTAGAAAAAGTATTCGTACTTATATTTGAGCATTTATATCTCTAATACTTATAACTTTGGGCGTAAAAACTAAATTACGTTACAGTATAAAACTGTAACGTAATTACGTTACACTACCTACTCGGCAATTTACAATTACACATCAAGTAAACCTGACTCAAAGTGAGTCATTGCATCCATAGGGACGGAATGTTGTATGAAATTACGCCCCTAGGGAGGCAAAGTGATTTGAATTTCGAATAAGAGTTCGTAGGCATGATCACACTAGCCCGTCCCGCACCAAAGAGAACATATTTGAAATTTGAACCTGGCAGCCAAGAATTTTAGCATGAATAGAATAAAAAAAGCGCGCGCATCTAAAAAAAGAAATAAATAAAGAAAAAAACCTATGTATTTTAAGAAATTACAAACAATGTTTTCGTAAAATTGTCGAGTGATGAAAGTTATTTGACACCGGAGTCCATTAGATGTAAAGCCGCTGGTATTGTTAATAATAATAATTTACTGCCATAAAAGTCAAAGGATATATAAAGATAAAATAAGTTTTTTGTAGTACATTTTTTATTGCCTCGTAGGAAGTGTGAAAAGCAGAGTATTCTCCTCGGGAATAAAGATATCTTCGTCTTGGGCGAGCTTGAATCCCTCGCTCCACTCTGGATTCTACTTTTAACTCGGGTAAACTCTAAACTCCTTTGCCGCGCTCGGGAGTTAACTCTCGAATCCTTCGTTACGCTCGAGATTCAAGATGACGCCCGTCACGTAAGACATCACTTTACCCCCTTGATGGATAATCTACTATTAAACTGTTGTGGCCGAATCCGGGTTTTATTGAGTAATACGTCTTTAACCTTAGGGTTACCTTCGCTCGCGCCATCTCGAATACCAATTAATCGAACACTGTCGAAAACTCAAAACATTGAACGTTCAAAATATCGAATTGTTATTATATTGAAAGCTCACTACATCGAATGAAAAAAATATCAGAAGTCAATATATTGCATAGTTTATGAACAAAAGCATCCATTTAACATTCAATCATTTGTAAATTCGATATTTTAAACGTTCGATGTTTTGACTTTTCGGTCGGTTCGATCATTTGATGTTCGATCAATTGGGTGTACAGATTTGTTACCGGTAAGACTACGACGTATTTTATAATTGGTCAGTACGTTTACCTGACACAGGTTACGGGTCAGGCAACAATAAAATTATTACAAGAACAGCACGTGTAACTTGACGCAACGACGTTTAACTAACGTGTGTTATGTCAGTGTCGCTTGATGATTGATGTTTTATGGGTCCTGATTACTGGTTAACTCAATGGAATATTACTGAAAGTGAATCCATTGGCTACATCTTGATGATGTTACGTTGGAAGTTTAATTTATATTTTACTTTATTTAGGTAATTGTAGTAGTTTTTGGCTTTGGTTCAAATCCTGCTTTGGTTGGTGCGAATTTTGGTTTTCTTTTTTAAACTTATAAAATGAAAATAACACTAATTATTAAATTATTATTATTTTTTTCAAGTGCAATAATATATTTAGATTGCATAGTGAATGCTTATCACTTAAAAAACAATAATTATCTTATTTGCAAGCTTCATCTTTCGATTGTTAAATACTTGCAAAAGTATTTCTTTCGAGTGTTGAGGGTACAATCCCAATAACATTGATGAAAGCAACGCGGCATTACAGCGTTAAGAAGCACTTGAATATTTCGACAGGCTCTGCCAACGCTAGGGTGGCCGAGAGGTTAGGCAATCGCCCGGTATGCGAGGAACGCGGGTTCGATTCCCGCCTCTGGTGGTCGTATTTTTCAAGTGCAATAATATATTTAAATTATTTTGTTTTCCTTTAACCAAAGCTTCCAGCGATAAGACCGCCTAAATTGTACTTTAAGTTAATTTAATTTTAAAACTCATTTTACCTTTGTTTGCTTTTATTGTGCAATGAAGAATATCTATATAGCTATAACGTTGAGTACTAAAAAAATCTTAAAGCTTTTTTTGCCGGATCTTTAACATCTTATCAATATTCTAAGCAGTAACACTAAATAATATCTTCTTCTATCTGGTTATGAGATTCGACAGGAATATCTATATTTGACTACAAAGAGTAATTCCAACCGCAGTATTTTAAATATCATGTTTCCTTGTGAAAATTGCTTTATTTAAAGGTGGTTCATCTTCAATTAAATAGCTTTTATTCTAATTGGTCCACATAAATTAATCTGTTATTATAACTAGTTAGTGAGTGAGACTGAGTTCTAGAGACTAGAGAGTGAGTTGATAGAGGCATGGAATACTTAGGCTGGGTACTTTTGGGTTTGCGTAACTCATATCTACGTAATATTTAAAGAGTGCGCAGTTTTTAAATTATGACCTTTTCTAAGGAAAATAATATGCAGCGTACTGATACGTTTAGGTTCAAGGATAGACACCCTATGAAAGCTCCCTGGGTATTGCATAAAACAAAGCCAGTTTACAACATGTTGGTGAAGATTTTTTGCTTGGAAATTTCATTTTACGACGATTTTCTTACGCAGTTGTTTGTTGTGCAGAAGACACGTCATCCTAGTCATCTCTTTTATTGTTAATTAACCTTGTAGACACTGACGTCAATCTTGTGGGTGTGATGTGTTGAAGTCAGCGTTCATGCTGTTTTGTCAACATTTTAATTTGCTTTGAGAGATCGATCAGAGATGGCTCGTAAAGGTTCAATCTTAAATGTATACGAACATTATATTATATGTTCAATTACTATAACACCTATACTTAATGAACATGCGCTGTACGATGTTGTTATTGGTTAGTTTTAGGTGAATAAAAAAGACATGCGCACAAATATTATATTACAATAACATGTTGTTGTTTATTCGTTTATTGACCACGCAAAAAATTGTTAAACATGTTTAGCTTTGTGGTTATCCTGGATACTAGCTCTAAACAAAATATTAAGTCATGTTAATTTATTGTGTTTATTTATTTATTAGCACCTATGTTTACAATACATAATATTTTATTTTCACTGTCTCGTTGGTCTAGTGGTCAGCACGCTGGGTACTATCCATGAGGTCCCGGGTTCGGTCCCGGGTCGGGCCAAAAGTGTTAAGTTTTTCTGTCTTGATATAACTCGGACACAGCTCCGGAGTCAGGAAGTTGGTGGTGTTAACACCCCCGTGCCTCGGAAAGCACGTTAAGACTGCCGTCTCACCGAATTATGAAGGTGAAGGAATAGAGAGTGCACCTGTGTATTGCGCACACACTAGTGCACTATAATATCTCCCGCGCAGTCGGCTAATCTGAATCTCTGATGAGATTGGCCACTGTAGTCGGAATTCGGCTAGGAGGACATTATTATTATTTTAATTTAAAATAACTTAGCCGTGCTTAGGTAGGCGAGGCGATGGTGTAACGATTCCGATGAGTGTGCGTTGCAGTAGGGAGTTTCATACAAAAATAGAACTAAAGTTTCAACCTGCAAATTTCTAGCTATGAAAGAATCGCATACACTGTTAAAATTATTAAAATATCAATATGTAGGTAAAAATGAAAAACTTTATTAAATAAATAACAGAACGGAGCTTTTAACTATTCATAGAAACTTACTTTGTACTTGAAAACCCAAAAAAAACAAATGATTATCAAAAGGGCTAGTACCGCCTAATTTGAACGCTAGAGCATGGTTCAGCACAGCAAGTTTTCTTGCAATTATAAGCAAATGCCTGAACCATTGTACGTGTTATCAGTTTGCGGACGATACATGCTTAATTGTTGCCGATAAAGACCCTCAAAAGGCTTGTGATCTATATGAACTCGATGCTACGATGGTGCTATGATGCTGGCCTAGTGTTTAATTGCGACAAAACCAAACTTATGGTTATTAAATACCCTTAGCGCGTAAGCGCTAAAAACATGTACCAGTTAATCACTTAGTGGCCCATGATCATGATTGCTTACATAGTTCGACTAATTACAGCACCTGTGGCTGCCCACGGATAGAAATAGCACAAAATATTAGGTACCTTGGTTTGATAATTGATGACAAATTCAACTGGGGAAAACATATTGAATATGTGGCTGGCAAGCTAAGACAATTCTTAGCAAATATTATAATTCTTAAAAATCGCACACTATTTAAATTTAAATTAATGCTGTATATGTGCCTTGGTGCACCCGGAATCGGGTGTCCTACGTAGTTTCGAATGCCGCTGTAGCGACACACGCTGTTGCGTTTTTTTTTCCACTGCCTCATAGGTTCGAAAGCTTATGGACTCGAATGATGTAGTCGCGAAAGACGCTGATTCGAAAAACATTTTCACTGCCTCATGCGCTTGAATGCTTGTGACTTTGATTTATTACTTTATTAGTCATAATGTATGTAAAAAAATATTCAACTAGTAATTAAAAAAACAACATATTCGGAGTCAATCAACATTTTATTAGTATTAACAAATTACAAAGATGAAAAAAAAGTACCTAAATTGTACATATTGAATAATTTTCTATGTGTAACACAAAAGCTAAGAAAGACTGATCTATAAAAACAATTATATACTCAAGCGGTATCTGTTATCGAAATGAATCAATTGCAAATAAGGAAGTATTAGTATATACGAGTATTTAAAGCTAAAGCAATTTAGGTACTTTTTTACCTATTCACAAGCAATTTAAAAATGTTTTTCTTAAACAATATTTCTTTGATCGATCGATCGATTGATTGATCGCTCGGTGTGGGAAGAACGGAAACACCCTGTGTATACTCGGGCAGTCGCAGAGGGCCTGCTTGATACGATCGGCGCAAACAATGCCTACGGCGAACGCACAGCCGCATACCTGGCTCCGCGTTTTATTAACGAGCTACCCCGCGACCTTCGGGATAGTATTACGTCGGCCAACGTTAAATATAAACTGAAGGCTCATTTTCTGCAACACTAACTTCAAAGTGTGCCTTCACTACTTGAGTTGTTCAGTGAAATGTCTGACCCTTTGTCATGTTCCCGTGATGTTATTATTTTTATGTTTAGAATATATTGATTTTTAAATTATGTAGTATCGATGTGAAAGGCGGCATTAACACAAACCTAAGTGGTTTAATAATGCTGTTTTATTGCTTTTCGTGTATGTATTGTTTAAATTGTTAATAAAAAAAAAATAAAAAAAAATTGAGCGAGCACTTGCTGGTCAGTTTATATTGCATTCAATTTGTTATTTTAATACACAAATAACTTGTAACACACACACATACACATGTTGTGGAAGTCAACGCCCCCCTACATGTGAAGTGGGGGATGATTCTTTTTGGTCGTCTAACCCATCGTGTGTAGGTCTTTTAAAAGAACTTACGAGAATTTCGATTTAATGCTCCAATTAAAAAATACGAGTATTGACTGTAAAGTGCAAGTTTTCGGTCTAGTAGGGCGTCCCCCCTCTTAAAAGCTTAACTGCTTGAAAAATCTGTAAAAATTCACGATGATAGTGCATTTCATAAATTTAAAAAGGAAAACTATAGTGGTTAAGATAACTTTATAAGTTTAGCAATTACAGTTGTTGAACTTGGGTGTTGGATACCTTTTTACCAAATACAAAGTTCTTAGAATAAATTCTAGTGTGACTAAGATGAAGTAGTTGCTTGATAAAACTGAAAAAAGTTATAATATAGTGTCTTATGTTGTATATAGATAGATAATGGTACGGAACCTGTCATGCGCCAGTTCGACTCGCACTTGGCCAGCTTTTTATTATTGCATTGCTTTCCTGAGAGCTATTGAATTATAAACGAATTGAGTTAGGCGGTAGGTACGCCTGCAGGTGGAACATACTCGTATCATGAAGACGCTTCTTCCAGATTTTAATTATTTCTGTGCACTTGTTCCCAGTGTGGCCATCCTTCAACCTCCTTCTGAAGGGCATCTCCTGGACTCTCGGTGCTGGAAAGTTGTCTATGCCCTACCAGTTTGTAGTCATCGGATATGTGCTTGTTTTGCACACCGTACGCTATCAGTTCTTGGGCAGCGTTCAGAGCTTCGGTGGTCGGGAGATTGTCTGCAAGATTAAGAGTTTGTTAGGAACGTTATTAGCATAAGACCAATGACAGCACGTCATGGCAACACTGTGGCATCTTAAGCAGTTGTAATAGAGGTTATTTTGGGACGGAAATGTTTATTCTGATGTATTACTGTAATGCTCAGCACCTGTTGGGGCGCCTTTTATGTGAAAGATGCATGAGTGCGTCCTAGGCCACAGTTCGGACAGTTCAGAGCAGATCCCTTATTTCGGATGAAGATACGGACATTTCCGTCGAAAATACAGACATCGTCCGAAGAAAGCCCTACGAGTGCGGGCCGTTAGTTAACATTAGTTGACATACTGGTCGCGCTTGCGCTACACAAATCCCTCGCACTCTTGAGCTATTAAGCATTGTAGTAAATCCTCAGCGTATAGACCACTACCACTTAAAAAGAAGGTAAATTATAAATTCTTACTGATGAACGTTCCTAAAAAGCTGATCCCAAAAGCCTTGTCATTGTAGCCCCGAGTGTGTGCGCCGACGCGGTGCCAGCCCGCCCCTTCGTATACCTTCCCGTTGCCACCGATCATGAAGCTGAAAACAATGACTTTTTGCTGATAGCGCGCAGCTTTATTATTAGCTTAACTTAGTTTTAAAATATGTGTGCCGAATTTTTTTTTAAATGACATAATACGACGTTATTAAATCAACTTTACGGGTGCATGGCGGACTTTACGATGCATGACGCTGAAAACATCATGCAAAACTAAACAGTTACAGAAATAGCCAAAATGTAAAGGCTGAATTACTTATGAGTCATTATTAGATTGTAAGCTGTCAAATTTAGGATCCTTTAACGCCAAGAGGATCATAAGAATGGTCTTAATGGTCACGGCCCACCCGGCCGTACACGTACGTAATACGTAAAGGATTACTCGTAACATTCATTTAGAGCTAATGCTGTTTTAGTGCAATCAAAGCAAAGGAAAACATCAACTTCATACGTGTGTGCGATGACAACCACTTGTCTTGCCAACATCATATGACTCTTGTAGATACTACAACCAAATATAAGATGGATGTGCAGAGCTCTGCTAAAGATTTCTGATTTATCAAAATTTATTTCCCAAACAAACACTACAGAACTAAGTAGTTAAATTTCCGTTTTTTAATGTTTAAGACCTACCAACCGCTTTAAGTTTGTAATTTCAATGCTGAATTAATATGTTACTTCATTGCTAGGGTTCTGAAAGCGTTAAGTATGGGCTCTCTTGAAGTGTGAAAAACAACATTTACTTACGAATAAGGTATATCTTCGAACCAACGCCTCATGACATCGGCGCGGATACTGTTCACTTCACGAATGCAGGCGCTGTGAGTAACGCATCTATTTGAAGCAGTATGCTGAATTACCACTAAATTTACTGGATTTGGCAGTTCCTGCTTTCGTTGCAACATTGATCTAGCCCATTCCGTTATTGGGACAATCTCCAAAGCTCTGCCTAGTTTAAGAAATAGAGTTGATTTTACTTAAGGCACTTTAAAGACTTTTGGGTGAAACTTGCTACCGGCAAAACAGGCAGAGATGTTTCAAACGTATAATTTACGTGAAATGTAAAAATAAACAAGAATACTTTATGATACTTACCACTCGCAGCGAACATAAGAACAATAGCAACTCCTAACCACTTCATGTTGCACAAAAGATAGGTAACAAATAGACAGAGAGAGATCCTTTTGCTGAATTAATGTGCACTATGCGAGATGCCCACGGAATATAACTAACTCCTCTGCGATACATCGTATTTGTAACCATTGTTCCTGATAAACTAGGTGAATTCCCCAAACCCAATACAAAATGATGACAAATGAATTCTGGATGGTGGGTACAGTACAATTTAATGTGGGTTTCAGCACTTATTACACTATGCGATTTGTAGAACCTTCTTCTGAGTGAGCTCGCTCCACCGTCGACTGTCTACGCCACGTCTGGCTTAGTCTAGAGTCAAGAGCAAACCCATTTAGAATAAATAAAAACCTAAATCGGAGACAAAACTTAGGAAGAAGAGAGGCCGCGAACTAAATTGTCAACTTAATCGTGTCCAATTTCTTCCTAACTTCTAACGTGTAATATGTGCTTTATTAAGCCACACGATATGTTTTTTGTGCATACTGTTTAAAATCTCTCTTACACGTAACCAACTGATGTGTCCATAGTGTCTTCAAAATTGACTACTGATGTTTTAGTTGGTGGTAGCTCACAAAACAATTCCGCAAATCAAACACAAAACTCAATATCTAACAGCAGAACAAACGTGCCAATCACATAAATATGGAAAAAACTGGCCGTTGGGATTACTATTTGTTCTGCTGTTGTTTAGTCTGGCAGTCATTTGCATTTTTTTAATTTCAAGTTTGTTATTTTATTTTATATTGTTAAATTTTGAATTAAGCCTCTCTTATACATAAATCTGTAATTTTAAAGCACTATGCAAATGCACTATGAAATCAAAGCACTATGTGGCTGTGCTGTGGAATACCACAGCACAGCCACATAGTGCTTTGATATGATAAAAATAAATTGATCAATGAAGCGCGCCGGAGTTAGTGATTCCCCTTAATAATGCGTAATGGAATGATTCACTGATTATATCCTTTCAACAATAGGCCATTTTAAATTTTATTTCAGAGCTTGTAGGTAGTCTATTGAGTAGGTATATTCAACTTAGTACTACCACAGAATAAGTACTAGTACTTCGTACAGAAGTATGACTTAGCAATTGTATTCAAAGAAATGTCTACTCAATGTCGTCAACAATATGGCGTAATTTAGTTCGCCTCAGTAGGTTGTTATTTACCATATCAACGACCTCTCTTTTAGAACAACACTAAGATTTATGAATAAAAAAGTAATAGCTCCTCTAGGACTCATAAAACATGGGAAATAAAAAAAATAATGATGTTTCTTGTATACAAAAATGTTGTTAAAATATTTATATGATATTTTTTATTAAGAACTTGGCATGGCACAATTATTAACGAACAAGGGTATGAGAGCGGGCTCCTCAAAAATATATGTGAATACTAACATTATATTATCCATTCGAAATAACATATTGAAAATCACAAATAAGCCGCAGTAAAACCTTGGGAATTTAAGGGCTTTGAGTTGTCTGAGTGTAGGATCAATTTATTGTTTAAGGGCTAACATAAATTGTACCCCAATTCATCTTCGTAGCTCTGGGTCCTCGTTGACGGACATAAGGAATCCCGCGGGAGGCGTTAGTTTTCTTTTGTCTGCCACTTTTGACGGTTCCACACATGCCAGCTGAGATAATTGGGATTATTTACCATAACATGACAGTGAAGTTGGTCATTGGATACAATCCTCATTTACATAAAGTGTCTCACTGGGTCCGCGTTGTAGTGTATAACTCATAGCTGAGGCACAGAATGCCTAATAGAAAAGTACAGAAGAATTACTAAATGTGAACTCTTGCTACGACAAAATAAAGTCCATTTCAGTCAGGGCCCCTAGAAAAGATGCAATCTTATTGATTCCCGTCAAAATTTCGTATCGGTCTGAATTAGTAAAAAAACTCATTTGGCCAAATGTAACCCAAAATGCCGCTAGACTTCTTAAAATGTTCACTTTAGAGAAACCAGCCTATGTCCTACTAGCTTGCGCTGGGATGCCCAATTTTGACTTTGTGAAAATAATGATATTTGTAAATTATTTGCATTTTTTATATTTTTAATTAAGCTAAACTTGAACAAAAGTGAGTTGACTACAGCAAAATGTAACGTCATAGTTCTATTCCCGTAAAGAATCTATTGAAGAGCGTTTTGACAGGTAATTTTACGTACTTCAACGATTGGTATGTGGATGGAATGCGAGTCAAATAACGTATTTTATTTTATCGATTTAGTGCATTTTCGACGTTGAATGAATATTATTAAAAACGTTATCGGTTGCAGCAGCAGTAGATAACTTCTGACCTCTGAGCCCTTGGCATTTGCGCTGATTTCCCTTGCGTTGCGTCCGCTGCTGTGTGAATTAAAGATGGATTGAATGAAAGGCGGTGAAAACATACACAAATTAGCAGTCCATTTGTTTTTTTTTGTTGTTGTTACGCAGATTGGTTTTCTCTTACACTTAAGAGCAGGCAGTCAGGCAGTTTTTTGTAATCTGTAACATTTTAGCGTAAATCAGCGTTCAATTTTTTAATAATAATAAAAATAAAGAATAAGTTTTAACAGCAATAGAAAACTATGGGAGCTTATAATAATCCCAAAATGTTATAAGCTTTCAAAATGAAATTTCATATAAGGTTATAGCGTCTCACAGTCATTGAATTTAATTTTACAGAAAATCGCGCTTTTGTACAATTTATCACACAGTTTTTATATAAAACAAAGAATATGTGCAAATACAATGATTGGCATCTTATATTTTATTTAGTTATGGGTTCTCCGTCGTAATACTCTCATAAGTTACCATCAAGTGACATATTGAAGCCAATTGCTTACTCGGATACCGTTAAGGAAAAATATGACCTCGCTGGCCCAATGGGAGTCATCTCCACCAGAAAAGGATAATACAGTGTTGCTTTTCAATCAGGTGTCAAATTTTCAAAATAAGAATTCGGGAACAGTATTATATGTACATTTGTAAATTGTAATTTTACTGTTTTTTGTTTTATACCCGTGCCCTTTACGTTGTTTATTTTCATGTGTTATGTGATTATTCATTAATAAATGTATTTCTTTCTTTCTTTCTTATGGAAACAACTTTATCGCAATTACTTTTAATAATCAAATTTTTTGAATAACATCTTCTTTAAAATATTCGGAAATAACGTAACTTTCGCGGGCTATACTGACAATAATCAATGTGCGTTTGTATTTTTATTCGAATGAGTATAATTATTCACGGGTATAAGTTTTTTTAAAAAACGAATAAGAATAATTGAATATGAATAACAATTCTTTGGATAGATCTATTAAGTTACTGATTCTGAGTCGCTTTGCAATGCAACCCTGTATACATTTAATTACAAGATTAAGACCCTACCGGACATTTGGTAAGCAGTCCGGACAATCGCCCTATACCAGAGATTAACAGTAGGTACTCGAGTAAAGTGGGTACTCGCTGAATTTCAGCTACGGCACGCCGCGGTGTTCAATCTCAACAGCGAGATAAACCAACTCATCACTTTTTTCCCTGTTCCCAGTTTATTTGGGGTCGGCGCAGTATGTTTTTTTCTCTTCCATACAATCCTATCACTCGTCACTGAATCATCCACTCCTTTCACAATCATATCCTGTTTTATACAATCCATCCATCTCTTCTTAGGTCTGCTATTTCTTCTCCATCCATACTGATCACTTTTTTCGTCACATGATAAAAGCGCTTTCACATTTAGGTGACTTTAGCAGCGCAACTGTAGCGCGTCTGAAGCGCTGATAATTTTATACTTTAAAAACGATAGTGCGTCAGACGCGCTGCAGCGGCCCTACTATCGCGCGCCTGTAGCGTGGCTGCTACTACTGCTGCTGCTGCTACTGCCCCGCTACTGTAGCTCTACTGCCCCGTTAATGCCGCGCTACTGCCCGCTACTGCCCCGCTACTGTAGCTCTACTGCCCCGTTAATGCCGCGCTACAGCTGCGCTACTGCTGTGCTACTGTAGCGCTACTGACGCCCTCTTGTAAAAGCGGTCAAACCAACTTTGAGATAAACTACGCACGAGATATTTATAAATATAGTGCACGTGAGGAACTAAAATTGGCAAGTAAGTAGGTGATTTATTTATCGTACGCATATTACCGATCGGCGTGTTAAGGTTTATCACAACCAGACGTAATGAACTGATAACAACAAATAACATACATGTCTATTTATGGATTTATTTAGACAAGATAACGCGCACTAAAATATAATAAAGTAATATTTGAATTACGTGTTATCTTTAGTTACATCGTTTTACATACACTACGTAGTTACGACAATGCGTCGCAAAGATTTTTATGAAACTTTTGTCTAAAGATATTATTTCAGCACGAGAAATAGCAAAGCTGACATTTACTGATATTATTTTATGGAAATTCCCCGCAGAACGTAAAATAACTTTTCACTGGCGTAATAGTCTATTTTGGCAATTTGAAGTGCCTTTAGTTTAGGCACTAGTGATTGACTGTACGGTCTTTCGTCCCATCAGCATTTTACTCCGTTGTATCATTTTTCACGCCATCAATTCAGTACGTATTCAAACGCCACAGCATGTACTCGTATCATAAAATTATCAATTAATAAATCAATTTCGTCATATCAAGCAAAGTATCATTTCTATCAATTTCTAAAGATGTGCAGTAAGCAGCTCGTACATCTTTATGGTCCTTCGAGCATTTTGATCTAGCGCGCGGTAAGGTCAAGAAGTGGGACCACGCGGTTCGACAACGTGACCACGTTTCGCAACAAGTGTGCTTCCCGTGAATTACCGTCCGTCAAGCAAACTTACACGTGTAACCATCAGACTATCAGTGCACTTTGTGAGCAAGTAACAAGTGCAACCATCAATCAACATCATCATCATCAGCAGCAGTGATCAATCAAGATTCATCTAATAATTCATCAATAACATACCCAAGGACTTAGTGTTCTCGTGTCTAAGGTGCAGTAGCGAATCGGTTGCGTCGGCCTCCCACAAGCGGGTCTCACCGACAAGATTGAGACGTCGCATTTATTGCACTTAGGATACTTGAGCGCGAAGTCGCAGCATCAATATCAGTAGCAGTCTTATTTCCACCATCAAAGATGGAAAACCTACTAGCATTACAACGTCAACTTATGGAAGCCATGGACTCCTTGGTAACCAACTTCAAAAAAGACGGAGCAGACAGAAAAACTCAGTCTTACATCAAAAGACGCTTGGAAACTTTTGATCAGTATTGGCAAGAATTCCAAGACAATCATATCAAATTATGTGAGTACGAAAATCGCGACTATACATATTTCGCCGAAAAAGACTACAAGCGAACTTCATCGTTCTATAACGAGAATCGTCGTAAGATTCAGCAATATTCTTTAGCAGAGCAAGAACTGAAGTCCGTTCTAAGACCTGCCACCCCACTAGCTGGCGTGTCCTCGGACTGGATGCCACCCCCAGCACCTACACTAGGCGACGCCATGCGTATACCGCTGCGGCTAGGATTGCTGCTCCCATTAAAAGATAAACAACCACATATTGATGTAGGTCGTGACTAGACATTTGATCATCTAGTAGAGGGTCGGCTTCATTGAGCTTCATTTTTTCAACTTGTTGACCAATGCTTGAGATGCGTTTTCGGCGGTCCTCATGTTGGGTTTCGTCGACCGTTTCAAGCTTCTGGATTGGTATAGTTAAGTTAATGATGGTATTGATTGGAGGGACGCCTATTTCACCGAGGTTTGGCTTGGCATTTAGATTGGTCACCTGCGAACTGTGAGTTAATATTATAAATGCTTCGTTTTTTACGATGCAGCCTTCCCCGAGCGTAATTATACCGGCCTTGCTGAGTTCTTGCACCCAGGTAAGTATGCGCGTCACTCGCGATAAACAGCTGTGTCTGTTTAATAGACTCTCAATGACGTCACCGCCGTGACGTTGAGTCGTGACGTTGATTTGTAGTGTTTTCTTCACTTCTTGATCTGTGGTGTAGGTTTTTGTTGTTTGTGTTTCAGGTTGATATGTTTTTAGCCAATCTGGCCCCTGCCACCATAGGAGGTGGGAAATCAGATTTGATGCATATATTCCACGGCTGGCGCAGTCAGCTGGATTGTCACTTGATTTTACGTAGCACCAGCTTTCAGGTGGTATGATTTCTTTGATTTGTTGCACCCGATTGGCGACGAATGTTTTCCAGCGTGTGATGTCACCCTGTATCCAAACTAAGTACGGCAGTGGAGTCTGCCCAGCCAAAGACTTGGAGATTTTGATCTGACAGACTGCTTTGAACAGTTCGCATAAGTCTTGATAATAAAAGGGCGGCACATAGTTCCAGTTTTGGCAATGATATGATTTTTGATTTTGGAACCAGTTTTGATTTTGCTGCTACTAATACGATTGCAGGACTGTCTTGCTCTTGATTTTTGATTTTACTATAAATTACACAAGCATAGGCTCTTTCTGATGAGTCGCAGTATCCGTGAAGTTCGATGTCGTCATTTTCCCGGCACTGCAGCCATCTTTGTAGTTGTATTTTGTTTATATGCTCAAGGTCAAGTTTTGTTTTTGACCATTCATTTGCGATGTTTTCGGGAAGTTGGTCGTCCCACAGTAGATCTTGCTGCCAAACCGATTGAAATAATAATTTCAACTTTGTGGTTACGGGACAGAGCCAGCCGGAAGGATCAAATATTTTTGAAATATCTGATGAAAGTGAACGTTTCGTTGCTGGTTCTGTGGTTGATGTGTCTATCTTGAGTTTAAAATTGAAAGCGTCTTCTTGTGGGCTCCAACTTAGTCCCAACGTCTTGGTGGCCTGCTTGAAGTCGAATGCTTGGTGACTATCATCTTTGTTCGTTGCTTGTAGTAAATCTTCACTGTTTGAGCGCCATTTTCGGAGATTGAATCCTCCCGCTTTAAGTAGGCTGATGAGGTCTGCTTGAATTTTCTTTGCTGAAGAGATATCATGGTGGCCGCTCAGAAGGTCATCCATGTAGAAATCTAGTATTTTAGCTGCTTCAGGATACTTGTTACCTTCGTCGCGAGCCAATTGTTTCAGTGTGTTCATTGCTTGGTTCCATACGTCACTGTTGATAACGCATAATTCTGAACCGGTTGATCAGTTGATTCACGCCATACGATTTTTTGATATATTTTGTCGTCATCGTGGCAACGGATGGCCCGAAACATTTTCTCAATGTCAGCCGTGAAAGCGATTTTGTACTGTCTCCACTTGATAATCAGTGATAGTAGGTCTGCTTGTAAATTAGGCCCGCTGTACATTAAATCGTTTAGGCTGTGATCAGATGACGTCTTTGATGACGCATTGAAGACAATACGTAACGCTGTAGTTGTAGATTCAACGCGTTGTACGCAATGGTGAGGCAGATAGCAACCCGGTGTCATATTGCTGCGGTTGCATTTCTCCATATGATCCAGTTTAATGTACTCTCGCATAAAGTCTTTGTACATTATTGCTAAACTTTCGTTTTTGATAAATTTTCTTTCCAACTGATGTAGTTGTGCGACAGCTTTTCGCTTTGAATCTCCCAATTTCTCTTTAAAATCTGGTTTAAGCGGTAGGCGAACGATGTAGCGTCCGTCGTCTTGTCGCTTGGTTGTTGCTTGATAATAGTCTAGACAGTATTGATCTTCTGGTGAGATTTTGATAGAGTTATCGGTTATGTCTTCGATTTCCCAGAAATTTGATATGTCGTTTAAGTTGTGTAAGATGACGTTACACTGATAGTATGATGTTAGATTACCACAAATGATCCAACCGAGGCGTGATTGCTGTGCGATCGGTTGTTTTTCATTTTCTCTTATGATTCCACTTGGGATGATATTGGAATAGATATCAGCACCAAGTAGAATGTCAATTGGTCGACTGATATTAAAGTCTGGATCGGCTAGCTGTATGCCTTCCAAATATTTCCATGCTGGCTTGTCGAATGATCGGTTCGGTAAGTTACTCACAAGGCTTTTCATTATGATTGCATCGGTACTAAAGGTGTAGTCAGAGTGCATTGCGGCGGCTGTTAGGTTAATAATGCCCTTGCAACTGTTTTCCTTAGTGCCGATCCCAAATATGACTCCTTTGCAGTGTTTTCTTGGTAATCCAAGTCTCTGTGCGGCGTTTTCAGTGATTAGGGTTGATTGAGAGCCTTGATCGATCAATGCACGCATAGTGAGATAACTTCCATTAATTGATCGCACCTTGATTTGAGCTGTTGCTAGGAGAGTTTCAGCCACACATTCTTGTGACACATGATTCACATTTTTCGATTGTGCAAGCCTTCCGTTGGCAACTGGCGCGTTCGCTTTGTTATTTGATATGTATGCTTCATGTAATAAAGTGTTATGTTCGCTTTTGCATTGATGGCACCGCTTGTCGGAAAAACATGCCTTGCCTTTCTGATCAAACAGACAGTTTTCGCATAAGTTTAATTTTGCCACTGTTTTGCGTTTTACTTCGGGTGCTTGATTCAGGAATGTTTTGCAATGGAAAATTCCATGATTTTCGTTGCACAAGGGACACGTGGATTTAAAACGTGGTGATGACTCCGGCGTTTTTGCGCTTGTATGGTTGATAAATGCTCTATTTGATGCGCCCTGGTTTGCTTTGAAGATATAACCTTTTTTGGGCTCGTGAGACGTGCTCGGATGATTTATTTTTGTCACTTCTTGCTTGCGCCGAGACGATTCCAGTGCCGTGAATCGCATTTCCAGGAATGATAAGAATTCTGATATTTATGGTAGGTCTCTAGGATCTTCAATGTACTCGAAGTAGTCATTGTGCGTATCTGTGTCAAGTTTTTGCAACAACAGATGAACAACGAGAGGGTCCCAGTTTGTTATGTTTACGCCTAAATTTTTTATAGCGTTGAGGCACTCTTTGGTCGTGTCGTGTAGCTTCTTCAGAGATGATGATGACTGATTTTGTATAGTTGTTAACCCGAGAAGGACGTTCACGTGCAAACTAAAGATCAGGCGTTTGTTGTTGAACCTGTGGTTCAGTATATCCCAGCAGGCTTCGTAGTTTTCGGAACTGATATTTAAGTGCTGGATAAGCTTCTCCGCTTCGCCTTTCACTTTGCTCTTCAGATATTGCATTTTCTGTGCTGATGAAATTGATGCATTTTTGTGTATTATTCCCGTAAACAAATCTTTGAACGAAGACCACTGTTGATAACTGCCACTGAATATAGGAATGTCCATTTTGGGTGTTGACTGCTCGCGATGTGACGCAGCCCACATCTTGCTATTGATAGACTTTTTCATCTTGTTGTAGCTCTCTTCATACATAATATATGTCTGCTCATATTTTACATCTTCAGTGATGAGCTCGCTGTCGATCTCCCAATGTAAAGAGTCCACAGCATCCCAACGACTTTGTAAGTTTCGTAGCGCGTCCTCGAACTACCACTTTTCAGTAAGCAGTTCAAGGTTGATGGTGTTGTAAGCGCGTTCGAATGCTTTAAAGTTGCTTTTTTGTTTTCGATACATCTCACTAAGTTTGCTCGAGTTACCTCTCTCTACTTTAGTGGTAGGTAGTTAAGTAGGTTGATTTTGATTTCCCGTAGATGGAGGTTGCACCGTAGCGCTAGGTTGATGCTCTATTGTAGGTGGTGGCATCCAGTCCGAGGACACGCCAGCTAGTGGGGTGGCAGGTCTTAGGACGGACTTCAGTTCTTGCTCTGCTGAAGAATACTGCTGAATCTTACGACGATTCTCGTTATAGAACGATGAAGTTCGCTCGTAGTCTTTTTCGGCGAAATATGTATAGTCGCGATTTTCGTACTCACATAATTTGATATGATTGTCTTGGAATTCTTGCCAATACTGATCAAAAGTTTCCAAGCGCCTTTTGATGTAAGACTGAGTTTTTCTGTCTGCTCCGTCTTTTTTGAAGTTGGTTACCAAGGAGTCCATGGCTTCCATAAGTTGACGTTGTAATGCTAGTAGGTTTTCCATCTTTGATGGTGGAAATAAGACTGCTACTGATATTGATGCTGCGACTTCGCGCTCAAGTATCCTAAGTGCAATAAATGTGACGTCTCAATCTTGTCGGTGAGACCCGCTTGTGGGAGGCCGACGCAACCGATTCGCTACTGCACCTTAGACACGAGAACACTAAGTCCTTGGGTATGTTATTGATGAATTATTAGATGAATCTTGATTGATCACTGCTGCTGATGATGATGATGTTGATTGATGGTTGCACTTGTTACTTGCTCACAAAGTGCACTGATAGTCTGATGGTTACACGTGTAAGTTTGCTTGACGGACGGTAATTCACGGGAAGCACACTTGTTGCAAAACGTGGTCACGTTGTCGAACCGCGTGGTCCCGCTTTTTGACCTTACCGCGCGCTAGATCAAAATGCTCGAAGGACCATAAAGATACTTTACTTTTTAATCTTCAAGATACTTTAGACGATGAATTCTTCTCAGCAATAGCAGACATGGATATTGAATGGCATTTCAACGCACCGACCTGGGCTAGTGCAGGTGGCCTATGGGAGAGCTGTGTTATCAGCCAGAATACCACCTGAAAGCTGGCGCTACGTAAAATCAAGTGACAATTCAGCTGACTGCGCCAGCCGTGGAATATACGCATCAAATCTGATTTCCCACCCTCTATGGTGGCAGGGGCCAGATTGGCTAAAAACATATCAACCTGAAACACAAACAACAAAAACCTACACCACAGATCAAGAAGTGAAGAAAACACTACAAATCAACGTCACGACTCAACGTCACGGCGGTGACGTCATTGAGAGTCTATTAAACAGACACAGCTGTTTATCGCGAGTGACGCGCATACTTACCTGGGTACTACGCGCGGTATCACGTTCCAAGCCGATGACGCCGTACCTAACTGCACCTGAAATCAAACAAGCAAGAAATATAATCATAAAGCATGTACAAAGAGCAAATTTCGAAGACGAAATACTTGCCCTCGAGCAACACGGGAGTGTAAAACGAGACAGCAAATTATTGCCCCTCAATCCTTTCCTGGACAAGCAAGGTCTTTTAAGGGTTGGCGGCTGACCTAATCAAGCAAACATCGACGAAAACATGAAGAATCCGCTAATAATACCTCATAGTGGACACATAACTAATCTGCTTACCGATCAAGCACACAAGACAACATTTTACGGTGGGGCCCGTATCACCTTATCACGATTGAGACAAAACTACTGGATCATCGGCGGCAACAGGGCTGTCAAAAAACGCCTCCGTGAGTGTGTTGTGTGCAGGAAGCACAACCCTAGCAAACATACGCAAATCATGGGAGACCTGCCGGCAGCGCGATGCAACCCGACCCGGCCTTTTTACCACACCGGTGTTGATTACACCGGCCACATCGAAATCAAATCAAATAAAGGTCGTGGCATAAAAACCACCAAGGGTTACGTCGCTGTTTTTGTTTGTATGGCCACAAAAGCTATACACCTGGAGCTGGTATCAGATATCAGCTCCTCAGCATTCCTGGCAGCGTTACGACGACTAGCAGCCCGCAGAGGAGCCCCGCGTCATATTTACAGTGACAACGGGACCAACTTCGTCGGGGCAAGCAGACACTTAAAACAAGAATTCGTTAATCTACAAGATACTTTAGACGATTAATTCTTCTCAGCAATAGCAGACATGGATATTGAATGGCATTTCAACGCACCAACCTGGGCTAGTGCAGGTGGCCTATGGGAGAGCTGTGTTAAAAGCCTGAAGTACCACCTTCGCCGAGTCCTTGGGACACAAAAACTCACGTACGAAGAACTAGCAACACTCTTGTCTCAACAGGAAGCATGTCTCAATTCGAGACCGCTCTGTGCTATTAGCGAAGATCCAGAAGATATAAACTATCTCACGCCATCACACTTTTTGTCAAGTGGTCCCACCTTAAACATCATGGAAACCGAAACAGATGGTAGTACGCGGTGGCAACTTGTGCAAAAAACATTTAATGACACTTGGAAAAGATGGCAATCAGAGTACTTGTGTCAATTATCAGCCAGGAGCAAGTGGCAACGAAAACAAGATAATCTTAAAACAGGCGACATTGTTGTTAACATGACGCTAACTTACCCCCTGGCAAATGGGCGTTGGGCAGAATTATTGAACTTCACCCTGGCAAAGATAACTTCGTACGTGTGGTTTCAATCAAAACAAAAACTAACATCATCAAAAGACCTATTACAAAAATATCCATACTTCTTCCGAACACTGACATCGACAGCAAGACGTCAATAGCAAAAAACACACAAGAGGCAGAATCCGGAGTCAAAACAAGGAGAGCAAGAAACAAGAAATCATGCAACTTTCTCGCACTTGCAATGACGCTTTTATTCGCCACAATACTATCACCGGCTCAGTGTGCCTACAACCTACTGAGTTTAAACAGAAGTCAAAGCATTTACTTGGACAAAGTCTCAAACATGCATCTTATACGAGACCAGTGGAGACTCATCGTTTACTACGATATGGACCCCTACTGGCAAGGGTTGCGTTTGTTTGGAAAATACATCAAAAACTTAGAAAACATGTGTTCTGAAAGAGCAAAACAAACAAAATGTGACGTAGTATTACTACAGCTACGTCACGGGGCCGCCGAGCTCGCGTACTATAATAATATGCTGCTTGGTCAGCAATTCATACGCTCTCGGCGCCGACGCGGACTAATCAACGGTGTCGGATATCTTGCACATAGCCTTTTCGGGGTATTGGACGACGAGTTCGCGCAGAAATATAGAAAAGATATCAACTTAATTAGAAGAAATGAAAAACATTTGACACAGCTATGGAAAAATTAAACTTCTGTAGTGGAAGCAGAAAATAATCTATTGAGCAGAATTGAACAATCTATGGACAAACAGCATAAAATATTCAACCAGCATATCATCGCACTAGAAAATGCAAGTAACATCATAGCAAAGGAACTACAGAAAGTAGAAAATACAAACGAATTTATGCTCACCTCCATAATCGCAAACAGAATTTTTTCAAACTTGAAAAATATTCAAGAAACTTTGGTGGACACAGTAACAAACATCTATTATGGGAAATTTAACATTCACTTACTAACACCAGATCAACTGCGTAAAGAATTCAACATCATCTCCGGTCAACTATCAAAGGAACTTGCACTTCCGATTGATAATATACAAATAAATTTACGAAGCATATATCACTTGTTGAAGGTGAAAGCAAGAATGACGACGCAATACTTTATTTTCGAAATCAAAATCCCCTTGGTAAGCAGAGATAACTTTGACATATACAAACTTATTGCCGTGCCACAACAAGTGCAAGAAGACATGGTCCGCCTTACACCTGTCGCCGATCACATAGCCATCAACATCCAAAAGGACTCGCACATACCTCTATCAGAAGAGGAAGTACGCAGATGTGTACAATAAGATGACGAGACTCACCTTTGCCCCTTGCAAAAACCCATACGCCACATGAACTCCGATGATATTCTTTGTATCAAAAACAGTAAAACAAGTCACTGTAAAGTTGAAACATCCGCATGTGCAGACACTTGGGTTGAACTTAACAAAATAAACACGTACCTGTTCTTCTGCTGTGATCACTGCAAGATCAGAATAATTTGTGAAAATCAAGTAACAGCGCAAGAACTCAGCAAGGCCGGTATAATTACGCTCGGGGAAGGCTGCATCCTAAAAAACGAAGCATTTATAATATTAACTCACAGTTCGCAGGTGACCAATCTAAATGCCAAGCCAAACCTCGGTGAAATAGGCGTCCCTCCAATCAATACCATCATTAACTTAACTATACCAATCCAGAAGCTTGAACCGGTCGACGAAACCCAACATGAGGACCGCCGAAAATGCATCTCAAGCATTGGTCAACAAATTGAAAAAATGAAGCTCAATGAAGCCGACCCTCTACTAGATGATCAAATGTCTAGTCACGACCTACATCAATATGTGGCTGTTTATCTTTTAATGGGAGCAGCAATCCTAGCCGCAGCGGTATACGCATGGCGTCGCCTAAGACTACGATGTTCCGCGCATCTGCAGCAAGCACCTCCGAACAGAAGATCAACTGACTTCAATGTCCACTTCACACAATCAGGCCCAGTGATGAATAATCAAGAATAGAAGAGCCTTACAAAATCAAAACGTTTCAAACGCCTTAACCTGTGGCGTTTGAAACCTTACGTATTCAAACGCCACAGCATGTACTCGTATCATAAAATTATCAATTAATAAATCAATTTCGTCATATCAAGCAAAGTATCATTTCTATCAATTTCTAAAGATGTGCAGTAAGCAGCTCGTACATTGACTATGCACTATAATAAACTCAATTTGTTTTTTCTGTTGGTATTTACAATTTAAGGCTTTCATAATCTGAATAGAAAAGTTTTTTACTTGCACTTGTTTGTTCATAACGTTTTAAGTTGTTAAAATATTATGGATGAAAATTTGTTTTAGAGTAATGAAAATGTTTAGAAAATGATAAAAATGACAATAATTATATGTATGTGTAGTCTGTGGGTAGCCTTAGGCATATCACTCGTAGTTAGCATGTGGCACATTGACCTAACAGCCATTTCTTTATTTATGTGTCACCACAAGATTATATCTTCGTTATTATATTCCATTAAACTTAACAGGACAGATTTATTTTGACCTTTAGTACAGATCAAAATAAATCCGTTAAGTTTAATGTAATAAGAATATTTTCACATGTTTTGCTACCAGGTTTAGCTTTGAATATTATTTAATAGCATTTTAGCACTAGTCATCATCATCAAAATTAAGAGCTAGGCTCTTGTCGGTGGAGTTTTTTTCATTCCTCTCTGCTTTCCGCCCTTCTTTTAACCTCCTGATACGACCCGACATTTATCTTTTCTTTTATTTGCTGCATGTAGCTTATTCTTGGTCTTCCTCGCTTCCTTTTTCCTTCTATTATCGTTTTAATAAAATTGTCGTGTCGAATCAGGTGGCCTAACATTCGTCCCCTCCTACACTCTATTGTTTCCATCAATCTCCTTTTTTCCCTAACCATAGACAAAACTTCTTCATTTGTTTTCTTCTCCGTCCAACTTATACGCTCCATTCTCCTCCAGCACCACATCTCGAAGGCTTCCAGTCTCTCTCTGTCCCTCTTTGTCAATGTCCACGCTTCACATCCATAGAGTGCTATACTCCAAATGTACACTTTAACAAGTTTTTTGCGAACTTTGCTTGATATTCTGGCCTTGAGCAGGTGCTTTTTTGCATTATAAGCTTGTCTCGCGATCGCTATCCTTGCTTTTATATCTGGTGTACATCTGGAGTCACTAGTTATCAAGCTTCCTAGATATTTGAAGGTTTTAACCTGTTCTATTTTTGTGTTATTTATTGAGATAGGGCTATATTTTTCCTTTTTAGAAGCAATTAGTGTTTTTGTTTTATTTATGTTAATTTTGAGACCAAATTCTTTAAAAATTGTGTCCATTTCTGTAACCAGTTCTTTCAACTCCAATCTGTTTTCTGCAATAGCTGCAATATCGTCGGCAAAACGAATTAATTTAAATACGTCCCCATTAATTTTGACGCCCCCCTTTTTTGATTCCGTTATTCTGCGTATCGCACATTCTATGAATAAATTAAAAATTAGCGGTGAAAGTGGACATCCCTCCCTAACTAGCCTTATTTAGCACTAGTAAATAACATTAATTAAATATACAGGGTGTCCTGTAAATTAGCGTCAAGCGAGAGTGATTCTATTTATTGTATTATATGATTCTATTATATCTAATATCGTCATTCTATTGCTCAAATACAACAACTATTTCTATGGGACTAACATCGAAATCTAAAAAAAATTTTTGGCTTCCCCATACAAAAGTGCTTATCGGCTGAGAGCAGTTTGTATGAAGAAGTCTTTTTTTTTTGAGATTTTGATGTTGATTCTATAGAAAAAGTTGTTGTATTTGAGCAATAGAATGACGTCACTCTCGCTTGACTCTAATTTACGGGACAACCTGTATATTAACAAAGGGAAGACTACATTTGTAACGACTTTAGCATTCGAAGTTTAAAATAGATGGGTACGAGTAGAATGATAACTAAATCTTTACTGCCTACCGCGAAAGTAGCCACAATGCAATTTACACACAAAGATGTACAAAGTAGTCGTCTGATCGCAAAGAGCGATCTCTTCCAGACAACCTTTCGGTAGTCAACTTTATCACTAGACTGGAAGGATATTAAGGTAAATTATCAGGTGAAAGGCAATAGGAAGTAGACCATCAACTAATCTGACCATTGCAATTATTGAATATGAAAATAGAAGATGATAAAAAGGAGAAATAACACAATTTTCCCGGGGCTTACACAGATTGGGTAACCACATAGTCTGTTCTGACGCCTATTCAATTTTATGGGAGGCACCAGCTTGTAATTAGTCCCTTAGGATCGAGTTCACCAACACATTGTCATGTTCGATTTTTAACCATCTGATATAATACAGGGTGACGATTTATCAGATTTCTTTTCGGGTAATCAGTCAGTAGTAACAACTAACTTTTCTTAAAAACAAAAATAAAGCCAGTTTGTTTATCCTTTTCAAGGACTTACAAAACGTTTATAACAAAGAGATTTTATTAACTTTTTGATTAGCAAGGATTCCATTATTATCACTGGAGACTACTATCAAAAAGATCAAAAGTTGATCCGCGATAAAAAAGTCCAGGAATTATGGAAATTGTGTCATTTTAACCGTCAATATAGATTTATCGGCTGTATGCAATATGCTTAAAAATTGTCTTTTAGCCTGACACACTCTTATACTCAAAACCAAAATGCTCAAAATTACCTACTCGTAACTACGCATTTTTTCGTATGATAAAAACACCATAATAGTAAACGCTTTTACGATTTATTAAAAATCATTTACGTAGTAAACCTCGTTCTTTTTATCTTCTGAGCCTTGATAATGTTTGCCGTAAGACTCTTGAATATTTTTTGACGCCTGAAAATTAATGGCTGCTTTTAACGCAAGTTGATTTCATTGCTGTGAATCGTAAGCAAATATTGTGGCTAAGATCTATTTTTGTTGTAACGGTTTAGGCTTAGAGCCTTTACATCTTTTTTTTTAGGGTTCCGTACCCGAAGGGTAAAAACGGGACCCTATTACTAAGCCTCCGCTGTCTGTCTGTCTGTCATCAGGTTTATCTCATGAACCGTGTCAGCTAGACAGTTGAAATTTTCACCCATGATGTATTTCTGTTGCCACTATAACAACAAATACCAAAACAGAATGAAATAAATATTTAGGGAGGGCTCCCATAGGTGAATTTTTGGCCATGTCTTTTTTTGCTTGATTTTTATAATGTCAACAAACAGATGCTTAAAATATTCACAACATATTACGTTGTATTTCACTTTAAAAATAAATAATTAAATTAAAATTAAAAAACAGTATTTAAGGGGGGCTCTTATACAAAGGTGTTTTTTTGCCTATACTGTCTAATTTAGTCTTAAATTTAGTAAGTTTAATGGTACGGAACCTTTCGTGCGCGAGACCGACTCGCACTTGATCGGTTTTTTTTAAATTTGTTTTGAAATGAGTACAAGAGTGATATTGTAAGCAGATGTATTGCTAGTGTACAGAAGGATTAATTTACAAACTAGTGGTTCCCCGCGACTTGGATTTTCCATATAAACTTTCATCCCCTATTTCACCCCCTTAATGGTTTTATATCGCGACAAAATGTAGCCTGTCTCCACTCAAAATTTCATCTTCTCAATCGGTTCAGTGGTTTCAGCGTCAAGAGGTAACAGACAGACAGACAGACACACTATCGCATTTATAATATTAGTATGGAAGTATGGATTTCCAGTACAACTTACAAATACATTCTGCTTCACTTTTTTGCCTATTTAGGTATCTACATCTCATTGAACTTTTAACTGACGCATTTTTTCTGGTGTGTGCGCCGTTAAGGAGGCGCAGCGCGAAGCAATTCGAGTAAGTCTAAACGATCTTCAAACAGAATCGAACCTATTCATATTAGTAATTAGATCCATTTGCTTAAGTTTTAGACTAGATGATTTAATTAGAACAATACTGACTGTACTGTTAAAAACTGAAAAGTGTTCATATTTTCTTATTTATATTTTATTCGTGTATATCAAAAAGATAGGGACCTGCGGAATATCAATACAATCATGTACTAATTATTGTTTCATGCGTAAAAATCACCAAGTTTTCGAAAAAAAAGCTAATAATAAATAATAATAATAAATTGTTTCACCAAACACACCAATTACCTAGCCCCAAACTAAGCATGAGCTTGTGCTATGGCGACTAGGATAACGGAAAGAAATACTTAAATACATATATATAAGCATCCATGACTTAGGTACAAATGCTCGTGCCCATCATACAAACATTTCCCCTTGCGGGATTCGAACCCGCAACCGCCTGGTTTAGAAGTCCGGTGCGCGAACGACTACACCAAGACGGTCGTCAAAGCTCTTAGATATCATTAGCTACAAGTCATGTTTATTATATCATAAAGAATTTGTTTTAAATTTCAACAAGAACAGGACCTTGTGCAATAATTAGGCTAACGTAAATAAGTTGTTTTAATGTGTTTAACTAATTCACCTCATCGTACAGTGATTTAGAAATACGTTAATTTTCTCAATTTCGTACAGGACCGCCTTAATGAAAATCAATATTGTGAATACTGTACATTTGAGACAATGTTTTTCTTGAAAAAATAATGAACTTCGCTTATTAACAACATTTATTTTTATTTTATAAAGATATTATTTTCTCACTTTTTAGTACATATATCCCACCTTATTCAAACTTTGAAAATGAATTTATTTTATACATCAAACTGAGTTGATTGTGATTACAAGGATTAGGGATTTACCCTGTTTATTTTTACTCACAATCCACTCTACTACTTTAAACAATCAATACTTTACTTTAAGACCTTGGGATTTTTCATTCAGCCCTTATTCGTAAAGCCTTGATTAATTTTTACCGGCTTTATTTCAATTTTAAAAATAAACATTCTTTTAAAACAAGGCATTTATTCGTGGAGGTTTAGCACAATCCACGTTTTGCAGAAAACAAGAAAAAATATTCAAAATGTTACAGTTAACATAGTAAACAAATTGCTGATCGAAAATGTGAATTCTGTAAAATTAACATCAAATATAACGGATAACTCTGAAGTTATCTGACAAAATAGGATAGCAAAATATAAAAAATAAAAGATATTTCGAAAAAAATTGTCTAAAAATCCAGATAAACTTTACAATCGGGAGAAAACTCATGATGATTTAATATAATATGTGTATCAAACGTCACTCCTCAGTTTCTTGGAACTGCAACCTGACTTCGTACTGTGACCGGTACCAGATCCACCAGCCGAGGGCGTGCCTCGTTGCTGCTGACACTATCCAGCAGTAGTAACATACCTGGAAATTACAAATTACAAGCTTTATAACAATACTAGCGGGGAACTCCCCGCGACTTCACCCGCGCCAAAAGTCGGATTTCCCATACAAAATTACATCCCCCATTTCACTTCCCTAAAGATTTTATATCGCGACAAAAGTAGCCTATGTCCTTGCCAGGGTCTCAAACTATCTCTGTATCAAATTTCATTGGAATCGGTCCTGTAGTTTCGGAGCTTATTCAATATATATCAAACAATCAAATATTTCCTCTTTATAATAAAGGGTGGCCCGTTTACAGTGGTCCGAAGATTTTTTTCAGCTTGAGAGCATCATAAGTGATCGTTTAAAACATACATTAGTTAAGCGAAAACTTATGGTTTATATAGCGAAAAATTATGACTTTTAAAATAAAACAAAATTTCAATGTTTTTGACGCAAAGACTCTCTGTTTTGAAAACTACTAGACCGAATCGATCAAGATTTGGTATAGGCGTACGAAAATAATGTACATATTGCGCTATAGGCTCATTTAGTGTTCCTAATTAGACTGCATTTTTTTAGTTTAACTTTTTCTGTAGCTTTTTTGAACCTTTTGGCATAAGATTGATTTTCCAAAAAATCCTGTGAAATAAAACTGTACCTCGAAATTTTTGCTGACACTGCTAAAAGTATCTCAACATAAGTTTATTTCTTAATAGTCCTTCAATTGCAACATCTTAAAAAACAACATTATGTGCATGAAAATAAAAAATTACGAAATTTACATATTTAAATTTTAATCATTTGGCCGTTATTTTTGATTAAAAAATAATTCTTTTCGATAAAAATTGCTAAAAATCTGTATTCATATGGTTAAAAAAATTATGAAGAAAAATTTTTGCCTGCCATCCAAGATAATTTAACTTTACTCTAATGTAAATTTATAAATTAATATGCTGCAACCATGCATTCCGAAAACCTTTTGTATAAAATAATCAACCCACTCCATAACTTATTAAAATTTATACTAAAAAACTAAATAACTACAACAAAGTCAATTAATAAATTCACATTCTTTTTACAGTTAAGTTATCTTGGCTGGTGGGTTAAAATTTTACTTCATTAATTTTTTTACCATGTGGATACAGATTTGTAGCCATTTTTAACGAAATGAATGATTTTTAATCAAAAATAATGGCCAAATGATGAAAATTTAACTATAGTAAATTTCGTAATTTTTAGATTTTCATATACATAATGTTGTTTTTGAAGATGTTGCAATCGAAGGACTACTATAATTTTCTGTGTAAATAATAAACCTATGTTAAGATACTTTTTAGCAGTGTCAGCAAATCTTTTGCGGTACAATTTTTTTTCACAGGATTTTTTCGAAAATCAATCTTATGCCAAAAAGTTCAAAAAAACTACAGAAAAAGTTAAACAAAAAAATTTAGACTAATTATTTACACTAAATGAGCCTATAGCACAATAGGTACATTATTGCCGTATGCTTATACTAAATTAAATTCGATTCGGTCTAGCAGTTTTCATAACAGAGAGGTTTAGCGTCAAAAACATTAAAATTTCGGATTAAAAAAAAAAACTGAACCATAAGTTTTCGCTTAACCAAAGTATGTTTTAAACGATCACTTTTGATGCTCTCAAGCTGAAAAAATCTTTGGACCACTGTAAACGGGCCACCGGTATTAGTGTACATTTAGGAGTTCGGCTCGGAGAATCGATAGGACATAAGGAAGTTATTCAGATCCCCTTATCAACTAGAAAAGAGGTGATGATCTTCAAATGGCTGAAAATATTTTCATGACACATGGCTAAATACACTAGGGATAAAAATATCTATTACACAAAAAAACTAAACAAAAGGCGGTTCATCCGTTTGGGAGCTATGATACCACAAACAGACACCTTAAACTTATAGTCCATACTAATATTATAAATGCGAAAGTGTGTCTGTCTATCTGTCTGTTACCTCTTGACGCTTAAACCACTGAACCGATTGAGATGAAATTTGGTATGGAGACAGTTCGAGATCCTGGAAAGGACATATGCTACATTTTGTCGCGATATAAAAAAATTAAGGGTGCGAAATGGGGGATGAAAGTTTATATGGAAAATCCAACTCTTGCGGGCGATGTCGCGGGGAACCACTAGTATCTTATAAACTTATCTCATTTTGCGTCGGGGGTTAAAAATGACAAAATAACTTGAGATGTTGAGGGCAGTTTGCGTAACCCTTTTATCAAATCTAACCCGAATTCTTGATGTGAAAGATACGGACAACAAAGTAATAAATTTTGTAAAACAGTAAAGTTTGGGTAGCCGAAATTCTTGAAGAGGAAAATGTGGCCATTAACAATTTTCGTTTGGGCCTTAAAATTCATAAAATAAATTCAATTTTGTACATAGACTCGGAAGGAGCAGTTATGACCCTCCCAAGATAGAACAGTCTTCTCTGGGGTCTCAAATTGTTATTTCTTAACTATTCCGTGTCAATGTGTAGCTCTGAGATGGGTTTACTGCTGTTCATTTACGTAGTTAGTCTTCTTCATTTACGTATTTAGTAATAATCATCATCATCAGCAATTGTACGTCCACTGCTGAACATAGGCCCATGGATTCGAAAGTGACCGTTTGGAAGCGGCCTGAAACCTATTGGATTCAGTGTTCTGCGACGCAGTATTCTGCGACCTTTAACGTCTAAAATTAACACTCAATCCGTAATCTAAGGTATAATTGATCCAGGTTGATTGCGTATCTCTTAAATGAGGTACATGCCACTATTAATCGTTGACACACTTTTCAAAACGCTATGCTTCCTTAAATTTTGTATGGGAATACACAACGGTGACGTCACGCTTTGCTGGCTTCACGCAGTTACTTTTTAACGTATTAGCGTAATCAAAAATTCAATATTACAGCTGATTAAAAATGATCAATGATGTATGAAATATGCTGTTTATTTCTTAAAAAAGGTTATTACAATTATTTGTGTATAATAGCGTCATCCCAATGATAGTGCATTTGAAAAGAGGTAGATGGTTCATTAGCGCGCGGAAATTGATCGCCTCAAATTGAGATATTTGCTCAATTTTGCATTCAAATATGACATTTGACACGGGTTAAGGGTTCAACGAAATGAAAGTTGAAACATCCGAGACTGTCGTAGATCCTTGATCTCGGATCGGTTATTAATTCCGGACGTAAAAGAAGTCTGTTTGTGTTTGTCTGCTCGTTAGACAAGGGCTAGGGTGTCTATCTTAAGGGAATAAAAATAGGATCCCTTGTTAAATTTCGTTAGTATTTATCACATCCAACAAGTAATTAAGTAAAAGATGAAAGCGCTCTAACAGCGCATGTTCCTAACGACAATGTCGACTAACGAGTAATGAAACGGAGAATCGATTCTTGGAATCAATCGGTATTAAGTTTTAATTAAGTTACCTACTGTCACTTGTATTTTGAATAGAACTTGATTTCAAAGCGATAAGTTTCCCACACGAATAAGGCTTTTCCTGAAAGACAAATTTATGAAAGGGAATTTGACCCAATTATTACCCGACTGCGGAAGGAGGGTTATGGTTTTCGCGAGTATGTAGGTATGTATGTATGCATGTATAATTGTTTGGCACGCCCTAGAGCCCAAACGGTTGGACAGTTTTTTACTTATGAGGTGTCGTTGAGTTTAAAATTGTGAAAGTGACATAGGCTATGTAAATTTCAAAAATGGCGCCCGCAAATTGAAATAAAGGGGGGAGGGAGATTGATTTTTTCCTTAGCATAGCAATATGGGTATCAAATGAAAGCCAGTAAACAGAACATTTCAAAAATATAATATTTTTCGCAGTCTGGTGTTTTGTTTTGAATAATAAAATAAAAAAAATAAAATAAAAAACGGTAATTTAAAAACTAAAAAAACCGACTGCGTTTCTGTGTAATTAGAAATAAAAAAAAACCTAAAACAAGAAAGAGGTCATACCCGGGTTAAATTGGTACCCATATTAAAAATTGTAGCAGTCGGGACCCATGTTAGAAAGTCAGCCGTCTCGTCAGAAGATTGGAATAATCTGCAATTTCCATTTCTAGAATGGGTGGACCATTTCAAGAGGGGAGGAGTTAGAAGCCAACATGGGGGTTTTTCGGCGATAACATTTGATGAACTAATAGCCCATAAATTATCGCTTTAAACCCGGACCCGGTATATGAATTTACCTTAGCGTTTCGATCCAGTTGCACGAATTAAGAGTCACCCGGCGACCATCATTCGTTCAACCGGATCGAAACGTTGGGAATGTAAAAACTTATTTTCTTTAGTTTAGTTTTAGTCGCATTAAATCCCTGTAAACTATACTTACAAGGGTCATGCATGCCAGGACAAAGGTAGAGGCGAGTGGCCAGGGTGTAGCGTGGCTGTCCTGCGTCATCAGACCAGCGAGGGTCCTGCCCGACAGCCAGGCAGCCAGCACCGCTAGTGGAGACATCAGCATAATGCCCAGGCTGTCCACCATTAGCTGAAAAACAAAATTCTGTTAAGACACCCAGATGGGACCGCGTAGGCCTAAATTTTAGGTTTTTATATTATTATTTTTTACCTATGTCGAATACATACAATGGGTTTCAATTGTATGTAAGTAGGTAAGTATCTCTAATATACAATAATAAAACGGTGTTCGCTATTCGAACAAAGAGAGGAAATAAAGCTAATTAGACTTTAAATATTCCTCATTTATTAAGTAAAATCTTATATTTAAATTACAAGGGACAGTGCTAAGGCGACAGCGACCAAATGTGAAGTGAAGTATAGAGAATACAATTTTTGGCTACTGTACTAACGGAAACAAATAATTTAGACCTTATGTAAATTACATTAAGACACAAATAATAATAAACAGAGAGTCCCACTACTGGGCCTTTCAAGAGAGCTGTGATTGGATGAAATTATCGCATGATGTGTGAGGCGATTTTACAACATAAGTAAAGCTACATACCTACTCTACAACTACACAAATGCATCTACTAAAAACTACCTAGCTACGAAATAAATTAAAGTGGTTCTGCGTCGCATCTTGTGCGCGTAGACAAACGGTACAATGCTGAAGTCTGTACATTGTTTAAATAATACTCCCATGCCTAAGTTTAGGTCAATTGGGCACAAAAAATAGTTTTTGAACTTTATGTCTGTGTATAGTGTGTTAGGGTTCAAACATTGTTGAGGTTTTGTAAAATGAAATACGTCTTTGCACTTTGCCTGTTTATTTCGTACTAACAACTATTTCGTTCATACAATTATAAAGGAAACAGTAGCGATGATTGAATAGAATGACAGTAAACGGAATACCGCCCCCCAAAACGCAGTTTTTTACTTAATTTACACATTAACAACTCATTCATCATCATCATCATTCGCTTGCCCTGTTCCCATTATATTTGGGGTCGGCGCAGTATGTTTTTCTTTGCCATACAATCCTATCACTCGTCATTGACTCATCCACTCCTTTCACAATCATATCATGCTTTATACAGTCCATCCATCTCTTTCTAGGTCGGCCTCTTCCCTTCCATCCACTAACATTCATACTCATCACTCTTTTTGTCACATGATTCTCCTCTCTTCTCATCACGTGTCCATACCAAGATAAACGGTTTCCCGTCATCTTTTCTGTCACAGGCGCCACTTGCAAACTTCCCCTTATATTCATTTCTTACTTTGTCTATTCTTGTCACTCCACACATCCATCGCAACATTCTCATCTCCGCTACATGCAGTCGTTTTTCATCCATCTTCTTAACGGCCCAGCATTCCGATCCGTACAGTAAGGCAGGTCTTATGATGGTCTTGTAAATTTTGCCCTTCAACCTTAAAGGCATCCGTGGATCGCATGTTGTTGCTGTGACCTGCCTCCATTTCATCCAACCTGCGTTGATTCGATGTTTAATGTCCCTGTCAATATCGCCGTCATTTTGCACGATAGACCCGAGGTACCGAAAGTCGGAAAAGACTGGTAAGGGCATTCCTGCAAGGGTTATAGGTACATTATACATTAACAACTCATTCACTAATAGATATTCTATTATGCTACAAGGAAAGTTATAAACATCAGTTACATACATTTACATACTTAACCCTTGTTACGAGTATAACTAAGTTTCAGATAAATAACAAATTTAGTACTTAAATATTTAACAATCGTTCAACATCATGGTATCAACATGCCATAATTTCACCTACTTCTGTCTACTCACAATGCATTGCTTAGAACGCTTATCGTACCTGTTACTAATGAGCAGCGATAAATGACATTGATAGTCGTAAACAACATGTAAAAAAATATGAAGCTAATATTAGGTCTGTGGCACACATGACCGTTTGTGAACTTAAATTAATTTATCCATTTACGAATTTAATAATCTTAAACTTGGAGATAAATTTTAAATACAAATAACATTGACGCAATAATAAAGATTTACGATTACCTACCTACATAATCATTTTAATTATCATTTATAGGAAGTTCACATAGTCTATTCACAGATCGTTTTATTATTTTACCATGACACTTCAAACTATAAACTCGACATAAATCATCGGCACCAGGGTGTTTTTCGGTGATTCGACCCAATGCCCATTTACCGGGAGGAAGATTATCTTCTTTTATTATAACCACATCTCCCACTTGGAATTCCTGTTTAGTGCTTAGCCACTTGGGTCTCTGCTGTAGTCGGGATAAATACCCTGTTTGCCATTTGTACCAAAAATCTTGTACGAGCTTCTGCGTATGTTGCCATCTTGTTAGACGATTGCAGGTCACATCTTGTAAATCAGGTTCAGGAATAACTATTGGGGCTTCCCCAATGAGAAAATGTCCAGGGGTAAGTACATTCAGGCCGTCATCATCTGCGGTATCAATTGGACACAGTGGACGAGAATTAAGACTTCATTACACATGTTGCAGGTTTTCGTTGTCGTAGGCGATGCAGAAATATGGATTGATCTCTCTTTGTTTGGTTTGTTCTCCTTTGTTACAGCTGTCGGCGTGATCAACTCCAGTGTACGGAATTTAGCCTCCAAAAAATTCTTCAGTTGTGTCCAAGTAGGTAGTTGATCAGAATCAGGGTTGTACACAAGGTCTTCCCATGTCTTATGCGTATCAGCATCCAGTCTTTGCACGACGATGTGAATAGTCATTGGATGCCATGAATCTGTTTTTACTTGTAGGTTATTAAGGCTATTCAGACATTCTGTTGTGGTGTCTAATAAGCTCTTTATCTGAATAGCTGTTGGGGCTGTAATCTTTCTTAGTCCAAACAGTCTTTTTAAAACAGAGTTAACTATCAGTCGTTTACTTCCATATCTTTGTTTGAGAATCATCCACGCTTGTTCATAGTTAATATCCGTTACCTTGATATGTCTTAATAAGGCTTCTGCTTCTCCTCCGACACTCGACTTCAAATGATGCAATTTCTGTACATCTGTCAAAGTGGTATTGTTGTGAACCAGCGAAGTGAACAGATCGTTGTATGCCGGCCATTCTTCATACTGACCGGTGAATGTTGGTAGTTGATTAGGCAGCTTGATTGATGAGAAAGTGAAATGCTCCATTGATTGATTTGGGGTACTGGTAGAATCTCTTGGTGCTTTCGATGTTATCAACATATCCTTCAAGTCAGCTGAGATGCATAGGTACAAATCTTCTATAACTTTTGCAAAGTACAGTAACTCCGCACGTTTTGCTTTCGGCATAGATTTCACAAGCGCTTGATGATAAGACTTAAATGCTTGCCAGTCTTCATCAATAGTTTTAAGTCTCATTTCAATATATCCATGTGTAAGGCGATGCTTTGGGCACTTCTTGAGATTTGTTTGAGTTTTTTGCAGCAATGAGGCCTTTTCTTCCAACAAATTTAATATTTCTTCAATAGTTAAACTCATTTGGATTTGTTAATTTCGTCAAAGAAAAAACAAATTAAATTGTTAATTAAATATTTGCACTCAGTGTATCACTTTCTCAACGTTTTCTGCACGCTTATCTAAGGAATGCAATCCGCTTTTGTTCACTCGGCACTGGTTGTCCGCAGGTAAGCTTCACTCCATCCGGCTCGATTTTGGCCACTATGTATATGTAGTTAGGGTTCAAACATTGTTGAGGTTTTGTAAAATGAAATACGTCTTTGCACTTTGCCTGTTTATTTCGTACTAACTGATCGAGTCCTGAATAGAATGACAGTAAACGGACGAAACAGTCTGTATTAATGTATCCTCCTATGTGTTAGCGAATGGGCTAAATCCTTGATTTGGAGTTTACACTACTCATAATAAAATATTTAAAAGATTTACCAGTACCTACTTGTCGACAGTTTACAAAGAAATAAGTAAGACTCAATGCCCTTTTAAAAACAGGCGCCATTCTGACGGCGGCGGCCATCGGGGAGTGACGTGCGCAGCGCTTTTGAGTAATTCACTGTAAAATATTAAGATCATTATAAAATTATCAACTGGATTGGTGTGTATTACTTGCGGCGATATCCTGAGCCTTAAATATGGAATATAATCTGCTGAATTAGGTAATTTGATGCTCATACCATAATTTGAACATGTTTGAACAGGGCGCAATATTTCACATAAAATAATAAGTACATCCAGGGATACAGGGTGATCCCTCGTCGCTATACGACATGGTACAATTAAGAGGTCATGGTAGGCTTGTCTTACTTCCCGTGTTGGTATCAAAAACGTACCTAAGCGCGGCGTATTGCCGCGGCAGGATTATCCAGGGACTCGCGAGCGAGTAGTGACCCGTCTATCTCTTATTAAATGCACTATCATTGGTTGGGAGTGTTTGTCTTTTTCTATCTTCGCGTCTACGCAGACCAATTCGCGGGGAACAGCTAGTTATAAACAAAAGTTAACAACGCATTGACTTTAACGACGGTGTTTCTGCGTCTATAGTCTTACGCTGTAATAGGTATGCATAAGGAACGTAACTACTACCTTCCACCTCAATCTATTAATTATCAGGGTTAATGCTCTCTTGCTATACCTTCTGTGAAATAGTCTCTAACGCAATTTAAGGTTAACTACCCTTAAAGACAAATGGGGAGAAAGTATTTCTCACATCCCGTATCAGTTGACTGAAGCTCGTAAGTTTCAATTTCTAAGACATACTAAGAAATGTAATAAGTCTTCCTGCAAGGCGAATTCAAAGTAACATAATTTCATGTGAATATCAGCTTTTTGCTATATTTATATCTATTCATTTTTATTTTAATGTTTAATACCATAAAGAGGAAAGATTTGATTGTTTGTTTGTATTGAATAGGCTCCGAAACTACTGGACCGATTCAAATGAAATTTGGTACAGAGATAGTTTGAGACCCTAGGAACATAAGCTACTTTTTGCCGTGATATACAATCATCAGGGGGGACAAATGGGGGATGAAAGTTTTTATAGAAAATCAGACTTTTGGCGCGGGCGAAATCACGGGAAACTGCTAGTACATTATAAAGCTATAAGTAAAGAATGTCATCGCTATCACAAAACTAACACAAATCAATATTTTGAACTCTTGTCCCTAGAAGAGTTATATCACTTTATTTTCCTGCTCATTAAATCGAGTATACAAAATTTACAGTCGAAAATACTGATCACGCCACACGTCTTATTAACTAAGCCATCGTCCATAACTAGTCTAGCTAGAGGCCCTGAGCACATAGTTTATCTTATGTACTATCAAAGCATCATTCACATGATGCATTTGCAGTACACATTTAGATAGCGAAGTTCGCTGTATACTCGATTGCATCTTGAGTTGGGGTCCGTAATTTTAAGTCATTTATCATTCACCGTACATCATAACTACTACGTGGGAAACAGAGTAATAGACAAAATAACATAAACGACACCATATTTTTTTTCTGTGGAAAAAGCATGTAACTTTTTATCATTTTGATTCTTTCTTGCAACAGATAGCAAAAGAAGCAGATGCCTCAATATGAAGAAAAATTCTGAAAGATGCGACAATTTAAAGTGGATCAAAAATGCAAAACTTTTTTATACTGTGATCACAGTCGGTGTCAACGAATAGTTGCTAAACTTCTCCATTTTATTCTCCAGCCTCCAATGCTACATTCTCTTTTTTTCTTCAAGAAAAAATTTCAAAGTTTACTGGGAAATGCCCGGAGAATCGACGGTAAAAGTTTTGCTAAAACTTCGCATTCAATGCTAAGTTAGTGACTAATGAGATTTGCGGATCCACGAGCAATGTCAAGATTTGCTAGTTAAAAGTTCTTAAGCGCGTTTTTAATAATAAAAATATCGATACCTTCAGGTTCAATTGTTGTATAAACCAAAACTGTACTTTTCAGGAGAGCCAAAAAGGGTTTTACTTTTTAATTAAACAATCATAACTTTTTTATTTCAGAAGTTATGAAAAAATGTCCAAGAAAAGACATACTTAAAATATTGCTATGAAAAAGTCTAAATATTGAAAACATGCCCATCTTCGTTAGTTTTAAAGTTAGCTTGGATTTACGTCTTTTAAAAATACATTTGGTGGTTTATACGACACACTATAATGGATCTAAAAATATCCCTTTACGTCGTATTGGAATTTTTGGTAAACATGAGATTGCAATTGCTGTCGTAAAGACCGATAGATGCAAAATTTTTGGTTTTTACAATCATTGATTAGAGCAATTAATTTAAATGTATTAATAAAACATCGCATAAAAATAATGTAATAATGACAATAAACACATTTTATTGTTTCAAGAATGTATAGAAATATATTTGTTAGTGTAATACCTATATTTATTTGATGTAGATAAAATAAAACTGCCAAAGTACGAAAATACCTTTCTTTTTTTGTTTTAATCATACAATTTTGCAGCAAAATGATGGTAAAACACTAAGAATTTTTAATTATTGTAAGTAGAAGCAATCAACATTTGGGAACTCAAAACCCAAAAATAATTTAGTTTTATGCAATTATGGCAAAAAATTTGGACTTCTTTTCTGGTGCGAGGCTGCCGCCAATAAAATTGATTTCGATTGGTTGTGATGAATGTAAGACTTTTAAACAGGGAAGGAACTTGTAGTTTTTTGAGAAGTTCTATGGTGAATTCATCTTTTGACAAGTAACTCAACTTTATCATGCTAAAAGTAACCATTTGTGGAAAAATTAAAAGTTTAGATACTTAAAAAAAAAGAAATTCAGTAGAAAGCTTTTCAAAAACTTATAAATTTCTTTCTTGAGTACACTGTGGCTCGTTTCCTTTGTTTAAAAGTCTTTAATTCATCACATTTAGTCGAAGTCGATGGGCATATACGCCCTGACTTAAAAAATGTATGGTTGTTACATCTTTATAAAAATACCAAAAACAACCATACGGCTTTTACACTGTTTTTATGGAATTTGTTTAACTTTACGGCAATACTTTTTTTGGGTGTATAAACATTTTTTTTGCGAATATACAGATCGTTAGAGAAAAAAAATTCTGATCAAAATGGTATATTTAACTCAATTTGGCCAAAATGGTTTATACGCCAATTGAACCTAAAGGTCGATAAGTATATCTGTTATTAGTTTCAGGCATGAGCGCCATTTTAGTGCTAAGCAAAACCTCATTTACTTGTTTAGTGTGTAAAATCTTGCAAATGATTCAAAATTACTTCAATCTATGCAACATGACGTGATTATTTGCCTGTCCTTGATCTCTAAAGCTTTTTCAAATATCCAAACACTTTTATGCCAAAATTATTGTATTTGCCTTAGAAATCGGCTAACTGTATATTTCTTGTAAGGTTTTCATTACCTACCGATCTTACTTATTGTTTTTAAAAAACCTTGCGTGATATTATTTGATTAACGTTGTAATAAAAAAACTGATTTTACTGAAAAGTAAACAAAAGCTTTTAATTTGACGAATTTAAGTAAAAACACGACGTCTTAATTCCGTTTAAGATTGGAAATGGAAACCAGCCCCTTACCCTTATAATAACCCTTCATTTTTATTCCAATACATTTTCGTACTTCTTTCTTATAATACGTATAATCGAAAGGGTGACTTTTTCATTATTCTTTTTATATTCTACTTATTGCTTACTCGGGAGTTATAGACGAAACAAAGTTATTATCGAGAAATTGTTATGTGAGTGTATCACATGAACTTTGAACAAGGAACCACAATTCTTTCTTTGTTCAATTTACTCGAATAACGATTTGTTCTTGGGCACAAGGGGGAAAACGTTTTTATTCGTTCGTGAACTTAGGTTCCTGGCTGACGATTTTCATGAATCAGAACTTTTTCAGTGTGGTACTCGTATTCGAAGCTGTCAGTTCTACTAAAAAGTTAAAACAAGACTTCGATTGTGAAGTTCTAAGAATGCACAATCAGTGTTGCGTTCAAAAAAAAAAAACAATTTCGAACTTTTTTATGAATGTGAACTTTTTTAGGGTAGTCCTGATAAGGAATCCTTCTAGTTTAGTCATGTCCGTCTTTATGTCTGTCTGTCTGTACGAGGTTTTACTTAGTGACCGTTAGTACTGGAAAGCAATAATTTTGTAGGTGTATGTACGAGTATATCAACTACGTCGTCAAAGTGGTAGAATAAAGTTTTGAAAAAAAAAATTTAGGAAAGCGTTTTACATGTGAAGTGAGGATGATTTTTTTTCTCCGTCTTCCCAATCGTGTTAGGTATAGTAGAATTGGTCTTTTACGTTGGGGTTACTATAACAACTTTTTGTTTAAATGCTCTATTTACGAAATATTAAATTTCTAAGTGCAATTTTTTGGTTCAGTAGGGCCCCCCAGTCTCTAAAAGCTTAACTGTTGGCTTAAAAAAGGCTTAAAATGTACATTTATAAACTTTTTCTAGGAAAGCTATAGTGGTTAAGGCAACTTTATCGGCGTTATTACAAAAAAATAGACCAGGTTTAAAATGGGTTTAAATATTAGCCGACAACAGAGGAGTAAATTACACATTCGTGACATAGCCTAATAGAGAAGCGCTTTTCTAATTGGCTAGCTAATAGCTTAGTCCTGTCTTAAACCCGGTATTAAGTTTTTGGAATAACAGGGTATTAGTTTAGCAGTAGTCGTTAAACTTGGGTGTTGTATAATTTTGTACTAAATATAGCTTAGAATAGCTTTTAAGTGACTAAGATGAAGTAGTTGCTTGTTAGAACAAAAAAAAGTTCATAATTTCGAGCGCGAATCCGACTCGCACATGACCGGTTTCTTGTAGTTAATCATTTGGGCATTTGTTCCGAATAATTGCTCTTTCAGCTATAAACGTGAGCACGCATTATGTAATGTCGAACCATCTACACGCATCTATTTTTTACAGTGTCTTGAGACATATCATACTAACCTCAAACGTATCTGACACACGCTCAAATAATATTCTAACATTATAGAGACAGATTTCAATCTTCTGGGGTTATTTTGTTAATGGTATTCTAAAACGTGCTTGTTGGTTTAATAGTAACAGTAAGGCTCTGCGCAGATGGGCCACTGACTACAGCTATCGGTGGCTGAGGCGCGCTATGATCTTCAGTCCCGCGCAATGGAAGGTAGTCAGTGGTTGACAGGGGTTGACTGTCACCAATATCACTTGACAGACGTTTTGCAAATGGCAAATAGTCGCCACGCACTGGTGGCATGTCGCGGATACTACGAAGCGAGTACACGCCACTCACTTCACGTGTGCGGCGCCTCCATAAAAGATGTATTAAAACAATGTAAACGGCTTGTGGCTGTGCCGGTGGCCCATCTGCGCGGAGCCTTAGTCAAACATGCGAAGCTCACGTACCTGCTTGGCATTCTGACTTAGCACCCACATCAGCAACGCCCGGGGGACGCCGTACCGGTGCACTCTTCGCGTTGCGTACCTCGTCCCACACAGCTCGCATCTCGACTTGCCGGATTCTGTCAACCAACGCTCCAGGCACTTCACGTGAACTCTCCCCACTGTCCCTCGACAGGAGCACGCAGAAATCAACTGTCCCAGCTCACTCGTCAACGATTCTCCCCCGTGACAAATCCGGCACATGTCATCCAGCGAGTGATCACTCACTCTCTGCTGCTCTTCGGCAGTAAAAGTGGTCACCGGCTCCATACACACTTCCAACTCTTGCTCCCATTCTATTGCGGTAGTGCCGATGGTTCTATGGTTAATCTCGCTTCCTTTCTGGTCTAGCACTGGCGGTCGACGTCGTGGACTCCTGACCTTTATCCGGTGCTGTCGAGGATATTTATCACGTCGCAGCGGTGTTTTGTCTCTACTTGCCGGTCTCGGGTCTCTCACCTTACCTTGAGATTCGTTCTGAGTTATAGGTTCGACTGGTTTGTCTGCTGGTGAATCGTCTGTACCCAGTATATTGAAAAGATCAATGTTACTAGAACTAGCTGTAACATCTTTGTCCACAGTGGACTTCACATTCTTGACAGTTGAAGTACTGCTCTCACATTCTGTGACTATCTCCAGACTACTGGAATTCTTTGAGCTATTTGGGAACATTTTGTTTTTCATTTTAGACGTTCTCATAGAAACTAAATTATTGACGAGGGCTTTTGTATCGTCTTCTTGATGACTAGAAATTTAATAACGATTATAGGTACTAGAAGTGTTGAACTTAAATTAAAATTAAGAGTGGGTGACGTTGTGTCACTAATTTGAATAGCAGATAAAAAGTATTATTATTTCTTTTTAAAATACTTTGGCATACAGCCAATACGAGTATATAGATTTAGCGTATAGAAGAAAAACTGAAGCTGAAATTTTTTTGTAGGAGATTAGGATTTAAGATAAAAGTATTTTTTCGTAAACCAGGCGATGTTTTGGAATTGTTTATCACAATGTTATTACCTAATTTATGATAAGCACACAAAATTTGTATTCATAGCTGGAGTCACTGGTTCATCTGATTACCTGGTTTGCAGACCATTTTGCAATTTAGATGAGTCCCGACCACCGATGTCATTTTGTACTGAAAATCTTCGACGCCTCGTATTTGGCATTTCACAGGAATTTAAAACTTTTTGTGGGTTTTCTAAAATTTTATTTACAAAATAAATTCATTTGCAAAAAACTCACTCGTTCATGTTTGTGTCATTTGAACTGTCATAAACATATTTCAAAGTCAACAAGAAAAAAGGAGTTTTCTATTTAGTTTCGAGGTTTATGTTTGGAATAAACTCATTTTATTTAACATTGCTTCAATCTTTTTTTTCACTCGTACCTATTGGTTCCTTGGTGTTCCATGTCAAAAAACTCTATATTTTAATGATCAGTTACAATAGTTAGGTATTTAGCTAATTTAAAATAAAAATATAATTTAATTTTAAAAACTTATCCCATGTGTGCTATTTTTTGGCTCGATTTACTTTACTTGGGATACTTTACTTTCAAATAGGGAACGGTTACAGCTGCACCTGCCCAGGACCTGCCCTTACATAAGCACCTACAGAACCTTGCGTTTTGGTACAGAATACCATTGGTACGGTTAGTTAATTAGGTCCCTTTTGCCGGGGTAGGGAAGGGTTAGTTTGTAAATGTAACTTTTACATCTGCATCACGTATTTAGGGTTTTAGTGTCATTCAGATATCTGTGATGCCATTCCTAAGAACATTTTCGCATTGCGCTGTTTCGGGTGCTACGCGTCTAAGATCGGAATCTTGCGTGCGTAAGCAAATTCGCACGCGGGATTGAGATACAAGGTCTGTGATGTGTAGGTAGGTAGTACCCGCAAAGAACATTTGACGTGTGCTACGCATCACAGATTATGTATGTCAATCCAGCGTGCGTGACCTGAAACTACCGAGCACATAACATATAGAAACGAAATATCCCTTGGCACTGTATGCGTCCATTTTTTCTTCAACACATATTGTAACAAATTCACTTATTCCTTTGCATATTTTAAAATAAAGGTGCTGTTTAAAAGATTGTTATTTACAATCAAAACCGAAATATCTCATATTCATACACACTATTTATTATAAAATACACGCTTAATTTGATACTTTTCGTATCAGTACCAAGCACTGATAAGTTTCGGAGAAAAATCGTTTATATTATATTATTCTGATATAGTCGTCTCAGAGAAATTGCATCACCGCTTGCCTAGGTACTATTAAGATCGTATCTATGTTAGTTAGGGTAACGGTGATAATTCTTGTGCGCAAAAAATAAATAATTATCTTTTAAGCCAATGAGCTGCACCCTTAATACTACTCGACCAAGACTAATATCAAACGACTAACGACAAAACGAAATTACCGAAGGCAATTAAAACTCAATATTGTTACAATTTAAAAGAAATGTCTAAGTAAGTTTAATTTAACACCATTGCTCTTTTATTTCCATCTGTATTTTCATTGTATACGTCGTTGAAAGTCGTTTGACATTTGTCTAGTAGGCTTGGTCGGGTAGTATAATAGAGTTAAATAAGGAAAACGGTAGCAGAATTCAAATCATGGGTTGGTTTGGCAATATCTGTGCTTTCCTCTTATATAGTCACTTATATAAATGGGCCCCATTCGAAGGTTGTTCGTAGCCACTTCCTGCATGCCATTTATGAAATAGCTTACTTTGTATTATTATGACGTAAAGATGGTAACATTTTTTTTTAAGAAGCATCTTGTATATTTTCTATAAGCTATAATTTGATTTAGAGTTAGCTTTTCGGATGACATCTTTGTGAAACACGTTGGGACTGTAAGACACGACTTCACCAATTTAATTAAATTCAATAAAACGTCGGTAAACATAGATAGAAACCGTTATTTATTGAAACTGTAACATGTGTTGGTGAACTAGACCCTAAATTGGGTAATGTATGTTTAATTACTATCTCTGATTTGTACCAGTAAGTTTGATCTTAATTTTAACAATTATTTACTTAAGATGTATATGATAGTGAGGGGAGAAACAATTAAAAGAGTGACTGAGTTTCTTGCGCTGCTTCTTCTCAGCTCTAGCTAACAGTTCCGAAGCAATATTCATGTGTCAAATAGGTACTCTCGTTGGGATGGGCAGAGCACACATAAATTATGTCCGTTCACTGGGGTTGCAACTCACATAAAAAAAATGTGGTACCTAGTAGGCTTAACACGATTTTAACCGTGATGGCTTTATACACTTTATAGTACTTGTTGATATGGCCTACTGACAGAAAAAACCTTAACCACCTTATTTTTAATAATTAACCCACTCTTAAAATACTTGCATAAATATGAGACGGCTAAAAAAAAAATTGTCTTCATTACGTTTATGGCCGTTATCTATAATTTATTTGAATCTCTTTTGACAAAATATACATTCATGTTGGTCCATAACTAGGATACAGACAATTAAATTAAAATATAAACATTAATAAAGAATAACAACAAATATAAAAAGTTTCATTAGAGTTAATAAGTATTAATTTATTTTAAATTAGGTGTATTTATATTTTAAATGAGATGTTTTATATTTATTCAAGTGTTATAGCAGTATCAAAATTATTATAAGTAAGGCGGCAAAGGAACAGGGACGCCATTCAAATATCAGGACACCAGGCTACACTACTTATGCCCCGGAAACTGTCCCAGTAAGTAATGGGACGCTCTTGACTTGTAACGGGCTTATTAAACCTTTTAGCTTGGAGAGTGAAAATGTCCTCTATTTGCTTGACACGAATCTTTCTAAGTTTAAGTGAAGCCAATTTCTCTGCTCTCTGATTAAACTCTGCAGGCCCATCTTTATAGATTGTTTTTAAATTACATTAGATAAAACTTTTAGAAAAACAATAATTAGTTTTCAAGCTGACGTCTGGAATCAATGATATCTTTGAAAATTATAGGAAAAAGTCAATCCATATATTCATTACTTTCGTTTTTTTATATACGAATTAACACTGTCTAGGGATATTTTGGATATAATAATACTATGTTTTGTATATCTCTAGACAGAGACTTTAAACGCGCCTATTTTACCTACTAGTATTTAATGCGCACAGTTAAAGAGTGAAAATGCCCTGCCTGCATCTGTTTTTCCGAAAGCGTATAAGCCGAAACTCTTCTGGGCAAGCTTGCTCCATCGTAGACCTCATCTTTGCTCTCGGGCGAAAATGAAGATCAAGAGTTAGTCCATTAAATATAAAATAAAAAAGCATAATATGAATATGAAACATATTTCCATGATTATTATAATTCTGTTGTCTGTAAAATTTAATAAATGAAAATGTATTTTCGTCCAAAAGGGGCAATAATCACGTAACACGCTTATTGGAAGAGCAATAACAATGACATTGAATGGAAAACGGGCAAAGGTCTGAAGGCAGTCGCAAAAGCTCGGCAATAATTTATTATTACCCATGTGTGAGTTAATTATCCGTCCATCCAGCCTGTATTATTTTTCCAGGTGCCAATTTGGTTGTACTTTGCTAAAGCTAGCAAGACTTTAGGGTTCCGTACCCGAAGGGTTAAAAATGGGACCCTATTACTAAGCCTCTGCTGTCTGGCTGTCACCAGGCTGTATCATGAACTGTGATAGCTACATAGTTGAAATTTATACAAATGATGTTTTTTTGTTGCCGCTATAACAACAAATACTCAAAACAGAACAAAAATAAATATATAAGGGGCGCTCCCATACAACAAACGTGAAATTTTCGCCATTGTTTGTTCGATATTTTGTTCGAATCCCGCAAGGGGCAAATGTTTGTGTGATGAGCACGAGCATTTGTACCTAAGTCATGGACGTTTATATGTATTTAAGTATTTCTATCCGTTATCCTAGTCGCTATAGCACAAGCTCACACTTAGTTTGGGACTAGGTAATTGGTGTGTTTGTTGAAACAATTTATTTATTTATTTATATTTATAATGACAACAGGCAGTCGCTTAAAATATTCACAGAATACTATGTTGTATTTCACTTTAAAAATAAATAATTACATTAAAATAAATAAAAATATTTAAAGGGGCCCATACAAACGTGTTTTTTGCCTATACTGTCTAATGTTGTATGGTACGGAACCCTTCGAACGTGGCCACCATCTTCTTTGAAGTGCTTCGAGAACGAACAACTTTAGTCGGCTTTGGCTCGTCTTGAAAGACCCAGATTGTAGATTTTTATTTGGAATCAGGTTCGTAGGTATAGATCCAAGTTTCATCACCACTGATGATGTCGTAGACGTGACTTGACTTTCCTCGGTTAAACCTTTGCAGAGTTTTCTTACACCATCTGACGCGGGCCGCCTTGTGATCGTCGGAAAGCAGATGCGGTATCCAACGGCAAACTAGCTTTCTCACACCGCGCTTCATGCAAGATCTTCTGAATGGTTGTCCCTGAGATGCCTAATAGAGCTTCTAACACTCGATACGTCACATGACGATCTACGAGAATAAGTTGTCACACAGCAATGATGTTATATTCAGTGAAGGCGGATTTTGGGCGTCCTTCGCGAGATTTGTCACTAACACTATTGTCCACCCTGGAATTCTAAATACCAGCGTTCGTCAGTTCGCAGACATGGGGCTTCATTACTGAACACAGATGTTAGCTCTTCAAAACACCAAAGCCGTGTCAGGCCTCTTCTAAAGTTGTTAAAAATTATTGCATGAACATTTTCCTTAGAAAGATTCATTTTTGTACGTAACCTGACAGATTCCAATCGACTCTGTGACTAAACAATGCAGTAGCGTGCATTAGTTTTGCAACGAGGTAGGCACATACAAATTTCAAGTCAGTATAGATCCTTACGATATTAATAATAAAATTAGATAAAAAATCGTCACAATAATTAAAAAAAAAAACAGGTGAATCGTGTCCTCGGTAGAGTAGGTATCTATATTTTTTAACGCTAGCAAATAGTTTCAATAGCAATTACTTACCTAGTTTTTATCTTAATTAGATTAATGATGAAATGGGTGTTCTAGTTAAGCGCAGATTTATTTTACCACTACAAGTATCAAGAAAATGGGTGCATTTATAAGACATGTCATTTAAATGATACCCATAGTGGCTTTTAGAAAAGCGGTTGCATTTTTTGCATTCACTTCCACCACGCACTTACTTTCACAAAGCACAAAAACAAAACAAAGAAAACAAAACTTTAATGTCGTTTGCTTTCAAAACAATGAGTAAACGTAAAATTACCTAATTAAAAGAAAAGTCGCGATGTTTCAACCTTTTTATAAATAAGATCGGCACGTAGGTATGTCTTTTGCCAAATATACATCTTAGCCTTATCTACAAAATAAACTTGATTCGACGGATTGGCGCGTAATTTTTGTAAGCAAATCGAACTTTCAATACACCCTATACACTGCAGTTTTTCCATTGTTTCGAATGCAAACACACAAATTTGAACCTCGAAATCATTTAAAATCACTCAAAACAGCAAAAGAAATCGTGTAAACAATAAAACTACTTTTCAAAACACTCGCGAAAGCAACAAGCAAGCAAACTAAATAAGAAAAAATGGCCGGCGTATTGATTTCGTATAAAACTATGGATGCAATACTTTGTTGTAAAAAAACTTGCTAATTAGTTTGTTTCTAGTTATGGAACGATTAAATATTTATGATAAATAAAATTATGATTTATCAGTGTCAAAACATACTTCTGTATGTTTAGATGTTATAGTTGTTCGTAATTAGACATGATTTGATTGCACTCCAAAGTGATACCCCGCCATGATGGTAGGCCCGCCTACTTTACCCCAGTAAGTCGCAAATGTCACGTTTTAGCTTTACGTTTATGAAAAGTGTGACATTTTTAATTTGGTCGGCTTTTTATCTAAATATGCGGCTATGTCAATAAGGGCTAAAATTGCGTGAGTTTAAGTGAATCTGATAGGCAGTCGCGAGATTGCCTACTGCTCATACAATGGTGTACCTAAGTTGAGCGGTTTAGCTAAGATTGCATATAAGTTATTGACGAAAAGTTTTTTTACTATTATTTAAATGGCAATTGGCAAACTTTAGTGAGGTAGGCACTGCTTAATTGCCTATATAGAAAGCACGCCACTGAAACAATGGCATTACTCCTAATACTTTCAACTGTTTTGAGATCCAAAATTTAAACACATTCGAATATGAAACAGTTCCAAATTCAAATTTGCCGGGAAATATGGAAAGGACAGAAAAGGCATGCTTAGTATTTTGCCTTTACCACCGATCATCTATAAAACCGTGTTATAAATGTCTGTCTCTCAGATCACTGGTAAGTAATATCACTGAGATTTCCTAATCTTAATTTAAGCCACGCTTCAATTTGTACGCAGCCATGGAACAGTTGAAGAAGGATCGAAGGGTAATATCAGCATGTGCACCGCGGTTAAGATCAAACAATCATAATCCAAGATCAGAGTAGGTAGATCGATTTGGGGTCAATGATCGCAAACATTGATGTCAATATGGACATGACCACAACCATTGATAATTATGAATATGGACATGCCTCCGCTTTTCTGGAATCACAAAAGTATTAAGACGTAAATTGTATTCTAGTCGTAAAAATAAACTGAAAAAAGTTGTGTAATAGCTGAACCAAGTAATTTCAGGTGTCATAAAATGAGTAAGATGGTATGATATAAACCAGAATTTTGCGTTATCGGTACTTAAAAAAAAGCATATCTAGTACTGTCAAAGTACATCAAATCAATCAGTTTACGTAAGATAAGTAATATATCTCTGATTATAATTTAATTTTTCACATTCGAACTAAGCACCAAATGCAGGGTTACATTAGGCAGTATCGTGGCGTCATCCCTCCACCTAGCCGCATTTAAGTGACCTTATAGATAAGTAGATAACTATTTATTGCACACACCCTCAGATGTTACTAATGGTCATTATAAGGATCAAGAACGCTTAGAATTGACAGGTGGTTTTGTCAAGTAACTGGCTCTCTGTTAGTTTTTAATTTATTTTCAATCATAATTTATGACATTACGGATTCACCTTTGAATATTTGGAACTGACCTGACTGATTCACCTTTGAACGTCTAGTTGGCTTGGTTTGGTAGACTAAATTAAAATACATATAAAATGAATACATATAAGAATAAAAACTAAGATTCAGGCCCTTTACAACCTTTTTTATCTGTTCTGTGCCGACAGCTATCATGTTTCCATTCAAATTGCTTTCTATGTAACTTGTTAGTGATTAAACCAGCCTAGTAAATGCTTACATAGCGATAACAACTTATCAGTATTCTCCAACCGTTCGGGCAGAAAATCCAGCTATTCTCCTTTTGTAAATTATCGAGCCGCTGATTTTGTGTCTATGTAGGTAAATTACTTAGGTACATATATATATAACCATTTAAATTATATAGACTTACACAAAAGGCTGACTTACACTTTCATAAGTACTGTGTAAAAGCGATTTAACTTAAGGTCTTGACGAGTTAAGTTATTATTCAAATTAAAAATTTAAAAATATTTATTTCAGATTACACAGACCCATTTTGACCATTGAATTTTATATTCATACACTATCAATAACCGTCGTATAACCAGGCTTGTCGTTCATTTTTTTTTTCATAACTGTATTTATTTGACAAAAATGAATACCAGATTTAATGTTCCAAGCTGAAACTAGAAAAAACCGGCCAAGTGCGTGTCGTGAAAAATAATAAAGTTATCTGAACATTTTCCTTTAAAGTTTATGAAATGCACTATCATCATGATTTTTTCCAGATTTTTCAAGTCAGCAAAGCTTTTAGAAGGGAGGGACTGGAACAAAAAAAAAACACTTTAAAGTATAATGTTTCGTAAACGGAGGATTCAATAGAAAAATAGTAGTCAATTTAAAAGACGATACCCTACACGATGGGTTACAAGACAAAAAAAGAAAAATAATTCCCACTTCACATGTAGGGCCTACCCTAAAACTAATATTTTCCAAAAAAATTAACTACCACTTTATCGGCGTAATTGGTATACACATCTACAAAAATAACAGTATTCTAGTACTAACGGTTTTTTAGCAAAACCTTGGACAGACAGACGGACATGACAAAACTATAAGGGTAATTGTTTGTCAGGACTACGGAACCCTACAAAGTGATTGCAACATCTAGATTTAGTGATCTGGCCCAAATAAATGTTTTAGGTACGTGTTATGGGACGTTATGCGTAAGTGATTTAAATCGACAAGTCACCTTCAGCAATAAGATCAATACCCAAACTCCTTTACCCGAAAAATACAAAATATGGAAATCAGTAGAACAAATCTGATGCCTGTAAGCGATATTTTCGATTTCGTAGACTATCTGAGCCTTGTTTTTCTATTGAGAATCACCATAATATAGTTGTATCCTTGTTAACCCTAGTCTTTTGAAGACATTAATTTTTTTTGAAAATAAATTATTTTGTTTTTGAAATTAAAGAACACAAAATAAAGTTCAATAGGCATTTAGGATACCCGAAAGTCGGTAACTATGTGAATTACAATAGTGTAGTACGAATAAAAAACAACAATCAGTCTAATTAGGAACTTACTTATTTCGTGTCGGTTTAAATACTGTTTTAGACTCTAATCAAAAAATTAACAGTATAGGTACTGGCGATGACAGATGCTACGTTGCTCGTATATACTGAAAAACTTATAATCACAATCCATTGGACCCTAAACCACAAATTTCAACTTTTTGTGTGACTTGATCGAAAGTCAAACTATTTTAACCGTTCTTTACTCTACCCTGGCCAATCACGATAAATCAAAAGTTTTAAGTAAGACTTTAAAAAAGTAAATATTAATATTTTAAGTGTAGCTGAACACCTAGTAATATTTATTTTAAGAAATATTGTAATGGTCTTTATTACCAGGTTTAAAAAAGGTCTAAATATTAGTAGACAACAGATGAATGAATGATACATCCGTGACATAACCTAATAGAGAAGCGCTTTTAATTTCTAATTTGCTAGCTAATAGCTTAGTCCTGGCTTAAACTTGGTACTAAGTTTTTAGAATAACGGGGTAAGAGTTTCTTCACTACGAAAAGTACAGAATTGTTAATAGCAAGTACTGCATACACAAAAAACAACACATATTTTTTTATAAAATGAATATTTATCTGTCTAGATTTTTTTCAGTTCATTCTAATGAATGGATCCATCCTATGAATGGAGTTCGAAAAGTAATTTGCTACTCATAATATGGCGTATGGAAGAAAAAAATCTCTTAAAACTCTCATAGATTAAAAAAAAGCCTTTAATCCAAATTAACAGATTCCTTTTGATCTTTAAATTCTGTGTTCAAGTTTTCTCGTTTCTCCGGAAATGTCCTAGAGTGGGTCAAAATTCCTCAAATTCGTTTTCACAACCAGAATTGTATTCAATTAAAACTTAGACAGGACGTTCTAATTAAAATTTATTGAGTTAGTGTTAGTCAGTTATTCACCGGTCAACGATTTGGGAAGGGCTGTTACTTTGGAAGTCGCCGAATATTTTGTTTAGACCGACTATGATGAACCCGCTTTCAGTTGGGATCTGGGTTTCACGTCGAAAGGACGTGGCCCCGCCTGCGCCAAGTTTCAGTCGCGAATACGAAAACTCATTTGGGATTTGAATTTGGAAACGGTTTTGACTTTAGTAATAATTTTCTTACAGTAAGTGTTTTTTTTGTGTGGAATGTTATAGCCGTGAAAGTGTGAGGGACAAAGTTGTACGGAACTTTTTGAAGAATTAAACTTGTGAGTATTAGTTGTTGTAAGTTTGAAACTTTTGTGCTGATAATATTTTGCACTTTTTAAAAATTGTGAATAAATTGGTTTAAATCTGCATCGATTTTGTATAACTAAAACTTCAATTTTATAGCTCTTTTTTACATTTTAGACGGACATGTTTTAAATGCGTATAGCAGTAACACCGCCTAAATTGTGCACTCTTTATGAAATATAAATGTCTGTGTGTGATGAGCAATAAAAGAAGGTATCTTAATTTACTTTTAAAAAGACAAGTAAATCTTTCAATATTTTTTTTAAATTAATAATTTTAAAAAGGCAGTATACTGAAAGAATTACAATCCGAGATTGCAGGGAAACTCGAAGTAAAATCAGTTTATTTTTACGCATAGGACACGGACTCGTCTCAGTATTGACCTTACCACTGCTTCGGGACAATTGTGAGCTAGTGCTGATAGGAAGCAACGCAAAAAACTCAGTCACTATGATCATAGCCTGTTTTCAAAGTTTGTTGCTTTCATACAAGCAATACAAGTTAACCCCACACCATTTTATCATTTAAAATTTTAAATGACCATCTATTATGTAACACCTTTTTGCCATTAAAGTATTTTTATCAAGTGATTTATCAATGATAATTCAACACAATTTTTACGTACAGAAATAAAATACTCCCGACGAATGGGTTCAAATGGAGGTAATAAACGACCAACCTTCCTTGGAGCTTGAAGTTTAGAACGGCAAGCTTCTTATTTTTAGATTAATGTAAACACTCTTTTTGAGAATTACCTGAGCACCTTACATGTATTTTTTTTGTGATCTTACATACATTTAAAAAAATTAACCGTGAATAATTTTACTGTTAGTATCCTCACTTCCTTTAACAATCAAGTTGATTAAGGTGATAAATATACCGCGCAGGTTGGCTATATCTGCAGCTGCGAGCCCCATAGCAAAATACCATATGAAATGAGACTATGAGAATAATTAAAATAATCTGAACCTTTTTGTTTCAACGTCAGTCAAAAGCCTTATAATATCTTTCTCATAGCATATTCAGCCGAACTGATATCAGAAACCAGGTCACGTTAAGACGACTCCATTGAAGCAAATGAGCTAGAGCAATTTCTCAGAAATATAGCAGCGGCTCGGTTTCTACAATGGTCCGTGTCCTTGTAGAACAAGTGATTTTTAACCGGATCGCGGTATATGTTCGCATAACTGCAGAATCTTGAGTTATTCAAGCGTTTACATCCAAGGGATCATAATGTAACTCCTCATAAAATTGCGAATGGCGATTGCGGTATTTTCTTAGGAAGTACGTGCAATAAGTGTACCTACCAATAAAATTGTAAAAAAAATGTTTTACCAAAAAAAAACTGCGTACAGATAAATCGCAACAAAAAGGTTGAAAAAACTTTTTTTATCGCCAAGTGAAAGAAACGTAGTAGGAATTAGGTAAGAGTGCTATAAGTTAGGACGATTGGTCATGTACGTCTATGCTGGCACCTACTATGATCCACGTTTCTTTTACTTGGCGATAAAAAAATATTTCAAACATTTTGGTGCGAATTTTTTGAAGGTGAAATTTTAGGTTTGGGACTTTTTTATAACTTGTTCTGTAATGCAAAACCTTCCTTTGTATCGTTATGATTATATTTATGTCTATACGAGGAGAACCTAGCCTTTAGGTGTTGATTCCTTTGCAAAATGTTAGTTAATAAGGCCCAACTGTATATTTGTACTGCGTTGACTTAGGATCTAGATTATTAAAGCTTCAACGAACTGCAGGCATAAGTGCCTATTTCATGTTAATATTAACTTGGTATAACTCCACGCGTTCCTGAGAAAGAGGATCTTGACAGACAGACGGACCACAAAGTGATCTTGAAGGAGTTCCTTTTTAGGGTTCCGTAGTTCGACAAGGAACCCTTATAAGATCGTTCAGTCCGTCCGTTCCGTCCGTCCTAGTCTGTCACAGCAGAATATCTTCTACGTTATTAGACTGACTTCCATGTAACTTGGTTCGAGAATACTTCACATATAGATCTCATTTTTAAAAATACAAAAAATTAAAATTACCCCTTTTTAAGGGTACCTCCCCATGCATGTAAAGGGAGGGTAAATTATTTTTTTGATTGCACCCCCTCGTGTGGGGTATCGTTGAAAAGGACTATAAAAATAAGGTAGGGTTTTCATACAACACTTTTTTATCAGCTTTACCATTTGCGAGATATAGCCCGCCAAAGTCGTTTACACGGTGTCCCCCCCCCCCCCTGTAATTTCTAAAGTCTTGGACCTATAAACTTCAAATCTCTCACGTAAAGAAACAGGCACGGAAACTCTTATTTCAAATTGTTTCGGGATGTGAGATGGGATCCTGTGATGAATACTTTTGAAATTGTAAATAAAATAAAAATATATACTTTTTTGCCTATACTGTCTAATATTTTAAGTTAATGGTACGGAACCCTTCGCGCGCGAGTCCGACTCGCACTTGGCTGGTTTTTCCATTTGAGTTTGAAACCTAAAAAATCACAGGCGCTTGGACTTTGTGAATAAATATCTCTTTGTCATATCCTCAAGATTTGACAAGCTCGTAAATTATATCGCCTATTATCTTCTGCCCTTTTATGTTTGAGAATCACATCGTGTACTTGATGAAAAAGCTTTTTATCACGCCTAACCCAGATAGCTCACTGAGATTCGGCTGTTTAACGTGATTTATATGCGGGTGAGGTCTAAAGAATCATTCGTGACAGAGAGTTATATGAAAATATCTGAAATTCTGTAGCACAAGTAGGTAACCGAACATGCGTTGCAAAAATTGGATGAAAACTCTGTGGTTTCTGCAATTTTGCTATGCATGATGGGCATGATGGGCAAATTGCTTTTTCAGTTCAGATTTGTTATTCTGTTTTCGCTCTCGTCAGGGTCTTTATTCAAAAATATCTGCAAACCTAAACTGTTTATTGTTTATTTAGGAGATGCAAAAGTACTCAATAAGAGCGGAAAAAAATGTTAGATTTAGTAGGGGTGTTTAGGAAACTACGATGACAGCTAAAATTAGACGAAAACACGCGAAAACTTGTTAAAATATGAGGAATCGCATCACTTAAGTTGACGTTCTAAAATAATTTGCCTCTTGTTTTTTTTGTCAGAGAAAAAGACAAATAAAACAATAGTTTTATTTAAATCCGACCGCTAGATAGATACTGTTGGCAATCGGGCCAAATGAATATCAATGCCGTCCACATTTAAAAAGCAAACAGATTTTACGTAAAAGCATTAAGTGCGGTTTCACGCATTTGCGTATGATATTATATAAAGTAGCTTTGAATAAATGAATGTTTAAATTGAATACAAATACCGACTCAAGGTGAATATAAAATGTTGTCAATTTAAATAGAGCACGTACCATACCTACTAAGTACCAAATCAAGTCTGCCCTTCCAACATTTAATAAGTATAGTAATTATTTAAATTTCTACTAATTCAATCGCTTTTTCAGGGATCACGTTTACTTATTTTTAGTAGGACCCTACATGATGAAAAGTGATTTAATTAGTTCTGTGTTAAAAGTTAGGTACTATTTTTTTAATTTTTGACAAAACAGGTAACAATCATATGATGGTTACAAAGTGTTATACATTTATGAATTAGGAGCTAAACTATACCCTAAAACATGCATCATTAAAGTACCAAACAGAAGTACAAACAATGAAAGAGTTACTACATAGTTCCACCTGCTGATTTAATTCGGTGCAAACATAGCTTCTAAGTGAACTAGGTTAAAACACAACAGAAATCAATCATGCGAAAAGAGTTTCAATACTTCTACGGAAGGCGTTTGGATTCCCAGTGAAAATATCGATGTTAGGTTAATTCAGTGCAACATCGTTGTAAATTTGAACTACGAACACAGCTTTTATTACATAGGGAATAGAGACGGTCTTAAGGTCAAAGTAGGGTAATCTGAACTTAAGCCGTGTGTACTTTAAATGCCAATGAAAATGCGTGTACATACAAAATACGTATGCGTTTATAACACAACATACAAAATGCGTATACAATGTTATATGTGACGAAGTTCTATCGTTCTACGAACGTATTTTAAGCCTATTTCCAACAACTTTTATTAATCGACATTCTTTGAAATAGTTAATACAATTTGCGTTTGGTTTCCAACGCTTGACGCTTGAAGTAAAATAATTACAACTAGTTAAGTAAACTAGCGCAAACTAACATATGATCACAAATTATATTGCAGGCAAGTAGCAAGTAAACAACGCTTAAAATTTTAAATAAAGAATTACTGTTTCTGTAAGCAGCTGAATAACGGATAAGTTAATAAGCTTATAGCCGTTAGTGACTAAGTTATGCAATTTTGCGCTTCTACCTATTGGCACAGAATAAGTACTAGTACTCCGTACAGAAGTTTGACTTAGCAATGAAATTCAAAGAAATGTCTACTCAATGTTGTCAACGAAGGTGTAATTTAGTTCGCCTTAGACTCGAGCATACTTTTGTGTAGACACCTACAGAAATACATTGCAAGATAATTTCATTCTTATACCTCTGGAATATGATTCATAATACACTAAACCTATCCAGTGCTGAAATATCACGCGACGCGATAGAGTTGACTGCTACAAGAAGCTACTTACGCCATCTAGCGCCTCTTTGTAGGACTTTATTCATGCTCGTCCAGCCAGCAATGTAGCCGCGTGGCCGCCGGTAAATAAAACGCGCGAGCGTGTCGCTGGCCGGTAGCGACACGCAACTTGTTTTAGCCCCTTACAAAGGGTCGCCGCGCGTAGGTACGTTTTTGCTACCTACGCAGGGAGATACACAGGCCTGCTATTGGTAGACACTGAAGGAGACACTGAAGTTTGAAATTACGATCTTTTCTAACTCTACAGAGTTACCACTTAGTTAACTATTTATGGTATGTGTATGTTTTAATGTATTAAAAATACATAAAATAAAAAATAAAAATATCTTTATTGATAACAAGAATTACATCAATAATCAATTAAATATTAGTACTACGAGTTAAGTGCCTCATTGGTCTAGTAGGTATGCAGCACGCTGGGTACTATCCACGAGGTCCCGGGCTCGAACCCCGGATCGGGCTGAAAGTGTTTGGGTTTTTCTGTCTTGAAGTAACTCAGACACAGCTCCGGAGTCGGGAACCTCCGTGTCTCGGAAAGCAAGTTAAGCCGTTAGTCCTGCGCCTGATCTCTCTACGGTCATGTACGACTGCCGTCTTACCGAATTATGAGATTGAAGGAACAGAGAGTGCACTGTGCACCTGTGTATTGCGCAGACACTTGTGCACTATAATATCTTTCGCGTAGTTGGCTAATCTCTGTTGAGATTGGCCGCTGTAGTCGAAAATCGGCTAGGAGGACATTATTATTACTACTACGAACAAAGTGTTTTGATTTAGGCAAACATCAACATTAGGTCATTGCTTCGAATGTAATTAAGAAAAAAAAGCTTTTCTGTTAAATATACATCATACATTGATTTATTATATATAAGGATGCACTACGCCATACAAAATCAAAGCCCAAACATGGCACATGTAGCGTTGGGTTTACTCCCCGGAATATTTCCAACTGTTGGGTTTATTCCCAAATTCGGGGAAAGTATGCGGAATATTTCCAATTCGGCGGGAAAATAGGGAAAATACTCAAAAGTGGACTAAAATGAATAAAATACGAGAATTTAGCTACTGAAACAATGGTTTTACGCCTGTAGCGCACCCTTACATAAAACCATAACAGCGGGAACACGCTAGTTTTGCCTGTTTGTCAGTTTTATTACACCAAACGTAAACTGCATGTTCTAATGCTTAGATTTATCTGAATCTTTTTTTATTTGAGATTCGACGATCCTGTAGTATACTTCCTACTACTGTGTCCACGATGTCGCAAATTGGTGCAGAAATGTAGACGTTTGATAAGGATTGGAGAAATCTCGACATAAACAAACCGGGTCATAGTAAAATCTCTACATTAGAAACGGCAGTTTGGCTTCTGTTAAGTTTGAATATTTGAGGCAAGTGATAATAAAGTTAAATCTTCGTTATTAAAAACAAGAAATTCAGAAAATAAAACGTGTAGGTTTGTTTTCTTCGAGGTGTACACACATCCCATCCCAGTCCTTGTGCAGGTTCCACATCCCAGTCCTTGTGCAGGTTCCACAGTGGGGTAAAGAAAGGGAAGCCCAGCTGCGACCTTGAGTAGAGCTCGTTGCGCCCTTTCCACAGTTAAGAGGTGCGTCTTATCTGCACCACCCCAAATATAAATACAATATTCTAGTAGAGAGTGACTCAGAGCGAAATAAACCGTCTTAATTACCCTACGATTAGCGACATTCTTAAGGGATTTAAACACAAAGATGAGTTTGCGCATTCTGACTGCAAGTAACTCAATGTGGGGTTTAAAGCTAAGTGTGTTATCTATTAACACTCCCAGGTATTTAGTGCATTCAGACCGTTGCAACTCTGGGCAAAGACACTCGTTTGGAAGGGATTGACCACAATTATGGGCTATAACACCATAAATCGAGGATGGTAGATAATTTGACCTCATGGCAAATGGAACATATTTCGTCTTAGCAACGTTGAGGGTTAATACATTATGCCTTAACCAACTAGCAACCCTATTGAAGCCCTCCTGAGCGTTGGTCAAAGCTTCGTCTCAGGAGTCCCCAAAGAACAACAACGACGTGTCGTCAGCAAAGGTATACATAGAGTCCTAATAAAGCTGGATCTGGATTATCATCGACCAGTACAAATTGGTGCCCATGGTTAACTCGGAATGGTCTGACAATTCCATCAATAGCAACTGCTTTATACATGCCTGCTGTCATGAAGCCTCGATACGGGATCAAAGGTGTTCCAGCTCCAATCATAATACCACCCTCAAAAGGACACCGATTTCCCGCCTTGCTGAACTGTTCCTGTGGCAGTTCTTTGCCTTTCACAGTCTCCTGGTCTTCTCGAGACATGGACATGTCGGTTATCTGGATGACTACTGATTCGCGATTCGTCAACGAAAAGACAGTTTTGCTAAATGTTTTCTTCTTCATCTTCTTCATTCTGCCGAAGCCTAGCCTACTCCAATCTCTGTCGTTGACGTTGAGAGGCGCTCGCCAAGACCTCTGTGCTCGTAATCCAGCCTGGTGCAAGCAACTCAGAATGTTCTAAGTGCTAACTTCAAGCCCAGAGGCGGCCCGAACTTCTGCTTTTACTTTAGTAGCGTTGGTTGTTGGGCACAACATCATCGACATCGTGGGCACAGTAATAGGAATTATACTACAGGATCGTCAAATCTCAAAGAAAAAAAGACTCAGATAAATCTAAGCATTACAACATGCAGTTTACGTTTGGTGTAATAAAACTGACAAACAGGCAAAACTAGCGTGGTCCCGCTGTTATGGTTTTATGTAAGGGTGTGCTACAGGCATAAAACCATTGTTACAGTAGCTAAATTCTCGCATTTTATTAATTTAAGTCCACTTTTGAGTATTTTCCCGCCGAATTGGAATATTTCCGAATTTTTCCGTTTTTTCCCATACTTTCCCGTATTTTTCTTTTCCATCCCATTTTTTTCTTTCCCTTGCCCATCGCTAGGCACATGTTATTATTCACCTTATGAAGCTTCAACTGGCTAAGTTCATACATTGCCGCTTAAGCTTCAGCTATTTAAATTGTCATGTGTAATTACGCAGCAATGGATGGCGACACTACGTCATATGTCAAATATCATTCATTTGAAGATTCATAAGCCAATAATACGAACAAAGAAGTAATGGAGTAGATTGTTTGTTCATGTTTTGTATGAAATTAAGTAACTGATGAAAGTCATGATTTATATTTTATTTACTACTTTTCATAAAATTAGGTATATTATGTGTATGAGAATACGAGTATTTTTTTTTAATGAAGACACTTTCATAATAATCATATTTCTACATTTCTACTATACAGGTCCAAGCTTGTCATACTACAACCAATAATAATTATATTGACACAATTCACCAATTCTGGGTAATTCTACAACTACACTAAACTACAAACTAACCTAACTCATTGAAATGCGGGGATGGTTCACATTTCGATGCTCGACAATGACACAAACGATAATGTACAAAATTGATTTTGAGGCAAAATATTCTATAGGTAGTACGTAGTACACGCACACCAACAACATGTTCTACAGATTTATGAGAAGCATAAGGCTACTGCCACAGGTATTAATTTAGTTAATTATGAGTGTAATAGTATTATAATCGGATTACTAAATTATTCTATTGAAAATGTATCTTATGCTTTGAACATTACGTTATTATTTCTCTGCAGCTATTTTTATTGTTAGCACGGTTTAAAAGACAAGAGTTCCAGCAGAAATTACTATTTATAAAACACTTTTTTTCGTCTTTATTTTAGCAACAGCTATTTATTATAGTGTGGTTTTATGAAAATACTTTGATTTACTGCTAAGGTAGCTAGAAGGTTCTCTTCTAAACAGTTGGTTAACTTAATTTAAAAATGAGGTGAATAAGGTAACCTAGTTAAGTTCAGTCGGAAGTACGTCAAGGCATACATTTGAACTACAATAACAGCGTTTATCATGTAAGGAGTAGAAGCGGTATCAAGGTCAACACGTGTAGTCTGACTTGTGGTGTGTAAGTACACTCGGCTCACGTCAGACTACCCCACTTTCACTTTAAGACCACCCCTATTAACTACGTAATAAAAGCTGTTTTATAGCTCACATGTAACCTGACGTACTGCTGGCTGTACTAAAATTAAAAACCGTTTCTTTAGTCTAGGTACTCGTTATACCTAACTTCTACATTGGATTTTACCGATGGCTAAGATATATGACAGTTAAACAACAAGCAAGTGAAATACAACATAAAAACATAGGCTGGGTGCCCCGAATACTAGCCTAATTGCAGCCTTTTTGCATCTACATCCCTTTACGTGTAGTGTATTACCTACATATCAGATTCAGAAAAAATATACGAACACACAACGTTATATTTTTCCTTCTCATAAAACTCATCGTCCTGGTTTATTGCGATAAATTTGCTTCATTTTCTTTACAAACATAATTTTGTGGAAACCTAAAAACTCAAGTATTTATTATTTGTTTAACAAAAAAAATTTACTGGCGACTCCATCCTTAAAATTGACTTTGTTCCGAAGACGTCACGTATTTTGTTTTATTTTAGCTTTGGGTGTGAAAGTGATAGAAGATTGGCAATGTTTTCGTAAATAAATTAGAAAATTAAATATTAAAGCAGGTTTCAAGTATTATTTCGGTTTCAAACCTTATCAATAATATTTACTTACCGATGAAACGTCATTCCATATTTTTTACGATTCATTGAGCTGTGATTTTTGCAATTTTTGACGACACACTTAGGCATGTTCATTGTTTGACGGACCACGCGTCATTAGATACTTAATCAGCTTAAAATGGCGATCCGGCCGATTAGAGCATGTGCCATAGCTGTCAGTGTGATGAGATATCCCTATATATATATTAAATCAATGACATCATCAATCAATTAAACTTTTTTTGCGAACGCTGGTGCTCTTTTACATAACCACGCTCAGGTGCATTATGTTTTTATAAGTACAGGGTCAATGACCTGCCAATACGTATAATATTATTAAAGCTATGCTGATAAAATACAGCTAATCTTTCAATTAATCTAATTACAGATAAAATTATTTAAAATGATGTACTGCGCGTTCAATTCAAATTGGCCGCTACTTCCCTTCTCACTCCCCCATATACTTAGCAGGTCTGCTAAGTACGGTACGGTTAGCTTAAGCAGCGTTGCCATACATAAATACGGATTTATCCGTATCTGTACGGACTTTAAAAGTTGCATACCATGATTACGGATATTTACTCGAATAACATACCTATACCATATTTAGATACATTTGGACCCTGGAATGGAATTCGACACACGATAGGTTCGGCCTCAAAAATTATCCCTTAAGATGGTGAAAACGAGTAGTTTGTATGGGAAACGCTTAACCGCTAAACCGATTTTAATAAAATTTTGCAAAAGGATAGATTGAAACTTCAAAAAGGATACAGGATAGATTTTATCCTGGAAACCACCTTTAAGGTGTAAAAAGGGGAACGATTATTGATATGGGAAAGTATTTGATAATCCCTTATCTCAGTAAATGCCTACGTAAGCATGCTGGCAGAGGTACTAAATAGTAATAATTATTTAAAACAATTTGGCATTACTGTTTCCAAATATTTTTTTAGGTTCACCCGCCACCCTGGCGTCAGGTTGGCGTCTCACTTTACCGCGAGAGGCAAGAGTTTGGTTGATATAGATAATAAAGAGTAATAAAAAGGTAATGAAAAATTGCATTACTATTATTCAGCTACTGCTCAGGGTTCTGATTTTACCCGGCAACCTGACGTCAGTTTGGCGGCTCACTTAAATTACTGCGTAACTATGCAAATCGTGAGGTATCTATTTTAAGGGTGTAGGTACCAAAAGTCCAAAAGGTAACTAATAGGTAATAAAACAATATTAATCCTCATTCCGATTCCTCTTATCACACCCACAATTCTGACATTCACCATTAATCTGCCATTTTCAGTACAATACATAAATTATTTCGATTGGAACTTCAACAAACAGTACCAATTTTATTTCTTCACGGTTGTGTTGCAGCCAAATGAAGTTATATGCCTCGGGCACTCCGAGATGCGATCAACTCGGAATTGAAAGACACTTTGAAAAGTAATCCAACAGAAAATACATTTAAGGTCTAACTGTCCCACTGCGTCGTCGCTGCACATTAAAATGGGTTTTTGGCAATTTCGTGAATGAAAATTTAAACAAATCAAAATCTTATTCCCATGTCTTTCATCTTTGTGTACCTACTGCCTACTAGGTAAGGTAAGCTTAAAATTATTTAAAAAATACCAAAGCTACTCAGTATTTAATTGATTCAAATTCATTTATTTCTGCATATAGACCCAACTAGGGATACTTAAACACGTCCCAATCTTAACCCTACCACTGCTTCGGGACAATCATGGGCTAGTGCTGAGAAGAAGCAGCAAGAAACTCAGTCACTATTGTCATAGCCTCTTTCAAAGTTTTACGATTGGTATTATGTATAGTGTGTCCGGGTTTCGACTGGCGATAATTTATGGGCGATATTAGATCATCAAATGTTAACGACAAAAAACCCCCATGTTGGGGGTCTAACTCGCCCTCTTGAAATGGCAGCCATTTTATTTAATTTTTGAAAATGGATATCTATGGATGGAGTTCTTAAAAGTTATGATGATTTAGTTTTAATTTATGATTAAAATGATTTTTTTGGAAGGTAACGCTATGTCCTATCAAGTAAAATAAAGATCAATTCAAAATGATTAACCATAATAGAGATTTTTTTTAAAATAATCTTACTAAAAATTTTAAGTAGTATATTTCTTAAAACCTATTAAAAAAACTAAACCCAAAATGCATTTTTTCTGTTTTTTTTAATTGATAAATAAAATAACCTTAAATTATCGCTAGTCGAACCCCGGACATGACTGTATATGACGAAAAATAAGAAAGGCAGATGATAGTACTTTCAAACCTTCTACTATTTAGGAATGCAGCCAATGAGTAAAATCAAAATCATCAATCAATTCTAATTTAATTGTAATTATTTTGATTATACGATTTGATATCACCATTTGAACATTAATAGTCTGTTAAAATAACAAAGAACACTGTAAGTGTTAAAAATATTAAAAACTAATAAACAGTTTGGAGAACAACCTAGGCTATGATTCATCTCAATAATAAGATCACGATGTAATTCAATAAAAGAAAAGAAAAACAAAGACATGCATTATAAAAAAATAATAAACTTAAAACCTACTTAATCAAAATTAAACCCATGTCCTTGAGGCAGGAAGGCGAGGATGCTGGCTGCGTTACAGCGTTGGATAGCTACTTATCCTTTGAGCGAGGAACGAGCCAGCTTTACTATTTGCCAAAACAGAATTTAATTTAGGTGCAAATAATAATAAATAATTAATAATTCAGAATAGGTCCATCCAAGATACAACGACCTTTTTTCACCAAACGACAATGGCAACATAAGTGGTCTTATACTGCTCTAATCCTATTATGAAACCTTGAATGAAATTATTTCAATCAATGTTTTGTTGTTAAAACTGACATATATCCAAAATTTTACTGAGGGTTTGCGTAGTATACCTATACGTAGCAGTAAGATAGATAAAGCCGTAATATATCGATATATGCCTAGGGATTAAATTGTATACCGTAACATAGTTATTATTGGTATTTTATAGTTGATTTTTTATTTATATATTCTTTGTTGTGTGTTCGAAATCGCAGGTTGAAAATTTGAATTGACGGCAACACCATCTTACTAAACATTATCATATTTTTCCGTAATTGCCCATATTTTACCGGTTCTAAGACCTCCCCGCAGTTTTGCCCTTAATCTGCTTAATTGTCCGGGGCACAAAGTAACCTAGGCTATGTTTCACGTCAATAGAATAACTACATATAGATGGCGTATGGCAAAGACAGGGTGGAGGTCATCCACTCTTCGCCATACGGCATGATACAAAATAAAAGGTCATGCATGATTATTGATTACTGAATGGCGATGGAAGTGTAAGTGTTTTTCTACTATCGAGTCAACGTAGACGAAGGTGCGGGAAAATTTTTTTCACAGATAGACAGACAGAGACTTGTTGTCAGTCTGTCCAAACCCTATGGTTATGGGTTTCTTTTTCCCTTTGAGGTACGGAACTCTAAAAACAGTTTTTGAACTGAGTGAGATGGTGCAGCCTTATTTTAATAACCTTCAAAAAGAAAAGGATGCTGCTTTTAACCGTATTACGAAGGTATCTATGTACTAAGGTTTTAATTATAATACGTAACTTATCGAATTACATTTACCAATACAATCCCTTTGAAATATTTGTACCTAACATTATCTCGTATTTCGATAAGAACTCAACTAGCTTATATTTCGTGATTCGTTTCCTTTTGGAAAAAATAGTTTTTTTCCTGTAGCAATGATCTCTAGTACACTTTGGTGGCCTACAAAAGTACTAAGTTAGTGGTAACTCTGATTGAGCAAAGTACTACTATTTACTTCGTTACTGCGCGCGAAAAGGGCGCTTGAACAAAGCGAAATATGCTCGCAACCCGTAACTTACTTGTAACTTAGTTGCTTTCAGTTTAAGAAAAACCATTAAGTGTACGAAAACTTTATGGTCAACACTTCGTTCGACCAGTGTGTGAGCTACCTAATAGTCAAAAAAAGTAGTCATTATCTATTTTTATTTATAATTAATCATATTTTCGAAAAAGATTCTAACCGGCCAGTCTCCCATATGTAAAAACTTTTTTTCGCAATACTTTTTGAGTGGCCTGGTAATTTGTGGATCTGGGAGACGATTCTCATGCAGTAGAAAAAAGTTCACATTCGTAAAAAAGTTCGAAACTCGAAATTTTTCCGAACGTAACACAGTTTGTGCATTCTCAGAACTTCGAAATAGTTCGATCGTACATCACCCGAACGCAACGAGTGGTAAGGACCGGTCGAAGTCGAAGTTCGTATACGAAAAGCTGTCAAAATTGACAATGTAGCTGTGTGATTTGAGGTTATTTTGACTGAGGTTTTCCATTAAAGTCTGTCTGTTTGGTGTAAATATTGTAAAGGTGGTGTGGTAAAATGAATGAGGAAGAATTTGTTGTAGTCGTAAATCACGAACCATTCAATTTGAGCGATGCGGAGTAATTATTATTGAAATGATTGAGCCAGTTATTGAATAGAAGTCACATATTAATATGCAGAACATTACCGCAACAATGACCACAAAAAACGAATTTAGAAAATTAAGACACGAAGTCTATCTTTCCCGTCTCGCTTCCCAATAAAAACTCTCCTTTGTTGACAATGTTGTCATGAAGTACAGTTTACCGAATTCCAGTTAATGCTATTTGTAAAATATTTAAAATTGAACTTATATTAATCATGTTGTCTTTTTGTTATTACTATTAGTTCTTAAAATAGATTATAAATAATATGATATTGAAAATATTAGTGGACTTCGTAATAAAATTTCATGAAAATATTGTTTTTAGATGGTAACTAATATTTAGTTGCCACGGCGTTTTTAAAAACGCCGTAACGAAACGCGAGTTATTGTCTAATCTATGTCCGACTACATGATTCGGTTGGTAATTATTCGATGGGTGCGCCAGAATGTGTGTTTAGGTATCACTCGAACTTTTCAGTAGAACGGTGAAATTCGTAGGCGAATTACCACACGGAAAAAACTCGATTGCATGAGAATCGTGTCCGTGAAGTGTCGCCAACGTCTGTCTGACCAATTCCATACTAATATTTTAAATGCGAAAGTGCGTCTGTCTGTTAGCTATTCAAGCCACGCTTAAACCTCTAAACCGTTCCATAAAAAATTTGGTATTGAGATAGTTTGACTCCCGAAAAACGACATAAGTAAGAATATAATATAATAAATAAGTAGGATTGTAATTTTTACGCTAAAAATTAAATCAAATTTCGCTCACAAAAATCAATCGACTGTGTCATCCGGTGGGACTCGAATCACGTCCCTTCGCTATCCGGGCGAGTGCTCTTACCAACTGAGCTACGGAGGTCGTTAGTCAGTCGACGAATTTTTGTAAGTGCTTGCTACGCCAGTGAGCCGGCGTTAGATTTTATCAATACTTGGGGAATGTACCCGCATGTATCCAATGGAAATATTTTTACAAATATTTAACCATCAGTTAAGATGAAATCAGCTTAACTTATAATTATTTACGTTAGAAATAATATTTTATGGGGCTGAAAACTTGTATAATAAATTCGACATTTGCCTGCACAAAGTCGCGGGAAACCGCTAGTCTTATATTATGCACGAATTTTTTTGTCATCCAATGTCAGCATCAAAGCAGACACGTATATTTTTCCTCTAACAATATTAGTATTTTGACCAAAGACTAAAAATTAGGCTATGAGCTTACACTCCAGCGTTATACAGCCCTAAATTCGGACTCTGTGGAGTGAGTGGCGCTGCGGTCTGTCAATTGCTGCAGTCGGGTTCGTAATCATGACATGTCGCATCGACACGTGGTCTGCTGCTGCGACGTGTGGTCGGCTACGAATTTATCTATACTTCTATACTAATATTATAAAGAGGAAAGATTTGTTTGTTTGTTTGTTTATTTGCAACGAATAGGCTCCGAAACTACTGAACCGATTTGAAAAATTCTTTCGCCATTAAAATCCTGCATTACCAGCGATGGACATAGGCTATATTACATTATCAAAAAAGTTAGGGTTCTGTATGAAAACTTCGATTATGTAAGCAAAAGTGTAAAAGGAAAATCATTAAGTTGCGAACGCTACGAAAACTATTGACAGTAGAGCAAAGTAATGTTCTACAGTTTTGTAGAGGACATCATTATCTACATTAAAGTCCGCGATAATATATCGTTATCGGAAATATTAATTGCTGTAAAGGACAAACCACAAATTTTCAGGAGAGCCAAAAAACGATCTCTTTTTTTTTAAATGTGTAATATTTTTGTAGAGTTTGTAATGCTATTGAAATGACAACTACAGCAAAGTTTCTTTACATTTAAAGCTCTATTACATAAGTTTACTAAAAATGTTCTAATCTTTATAGTTTTAGAAATAGACTGTCTCTTACGTTATTTTTATTGGCTTAAATGTCACTTACACTAACTTTTTTTGAAAATGAAAAAAATGAGATTTAATGTAAGTCCTTAGAAAATTTACTTGTGTTAATGTAAGAATCACTTGGTATTAGAGTTACGCTATTCGAAGTGTTTAAAGGAAAATGACACTTAAATTTAAGAAGTTAAAGTTTAATTGGCTGCTTCCAACAAAAGTTTAAGAAATTATTGTAGTAACTACGATCTATCGACTGATTTTCTCTTTATAACATAATGAATAAAATAACTGTGTAAAAATCATATTTTTATTTTTTTCTTTCAAAATTAAAAAACATTAATTATGGCTTAACTTTTGTTAAGTCATTACACAACAAAAAGTATTTACTCCGTACGTAATTTCAATATAAAAAAAACATAAAGTACCTGTGTTCTGGTATTTATTTATTAATATTATTTATAATGGGTCTCAGAGATGATGTAGGTAGTAAACACACATTAAACCTAAGCATTTTTCTAGAAATATTATTAAAAATAATAATGGTAAGACAGCCTCGTAAAGCATAACAAAATGCATGCATAATAAAATGGATAAATACTCGTTTTTATCCATTTTTATCGGATATTTACTCGAAATGTAATAACTAATTAGGCCTGGGGTCTACTTTACCAAGTGCGACAGGTGCGATACCTGTCATTTAAGTTTTTAACCGATTTCAAAAAGGAAGAAAGTTCTATGTTCCACCGTATGCCTTTTTATTTTTTCGTTTTTTTATCTGCGTTTACAGAGTTCTTCGTTTGTTGTAGATTGATTTTTAGAATTGTTTTTTTATTGAAAGAGCATACTTTTGAGGTTGTCCCACTGTCACCAAGTCAGGATCTGATGCTGAAACCCAGAGAAAATAAATGTTCGCGCTTGCTCCACTCGTGCTTTTTTATACATTGTAGTGCAGCACTGAGACTGCCTGTTGATGTAGGCTTCAGCATCTTGCCTTATATCCAAGAGGTTCCAGGTTCAAACATTGGTTCGAGCCGATTTCTGGGTTTTTCTGCCTTATAAAAACTCCGAAACAGCTCGAAGTCGAGAAATTGGTGATACATCTCATCGAACTTTGAAAGTAAAGGAACAGATAACTGCACTTATAAATCGTGCACACACTTGTCCACTATAATATTTCCAGCGCAGTTGGCTAATCTCTGTTGATTGGCTACCGTAGTTGAAATTCGGCTATATAGCATAATATAATTACTATTTTTAGTGTACTGACAGGTTTAAAAGGTAGTTCCTTTGTCAAAATTGTCATAAGTCTATGTTATCACAATTTGTCTTCACAGAAATGTGTCATCGTCAAAGACAGAGGTTTTAAGAAAGATCGAAAAGTTCTGTGAGGACACCTCAGTGTTGTGCACTTCAGTTGCCAAACCTGTTGAGAGCTCGGCCAGCGATCCAAGAGCTATACTGACTCGACACTACACCAAATACATCCTGGACATAGGCCTCTACAAAATTAGGATGGCCCTGAAACAGCTTAAAAACAACAAGACACCAAACTCTTTGGTTCGGTGCTACTAGAGGGCATCACGCCTGATGCATGGAAAAGGAGTATGGTAACCACTATACATACTCGTTAAATGTTGTTCTTTAAAAAAAGAAGACAAAACTTTATTAAAAAAAATACAGACCTATATCACTCCTGGGGCACAAACTGTTTTCAAGGGTCATCGCGTATTGTCTCGTACGTAGTTTTGATGACTTTCAACCTCCTGAAAATGGCTACAGTACAATAGACCATATCCATACGCTAAGGAAAATGTTACAGAAGTCCGAGTAGTAGGTACAATATGACTCTATGCTTAGCGTTTGTGGATTATGAGAAGGCCTTTGATTTGATCGAAGCATGGACGGTGCTACGGTTTCTTCAGCGGTGCCACATAGAGTATAGAGGTGTAAAGTGTTTGTACAACAACGCTACCATGTCGGTCCGATAACAGAGGCAGAGCTCGAAGGCCATTCCACTGCGGAAAGGTGTGAGACAGGGAGACGTAATATCTTCGAATCTGTTCACTAAGATATTAGAAGACGCCTTCAAGCTTTCGAAATGGAAAGGATTCGGCATCAACGTTAATGGCGTTATGCACCACATACCTCTTGGCTTGCCACGCTGGAGCTTGACACTATGCTCGAAGACCTAAACCGAATCTCCTAACAAGTGGATCTTAAAATGAACATGGACAAGACGAAAATAATGTCTAGCTCCCGAGTAATACCCACTCCAGTATCTGTGGGAACTCAACTCTCGAAGTTGTTGACAAGTACGTCTACCTGAGACAAGAAGGTACTTGGATTGGTACCCAGTGCTACTACTACCTAGTTGGACCACTAGGTCTAATTTAGAGACAAGAGGTCTGTCGACGAAACCAATTCGGCTGGGCAGCGTTTGGAAAACTACGCAAAAACACCTTCTCGTCTTAATAAACTTAGTGCCTTAAGACGAAAGTCAAGTCTTCAATTAACGTGTGCTACCAGTGAACACATATGGATTTACTTAACGGATTCGGATTTAGTACACTTTGTTACTAAATATTGTTTACATTCATGTTTAAATTAAGAGTTATTGCTTTTTATTGTAAATTTAAAGGTAAATATTGGTTTTACTTACTGAAATTAGTTCTTTTTCATATTAATCTAAAATGACTTTTTATTAGTTATTACGTCGTGTCCTCGAGATGTCGGAGAATCGTGGAGCTAATTTACAAAGCCTGATGCATCTTAAAGTAAGCAATCAATAATGTGTCATCTATTTCGAACTGTTAAAATGATACTAATATAACGTTTTAAGTAAATTTTAGTATTACTACTTATTATGTATTTTCTTTAAAAGCCTACCTATTTACTCCACAGGTGTCACATTTTACAGGTGCTAGTAGGTAGAAACACGTTTTAATCATGGAGACTGTTATGCTTAATAGGGTGTTCCATTACGCGAATTCCCGTTTCCATTTTATTACCAAGTCTCTTGTAATGGCGATTTTACGTAATAACGTAGTGTTTTGTTTAGAAAATAACGTATTAGTGTACAGTAATGATACGAATACATTATGTAATAAATTGGTCAACCTACATACAGAGCGAACAATATTTTGTTACTGTCACATAAATAAGTATTGTGCCGAGTTATACGTGAAACTGAATGCAGATAAGTTTACTGAACGGTGAGTAAAATACAGTCTGTGCTAAAGCTACGCCAAGTTAAGATCTAAAGATGTCGTGGTCGTACCAACATCGTACCCGAAATACTAAAGCTAGGGTGACCAGCCAACCAACCAACTGCATACTAAAGCACAAGGTTCCTGCAAATTGATAAGGCACAATGCCATAGTAATAGTCTTGCTCCCTAAAAAGGGAAGGAAGGAAGGAAGGGAATCAAATAACTAGCGAGTGTAAACCTATAAGTATCCTATCCCACATCCACAAGTTGTTTACTAGGGTTATTCAAAATAGACAAAACTCGACAATCACCAGTAGAATAAACTGGACAACAACCAGTCAAGGGAGCAGGAAAAGTTCTCAATCCGGATACAGTACAAATGACTTCTTACAGACTTTAAAGCCCACTATTGAAAAATGTCATGAATACCGAACACGTATTATTAAAAAGTTCGTCGACTACGAAAAAGCATTCGATTCTATGCCATCATGAGATGTTAAAAAAGCGCTAATAGACTATGCAGTTTACGAGCGATATATTCAGCTTGTCAGGTACCTACATATTAATGGAACATCAGCCTTCATAAAAAACACAACAAACTGGGAAGAGGAGTGTGCCAAAGCGATAGATAATATATCACCGAAGCTATTTAATGCTGCTCTCGAAAACATCTTCAAGGAGAGACAGAGGATCATTGTTGATGGCGAAAGCTCAACTGTTTCGGTTCGCGGTCAACTTTGCCTTGTTTGCAGATAGCGTCGACGATATGCTATATTATATGATCAACGACCTACAAAGTGAATCTAAAATAGGATTAAAAATGAACAAGTTAAAGGCAAAAATTATGTCAAATATCCTTAAAATGAAAAATCACCAACTCCCAGTAGAACTCGTTAAGCACTACATCTATCAAGGTCATATCACCCTTGGTATAAAAGGTCCGAAAACGAAGATCAAACGCAAAAACACGTAAACCAATTGGTTCTCCGATTCAAAAATATGTCCTAGCATCTCAAAAAGAAGGTATTCAACTAGTGCGACCTGCCGGTCTTAACTTACGGAATGGAAACTACCACTCCAACGCAGGAGTCTGCCGAAAAACTGCGTGTTACACAAATGGCTACGGAAAGAATGATGCTAGGACCGAAAGAGGAACTAGTGCGTAAGGTAAAAAACTAAAGTCTTTGACGTAGTGATCGTGACAAACCGAAGAGAGTGAAAATGGTCAGAATATATCGCTAGAGTAGACCCTCGCGCTAACACCCGTGGCATAGGATGACCACCTAAGAGGTGGAGAGACGACATCAGACAGCAGGCTGGTGTGAACTGGATGTAAGTGACAGCAGACAGACAGAAGTGGAAGATTAGAGAGGAGACATAGGTCTGTAGACGGACGCACCTAAGTTTCACTGCTATTAACCATTTCCAAAGTAATAACTAAACGCAAAGTGTGATCATAAAAATAAACATAAAAAAGTTAGTATCGGCGTAAAAAAAACTTCCTGGTTTAGTGTTCCAATAAAGGTACAGTTATTAGAAAGATCTCATTATTAAATAAATCCTAAAAACGAGTTTTCTTTCATATTGCCATCGTTCCTCTAATATAAAATCGCTATGTACTTTATGTATTAAAGCAAAACGTTTCCTTTCAAATTTCTTAATAAAGAAATAAACATGAATACGCAATTACATTACAAAATTGTTTTAATAATAAAGTGCACTAATATGTTTTGTGCCACATATCATTTAAGATATTATACAATACTTTAATCATAAAACGAATTATAAATATAATGTTTTATTCATAGCCCTGTATTTAAAAAGATACTTACAATATTACCAGCATTAATATTACAGTCGATAAACAGATTCATTAGGTACGTGTACCACTAATTAGAATCACTGTATCATATTCGCCGTTTTGGTAATTAGTAAAAATGTTAACCGAGTCATACTCTCAAAACTTTGAACGCGATTTCCCAACAATCTTGATTTTTGCATTATTGCTGTTTATTATTAAAGGTGCGAAATGCTAAACCGCATTTATCTATTGCGGTAGGGAGGTTTGAGTCTGACTTTTTTCTTAACACTAAAACTGAAGTTACCTATATTTTTTTACAAACGAATAAAACTGCGTTAAATAAAATAAACTAAAAGGTAAAAAAAAATCCTTTACACTTTTACTAAGAAAGATATGTACGACAAAATTTAGTTTTGTAGTCGGTGTCACTGTCATACGAAATTTTCTTACCAGAGGAGGATGGCCAGGTAATAGTAACCTATCTAAAAAAGAGTGCCTATGGACCTCGATTTTTCATTCCTCCCTTCTTCTTACGACATGGTAGACTAAGAGATCATAATAGCTCGATGGCGACGAAAGTATAAAATATTTTATATTATCGAGTCCACGCGTACGAAGTCGCGGGCAACAGCTAGTACCTTTATAAAATTTTATGACTTCGGTGCGTGCGGCTCCGGCAAAGCTTTTTAATATTTTTTTTTGTTATTGCGTGTTTTCAATACTCTAGTTGGAGTGATGGAATATCCAAAAGTCATCGCGTTTACTTACTTAATAATTTCTAGGCCAGTATTCATCAAGATGATTCCAATCCATTGAATCTGTACATTTAAAGCGACGGATCGTACGGACTTTTTTGTGTTTTAAAGAATACAATATCTTTGACTGCTGTGGGCATCAGACATACATATTTTAAAAGAAAATACCCTTTAGAAACCGTACCATAACGGAAGTATAAAGAAATACCGATCCGGGGTTTTGACCTTCGTTATGTGATAATATGGATTTTGGGCACAGAATAAATACTAGGTTTGGGATAATGATTCGGCGTTCCTTGTTTATTGATGCCAGTGTACGGAATTTAAATACCTTAAAAAACGCATTCCTAAAGCCGGACGTTGCGAACAAATGTGTGTGAGAAGAGCACGGGCATTTGTACCTAAGTCATGAAAGTTTAAACCGTATAAGTATGTCTATCCGTTATCCTAGTCGCCACAGCACTAGCTCACGCTTGGTTTGGGTAATTGGTGCGATTGTTGAAACAATTAATATTTATTGAAGCCAGTTTAGTAGGGAATGAGCTCAGTTACTGTCTTTTTTTTGTACAACTTTTCATACAAAAATTTAATATTTTTATGTCGAGAATGGCAAGATTTTCACTCGAAAAATTTTTTGCATATAGGATGGCATTTTAAAGTATGATGGATATTTTTTTCAGTAACTGGACACCATGTATATGTCGTAGGAATAATAATTGATAAACTGAATTATCGCGAGTATTCTAGGGATTTTGCGAAAATACGGATAATTAGACAATGGTAATTTTATTATTCAATCTTGCTAAAAAGTAAGGTTTTTTTTGCAAAAACGCGAGTCGCCTCAGTAACATATTGGCCTAATTTTTGCTTGCTGGCCAACTCTTATTCTGATTGGTTGCTTTCTTTTCCCATGTAGTTTTGATGTATTATCATAGAGTTATAAAACTTAAAAAATGACAATCAAATAACTTTTCGCACTATTTTTCAAGTCCAAACACAGCCTCAAACACATAAATAAATAAAAGCTGCTAACTCGCTTACAAATCACAACCACAAACAAAACAAGTAGTCAACCAATCAGAGAAGATGTTTTTGTGGGGCGCTCAAACTAGCCAATCAGAGTTCTTTTTCAGTGAGGTTGAACGCATTATTGCGAAAACACTACCTTTTTCAGTAAGGTTGAACAAGTTTATCACCATTGTTTATCCGTGTTTTCGCGAAATCTCTAGAAATTTCGTGATAATTCCAATTATCAAATCATCTTAAGACATATACATAAATAAAACATGGTTACCCTTGCTCTCCGGTACTTTCGTAGGATTACGAGGATCATATTGCCTACTAGTATTACTGATGTATTGATGTAGATACATTTTTAATACTAGTTATGAGGATAAGGGTATTCGAAGGGTGTACCAAAAAGGGCGAATCGATACCCATTGAAATATCATATGGTAAAGGTATTCAAACGGGTACATAATTTATCCAGATATAGAATATCGACCGTATAAATCATAGGAGACAGAAATTTAGATAAAACAACAAATTACAATTATGGATTTTTTCCATTTCCGACTTGTGATGTGATTGTAAGACCTTCCTTCTTGTCAAATTTCATGCGAGGTCTATGGAAAGTACCATTAGGGTTTTGATTTTCCTTATTTAAATATTATAAAATAAGGCTAAATAGCTGTATCTTTAATTTGCGTTGACTCCGGCCAAAATCACGTATATAACCATAAAAATCATCTTTTAACATTCGTAATCACCCTGTATACATGATTTCCTTTTATGCCCAAATAATCAAGGTAACTTTGTCTTATCAGTACTATTTTACCCATCTAATTATTTATTATGCTTACGTTTAAAATGTTACTTAAGTTATCTTAGTCAAAAACCAAACAGCAAAATTGTTTTCGGATGCTAGTCACGTTTCATAAGTACTCCCTTATCTAACTCGAGTTATGACTCTTGAGCCTGTTTTTGAAGCCTTAGGCCGCGTTTCTACTATAGCTGTACTATGCAGCGAGAAGTAAAAGCCAAGCTATGATACTATTTCACTATTTTCATTGATGCTACCTTATGTATCGGAGCTAGTAAGATGAGCTAAGAAGATGCGACGACGCAGCTGTGCAAGAAAGATGCTTCGCTCGAGCTACGCGATGTGTTGACAGCGGCGGCAACAGCACGCATAAATAGCCCGTATCAATCCACAGCACGCACTCATTCGCACTCATGTACAGTCCGACTGGTTTACCACTATAATTTGTAATTTTACTGAGTTTTTTGTTTAATACCCGTGCCCTTTACGTTGTCTGTTTTCGTGTGTTATGTGATGTCCATTTGTCAATAAATGTATTTTCTTTCTTTCATAGAACACTATATTATAACCTTTTTAACACATTTGTTGTATGGGAGCTTCACTTAAATTATTTTATTGTTTTTAGTGTTTGTTTTTATAGCGGCAACAAAAATACATCATCTGCGAAAATTTCAACTGTATAGCTATCACGGTTCATGTGATACAGCCTGGTGACAGACAGGCAGACAGACAGACTGTGGAATCTTAGGCGATTAAAACACAGTCCCGTACCACGTAGCGTAGCATGTGAATTTATTTGTATAATCTCGCGTGCACGTGTTTTCGTTCAGTGTGTTGGACGGTGCGTTGTTTTCTATACAAACGGAGATACTTACAAGTAACGAGACATTTACGCGCCACGCTGCATTTTGCGGGGCAGTGTGTTAATCTCCTTAGTACTAAGGAGTACCAGTACTATTACTGTTCCGTTTTTTACTGTTTGGATACGGAACCCTATAAACATAGCTAAGTAGAACTCTTTGCCACTAGTGTTGTGCTATGTAGACCAATGAATACAATCGGTGTATAATAAATGAATCTATAGCAACGTAGCATAGCACATCTCTTGGGGAAAAGCACCCCTATGCTAGTATAATTGGAAGTGACGGCTATAATCAAAGAAACGAACATCTTCTTACGAAATAGGCCCATAATAGAATTGAGATGTAACAGTTAATATGATCTGATTACGAATATCGTTGCGTTATGTTCCCTTGGCTGATGTAATTAGCGCAGTAGGAAATCGCGATTGTTCACGCGTCTTGCGTAAGAAACTTGAGTCGGTGCTTTATGAGATTACAGGAACACGATTTAGGAAGTCTTTGTACCTATTTATTCTGTAACTAGCAGTTCCCCGCGACTTCGCTCGCGCCAAAAGTCGGATTTTCCATACAATTTTTCATCCCCCATTTCACCCCCCTGATGATTTTATATCGCGACAAAAAGTAGCCTATGTCCTTTTCAGTGTCTCAAACTATCTCTGTGCCAAATTTCATTTGATTCGGTCCAGTAGTTTCGGAGCATATTCGATGCAAATAAACAAACAAACAAACAAATCTTTTCTCTTTATAATATTAGTATAGATATAGAATGGATTTGCTCTTACGCTGACGTCGTTGTTGTCTATGCACCACACTACGATGGCGGTGTTAATGTTTTGAGGCTTGAAGTTTTATTTTTGGGTGATTCTTCGAGCACGGCATTCTTTGATGATTTTCGTGAATTTTTTTCAAAATTAATATAATTTTTAAATCGACATTTGCATCTTAAAATATACCTAAAAGTAATATCTTTCATAGAAAAGGCACCTCAGAGAGTGATATATTTACAGAGATAATCGAGGTTAAAATATAAGAGACAACGCAAATCACAAAGCACCACACAAAAATTATAATTTTATTATAACTTTACTTTCTTAAATAAGTTTTTTAATGTTACTTTATACATATAAATCTTAATTAATAACATTTTATAATTAGTTTTACTTGGATGGCTAATAATTGATTTGCGTAGGTCAAAACTACCACGTAAACCACGGAAATCAAAATAAATCTTTTATTCTAAAAATATATAAAAACCTATTCAGCAAATAAACTGTGTTTTGAATATAGGTTACGTTACCTTATATTTGTTCGCTACAATATTTTATTCAATAAATAAATTCGCAGACACCGGAGAAAAATGAACAACACAAATCAAAGTTTTGAGAAACCATGCCCACGCAAAGAGTTTCTTACCTATTTTTTTGGAAACTCGACGCGAGACACAAGACTGCCCGGCAGTCGAAGCGGGAGTAGTTCAAGTAACGTTTATTAGCATGACACAATATCTGGCCGCGAAGTTTGGGAAGTGCAAGTGAAATAATAATGATTCACGCAAATCAGTATCTATCTCGGGACAGATACATTTTATTTTTTTAGATAAAGTAGTTCTTTTAGGACTACCGTCAAATTTTTTATAGCACTTAGCTTGCTGTCTCTTTGATTTCTATTCTTTTAAGGCGATGTCGCTTGAAAAATTCTTTTTTGGTCTGTGTTTTTTTACTAAGACTGTGTTGCTTTAACATCTTGGATTAAAAGCCTTGAGTATGAAGAAATTGAATTAATATTAAAAATAAATCGAATCTCACTACGAAAATAATTTAAAATAAGAATAAATATATATGTATGTTAAGTTTATCATGGTTTAATAATTGTACATGCTAAGTGAAATATCAAACAATCATGCTCACAGGCACATACATCACAGAAAACACATACACACACACTTACACACATAAATCATACACAACACACACTCACACACACACTTACTCACTTAGGCACACTCACACGCACACTTGCTTTTTAAATTAGTATTTTAAACTTTAGTTCACTAACACACGTTTATATATAAGGCAATATTTATTATATTTTAGTTAAATACAGTTATATATAACATTGTTATTGAAGAGCAGATACTCCTGGCATAAGTATCTTTATACTTAAAAGAAGACTTTGACCACTTGCTGTAGAAATACGTTTGTTAAAGGTAAATAAATATATATATATTTTTTTTTTGCTGAGATACTTGACCATAAAAAAAGATTTATAAAACTTTATTTTACTCAACTTATATGGAAGTGAAAAAAATCAAAATTAAAAATAAAAGGTATCAAAAATATGAAGAACGGATTTAAAAAAATAGATTTTAAAAGTAAAAATAAAAGGTTAAAAGTAAACAAACTGAAAAAGGTTTTTTATGTTTCTAATTACTTCCAGAAATCTAACTTGAAGTATATTTTTTCATTCCATCTACAACCAGTACTTTACCGTTCCATTGTAAAAGTGGTAACAATGAATTAAATTTCAAAGTTCTGTGCGATTACATTTTGTAAAGTTTTAAACAGGTTAGGTTAGCAAACGGGAAGCTATCTTAAGTATCTTTACTACAAGTTCAGACTTGCAAGGGAGTATAAATGAGAAGTCCGTTAAACTCGGAACAAGAAAGGCAGAGAGGCATAAGGTTACAGGGATTAAGTCCTTGTAAGGTCTATTAATAAAATAGCCATGATTATGACGTCGAAGAAGGTTTGTTTACAATAAAAGTAATGAAATATATAAGAATTCTATATTTAATAGTTTTTTATATTTTTTTACACTCAATGTTCTTTCTTATTTTATTTGCGAATTTTGGTTGCTTATTAAAACTTATATAAATTCGGGTTATTTACACCTTTTATAACTTGAGAACGGATACGATTTTCAATATATTTGTCTCCTCCCCTCCCCAATATCAACAAAAAAGACGAATAATTGTATAATAGCGAAAACAAATACATTAATTTATTTATTGTACAGTGTGACTGGTACAGAACCCGCTAAATCACGGGCAGCAATTCGAGAAGAATCTTTAATTTTATCGGAATTTTCGCTTTTAATGCCTTAATTTCCGGATTTTCGATAATTAATTAATGTAAAATACCTCTTATTGATTTTAATTTTATACCTCCTTGTAAACTTGCAAATGATATTTTCCAAATTTCGCTTCACCCCTTCGTTGGCACGTTTACTATTATTGATAAAAAACTACTTTGGTTGACCGAAAAATCCTTCCGAAGTGTAGCAATTTAAACTTTTTGATGCAAATTTAGTCGCGTTAAAAAGGTTACAAACTAGAGAACTAATTAAGAGTAGAAATTACTATCCAAACACCGTACTTGTAAAAATATTTTCGGTTTAATAACATTTTTATGAAAAAAAAATGTAAAGCCTAATATCTTATTCTTTTAGCCTAGTTCGAAATAAGTCTTAACGTCTTTTTATCACAAATACTTATGACTACCAACAAATAATAAAAGGTTCAGTAATAATATAAGAAAAAAGCTACGATTGTTTGAAAGTTAAATATTGGGGAAAAAACAATAAAGTATAAAAATTAACATATCTCCCAAACTTTAGTTCGGGAAAGTAGTGTTCAAAAAATAGTGAAAGACCTTCTCTGTATATGCTTTTGCTATGGCGGGTTCAGTACCAGCAACCCTGTATAAAGAATTACAGTTTATTTGGAAAATCTGGCATTCGCCGGGACCGGCTTGTATAAAATAAAGCAAAGCAATAATACTGTCGTATCAAGCTGTGTCATGTCTGTCATGCACGAATGTTGTTAATCTAAGCTGAACGAAATATTTTAAATTAATATATGTCCTGAATGTTTTTATAAAAAATCAACAGGAAAGTACCGTTATAAGAGGTAAATGTGCCCTCCTGCCCTCTTTTTGTTTAAAGATTTTTTTCTGTCAAATTGACGAACATTAATAAAATGGATCACGTCCTTTTATAACGATTTATCTATCTAACGAATAAACCAAATAAACGACGCCTCAAAGGCCCCTAAAAGGATGTACCCATCTTAAATTATTGAATAAGCAAAAGCCTCTAACTCTCGTTAAAATATTTTTCTTTCCTTTTCAGATGAAAGTTTGCGGAGATGTGACATCTCATTATTTCTCAATGATGATAAAACTCAAAAGCGTCATCCCAAACTCGAAACAAAGTTTCTGCGATGAAAAACCATAAGAAAAATGAGGTTTGGAACTGATTTGAGGAGTTGATTGTATCGCTATGGGAACGAGCCATTCGCAAAATGGACATAATGTATAATATCACTCTAGAGCGGCAAAAGTTCTACGCGACACACGACTTCAAAAACCCATCGAACTCTAATGACGTTGAGGTGAGTACGGTCTGCTTATTCTCTTACTGCTGCACTTAGAGTCGATTAAATTTAACCTTTATTAAGTCTCGTTCTGTCACCTTCTTTGTCAAGGACATAGACAAAAGTAGGGGAGCCCAGCACGCTAAGTAGGGTTTTACTCGAATAGTATAACTAAAAAAGATAGATTATGTTTATCTTTTAAGCAGTGGAAGAAGCGTCTACAATTTCTTAAAACTGTAAAATAAAATAATATTTGATTGCGTCAGATATTTACCAGGGATTTTTGAAGGGATGTTACAAAGTAAACCCGAAAGAAGCTTCCATTAAAAAAACCCTGACGTTTTATCTATTATTTGTATCAGGCAGCTTGCAAATTACAATCAATTTTGGCCCAATAAATACCTTATAACCTAACATACATAAAATTAAACATTTTTGTTTACATAAGAAATAAAATACGCGTCAATGGCTTGCGAATTTGCAATGCACGCTGTGTCAGCTGGCTGCCGTCCTGGGAACTTCCGAAACACGACTCCCAGCGGCGGTTTTGGACGTGACGCAAAGCTCATCGACTGCCATCCATCTATTCTTCAAAATGCAAACGGGGCTAGCCGTGGCTTTCTATTTTAAAAGTTCATAGTTGGTGTAAATACTCAACCGGGTGCAAAGTAGCTATATGTAAATATGCCGCGCTTGAGTAGATAAATCCTGAAGGCCCCATTGGGCTCCCTAAATATCTTCGGCTTGTTATAATGATGATGATTCTTCATTTCTTTGAAATATTCGAAATTATTAATAATTATTTCTTTCAATTTCAAATTCTATTGAATAATATATAGATAGATAACTCTTTATTACACACCATAAAAGTAATAACAATTCAATTTACACAGAAAGATGTACAAATTATAAATAATAAAAAGATAATCTGATTAATCAAGATGTTTAATATTATGAGATTTTAAGTATAATATAATATAGCCCTCTAATAACTTTGCAATACCCAAATTGTAAGGGTTACTAGGTAAGTAATAAGCTCAATTTTCTAGCATAAGACCTGCTGTAAACAAACATTTATGTAACACTTAGTATGCGAATAAATGAATATGAATATGAATAATATTTGCTATATCACAAAATAATTATCTAAGTGTTACTGAGAGTTTAACTTTTGACTATTGCCACAGAATAAGTACTAGTACTCCGTACAGAAGTATGACTTTGCAATGAAATTCAAAGAAATATCTACTCAATGTTGTTAACGATATGGTGTAATTCAGTTCGCAATTCAGACTCAAGAACATTTTCGTGTAGACACCTACAGAAATACATTGCAAAAAAAAAATTCATTCTTAAAACGTCCGGAATATGGTGAATAATTCACTAAACCTATTCAGTGACGTACTATCACGCAACGCGATAGGGTTGACTGCCACAAGAAGCTACTTACGCCATCTAGCGCATCTTTCTAGGACTTTATTCACGCTCGTCTAACCAGCAACCTAGTGTCGCGCACCGCTGGTGAATAAAACGCGGGAGCGTGTCGCTGCCGGCTAGCGACACCCACCCAACTTGTTTAGTCCCTTACCTAGGGGTCGCCGCGCGTAGGTACGTTTTTGCTACCTACGCGGGAAGATACACAGGCCTGCTATTGCTGAACAAACTTGCAACGTACAAGGAGGGTTGCGCATAAACTTGTCGCATACTAAGTGTTGATAAGAATTAAAAATAAGGTCGTTCTAAAGGTACAATTCAAATCTTAATTCAATTAGTTTCTAACTGCCGTACTCAGAGACGTAAATTTTTAATCTAAATAAGTCTCGTTCTGTCACTTTCTGTGTCAATGAAATAGAAAGTGATGGCATGGGACTTAATGAGGTTAAGTTAACCCTTATCTTTAATTGACGTCTTTGAGTACGGCAGTAAGTCATTTAAGACCTGCCAGAGTCTACTTAGACTTACTCTACTGAAACCGATATGGGTAATAGAAGTAATTATCAGTACCGGTCAAAGAAACTACAATATTTTTCCCTTGTCACTTTGAGTTTCAGACAAATGTTAAAAGGAAGTAGGAAAAGCATGACGTGGGAAATAAGACGCATTATTTCAGTGACTTTAAGTTGATTCAGTTTGTGAACATTGACTTTGATCCTTCAGTTAATTTAGTTTGTGAATTCTTTTAGTTTATACGAAATTAAATCAAATTTCACTTACAAACATTTATCGACTGTGTTATCCGGTGGGACTCGAACCCACGTCCCTTCGCTATCCGGGCGAGTGCTCTTACCAACTAAGCTACGGAGGACGTTAGTCAGTCGACAAATTTTTGCAAGTGCTTGCTACGCCAGTGAGCAAGTGTTTCGTAAGTGAATTTTGATTTAATTTCGTAAAAACTTGCAAAATAATTCTTTTAGTTTAGTTTTTAGTGGTGACCTAAGAGCTGGCAGCTACCTTGCTCAGCGTATAAGCATCGCTATCCAGCGCGGTAATGCTGCCAGCATCCTGGGAACCTTACCACAAGGACCCTTTTTATAATTTTTGTTGTTGTGTTGTATTAAGTAATTTATCTTAATTTTTATTAATAAGTTGTATATATATATATATATTACTAATGTACGTTTGTGATATTCACATTATTTATTATCTTTAGTATTCATAACATTATTAGTTTATAATATTATTGTCCCGATTGTCCTGAATTTAAAAGACGAAGATATCGTGGAAATAATCGTATTACACCCAAATCAGATAAAAGGATTTACAATATTACACGTAAAACTCATTATAACTCACAAGGCTTGAAATTTTTTACTTTAAGTAATAGTAATTCTAAATAACATCGCAGGCCTAATGTATTTTATAAAGTTGGGTCGCAAATATGATGTTTCATTGAACTAGCCGGCATGTCGCAGCTAGTTGCAGAAATTAGACTATGTCGAGCACCGAAAACGAACTTTGGGAGAGAGGGGGAGAAGCGATTCGTCTGTTCTATCATATTTCGGTGCGTCTCTTGCGCTCAGAGGTCATACATACTCTGTAAGCAAGCGTATATTTGGCCATAATTTGTTTTTGTCACTCGTGGTTGCGAACAGGCCATACTCTGCAAGACATCGTCTGTATTTTTGCGAACTCCTCCACGGAAGATACCAAATTGATTTGAAAAATTATCACTTAAGGGTCGAAAGCAATAACTAAAATTTAAAAAAAATATGTATTTAACACCGAAAAATTTTTTTTTCATCCCACATGTATACGACATTTTCCATCTTATTACAAAAACTTAGTACCAGGTCTAGAAAGTCGTTTCTTTATTAGGTAATGTCACGATTGTGTCATTGGTCATTTCTAATTGGTCAGCTAATATTTAGTCCTGGTTTAAACCTAAGTTTTTTTTTAAAAGGCCGTTTATGATAAATTTAATGTAGAAGAAGCCCTAATTCCGTTATTAGAAAAACTTAGCACCAGCTTTAAGCCAGGACTAAGTTATTAGATAGTCAATTAGAAAAGCGTTTCTCTATTAGGTTATGTCACGGATGGGTCATTAATTCCTCTGTTGTCGGGTAACATTTAGACCTATTTTAAACCTGGTCTAATTTTTTTTAAAAAACACCGCAAAAGTTTGTCGTGTCGGTTACTTTACACATTGTATGTCAATGAAACTTTGTTAAAAAAAATAACTTGGCACTACACACACAATAGATAGATTTGCGTTCATCTATCTCTTGTGTTACAAACGAGGGTCGGCCGAATCCTACCAAAATAATCTTTCAGTGTCACTAATTTTAGATAGGGTCGTAAACCTTAATCACTATTTGCTAGGAAGGAAGTAGGAAAAGTTTCTAAAGAGAATATATGTATTTGATGTTTTTTATTGGGCATTTAAAGATTTCAGAAAAAAAATACATTTAGCGAGAAAATCGCCAAAAACTTTAATGGTGTATATTCTGTTCTAAAAAGGATGTAAGTTAGGTATTAAATTAATAGTCGACTTAATTGTACGGTCGGCAGCACGTCAAGTTACCCATGTGGACTACGAAAACAGCTTTTCTATCTATCTATCTATATCAGCCTTTGGGTTCGTCTTCGAACATAGGCCTCCTCTTCAACCTTCCACAGACTTCTGTCCCTGGCCACCTGCATCCAGTTAATTCCAGCCTGTTGCCGGATAAAATCTGTCCATCTTTTAGGCGGTCTTCCTTTACCGCGGGTGTCATTGCGGGGTCTCCACTCTAGGATCTTTCTAACCCATCGATCGTGGTTCATCCGTGCAATGTGTCCTGCCCATCTCCATTTACGGCTCTCAATCTCTTCAACCACGTCGATGACCCCTGTTCTTTCTCTGATCCACTCGTTACTTTTGTGATCTTTTAGAAAAACGCCAAGTATCTGTCTCTCCATTGCTCGTTGTGCAACGCGAAGTCTCTCAGCACACTTTTCGGTCAGCGTCGTGGTTTCCATCCCATACTCGAAGACCGGCAGGACACACTGATTAAACACCGGTGAATCCGTGTGTCCTGACGAAAACAGCTTTTATTACGCAGGAAATAGAGGTGGTCGCAAGGTCAAAGTGTGGTAGTCGGAGGTTCGGCCGTGTGTACTTGTCTCGATGTTAGGTGTTCTATAAATAGCAATTTAATTATTAGGTACATGATAATGATACTATTCGGTTCGCTTATTCACCATATGTCGTTTTCACCAACTCGTGTCCTGAAAGTGGGCGTCGTAACAGCGTGTTGTGTGTTCCCTACATGTCATTAAGAGTAGAGATCACGAACGCATGATTATTTATTAATCAGCCTGTTAAGCATTATTTGACATATTTTGTATGGAAATTATGTCAAATATACCGACAATTGGGGTTCATCGGCTGTTTAAAGATTGGTACACACGGGTCTAAGAGAAGAGTTCACGAACACATGATTAGTTATTAATAAGCTGGTTAAGCATTATTTGTCTTATATTGTATGGGAATTCTTTTAAGTTAACTGTCAATGGTTCATCATCTGTTTAAAAATCGGTGAACTCGGGTTCGAATACTGATACAGATAACGGTAATTTATAAGTGAAAAAGTTCAAGACTGAGCTTTCCTATTAATAGGGGAGTAATATAATTGCTTTGCCCGTAGCAAAAGCAAAATTTAATTGTGGCGTGAGATAATAGCTATGTACATTAATTACTAGCGTATGTGTAATACTTCGGCATATTATGATATATGATTTAATAAGCGTAAGCTACTGTATACTTTCTATTATGAACTCTATTACTGGTATATTCATAATACGTAACTTTTAAAAACATACCATGTTACGCTGGAATTTTGAGCGGGAAATATATACTAATATTATAAAGAGGAAAGATTTTATTGTTTGTTTGTGTTGAATAGGCTCCGGAACTACGGGACCGATTCAAATTTAATTTAGAACAGAGATAGTTTGAGATCCTGGAAAGGACATAGGCCACTTTTTGTCGCGATATAAAATCATTAGGGGGGTAAAATGGGGGACGAAAGTTTCTATGAAAAATCCGAATTTTGGCGCGGGCGAAGTCGCGGGGAACAGCGTAGTATGTTATAATTGTTGAGCATTAAAACAAAATATGCTCGATGCCTTGCAAATGTATGAGAAGCTCAATTGAAGGAGCGCGTTGAATTTTTTTTTTTTTTATTTATTTAATAGGCAGACATTTAGCCGCAATCTCACCCAATTTTTATAATAGGAATTTGATTGTGAGAGAGAAATCTATACTTATCACCAGACATTATTAAGGTAATTGTGGATTACAAAACACAAATAGAAAAACTTTGTTCGATAGAAAATCCTCCTGAAGTTGTGTGTAGCTTTGCCCTTTTTGCATATTAAATATGACATGTTTTCTGATGCTAAAGTTTCGAAACTTTCTCTTTTATTCTGTACCTACGTCTTCTTGTCGTGTCGAACACTGGCGTGATATTTTTGAGGATCAATACTCGGCGACTAACAAAGCATTATCAGTAGCGTTGTACAGGTCCTCACGTGTGCAGGTGTAGGGGCACGTAGGGCATGACAGTATGTGTGCCATTGTCTGAAGAGACACCACAAATACATTCGCTGTCCGCAGCGTAACCCCATCGGTGCATGTTCTCTTTGCTTCGGCTGACTTGGGTCCGAAGTCTATTTACAGACTTCCAAGTTTGCCAAGGTAGATCATGCCCGGGGGGGAGCTGCTCTGCCAGAGGAATGTGAAATGTATGATGATTCTACCTCACTAAACAAAGACGAAAACTACTTAAAATGGGTATAGAATTTGTTCTAGACTCTTAACTATGCCAGACGTAGATACAGAAGATATCATTGAAATGGCGAACTAACAAAACAGATATATAATAAGACATAAACTCTTCTTTGTATTTCAACTGTTACGTAAAATACCTGCAGTCACTGCAACACAGTAAAGATGCAGTAGAATTACTCTCAACGTTCTATGAGACAACTGAGTAAATATTATAAAACCACTTCACAAGTCAGTGTACGTTGGACTAGCATATACTTATTACCTTTAAAACTGTTAAACACTTGTAAATACGTGGATCGAGGTATTTAGCATGACGTTTGACCCGTACTTCTGGGCTTGTGACAGCTGTAGTAGGAAGAATAAGAAAATACATTTTGTCCTTTATAACTCACTTAATTCTAATTTTATGGTAAACAATTCATAATTATAAACTCATAACTGTGCACGACATGAGTCGTGATCATGTGGAATCAAAAACACACAACGATTTTCTTTAAAGTGGTTTGCCATTGCCTTCGGGCGGTTAATAAAATGATCTATCACTCTAGGGTTGAAAACTCGCATGTCATAGAAAAACAGGGTTGAATTTCCTGTGCAAAAAAGATCTGACAGCTACTCCTAATAATACGTCAATAATAAGTTAAAAAGGTAAGAGGTCCATTAGTGAGTTTGACCTTATCGATATTTTACTTACATATTATGGCATTTTGTCAAAACTAGTAGACCACTTTCTTGGCTGACTGTATTTATTGCACAAACTAAGGGCCGGGGATCGAACTCACGGATGGGTAGTGAAGTTTTCGTAACTCGACCGTTGCGCCTTTTCTTAAAAAGTTTTAAGTGTTAAGGTAGAACTGTACACAAAAAAGTTAAACTAGTAGGTGGCCTACCAGTATAAACTTTTTTGTGCTATCCGCTAAGTTTGGAAACAGCTTTCTAATACGAGTACACAACTTGAAACAATACTGTCCGAAACTTGGCCTCTTTTCAATTCGGAACTGAATCTAAAACTCGGGAATTATTGAACAACATAGGCGATAGGCGAAGATTTAAATAGACATCGACGGTTATTATGACTGATGTTTTTTTTAATGGATCTCTCTCTATCTTTGCACTCTCCTCTGAGAGAACTATCTGTATTGTTGATCTAGGTTTTGGTTTGTCCCATCTGGGCGGACCGCCTGAGTCGAGACAACGTGTCTCAGCTCAGGCGGCCCCAGCGAGTCATCGCGCAGAGGGCGGCCCGCTGCTACTCCACAGTGGCGGACGCAGTGGCGTGTGCCCTGGCTAGGACCCCGCCTTGGGAGCTCGAGGCCCGAGTCCTAGCCTGGAAATACGCACGACGGTCGGAGCAGCGTTCTCGGGGAGAGCGCGGCTCCTTAGAGGAGGAGCGCGCTTTCGAGCGCCAGACCCGAGAGCTGCTGATTCGGTCCTGGACCGGGGTTATTGACTCTTCGGAGTCGGGTCGAGCCACCCTCGACGCCCTGACCCCGGTCCTGACCCGATGGATAGAGAGACGGCACGGCTCCCTCACCTACCGACTGGTGCAGGTCCTCACCGGACACGGGTGCTTTGGCGCCTATCTGCACCGGATCGGTCGGGAGGAGACCGCCGCGTGCCACGAGTGCGGTGCTGCGGAGGACACGGCTCAACACACCCTTGAGTCGTGCCCTGCGTGGGAGTCGCAGCGCCGCGCTCTGGTTGCGGAAACCGGCCAGGACCTCTCCCTCCCCAGCGTGGTGGAAGCCATGCTCGGGAGTGACAGAGCCTGGAAGGCCGTCACCTCCTTCTGCGAGGACGTTATCTCACAGAAGGAGGCAGCGGAGAGGGTGCGGGAGGAGGATCCTCTTGCCGCCCCGATCCGAAGGCGACGTACGGGGCGGAGACGGCGGCGTTATCATCACCTGATCCCCCCTGGTGGAGGTCAGCCAGCGTTGGGTACGGGGGTACCCGCGCCGGCATTGCACGCGCCTCCACCGCCGCCTGACGGGAATGTCCGCACACTCCGGGCCATTCCCGTTGCCCCCAAAAATACAAATATAAGTTAGAACTTTAAAAGCTTGGTTGTTTTTCTTGTTCTTGCTTATTAATTTGATGTTTTGTACGCGTTGCCAAACCAGTGGCTTTGATATAATTAATCACCAGCTTATGAGTAAATTGTTTTCATCTATCGAAAGCAATATTTTATTAATTTTCCAATCCATAACGCATCAAGAATTTATGAGTAGGTAGGTGTACTAACTAGCCCGAAAAATATTATTCTAGTTCGACTATTACACTTTTCGACTGAATATTAATAACGTTCGACGTCCATGTTATTAGGCAGGCAAAGTTTTGAAATAAAATCCTTGTCACGGCGTTCTACTTTTTAACATTAGGTATATTATTAGTAACTTAGTTATTAGTGCTAATAAGAGATATTTTTTTGTAAGTAAGATGTAAGTTCTCTTCTTATCTGCCAAACTATGTATAGTTTGGCAGATAAGAAGTGATTTCGTTGTTGTCAACATCTGAACGGATGGCGGGTCTCTATCTACAAATCACATTGTTGTGGACTTACTGCGATTTTCCTTTATGCTTTAGATACTTTAATATGTACGCCGTTTTTGCTAGAGTTTTGCTTGACAGCAGATATAAGTAAAATACCAAAACAAAATCAGTGTTCATTTCGCTTACCGGATACTGGCCGTAAGTTTTCCAAGCTAAGAAAAAGTTTCAGAGGGCAAATTGGTGTTGTTTTTCTTGTTTGGCTATCGCTTAAGGCGTGTCAATGACCGCATTTGTTTCGGGTTGTTTCGGCGCACAATGGAGCCCTAAGTAAATGGCAATACTTTTTGTCATCGGCCAAGCTATGGGCTCGTGAGGAGAATTGAACAGGGTTCAATGAAGTTTGTTTTTCCTTCCAGCTATTTTTTTACTAAAAGTCTGACATACTGTTTATATTAAAAACACGTTCTGGTGCTCAGATACAACAACTTGCTCTATGGGACTCAAAAAATATAGGACTCAAAAATCGAAAACTCAAAAAAAATTGATCTAGTATGGGGTTAAAATTTATTTTCGCGATTTCGATGTTGATCTCATAGAAAATGTGGCTATATTTGACTTATGAAATGTGGCTTAAATTCTAACTTAGAGCAACAAGGATTTTAAGAACATTGATTGATGTTTTAATGATGAGAATATTTTCTCATTATTTTACCAAATTTTATTATTATCTCTTTTTGATAAGGTAGAAACATACATAAAAAAGTAATAGGTATTTGGTACACAAAATTATTTTAAATATATTAGCATAAAGCATAAATTAATAACATACTATAGAAACAGAGAAAATCAATCACGGGCAAATAAATTATATCTTACAAATACCAGCGATGTTATTCTACTCTACTCCTAATAATTTGTTTTTTATTTCGACTCTTCTTTTATATAATTTGATTTCTAATTCTACTCTTCTCTAATAAGTAATTATATAAAAGTGTAACGAAACCACACTATATTTTCCTCGTGTGCTCGTATGCTTTACGACGACTTTGCTTCATTTCGTCTGTTCCATATGTATGGACGTAAGGGTTAGATCTATAAAGTAATATAGCGAGCTTTTATTAGGTTGACTTTATTGGCAAGTAGCCATGCCGTTGGAATGAGATGTTGGACAATAAGAAAATGTATTTAGTTCTGTTGTAGTCTTTTCCTGGCTCACTCCACAGTTTAGGTATGAAGTTATTGAGATATTTATAAAGGAAAACTGACCTAATGACTGACACTGATTGACATATCAACGCACTGCCCAAACTACTGGATTTTGGACTTGAAATTTTGCACCATGCTTCCTTTTAGTGTCGGTAAGCACTAAGAGAGGCATGAATTTCCAAAAATCCAAAAAAAAAGAGTAAGTTTTTATGAAACTCCGCCAGTTGTTAAGCTGAAGATTTAAAAAATTTAAACTCTAAAGGGCTGAAAAAGGGGGCAAGAGTTTGTATGAGAAATTCGAGATTTGCGCGGACTAACTAAGCCGGTGGATAGCTAGTAAGTACGTAAGGGTACATATGGCGGCGGGTCGACTTCAGTAGGTCTACCGCCTTATTTATAAGCTATCGCAATCACGATTGCAATTCGAAAGCAAGTAATTGTATATGTCAATATAACTTGACATTTTCTTATCATTTTAAAAGAACTCATTGCTTTCCAGACGTCAGTTCGATGCTATTATTGCCTTCCTGAAATCTAGAACCATGGCAATTAATAAACGGTAAATATACTAAAAAGCATTCTATTTTGTCCGTAACACGAGTCGCTGTTTATTTATGTTATGTTAAGTTTGCTTCTTTTTTATGCATCTATACTTTTTCTACTTATCAGGTGTTTTGTGGTCACACCTCATACCATAAGAAAAATAAATAAAGGCAAGCTGTATATTGCTTTTTAGGGCACTTGTGGTTTTATAGCTATATTGAGGACAGTTTAATGTTTTTACTGCATCGGTACTTATTTTTATTAAGAATAAAGTGTATGATATAAAATCTTGCACATATTTACTTTATAGTTAAGTTTAAAACTTAGTGTTTTTTTAAATTATCTTACCTGTTTTACGTATTAGATATTGGAATTCGTTAAATAAATAAAATACTTATAATGGTATATAAAATGTATATATTTGTCTACACGCACTTCACAAGGGCACAGAATAAGTACTAGTACTCCGTACAGAAGTATGACTTTGCAATAAAAAATTAAAGAAATATCTACTCAATGTTGTTAACGATATGGTGTAATTCAGTTCGCCTCTGACTCAAGCACATTTTCGTGCAGACACACACAGAAATACATTGCAAAAAAAAATCATTCTTAAAACGTCCGGAATATGGTAAATAATTCACTAAACCTATTCAGTGACGTACTATCACGCAACGCGATAGGGTTGACTGCCACAAGAAGCTACTTACGCCATCTAGCGCATCTTTCTAGGACTTTATTCACGCTAGTCCAATCAGCAACTTAGTGTCGCGCACCGCCTGTGAATAAAACGCGGAAGCGTGTCGCTGCCGGCTAGCGACACCCAACTTGTTTAGCCCCTCACCAAGTGGTCGCTGCGCGTAGGTACGTTTTTGCTACCTACGCGGAAAGATACACAGGCCTGACAAGGGGTAAATGTTGATTAAGTGAGATTGTATTTTTATTTATTGCCAGTGTCAGACAGAGAACGTTTTATAAATTGGGATAAAATGGTGCGGAACCGATCATGCACGAGTGAGACACGCACTTGGCCGGTTTTTAAGAACAAATAATCCAGTGTGGCCGTTTGTCCCAGACATTGTTTTTATTCATTTGACCTTTCATGTGTCATTGTTCGCGTTTACTTTCGAGGCTCATTAACTTTTTACTTACTCTTCTTAAAAACGTGAATATGGCCATCTAAGTGTTAATTAGACGGTGATAAAAAAGGTCTAGAATTAGATACGAAAGAATAAAACGTTTTGCCAACATTTTTTTGCTCAAAATAAAACTACTATAATATACATTTAAGATTTTTCAGTGTTATATCGTTTGATGCTTAGATTAACCAAAATTAAATTGACCTTGATTTTTCATTCTTCTCTTCTCCTGACGACATGGTAGACTAAGAGATCATAGCTGGATGCCAGCGGGAGTATAAAATATCTTGTATCATCGAGTCCACGCGTACGAAGTCTCGGGCAACAGTTTGTAAATAAGTATTATACGAAAGTTGTGCCATGCATGGGCTATGTTTTTGTTATTGAGTAATGAATATAGGGATATATGATGCCAAGGCGAAAATGATGCGTTGGAATGAATGGTTAACTACCCTACTATCAAACTGTATTCAACTACCCCTATACTAATATCCGCCAATTAACCTAACATCTTGAATGCTTTTGCTTACTGCTTCTCATAGCTATTGAACTGCTTGGAATGTAAGTACTTGATGTAATTGTTTGCAAATTACTCACCGTATTCAGATGCTTTTGGCACACTTCAAAGCCCATCGCTCAAGTTCATTAGATGGTATAGTGGATTGCGACTTAGTCGAAGACAAATTGCTTTTAGTCGGAGCAGTTATCCGTAGGTGCGTCAACTTCTCCAAGATCAATTACTCTAGTACTGCATCAAGCTGAAATCTCAGCCTATTTCCACATCCACTTAACAAGCGTTTTGGTGGACTCCGGTGGAATGAAAATTGTGGCCTCCTAGTCTTTGCGGCCGTTCGCAACCGTTACTAGCCAGCTGCGTTGCAAATAATAAAGTGCACAATACACAGATGCACTGTCTGTTCCTTCACTCACATAGTTTGGTGACATGGTAATTCGACGTGACTGGAGAGATCATAATCCTAGCGTTATCGGGGTTGCACACTCGCACGTGAGGTCCCAGGGTCCACTTTGGACCATGATCCAGGATATGGCGGATAGGTAATTACAGTGGAGCGACTTCCATCTGACCTCCATGACCCTGTTAACAGGGGAACCTGACCAGTTCGATCATGGTTTTACACATTCAGTCGCCTGAATCGGCAGGTTTCCTAACGATATTTCCCTTACCATAATAAGAGCATCGGTTAGTAAAATAACTAATATACATAACTCAGAAAAAGTCATTGGTGCATTGCGGCACGTGGGATCCAACCCGGTACCTCCCGCATGAGATGCAACTCGCTAGTCATTACGCCACCATGTCAGAAAGCACGTTAAGCCGAATGTCCTGCGTCTGATCTCTCTCCGGTCAAATCGGATTGCCATCTCACCAAACTATTAGAGTGAGTGAACCTGTGTATGGCGCACAAACTTGTAAACTACAATAAGCCCCACGCAGGTTGGCTAATCTTTGTTTAGATTGACCGCTGTAGGCCGCGCAGTTGGCTAATCTCTGTTGAGATAAGCAGTTAAAAGTACGTAAAATAGTTGCCATCGGACGAGATTGAAATTACGCGCTCGCCGAGTAAGAAAAAATAAGAAATTTAAAAAAAGAAGAATCTAGTTTAAAACTTAAAGGAACAGGCCTTTTAAACTTTCTGAGAATAGTTTTTTTTAAAGTCATTTAAAAATGAGAGCTCTGTCTGATGAGAGTCTTAGAATAAAGGCTTAGTGTTAGATTGGTAATACAATTTATCTAAGATTTTACGCTTTTACAAAGTTCGTGAATTGTTCTTCAAAACATCAAGACAAGCATAAGCAATTAAATAAATGTCAAGGCATTTTTAAAGAAGCAAGGTTTTTAAAACTTTTAAATGAGCCATGTTCTTTCAAGGGCATAAATCTCAAGAAGTTTCACAGTACTTGATGGTAATTTGCCAAAGGATTAATGGTGTATTAACTAAACTAGCTGTTGCCCGCGACTTCGTACGCGTGGACTCTATGATACATAATATCTTATACTCCCGTCGCCATCCAGCTATCATAATCTTTCAGTCTACCAGTCGCAAGGAGACATCCTCCTCTGGTAAGAAAATTTCGCATGGCAGTGACACCGACTCTGAAACTAGATTTTGTCGTATATCTTTCTTAGTAAAAGTGTAAAGGTTTTTTTTACTTTTAAGTTTACTTTATTGAAGGCAGTTTTATTCGTTTGTAAAAAAATATATCTGTAAGGTTAGTTTTAGTGTTCAGAAAAAAGTCAGACTCAAACCTCACTACCGCAATAGATGAATACGGTTTAGAATTTATTTATTGTGTCCCTAGCCTACTCAAAGGTCGGTTTGTAAGTTACTACTATCGTATCGTTATTATTATTATTAGAAGCCTGTCGTGTCCCACTGCAGGGCAAAGGCCTCCCTACCCTTTCTCCTATAACGTAAAGTAAGTAAGACTATTTTTATACTCGTAGTTCAATTTCCGTTAGTTAGTGATAAGTAGTATAAAAAATAGTGCGTGCATCACCAGATCGTAACTTGGAGACAGTAGGATTACCTTGGGAGTTTGAAAATCAGTCTCAAGTAATTAAGCATATCAGTTGCTCCAAACCTTCAATTTGTTTGCGTCAATAGAAAATGCTCATAGCGCTAAACAATGTTCCCTAAGGCGCTCTATTTATATCTCTTATAGTTGAGCCGAGCTGCTAGGGTTCTATATCAGTTGCTCAAGATCTTGTATTTGTGTACGTCAATAGAAAGTGCTCATCACGCTGAACAATGTTCCCTAAGGCGCTCTGTTCATATCTCCTATAGTTAAGCTAAGCTGCTATGGTTCCATATCAGTTGCTCCAGACCTTCAATTTGTTTGCGTCAATAGAAAATGCTCATCACGTTGAATAACTTTACTTAAGGCGCTGCTTTCATATCTCTCTTAGTTTAAGTGTACTGCTAAGCTTCCACGTAAGGTTCTCCGATCTTCAAAATAAGTTATAGCCTAGTATTTGCCCAGACTCAATAGCTAGACAATAAAAAAAGATTCATTCAAATCCATTCAGTAGTTTTGGACATTAGCGTGTACAAACAGACAAATAGAAAAAAAATTAAAAGTTGTAGATTCCTATTCTGTTACTATTTTAACATCACCCTTAATTAGTTTTTGGTAAAAATACTCAATGTACAGACGCATCGGTTTTTACAGTTTTATTATATGTATAGATTGTAGATACTACTATGAATTTGATTGCTGTTTCATATCGTTTAGTCCTGGTCTGTTGTGTCAATTTTGAATAGTATTCGTACCTACATATCAATTTAATAACCGAACAGTATATATTTGTCCAATTCTTGTTTATATTAAGTTTCTTGTTTCTTTATATTAAGACGATTCTTTATATTATTGACGTAAACTTAGAGCTTAGTATAATTATAAACCTTAGTGGATTCGTTTTGCTAAATCGATAAATAATTGTTTTGTAAGATTTTTATACGATAGCAAATAGAAAAAAGTATAAACAACAATAAACATTACTGATTTACAAATATCTTACGCTTAATCCTCTTGTCATCTTACGTAAAGAAAACATAATGGATACATATCTACCAAATTAATAATAACTACGCATTTACTTGTATTGATATATATAGTGTGGCTAATAAAACAGGCTATAAACCTTTTATAGCCTGGATAAGATACATATATTTTATTTACGTTAGTTTCTTACATTCACGCAACACAACAATGTTTCATTAAGGCGACTGATTTGACGGGGTCTGATTCCGGGGAGTATTCAATGTTTGTTTTGTAAATTTGCTTTCTAACTTACTAAAAAAAATAACGTAAAAGTACCCTATCTATTGGTCATCCTGGTTCATCATCATCATATCAGCTTATTGCAGTCCACCGCTGGACATATGCATCTCCAAGACTGCGCCAACTTTCACGGTCCTCCGCTTCTCGCATCCAGCCACCACCTGGTTACCATTGGTATAATCTCTGTCTGAGTGTAGGTGAGAGGTTATCATTGGAAATATAAATATAAAAATATATTGTGACGACGTTTTCCGATCTGTTTTAGCGACCAGCAAATACACATCAACAAAGCACTATCGTCGCACTTATACAAACAAAAATAAAACATACGCCTCGCTATGAAAATTCCAGGCTTGTTTTTGAAGTGAGAATTTTCTCACAATTGAATTTACCCACTGTCACAAATCCCGTTGAAATCTTTCCCACTACAAAAACATCGATATTCGTAGCATCGCGCTCGTAGCGTAGCGTAGCGTTTGCTACGAGGATGCTACGAGAGTTAAGTGACAGTAAGATTGACGCCATAACAGACGCTTCGTAACATCAGTAACATCAAGGAGATGTGTTTACCAAATAATGTTTAATTTTTAAACAGTCGTTTACTTTTATTTGACATTAGTTGTTTCACTAACTGAGCGAGTGAGGGAAAACATCGTGAGGAAACCTGCACATTCAGGCGACTGAATGTGTAACCATGATCCAAACCTGGTCAGATTCCCCTGTTAACAGGGTCACGGAGGTCAGATGGCAGTCGCTCCACTTTAATTACTTGATCTGCTACATCCTGGATCATGTTTAGCGGACCCTGGGCACTCGCGTGCAAGTGCAAAACCAGGATAACGCTAAGAAGATGTTGTTTACTTTAATTTAACGTACTTTCTTCCCCTACAAAATACGTCAAAAACAAAATGTGATCTCGTCTTACGTCAATGTCTGCGTTTATGCAACTGGGTTAAATATACCCACGTAAATCTTATATTTGAAGATAAGATATCTTGCCCCGCATTTCATATACTTAGATAAATGGCAATACAAATTGGCTTAGCGGAAATAGAAGAAAAAAAAGTATTACATTTGTTTTTGCCTTGGATCATCGACAGACGCATGTATAATATTTTCCGGAGAGCAATATCTGTAAAGAGAAATGACAATATTTACTATCGGATATTGCTATTTTTTTGTCGAAGCGTAGTAAAGACTTATGTTTTATACTACGTTACTTCAACACTGAAATAAGCACTTGTTTGAATTACTTTATTCATAGGTTCCTACTCGTAGAGTGTTTTACTTTTTGCCTTAGACAGAGCGAAGAGAAGATTAAAGCCGACCTTTATATAATATCCAACTTCATTATAAGTTGTTCTTTTAGGGAATAATAGAACAACTATTACTATGAGACTAACTTCGAAATCCTATCTATTATGATTTTTCCAAATTGTTTGTAACAGCAGATTAGTGGTCTAGTTTAGAGAATAGAAAATATTTTTTTCGTTTTCGTTTGTGTTTGAGGGTAGTTGTACTCAATTGCAAGGACTTTTAAATGGATTCTGTAACATCAAAATATAGTCATTTTATTATTCAATAAAACCCCTGTGGAGTAATAAGTTATTTAGTTAAATATAGGAACGTCTAAATCTAAAAAAAAAGTTTTTTTCTAGATGTTCGACCCTTAGTATAAGTTGTTTAATTAGGGCAGCAGAATCACTTCATATTAGCAACGCAGTTAACAAATTTAGGCCCTGTATGTAGTCATTTTCCGAGACTGTTATAGTTGCACCTTTTCCCAACAACTTCAATGTTTTTAGTTTTAAACCAGGAAATTGCGCTTAATTAATTAATAACACATGTTCTTGAAATGTAACATGCCACACTGAGGAGTGTAATTTTGTAATAAAGAAGGAATTTAACTATTAGTGTAAACTATTAGTGAAACTATTCCAAGATTACCATCCACATGTTTCTGTGGTTAGTTACGCATTCCTTTTTGGACCCGACCCTTTAATTTGAATACAAATTGATCAAGAATTGTCAGATTGTTTATCCATTTTATATGTTGAAAGCAAAAAAGACAAGATAGAATTCAGTGTGAGAGTAAGGGGTCAATGGAAATAAACATTAGTATTTAATTAGTACTTCGGATAGCAGGAACCGTATATACCTATATTTAGTTACAAGTATTAAATGTTTAAATAGATTAGTAATACTAAGCTACACCCAAATGAAAATACTTCTGAGTGGCTCAAAGTAAACATGATGTTATTTCAATCTCAACTGCTCAGTTTTTTGTTCTAAAAACTTGTCGTATTGCAGGCATTTTCAGAAATTATTCTTCGAAGAAACACTGTTTTTGATAACGACGACAACCCACCGAGTAAACTGCGACATAGAATAGAGTGAAAAGGTTGTTACTAGTCAGACATAACTCGGCCACATCGTTGCCTACCATCAGGTAATATTGCGATCAAATGTCTGCCTATGAAAAAAAAACATCTTAATTGTTCATTTGCAGGGGCGAGTTTCCAATAGAAATGTGTAGCTACAAGTACATAACCGAACACTTTCTTCCGATCCTAGGTGGTCTATACATGGAAGATGGACTTCAACCGCAGTCTCCTCAGCGCGGCCACACTCCTCGTGCCGAAGACCCCTACAGCTGCGCCCGCGCTAAGCACCATGCCGCTGTGGGCGCACAACTCCTGGGTGTGTCTCTTCGCCGCCATGTTAGCCGTCGCGATTGGCGGGAACGCGATCGTCATTTGGATTGTCACAGGTAAGTGGACCTATATTTCAACTATAGTCTGACTGCCTCGTTGGTCTAGTGGTCAGCACGCTGGGTACTATCCGCGAGGTCCCGGGTTCGAATCCTGGGTCGGGTTGTGAGAGTGAAGAGTTTTTTTCTGTCTTGATATAACTCAGACACAACTCTGGAGTCAGGAAGATGGTGGTGTTAAGGACCACCCCCCTGCCTCGGAAAGCACGTTAAGCCGCTAGTCCTGGGCCCGATTTCTCTACGGTTATGTTGGACTGCCGTCTCAGTGTATTGCGCACACGCTTGTGCACAATAATATCTTCCTCGCAGTCAATCTCTGTTGAGATAGGCAGCTGTAGTTGTTTGAGGCCAAATCGATAAAAAATGGTACTTAGCTATTTGGTTGGAAATAAGAAAATACATGTTTCAGGATTTTTGTAAAATTCAAAATCTAAGGGAATGAAAAGTGGATTTGAAATTCGTATAGGCAATTCGACATTTACGCAGGCGAAGTCGCGGGAAACCGCTTGTTACTAATAACTCAAAAAATAAACTTTTAAATCTATTACTTCCCTTGTACAATATGTTTTCCAAGAGCTATATTAGTTTTAGGACACGGTCTTTAAAAGCCTTCACGTGCTCCCATATCCATAGTGGTCTATAATCGTATCAGCGCCGGCAAATGCCATTGTAACGAAATTGTCGGTTCGCAAATGTACAGTTCAAGTTGGTATGCTGACGTGCTGCCGACGTCAGCATACCTACTTGAACTACGAAAACAGCTTCTATTACGTAGGGAATAAAGGTGGATTCAAGATCAAAGTGGGTCCTGACGTGCGGCAGTATGTACATCTACGTGATCTCGCATACCTCAATAATGCTCTATAAATGCCGGTATAGCTGTAGTTGTCAAAGGACTATAGCAAACCAGTATACAACTATGAACTAAACAGAAAGAAGATTAGGCAGAAGTGAACTTCCAGATCTAAAAGTTTGGTTGGCCTGACAAAATGGAAATGATATTAATTTGTGTTTTAGGGTTCCATGCCTCAAAAGAAAAAAGGAATCCTAAGAGCGAGCACTTAGTTGTCAACCCTTTTTCGGAGGAACGCGTGAATTAATATCAAATACTGGTATGATCTATGATCTACGAAATCTATGAAATCTGGTGGTATGGTTGCGGTCCCTTGAAGCTGTGAAAAGGTCAAGCTTCTAAGGCAATCCAATGATACGGCCATTTTAGTCGTATTTTCTAATATTATGCATTGGAATTTAAACCTATGAGTACTTCCACGAACCACGGAATGTCTGCCTATTATATATATAAAAAAAAAACAAAGAAGCATGCAATTTGGCAAGAAGGAAGAAACCACAAGTAAAGGAAAGATCTGAAATTTGTGGTTAGATAGTTTTAAAAAAACCTTTGTTTGTACGGAACCCTAAGTGCGCGAGTCTAAATCGCACTTGCCCGGTTTTTTTACTTGAAAAACTGCGGCATGAGCGAGACGCCTATGGCCTACAAATTGTTTTCAAGTATTCCTATAAATTACTTTTAAAAAGCTGTTTGTGTTTTCTGCCTCAGGCGTCTTGCTCTCGCTGGGGTTTTTGAGTTAGGTATCTGAACGTCGGCAGTAAAAACAAAATACTAAGATAGGTACGTTGTATGAATTCCCGTGTACCAACCTACTCTATAGAGCCATAAGTGTTAATGTAGCTAATTACCTACCGATGATTTATTAGGATTCGGGGACAGGTCTAATTCAGCTAATTTATTGCAAGAGATCGTTTCGTAATTTAAGGATCTCGGTGGTAAGGAGGAGAGGATTAATTTAATTTGATAATACAAATTTTTCACCTCTCCCCATCATAGAAATCAGTTTCTACTAAATAAAAATCTTTCACGAAAGCTATGGAAGTAGTAGTACGTAAAGCGACAAGTCAAGATTTCTAGAATTCAATAGATTATTATTATCAAATTGGAATAAAATATTTCTGAGGATATGAAACGAAGAAATGCATATTTCCAATGCACTCTGAATATGACATAATTTTGTTCAAAGTCTAGCAGCCTCGCTTTTCACACCTGCATGAGAATGCAACATTTCTAGCAAATGTTTGCTATTTTCAGAACAGTTGTAGCAATATCTTTAGAATTTCTTTTGTTGGAATCATATATTTAGGTCTATTTATTACTCATAAATTTGGACAACTGACGAAGATTTAGATAATATCATTAGTTTCATTAATTCATACTTCTTTATTTTTTCCCGGAGCATACAAACACATAAAATAACCAAAAGCTACTATGTAGTTCTATTTTTAAAAGTATTTTTTGTGGAAAATCTTTTGTTATCTACGTGTAAATCGAAGCATTTCCTCATCATCATCCAATTCGGATGGTAGAGTGATTCATTTCTGATATTTTCACACCACTTCACACTGACAAGAAAAAGTCAAGTCAATCAAGTGAAATCCTTTCACAGTGACAAAGCGAAGGTGTGAACCAGCTATTGGTTGGTTTTCATAAACACATTACATATAATGTTCGATTTTGAGAGTTAACGAACTGTAACATTTCCAACCGGCTGAAGTTATTATTACGTAGCCCTGAAGAATTGAAGGCGTCAAGCAGATATATATTACTGTACTGAGTGTTAAAAATTGGCGGAGTAAGTAAGATATCTTGCACAGATATCAGAGAAAAACCCACACTGAAAAAAAAAATTGATTAACAGTAACCAAAATTTAGCTACTAGTGGGCCGTAATCTAGTGACTTGCGAACTTCTGGTTATCAGTAACAAAAATTGGTTTGTTACTGATAACCAGAAGATTGTTTATATTTAACAAAAATTGACTTCCCTACAGCAAAATCTTCAACAAACAAAACTAGTTTAGTTGATCCTTTTTTTCAGTGCAATGTTTGAATAGTTTATTTCAGGCTGTATAGTAAGCATCATATGAAAAAATAAAAAGTATAGGAATTGGGTGAAATGTTCTCAAACATAACCGAGCAATAAACGGTGTTGAAAATAAGTACCCTGCCTCAGCAATTAATTTACTGCTTTAAATAAGAAACCAAAATTCGCACAAACTTTTGGCTAACCGGACCAAGGCTCTTAGCTACCGTGCAATATAATTCACTGAAGCAAAATTCGGTCTCTTTGCATACGTCATTTCGTGACGTCAGCGATAAATAAGATTAACACTGACCCTGTTATTCCAAAAACTTAGTACCGGGATTAAGCCAGGACTAAGCTATCAGCTAGCCAATTAGAAAAGCGTTTCTCTATTAGGTTATGTCACGAATGTGTCATTCATTCCTCTGTTGTCGGCTAATATTTAGACCTATTTTAAACCTGGTCTATATTTTTGTAATAACACCGTGAGTTTTAAAAAGATATTAAAACTAATTTACGGCTGTGTCTAAAAGCTTTACAATTTGTTCAAATATCCGCAATATTTGCTCAATTATCAATGTATATTGTTTCGTGCTAACATCAATACTGATCCTAAGCCAACATAAGCGCCTCTCTAAAAAGAGTATCATTGACAATTGTAATGATGAACGATGTCAAAAAAGGGTTATTAATCTTGCCATTCCTCCGAATGTGGAGGGAGATTAGATAAGGTCCATTAATCACAATCAATCAATATATTGTAAAACTGTGCTAAGAAATATGGTTGGTTCAGCAAAAACGGTTAGTGAAATGATGATGAATGAATGAATAAAATTGGTGTGCGGGTATTTCCTGCTATTAGAACCGCAGGATTTGCAAAACGATAGATTTTTTCGGTCGCTGATATTTGTATAACAGAGCCGAAAAGAACACACGGCCCATTTTGACCTAGAGGCGGGCCTCTATTACCTACGTGATAAAATCTGTTTTCGAAGTCCACATTGGTAACCCGACGATTATTCCCGATAGCACATATTATATGTAGTGAAAACGGACATTTCGAATATTATGTTGTAATTATGTAGAGTAAAGCCTTAGGATAGGAGAAAACAGTCAGTGAAATGGAGTCAACTTCTCTAAAAGTTTTGAACTGCTCTTACTTCATAAGAATCTTGGTTTTCTTTAATTTAGTTTCCTTTGTGTATTTGTAAGCACACTGGCTTTTATCCTCAAGGTCTCGAGTTCGAATCCCGGGTTGAACCGGGGTCTGGGTTTCTCTCTCTTAAAATAACTCAGAAACAACTTCAGAGTCAGGAAGTGGGAGTGTTAACATCCCCGTCCATCGGTAAGCACGTTGCAGTTAGTCCTGTGCCTGATGTCTTTCCGGTGATATTTGGGTCGCCGATTCACGGAGCTATGAGAGCGTAGGAACAGAGAGTGTACCTAAGTATTACGCACACACTTGTGCACTGTAATATCTCCTGCATACCTTTCTAGATTAAGCTCTGTTGGGATTGGCTATATACGCGAAATTCGTAAGGAGCATTACAATTAGCGCGTTTGAGCCCATGTATCATGATATTGTTGTCTTAGACATGACGACCATCTTGGTGTAGTCGTTCGAATCCCGCAAGGGGCAAATGTTTGTGTGATGAGCACGAGCATTTGTACCTAAGTCATGGATGTTTATATGTATTTAAGTATTTCTATTCGTTATCCTAGTCACCATAGCACAAGCTCACGCTTAGTTTGGGGCTAGGTAATTGGTGTGTTTGTTGAAACAATTTATTATTTATATTATTATTTATTCGGCGAGCGGAATAAACAAATGTACTAAAATGTTGAATCACGCCACGAGGCGTCGCTACCGCCGCACTATGGCCGCCGCTCCGCTCGCCGCCTTGGATTCCGCTGATAGCGGCAAGGTCGTGCCGTAATAATAAGTAAAAGTACATGAACGGGTCAGACAGGAGATTTTGATACTTACGTTAAGAGTAAGAGTTAGACAACTCTTATTGCAAATATCTCTCTACATTTTCCTGGTCAATTTTCCAAGCCACACTATCCATACTAATATTATAAATGCGAAAGTGTGTCTGTCTGTCTGTCTGTTACCTCTTAACGCTTAAACCACTGAACCGATTGAGATGACATTTGGTATGGAGACAGTTCGAAACCCTGGAAAGGACATAGGCTACATTTTGTCGCTATATAAAAACATTAAGGGGTGAAATGGGGATGAAAGTTTATATTTAAAATTTAACTCTTGCGGGCGAAGTCGCGGGAAACCACTAGTAATATTATATGTGCAAATTTGTCTTTCTGTGTGTTACCTCTTAAAGCTTAACCGCTGAACCGATTTCATTAAAATTGTATATTGAGATTGTTTGAGACCAAAAAGGATATAGGCAACTTTTTTTTTTACAACATAATAACATTTAAGTTGAATTGCAAGATGAAAGTTTAAATGGAAAACACGATTTTTGCGCAGGTGAAGTCTGAAAACCGCTAGTTATAACTACATATAAACGTATTCTGCTAAAGTTTGTTTTGCAGCTCTAGAGCACACACTCTGATTAAGTTGCATAAGCCAGGCAGACTGTTTAAACACACTGGATTTCTAACTTAAATGAACAGTTAACCATGTGTCTTTTAAGCTGAAGCACGCTTAATGTGACAAGAAGTGTTTTCAACTAAAGGAACGTAACTTACACTCATTAAGTAAGCATGCTACTAAGGCAGTCGTCCTACTGCTGACGAGTAAACAAGTAGCTATCGGCGAATTTCTCGCTAAAGAAACGTAAAATATATACATCCTTCATTCCGTGTAATGTTAGAGATGCATTGGTTAATATATAGTTGATCGCTGACTGTTAGAAAATAAAAAAGAAGCATTTATTATTTTGGGACATCACAAACAAACACAGTACAAAATGACAAAAGATATCACACGTACACACTGCAACAATAAAATTAAAAACAATACTGTTCACACGTCCGGCGTCGACTCGCTTTACTAGGTTGTCAAGTTTGACAAGAGCTATCATTTAGATAACATTCGCTAGGCGATGCCCGCTTGGCGATCGAACTTACGTTAAACGACTAAATAGCGGTCGAATTCTATTGTAAGTTTAAATCGCCGGTCGCCCAAGAACACTCGCATAGCCCTGCGACAAATATATCGGAATTACACACTTGCTTCCCGTTTCTCGCCAAATCGGTTTCAGTTTTTATGTCTACTCGCTCTCACTCATCGTTGCCGTGACGCTACCTACCAGTGACTTAATTTACTTACCAGTTTCATATGGTTGCGTTTGGAGACTGCTTTCATTAATAGAACCTACAACATTGTACTGTTATGGCGCAGCAATACTTTTGAAAATTCGGCGAGTGACTAACGTTATTACTGTAGCTCAGCTGGGAGAGCAATCGCCGGATACCGTGGGGTCGTGGGTTCCAGTCCCACCAGTCAATGAATCATTGTGAGAAAAATTCCTTTTGAGGTACAATTAATAAGAAGGAGATATCACATCTTCTCTAATTTATATGGAAATAAATTGCAAACAAACACATTCTGAAATGTAAAGATAAAAGTAAAATTGCTTATGTATTTCTGGTAAAATTCAAAACATTGCACGTCTAATGCAAATGTGGATACTTTTGTCGCAAATCTGTTTTGTCTTGTTATTCCTATCTTTTAGGAAATTCAATAGGTATGGTTTTTGACGAGTCTTTTTATAACGTAAATCGATTCGATTTTTATTGAATTAAATAGTCGAACTTGAATATTAGAAACATGGAAAGTTGCACAAACGTTTGTCGAGTAATAGTAAGCAAAAAGTATTGCCCTGTCGGAATCCAATCTTAAAATGAAGTGCGTGCGCCTTACTATTCCAAGCAGCGACCCGGGGCGCGAGCTGCAGCGCGCAACTGCCACGCGGCTGTCGCGGTCCTGTCTCGCTGCTACAGCGTGGCTGTAGCGCGGCTGTTTATATAATGGCATCCGCTATTGTCGCGCTGATGACGCCCTAATATAAAAAAAAACGTCTTAGACGGGTATCCTGCGTGAGTAAACGGGCTTAGCTGTAGCTCCATAGCAACTAATTTACACGTTCAGTTGTTTACCGACGGCATGAGCTGTGATGTGATTGTGTTTTCGATAGGTGGCTGTGGACGGCTGAGTGACTGCTGCGCAACTGGTTTGTGGTAACTGTCAGAGCTGCCACACTACTGATACAGAATGAAAGTCCCACCAGGGCCCGTAAACAAGATGCTTGTTTTAAAGCAAAGTTCCCTATCAGTAACAAAATGTATGGAACTGACATAATGATCAAAACCTGTCTTGGAAGCCTCATCTTAAACTTCTATCGAGTCGAGCGAGAAAACTCATTTGGATATTTAAATACCTCCGTAACATTACTGATAAATATCTCATAACGTACATTTACAAAATACTTGTACAGTCAATTATGCTATACTGCATCTCAGTCTGGGGTGGCACCCACAAAACAAAATTTTTAAATATCGAACGGGCCCAAAGATCTGTCCTCAAGGTCATGCTCTGCAAAAAAAAAAACTATTTTCGACGAGTAAACTGTACTTTGAAGCCAACGTCCTGACTGTCGGGCAATTATTCATACTTCAGTGTGTACTTAAGACCCAAAAATAATAAGTAAACGAAAAAAAAGCGTTATTATTAAATACACACTTAGCCGTACCACATTTGCAACTCAACAATTTCAAATACAATCTCTTAAAATCTACAATAAAATTAATAGTAAATTAAATATCTATACAAAACCTTTGCTTGAATGTAGAAAAACTGTTACAGATTACCTTAAATCCTTAACTTACCAACAAACGGAAGAACTTCTATAACCTATAATTTTTATACAAATATTTCTTTTTCAATATATACTCATTCACAAACTTACTTGCACATTAACACAATATCTCAATATTACATATACCCAATACCCATACATGTACGTACACTGTTAAATAAAAAAAGTTTGTAGTGGTTATTATATTTATTTAACCCAGAAAATTATTAATATTATTAATAAAATACAATTATGCAACGGTACTTAAAGGTAATGTACGTAATGGTACTTATAGGTTAGTAAATTAAAGAGTAAGGGCCTAGCTCGGGTTAGAGCGCGGGCAAAATATTTGGGTTTACCGAGCGTTGGAGAATGGTCACGCACAACAAAATGGAGCAGTAAGGTAGATCAAAGTAAATTGTAAGGTAGGGCGCCAGACACTATTTTAAAGGCGTGCCTCCCAAAACAAGTAAATTAACTAATATTAAAAGATAGAACTTTCCTCTGCGGCTAATGTGATGCAACACCGAGGGCCGGACGAGCAGCCGGTGGCACACGCGGCTCCGCGCAAGCCGAGGGCCAAACGCAGACTTCAGTAAGGAGGTAAAAAAAAAACCCTGGAATGTGACAAATAACCGACTTTGAAAATTGTTCACACCCAGTACTAAAACGGTTACCCGAGACGGTACCAAATTACTTTAAATTATTAAAAAACTGTTGTAAGGGCACTTGGACGGAAGGTTGAATGCTAAATCCTAGTAAAACACTTGAAAACAATTGAATTTAGTTGCTAATAAAAATTACCTTTAAGGGGTTTTTGGAGAGTATGTAAGAAGGGCAGAAGGGCAACCTGTCAGTGCTGATCCCACGCCACACAAGGGTATAAAAGGTAGTTCTACGCCTCCAGATCCTAGGAATAGAAAGCAACTATGAACACATAACCTATCAGGGGTCATTGAGACACCTACAAGATCACAAAATAAACCCAAAACGGGGAAGAAAAGAATACTCACAATAATAACTTGACAACAACTTGCGGATAAATGTGTGATGGCCTTAGCAGGAAACTTGTACAAGGGCTTCACACTTCTTCTCACAGGTTAGTCAGCGATGCTCGGATGACTTGGAGATGAACTTAGTCTTCTGAAGGCGACAGAGGAAAAGAGCCTTAAAGACCGTTTCGCCCTATTTATATGGTCAGCTCATCTACCGGTTAATTTGAATTAAGGATATTTCCAGAATAAGGAAGAAACGTCATCGTAAGGCAAGTTGAAAACAAAATTACTTTTTATAGGTAAATAGCACAGGACATCAGTCCATACAGCCAAGTCAGTTCAAAAGACGAAACAAAACTCAATTTAGAAATTTCGAAATAATCTATTATGATAAACCATGGTAATGAGTATGACAAAATCAAATTTTAACAGATAAAACCAATAAACATCAACACAGATTGTTGATAAAATAACTGAGCTATAAGAAAAAAACTAACCGTAAAATTGACACAAAGTCCCGTGAGCCTGACAGCGACGTTTAAATAATAAACTAATAAAATTGCTAGTCTATGGGAGTTTGTCACTGTCAAAGCATCAGGTTATTTGTTTTGGTCAATTACTGTTTATGTTGAGTTATTTAGTGCAGTTAATTACTGATAAATGATCAAAATGGAATTGTATGTGAATATTTTTTACGGTAAGGATTTATATATGTAACAACACTCTCCAACGCACTCTTACACACACTCACACGCGACATCTTACACACACACACACACACACACACACACACATACACACACCAATTTCATAAGAATAACTTAATTCTTTTATTACGTAACATCACGTGACTTTTGCAAATATATTTTGACGTTTCGTTGGCGATAGCGAAGTTCGCTGCAAAAAGATTGCATGTTGTCTAAGGATCCAGAAGCGACGATAAATTTTGTGAGCGATATTTATTTCATAATAAATAAATTTATCGTTTAAAAACTTGCTTAATAGTAACAAAATGATACAGAAAGATTATTTAGCATTGTGTTACTGGAAATTAAAAGGAAGCAAAATTTTCGAAACAATTTCGTTTCAAATATGTTTTTAAAAGGATCAGTTCAAACTTAGCGAGCAGAATAACACAGTTCGGTTCTCAATTGAGATTGGCCGCCACCGAAATTTGTATAGGAGGCCACTGTTTATTATCTATGTAGTTGGACATAATAAATTAAGTTATGCATACGTGTGGTTAGCTTAAAATTTTAAGATATTTTAACCCCTTCTCAAAGCTATCCTTTCCGGGGGCTATTTGTGTTGTGTCGAACGGATGTATTGTTTAGCTATTTGCCGACCCACTGACCGCAAGCGATGCAAATTACCTGTTCGGCGATTACGATGTTCCATGATACATCACTCTAGGGTATTCTCGGGGCTAAAAACATATTTAATACTTAATCATTTGAGCACTCGTGTCGGAATCAAATTCGACGAATTTGACAGATATTAAATATATAAAGCTAATTTGTTTTTTACGTTATTAGACGGAATGTGATGTTATTTTTATGTGGTTACATAAAAATAACATCACATTCCGTTTTAATAGTCTCAATATATTAGTGGTCATTCATAAGACTATGTGAGTCTATACAGGATTATTTGAAAAATACCACCAATGCTCAATTAGACCAACGTTCTCTACAGGACCAACATTGAAATCGCGAAAAAAATGTTTGCTTCCCCGTACTAAATCGCCAGCTATCGCTTGATATTTTTATGGATTTTTTTTTTTTTTTTTGAGATTTCGATATTGATTCTATAGAGAAAGTTGTTGTATTTAAAAACCAGAACCAGCCCTTAGCAGGTTTTTTGATGTTTTTCAAATATTACAAAATGGAACCTTTTTATATGCAAGAATTGTAGTCATTTTTATTTTATTTTATTAAGAAAACCAACTGCGTTACATTATTGTTTTTTAACTAGTACTTACGTCTATGAGTAAAGCTAATAACAGGTTTCCCTTTATAATACAATTAGCATAGGACGTGAAACAGAAACAATTTTCACCTGATTTTTACATACACCTACCATATACACATGTACAGATTGTACATACATACAACATACATACATATAATATACAATTTTTACATTAAATAAATAAATATCTACTAAAAACTACTTCCAAATAAAAATTTCAAAGACCAAAACTTTTATTTACCAAATTTTGTTTTTTAATCTATTCTTCCATGTTTTTGAGGGTTTCTATCGCTTTATGTTTAATTATACTTTTGCTGTGAGTGAACATGTCGATACTCTGAAAGTCTCATTATAAGTCTGCGGCAATCGAGACATGGGTGCGTTACGCGCGTAGTTAGTACTCGCTTTGGGAACTACAAACAAGGGAGCCGCCGTCATAAAAAAATTCACTGACCGTAGGTATTTTTAATACGTCAAATAAAGTATTGAAATTGAGGTGCTTCGATACCGAAGTGAGCTCACAGTTTTATTCGTTTCAATGAATACAATATTTTTTATTTGTTTGTGCATTCCTGGATTCGTGATTATTCAGCCAGGCGTGATTGATTGCCACAAATGTCGCGATTGGTGTACGTACGAGTGTATTATGTCGTATGTCGTAACATGTGGCATGGGATCAATTCTCGACAGGCAAATATTGCGTTTTAAAATTCTATATACAATGTGAATGCTTTTGACCTGAAAATACATTCAATACATCGTAAATACGTTGACCCAATTAAACCCGTGGATGAAATAAATAAAAGGAATGTTGGTATGCTTGTAGTTGCTTGTTTTCTCTTGAGATTTCTGTGGGTACACGGAAAATAGTGTGCGCGTGAAAAATCTCGCACTAAGCCCTGGGGCTATGCCAGTTTTTCAATCTTATATATGTTTCTTCTTCAGAGATTCTCACTTGTATAGAATTCATCTAATAATGCGAATTAGTGTTTAACTTCTTCTAAAAAAAACTTTCTTAATCTTACACAAAATAATTTCTAAGCATCTACATACCAAACAGCGTTTATGTTGAGCGGATTATGCGTTAACGTAAGCCCAGCGGCTTACGTCTGCTTTGTCAGTCAATATTATCACGGGAACCAGTTATAACTTACTGCATAATTGTCTGGGGAGGCGCAAACAAGACTAGATTTTTGAACCTGGAAAGGGCACAAAGGGCACTTTTTAAAGTAATGTTTTTCAAGCCATTCAAATTTCCAACAAACAGTTTATACCCTATAACCGACATCCTTTCAGTAAGAAAACTATATTTAATGCGTATTGTTCTAAGAACGCATAAATCACTTCTGTATGACCCAGATAAATGTAAAGGTAGAGGAATAGTAAATGTTGTCCCTCAACCTCGTGTAAACTCTATTTTCGCTAAAAGACAATATAGCAGGCAATCTGCTGACTTATACAATATGGTAAATAAGGATATAAAAATGTATCCCCTTACATTTTTCCAGTGCAAAAAAGCTTTGATCAAATGGCTTATGCCTAAAAATACGACGAAATGGAGGGTTTAATTCGACACGCGCAAACGTAAGATATATCTTATAGAACACTTGATATTACAGGTTGTCCCAAAAAAGGCATGCCACTTTTTTATTGTTATTGTATAAAAAACACAAAAAAGTGGCTTTATATTATTATAAGAGTCATTTTTATTATTTAAAAGGTCTATTGCTAAGCTTTCTCAAGTATCAGTCTGGCATGCTCTTTTTGGGACAACCTGTTTATCAAGTGTTCTAACAATGTCAAAATCAAAATTATTTATTTTTTCTATGATTCTACAATTTGACAGCTAAATGAAAGCCACGCCACAGATAATATACCTATCTCTATTAAAAATGGTCGCCGCAGCCAAAGTTCGGCCAGGAGGACATTTTTTGTATCTCTGACTGACTCGTTGGTCTAGTCAGTACTCTGGGTATGACCCGAGTTCGAATCTCGGGTCGGGCGACAGCTCCGGAGTTTGGATGTTGTTGGTTGTGACACCCCCGTGCCTCAAAAAAGTTCTGTACGAATAACAAATAAGTACTATAGTGGTAACGAATCAATAAAAAGGTGACCATAACATTGTTTACCATAACTAATTTCATAGTTAACAGGATATCATCATCTCCAAACCAAACCAGAAAACGAAATAAATTTGATGTAAAACTGCAGTTTAAACCTGCTTTCGTTTAGCACAATAATTCATTTAGCTCTTCAATTAAGTTAGCTTTGAATTTTGAGTATAGAAACTTAGTGTGAAAACGTGTATGTTTTAGATATACGCCGTAGTACCAAGTTTTGAATATAATTGGCGAAGTAGCGCGGAATGTCTAACAGTGGAGTGTTATGCCTAAGGTATTTTGGTACTGTGCTATTTTAGGTACCAAGTGGGGAACATCAATCTTACAATTGACAATATCATAAAGCCCCATCCAACATAATGCGTCCCTGCTCTAGGTTAAAAGGTCGTGTTCGACACAACCTTTCTCGTAGGTAGGTAAAAGCATTACGGCATCGAACATTTTATAAGTAGTTGGTAAAATATTCGCTTCCTCCGATTCTTGTGCATGACCACACTGGAGAGTTTGATTACAGTATTTTACATATACGAAGTAAAAAAACTTAGGCGTTGCTAAGTTTTTTTTAAGCTTTTATTGTTATATAGTCCATGTGATCTGAGAAAATCATTTTTTTTTCGAACTGTAGTCGGCCAAGAAAGTGGTTATCACTAGGTTGAAAATCATCCGCGCGTCATAGAACAATAGGGTTGATTGTTCCGTGCAAAACTATTCTGATAGCTACTACCAATACGTACGTCATGTGCATCATTTTGATTGTTAAAAAGTTGATAAGTCCACGAATGAGTTCAACCTTATCGCTATTTTACTTACATAATACATTGTGTCAAAACTGGTAGACTAATTTCTTGGTCGACCGTACATCCAAATTCTTCACGCTTTGTGTCTCATTATTCTGAAAACCTAATTAAAATATCTCTTTGCAGCGCACAGAAGAATGCGGACAGTTACGAACTACTTCCTGGTGAACCTGTCGTTTGCTGACCTGATGATGGCTTCTCTCAACTGCCTCTTCAACTTCATCTACATGTTACACAGGTGAGAGTTCTTCCTAATTATTTAGTAGTTTTGAGTAAAAGTCGAGTGCCTAGTATAGAAGCATATAGTAACCGCATAGCGGCCGAACAGTCCAATAACCAAATACATGCGACAAAATACTTCCCGTAGAACAGTGGTTGTTTTAAAGCAGTACTATTTACCTATAGTAAAGGTTAGCCTATACAGATCTCAATACTGGGCAAAGGCCTCACCTATAAGGAAGTACGAGCCATACTCCACCACGCGGGTACTGCGGATTGCTAAAGGAGTGTCTGTAAGGCAAGTGACCAACCTTACTGTCAGATGTTATCAAGTCGCCCTACGGCCTCTGACTGGGCTTAACGACTAATATTAACTAGCGTGGGTATATTTCAAATCCTTAATTCATGTTAAAAACTTTCAACTTTATTTTATATCTTAAAATTTAAGAAAATGATTTGGCAAATGTGCCATCTAATCTAACATCCAAACTCCATCAAGATTACGTTAGTCATATTTGAAGTTTTCGGTCATTTCAATTCGAAGCAATTATGAGGCTTCGATGATCTTCCATATGAATAAAGAGTCTCTAATTATGCTTACCCAATTATGAACATTGAACCCATTTATTCAACTTTACAACATTACCTTTTCATTCGGTAACCTCTCACGTACCTATCTTCTATATGATCAAGAACTCTGAGAAGTGGTTGTTCGATATCCAAATGGAGCACAGATAATTTAAAATTATGGTCCTTACCCATAAAAAAACCTTTTCCTTTTACCGTTTCAACCAGAAATTCAAAACATATGTTTTGAATTTCTGGTTGAAACGGTATACACCTTCATCAGTTTATGCGATCCGAAGAACTGATTTCTATAAACTGCATCCCTTTTTTCCTTTCACAGTGACCCATAGCTGTAATTAAAAGCATAGCTAAAGTTCTAAAGTAAAATTGAAAGTAGATTTACGAACTTTAATCTTCATAGAAAAAATAATAATGCTACAAATGCGTACTATTCCAAGTTTTGTGGATTGGCTCCAGCGAACCTTTCAGGAGGTTTTCGTTACTTGTTAATATACAGGGAGTCCCATAAATTAAGAATAATCCCTTATGTAGATATTAAACGTGATAATATCGCAAGTGATTTCAGTGATTGGAAATATAATTGCTTAAAAATACAAATGTTACGAAATTTCACTTACAAACGAGATATTGAGACACACACATACATATCAAATAATGTTCTCACGAACATCTTTTTCATTTTGGTTTGAATATTGTGTTTGTAGAAGTTTTGAAACTTTTCTTTAATATCAAGTAGATGTTTGTCCGCCTATTCGTATTTTCTTTGTAATATTATCATTGTAAATAAAGTTGATCTTTGTTATTATCATCTTCTTATTTCTTGTTTTAAATAAACTTTCGACTTCGCAAAAATCATTAAAGTTTTGTTTGTTCTGTAAATATAAAATTATATCGAAATTCGTTGAAAGTTATGTAGGGTTACAGGTGAAGCTATCTACCAACTATAACAATTTCAGTTTTGTACAGAACTAAATTAGAACCTCCAACAATAGGTTGGTTTACCTAACAGATGAAGTTATAAGCAATAGATTTTATATTTAAATATTAGGCAGACATTTGACCGCAATCTCACCTGATGGTAAGCGACGATGCGGCCGAGGATAGGCTATGTTTGATAAGTACCTTTTCACTCATCATTTCTTAAAAAATTACCAGAATACATACATGATTTTAAGGAATCCAGTGTTTAGGAAACAATTTTGCCGGCAACGGATTTCACTCTAGCCGTGTTACGCAAGAAGAACGTAGATTAATACGTAGCCTTCAAGAGGTGATAAATGGATTCACGTGCAACATCTTTTTCTATTGAATGAACTTTGAAATCCAACCAAATTTTAAGAATTAAAAAACATTGATTTCACCCAGTTGATCCTCTAAAAAACTTGTTTCAATAGACTCTGATACAAGTAACCAGACAAATAAATGTTTATTTTCCGATTGCTAAAAAAAGAGTTATAATAATAATATTTTGTCACATTTTTCACAATATTTCCTTCTTATTACATATTAAACTCTCAGTTCTTAGAGCGACCATGAATCTGTCCCCGTGGGAATTCTCGAAATATTCTCAGTTAATTGGCTGTTAAGGCCATTCTGGAACGCGGCTCGTTTCAGAAGTTTTCTTTAGCTTCCGTCTCACAATAAAACATGACTGTGTTAGGACCAATATCGACTATAAAATGTATGGATAGTTTTAATACTGCTATCTCTTGACTGCCTCGTGGGTTAGCTCGCTGGTTTCTACCCACGAGGTCCCAGGTCGAGTGTCTTGAAATAGCTCAGAAACAACTCGAAGTCGTTGGTGTGCCTCTGAAAGCACGTTAAGCCGTTGGTCCTGCGCCTGATCTCTCTCAGGTCATGTCGGATTGCCGTTTCATCGGACTATGAGAGTGAACGAACCGAGAGTCCACCTGTGTATTGTGTACACACTTGTGCACTATACTATTTCCCACGCAGTTGGGAACCTTTGTTGAGATTGGCCGCCGTAGTCGTTTCGGCTAGAAGGATATTATTATTACTGCTGTCTCAGACGAATTATTCGGAATCAATTATTCGTCAGAGGAGACCATGTCTAATGGTCCATCCATTGGACATGGCCCTACTCTGAAGAATATATGATTCTGCTCACCATTGTTCAGCGGCATCTCGCAACTTTATGATGTATCGATAGTTTTCAATACTGTTAAGTAAAAGTTGAACCGCTAATAAACATAGCCTCCTTTGAAGATATTCAAAATAATCCACTCTGCTCGTTTAATTCTACCACTTTGAGTGCAAAAATAAATACGTTTTTGGCCGAAAAGGTTCTTGGGTGGTGACCACACATTGGAAATCGCAGTGTAGCTCTCTTCCAAATACATTTTAATGTGAACTTTATTCTCTCCTTCGATTTTAGGTCATTAGTGGTATCTAAAGTGAAGTTAGCCTATTAGATCTCACGGCAGTCTAAGGTATGATGAATAATACACAAAGTCATAAAAGTCAATTATTTATGCATGTGGGCCCACTGGGGCAGGCACTTATTCACGTCCCAACATATACTTTTTACCTACCACTGCTTCGGGACAAATTCTAGTCTAGTGCTGAGAAGAAGCAGTGTAAAAACTCAAGTCACTTTTGTCAAAGCATCTTTTAAAAATAATGTTTAGATACAGCAATTCAAATATTACTGGTGTGAACTGATCCACACGCTTACATCATTTAAATAATCGTCTACTTTATAATAACCTTTTGTCATTAAAGCATCCTTAATTAATGGTTTAAATTTAATAATTGGCGATTTGTTAAAGAATTTGACACATTTCCCTTTAAAAGAATGACCAACCATTTGAAGCCTGAATTGTGGAACAGCAAGTTTATTTTTATTTCTAGTGTTTAAACTGTATGTATCACTTTTTTCTGTAAATAAATGCAGATTTTTGCGCACATAAGTAATATTTTCATAAATATATTGAGAGGTTACTGTTAATATCCTTATTTCTTTAAAAATATTTTAACGAATCTCGAGGTTTGTGTTTATAAATAACACGTACAGTACAAAATGTCAAATAAGGTTAGAATGAAAAAAATAAGGTAAATTGCCTTACATTCTAATTAGCGAGAATGGCTTAAATTTTATCGATACAATCTATTGACATAACTAGGTAAGTGAATCAATTGGACGGAAAAGTGAGGTTTTCACGACAGCGGAATGTTGTTGAGACTCCCTTAGGGTCCGACGAATTTGCTGATATTTAAATACCCTTGAAAATCTTGAAATATATTTTAGTACAATAAGAAGTTAGGTAAAGAAAATATGAGAAAAAAAATATTACATTTAATACAGAATTGCAGTAAGTACCACAATAGGATTTAAAATATTTCAATTTACTATTTATTTAAATATAACTTCTTTTTGGTTTTAAAGTATTTTTTATGCATATTTTTATGTCTATTTTAAGCATTTTCACTTTCTGTCTGCTATGTCCTAAATTGTCCTAGTATCATTGGCCTATTTGCTGTAAAGTGCGTTTTTCTTTGCGTGTCAAACATTGTAAACAATTTTTTATGACTTTTAAAACTAATACTGGTGAAAAAATCTACATATATGAAACAATAAACTAAAATAGGATGTAATTTTTGTGACCATCTTATTTTTAAATGATTAATTTTGATAAAAAGGAATATTATCAAGATTGTTTACAATGTTGGACAAGCAATGAAAAACGGACTTTACCTAGTATCATTGGTCTATTTGCTGTTATTCTACGTACAAAAGTTTCCTCCTAGCTTGCTATGGCCTAATAGCTCATTTACAAATAAATGGCAAATCAACCTCAATGTAAATTGTTAATCAAAACACGTGTAGTACGGTACACTTGACACGCGCGGAATTGCCTTTTAAGATGATACTGTTGCTATGGGACTATAAATTTGCGGAAACTGACAAAATTACCTTAGCATGGTAAAATGCCTCGTAAAGATGTCATGGCGTAGGTATGCTTTAGTACATTTTAGTACTCTGCGCTGACTGCGAGCTTCAATTCTATTACAATTTTTGTTACATCTTAAAAAGGTAAGAGTCTAATTTGCCCCTTAAAATCATTGCAATTAAGTTTAAATAAGAACGGCAAAGTTCTTTGAAGATTTTCCCATATGCGTGCTCATCAATGAAATCACATTAACGCTGCATACGCACATCTTAGCACAATAAACGAAATTATGATCAACCGTATCCTCAAAAAGTTAGGTAAGAACAAAGCATATGTTTGAGAGTTTAGGCAGTGGATTACACGTGGAGGGCGACAATGTTAGGTGGAAAATTGGTCAGGTCGGGTAGGTCGGGCGCTTATAGCTAGGTACTTGCCACATCAGTTTTCCGACACAACCTCAACCTTTAGTAGAAAGGCAGACAAATACACACAGGTAACTTTTCACTAAACTTTTGTTCCTATAGGCCTGGTTGACTTTGGTAAAAAAGGGTCCTGCAAAATCGGTACCTACACCGTCAAACGGTCTAGCAGCCGTGACGCGGTCTTTATGTAGGTCACCCATGAAGGGTTGAGATACAGCCGCTTTGAGACGATAACAGGGAAGGCATTTAAAAATCACATGCTGAATAGCTCTGCGCCCGACAAGATCTAAAACTCTCTATTTAACATGGCAAGAGTTGCATTAACACCAGCATGAGCATTCTCGCGATGGTAATGTGAAATAAGGATGTTCACGAAATTACCATTCTTAGGCAGAAGAAGGGGATGGCGCGCATCAAAGGATAGATCGGAGTTTCGTAATCGACCTCCAACTCGAATCAGGCCTCTGTCATCTAGAAATAAATTAACTTTCTAAGGGAGTTAGTGATAGGATCGCCACGCCGTTAGCGATCAAGTTCATCAGAAAAGGAGGTAAATTGAACGATTTTCACTAAAAACAAAAGGGAATCTCTCCGTTCCTCAGGGCTCAGGTAGGACAAGTAAGATTTAGGAAATAAAAACCGCCTTAGGTAACAAGTCACGTTTATTAGCTTGTTCAAAGAACTATACCGCTCTAATAAGAATGAGGGATCCGGGGTAGGAACATCGGCAGAGACTACTAAACAACGTAGTCCAGGAAGATCACTACTTGGGTTAGGTTCCGAAATACCGGGCCAGTTGTCAGGAGACTAAGTCAACCACAAAGGTGAAAAACCAAAGGGAGTGGTCGATCAGTCGGGTGACTGACATACCTCTCGATGCACAGTCACTAGGGTTCATGTAGCCTGGGACGTGCCTCCATTCACTAGATGTAGGACTATTATTAATCTGGGAGACACGATTAGCCTCAAAAGTCTGAAGGAGGTGAGGAGTGGTTTTTAACCAACACAACACGATTTTACTATCCGTCCAACTATGGATTGAAGTCAACACAGACGACCTTTGCAGACAAAGAGCGACGTGATGAAGTAATTTAGAGAGGAGGGTAGCTCCCAACAATTCCAGCTTGGGAATTGTTAAACAGGTCCGAACAGGGGCAACTTTAGATTTAGCCATAACAAGATGGACGGAGCAAACACCAGACGGAAGTTCCGCACGTAAATAAACATCACAGAACCCATGTAGGGATAAGGAGGAGGAACCTCTGGGAATAATATGTCGCGGAATGGCCACTTCACTAACCTTCGCTAGGTCCTGAACAAATGCAGTCCACTCTAAAGACAGGGGTTCATTTAAAGGATCATCCCAGGATAAGCCTGACATCCATAAGCGTTGGATAAATTCCTTAGCCTTAAATACGACGGGAGATATCCAGCCACAAGGGTTATACATACGGGCAATCAAAGATAAAACTTTGCGTTTTGTAATAACTGCATCACGGGTATCACAGGTATAATTGTAGGTAAATGAGTCACTCACAGGATTGTACTGCACACCTAAAATAGCGACAGTCTGAGGATTATCTGGGTCTGAGAATGAATGAGGAAGTTGCAAATGATCCGGGGGCATATCCTCCAGGAGCTCGGGCCTGTTACTAATCCACTTACGGAGTTCATAACCACCAGAGGCCATTATTCCAATAAGCTCAGTTTTCAAAGCCCGGGCAGACGCAATAGTATCAGCACCAGTAAGACAATCGTCGACATAAATATCTCTCTCAAGGACTTCAGCAGCTCGAGGGAAGGTAAGTCTCTCTTGTTCAGCGAGCTCAAGAAGGGCACGAATTGCAATGAATGGACTGGAACGAAGACCATAGGTATTGGTATTAAGTTCATAGGCAAGAAGTGGCTGAGAGGGATCCTCACGCCAAAGCACAAGTTGGTACCTTCTATCATCAGGATGTACCCAAGTCATACGAAACATCATACGAATATCTGTTACAAACACTACCTCGTGCCTGCGGAAATTTAGGAGGATGTGAGAAATATCTCGCTGAAGCTTAGGGCCTGTATGTAAACATTGATTCAGGGACACTTTAGAGGACGTAGGACTACTACCATCGAACACAATACGTATTTTGTCACTAACAGACTTAAAAATTCCATGATGAGGGATAAAATAATGTTCCCGGGTCGAGTCATATGAAGAAAGGGACATATGGTTTAGGTCAAGGTACTCACGCATAAAGGAAATATATTTCTCTCGAAAATTGGGATTGGCTTGCAAACGCTTCTCAAGATTATGGAATCGCCGTAAGGCATTGGTTTTAGAATCACCGAGAGGTGGACGATCATGAAGAAAAGAGAGTCTAACCATAAATCGACCATCGCTTTCACGAGTGGTAGTTGCTTTAAAAAAGGTCTCACACTCCACATCCAAGGGGTTCGCAACTGGAGATTGGGGGGCCTCTTCGATTTTCCAGAATTTTTCAACTATTTGGGACAGTGAGACTCCAGTCATGGGGGGTTCCAAATCAGTAAATCCTCCATAAACAGGACCACACAGGACATAACCAAATATCGTCGAGATAGCAGTAAGGCCATCAGGGGACACAAACAACTCGGACCTTAAAAGGCGACCAATGACGTCAGCTCCAAAAAGTACACTTATAGTACCAGGTTTGTAAAATAAAGGGTCAGCAAGAGGAAGGTGCTTAGTACAGGTAATTACACTTTTAGGTAAGTCTACCTCTGGGAGGGTACCAGCAATCACATCAACAACTATTGCACTGGTAGAGATTTCTGGAAAGGGAGAATTAACTGGCTTAAATGAAAAGGATACAATGCCCGGGGAATTAATTGCTTGAACATTACCTATTCCACGAACAGGAACTGGAGAAGGAATGATAGGTAAGTTCATGTGGTCAACAACAAGCTCAGTAATAAGAAGGCAGCCCTGAGCACCAGTGTCACATAAAGCACGAGCTTCCACATAATATCCAGACGAGGTTTTAACGAAATGAAGGGGCGCTATCTAGTCAGAATTGTGGGGCCTCATTGTACTTATGATGAAATGCACGTTCAGCCTGGGTTCTTTGACCTAGAGGGGCATTATAAGTACGGTTACCGCTGGGTGCAGGTGGGGATCGCCCGCCCGAACGGGGAGGTGATGCTCTACGGGAATCACGAGGGGGCGGGGTACCAACACGGTGCCATTCAGTACGTGGGGGTGACACACGGTCCGTTAAGTGACTTTGTGGGGATTGCCGCGGTTGGTTGGAAGCTAAGGCCGGGACGTCTCGGTATGAGCGCTCGCGATCGTAATTCACAGGAGAGGAGTCATTATAACACAGTGATGTGTGATGACTGGAATGGCGGCACGTGCGACAGCGATAATTTCGCGTGCATTGGGATATGGAGTGTCTATCCAGGCATCGATAGCACAGTCGGGCTTCTTTTACAAAGGTAACACGTTGACGTGTAGGAAGGCGAATAAAATTGGGACACTCGCGTAAGTAATGCGAAGTACTATTACAAAGGTGACATTTAGATATCGTCGCAAAGGTAACAAAGGCTCTCGCAGGAGGTGGGGAACGCGCGTTAGGTTTAGGCAAACGAGGGGAGCTCACAGTAGGGGGGATAGTAGTGTCAACGACAGAAGCACTACCTACATTGTCGTGGTGCCTACATTCATCCTCAAGAAAGGTAATAAGATGATCAAAAGTAGGGAGGTGATTAGGATTATCGCCATAACGACGTTCAAATCTCGATTTTAACTCTGAAGGCAGTTTAGCAAGGCATAAGTGAACTAATAGGTACGATCAATGTTTAACAGGAAGTTCCAATCTTTCTAAGCATCTATAAGTCGAAAGCAGCGGGTTCAGGAACGACACACGTAACCCGGAAAGTTTAGGCGTTATAATAGGGAGCATCATTATTTGAGCTATGTGGGTATCCGCTAAAACACGAAGGTTATGGTACCTACGTTTTAGGAGGTCACGGGCCACGGTGTAATTGCCCGCCTCAATCTTGAGGTGTTGTATTAATCGACGAGGTTCATCCGATAAGGCTCCCACTAAATAGTGTAGCTTCAAAGTCGGGGTAAGGGTAGGCTGGTTGTCCACCACGCTATCAAACTGGTCTATAAAACTGATCCAACTATCGGGGCGGCCATCAAAAACTTGACGCACATAAGTGGCAGGTCGGAAAGACGCGCTCGCATACGATTGGAGGAAAAGGTCTCAAGAACTCGGTGGGAATCATCAACCCAGTCACTAATATAACGGAGTTCACCAATAGCTTCACGGTATTCAGCTGTATCCGTGTAAAGTACGGCCCTTACGGTCTCGTTGCCGGTTTCGGTATCCGACATTTTATTTACTTTAAATCGCAAGAAACAAGGTAGGTAAATTAAACTCACAAAAGATTTCAATACGATGCGTAAGGAACAAATAGTAAGGGACGGCACCGGGTATGGCAAACGTAACTCGTAAACAACTTGCACGCGGTCACGCAGTAATGGCGTGATCAATAGGGAAACAAAGCGCTCGCGCACCTCACTTGCACCCAAAGGGTAGGTAATTAACGCGCTAATCGATTTAATCGACACTTATGTAAAAGGGGTTGTACTCGAATGTTATTAAGGAATTTACTGTAAATAGGTTAGGTATATGACGAGACGTTTTCTTCAAATTACAAAGGAAGGTAGCAAATAAATAACTCTCAATTAAACAAATTACGTTACTAATAAGGGGTCCTAATAAAAAACTACGCTCTGCTACCAAAATGTTTGAGAGTTTAGGCAGTGGATTACACGTGGAGGGCGACAATGTTAGGTGGAAAATTGGTCAGGTCGGGTAGGTCGGGCGCTTATAGCTAGGTACTTGCCACATCAGTTTTCCGGGGTTTTTGGTGTCACTTCACACACTTCACAGGCCACAATCACTCGAAATGTCTGTAAGGAGCTTCACAGGATACACACGCGGCGAAAGCGCTCTGGTCGGTCTAGTACATGTGTCATAGGTAACGTCTCGGTGTCGACTCGTCGTCGGGGTTCTCACGGTACGTTTTAAACAAATAAAAACAAGGCAGGTACGCGTGCGAGTGCGCGCGGCGCAGTATCAATAGGGTACACAAACAAATTAAAATATTGTAGTAAACAGCATATAAACAATATTTTTTACTAAAAAGCTAACGGATAATTTTGCATAGGTGTATAGGAACGTACTTAAACAGAACAGTCGTGCATTTTGTTTTTGCATTGATAAATCAGTTTTTTCGTCCCTTTTATGTGGGTGAAATGGGAAGCAAAGTTTGTATGTGATATTCGATATTTTAGCGGACGATTTCGGAGGAAAACAACACAGGGTTACATTGCAAAATTGTTTCCTAGATCATATTTTCAATTTCGGCACCCTTTTTAAGGTTATAATTTTAAAGATTGCAATCGAATATTGTAAAACTCGTCCAAAAATCTGACTTACAAATACAATGCTAAATCTCAATGTTGGTATTTTCTGGTAAAACTATATTATGTAAATCTATTCATGCAAAAGAACTATCCTAGGAACCATTTAATAAATCATTTCAGCCTTCCACCGAGTACTCTTACACCAGAACAAAGAGAAACAATGAGATGTACAACGTTAGTTAAAATACATTTGAGTTAGTTAGCAACTAAGTACCATTAACTAGTTTTTAGTTAGTTTCTGCTTCGGGAAATATCCGGGTTCCGACAGATTTGGATAAATAATTATAGTTTTTTTTTCCTCAGATGCTTGTTATACGGCCTTGTTTTTATTGCTAAAAGTTGGTAGAGTTTCTAACTTCCGACCCGCAAGGAAGTGAATCTGGTGCTCAAATACAACTTTTTGTATGCGACCAACATCGAAATCTCAATGAAATATTATGACTCCCATACAAAATTGTAGCAGCTGTTCGGTCATTTGTATAGGAAAGTGTTTTCTTTTTATAATTTTGATGTTGGTTGAAACATAATGTTGTTGTGTTTGAACACCAGAGAATAATATAATAATATTTTAGATCGCATGTTTTTTTACATAATTCGAGAAATAGAATAGTAGTTGCATTTTCGTAAATTATGTAAATGTATGTTTAAGAAAATAATTACCAAGAAATTAAAAAAAAGGTGCTTAGCTACACCAACTAAAATTTTTCATGTACCATAAATATAATTAACAAAAATAATATTTTAATTATCCTGAGCCTCTAAAATAATAACCTATTAAAATAGGTTTTTGAGTTTATTTGGTTAGTAAACGATCACTATCTTCATGTAGCGTATTTTTTTTAAAGTTGGCAGACATAATTACCTTTTGCTTAAAAAATAATTTACACTAATTAATTTAGTTAAGTTATGTTAATTAATTTAGTTAGTTAGTTCATAGGTTTTTGATTTGGGAGTTTGTTTGTAGGAAGTATGTAATCTATGAAACTACCAAAACGATTAAAAAAATGCACAAATGGAAAGCTAAGTTACCGCTAAATTATTGTTTTTTAAGCGATAAGCATTCACTTTGCAATCTAAATATATTATTGCACTTGAAAAAATAACCACCAGAGGCGGGAATCGAACCCGCGTTCCTCAGTCGCCCTTTATGCGAGCGTGTCTATGTCAATGGTGTCTATGGATAGGTCTTTTTAAATGACATCGAGGTTCCTAAAACCATTTTCTCTAAAAGTCTAACGTTTGAGAGATAGACGCATCCAAAGTGGTAAAATGGGCGTCCCCCTATCTAACTTTTGAACTAAGCAAATGTAAATAAATAAAATACATGAGTTAAATCGTAACAAATTCTTTCAACGAAAATTGGTTTGAACGAGGTCGAATTAGTACTTTTTGAGATACAGCACATTTTCAACAACCACACACTTAACTTTGTTCTTCATACAAACGCTATGAAAAACAAAGTTATATTAGCTGTCAACAAAATATTGTGGCATTTTGGCTAAGTGGTAGTAAAAGGATCCTAATTCAGTTGAAGTTGGCACGGAACCCTTAGTGCGCGAGTCCGACTTGCACTTGGCCGGTTTTTTACTATTTGTAACCCTTACTAACATTAACATGAGAATATTGTTACTAACACTGGACTTTTTCTGAGATAAATATACAGAATGTCCCGTTAATTAAGGACAATCCTATAGGTACTGTTTAGTTACATCGTGCTTAACTATATGCCAAGATTTTTTTTAAGTAATAGTGTTATTAATTTCGAGATATAAATATTCAATTGTTGTATAGCCACTACTACAATTGTTGACTTTTTAAAAGTCTGTTGCTATTTTGATACTGTTAAATATTCAAAACACCAAAATCAATAGTAACTTTTTTCATAAAATTTTAGTAAAGCTCCCAAAAATAAATAAAAAATAAAAAATGGCAATATTTTTACTGAAAAAAAATATTGGTATTTAGTTGAACATGATATAACGAATCTGTAGGTACTTAGAGGATTATTATTTATTAACGGGACATCCTGTTTATTGATTGATACACACGGGACTAGGGGATACAAACAACCGCTGGGACGCAGAAGGGCATGCTTCCTTCGATCCTTCGTAGTCCCGCTAAACGGACTGAGGAACTACGCTGTACCAGGCCTGTGTATCTCCCCGCGTAGGTAGCAAAAACGTACCTACGCGTGGCGACCCCTACTTAGGGGCTAAAATGAGTTGCGTGTCGCTACCGGCCAGCGACACGCTCGCGCGTTTTATTCAACGGCGGCCGCGCGGCTACGTTGCTGGCTGGACGAGAATGAATAAAGTACTAGAAAGAGGCGCTAGATGGCGTTAGAAGCTTCTCGTAGCAGTCAACCCTATCGCGTCACGTGATATTACGTCACTGAATAGGTTTAGTGTATTATGAATCATATTCCAGAGCAATAAGTATGAAATTATCTTGCAATGGATTTTTGTAGGTGTCTACACAAAAATTTGCTTGACTTTGAGGCAAACTAAATTACGCCATATTGTTGACGATATTGAGTAGACATTTCTTTGAATACAATTGCTAAGTCATACTTCTGTACGAAGTACTAGTACTTATTCTGTGGCTGTACTATTATTACAAGCTTTTATTTAGCTTGCAATGTAACTAACTATGTATGTTTGTTCGGGTGGAATCTTGCAACTCAAATTTGAAGCAGATATCTTCAACCGATTGAGCTGAAATTTTGTGTACACGTTAAGTTTGGATAACAATGCATGGTAAGATGCATGACGTCATTCTAAATTCAACATGGCGGACCATCCAAGATGGCGGACTCGCTATTTTCAATGCACTTCTAGAATATTAGTATCAAATGAAAGGGCTTGCTAAGAGTAACTCAAAAAATAAAGTGACGTTACTAAAAAAATCAAAATGGCCGACTTGTAAACGCAATCCTCTAATATGGGTATCAAATGAAAGGGCTTGCTGAGAATAACTCGATAAATAAGGTGACGTCATTTCAAATCCAATATGGCGGACTTCTAAAGATAGCAGACTAAGTTTTCTTTGCTTTCTTACAATGTGGGTATCAATTAAACGGGCTTGCTGAAAATAGCTCGATGAATAACGTGACGTCACTCTAAATCTAATATGGCGGACTTTTAAGGATAACGGACAAACATAGTCGTGCTTTTAAAGCTTTCCTACAATATGGGTATCAAATGAAAGGGCTTGCTGATAACATATCCATAAATAAGGTGACGTCACTCCAAATCCAATATGGCGGACTATGATTTTATGCTTTCTTACAATATTGGTATCAAATGAAAGAGCTTGCTGAGAATAACTCGATATAGAAGGTGACATCACTCTTAATCCAACATGGTGGATTTCTAAACATAGCGGCCTTAGTTTTTTATGCTTTCCTATAATATGGGTAAAAAATCAAAGTGCTTGCTGAGAGTAATTGGATAAAAAAGTGACCTCACTGTAAATCCAATATGGCGGGCTTCGAACGATGGTGGACTAAGTTTTGTATACTTTCTTACAATATGGGTATCAAATGAAAGGGCTTGCTAAGAATTACTCGATACTTAAGGTGACGTCACTCCAAATCATATATATGGCGGACTCCTAGAGATGGTGGACTAAATTTTTTATGCTTTTTTTTACAATATGGGTATCAAATGAAAGGGCTTGCAGAGAATAAGCATGCGAGTTTAACTCCGTTGCTCCGATCCGTTTAGGAATTTGGTGTATCGGGTTTTCTTGGCGTGAAGAAAAGGCGTGATAGCCGAGCGGAGAAAACTTCACTTTTTATCCGTGAGATCATGAGTTCTATCTCCGCCTGTACCAATAAGTTTGTACAAAAACTTAAGTACCTACAGTCTTTTTCAAATATATCGCTGCCTTACGGTGAAGGAAAACACCATGGGGAAAAACCTGCACACTAGTGGCTAGTGTGTGAGATGGAAAAGGCAATGGCAAACCATTCCATTAAATATTGCCTAGAAGTCGTTGTGTGTATTTCATTCCACATAATGATCACGACCCTCAGTCATGAGGTATACGACTGTTAAAGGGGTTTTCTTGGAGTCTTGTATTAAATTATTGAGGTTGAATTTTTTGAGTCTGTAGCATCGATAAGTAAACTTTAAGCGAGTATAATTTTGGTGAGATATGCGTCAACGTTGTTTGCCTGTCTAAGAGAAGGATAACTTCAAATCAAACTGGAATTGTGTTTACGCTGCGTAAGGCTTAGCTTGAAGTTACAATAATTAGCTTGAAGCTTACTTATGCCTTATGCGGCGCTTTTCTCCTAATACCCAAGACAAGGTGTTGTACTCGTACCTAGTCGGGTGATAAGCTATGTCACAAATACTTATTGCAGCTCAATTTTAAAGCAAATATCTTCAACCGATTGAGCTGAAATTGTGTATACAGGTTGTTTAGATGACAATGCATAGTAAGCTGTGTAAGTCGTCTAAGATTTTTGTGTATTGATTGTACTGACCTTGAAAGTAAAAAATAAAGTCGAATTGTTGTATTCCGTAGCATCGGTTGTTTAACTTTGATTTGTGTAATTTCGCGAGAGGCGTCAACAGCATTAGTTTACAACTTGCAAGTGGCATACAAACATTAAGCCTTAAATTGTTCAACATAAAAGCAAGCATTGGGATGCTCTCCCTTCGCGCCTTCGGCCTTTAAATTGCATTGTTTATTGGGCAGACTAGTACTACAGTGACGGACTACGGTGAGTCGAAGTTAAAATAATTGGTTTACCTATTTGCTGTATTTTTGAAGGAATTTTAATACTTCAGGGTAATAATTAGTGCTCTTTAACTCTTTGGCTTACATTAAATTCGTAGCCAAGCTATTTCACTCGTCGCTTAGCCATTATATTTGCCTTTAAGCCGTTATTCTTTGTTCCTTACTTACCTGTGTCTTAAGTAAGCAAGCTTAAAACTTTCGCCACCTTTAAGTTACTGTCGTTATTCAGTTTTTAAAATAGCCCTTTTTGAGGCTTACCTAAATGAATTGTCACCGAAATAATATTTTGATAAACTGATACCTAGGTCTGTTAGATATTAGTTGCACATAGTTCGTTACCCTTTCAATTTTTAGTCGATCGAAAAATATTAAGCCCATCGAATTAAACCGACAAATGCCCTTTCCTCAATGATACGTTGAATGAGATAAGCAGTGAGATATGTCTACAGACTAAGAAATTTGTCCAGCGATAACTAAAAAGTAAATAATAAATTACAAGTAAAAAACCTTTTTTAAAAACAAGCTTTTATGTCAATGCGCTAAAAAGTATAAAATAAATTTTCCTTTAAAACTTTTACGATAAAATAATACCATCATTACACAGATAATATTATATAAAAGCTTGTCGCGAGATTTTACCTGTGCAGATAAAGAAGTAAATTATATACTGAACTTGATATGATTGACTAAATTTTTTAAAATCAAACTACTAAATACGCCAAGTGAGTACTTAAATCTCGCGACAAGCTTTTATATAATATTAACTGTGTAATGATGTTATTATTTTATCGTAAAAGTTTTAAAGGAAAATTATTTTATTTTTAACTTTTTAGCGCATTGTCATAAAAGCTTGTTTTTAAAAAAGGTTTTTTACTTGTAATTTATTTATTCCGTGGCTGAGGTTTTAGGGGGTATACTTGGCCATCTCCCACGGGGTCCTACATAACCTGCTTCCATCACCAGGGCACCAGGTATGCGTAATATATTTTATCCACCAAAAAAAGCCGGCCAAGTGCGAGTCGGACTGGCGCACAAAGGGTTACCACTTAGAGCGCTTTCATTATAGGTTTTGATTCCCCTGAGAAATGTACGGAAATAGGACTAAAATGGCCCTATCTTATGTTTGCGTTAACTTAAAAGCTTGATTTACACAGAATTAAGGGACCACAGATATAAGTATTTGATGTTAATTTCAACTTTATACCTCCACGCGTCCCTGACTAAGAGGGTCTTGACAGACAGACTGACAACAAAGTGATCCTATAAAGGTTCCTATTTTCCTTTTAAGGTACGGAACACTAAAAAGGGTCGCCAACCGCGAGCTTGTCCCCGAGGCGAGGCGGTTACGTTACGATTCCGATTAGTGTATACACACGTCACTTTGACCTTGAGACCGCCTTTATTTCTTACGTAATAAAAGCTGTTTTAGCAGTTCACATGACGGAAATTGAATGACGTTCAATTTCCGGCTACCTTTACCCGAGTTCACCAACTTTTGAACAGCCGTTAAACCTGAATTGGCAATTAACTTGACACAATTCCTGTACAAAGTATGTGTAATTATTATAACGGAATATTATCATGACACGGCTGTTTCAGAATTAAACAAGTGGTGGTGAACTCGACCCAAAACATGATTTATTTAACCAGATGGTTTTCTTCCAGTGACTGGGTGTTCGGAGTGCGGTACTGCCAACTCAGCAACTTCATAGCCAACGTGACGGTTGCCGCCAGCGTGTTCACTCTTACTGGCATCTCGTTTGACAGGTAACATGTCATGAGTAACACCCGAGTTCACCAATTTTTAAACAGCCGGTTAACATAGATTGACGGTCGATTTAACACAATTCCTATACAAGATATGCCAAATAACAATGAAATGGCTGTTTAAAAATTAAACATGTGTTGGTGAACTCTACCCCGCCGAAAATGCGACACTCGCTACTAGGTAGTGTAGTCTATCGATAGTCGGCTTTCGCTTAACTATACAAGGTGTTATAAACAGTCCTAATCCTTTTATGGGTATATGGCCATCAATACCCACAAAATTTACTATGGGGTCATGATCTAAATTTAAAAAAAAATAAACTCCATACAAATAATTCTGCTACCTCGGTGACAATGTATGTACCTATTAAGAGCCATATTCGTTTTCACAAATTCGGTGATGACTCCATAGTAAAAGATTTTTAATAAATAGTATCGATAGCCTGTCGATACTAACGATAGTGTGATATAGCTGCAATACAGCAACAGCTAGTGTATCGACATACAACAATAGTATCGAAAGTATCTATACATTTATACTATCGATAGTAACGATAGTTAACACTATCGAAAGCGCTTTTTAAGCAATAGTGTTGCTAAAACCGAATCAATGCAATCAATAATTGCACTATAAATAGCTTAAACGTTTTCAAGGTGAACTCTCAATCAAATTATCGATGGTTGCGCACATCTTATAGCTGCTTTCCAATCGGTCTTGGAAAGCCTGGCAAACAAAAAGTATGTAGTGTGTTTTATTCAATCACGACTCTGTCTGGTCCGGATACATAATATGACAATAATAAAAGCAAATAAATTAAATTATTATAACTCATGTCTGACTGAAGCCAATTTTACCGTTTACTGTTTTAAACTTTCATGGTCTTTATCATTAGAATTGCTACCATGTGTTTGCCCATAACATCACACCCGCAGGGTCTTCAGTTATTCAGTGACCATGGCGCTTGCAACAGCGCCCAAATATCGGAAACTCGAAAATAAAAAGGTGCATGGTAGCAATCCCGTAAATAACTATTCTAATTATACCGTTGTTGACAAATAAAAAACTAGATACCTTTACATTGAATTGCCCACGACTTTTGACTGCTTAGGTAAAAGAAACAAACAATCTGATTACACAGGGATATATACAAAGTAGGCGGTCTTATCGCTAAAAGCTATTTCTTCTATAGGTACAACATGGGTACAGGAAATTCTTAATTACAGAAAAGAGGAGTTTATAAATAAATGATGATGTCCTCCACGACGTGTCCGTCGACGGCGACACCTTGTCAGTTTCTGGCTTGAGCTCCGAGGTGACTTGCAAACCCGAACTTGGTCCTGAACGTGCGACTGCATAAGCTACATTGCAGCTGTCCACTTGTGTTGTAGGTGTAGTTGTAGGAGACCTTGCATGGCGTTTGGCTTCGAGTTCATTATAAATAAATAAATATGTAACAACATCACATACATTACTCTGATCTTAAAGTGAAGTAGGTAGCTAAAGCACTTGTGTTATGGAAACCAGAAACACCGGTGGTTATACAACATCCAGACCCGAGACAACATAAAAAATATGAATTTCTTTAATTACCAGGCCGGGGATCGAACCCGGGACCTCAGACTATAACTAAATTTGCCATTAAGTACTTATAGCCCTTGTTTTTAATGCTAACATAAAGTATGCAAATACGGCTGATCACAGTATGTACTTTTTTCACTTTATCTGAAACAACACCATATTTACCTGTATTTCACAAATAAATTATTTGATTTGATTTGATCAGAGGTGGTGACAACTTTGGTGCAAACTAGCTGTATTTAAGTTGGCACCCGCCCACTATCCAACTCATATCAGACACGTATTGTTAGTTCCAATAATTTTAATAGTCAGCTGTCTGCAGAATAAAGCAATCTTTTTGAAAGGGTCTCATTAATTTTCTGTGAAGTTTTATATTTCAAAAATGTCTAGCTTAGCGCTTTCAACAAAATTGATGCAGTTTCAATTCGCCGAAAGTTGGTGCTCTTATTATTATGTTAAGCCAAGTTTTATTTACCATTATTTTTCGATGCCACATATTCGATACATACTTAGTATGTAGGTGCAATACATACAGCGTGTCCCGCGATATTGTGCAATCCCAATAGTAGCTTAAACTAGACCTAAAATTATCAAATAATTTTTTAAGAACAATTTTTTTTTTGTAACGTCTCAATATACCCAGAATAATGTCTGCTTAAATGGGTACTTAAGTATAGAGCGCTCGTTGTAACTAAAGTACTGCTGAGTATTCACAGAGCCGAGTCACCCATTATTATAATTTAATGCTCGCTTGAATTTTTAAAAGCGATGTCCTATAACTGGCCCAGATATTGTACAGCATTCTAAAATATAAAAAATCTTTCGGTTTTGGGAATAAAGCTGTATTAAATAAACGTATAATTTTGCGGTTAAAAATAAAATAAAAACTTAATTATTGACACTCAGTTACGCAAAAATATGAACCATAAACTGTAATTGACAGTCTTGGTCCGATTTCACTTGTCACTTAAATCTTTAATTCTTATAAAGTTCGGTTCCGTAGGTTGTACAATTACGCTGTAGTCGGAGTTGCATTGCACAATTTTTTTCGTCAGAAAAAAATTAGCTGTACTACTCAAAGAGTACGAAAAAATGAATCATTAATGATTTACAACACAAGTAAAAATCATAACATGTAGTGACTATATGAAAAAAAATTATATCCACTGGTTAAATTGCCTTACTTTAATGGTCTACTTTATTTTTTTGTATTTTCATTATTTTTTTCTGTAGACAGACATGTGATCGCATTCTCACCTGATGGTAAGCGACGATACCGGGGATGGGTCATGTCTGACTAGAAATATACTATTCACGCTTTCTTAAAGGCATCCAAATCATAGCGCTTAGGTAACACTTCAGCTGGCAACTAATTCTACTCTCTAGCTGTACGTACGTGTAAGAGGAACGTAGATTTATAACGAATAAAGGTGGAAACCCCGCCTGCGTCTTATGTCCCGATAGTGAAAAGGGCTGCCTGTGGAATCAATTCGTGCAATTCCTTTGCACATTCGCCGAAATGTAGCCTGAAGAAAATTGAAAAGCAAAATTCAGAAGCCAAAAGCTATTATTGAACTTTTGCTACTGTAGATGCTTTTGCCAATGAATTCTAAAAACTTTCTGTGGCACATCTAAAGGTGTCAATCTAACAAACGACACGAAATTGCGAGAAAACTTGTACATTCCAAGGTTCCAAAGTTTTGATGAGTTAATTAACAACTTCATCAAAGGTAATTTAATTAAAATTATACATTTCTGTGTAACTTGCGTGCATTAAATTCTTGTAGGTATTTGAATTATTTTAGACATGTTTTTGGGTTTATTATCTGTGTAATTAAAGAGCTAAAGAAAAAATATATAGGTTTAGTAAGTAGGTCCTTTTTGGGTATACAAAAGCTGATGCTGTATATCAGGGGTGGCCAACCGGTCCAGTCGATCGTGGCAAGGAAAAATATTAATACGTAGAACAGACTACGCAACGTACCTTATCAAGAATGTAGTTGGTAGATCGCATAGGGTGTCGTCAGTAAACAGTAGATCTTGGGTCTAACCAAGTTGGCCACACCAGCTGTATATCTAAGTGACAGCTTTTGAAGTTACAAGTCGTAAAACTTAAACACATCAAAGCCTTTTTCATACCTTAACTATATTATACTATATATGTACCTTTTCATCCTTTAACATCTTATCTTTGACTTTTAATTTAATACTTTTACTTGTTTTTAGTATTCATTGCAAACGTCTGATAATCGAAACTGCAATAAAGAGAAAAAAGTAATTAAGTGGTTGTTATTAATAGTATTTAATTATTTCGTAATCTTCGTCTGTGCCCTGCAATAAAAAAATCAATTATGTTACGACTAAGTGCGACTCAGCCACACACTCAATTTAGGTACTCCACCTTGGTTTGCACGTAAAATGACACTTTTACTGTCATTGAACAGATCTTCAGAAACTTATAAGCACGTAGATCATAACAAAGCAGTCAACTTTGTTTATGGAGCACGCAACGCGTTTCAAGAGGAATAAACCGAGCCATTTACGGCCAAACAAGTGTTAGAACTAAGGTCTTACTCTATACGTTGTCTGTATTTTCTTAATTGGCAATGTAACCCACATTGCCAAGGGGTGTATTTTTAGGAGTGACTCAAAATCAGTAACTTGATCAGACTATGCAAAAAACAAACCTTTTTTTTTCAAATTTAATTATTTCTCTCCGCGGTTTAAAATTCTTTTTGTAGACAATTTACTCATTCGTAGAAAAATACGCTCGCACGATATCGATAGTAAGGCGACCGTCTTGGTGTAGTGTAGCGCTCCGAACTACAAAACCAGCGATTGCTGGTTTGAATCTCGCAAGGGGCAAATGTTTGTGTGATGAGCACGAGCATTTGGGCTGTAGGGCGTGCCAAAGATATGGGCATACAATTCATATACCTACGCTCGAAAAACATAACCCTCCTTCGGTCGCAGTCGGTTAAAAATACGGTCATCGTCATCCGGAGCCTACTCCGTTGTCAACTCATAAAGGATAACTGGCATAAAATATGAGTAGCATAGTTTTGGAAGGTAACGCTATCGCCTATCAAGTAAAATAAAGATCAATTCAAAATTATTAACTGTCATATACAAAAATAATAATATATCAAAAATCTTGCTAAAACTTAAAAAAAGATAAAAAGTTTTTTAAACTTATCACAAAATTAATCACAAAATTTATTTCTTTGTAATTTAAAAAAAAAAAGTTTTTTTGGAAAGTATTTTTTTTTCGTTAGGATAATGTTTCGAAAATCGTTTTTTCACAGTCAAATAAAATACTAATCGGCCATCAATACATTTGTGGTTTGTTTTATTCTACCATTAGCTGCGGCTCGTGAGCCTATTATGAACGCGGTGAACAATGTTTAACGAACATTTAACTCTCAGAAACAAAACAGAAGCTTAATTTGTTTGATTAAAATAATCCCCTTAATTACGCAGTGCGTTCTGTGTTTACATTTTCATCTCATTATTTTTGATTGATAGACCGAACTGACCTAATTACATCCTTTTTGCTTTCTGTAATTACAGTTTCTCGTTACTTAGTGAAAATAGTCTGGAAGCGATCTGTAGGTTTTTGCCAGTTATTTCTTTGACCTAATCACAGACGCCAGCAGCACATCTAGCTTTACACTGCAATTGATTACAAGACTCGAGTTATCAATTTTTTAAACAGCCGGTAAACATAATTGACAATTTATTTTACACAATTCCTGTACAAAATAAGTCAAATACCATTATAGCGTTTAATAATTTAACATGAGTTGGTTAACTCGGCCCTAGGCTGTCTTACTTAGCGAACTCACGGATAACTTCTTCTTCATAGTCGTATACCTCATGACTGAGGGTCGTGATCATTATGTGGAATAAAAAACAACAATTTTCTTGGCAATTTTTTATGGAGTGGTTTGTCATTTGCCTTCTCCATCACGGATTACAGAACATCTTATTTAGTTGTTTTATATTATGGGTGACTTTGCAACGAAAATGGGGAACTACCTGTCCCTGAAAGTGTGTACTAACTACTTGGACTCTAGTTTTTTCTAGATTTTTTAACACTGACACAGAGTGTCGTGGTCGTGCGTTCAAATCCTGCCCGTGTGCGAATTTTCGGTTTGTTATTTAAACTTACTTGGACTCAATTCAGTAAAATGTTTCAGTTTTAGTTCTATGAAATTACTCGCTTTTCCCGAGGATTTTGTCGGCGTAAATGTCGGTTTTCCTAAATAAATAAACTGTCATCTCCAACTTCACCAATTTAGAGTTTTTATGTCGCGACAAAAAGTAGCCTATATCCTTTCCGGAGTCTCAAATTAGCCCTGTACCGGTAAGCGTTTAAATGTAATGGACTGACATTTTAAACACACTTTTTAAATTTTGTTTTTTAAATAATATTAGTATTAGTGTTGGACGCCGTAGCAGGGGTGCTAGGTGGACCGATGACTTGAGGAAGGTGGCCGGTGGTGGCTGAATGCGAGAAGCGGAGGACCGTGAAAGTTGGCGCAGTCTTGGAGAGGCCTATGTCCAGCAGTGGACTGCAATAGGCTGATATGATACGATTAATATAATTTTGAATATTAATAAGGATAATATGAATTTTATTGCAACACTCGATTCTATGCATTGATATTTTTACAAACCTTCAGTCAATATGTTCCAATATGGTTCGTAAGTCTGATTTATGACTTACCCTGATATCTAGTAGACGAATAAAAACGCCCAATGATACCATTTATCTTCCCAAAGTTTTTTGTATTTTTTAGCTGAAACCGCACGTTGCGTACTTTTCAGAAGAAAAGGCCTGCCTTGATCCTAATGGGATATTAAAAATAATGTCCACCTAGCATAATTTCGGCGCATTTCGACAGAGATAGCCAAATACACAGGAGATTTTTAGGGTTTCGTCCGTTCCTCAAAAGGGACTCGCACCTTGTAGTCTGTCTGTCCGTCTGTGCGTGTGTCCGTCTGTCTGTCAAGACTTTTTCTCGAAAACGCGTGGAGGTATTAGGTTGAAATTAACATCAAATACTTATGGCTGTCGTCTTGGCGGTTGAAGCTGTTAAAAAAATCAAGTTTGTAAGTTAACCCAACAGAAATAAGTAGCCAGCCATTTTATCCGTATTTCCTAACATTTTGCAGGGGGATAAAAACCTATATAGGGTATTTTTCATTGACGTAGAATCATGACAGGCCAAATGAAGTTTACAGTACAAGTATAGGAAAAAGTCCGAAAAGCGCGTGGTTACATCGTGGTAACAAAACCTTTCTGTATATGAAACCCTCAGTGCGCGAGTCCGCCTCGCACTTGCCCGGTTTTTGTTACTCAGATCATTATTATTAGGTGTAATACCTATTTATTGTGCATAAATCGGGTGCATTCTTTGTTCATCCACTCTCATAGTTCGGTAAAAATATTGATGCACCGACATGACGGATAGCAACACACCTATCAGTAATGACGGATATCTATAATTTAAAGAATGTCGTATTTTTTTACTTTGCAAATCTTTTTCAGTGATCCTGTACTTGCTGTAATTCAAAACAAGTATCATAAGTACTTAGTAGGTACAGATTATCACGCCAGGTTACCGAACCAGATTTAAACTACAAAAAGTATACCTACGTAGGTAATAGAGGAGGTCTTAAAGTTAAAGTGCAGTAGTCAGACGGTACCGTGTGTAACAAAAATAGTTGTTCATTTATCTACCTAAGTAAGGTAAATATTTAAGTTATTCTAAACTATAAATTAATAAGAAGTACGTACTGCGTTAGAATCGGGTAAAGACAGTAAAGTATAATAGTAAGGTAGTTTAATAGGTGTGTGGGTCACTGCCCACCGCGGCGTCACACAGTTAAAAGTTAGAATGGGTGTATAAAAGCTATCCCTAAAAGATAGACATGTCATGCAACGGGTAAAGACAGTAAAGTATAATAGTAAGGTAGTTTAATAGGTGTGTGGGTCGCTGCCCACCGCGGCGTCACACAGTTAAAAGTTAAAATGGGTGTATAAAGCTATCCCTAAAAGATAGACATGTCATGCTATCGTGGACTTTTTTGCAGACCTTTTTTATAAGCAAAATAATCCTACCATATTTTTTTCTTATATCTTAAACCGATAGTAGAATAAATAAATTAAACCTTTCTCAGAAATCCTTCTAGAGTGACTCCGAATCTCACACCTTTAATTCACTCATATTACCAATTCTTGTATATTTATTTATATACATATATGTATTTGTGATCTCAGAAACGGCTTCAACGATTTCCCCGAAATTTCGTATCGGGGGTGAAAATGCGTATCAAGTTTCAAGTATCGTATGCGTAGTAAGTTATAAGTAATCAAGTTTTCGTGTGTTTTTCTTTTGCATTGTTCGACGCAGAATATAGTCGCTAATTTCGCACCGGTTAGTGCGTAAGATGTGGGACTGAAGAAATCAAGGACTGAAGAAGACGTGGGTTCGAATCTCGCTCGGCGACGAAAATTTTTTTTTGGTTTGTTTTTTTTATATTTATTTAAGTATATAGCTTTTTTTTTAAATAATAGTAACCGAACAAAACTTGGTCGCCCAGGTACTTTTATAAAAGCTGAAACTTTCTCAGCGCATGCTCCTTACATAGGTAAGAACGATGAACAATCTTATATAACTAGTTTAATTTATCCTGGCTTTGGCAGGAACGCCACAATGCTTGTCTGACAAGGGGTTGGAACAGTCAAAACTATCTGGGTGATGAAGAAACAACTAATTATTGCTCAATATAAAAATCTGCTTTAGTAGTATAAAGAAGGTCGAAATTAATAAACATTAAGGGTGTCTGGCGAAAGGTTGTCGCGATGTTAAGTGCAATGAGTGACGTGATTTTTAATAATATTCTGAAGGGAATTTCTAATCGATCAGCCTTTATTATTTAATGAATTTGGGTTGGTGTTTTACACATCTTTAGTACCGTTGAACTACCAAAGCCACGATAACCCAAACATCATGATGGTCTTCCTGTGTTGGAAAAATGCGCTTACAAACTCTCATTTTTTTTATAAAATAACAAAGTTTGGGATTCACGGGCTCTTAGGAAATTCTGTCGATAGTTGAAAACCGCATAAAAACCCGTTCAGTAGTTTGGAGATTTTTTAGACAGACATGACCCATCCTAGGCTGCATTGTCACTAAGGTGAGATTGCGGTCAACTAAATAATGATGAATTAATTGTTCCAACAATCTCACCCATTACCTGGCCCCAAACTAAGCGTGAGCTTGTGCTATGGTAACTAGGATAACGGATAGACATACTTATATTACGCTAATAAACATCCATGACTTAAGTGCAAATGCTCGTGCTTATCATTCAAAAATTTGCCCCTTGCGGGATTTGAACTCGCAACGTTGGTTTTGTAGTCCAGAGCGCGAACCACTACGTATACCAAGACTTTCATCAAATGTCTGCCTATTACAAAACGAAAGATTACCGCGAACTTACATAAAGTACGGGTGTACTAGATACAGTCAAATGCGGTGGCGGGTTTAGTTATATTAATTTTATTTAAGTGCTAGTAAAAAAAAATAGGAAGTTGTCCGACCGGCAACGATGTGCGAGAAGTGAGTAGAGCTAGTAAATAGAAACGTTGACGAGTTGTCGCTGGGCTATAAGGGAGTGTTCTTGGACGACCGGCGATAGGAATTTGGAATAGAATTAGACCGCTATAGTCCGACCGCCTAACTGAGTCCTCGCCTGCAGGGGTGCGTGGGTACCCCAATGAGCAGTGCTGGCAGTGGGCGCTTGTAATTTGATTGGGTGATCTGAATTTTGAAATTCTGAAATTGTAAATTAGCATTATTTTTACCCGACTGCGGAAGCGTTCGAATTTCATCGTTTTTCGACTGCCTCGTTGGTCTAGTGGTCAGCACGCTGGGCACTATCCACGAGGTCCCGGGTTCGAATCGCAGGTCGGGCTTTTTTGTCTTGAAATAACTCAGACACAGCTCCGGAGTCAGGAAGGTGGTGGTGTTAACACCTCCGTGCCTCGGAAAGCACGTTAAGCCGTTGGTCCTAGGCCTGATCTCAGACTGAGACTGACTACCGTCATGTCAGACTGATGCCGTCTCAACGAATTATGAGAGTGAAGGAACAGAGAGTACACCTGTGTATTGCGCGCACTTTTGTGCACTATAATATCTCTCACGCAGTCGGCTAATCTCTGTTAAGATTGGTCCACTGTAGTCGAAACTCAGGACATTATGTTTTTCGAGAGTATGTATGTATAATTGTTTGGCACGCCCTACAGCTTAAACAGCTGGACAGTTTTTTAAATAAGAGGTGTCGTTGAATTCCTCAAAATTAAGGTAGGGACATACTTTACCATAGCAATATGGGTATCAAATGAAAGCCAGTAAAAAGACCATTTAAAAAATATTTTTTTTTGCAGTCGGGTGTTTTGCTTTTTAATAATTATGTTTGCTTGTTATTAAAATCTCCCAATCAAATCAAAGCGTCCGCCGGCTCACTCGTTAATTCATCGGCAGTGGGACAGCTGCCTTAAGTTTTCTTACTCTGTTTATGATAGGTACATAAAAGGTGTTTTTAGTAATTGTTTTTATTATCTTAGGTAAAAAAAAACACACTAACCATGTGATCTCTTTCACCTAAGATAATGTTACAAAGTCCTAATATTAAAGGCAACTATGTATTTTTAATAACTTTTATTATGAGAACAACTTTGAAATCCTAAAAAAATATGGTTTTCGTATTAAATTGGTAAAGGTACCGCATATTTTATAATGAAATATGTCTTCTTAGGATTTCGAAGTATGCGTTATAATAAACGTAGTTGTAAATTCGATTTTATAATAGACAGGTTTTTTAGGACCTCGTAACATTTATCTGACCGAATGGTAACACACAACCAACATAATGTTCCGTACTGTTGCTTCATGTAGTTTAGCGGTCTATAATTAATTACAAAGAGAATTTCTAATCACGTAATTACATGATGCCTGCTGCTATTCGCCGGCATAATACAGTGTGTCCCGTTAATGAAGGATAATCCTTTAGGTACATATTAGTTATATCATGCTCTACTATATATGCATTTTTTTTCTAAAGAGAAAAGGTATTACCATTTTCGAGATCATACTTAATAGTTGTATGGCTACTTCTTCAATTAATGACTTTTTAAAGTCTGTTTCTATTTGAATACTCTTGAATATTCTGAACACCGAAATCAGTATTAACTTTTTACTTAAATGTTAGTAAGGCCCTCAAAAATATTTAAAAAAATTAAACCAAAATCTCAAAAATTTACAACTTTCTTTTCTCTATATTTAAATACTCTGTAGCAATAAAACATACTGATCTATATTTCTATAACACAGGTACCAAGCCATCGTCAGGCCGATGCGCCCGCGCATGTCTAAGACTTGCTCGCTCATTATGATCGCCGCCATCTGGGTCAGCGGGATGCTGCTCGCCATACCATGCCTCCTCTATTCTACCACTAAGGAGTACAGGTACGTGACCTGTGACAGCACTAAACTTACGTGATAATTTAATAATTTAATTTAATCCAGCAGCTACCTTGCAGAGCGTTTAAGCATCGCTATACAGCGGGGTCAGCATTACCCCGCTGCATCATACCAGCCAGCATCTTGGGAACCTTACTACAAGCCACAAGGACCCTTTTTATAATTTTGTACATTATTATGTATTATGATATTTATTTATTGTTAAGTTGTATTTAATCCTCACCCCCCTAGGGCGGCTTAACACCATCTATAGTAAGGTTGCTCACTAGCCTTACAAACACCCCTCCACCAATCTGCACTGAGCCCGCGTGGTGGATAGTGGCACAGATTATATAATAGTTACTACGTAACAGATAAATCACTCCATTCAAAATCGTCTATACCAATTTTTATAATAGCCTACAATTTTTGTAGCACACCACTGCGAACGAAAATGTACCTTAAGCATCGAACATTACGTTATTATTCCTCTGCAGCTACGCGCGGCCGGTGCGGCGCGTCGATAATAAAAATTAAGTCAGGGTTGCCTCTTTAGATACAAGGTTTTTTCATTTGTAGCTTGGTTTAAAAGGTTTTAATATGAACTAGTGTTTTATAAAATGTTTACATGTGCAAAATTCCCGATTGTCCCGAAAAAACAACGGAATAGTACAAACAGTTTTAATAAGTAAGTAGTTAGTTAGAAGTCGTTTTTTTATGAGATCAAAGATGTTATAATTTTTTTTATAACTTAAGCAATTTGTTTGCAAGTTTTTACGAAATAAAAATTAAATTTTGCTTACAAACATAGAACAAGTTGTTCTGTGATAAATGATTTTCAAAAATGTGTATAGACATAGTTATAAAAAGCATCTGAAGGCACTTTCATCTTGCCGTAAAATTATGATGACTAATTAAGATTTAAAAAGTGCAAACATTCGAGACTATAATAAATCCAGAATTTTCTGAGACTAATTCAGGACTTATATAATTTCTGGTTGTATTTGTACAGTATATAACTGGATATGTAAACAATATTACTTAATTAGTTCGCTTAAAAAAGAATCGACCGTAACACAAATAATTCAACAGTGCGTACGGGCGCGCACGACGGTTGTTGGCAGCCAACTGATTTACGCACCGACGTCGTTGCGCTCGAAAGTAGGCTATTATCGCGCGCAAGTACATCGAGTGAAAGATGCCTGATAGTGGCTAATTGGACCTCATAGTTCAGGTGAGGCCTTATGCAAAGGCCAAGCAATGGGATCTCAAAGGCTAACTTTACTTTTTTACTTTTAATCCTGAACGCAGGGTGCAGGGTACAGTGAACGGATACCCTGAGAGGTGCAGGCGGCGGCTGTTTCTTTTTTTTGTGTCGACTCTGGTGTTATATTTCAAGACCAATACTCAGCGACTAACAGAGCATATCAGTCGCGTATTACAGGTCCTAACGTATGCAGATGTAAGGGCACGTAAGGCATGACAATAGTGTAGATAACAATACCTGTATGTAGCACGTCTGCGATATTTGTGAAGCATAGAACGGATAGACGACTTCTACGCGATTATTCGAAAGAAGACTGACTCGGTTTTAAACAGAATTAGATCGTTATGAAATCCTAAGCACGGTATCGAAATTACCAATGCTGAAACGTTTTGTTTCAGTGTTAATGACTTAAAACTTACAATTACCACAACAACTATGATTAGTTAGTAAACACATTTTGCGATATATCATACATACATCGTGGTGGCTATTTTTGTTTTCTAAGAATTAAGAACTTACGGTTAGTTGCCGAAGTTCAAAGGAAACTTTTTGATAACAACTTATTTATCCCACTCGGGTACTGTATTGTTATTGTATTGTAATTCACAACTAATATTAGTATAAATAGGTACTAAATTGTTAATTCATCAGCTTGACATTCGTTCTGAAATGAACAAAAATAGCATACACCGAATCACTGCTCAGTCGTAGTTAAAATAATTGCAGTACAATTACCTAAATCTTGGCATTTAAAGGTTACCTGTCTTATACAAACCATCTTCAAAGAAATAAATTATTACTGCACGGACAAAAATAGCATTATTATTGAAGAATAACAACTGAGTGTGTTATTTATTTATAGAGTAACTACATACTACAGTTATTTTGATGATTATGACGTAATATTTACGCAGTGTGTCATCATTGCACAAGTGGCTCTGAAGACACTGAGGAACACACATTGGTAGAGTGCGCGGCCTGGGACTCTCAGCGGCTTCCACTAAGGGCAGTCATAGGGAACGACCTCTCATTGCCGTGTCTCGTTGTCGAGATGCTTAGAAGTGAGGAAGCATGGAAAGCGGTAGCCGCCTTTTGTGAGAATGTCATCACGCAGAAAGAGGCCGCGGAACGGGTCAGAGAGAACGATGCCCAAGCTGACCCACTCCGGCGCAAACGGCTAAGAGCGAGGCGGCGGCGTTATGAGCGCGTGGCAATTCAATAAATATCACTTAAGTATCGAAAACAATATTGTAGACTGGTAAAAAAATATTTTTACCCAAAAAATACAGACAAAATTAAAATTGCTGTAATTCATCTCAAAAATTTGTAGTTGATTTTACAGCCCACATGTATGGGATATTTTATGATTAAAATTGAATGTAGAAAAAGCCCTTTAAGTTTGTCGGGTTGGTTACCTAACACATTATATAATAACGGGCAAAGAGGGATTTTCTGACAGCTCAAAATTTTAGTTTTATTTTATGTTGATAGGTGGCGCTTTTCATCTAAGTTATATGAATATTGCGTAATAATGAAGCAAAAAACGTACCTACTTACGTTAAAAATTGGCGAGTTTTAAAATGTAGTTCAAAATAAAAATTTATGGCAAAAACGTCTGATGATCACTAAATTGTAAACAAATGACCTGTTAGCGTGAATCTAAAACATTCTGAACATACACATTATAACATAAGAAACTCTAAAACCATCCTTTTTCTTAAATAAAATCTACCTAACTTAGGTTGTTCAAAGCCATCAAGCGGATTTTTAAGTACTGATTCTTGTCACTCAAAAATCCCTCATTCTTTAGCCACATATTATTTACATCATACCCTAGTACCTCTAGGCCATTATTAGGGTTACGTAGTTAACAAGGAACCCTTATTTGCCATGTCCGCTTGTTTGTCTGTCTGTCCACTTTTTTTTTCACTCGTCTAACCTTGATATTAATAATAGCAGCAGTATCTTGAAATATTCACAGAATATTAAGTTGCGATTTTTTGCCGTTTTTAAAAATAAAAAGGTCATAATATACTGTCTAATGTTATAAAGATGGTACGAAGGGTTCCCTTCGTGCGTGAGTGCGTGATTTGGCGGCTTGTTTGTGTACTATTCGGTTTAAGGGCAAATTGTTAGTCATTAAAGTCATAAAAGTCATTTATTTATGCATTTAGGCCCACAGGGGGCACTTATACACGTCCCAAAATATATTTTTATCTACCGCAGTCAATTGTCCCCATACGTAGCCGACTAAATAGTTAATATGGTTGATTGTGGATTTGTAAATAATTATAATATTCACGACAGCAGGATATTTATATGTACAAAAAAAAAGATAAACCATTACAACAATAGTAGAACAAAACAGGGGAATAAGATGGCCGATAACTGAGTAATTAGCAATAGGGATTGCTTAATTACTGTTATCATCGGCCTCCTTCGGAAAATTTTGTACGTGTTACATAATGAATACAGAATGTAACAGAGACAAGAGGACAGAGAAATGATGTCAAAATAATTATCGAAAAGAATAAAACAATAACAACCAAAAAAATACGTGAAAACTAATAACAATGTATGACGTCACTAAACTGTACTTAAAAGAGATCGTTCATTTACTCGACACCTTGTATAGATGTACAGTCACAAGCAATGAAATGTATACAAATAAGTTTTTATGCCTTTAATTGAATGCAGATGTATACATATTAATACTCGTGACTAGGTACTGCTGGACTAGTTGGTATTCAGAAAAATCATTTTTCAAAGCCATTACTTCAAAGCTGTGTCAGATCAAGACCCTTTCATCTTCAAAAAGAAGCACATTTCTCAATTCAGTTTGACGTAACGTTTATCTCCATAATACTTTCCATTCACTGTCATTGCTACAAAAGGTTAGATTCATCTTGCTTTTGTGCAAGCTGAGTTATTTGAATATGAAAAGCCTTTGGCCGTCAGCAAGTATATCGCTCAGTTTACTAGAAATTACCCAATTCGAATTTAATTTAATCTGTTGAAATGGTATGATTGATACCTTGGTAATGATGCTTTAAGCATCTTAAACTTTTGTGAGTCTCGCTGTATCATCTTTATAAAACCTTTTACCCAAAAAAGTATGAAATATTGACATTTTGGAATATAAATAAAGGAATCCTATGAATATGTTTTGAGAATTTCGGTACGGTTAGTAAAAATCATAAACGAAAGTTTGAAAAAATAAGTAGTAAGTCATTAATATAGTCCAAGTTAACATTTTATAGATACTACATAAACCAATATAATAGCAAAGATCACATATAAAAAATACTGAATACTATTGAAACAAGTACGTAGATACGTACTTGTTTAAAGATACGTACGTGTTTTATAATAAAAATCAAAGTGCTAAATAAAATAAAAAACTTGAAATGCTAGCAAAAAAGTCTAATGGATAAAAGTCTCGAGATTCGAGATCGGTTCGATTTCGCATCGGAAAATTCATTCTTCCCCGCTAAATACCTATCTATCTATTGACGAATATCTCGGTGTAGTGGTTCACGCTCCGGACTACTAAACCAGCGGTCGCGAGTTCAAATCCCGCAAGGGGCAGATGTTTGTTTGATGAGCATTTGTCCTGTCCTAGTCGCCATAGCACAAGCTCACGCTTAGTTTAGGGCTAGGTAATTGGTGTGTTTGTTGAAACAATTTATATGTATTATTATTATCTCTCATGTGGTTGTGCGTGGGCGGTATCCGCAAAGTTTTTATTAAGTTATTGAAAGGTCCCTTGTTTCAGGTCAAAGGGTACACTCAAGACTGCCTGCCTATTGTCCTGGCCAGACGGGTTGCCAGACGTCTCATACATGGATTTTGTGTAAGTACCTGAGGGTTGATATTGTTGGGGGTATAATCACTAAACATTTGTGACGTAAGCAAAGCAACGCGGATTCATAAGTTTAAATCAGAAACTAAAATTCGCACACTGGCAGGATTGGAGCCCACGACCTTTAGGTAACCGGGCCAACGCTTTTACCAACTGAGCTTCCGAGCACCCGTGCATTGGTGGCCTCTTTTGAATACGTCATTGCGTGAATTTTTGATTTCTTATTAAAACTTATAATAATAAAATAACACTATAAGTGTTAAAAAATCTTAAAGTTTATTAGGGTATTTTAGTAATAAAATATGTTTTGGCATGGAAATATTTTAAGGTAGTTACAATACAGGATACTTATATCAAGTATGGGCCATAAATATCTATAAAACTGAGAGATTTTCTATTATTTAGGTGACTGGTTTACGGTTGGTCAGTCATATCTATATGAAATAAAAAACTAATTATAGTTTAACGGTTGTGTAACTGCCTTAAATTAAAAGGCTTCTTTTCATGGCCAAAGCTCGCCTAATTATATGATAGATCTAATGCGATTTCGAATGCGAAGGTCCTTGGGGTGGGATCTGTAATTAGGGTGTCGTACCTCCTTTTGTCTTTCGCTGGCTGTAAAATTTCCATTAAAAAGCAAATATAGAATGACTTATGGCAGACTTTTCAGAAAAATCGTCGAATGAAATACAGCGCGGCTGATTTAAAATTCCGTTATCTCATTTGCGACTCTACTTATTATTGAATGACATTGTAAACAGGGCGATGTAGAATAATAATTATTCGGCCAGTATTTTTTTACAGTTTGAAAAAAAATGCCCTTAGATACGTAACAAGTTAGCTTTTATTAGTACACAGAGGGACGAGTTTTTATACGAGTTAAATGGACCCTTTCCGACCGAGTAACGGGAAAAATGCTTTGCGGTGAAATATGTCTGTCAAAAGGGTCACAGGCAAAGTTGCCAGCCCAAACCAAACTGCGAATGAAAGCGTTTAAAGGTGTATTCACATTAGTCTATTGCTTATTTTATAGTGTGCAATATTGGTCTGCCTTGTTGGTCTAGTGGTCAGCACGCTGGGTACTATCACGAGGTCCCGGGTTCGAATCACGGGTCGGGCCGAGAGTGTTTGGGTTTTTCTGTCTTGAAATTACTCAGACACAGCTCTGAAGTCGGGAAATTGGTGGTGTTAATATCCCCGTGCCTGAGAAAGCACGTTTAGCCGTTGGTCCTTCGCCTGATCTTTCTACGGTCATGTAGGACTGCCGCCTCACCGAATTATGAGAGTGGCGGAACAGAGAGTGCACCTGTGTATTGCACATACACTTGTGCACTGTAATATATCCTGCGCAGTTGGCTAATCTCTGTTGCCGCCGTAGACGAAATTCGGCTAGGAGGACATTATTAGTGTGCACTAAAGAATTATCTATCTCTCTCATAAAACGATAAACACATTACGGCATGGTGGGCGGGGCAAGCGCTCACGCTTCTGTTGTGAATTAATGTTTTTGTATTCACAGAACATGCAATCACTCAATTTAGTAGATATGCGTGCGTGAACTGACTCAAAACCAGTTCTCCTGGGGTGATCGCGATTTGTTTGTTTGAGGTAACACGTGTTAAAATGTCTGACATTTTGCTTCACACCGGTAATACTTGCTTTACAACTACTGCAGGGCATTTGTAGGCTATTGTTGAAAAAGCGGCGCAAAAAAATAAAGTCACTAAACCCACCTCATCTTACGCTGTATCATTATAATCCATGTGTAAATGAATTACATCTACGTTCACCAATTCTTAAACATTCGGTAAACATAAAGTGACGGTTAATTTGATAGAACTCCCCTAAAAATATGTCAAGTAAATTCTAACCTGGCTGATTGTAAATTAAACATGTGTTGGTGAATTTCAGGCTTAATCTGGTTCCTACAAGCCTACAGTCTACCTTGATCATTATCAAAATGACGTTTGTCAAACAGTGACACACTTTGAAAGACATTTTAAAAAGCCAATGTGAAAAGCGATCGAGTATAGCAGTAAACCTGCTCATCCCTCCTTTTTGAAGGGGCTATAAACCAATCAGTTCTTCTCATAACTCAACGTCAGCTCACTCACAGTTGACGGCGAACACAACATATGAACACGCCCCAACATGCCACGGCTGCGAAACGAGCCGGTGACAAATCTTTAGGCTCCGCGCAGATCGGCCTCCGACCACAGCCACCGGTTGGCTGGCGACAAGCTGTTTACATTATTTTTAATACGTCGCACACATAAACGAGTGGCAGCCACTCGCGACTCAGTGTTCGCAACACGCCACCGGTGGCAGTTACTCGCGATTTTGACAAACCATTTGTCAAAGGATCTAGCAGAGAGAGTGTCAACTGTAGCGGCCGCCGACCACCTTCGTTTGCGTAAGACCAAAGGGTACCGTAGCCCGCGACAGTGGCGCTGGTAGTCAGTCCGCTGGAGGTAGTCGGTGAGCCCATCTGCGCGAAGCCTTACTAAGCGTGCCATGTGAAAGGTAATTTTCAGATCTGAGTTACTACAGCGTACAACACAGATCTGGCTGCACTATAGTCAGAAGCATCAATATGTCTACATCTGCATTTGGTTTTTGACCTTATTACAATGGCATAAAAACTTATTTAAATACATTTATTTGCTTGTGACTATACATATATGTACATACCAAGCCAACTTCACATGCAGTTCTGTTGTGCAAAACATTGAATAGGCATAGAATACGGGGAGTGGGTGCACTGAACAAACGTAAGGGGTAAAAATAAATGAAATACTGTTGATAATAACCCAGCTTGTTTGTCAATATAGCGCCTGCAAAGTTTGTAGCTAAAAACAAATACTTACGTTGAGTTTGCTATCATTACTTGTTAAATTTAACCGTTTCGATTGTTTAAAACACTTTTTTTTATTAATACCACAGTAGCCTTCACTATTAACAACAGAGTCAAGTTGGCTGCGTAAACGAACGAATCATCATTGTTTGTTGTATTATAATCATATCGAAGCAGAGCGGCTATTCTGAAATAAGTATCTTGGTTGTTTTCTACCAAATAGATACTCGGTTAGAAAATTAATGACATAAGCCGGTTGCCATTAAATAGGGTAGTTTGCTAGAACCAACCAATTAAATTTACTTATTTGAAAAGAAATAATTAACTAGACTCGTATTAAACAAGTTCATCTCATGTATTGATAACTCAGATGGTTTGTAAAAATCAACCGAATAATGACTCGATTAAAATCAATAAGCACTTTGTTTAGAATCAAATGAGTTCAACTTCGTTTTACTAAATAAGAAGGTTGGTAGAAATTAACCGATTAAAATACTTGTGTAAAAACAACAGGATGGTTATTAAGTGTTGACAAAATTACTTAATAGTTTCGAATAAATTTGAAAGTGTTTAAATTTACTCATTAAATTATTTGAAAATTATTAACGTTTTATTTGTTATTAGCTAAGAATATCTAACAATATACGCAGGTCTACTCTATGCCAAGTTCACTGGGAAATTTTTGTTATGTCTTAGTTAAAATTTACTAATATGACTGTAACCGAGCCAAAAGGTACTTTGCTAGAGTAATTTTTATTTTCAGTGTGTCTCGTATTAATGTCGAAATCACTTTGTCATATCAAAAGTTAACTGCTACGGTAGAATAAAAATTGTTTGTTCATTCGCTTTATAACAGCGGCAGAACTATTTTTGGGCCCGACCGAACCTCTCATGTCTTGAAGACATTGAAAAGCCGAGACATCCCTATTGAAGGTTGGGATTAACCTCAAACGAGATTGTAAAATGTTTACTTATAATGTCTATAGTGCTCAAAAATTTACCGGTGTAGTAATACAGAGTACAGTAGTAAATCATCTTAATATTTTCAAATCTCTAAGATGAACTTCAGTTTAAATTAATAGTGAAAAATAATAGCGCTAGTTCGGAAGCCCTGAGCAAAAGCTTCAAACCATTCATAACCATTTGCGGTTTGTCGCTGTTCCAAAATGGATACTTCGTCGATTCAACTACATTATGTAACGCTTTTGTGAAACAATTGAACTGAAATAATTAACCACTAAATGACTTTACTTCATTTGTACCCATTTCGACTTATTCTCTTTAGCCATGCAATGCCATCGTCGGTGAAGGCAATTTATGCTATCAACTTTATAATAGAGAACCAACGAGTTCACCATTATGGTTGCCTATTGCGTGCGGGTACTAGATCCTATCTCTCGGATGGCACAGACAGATTTGGGTTGAATAATGCAATAATAATATCACTGGAGCGTATTCATGCTGGTGGATCATTACGCTTATTATATTCCGTTTATTGGGCCCGTCGTAAAAACTTCAAGCTTTATTGACCTTGGCAAATCCCGGGCCAATAAAACGTTAAGTTTACCTTTCTTTTATAATGAAACGCACAACGGTCACAAACATTTGTTAAACCAAATTGTCAAGGGGATAATACAAAGTCATACATTGTAAATGTTGAGGGTATTGTGGCACGATATTGTAACGTATTACGAATGCTTGTTTTTTACCCGACTGCGGAAGGAGGGTTATGTTTTTCGAGAGTATGTATAATTCGTTGGCATGCCCCATAGCCCAAACGGCTGGACGGATTTTGACATGTGAGGTGTCGTTGAATTTGTCAAAATCATGGTAGTACCATAGGCTACGTAAAATTTTAAAATGGCGTCCGCAAACGTAAAAGGGTTAGGGGGGTAAAACAGGATAAGAATAACAATATGGGTATCATATGAAAGCGAGTAAAAAGACTATCTCAAAATATGATAAATTTTGCAGTTGGGTGTTTTGTTTTTTAAATATTTAGGCATTACTTGTTTGCGGCTTATTAAAAAAAGCCCCGGGTAATATGTGTGTCAGATTCACTTATGAAATACGATTTTCGATGCACGAGAAATTTATCTTACTACTTACAAAGGCTCCATTAAAAGCTATGTAATTATTTTTGCAACACGATAAAAAGTAGGCAAACGTGTGTCATTAGTATAAGTGACTTTTGAACCGCAAAATCCGTGCTGCAGATATAGAATTGGAGTAAAGGCTGGCGAGCTGCCAAACCACTGTTTGCAGTGTCTAGTACGTTGGACCTTATACAGGGGGAGTTAAGCTAAAAAACGTATATTTAGAAGACATAAATTGTAGTAATTTACGTCTCCTAAATATACTTTTAAGACATAAATTACTACAATACAGATTAGTTGTGTATAGTCGGCACTACGTCAGGTTACCCATTTGATCTACAAAAACAGCTTTTATTACGTAGGGAATATAGGCGGTTTCAAGGTCAAAGTGTCAAATCTGACATACGGCTGAATATACAATGTGCCCGCATCAACTTACTCAAATCGGAAAGCACGTTAAACTGTTGGTTCTGCGCCTGATTTCTCTGCGGTCGAACTGCCGTCTCACCGAAACTATGAGAGTGAAGGAACATAGAATGCACCTGTGTATTGCGCACACACTTGTGCACTATAATATCTCCCGCGCAGTTGGCTAATCTCTGCACTGGCCGCAAAGGTCGAAATTCGGCTGGAAGGATATTATTATTATTATTTTTTACACAGTAAAAGTACTGAGCTCTCCCAGTTAATATTATATTATTGACTGGTTATTCGGAAAAAGAGTAGAGTGTAGGTGGCTTGGGTTGTTAATTTGTGTCACCCTGTAGGTCAGATCTTATACGGATCAGAGAGATTAAATGCCGCAGTAGCTCAGCAAATGTTAAGAGACGACAGCATAGGAATGCCCGATAAGTAAGTACTTAAGTTTCGATGTGATAGTAGGCCAGTTTAATTTGCAGCTCAATGTCCTATGTCCAATACGTTAGTAATGATTATGAGTTTGTTGATTTCATATGTATATTGATCCGTATATACACTTGGCCACAAGTCAGACTACCCCACTTCTCTAGAGATCTTTAGACCGCATCTATTTCCTACGTAATAACGTAACCTGGATGTCTACTCTTGTTATTCTGACGTACGACTGTACGTATTATGTTTTGTTACCTAGAAAAATCAAAGAGTTACTTTCATCGGAAGGCTAACTTGATGGCTTTCGAACTGTCCATTTTGAAAGCCATCGAGATGAGGTAGGCCTGCTGGTCAAGAATTTTAGGCCTTTTTAAGTACCAAAATGTCCAAAGCGAACCCTGGTTCCTGGAACTGATGGTCTCATTTTAACCCAACCCAGCTGATAGTTAGATAAAGCGCTTATTACAGTGTTTATATATTTAGAGCATTTTTAGTGCCGTGTGGATTTGCTAACGCAATCGAGATAAATATTATGTGATGCCAAAGCTAGAACGTCAATGGCGCAGTGGCTAGCGGGTTGCTTCTCATGCGGGAGGTACCAGTTGGATCCGACGGGCCACCATGTACCAATGACTTTTTCTGGTTTATGTATTGGAAGTTTCATTAACCGATGCTCTTACGATGAGGGAAAACATCGTGAGGGAACCTGCAAGTTCAGGCTACTGAATGCGTAACCATGATCCAAACTGGTCACGTTCTCCTGTTAACAGGGTCACGAAAGTTGGATGGCAGGCGCTCCACTGTAATAACCTGATGTGCCGTATCCGGGATCGTGGTCTAAAGCGAAATCTGGGCTCTCGCGTGCGAGTGCACAACCAAGATAACGCTGGGATGAGGATGAGGAATCTGTGATGCCATAGAACATTATTTCACATTTCACTGAGCAGTCGCGGTAGCTACGTATTATGTATCTGAAACCCGCGTGCGTAAGCCAATCCGCACGACTTTCTTTCAAGGGTTGACTGAGTATTTGAGGGTACGCAATGATTAAATTGGTATCACACCATGGCATAATTTACGCCCAGACATTTTCAAATAAACGACATCTTTGAGGTATCTCATTCAATAAAAATAATCATTAAATTCAGATTGCCCTATAAAAAGTAACGTTCCGTCATTCATAAAAGAAACGTAAAATAAAAGCGTCGAATTGAAAATGGAGGTTTTCAATTTTGATTTTTATCGTTTTAAAGGATTATTGGCTATTCTAATAACATTGTATAAACACAATATCGCTAGTGCAAAACGAATTCCTATTTATTTTGTGGTCGCATTAATAATAGGCTATTTTAAGATTAATAATACTTGACTTTAATAAAACATAATGATTGCTGAATTAAATTGTTGAAATATTTGGGAATTATGCGTAGACTTGGTTATGGGAGTCTTGGTTTTTGGGGTTTATTAGGAATACGCATATATGTTTACTCGTCGTGAACGAAAAAAAAATGTTACAATTGTTATTAATTATTGTGTGTGCCTGCCTTTAATTTTAAAAGTACCAAGTAACCTTAATTAAAATAAAAAAAACTGGAATTTTTTTGAAAAGTGTGTATTCAAAAATGTGCTCTATCACACAGATACCAAGTGCTATTCTTCGTGGTCACATACGCTGTCCCGATGCTGGGGATGACGTTCTTCTACTCGGCGATGGGCAAGGTCCTGTGGGGCTCTGGGTCAATTGGAGAACTCACACAACGACAGGTGGACTCGATACGATCGAAACGAAAGGTAAGTTACTTATAATTATTTTTATAACCGGCCGGCGTAGCAAGCACTTACAGAAATACGCCGTCTGACTAAAGTCCTCCGTAGCTCAGTCAGTTAGAGTGTTCGCCCGGACTGCAAAGGGACGTGGGTTCGTGTCCCACCGGATGGCATAGTCGATTAAATTTGAGAGCGAAATTTAATTTAATTTGGTAAGTCACTTACTTTAACATTTAAAATAACATCGTATCACGACTGTAATAATAGATAAGATAGGCGTTCTTCTATACATGTAATAAAACTGTATAAGGTCGAATTTTATACATTGATAAAAAAACAAAAATACCCCTTAGGCCTTAGTTTAGGTTAGTAGATACAAATATGTAGTTTTTAAAAAAATTGACATTATGTTAGTAGTTAGTATGGATCTTGAACGTTATAGACTCGAAATCTGCTAAACTATTCTTAATGTACCTACCACAGTATGAATATGTATAGTCCTGGTGGTAGTCTAGGATATGTTTCATCTCGATAGAACATCCAGAGATACGAGTGACCCCTTTGCGCCATACTTCACGGGACAAACAAGAGGTCACGAATAGTTGGACAGACACTAGTGTACAAATCTTTTTACTAGAAACAAATGGCATGTATATATAGTCCGCAATAAAATAAAGGGTATATACATTCAGCGATACAGAGTGACCTCCCTTCACCATACGACAGAGTACACAATAAGAGACCACGATTACTGGACGGTGATAGGTACCAGTCAATTTGTATCATCGAGTCCACGCAGACGAAGTCGCGGGCAACCACTGGTTATGAAATTTAAATGCTTCCTATTATATGATGAACGCAGCGCGTGCATTTGCGATCGCAAGTTTATATGCCAAAAGGGTTTATCCTACCAGTGTGCGAATTTTTGGTTTCTTATTTTAACTTATTTAGATACGAATTAGCCGCATCGGGCAGGTGCTGATACCGGTCGGAAATTACGTCCACATCGGATATTGGCCAGAATCCGGCAGTCGACTAAATGTTGTTTCGGCTTTGGCTAAGCTTAATTTAAACCAAATAAAAAACTTAATTTTTTTTTAAAAGAAGAAACTAACAGTCTGTGCACATCAAACAAATGCGGCAGCCGAAGGTATTTATAGGAGACTAGTGCTATGGTCACCTAAAAACAAATACTATTGTGCTATAGGAGAGTCGTATGACGCTGGCGGCAAGCCATATTGCTCCGAAGTCTACCTTGAGAGGTTTGATTAGATAGATACTAAGTTAAATTTTAACTTCCCTGTTTAATTAGTAATGAATGTGTATTTTGAACGTTTTCGGATTGTTAACTTAGAACTAAAGTTTATGTTTGAATTAGCTTACATCCACAGAATAACAGTAGGTCAGATATTCGTAAGCTAACATTAGTTGTTGATAACGATTCATCTGTGGTTTGATCTGTGATTGTTAGTTAGATGTTGAGGGTATAATTATTTTATGTATTTTCGATACGTAAGTAAGTAAAGCATGGATGTGAATATCAAAATAGAGGTTTTTTATTTATTTATTCGAAATGGGTTTGCTCTTGACTCGAGACTAATGTAGGTAGGTTGGACTAGGTACTGTTAAACAAAGCTTTATAATCCGTCAGCAAAAATAATTGCCAATATTATTTCCGTTAGACTATTTACTGTCTAGTCTTGGTTAAATTATACATTTTATCTTTATCCTACATCTCCTTAAATAAATAAAATTTACAAGCAACCGTTTCGCGTGAGTGTACCAACTTAGTGAGAAATTCTGCAAACTAACTTACATGTAAACACGAGCTCACTTCTTGAATACTTGCATGAACTTTCTACTTACTTCCCCTTAGCTTAAAATCTAAGGAAAATGTTTTCCAATATTTTAGTGTACACGACAAATTTACCCAGCAAAGAGAGAAGCTTTCGCTATTGTTTACGTTAAAAACCTTACTGTCGGGTAATCATATTTTTATAGATATCCCGACGTTATTTTTGGTACGATAGCGATTATCTAACTCAAGGAGTTATCCCTAATGTTGTATGATAAGTAATTTCTTCTAGCTGACGGCTCGGCGGCCAATCGCTCGTGACGACCGTCTTGGTGGTAGAACTAGCGATGGGCGAATATTACTAAATTAATTGAATTATTCGAATGGTCTCTGTAATTGAATGTATTCGATAAGCAACCGCAGTCATTCGATTATTCTTCGATTATGCGGCGAGCAATACTGGAGCGCGCGGTGGGCAGGCCGTACTACTAATTACTAACGAATGAATCGTCATTCGTCGCGTCGATTAATCATTCGGTCGCTACCTGTCCTCTGCGCACAGTCGCGGCAATTGGATCGAATGCATCGAAGGGCTCAGTATAGATTATCATTCGATTGTCGATTATTATTCGATTTTTTTTTCGAATTACTAAATCGACATTCGATAGTTCGAATGGTCGATAATCGATTCATTCGATAATTTTTTTTCGAACAATCGCCCATCGCTAGGTAGAACTGCTAAACCAGAGGTTGTGGATTCAAATCCCACAGGAGGTAAATGTTTATATGATGAGCACGAGCATTTGTGGGTGTTTACAAACGTATATCAGTACGTCTATAATTATTTTTATATTTAAGAAAATTCTTTGCAAGTTTTTATGAAATTTAATTTGTTTTTGTACACAAGAATTATCCTAGTTCTGTCGATCCTCATAGCCCAAGCTCACGCTTAGTTTGGGTCTAGATAATTGGTATTATTGTTGAAACAATTTATAAAAACAATCTCAACCGAGATTTGCCGACTGCGCGGTAAATGTGATTGGTAGTTTTCAAAGTTTATTTTAATAAGTTTAGGAGAGTTGCGAAAAATATACAACGGCATCGACTGTTATTAAAGCAATGTTGCTTAACACTTTCTGAACCCTGGATAAAAGGGAAAATAAGTTTACTGAAGCAATAATATGTTCAATTTGGCAAATTAGAAATAAACTTTTGCCAAATTGAAAACAAACTTGAACCCAGGTAAATGAAAATTAATAAAACTTTAAACAGAGATTTTCATATAAGCTAAAGCTGGAATTCCTATTATCGAACAAAATAACATCTTTACTTACTAACTAGGGTATTTTTCATATCGATAGTAATAGTACATAAAGAGATACAGGTTGACCTCTCTGCGACATACTTAACGGGACAAACAAGAGGTCATGATGACTGGACGGTTAATTACGGGTACAAGTATTTCGTGCGTTCGTTCGGCACAGTGATTTGTTTAATATTTTCTTTCATTGACCTACCGTCCCACCGTATATACATTAAGTGATACAGGGTGACTTCCCTTCTCCATACGACAGAGTACAAATTAGAGACCACGATTAGACGGTGAAGAGTATGAGTCAATTTGTATCACCAAGTCCACGCAGACCACCGAGCACATAGCCTATCGAAGCGAAATGTCATTATTTTTTTTTCAGAAAAATTCCGTCAATATCCCTTTGAAAATTATGCCTTTGTTTTTTCTTCAACGCATTTTGTTAAAGAGAAAAGAAATTCACTTATTTTTTTACATATTTTTTAAATTAAAGGTGCTGTTTAAAACATTTTTTAAACGATCACAACTGAAATATCTTGTATTTCTTAATATTGATTTGAAAATATATGCTTAAATTGACACTTTTTGTGTCAGTGACAAGCACTGATAAGTTTCGGAGAAAAATTGCGCTTACTTCGCCTCTATAGGTTACGTGCTCGATGACGCAGACGAAGCCACGGGCAACTACTAGTTTACTCATATTAGTGCGCAATGAAATATCCTAAAACACATGTTATATAATTTCCTTTCCTCGACACTCTGGTGGAAGCCCGAACTTTTTACGACTTTAATGTATTTTTTGGACTACGTCTGAAATAAATGAATTTTATTGTTTTTATTAGCACCATCCAAATATGTTGTCTGCGCAACCAAATGTATTTTTAGTTGTTAAGTCATTAGTCAACTAGACAAAACTGCAAAAAATTATAAAAAGTAAATAAAAAAAATAAGTTAAAGGGGTATCTTTCATTTATAGAATATCCCGTAAACATTTTATTTGCAGTTACTATTACATATGCCTGAATGTACTTAGCATAGTCAATGTGTCTTTGATTATTTTTATATCGTTAAAATTACCCTTCACAACCCATAAGACCCGCGGGCGGGTTGTTAACAATACATTTTCTATTGTGTCTGGAAATATGAGACGTGAAGGTTTAAATAACTATTTTTTTGTCAACAGGTGGTGAAAATGTTCATCCTAGTTATAGTGATATTCGGGATATGCTGGTTGCCATATCACAGCTACTTCATTTACACTCACTTCAACCCATCGATTCTGTACATGAAGTATGTGCAGCATGTGTACCTTGGGTTCTACTGGCTAGCCATGGCCAATGCTATGGTCAATCCTATTATCTACTACTGGATGAATGCGAAGTAAGTTTTTTGTCCAGTGTTTTTCTTATGGTAAATGCTTAGGGCACATAGCGCGATGAACTGATAGCTGTTGGGGCAGAGAAGTTCAAGATTGGAGACCCTTTGTTCAAAGGCGCAGTAAGATGTCCATCGGTTAGATTGCCAGATGACCTTGTAAAGATCGCAGGATCAAACTGGATGCAGACCGCTTGCAACCGGTCGTTGTGGAAAACCGTGGGGGGGGCCTATGTTCATCAGTGGATGTCCTACGACTGATAATGATGTTGAATTTATGAATGAATGCATTTATTTGCTTAAAACACGGTACATATGCTATGCTAGTGCTGGCGTTGAAATGTTGACAATCACTGGTCGACAATGACGGTGTTATTACAAAAAAATTAGACCAGGTTTAAAATAGGTCTAAATATTAGCCGACAACAGAGGAATGAGTGACACATCCGTGACATAACCTAATAGGGAAGCGCTTTTCTAATTGGCTAGCTAATAGCTTAGTCCTGGCTTAAACCCGGTACTAAGTTTTTAGAATAACGGGGTGAGAGTTTAATATCCGACTTCACCAATTCTTAAACCACCGGTGAACCTCGGTTGATGGCTAATTTGTCAGAATTGCTGTACAAAATATGACAAATAATGTTAAAATAAAAACTTAACATGTATTAGTGAACTTCAGGCTAGTTGTGTTAAGTTTTAACTTCTATTGTGTCTCGATTTCGGCAGCTAAAAGTTAATGATTTTATTGATTAATATTGTTTAAAATATACTAAATAATAGCATAGTTAGAATTAGTTCGTATGCATATATCAATTTGGTCACTGTTTTTTGTATTTAAGTCCAGATTGATCAAAACGGATAACGCAATTTTAATCCAAAAGTGGACCCACTTTGATTCAATACAAAATGGAAAAGAGATGTCGAGATCAATTTCCTCAGTCCTTATAAAAACCATTTCTTTTCAAAGCTTGAGGCGGTACCTAATAAGATTTGTTCTTACCTAATGAGAAGAATTATTCAGATTTCAATTTTTTTGTAATCGGAGAAGGATATTGGCAGACAGATTGAATTCACTGTGTCTAAATCTAAATGAAAACTCAAGCTTATAGGTAACTATCTCAAATTGATTATTGGAAAACTATTATTTTTAGAAATGGATGTCAATAAAATCCCGGTCTTAAAACCGTCTTGGAGAAGTAATTTAAAAATTCTGCTACAAATACAGGGTAACATTACAAGGGGGTGCCAATTTTTTTTAATTTTTTTTAATCTAGGAAACAATATAAAGAAATATCTTTTGTAAATATTTTTAATCATCATATTTTTTGAATAATATCTACTTTAAAATATCAAAAACAGCAAATAGAGATATAAATAAACTTTCGCTCATCATAATGACGGTTAATGTATTGCACTTTTCAGTTGATCGTTACACAGATATAGTGCGTTCGTTCTCTATGAAGGGGTTAAATTATCGACGCGATTTTTTTTGACAGTGGATAGGCATAATTAAATGTAAAAAAAAATGCATAGCTACTGATTCTGATTCACCCTTAAAAAAATGACCACCCCTGTATCTTACTAACTTTTTACCTATAAATGCACGTAAATCTAAGAACCCTACGTATTTTATATTATTTTGTCTGAGCCAAATATAGTGACAGCCAATTCATGGGCTATTTCGAATTAGGTAAGAACGTTCGAATTTTGAAACAACACGACTTTGTAAATGGGAGTAAAAAGGGATTTGGTACTTCATTGATATTCCGGTGCTTAATACACGTAAAATGTTAATCTTTTTAGGTGAATTCGTATTATGAATAATAATCGGTTGCCATTTTTTTCGCGAAACCCTACGTTAATCGTGTCTTAACTTCTAAATATTCCTTAAGACTTTGCACGTTCAAATGGCGAAATTATTTTTTCAATCATGCCAATGAAATTTATTGATTTGTGACTTTCATAAGAAAAGTGTAATGTATTGCTAGGATTCGTACATTTTCGTATGGAAATTCCGTTTGTCATGCTATGTGTTTGTGAATTTATGTGATACGAGGAAAACCTCGGATAACCGTAATTGCAGTTTTATACTAGCAAAACCTCGTATAACAGAAATTGTAAATTTATACGAGGAAAACCTCATATAACAGAAATTGCTGTTTTCTTCAACGCCACATATCGTAATGCTTAAAGTCGTTCTGAAATGGATGGAGACTGTTTGCAACCGGGCTCAATGGAATCTATGGTCTACTATATGCTCTAGTCTGTGTTCAACAGCATCCTGAACCTGATTATGATGGTAACTTATGTTTCTGTTTGTCTCCAGGTTCCGTGCGTATTTCCGTACGGCGATCCTATGCCGGTGGCGTGAGGCGTTCCGGCGAAGGAAACGGCCGCTCCCCGAGTCACCGCCGGACTGTGTGTCTCAGTCCGGGAGTCGATCCCGATCAGGTTTTTACTCGTTAACGTAATTATTGAAGTGATATCTTTGGTATCGTTATCATACGCATCAATGTAAATACATCTTTATTTTTGTCACGCATTAGGTTCTACTCTGAAATTGTTCGTGTTTTCTCCCGAATACTACCAATTCTACCAATAATAATACCAATTCAACGTGTTTTCTACCAATAATGCTTGCCAGCATTGTCATGTGACATAGCTATCTATGACCGCTGGAGTCGAAACGAAATTCGGACGATGGAACAAATTCCTACGTAAGCTTTTAGCACACTGGCGCGAATACAAATACTAATAAATAACGTAACGAAAAAAAGTTACATACGTTTCCGCACTCGTTCGCCGCCGCTTTACTCGTAGAATAGCGAGTGAAGCGCGTAGACGTTACTACTGTTTCGTTACGTTACACTTCCGCTTAGTATAGGAGGCAGTGTGCTAAAAGCGTAAGAAGTAGGCCACCCATAACAATGAGCCTTTGAGTGTTAAGTTGGTTTAATACTCAAAGCTATGAGCTCTTACAGAAGGCGGGCTGACACTGCGCAGCTTTTACAAGTCATAAGTTTAAAATAAATTTAATAAAAATATTCTTGCCATGTCAGATTACGATGAGAAAGGGAATCTACTCGTAGATCATTTTTTTACCACAATTCCATACAAAATTTTTCATTCAACGAAATGGTATCGCTGTTTTTTTATATAACTTTTGATTCCTTATACTAAAAGTTATGAAAACACATTAAAACGCAGGCAGACCTGTCTACATAAAATATGAGCACGTAAAACGTTAAACGTCATACTAATTAAAGTAAATAGGTAAAGGCATGGACGAATAATTATAGTAAAGGTAAATGATATGTTACCTAGTATCCGCCGCGTTAAACCCCGTATTAATGTGTTTTCATATTGCAACGCGAAAGTTTAAGAGTGATTTTACTAAAATTTATTCATATTTATAAGTAGTGTATGTGTGATAAAAAAACGGGTGAAAAAAAACGGATACACAGGCTGTTGTTTTGGTCAGCGCCCCCCGACCCCGACTTGAATGGTTATACGAACAATACTGATGCCAAAAAAATATTAAAAAAATACTTTAGTTTTTATGGGAAAACCCACAAAATCAATTTATTATTGCGATCCTAGCAAGCGAGTCAAAGGACTACCAACCTATCGTAGCGTAGCGTTTTATAGCTACGCGCGAGAGCGTGAGCGATACGTGCTTATTCGTTGTAAAAATTTTGGACATGTTTTGAAGATGTTTTCTTTTAAAAAACTAATATTATTTGAACAATATATATTTTTAAATAAGCATAACTCATACTACCATCCCTGAGTCAGGGGGTGCTGACCATAACTCCCCGTATAAACGAGGTTTTGACTGTCAATATTTTATTACCCAAGTGGCCCAAAAGGACGGTTATGGTTATTATAGGGCAAGTCATACAACACTATATGCCCGTTGAGTAAGTACCAACAGGCTGCTCATTCCAGATTTACAGTAAGCTTTTTAAAACGTCATTTTAACATAATTCGGGCAGCGAGCAAACCTGCGAGTCAACATGTTAGCCTGGACATCAAGCGCTCTACGTTCCCGCTCAATATCTGCATTATCTGCTAGGTCTTCAGTGATAACGTGCCCTTACTTATTAACATGCATCATCATCCTCCTAGCGTTATCCCGGTTGTGCTCTCTTATGCGAGGGCCCAATGTCTGCTGACCATGATCCAGGTTTTGGCAGATCAGGTAATTACAATGGAGCGACTGCCATCTGACCTGGTGACCCGGTTACCAGGGGAACCTGACCAGTTTTGGATCATGGTTACACTTTCAGTCGCTTGAATGTGCAGGTTTCCTCACGATGTTTGCCCTCACCGTAAGAGCATCGGTTAGTGAAATAACTAATGTACATAAGTCAGAAAAAGTCGTTGGTACATCTCGGCATGTGGGATCGAACCGGCACCTCCCGCATGAGAGGCAACCCGCTAGCCACTGCGCCACCGACGGTTATTAACATGCATGTTGCTTATAAATCCAAAGTTGACTAACGACAGGGATAAGAGAAAAAGGGAAAAGGCTGTAAGTGGATACGAAACATAAAACCCTTCACTCATCAGCATAAAAACGTGTTGCGAATATCTTCCAGGTTTATAGAGATGAATATTATGACAGGGCGTATATCATCGCAAAAATAGGGCAGTTCTGGCGTGATATCCTTAACCGTCACTCATAAAAAAAGCTAGGCCCAAACAATCAAGTATAAGCATTGACAGTGTTTTTAGTGCAAGTATATCTTGCTTAATCTCGTAACATAGAATAAGTCGAGCATAGAGCAAACGCTTCATGATATCACAAAAAGGTATTGTGTACACTCATAATGTACCTCAGTAGCGTGAACTACCAACCAATGTACTCTTGTAGTGATAGTGATTTGAGTTTACCAGGTATATTTTGGCCTATGTTTTTGCCCCGCCCTTGGCGACATGGAAGTTATTTTTTAAATTCTATCTCTTAATGATGATGATGATGTCCTCCTAGCCGATTTCGACTACGGCGGCCTATCTCAACAGAGATTAGCCCACTGCGCAGGACATATTATAGTGCACAAGTGTGTGCTCAATACACAGGTGCACTCTCTATTCCTTCACTATCATAATTCGGTGAGACGGCAATCCGACATGACCGTAGAGAGATCAGGCGCAGGACCAACGGCTTAACGTTCTTTCCGAGGCACGGGGGTGTTAACACCACCAACTTCCTGACTCCGGAGCTGTGTCTGAGTAATTTCAAGACAGAAAAACCCAAACACTCTCGGCCCGACCCGGGATTCAAACCCGGGACCTCGTGAATAGTACCCAGCGTGCTGACCACTAGACCAACGAGGCAATCTCTCAATCAATCAATCTTTTAATACTGTCCTACTAAAGTAAATAATGCTCACAAAACTTCGCCACCGGTAGGACTGACAGGTAAAGGCTTTCTTAGGCCTCTTCAACCATATCTTTATAAGTTGCCAGATTTTAGCAGATTTAACGAGTGTCTAGATATTTCGTCTATTTGTTTAACTTTATCATATTATACAGTGATTGTATACTTGTTCGTTTGCCGTACATTTGTTAGAAATTGCTTTGTTTCATTAAAGTTGGCACTTTTAGGTTAACCCGCCATCCGGACCTGCTCATTTGGCCCTGACCTGCGGTTGTCTAAGAGTTTTTGGTCGAAAATTATGTTTTCAAAGTTGACAGGGTCTCACAGACCCATGGGTAGCTACGAAGGGCTAAATTTTAACTATTAAACACTTTCCCATATTATTTAAAAATACGTTTATTTAAGACTTTATTTTAGTAACTATTGCTTGTTTTTTTTTTCTAGGCCATAGCCATAAAGAAAATGGTAGCTCTTGAAAGCTAGTCGCATCTAACTTTTCGGATAATTTTAATAAAATAGATGAAAGTAGGTTCGTCAAAACAAGAAAGAAAGAAAATACATTTATTAATGAATGGACATCACATAACACACGAAAATAGACAACGTTAAGGGCACGGGTATAAAACAAAAAGCTCAGTAAAATTACAATTTATAGAGGTAAACCAGTCGGACTGTGAAGTTGTGCGCCTGCGATGCCCATATTAAAAGGGCCCCACTCAGCTTAAGTCGTGACCCGCTAGGGGCCCCGACGATGGTTTTCAGTAGACGCTAGCCGAGTGAAGTCACGGACATATACGCCAAACATTATTAAAAATAACACTACATGTAAATAAATAATATGATGGTAATAAACTAAATACTCATAAAATATTAAAATGTGTGTAAGTGTAAAAAAGAGTAAATACAGAAGTATAAATAGCACGGACAGATATTCGAAGTACCTACTCACGCAAAAAGTAATTATTGCTTCGCTCATTTGACTTCGTAGTTCGTCTACAAAACGATTCAAGAATCGCTGCGCGGCGCGTTGGCAAGATGAACTACATATTTATTATTATCTGAGCCTATAGAAAAATTTGCTGCTGTTTGCAGCGAGTCATGAAACAAATTGAAAAAAACTTTCTTATGAATATATAACAATTTATTCTCTATGCCAAATAAACCCACTTTTAAAGCTAATACTGTTGGATGTTTTGTTTCAATTGTTCGTATCAAATTGCATTGACTGTGATACATTGTCTGTGCAATCGATTTCCGATGTATACGTGAAATCGGACATAAAAGCCAATATGAAACAACACGATATCTGTGTGGCAGTTTGCCGAAAACAAAGAGATACTAAAACAAATACTGTATCATTTTTGCTCTACACAATCCGAAAAAGGTTAGGCTTCGTTCACACGACATTGATTGCCCTACACGTTTTTTTCGTATTCGTGTTTTTAACGTACTATCACCCGGATCTTCACACGGTGAATTTTCATTCGTGTAAAAGACGAATAGCCGCAGTCTTCACACAGTTGTCACAGTGAGTAGCTATTCGATAAAAAACGTATGAAGTCGTGCCGTGTGAAGGAGACAAACCTATACCATGTGCCACTGCGAACCGAATACGTCAAAGATCATTCGATTTGCTTGACAAGTCCGTTGAGTATGCGTTTAAACGTATGAGCGGTACACGTTTTTTTGCAGTACAATCGACGTGTGAATGGATCTATGTACGTTGTATGGTCACTATTTATACGTTAAGACGTATACTGCAAAAAACGTGCAGGATAATGCCGTGTGAACGAAGCCGGTAAAATAAATCTAAACAGAAAAAAGTTTACATCACCAGTCAGCGATATTTGAATATTGCCTATTTGGGTTTAGAAATGTTTTTATAACTACATATCTACATCGATATGTTTACTTTCTACTATGCCCATTCTCATTCGTATTATATTATATATAAAGAATCATGTAAACAGAATAATAAAAAACGTCAACATGTCACCATTTTGATTTCTTAGCGAATAGCAGGGGGATTTAATGTCGTACAGATACGTCAATAATTATCAGGTTAATGAGTTTTATTATTGTAAATGGTCAATTTGTTTAATTAAATAAATAGGGATTATAAAATATGTAGATACATCACACAGAGTTACGTAAAATCGTGCTGCGAGAATATTAATGTTATGTGTTGTATACGTGATGGTGATTCACTTAATCCTTTGTTTTTAAACCTACATAAAATACATAACAATAGAATTAAATGGCAGAATTTTATAAATATAAAAAAAAAAATAAGATCTAAGAGCACACAAGAATCTCTCCCGCGTTACGTACAGACTTATTAACTAAATTAGGTGTCCACATGCTTACACCTAGCCAAAGTACTCATAAAATTTTAACCTTTTAACGTTCAAACCAATTTGTCGTTGAAAGTATTTAGATACTACTACAGCATGTATTTTTTTAATTTTTTCCCTGTCTTATTTTCAAAGTTAGAGGGACACATTTTACCACTTTGGAAGTCTTTTTGAGAAAAAAAGACTCTCAGCTTATATGATTTCTGTTAACATTTTTATTATTACATAAATAAATAAATAAGGCTGACTGTACAAATACAGGTGTAATCAAACAAGGACTCAAACACGTTATGATAATTACACAATTAGCACGCATTGCACTTCAGTGTGCACACTGAAGTGCAATGCGTGCTTTAATGCTAAACTAGCAAAGTAAAATTATTTTATTTTTCTTTGTAATACTACTTATAATTAAAAAGAAATATTTAATAGTATTTAGAATATAAATGTACATTAGTAAATAAAAAAAAAATATAATACCTACATTTCTTTGCAAGTTTATAAGATATTATTTAAAAGTATAAAATATTTCGAGGACGAGAAGCAAATAAAATTTTCCTTTGAATTATATACTTATCTAACGTTGATTTTTGACCTTTGTAAAACTGCGCTGAAATGAAAAAGCCAGTTTTGGTGTTGTTTCTCTAAACAATTGCAAGGATTGCAAACGTTTCCTCTAAAAAATGAGGCAATAAAAAATGATAAAGTGCAACATTCGGATAGAACCACGTATACTTAAAAGGATTCCAAGATTTTGTGCCGATCATAAATTCAATTTTCAGTATCACAAACGTCGCGTCGATTAAGTACACTGAATCGAAATTTGAAATGAAATTCTAAATGAAAAAAAAAAACACAAAGGAAAGTTTAAAATTTTTAACTAATAAACTAGAATCACTGCTACTTCCGAGTAATCCCAAAGGTTAAAATCTGAGACCGGGCTTTATCTAACCGTGGCAAGTAAAAGCATAAATATCTTAAACGACTACTATTCACGGTTCTTATTATTTTCTACAGTGGTTCCCAAACTTAGGTACCCCTCTTGTTTTTCTGAGATGTCTTTAAACCACTGACCTCGTTCTCTAAGAACATTAATAAACAAATAAAATAACATATTTTTGTGCCGAATCAAAGCGCCCCCACCAAGTGTCCAGGAAACTAAAATAGAGTAACTTACATATGTTTATGTCAACCCTCATTAGTTCCGTGGACGGTCACCACACGCCCACTACAGCCGTCAGCGCCAAAATGGCGATAATCAAATGGCTTCATTTTTAGGTTGACAGTATGCAGTCCAGCGTACTTGTATTATAGAGTTCAGTGCTTTAAACCCATTCAAAAATATATGTATTTTTCTAAAATATTTGGATAGATAACTCGATTTCGAGGTAGCATTCTGCTTTGCTTCTAAATATTATACTGGATCCATGATGATGTCTTAGTCTAGCTAATGGTATACAATGTGACTTATTACAAAGTTCTTATAAACGAAACGAACTTAACTTATCTTCGAATCGTGTTCAAAAGTGAATTTTAATTCAATTCAATATATTTATTTCGGACGGTGTCCATATAATGTTAGTTACAAATGAGTGTTAGAAAATACAAAACACTAAATAAATTAACATTGCCACAGCACATGCATAGATAGCACCGCTTAACAGTAACTTTGGGTTAGTCCTATCGTTGAAAAAGTTGTGTGTCTACGAAGAGCCAAAAGATAATAAATAAATTTTCTCTCACAAAAATTGATCGACCGTATCATCAACACGGTCGATCAATGTTTTGAGCAAAATTTCATTTCATTTAACACAAACTTGTGAATAGATTGATTAAATGATAAAAATTAATTGCAAAATCTGAAAAAAAAAAACTTTCATACTAAAATTACGTCGTTAGTACAAAAAGTTGTTGTAATTTCGATTTAAAATAACTTTAAAATCACATTGTATAATACTGGGATTTTCAGTCATAAAATTATTCAGCCTTTAGCTGTAATTTTTTTGTTGAGATTTTGATTTTTATGAATAAAATGATGTGAAAAAAAATAATAAAAAAAATGAAAAAAATGTTGATGAAATTTTTTTTGCTGTTTTTGCTCTATATGAAAAAAGCAACACGCAGACACACTTGAAATATCCACAGATTAATTTATATACTCACTTTAAAAAGAAATATGAACAATAAAATAACAAAATATATTTATGGAGCAAAGCAACAACCCATACAATGTGATTTTTTTGCCACTTTTAACACTCAAAAAAGGTACTTAAGTGTCTAATTTTGTAAAGATAATGGTACGGAACGCTTTGTGCGCGAGTCCGACTCGCACTTGGCCGGTTTTTTCTAGTCTTGTACGTAAAATGTAAACTTGTTACGCGATGTAACATTAAACTTAAGGAACTCTAAATAACTCGCAATCTTTGTGTTCACAAGTAAGTAGACCATGCAGTACCGTTACCATGAGTTTACGGTGGTTTTACTCGCTAGCGAAGACGTAAAAAAAGTGTATGGAAAATGTTAGTTCTCCAAGTAACCGCTAGAGGCGCTGTGCAATTTTCCATACACTTTTTTTACGTCGTCGCTAGCGAGTAAAACCGCCGTAAACTCACGGTAACGGTACAGGTTTTAAAAAGATAGCATTATTGTTCTGCCAGGCAGTAAGCTGCCATAAACCTCTCACATAATAGCCTAGGATCTGACAACTCCCAGCGGGACTCCTTTGAGATACTCTGGTTTAGACCATTCGCAAAAGCATTACTATTCCACGTAGCGATTTATTTTTATTTGTTTTGACAAAGAGTTAGTACGTGGAATGTAATGTAATGTTTTTTCATCAAAGTAATGTAAGCGATTACTAGCAAACGTTTGATTGATCGATTGGCATTTGTTTTTTTGTTATATTGAAACTAAACAAGGTGACATTGCTGTGCAATTCGTTTTCTTCGGAGTCGTTTTTGGCGTTAAAATGCTTTAACAGTTTTTATGAGATCATCTAAATAAAAAAAATAGTACAGCTATTCACCGACTTATAGTATAAATAATTCAATAGGTTCAATTTTACAGTTGACATATAGGGTTGGGTCTTTATGAATCGGTAGGTAAAATAAACAATTTATTTTACCTACCGAATCGACTACAATCAACTCAAAACATTGTTAATCATAACAAAATATTTAACGTTTTAGTGGCTATTTATTTAGAGAGTATTTTTTTAGAATTTCGTTCTATTAACCACAAATATAATTAAACCTTTAAACTCAAAATTGCATACTGAAAATGTTATTTGTTAAATACCAACCGATTAATCGATAAATCTGTACCTCCGTAACGAGTAAAAAGGTGACAACACTAAAATTATTAAAAAAACAGAATAGAACATCGTCGTTTTAAGACTTCTGTCAGCAGTAAATAATTTCGATTCATTTTACGCTTTATGTAGAAAATAAAAACTAAAATGTGTCGCATTTGCATAGTCTTAAGTCAGTGCTATCATTTTTTCTTGTTTTAAAATCAACAGTATTTTATTTAGGTGTTGTCTATGGAATCCCTCCGCATACACTGCTATGTTCTGTGATAATTCTGAGCTGTCAAATTGAATATATTAGATTATTCAGACTATAGTTGGAATGGGTACGTATTATAATACCGAAAGTTCATAATACCTACAAATGAAATACCTACGCTTGAAACGTCGAAAAATAAAATGTCGAACGAATGAAATACCTATACCTGATATACCGAAGCTCAATATGCTGAATTTCAAATAACCGAAAATTTAAAAATCCCGAAAGTTTGAAACACCGAAGGTTCATATCCCGAATGTTTAAAATCCCGAAGATTCATATGCCTACAGTCCTAATAATCAAACCTAATATATTTCTTATTTACTGAGTACCTAACCTAACTATTTTTGGCGCTTCGCCGGCCGCTGCCGCGGCACCGCTCGCTTCGCTCGCTCGGCTCGCGCGGCGTTGTGGTCAACACTTCTAACCTAACCTAACCCAATGTAATCAAACCTAACCTTTCGTAGACGTCGAGTACTTTCGGTCATATAAACAGCCGGTATTTTAAAATTCGGCACTTTAGTATGCGGCATTCCAATAATAGGTCTTATAAAATTCGGTATTTTGAATTTTCGGGATTTTAAACTTTCAGTATTTAGAACTTTCGATCATATAAACATTTGGCCGGCCGTAGGGCTTATGAAATTCGGTATTTAAAAATTTAGTATTGTAATACGTACCCGTTGGAATGGACGCGTTTGATAATTTTCTTGGCAAATGCAATTTTTTCGTCGCAACGGAGATCTCGGAGTTTATCAAATCATCGAATATCTTTTTCGGAACATTCCGAGTGTTAAATAGCTTCGTCATGGGTAGGATTTTCTGAAACACGATCGGAGTTATAAATTTTCCTTCTCGTTAGAAGAGAAACATCCCTTGACAACATAAAATTACATGGGGTGTCTGATTTATGATAATTTCGGTTATTTATACTGTAATTTTTTTCATATTTTATATTACACCTACTCTTTGTTTCAGTATTTTTTTATTATACAAATTATTATTTTTTAATGGGGTACCGTGAAGTTTTCTGACATAATTAGAAATTAAGATCAAAAAGCAACTTTATTTGAAAGCAGATTATGCATTATTTATTATATTAGATATCATAATTTACACATCAAATTGAGTGCTTAATACTTTGTTGTGCACACAAAACAGCATCTTTAGTTTTGTAACATTAAACTCAATTATTGTTAGTGTATATGCCGCAGGGATTTTGTCAAAGACGTGATATTATAATTTCGCTAGTGAAATTATAATCACACTGATTATTGTCAATGACGACTGGTTCGTATAATTTAACGGGCTCTTTTCAGTGATATTGTAATTTCACTGGGCTGCAATAGTGATATTAAAATAAATCTAGGTTTTTTATGAGTTGAGTTTGTGTTGGGAGCCCCGCGTGTTCTGATTGGTCAATTAAGTTAATCAGTCGCAACACACATTTATAAACATTGGAGCGTGCCTTTTTAAATATCAGTTCATAACATATTTTTGGTGTTTTTATGAGGTATTTATTTGATAATTCTAGTCAATATCTTCAAAATGAGTGATCGTGAGCATTTGGAAGTGTTCAATACTTGTAGTTCAGTTGGTAAGGAAAATAGACCAATCAGCGATCGCTTTGATAATCTAACGGCTTTCTTAAACCGGTGTTATTTTTAAAATATTACTGCCCTACAATGTCACTGTATCGGTCTAGTGAAATTATAATGGCACTGAAACTAGCCAGTTAAATTGTAAGTAATGCAAACGATTGACAATAAATCGGTGTAATTATAATGTCACTAGTGAAATTATAATATCACGGATTTTAAAATATCCCTGCGACATATACATACGTAAGTATACACTAGCAGTTCTCCGCGACTTCGCCCACGCCAAAAGTCGGATTTATCATACAAACTTTCATACCTACCCCATTTCACCCCTCTGATTATTTTATATCACGACAAGAAGTAGCTTTTGTCCTTTCTAGGGTCTCAAACTATCTCTGTACTACATTTCATTTGAATCGGTCCTGTAGTTTTGGAGCCTTCCCAATACAAACAATCAAATCTTTCCTCTTTAAAATATTACGAGTAGTGTAGATAAATAGTACTTATATTGTATTCTCTATAAATCTAGTGATCTTTTCACTACAATGAGTAGCTATTACACATTTTCATACACTGGTAAACAACTGATCAGTATCCATCATAAAAAAGTGGCACCGTAAACAGATATTCTACATTAAGAACATAAGTGAACAAATATCGCCTCAGCGAAGTGAATAAATGTCATTTTCTAACTCAGCCAGCTACAACCGGCTTTGTCTCAGATCATACAAAGAAGATATCATAGGCATTGCGCTAGTCTAGATAAGCTAATCTGGACTGGTGCAATTAGACCTTCCGAATTAGTTACTTCAGACTTGCACTAGTAAACCTTCCAAATCCAGATAGTCATAGCTAATTCAGATTTGCACAAGTGGACTTTCAACTCAGATAATAGGCCTTGAACATGACCAGATTAACTAATCCAGACTTGTTCAAGTGGAACTTAGTGTTCCATGAGGGTTTCAGTAAACCAATTCACAACACTTATTTGTGCGCAGTGCACTTACACTACTGTGCAATGTGACCTAATCCGCCGCACACTGGTTCAATATTCCAAAATAGTGGACTTAGGTTAGGGGTCAACGTTCATATTTAAGCTTGCAACTTTTGCGCGTATTTTACTGATTGCAATTTTCCTAAGAAACTAGCCAATTATGAGAGTATGAATATATTTTTTGTATCAAGAAAAAGTGATTGTCGTTTGTCGCTCCAAAATGCTTTATTGGCATTATTGCTATAAATGACACATTATTGTCTATTATAAATGTCTGTATTTTTTTGTAACCTAGCAACCTTCAGATTCACAAGCACTTAAAACATCGCTCATAAAAAAGTTTTTCTTAAATTTCAGTAGATAATGATACGAAGATTTTGGCAATGTCGTGTTTGCGCGGGTGACGCCTATTTCACATCTCTATCTCTATGATCTGAGGGCGTACCCCAAGGCTTTAACTATTAAAATAATCCTCTCGAAGTATTCGGTTCTACAGGTATCGAGGAACTCAAAGACTCAAGAAACATTGCAACGGGCGAATGGCCGCGCTCGTCGTGTCGGACGCTGCTCGACCACCGGTCGCCGAGACCGCCTTTGCTTGCTAGCTGCCGCAAGTGCCCCCACGGGATGTACTACGATGGTAAGTCACCATTGGGTCAGGGCACAAAGTACCCGTTAAGTTCAAGTTGCTACCCCCCTTCCCACTTCCACATACCGCGCCCGCCAGTACGGTTAGCAAAGTCAACGGTCTGTCGGGCCTATAAATCTATTATGTGTTTGTGACATAAAACTCGTTTTTTATACCAACCACTTTCTAAATTTTTATTAGAAGAGGACTTCTGCATCTGTCTGATAAGAGCTTGTTTGTATGAGTATGATGTTGGGGTACATAACCTCTATAAAAAAACGTAATCATGGTTCATCCGTATTCGACTTTTAAAATCCGTATAGATACAGATAAATCCGTATATATGGCAACGCTGCTTAAGCTAACCGTACCGTACAGAGCGAGTCTGCGCTGAGTTGCGGTATAGGGAAGTGGGAGGGGAGGTACCGGCCAACTTGAACTGAACGAGTAGTACAACAATTTACCTACTCCCGTGGTCAAGGCCCGTAGACAACATGCAATCTATTCTGATATGAGGTTCGCTATCGCTAAAAATATGAAACTGACTTTGCCATCTGCCATAGAGACGTCATGTGACTTTTGCATAAATTTTTGACATTTTTCATCAAGAAAGCACTGACAGCAATCAAACTAATAAAAAAATGTCAATTTCTTATGTTATTGCTTTGGAATTGCAATCATTTTATTTGGAAGGGTTTGCTAGCTTGAACCAAAAGTAGCGTAGACAGAGTTGGCAGTGGAGCGAGCTCATCCAGTAGGTTCTGGCACTCTCACTTACCGACGGAACACAGCAAGCTGCTTGGCGCCGGGCTCCGGTAGTGGGAGGATGGTAGCTATTAGGTGGCACCTAATGGAGCCTACCGCCGCTGTTCAGATAGTTCAGCCGCCATTACAAACTACAGTTTTTGATGTAGTTGCGGGGGGTAGACTACTAGGAAGTAGATCCTTCACCACCCCAAAACCCAAATCGCAGTTGCGATAGCTTTCAAGTTAGGCGGTAGGCCTGAAGGGCAGTGCGGTGAAGATTGCAAAACCAGGTTATCCAGATTAATTTATTTAATGACTCGCTATTTTGAGTTAACGTTACTCATATAAATAGTAATAAAACTTGACAATGTTTTTGGCGCAAAATAAGCCCTTTATTTTTCGTACCATGAAAAATTAATTTTAAAAGCAACTTTAACGCTCTCCATTTTAAGCCTACATTAATGGTCGAGGGCTGTGAAAGTTATTAAATGTGCACTATGTGAAACGTGACAAAAAAATTCTACATTCTGGACATGGGTCGACCTTTTTGAGATATTTTTATTAAATGTGATAAAAAAATACAGTCACGCAGTCCGGTAAGCGCGTGAATAAACTCGAACTAATTCCACAAATATTTTTAAAGGAAAAAAATCTTTTTCTGAAGTTTTTGCGACAACCGAGAAAAAGTATTTTCTGAGAACTAACTACCTTGACTTGCCGAAAGGCGTACTTAAGTCAATAAAAATATTTTATCTCCCTTAAAGCTGTAACTTAATTGTCTGGTGAATTACAATTCACGAGTTTGTTAAAAAACTTTCTCGAAAATTCTAAACTCTCTGCTTTAACGTTAGGTGATGAAATCAGGTTAGATTTTGTTTTGTTTAGTTTCTCTTTTTGTCACATTTTTTCAATTTCTTTCTCCATTCCTACTAGGATGCTTGCAAGTGCTTTTCTGTAGACCCCGCAAATAAAACATACAGTCCACTAAACATTACTTACTCGTACCAAATATTTTGGTTTTTACCCTCTCCGCGTGGTGGTTGATTTTATGGCGCCACCACACATTTTTTGGTTAGATAGATAAAGATAAGATAAGTGTGTTTTAGTCTAACTTTTTTAGCTGCTTAAGGGACTTTTACTCAGAAAAATCTTCGAAATAAAAAACCTTGTTTTAATGATGTTGCATTTTATTAAACTTATGTTTTTTTTTCAGCGTACATTCATGGGAGGAAAGTGTAAAAAAAAAAAACAATTCGAAATTTTAAAACTGTGAAGTAAAGGATTTGAACTTTATCTGTGAATTAAATCTTCTGATCATTATACGAAAGTTTTGACTGAAGGATAGTATACAAGTTTAGCGTAAAAGGTATTTTATTAAAATTTGTTGCTATGAACATCTTTATGTAGATATATCTGCTTATATTTTGTCGTATAACCCGGAAACAGGATACATAATATGTACACCTTTGACGAACGTTTTAATTTAATACATATCGTGAGCCAAGCCACGAAGTTCATAAATAAAAAAGTTACGTAGTAACTACATCTAACAAATACCTTCTCTGTTACTTAGTTGTAAAATTAAACTTTTCTCATTGAACATAATTTGTTAAAGTTCAGTCGTATTAGGGTTACTTGTGCGAACTAGCATAAATTGGCTTAGAGCCGGGCGGTAAAATCGAATTCCGTACGTAATGAATTTTAGGGGATTGCGGCTATTCCCTGAAAATTCTTTGCCGGCAAAGCTGTGGATGATAAGCCGAATGAAGCCGAACAAATACAGTACTTCAGGACTATTTTGTTGATCAATAAAAACTGCCGACCTCTTAGATTTTGTTATCTTAAAGTTACCTATACGAACCTTGAAACAATATTTTGTATCTCAAACCACATTTTAATACCACGATTTTCTAAATTTTTCATTACCTTGCGTTAGGATTAATCTTGAAAAGTTCTCAAAACTCGTTGGATCTGAATGAATAAAATATGTACGAATTCGGGTCAGGATGTACTCGTAAACTGCTAGGCTTTTTTTGCTAATTAAGTTATGCCGAATTTTATTTCAAGGTTAACTGGCAATTTTGCCTTGGCTAAAAGCTTACAGCAAATGAAGTAAGTTGTTATTAAAGTTTTAGGTTAGTTTATTTAGTTAAATTGTTTGTGTGTGCGCTAATTTTGTATTTCTGTCTTGTTAAATGCGATTGTCTGTATTTCGTAACTGTGTACCGTATCAGTGTGACGGTAATCTGTTTGTGTACCAAGTATCGATTAAAAAATCATTTACTGTGTGTTTAAAATATTACGATAACTTTTATGGGGAATGTTTTTTTTTGAAAGTTATAAATAACATGTTAACCAACTGTTGAATAAAGAGCAATGCGGCTTGTGGCTTGCGGCAAGCGTCATACGATACGACTCTCCTATAGAAATTTGCGGGTCACCGGCCCTCCGGCTGTAAAATGGGCTACGCATCAACCTTTGCAAATATCAAACGATATGAAACTCTATGTGATCAACAAAAGGTTGACATATGGTTGCGGAAATTTGACAGATCAGGGTAGGTTGATGTGTGGCCCACTGTTCTTTGTCTATGGGAGAACCGCATGCCGCGGGCCGCAACCCTCATTGCTCCGAAGTATACCTTTAGAAGATCAGAGGGTCTCCCGTGTCAAATAAGTTCCTCATTTCTTGTTTATCATTTAGTATTTAAATGTTTTAGTTATAATAGCCGTCCCCAGACAACAATCGATTCATTTTTGTGTGCAAAATTCACTATAGTTTCAAGTAATGCATTTTTTTAACTCCACCATATACCCAATTCAATATCACTTTAGTTTGCTATCTTTTTAAACATTTTTGCGTTCCGCTTTAGTTTTATTTGCTCATATGCTAATGGTAGTTCAGACCAAATACCATTTCGGATTTCAATTCGCCCTGGGTCCATGTCTGCACTTTCCAATTTTACGAGCGAAACATGGAATATCTTAATATTGTAAACAGAATTATTGGAATGAACTTAAATGTGCAGATAAAACACGTAATTATACTTGCGTATTTCCAGAATTTTATCTACTATAGTACTATTTAAATAATAATAAATCGCATATTAATTATGTTGCTTAATACAGAACTCAAGAACAGCTGAATTGAATCGATTATTTTCTTAATATGATTTATTGAGAAAAAAAAAACAAGAAAAAGGATTAAACTCATTAAAACACAATTTTACGGATTACTTCGCGATTTATTTACATTTTATTTAAAACCTGACGTTTCAAACACTTTACAGCGTTCGTGGTCACAGGGAGACTAAGTTATTTTTTTGTCAATCACAAAGTTTTGAAAAATTAAACTACCGTCACTAATTAATATTAATTTACTTTCCTATTTACGCAGAAAGAGCTAACCGTGTCTTGAGATCTTGCACCGCGAGGTGTTGTATAGGTTTTTGCTAGAATAGGATCTCATGCCGGTGGAACTTTCCAACCATCTTTTCTATTGAAATTTGGATGTTTTCTAATTTCAATGGCTTCACATAGCATTCGAGGAATAAAACACCGTTCTTTAGCAAGTATTTTTGGTTGGTTGAAACGAATGAAGTGGTTGGGTTTGTCTAAGGCATGTTCACACACTGCATATTTCGTGTTCCGTCTATGTTTAACGTCAGCTATTTGTTCTTTTATCCGCACGTCTATACTTCGCTTTGTTTGCCCGATGTAGGAGAGGCCACAGTCACACTCCAGTCTGTACACCCCTGCATCTTGAAGAGGTATGTTGCCTTGACAGGTGGTAGGAATTGGTTAATCTTCTTTTGCGGCTTGAAATAAGTTTTGATTGAAGCACGCTTCAAGATATTCCCAATCTTGTCAGTGACTCCCTTCATGTATAGTAGTACTGCAGGTTCTGGGCTTCAAGATCTCAAGACACGGTTAGCTCTTTCTGCGTAAATAGGAACGTAAATTAATATTAATTAGTGACGGTAGTTTAATTTTTCAAAACTTTGTAATTGACAAATAATACCTTAGTCTCCCTGTGACCACGAACGCTGTAAAGTGTTCGAAACGTCAGGTTTTAAATCAGATGTAACTAAATCGCGAAGTAATCCGTAAAATTGTGTTTTAATGAGTTCAACAATTCGCGTAAACGTAAGAAAGAAAAAAAAGGATTAATGTGAAAATCTCATCAACTAGCTCGATATTTGCCAAGTCGTAGTATTCAATAAAAATATAGGTACGATGAGATAACTATCTAAATACTTTATTTTTTCATTTCCTAGTTACTACAGCAATATCGAAATCACTGCGTGTTTTCAGTTTTCACACCCAATTTTCCAAATTTTTATGCAATATGAGTTTTCCTAAGTCGCTTAACGCTCTAAGATAACACACTTTAAGATTGTGATCCAAAATTTTATTTATTGTGCTCACAAATAAAAAATAAGTACAGGTAATACATATTTGTAGAAACAATGTTTATGTCACCGTAAGATCATGAACATCGTTTGATTACAATCTATCTCGTGAGATTGTAAACTATCGAAAAATTGTGAACCGTAATATATGATTGCAATTTAACGCATTATTTATCGCTATATTATAATCTATCGAAGTGAAACTGTTAAATTACAATATGAACCCGCGTCCAATTGTCAACTGTCCGAAAGCTTTTCCTGATTGGTTGGTCTTATTGTAAGAGTGACCAATCACGACAAGCCGTTCTTTGTCTTGCAGAGTTAGAATTGAAATAAATACTAAAACAAATATTAAAACACGAAAAATTGATGTAATTTAGGTTATTTTCGGTAACTAGCACTAATTTATTGGTTTATCATTCAAACTGCTTTTTTTTGGTTAATCACAGAAAATTTTACGTCCACAATAATTTTACATAACTAATTCTATAGATATAAGTGATTTTCAACTCGAAATTAATTTATAATTATGAAAACACAGTAGTTTATATTCAACAACAAACCAAATAACAAATAAATATGGCGAGTGGGGGGCACATAACGTTCAACCAATCAGCGCCTCAGATACATACCGTTCTACGCCGGTTCACAGTTTGACCGCTTCCCATCGATAGATTACAATATAGCGAAAAATAATGCGTTAAATTGCAATCATATATTACGGTTCACAATTTTTCGATAGTTTACAATCTCACGAGATAGATTGTAATCGAACGGTGTTTATAATCTTACGGTGACATATACATAAGGAGACTAACTTTTTACTGACGACCGGAACCACTGCTTGAATAAATTGTATTATTCAAACTCCCAATAAGTGCACTCAGGCAAAATGGTGAGTCATCAAAACGTGACTAAAACACATTTAATTAGTTTCTTTTCGAAGGTTTGCTTACAAAAGCTCGAACAAATTATAACAACCGATACGTTTGGGTCGAGTCTTTTCTCAATTACCAAACTAAAATACATTGATTGTGCCAATATACTTACTGAAATATGGCTGAAATACTGCCTTTGAAAGGCGCTTTTGTTGCCTGTTAACACATGTACGCCCAATACAGAGTTTCACATTATAATACAAAAGATATTGGTTCCTGTAAATTTTAATTGGATAGACACAGTAGCTTCTCAATTTATTGTTTAAGTATTTTGAAGGCGCCTTACCGTGGTTTACCTACATATTGTCAAAACAATAGTAAATGGGTAAGTTAGGAAACTACAGTTCAAAAACTGTCTCAGCGCTAAATAAATTTAGCTTACAAAAAATATTGACTGTCTGCCCTGGTAAGACTCGAAATCACTTTGTCAATGGTATTTAAGTAATTAATTTAATAAATAATAAATTTTGCAATGACATATTAAATTACACAATATTCTTACGACATTGAGTACCATTGCAAAGTAATAATTTGTACGTAGTACTAGTATTTATTCTGTGGTTTGGTAACAAAAATTACCTCTTGAAAATGTTAAACTTTCGTGTTCCTATTTTACCGAACGCGATCTGATGAATTATTTTTGTATTTCAAACACTTATGTTCATTTATACACAGGTAAACCAAAACTGGAAATTCTATAAAAGTTTTTTAGGTAAATTTTCGCGAGATTTTCCATAATTCATTAAGAAGCTATGTATAATACTTAGATAGTTATGTACGAGATATAAATCATAATAAGTTGTAAATATGTAATAGATAAATAGTATTAAAATTGATTTTTGTAAATTATTCGAAACTTAAAAGACTATACCAACGACTTTTATTTTATAGAACGATCTCAAAATAGTTTTAATGTAAATAGACAATGTTTGTAAAGAAAATTGAATTTTGGCTACTGCTCGCTCAGTGATAGATTAAAAGATAATATTCAGATCAAACAGTGTAACTGGTAAAAGGAAATATTTAGGTAGGTAATTAATTAATCAATTTATTAGTGGAGACTTAAAGTAATCGTTAGATATATCTTTTAAATTAAAGACATTTATTTATTTTAAATAATACTTACCTAATTCTGTATCTAAATGGTATTTTATTTATATTACCTACATAACAAATATAAGCAACAACATAACGTATACAATTTAATACATTATTATTTACAATATATAAAAACGATAAAGAAAATTATCAAGGTGCCCAATAATAAAAAATATCAAAAGTTTACTTTCAGTTTTTTGCACTTGTCAGATTTATGACAAGTTTTGATGTTATTATTTCTTTTGTTTTAATAAGTGATTTAGAAATTAGAATATTATTGTTTTTTATTTTATAATTGTAAATACTTACAACTGAGTTTTGTATGATGATAACAGAAGTAGGCATATGTGTGTTTTGGTTGTAAAATTATTCTACTGTTGAACTATTGATGTGAATTAATGTATCAAAAAAGTAACGAAAGATGTAAAAGTATTTTTCGACCAATTAAAATCCGAATTTTTAATAACTTGTTCGTTTCCTTTCACAGACCTTCAATCTAACGTTAGGAAGTAACGCCCAAAGGGCTTACTGCCGCACTCAGAGTCGACAGTTAAAGGATGATGCAATTTTTGGTACCCACCTCCAATAGCAATGTGTGATACGTCTTTAGACAGCTCTTAGTAACCTGAATAAAAGTTACTATGGCGCCAAGTTTCGATCGTTAGTCCGTTCAGAGCTGTACGGTATTAAAGTCTCAAAAAACGAACTAGCACCTACTTTTAGTAACTACCACCAATAGCAATGTGTGACATGTCGTTGGATGGCGCTTAGTAACCTTAATAAAAAATACAATGGCGCCAAATTCCGATCGTTAGTCCGTTCTGAGCTATATGGTATAAAAATCACAGAACAAGAACTATCATCTATATACTTTTGGTAACCACCACCAATTGCAATGTGTGATACGTCGATGGATAGCTCTTAGTAACCTTAATAAAAGTTACTATGGCGCCAAATTACGATCGTTAGTCCGTTCTGAGCTATATGGTATTAAAGTCTCAGAATTAGAACTAGCACCTACTCATAGTTAGCCATCATCAAAAACAATGTTTGATACGTCTTTGGATATCATATAGATACCCATTAGTAATCTAAATAAACGTTACTACACAGGGCACCAAGTTTCGATCGTTAATCCGGTAAAAGCTACACAGTACCTACTAAAATCTCAGAATTAGAAATAGCATCTACATACTTTTGGTACCTACTTCAATAGCAATGTGTGTTACGTATTTGGATACTAGCTCTTAGTAACCTGAAAAAAAGTTACACTGGCATGCTAGCCTATGGCAAGTCAGCGGGGATGGGTGGATATTGCGGGGAAGGAGATTTTCTATCAAGTGGTACCTTTTTTTTTACGTGAGGAAATGCATTTACGCACTATCCTCCAGCTGCGGGGGGACAGCTGGAGGGGTGTGTGGGACTCCGGACTCTGAATGAGCCCGACTACCTACTGAAACCTCACGGTGCCCTCCCGTGCCGTTGAGTGAAGCGGAGCAAGGGTTACACCATTGGCTTGCACCCGGTCTGCCCTGTTACACACAAGTATGCTATTTTAAAATAGACGAGTTACGCCTAACCACTGCGAAAGAGTCTTAAACAGTATGATCTATATGGCACTAAAGACAATTTCACAAAAATATTTATCAGTGAGCCAGAAACTCATATGACAAATTCGTTTAACTTCATTTTTTATCGTTTCAGTCATACCTAACTCTTTCAACTTAAGTTAATACAGATGGGCATTATCTATCAACACATTCTGTTACTCAATCTAAATCTGTTAACTTAAAGTTACAATAGTTATGCGTGGCCACTCGATAGTGCACGAAATAGTAAGCGTGAGAAATAGACATTGTGAAGTGATATTTTAAGATACTAACATGTATAATATAAGAGAAAAGACTTTGTTACGTCTAAGCAATGAGAAAAAAGTGATTGAAAATGAGGGTTTACCAACGAATTACTCTCAAATTCTCCACCAGGTCCAAGCCCGTTCGAGAGAAGACCACTCAGTGATCGATTCACAAAATGAAGCAGACATTCGTTCTGATGGTGACAACTCGACAATGATTAATTGTAGTGCGCTTCAACCGGTATCTTTGAATGGATTAGTATTAGATTCTAATCGCTAAAATGTATCTTCACCGATTACTATTTGCGATCTCCAGCCAGTATCATTGTACCCACCTGTATTGACCACGCCCATTCCAGAACTACGCAAGGAAGACCTGATTGACTTAGATGGTACGTTTTATGAAGATATTGACTTTAGCGATTTGAATTCCGTGAATGAGAATATATTACTGGACTTGTATATTCATAAACGACAGACAGTTAGTTACATAATATGTAATGAAAACAACAGATTTGATGAAGCGTCATATAATTGTAACAAGACAGAACAAGAAAACATTTAAACTCCTAAAGATACCAGTAACGAGTCAATAAGTCAACGTTGTTTGCAAATGGAGAAAACTAAGAAATATATTATAGGAAAACAAAAGAAGAGCGGCAATTTAGAACAGACTTGTGTGTGTGTGGCCCTGAAAAGAAACGAAAAAATAGTAATAGCAAAAAGTAAAAAAATAAAAATAGTCAAAAAGTGTAGAAAGTCTTGAAACTGAAAAAACCAACAAATTTAAAGGGAACCGAAAGAAGAGTGAAAGTTTTTCAAAAAGTCAAGATAGTCTGGAAACTGAAAACACTAATAAGTCTAACGAGAAACGGAAGAAGAGTAACAGCATGTCAAAAAGTCTGGAAACTGAGAAAACTACGAAATCTAAAGGAAAACGAAAGAAGAATGACAGCTTTTCAAAAAGTAGAGAGAGTCTCGAATCCGAAAACACTGGTAAGCCTAAGGAGAAACGAAAGAAGAGTAACAGTATGTCAAAAAGTCTGGAAAGTGACCTGTGGACAGACTTGTAGGAAAAAATGTTGGGAAAAGTTCTCCGAGGAAGACAGGCAGCAAATTTAGTAAAATTTTAGGAATTTGACTAAACAGAACCAAAGAAATTTCATTAGCAGGAATGTGATTAAACATCGCAAGAAATATATAACAACGGAAAATTCAAAGCACAATACTCTAACGTGGACTTTACGCAATATTAAAGTATGTAAAACTTTTTTTTTTGTATACTTTGGGGTTCTTTAATGCACAGACAGTTATGACAATCCTAAAAGCTAATTATAAATTAGGAGTAACAGATCACGAACACGCAAGAAGCAGCGCCAGAACAGCGAGGAAGCCGTGAAACATGTTCCCAGAAGGATATAAGGAAGGAGTTAAGGAATTTATAGAAAATGTTGTAATGCGAAACTGTTCGCATTACAATCTTAAACACGCACCAAACAGGCGATATCTGCCTTGTGGAGTTTCTTTTCGTGATTTGTTAAAAGCTTATATTTTACACTGCGACGAGACCAATTCCAAAAAATGCAGCTGGACATATTTTCACAAAATAGTTAAAGAAATGAATTTATCCACTGCAAATCCAAGACAAGTTTTATGTACAACATGCCAAATGCATAAAGACATGCATGTCGATGAGAAGATGAGATGATGAGAGAATGCGATTGTGAAAATAGCATTCAGAACACATAATAATATGGTTCTCATCGTATGCACAGAATTTCATACTCATAAGTTGAATTACACTGAATCCCGAAAATGTCTTGACCATGATTTAAAAAATGACAGTAAGACAGTTAAAGTTTTTACAGTCGACATGCAAAAAGCAATTTGCATGCCTAAATTAACTATTATCTATTGTGATAACTGCTCTGCACAGAATAAAACTCTGTTCACTGCTATGATAAGTTTAGTTAACTCAAAGGCGTTAGTGAATACAGAAAAAAAAATATGTATACTTTGAACCAGGTCATACATTTATGGCAGCCGATACAGTTCACGCAAACATAGCTAACAAATTTAATAAAGTGAAAGAGATGTATGATTTATCAGATTTTACGGAAAAAATGAAGAAATCACGAAAAAACATGAGCATTCAAACAATTACGCATAAAGACATGATTTTGTTTAAGATCAATCAGCAAAAAAAATTCCAAAATACTACAATATAATGACATTCAAAATTGTTGAATTTCGTCGAGGTTCAACAAGTTTATTTGTTAAAAATTCATATGTTACTAAAGATTATAAGGAAACCAAAGTGATGAAGAAAGCATGCTTTATCAGTGAAATTCCTAAAAAAGTACATTGTAGAGGTATAAGTGAAATAAAAAAAAGGAATTGATGGAATTGTGCAAATTAATGCCACTGACACGGCAATTATTTTTCGAAGGCCTTGCTGTAAATGAAAACGTTTGTGGTTTGGTTATTGTGCATGATAAGTCATAATTTTTTAAGTGTTTTTCATTGAAAACTTTAAAAAACGAATCACAAAAATATACATATTTTTTAATTCTAAATCTCGACAACGCGACGCTTGCTTATATGTAACACTTGTCAAACACATCTCATCCAACTATTAGATAACACAGATAGGTTTTCCATGCACCACGTGTTTCTGATTGCACCCAACTCTTCTTACTTAAATTATCACACGACGCGTAACCAGGTTTGTATGAAATGATGGTTTTTCTAAACTCGTTTATTTCGATTTAAAAATTAAGTATTACAGATGTAAAAAAAAAAAATATGTCAAAGTGTTCTAAAGACATTCACGAAGGGTAATCACAGCGTTTCAATTTTATAGTATTTTTTATTAAATATGATGCGAATGTTTATGTAAAACTTCTAAGCCGTTTTTCTCAAAACTGTGTTTTTTGAGATAACAGACTTGTGCGTGACACGGCAGCGGTCTCTGGGGGGGAGCTTGAGCTATCCCCCCCACTCTACGGCGAATGGCGCGCGGGGTCACACGCTGCACCGTCGCGGGTCCCGGGGACACCCCCGTGTCCGTGGTCCGGGACCCATCCGGAAGGGGCAGGTGGAGGAGGTAATGCCTCCTCCGGCGCCCGGTGCGTTTGCGGCGGATCATTGGGGCAGAGGCTTCGGCTTTACGCTCCCTCTCCGCCGCTTCCTTCTGCGAGATGACATCCTCGCAGAAGGTGAGCACCACGTGCCACGCTTCCTCATCCGAGGCCATCCTCGCCACGATCGCTTGCAGCGAGAGATCACCACCCACAACTGAGACCAGAACACTGCGCTCCTCCGCCCATGCAGAGCATGAGGCGAGGGTGTGTTGAGCTGTGTCCTCGTCACAGCGGTGGCAGTGGTGACACTCCGCTGCTGGCTCTCGCCCGATCCTGGCGAGGTAGGCCCCAAAACAGCCATGGCCCGACAGCACTTGGGTCGCTCTGAATGTCAGGCGACCATGCTGCCGTCGCATCCACTCATTGAGTATCGGGGCGATTGCCCCAGTAGTGCGAAGGCCAGCTCTGCTGTCGGCCAGGCGCTCCCTCCAGCGAGCGACTGCGTCATCTTCTAAGCGCAGTCGCTCCGCCTCAATTTCTCGCGGCACAGGCCTTTGCCCCTGGGACCTTTGGTCTCCCCGCCACTTGTAAACAGCGGCGAGGACCAGGGCGTCGAGGTCCCAAGGCATGCTCCCGGCCAGCGCGAGGGCAGCCTCAGCTGACACCGTCCGGTATCCTCGGATGACCCGGACGGCGAGGTGACGCTGCACCCTCCTCAGCACGAGGGCGCTACCTCCCGATAGGGCGTCGTACCAGACCGGGGCCCCATACAGGGCCATGGAGCGTACGGCGCCTATATATCCAGTGGTACCTAGACTGAGCGTGACGTCCGAAAAGTGGACGTTGGGAGTGACTTGCCCATTAGGGCAGTCATATCGCGTATATTAGAGAGCGAGGAGGCATGACAGGCATTACTTCTTCTGTGAGACCGTTATCTTGCAGAAAAACCTAAAAACTCTATGAGGGATTTATAGCTCCTGCTTTATGCCTTGCCTTAATGATGTGTTAGTAGATAATTATGTTTAATAAAGCTTATTTCATTTATTTAATTCGTTGCTCAATCATTTTATTTCATTTTGTAATGTAATCTCATATAATATTAGGCTGCGCCCGTCATGTATTTTTCTAATCATTACTAAAAATTGTTTTATTAATGAACAATACTAAACGAACTTGCATTAACTTGCTTAATTGTGTTTGATTTCATTTTGTTAACGGAATATCCACATTACTTGACTTGATTTTGTTGAACTTATTTTAGGCTGGTAGTCAAATCGGACAATAAATCAAGACAAACGCCATACCAATTCTTGTTCTACAAGATAATACCTTTCTAATGATATATCACACATTGTTATTGGAGCGGGCACCAGGTTTCGTAGAAACCCTTGCGTCATCCTTTAAACTTTGATTAAGTCTCGTTCTGTCACTTTCTTTGTGAAAGAAATAGAAAAGGTCTAGATGAGACTTGATGAAGGATTATCTTTAATTGACGTCTCTGAATACGGCATTTTGTACGAGTTTTTATTTGACAGCACGCGTTTACCATTAATGGTGTGATGAAAATTTGTATAGAAAAAAAGCATGTGCAAACGAGTCGCGTGGGGTGCTGATCAAGTTTCATATAAATTTTCGTCACATGGACGAAGGTAGCATGTAAAAGTCTCTAGGTCTTTCGGATCACACGTGGTAAGTAAACGGACGAAACGTTGCTTTTAGCCTAGAACTCGGTGCGGACACTACATCTGAGCACTCGGCACATTGTCTATACATATTTTAAGGTGGCTATTACACTACAGTCTTACTAATGCAGTCCTAGCCCCATCTCGCATTTTCATCACGTGAAAGAACGAAATGGGGCAGGTAAACTAACAGGCTAACTGTTATTACACTAAGCCGAGTCTTAGTGAATCAATAAAACCTACCTACTCTCATTCAATCAAATTGTCTTTTCTTTGCACTATTGTTACTGAAATAGTTTCTAAGATTAATTGTAATTGTATGTAAAGTAAAAACCAACCTATGGTAATTTCAAAACAATTTAGAGTTCTTTTGCCCACTATTTTAATCACTATACAGTTACTTTTACCACTTATAATTGAAAGATGCTTCTTTTTTTACGAAAATACATTGTTGGGCAGTGCCTTGATGCTGCTACCCGACAGACTTGAAGGATCTTGCTAAATGATAAATCCTTAACGATCTATATTGTTTATTTCTTGCTATACGAGTTCACACTTGAATCGACATGCTATGACTAAATTATAATTACTTAAAAACGTTTAAAGAAAGTAAAAGTGCTGACGCGGTGACATACATTGTTCGGTGCAAACCGTACATATTCCCGGGCCAGAGATAGGATACAGATTAGAAAATCCTTGCTTGATTTATATGTTACTTATAAATTAAATTTAGAAGCTAGGTACTTATAAATTGAATGATACAAAAATTGCTTATAAAAAAAATATCAAAATTAACAACAAATGAATTAAACAGATTCTTCGTGGAACATATCCTTGAATTTTCTTAACACAGGACTTGTTGATCTGTTTCGAAATGGGATGGGGCGCGAGTAAGTCACGGTGTCCTCTTGAGTTCGCGACGAGTGGCCACTTGCGCCCGAGTTTCCGGGGCGCAGCTGGTGAGACGGTCCGGGCGCAGGAATCGGTGCTGCTGCGGTCCTCACTGCTGGCGCTGCTTGTGCTGATGGTCTTGCTTGATTGTTGTTTTCTTCACTTGTCTGCTCTGCTCTTCGCCTTCTCCATTGACACTGAGATCGGTTGCATATTATGACTATACCGATCACTACCAAGACTCCCAATTTGATGTAAATCATAGCGTAATGGTGTATGTCATGGTAGGATACGCTCACAAGCGTCACTTCGTTGTTCTTAAGGTCTTGTATATGATCTTGAATAGCCGCTACTTCCTTGTTAAAGTGCGTGTGCTCTTGATTTGTGAAGTTGAAATTAGGAATCGAGATGTTAATGAGATGATTCATAGGTGAGATTGTCGGTGTGAATAGGTTTGGTGAGATTTAATAAAATAAAATAAATAAATAATAAGTCCAGTTCCCGTCAGCTGGTAACTGTTCGTATATTGCATTGTTCGCAACATGTGTAAAGGTATTCATGATATAACTTTCTTGCCAAGTAGTTTTACATAACATTCCTTTCGATGCGCATTCCTGATTTATTTGTAAACACAGATTTTTGTCACTTTTCATCTGGTACTCTGGTTGCTGGCTATGGCAGTAGTAAGAGTCCTGCACGTAACATTCCTTGATGCTTGCTTCACTCATAGGAATAAACGTGTCCTTTCTTATGTTCATCGCCACATAATCTGACACCGGCTTAATTGTGAAGGTCTTGTTTCCTTCATATTTGGGAATTGGAATCAATTTAAAAATCTCGTAGGAATCTCTGCTGATAAGAGGTATTCTAATCTCAAATAAAAGGTTATTTTCTGTCATTCTTGCTTTGACCTTAATAAGTTTGTACATCTTGCGTATATCTGCTTGAAGATTATCGGTTGGCAGCGAAACGTCCTTGGGTAACCTGTTTGATATCGTGTCCAACTCTTTCATCAATTGGTCTGGAGTTATTAGGTTGAGATTGTAACGGCCTTGATAAACGTCCATAATCGTATCTAATAACGCATTCTGCATCGTCTTCAAATTGTTTAGTACATTGCTTGCAACTAATGATCCGATCGTGAAGTCGTTTAGAGCGTAATTCATTTTTGCAGAATTTGTCAACTCTTTCACAGCTCTGTCTAATAAAATCATGTGTTGATTAATGATTTTATGTTGTTTTTTCATTGTCTCTTCAATCCGTTTTAAAAGGTTATTTTCGGCTTCCACAATGGTTGTTTGATTCTTCCAGAGGTTTATAATGTGATTTTGATTCTGTTGTAACATGTCGATGTCTTTTTTATACTGTTTGGCGAATTGACTGTCTAATACCCCGAACAAGGTGTTGGCGAGATACCCGACACCATTGATAAGGCCTCTCTTGTGTCGGCGTATTCCACTCGGCGCCGGCGCTTGTACTACGACGTCAAACTGCTGAGTTTGTAACAGCTGATTGTCATGTTCAAGTTCATTGTAGCCGTGACGTAACTGGAGTACTATTGCATCACATCGCGTTTGACGTCGTAAAGTTTCACATGTTGTTTCAAGTGTTTCGATGTATGACTTAAGCGCCTTATTTTCTTGATGATAAGGTTCCATTTCGAAATACACTATAAGCTTCCATTCGTTTTTTATCAACATCATATTTGACAGTTTGTCGAAATATAGGGCTTGGTTTTCTCTGAACTTAGTAACGTTGACATGAGCTTCAGACCTTGATAAGACAGTAAGAAGCATTAAAAATGTCATCATCATTGATGTAAACAAGCCTTTCTTGGCTTTTCTTGTCACCATTCTTGAATAAGGTGTTTGCGACTTCTTTTCGCTATCAGATCTTGTTATCTCTCTTGAATTGGGTCTTTGTAACTTATTCTCGCTATCAATCTTGCTGCTGATATCGGTTTCAATTTCTTCATTCTTGATTAGTTTTGATAGTTTGACAACCGGTCGTTTTACGAATCCACTCTTTGTTTTTAGAGTTACAACACGAACTAATCCATCTTGCCCAGGATGTAACTCGCACACTCTATTATCTATTATATAGATATTTTCCTTTGGAGTTTTCCATTTTGACCTTGATGTCAGTTGGGTCAGGTATTCTGCTGACCATCTCTTCCAAATATCTTGCGTAAGTTGCTGAGTGAGATGGCAGCGTGTTCTGAGATCTCGCTCCGTCTCTATGACTGTTAATATTGGACCGCTGGAGAGGAAATGAGATGGTGTTATGTAGTTTAGGTCATCTGGATCTTCCGTCAAGGGGCACAACGGCCTTGAGTTCAAGCATGCCTCGACCTGGTTTAGCAGGGTCAAATACTCTTCATAGGTGAGCCTTTGCTCTCCAATGACCCTTTTAAGATGGTATTTGCAGCTCTTGACGGCAGCTTCCCAGAGCCCTCCTGCTGAAGGCCATGATGGTGCGTTGAAATGGAATGAAATTTCCATATCAACTATTTCTTGTTGTAATTCTTTGTTTTCAAATATTTGAGCAATTTCTTCATACTCATTACGGATGATTCTGCTTGCTCCAGCGAAGTTTCGCCCGTTATCGCAATAAATATGGCTTGGAGTTCCTCTTCGGGCCGCCATTCTTCGAAGTGCAGCTATGAATCCTGATGTTGTTAAATCGGAGACGAGCTCCAGATGGATGGCCTTGGTCACCATACATACAAACACCGCGACATATCCTTTTGTTGTCTTGATACCACGACCCTTGCTGGCTTTATAAAAGATATGGCCGGTAAAATCCACGCCTGTGTGTTGAAATGGGCGCGAAGGACTAACTCTTGGTTCAGGTAAGCTTCCCATTATTTGTTCTTGCATGATTGGTCTTTGTTTTTTACAGGTGACACATCGATGTAAGTATTTCTTTATTGTTCTGACGCCACTAATTATCCAATATTTTTGTCGCGTGAATGCCAATGTAACACGAGCCCCGCCGTGGAATGTGAGTTCGTGTGCATTATTTATAATTAATTCTGTGAAGCGATGATTGTTAGGTAATATAATAGGATTTTTCATTTCAGGATTTATGGGTGCGTTCTGCAGCCTCCCTCCAACACGAAGGATTTCACTATCGTCTACGAACGGGTTTAAATTTAAAATCTTGCTTTTCTTTGACATAGGTTTCTTTTGTTTTAGGTCACTTATTTCTTCTTCAAATATCTCGCTTTGCACTTGCTTTATAATATTCATTCGTGTTTCTCTTAATTCTGATAAAGTAAGCCAAGGTGTACTGTTTCTCTTGTCTTTTCTTGTAATAAATCTATACACCCAAGCCAGTACTCTCAGTAGTTTTGAATATTAGCTGTATTTTTCTATCATTTCCTTGATAATATTGTTTTCATTGCCTTGCTTGACGACAACATTCACTTGTTTGATTTTTCTTGCTTCTTCGTTGGTCGTGTTATGTTGTTTTTCTTGCTGTATGTTTTCAGATGTACAAAGCCAGGTTGGACCCTGCCACCACAGCGAGTGTGCTATTAGTTGACTTGGTGTGAGTCCTCGGCTGGCGCAGTCAGCTGGATTTTCCGCTGATTTTACGTATTTCCAGCTCTCAGGCGGCATCACATGTGTGATCTCACGCACTCGGTTTGATACGAAGGTCTTCCAGCGGTCTGGGTCGCCTTGTAGCCATCCTAGTACGGCTGTAGAATCAGTCCATCCATGAATCTTGATATCCATGTGTGGAGATAGAGTTTGCTTGATTTTTGCTATCACCTTAGAGAGAAGTAGAGCCCCGCTCAGTTCCAGCCTTGGTAAGGATACTTCTTTATTGCATGGTACCAATCTTGATTTTCCAACAAGAAGTTTTATTTCTGTTTGACCTTGTTTCATAACTTTGCTATAAATGACGCATCCATACGCCTTTTGCGATGCGTCACAAAATCCGTGCAATTCGAGCCTGCACGTGACATCGGCGCCGACCCATCGTGGTATTTCAATGCTATTTATGTTATTAATATCGTTCTTGATTTTTAGCCACTCTTCATAAATATCCTGTGGGAGTTTATCATCCCAGCCCAAATTGGTTTTCCATACTTGTTGAAATAGCAGCTTCATTCTTGTTGACAGGGATGTCAGCCATCCGCGTGAGTCAAACAATTTTGAGATGGCAGATAAAAGTGATCTTTTCGTATCTTGATTTTCTTGATTGACTTGGCATTGAAAGTTAAACACATCTTTTTCTGGGTTCCAGCGTAAGCCGAGAGTTTTTGCTGATTCAGCTTGTTTGAATTCGTAGTTATTTTGCTCTGAAGGGCTTGCATCTTGAAGTAATTCTTTGCGGTTTGATCTCCACTTTCTTAAGTTAAAACCTCCTTTTTTCATTAGATTTATGAGGCCTTTTTTCAGCTAAATTGCGGCTTCTAGCGAAGGTACACAGTAGACCAAGTCATCCATATAAAAATTTTGTTCCAGCACTTGAGCGGCTTCTGGGTAATAATCTCTTTCATCACTTGCTAGTTGACGTAGAGTCATCATTGCGAGATATGAAGCGGCCTTGGTGCCATAGGTAACTGTGGTGAGTTGATATTCTTGCAACGGTTCTTGTGGACTATCTCGCCAGATAATCCTTTGAAGAGACTGGTCATCTTCATGCAGCCATATAGCTCGAAACATTTTTTCACAGTCAGCGGTGAAGGCAATTTGATACTGTCTCCACCCCAATATTAATGAAAAAATGTCTTTTTGAAGGTTCGGGCCAGTACACATGCAGTCATTGAGACTTAGCCCGCTCGATGTTTTATCGGACGCATTGAAGACTACTCGTAGTTTCGTAGTACTCGAGTCTTGCCGTAGCACGCAATGATGCGGTAGGTAGCAAGCAGGCTTCGTAGTAGCGCTATCACAGCTGATACGTTTCATATGACCCAGTTCTTTGTATTCGTTTATGAATAACTTGTAGTCTATTTTTAGATTGTTGTTTTTATTCAGTTTTCTTTCCAATTGATAAAACTGAGCTATTGCTTTGTTTTTCGAGTTTCCCAATTGGTCTATGCTTGATTTCAGTGGCAGTCTCACGATGTATTTTCCATCTTGCGATCTTGTGGTTGTTGACTTGTAAAAATCAATGCATTTATTTTCCTCTGTCGTATATTATTGGTTGTCTGGAACATCTTCAATTTCCCAGAATTTCTGTATTTCTTAAATGTCATTGAGTATGACGTTGCATTGGAACTGATTCTGACTTTTCCGCACAGAATCCAGCCAAGTCGCGTTTCTTGTGCGATTGGTGCGGTATTTTTAACTCGATAGATTCTATCCTTGATTATGTTTGAATAGATGTCAGCTCCAAATAAAATGTCGATAGGCTTGCTTATATTGAATTCAGGATCTGCCAACTCTATTTCTTGTAACATTGCCCATGCTGGCCTTGTAAATGAATCATTTGGTAAATTTCGAGTCAGAGTTTTCATGATGTAAACATCTGTGGTGAAGTCGTAGTTTTCGGTAATTGAACTGCAGTTTATCTTTATTGTTCCAGTGCAGATGATGTCCTTGGTGCCAACACCTGTGATGATTCCCTTGCATTTTTGGCGAGGTAAGTTTATTAGCTGGGCAGCTCTTGCTGTGATCAGAGACACTTGTGAGCCTTGATCTATAAGTGCCCACATGATGTGGTGATCTCCATCTGATCTCTGTACCTTTATCAAGGCGGTAGCTAATAAAATTTCAGGTACTTCACTTTGTTGAGTAACATGTGAATTGTTGTTCGATCTTCGGTTAGATTCCCAATTTGCAGTCGTTGACCTTGTCGTCACGTTTGCAGGCGTCACGTTTGTTTTTGCATACGCCGCATGAAGCAAAGTATTGTGGCATTCATTGCACTCGCGACACCGTTTATTTGATGAGCACGCATTTCCTTTGTGACTGTAAAGACAGTTAGGGCATAAGTTCAATTTCGTAATTGCTTGACGTTTTTGTATCGGCGACATTTCCAGAAACTGTTTGCAGAAATAAATGCAATGTTCCGAACTCTCACAAATAGGGCAATTCAATTTGTTTCTTGGATGAAATTGAGTGATAACCTTGTTGTTATGGAACTTGAATATGGAACTTTTCTTGTCTTGCTGTTGGTGGAATAGCCCGTTGACTGTTTTCTTGTTTTCGACGTGCCGATTTCATTGTAGTAAACTTGTTTTCCAAAAAGTTGAGGAATTCGTTAAGGTTTGGCAGTTCACGTGGTTCCTTCAATGTCTCCAAATAGTCGCTGTGGTTCTCAGCGTCTACCTTTTGGACCAAAAGATACACCAAGATCGGGTCCCAAGTTTCAATGTTGACGCCAAGGTTTTTAATTGCATTCAAGCACTCGGTGGTGACATCATGCAGTCGTTTTATATGATTTGCGTTTGGGGTCTGCATCACGGGAATACTCATCATGGTGTTCATATGGGTTGTGAATATTAATTTCTTATTATTGTACCTGTGGTTTAAGATTTCCCAACAGGTTATGTAATTTTTTCGACCTTATTTGTAGGTGTTGGACCAAACGCTCAGCTTCTCCCTTAAGCTTGCTCTTAAGGAACTGCATTCGTTGAGCATTTGACAAACTCGGGTTTTTGTGTATGGCTTCACTGAAGAGATCTTTAAATGATACCCATTGCTGATAATTTCCATTGAAGATTGGGATATCGAGTTGTGGTGTTGATTTATCTCGATGAGAGACTGACCATAACTTGCTATTAATGGCTTTCTTGATTTATTGATATATTGGTTCGTGCTCTGTGAACCTTGAATCGTACTGCAGGTTAGATCCGTTGGTTTCACTATCGATCTCCCAGTGCAACAGATCTATTGCTTTCCAACGCTCTTGCAGCGCTCTCAGCGTGTCTTCAAATTCCCAACGTTCTTGCATTGTACCAACGTTAATGTTCGAGACGGTTCTTGCAAACGCCTTGAAGTTACTCTGCTGCTTCTTGTACATGTCATCGAGCTTGCTGAAGTTACCGTTATCAGAGGTATTCATCATAGCATTCCATCTTGTTTCATAGCTCTATGATGCGTGGTGACATTTTCCTCGAAAGTCACGTTTTTACCTTGTTCGGCATCTTGCGAAGTGGGTGCGTCCTCGCGTGCGATGGGTTTGGTTTTATATGACGACGTCGGTGGTTCAGTTATAGGTACAATCGAAGGTGTGATACTGATGCTTGATTTTTCAATGTAAGTTCTAGCTTCCAGGTAACTCTGCCTTGTTTGCTGGTAGTAATCACCGGCGAAATAATCGTCATCAGCTGCTAATAATTTCGAAATTTCCGCATGGTTAGCAGTGTATTCATTCCAATATTTTTGCAATGATTCGAGGCGTCTCTTGATGTAGTCTGGTGTTCTACGTGCTGGACCATCCTTTTTAAAGTTAATAAGAGTTTTCTTGATTTCTTCTGATAGCAGTGTTTGCTGGTAAAGTAGGTCACTGACACTCATGATTGAAAACTTGCTTCTTGTATCTTGATCTAACTTGTGAACTTGATAACTTGATAATGGTGTGAACTCGTTTGATAACTTGATTGATTAGTTAGGTATACCTTACTTGATATTGATGAATCTTGCGCGCGCTACTTGATGATGATGTGGACTTGAATTTCACAACAAACTCTCCACATAAACTTGCTCTTGATACTTGCTAACTTGCTTTGTTCTTGCTTGCTTGCTCTTGTACTTGCTGGTTCTATATGATTCAGTGTCAAATGTGTTAACAAATGCTATATGTGCCTTCTCAATGCAGTCGGTGAGACCCGCTGGTGGGAAGCCGACTTTACCGATTCGCTAGCACTTGAAAAACACAATAAAACACTAAATCACTCACCTCTCGAAGGACCATATGTTGGGCAGTGCCTTGATGCTGCTACCCGACAGACTTGAAGGATCTTGCTAAATGATAAATCCTTGACGATCTATATTGTTTATTTCTTGCTTTACGAGTTCACACTTGAGTCGATATGCTATGATTAAATTATAATTACTTAAAAACGTTTAAAGAAAGTAAAAGTGCTGACGCGGTGACATACATTGTTTGGTGCAAACCGTACATACATATACCCTAAAATGTACTTTACATACCGCCTAAGGACTTACTCGCCTGAAAATATTCGTTTGTTTTTTTATTTTTTTAGTATGGCTGTCTGAATATCACGTAGTCAAATAACCCCTTAAATATTGCGCCGAGTGCTCAGCCAAGCGCTTGAACAAAAAAGATTCAAGATAGACTAGAGTGCCTAGATCTCACGTACCAAGTAAACGTGTGAAGAAGTGCTTTTAGCCGAGTACTAGCGCGTGAGGTCGAGGCATTATGCCTGAATCAAAGTAATAAATAAAAAGTAAAATATGTCCTCCTAGCCGAATTTCAACTCGATCAATCACAACAGAGATAGCCAATTACAAGTGTATGCACAACACATGTGCACCCTCTGATCCTTCCCTCTCATAGTTCGGTGAGACGGTTGGGTCTGGCATGACTGGAGAGTGATCAGGCGCAGGACCAACGGAAAGGCCTGATTTACGAAGACGCGTCGTGCGTTGCATTGGGCCCCGCAGCTCACACTAAATTCAACCATATGGCGTTGTACGAGTATGAGTGCGTTTACGGAGAAGCGATTTAATACGCGTTTGCTTGAGTTTGAGTTCACGCGGCGTTTATCGCGGCGGCGCACGCAGCGGCAATTCTCGATGGCCGTGGCAGAACCTTCTGCCAGTCTTTATTAGGAAAGCGCTGCCCGCCGCGTGCTTCTTTTAATTTATCTAAAGTTGAGTTATTTTGTTTAATCATTCTTTCTTTGAATGTGTGTACACGGTGTCCAAAAGGTCCCTGCTGAAAATCTGTATCGTGGCATGCTTCGCGCTGTCACGTATAATGCTGAGCAGGGAACTTGACAGGGACCTTTTTGGCACACACTTGGTCTAATACTATGTACGTACTATTTATCTGCGTCCCAAATAAATTCATTTTCATAATAGCATGCTGTAATTGTCAATTTATTGGATTTGAGGATACTTTCGAATCTATGCCTTAGAGCATGGTAAGATGTAGGTTGTATGAAAAAAAAAAGCTTCTATCAATAAAGTCAGTTTAAAACTTGGTGCATTGGGAATGATATGACATTGAATCCTACTAAATGCTTCCAAATTACTTTTACAAAGAAGAAGAATCTCATAGGTACTGCTTATAGTCTGGATGGCGAAGTTCTAAAGAAAGTGGAGGAAATCCGTGATTTAGGAGTAATCTTGGATGCAAAACTAAAATTTAACTCGCACGTAAACCTCAAAATGAAAAAGGCGGCTCAAATGCTCGGATTTCTAAAGCGTAGTACACGAGAAAATTATCACAAACACGGCTGATTCTTTACAACTGTTTAGTAAGAAGCCACCTCGAGTACGCCAGTATCGTCTGGAACCCCACGTACAGCGCACCATCACAGAGGGTGGAGCAGAATCAGCGTGCTTTTACGAGGCACCTTGCCGACTCCTCTTGTCGCGTCCCCTACACTCAGCCATACCAGAGTAGACTGTCTGCCTTCAAAATGGACACCCTTCAAAGCCGTCGCACCGTATCAGACCTGTTATTTCTGCACAAAATTCTTAGTGATAAAATAAAATGTCAACATTTACTAGCCAAAATCAAACTTAATGTTCCCTACAAATACCCGCGTCATCGAATCACAAGGTTATTTAATATAACAGCACATCGAACTAACCTTGGCCTACATCACCCGCTATCTAGAATCTTTTTGAAATACAATGAAAGTAGCAATAAAGACCAGAATATTGACGTCTTCAATGATAATCAACGAAAATTTGTGCAAGGATTCCTGAAATCATTGAGAAAGCATGACTCGTAGAAATATGAATTTATATGTACCCACTAGTTATAAGTAAAAGTTAGTTTATATAAAGTATGTCTATTATATGGCCAAAGCTGTGTACGCCTATAATTGGCATCCATATATAAAGTGTAGTTTTAAGATTCCACATTGTGTATTATACAAATATGGCTTGCTGTTGGTGTACCTTTTTAAATAAATAAATAAATAAAGTCATCTAAATAAAATCTTTTGTGAAAATTGCTGTAAGTGCTTACAATAAGTGTTATCTACGATATTCCCGTTATATCTTATCCTGCACTCTGATTCACAAACACTGGGAAAATTTCCGTGTTGAAATCCTTTCCGAATTTGAATGTGAAACATACTTTTTTAACGGAGTTTTCGAAAGCTACAATGTAATGTCATGTCCCTAATAGAAACGTCAAAGTTTTCGATTCCGACGTTTGAGAATCGCATTTTTTTTGACGCCTGCCTCTCGGATTCGAAATCTGTAGTTTCCGACGTTTGTGAATAAGGGTGCCAGGTTACTTAATTTAACGCAATACCACGGGTAAAATAATAATATGATAATGATGTATACGGGTGCATCGTTTCATCATATTATTATTTTATTAGTCTGATTTACCTCGACCAATGCAACCTGATCGAATGTCACGAAAATTAGGTTATTGTATGTATCAAAGTCACGTTTATTCTCGCTTAAACGTATGTTAGCTAAAATTGAAATGGATTCCGAATAGTGTTGCGAAACCATTTAAATTTTTACGATCGATAGTTGATCTCGAGAAATATTAAGAATATCGATAGTGCTATCACGCCCGAGCCACGTCGATTAGTATTTATTGTTAGAGGATTTCGAGCATCACTATTGATATGGGTAATGCTATCGTTAATTGATTTCTTTCCATCATCATCATCCTAGCGTTATCCCGATTGCGCAATCGCACGCGAGGGCCCAGGGTTCGCTGACCATGATCCAGAGTGTGGCAGATCAAGTAATTACAGTGGAACGATGCTGCCATCTGATCTCCGTAACCCTGTTAACAGGGGAACCTGACCAGTTTTGGATCATGGTAACACATTCAGTTGCCTGAATTCGCAGGTTTCCTCACGATGTTGTCCCTCACCGTAAAAGCATCGGTTAGTGAAACAACGAATGGTTACGTAAACTCGGAAAAAGTTATTGGTACATGGCGGACCGTGAGATCGAACCGGTACCTCCTACATGAGGGACAACCCGCTAACCACTGCGCCTCCGACGCTAATGTATCGATAGTTGACTATCAAACACTTTCCCGATGTATTCCACAAATCTTTACCGTGTGCGTGCGGCCCGGGCTCGTGAATTGAATTCTTTCCGATTGGGAAAAATATTTTCGTCCTGTACGCACTGCAACAAAATCATGGAAGTTATTTCCATTTACCTTTGGAGACGAGGAAACGATTTTATGAACCGTGGGTAAAATGAATACAGAATATAAAATTACTCGTGAATTGCTTTTTTGCACGAGTTGCTTTTATTATAATTTTTTGACGAAGGGCATGAAATCCTTGCCAAGCCAGTGACTTACCGAGTCGTTTTAGCGTTATTTAATTTTACACAAAGAATAGTAAAGACACCGAGCTTAATTCCTACACCTACAACAGACGAAATATCATTAATTTTGTTTAAGAAAAAAATCCTCAAAATCCGGTGGCAATGAATGCCTCAATTTAGTCCTAAACACATTTTTGTCAAATAAAAATCACTTAGTTCGTAACTCCCGTTGTAGGTACTCCTATATAAGTCTCATTAATTTGGGAATCAGGGACCAGACCTAAATGTGAGTGTCATTCATGCCAGTAATTGGTCATTATTGACGACCGTCTTGGTATAGTCGTTCGCGCACCGGACTTCTGAACCAGGCGGTTGCGGGTTCGAATCCCGCAAGGGGCAAATGTTTGTGTGATGAGCACGAGCATTTGTACATAAGTCATGGATGTTTATATGTATTTGAGTATTTCTATCCGTTATCCTAGTCACCATAGCACAAGCTCACGCTTAGTTTGGGGCTAGGTAATTGGTGTGTTTGTTAAAACAATTTATTTATTTATTATAAATTAGAAAACCAACATCCATCTAAAACAAAACAACTCTAATATATTGGACCATATTGAAACCAAGGTCACGATTTTCGTATCGATACATTACGATTGAGTGCCATTCAACATACTTATACAAATGAAGTACACACGGCCGCACGTCAGACTACCCCTACTACTCTGACCTTGAGACCGCCTCTATTCCTTACGAAATAAAAGCTGTTTTCGCAGTTCAAATAGGTAACTGCTGTGCTGTACACTTCCCTAACACAAAATGCTAAACAAGAAAGGGAGCTATAAATAATTCCTTACGGACATCGTGAACCGACACCCGGCCAAAGTTAGCGACGTCTACACCAGAATAATAAATAAGTAGCTCCGAAATTCTTGAGTTTATGTTTTCTTGGCTATGTCTGCAATACATTTGGTTAAAAAATATTACTCTTGTGCTGACGCAGTTGCGTAAAAAAGTTATTTCAATTTTCTGGTTGAACATTGGCAATATAATGTATTGAAAAAGAAGGTCCTAAACAAATTTGACTGTTGTTTTAGAATGTCAAAATTTTAAAATGAGGACCCTTACCCACGGCCGTCTATTTCTGAGGAATTTACTGGATCCCACAGAAACCACTTGTGTGTTCACACAGCAGTATCCCGTTTTTACAGGTACGTTATTTTCGTACTTAAAATGTATATGTTGTGCACACTAGGACACTGCTATTAAACAATTTGACTGCCTCGTTGGTCTAGTAGTCAGCACGCTGGGTACTATCCACGAGGTTCCGGGTTTGAAATCCCGGGTCGGGCCGAGAGTGTTGGGTTTTTCTGTCTTGAAATAACACTGACACAGCTCCGGAGTCAAAAAGTTGGTGGTGTTAACACCCCCGTGCCTCGGAAAGCACGTTAAGCCGTTGGTCCTACGCCTTATCTCTCTAAGGTCATGTCGGTCTGCCGTCTTACCAAATTACGAGAGTGTTTATTTAATGTATATTAAATTTCCCGCGCTGTTGGCTAATCTCTGTTGAGATGCCGAAGTTTGGCTAGATGGACATCATTATTATTATTAAACAATACTTGTAATCAAACTTAATCCTGTTTCTAATACTGGTCAAGTTTAATGACATAACCGAATAACAAATTCGAACAGATCCGATTTTTGCGGGACACTGCAATCTGGATGTTAGTATTAAAACATGAACACTAAATATAGGATCCTGCAAAAAACAGGACTAGTAGAAAACATGATGTCTCTGTAGGAAAGTGCACCGCACAGCACAGAATAAGAACTAGTACTACGTCCTAAGATCAATATTATTTCTGTGGCGCTCTCGCATTTTGTCTACTCGTTAGATTATGGATGGATTTTGACAAATTTTTTTAGAAGCTGAGCTTATCTAGTAATAGAAGTGGTGTCCCTTGTGATTTTAAATAAATAATTTACTAACGTAAAACATAATGTATTTCATTAATTTTTATTCATTCTTGCCAAATCAATTTTACAAAATTGTAAAGAAACTTTAGTTCTTTCCTGCTGAAGTAAGCTGAGTGATTAATTTCAGTCCCTTTTATAAAATCTGTTTATGTAAGGATTTCAATTTTTTTCTACTGCCCGAGAAAGTTATTACAGAGTGTATTGAATTTAATTTAATGAACATCCGTAAACATTAGTTTTCATAATAATTTTCCCGTTTGGTTTTGTTACACAGGGAGTTGTTTTGGTCAGCGCCCCCTGACTCAGGGAGATGGTGTTATGAGTTATGTTAATTCTACAAAAAATATTTTCTTCAAATAATATTAAGGTTTTTAAAAGAAACCTCTTTACAACATGTCTAAAAATTTTTATAGCGAATGACACTTGTGCTCTCACGCGTAGCTACGAAACGCTACGCTGTTATCGATAGTTTGGTAGTTTTCCGACTCGCTCGCTAGTATCGCAATAAGTTCACTAACACATGTTTAATTTATAAACAGCCGGTTTAGCATTATTTCGCTGAAAATCACTATTTTACAGGAGCAAATAAAATCTGAATATCTTGAAACCTATCATCCTAAAAAGTTCATTAATTTACCAAAAACAGTTTTTTTTACACATGGAGCCTTTAATTGAAACAATAATTCCTCCCCTTTTTGATTTTGGTATTTAAAGCCTTTTTTTTATTTCTAGTATCCTAAAAGTAAACTCTGGTGAGAAGGATACCTCTTTTTTGCATACCATAACTACAATAAAATCACCGTACATATAAATGTTTAAGATCATACACAAGTTTCGGATAGGATTTAAAACATAGGGCTTTGCTGTTAGATGAAGGTTGAGTTCACCAACACATTGAATTCTAAATCAACCGTTTTAAAATTATGCGTCCGTCTCTCTCCGTTTACCGACTGTTGGAAAATTGATGAACTCGGGTCTAAGTGTCATGTGTTAAAATTGTTTGAATGTTTCTCGGCGTTTGCGAATTTAAGTAGACTTTGTGTAAGTGACATTAGGCCTCGTCGTGTCGTATCTCTCAGATCGCGGTAAGCTGACACCAAAGGAGCTTATCCGACTTTGGAACTAAGCCTAAAATTGTGTCAACCAGCTTAGCGAGTAAATCCCGGCGACAAATATTGCACATCGGCAATCGCATTTCCGAATACAAACTAATGCTAGTTCCCATGCCCATCAATTATTAGATTTGGGTTAAGAATTTGAATTGAGAACTAACTGCCGTACTCGGAGACGTCAATTAAAGTCAATGCTTCATTAAGTTTCATGACGTCCTTTCTATTTTTCTTGACAAAGAAAGTGACAGAACGAGACTTAATTATAGCTTTAACTTAATTGACGTCTCTGAGTGCGGCAGTAAGTACTGTATTTTTATTGTTAACATTTTGGTGTCATTTAGTAAATGCACTTGTTATGGGCAGTTCTCCAAAAATGCAATCTATCGTGTCCGACCCCTTATAAGTATTTTCTAATGAAACCAAAAATAGCCAATAGTTACAAATTAACTACTAAACCTACTAAAAAGTTATTTAATCAAAATAAACTATAAAATAAAATCGACCAACGAAATCACTAGGGCAATCTGGAGAATCATCGTACTAACCTTATTTTAAATACTTTTAATATTAGTAGCTACCTACAACTTCGCCCGGCAGGTTTCTATTCAGAATCTTTATCCCCATCCCATCCCTTCCCAGTGTACTTTCGAAACTAGAAAAAAGCCTATGTCGGTTACAAAGAACGACCTTATGTTATTAAGTAGAATTACTTTCTGGCTATTTTATTTGTTAATGTTTCATTTTGTTTAGAATAACACATTATTAAGGGGAACGATGGGACTGACATTACCTGTGGTTAAAGTCCCAAATTAAAATAAGAATAAAAAAAAAAAGAACGACCTTACAAAGTATCAGTCTAATCTACCAACCTAATTCAAAGTCGTTTATCTTTCTTCTACTATGTCACAATATTTTTTGCGGTTTTGGCGTGAAAAGACAGGTACCTACTTACACACGGATAGTTTCTTTTGGATTTGTAGTCATGTAACTGACTGATTTAAAAAAAATATATATTTTAAACCAATAAAAGAAATGGGGTTGGATATTTGTTTCTTACGTTTACGCGAATTGTTGAACTCATTAAAACACAATTTTACGGATTACTTCGCGATTTATTTACATTTTATTTTAAACCTGACGTTTCGAGCACTTTACAGCGATCGTGGTCACAGAGAGACTTACAATAAAATGTAAATAAATCGCGAAGTAATCCGTAAAATTGTGTTTTAATGAATGGGGTTGGAGTTAAATTATTTAGGCGTTTTTATATAAACTTTTTTCTTTATTATAATACTATAATTATTTTTTATGTTTAGTTTTAGTTACAGTTTTTACGTTTGTGTTATTTATAAAAGAAATTATAAACACTTACTTAAAAATTGTACAAAAAAAACTAACTAATCAAAAACAAAACTGTTAGTGACGCAAGAGAGCTAGAAGAGCTGGCTGTGTGTCGCAGGGATATTATAAAATCCGTGATAATATAATTTCACTAGTGACATTATAATTACACTGATTTATTGACAATCGTTAGCATTACTTTCAATTTAACTGGCTAGTTTCAGTGCCATTATAATTTCACCAGACCGATTCAGTGACATTGTAAGGCAGTAATATTTTAACAAAAACACTGGTTTAAGAAAGCCGTTAGATTATCAAAGCGATCGCTGATTGGTCTATTATCTTTACCAACTGAACTACAAGTATTGAACACATCCAAATGCTCACGATCACTCATTTTGAAGATATTGACTAGAATGATCAATTAAATACTTCATAAAAAAACCAAAAATATGTAATGAACTGATATTTAATAAGGCACGCTCCAATGTTTATAAATGTGTATTGCGACTGATTAACTCAATTGACCAATCAGAACACGCGGGGCTCCCACCACAAACTCAACTCATAATAAACCTAGATTTATTATAATATCACTATTGCAGCCCAGTGAAATTACAATATCACTGAAAAGAGCCCGTTAAATTATACGAACCAGTCGTCATTAACAATAATCAGTGTAAATATAATTTCACTAGTGAAATATCACGTCTGTGACAAAATCCCTGCGACATTTATAAAAATAAGTCCAAGTTTTTCTTGAGATTTATTTAAAAACAAATTGCGTGTTCTTTTTTAAATGTTTTAAATTACTGACCAATTCAGCCGAGTCACACCGTAGACAAAATTAAATACCTCTTTATGCGTAGTCACGTTTGTTCAGGACGACAGAACGTCAAGGTAAACACTACGGCATCTTATGCATTTGTAATAGAAGCTATTTTCAAACGAAAATGTGTGATCTAAACTACTGGCCACTGTACTATTCTCCTAGCTAACCTAGCCTTTTTAGGAATCCGTAGTCTTTAATTACGTGACGTGGGGATGTTTTTTTCGTGGTCTATCCCATCGTGTGGGGTGCCCAAACGTGTTAATAATGATAATTCTGTCAATTTTTGTTCATATTACCATTAACTCTTAAATAATAACTATTATGTTTCTGTAAGTTTATTGTTAAATATATATATAAACATATATATATATATATATATATAATATAAAAGAAAAACACAAGGATAGATAAACTTAAGTTTAGCTATCCTTGTGTTTTTCTTTTTACGCCGCCACGACTATTTCTGCCTCGCCCATTGGTTTACTGGTAGAGAATGCTTTAAGGCATTAAGTCCGCAATTTTTACTTCTTTGTTTGTGAAATAAAGAATAAATAAATAAATAACCATATCTTTGCCATTAACCAGAATAAAAAACACAGAGTCGGTCTATATTATGATGCAACTACAGAGCCCTGCACTGCGCGTGGCCCGACAAGCACTTGGCCGGTTTTTTTTCTTGCCTCGGCGATCCAGCTAAACTCTGATGGATGTAATCAATTTTCTGACTAATGTCTAAAAGTTAACGAGAAAAGTTTTAAATTGATTACTTCAGCCTTTCCAACCACGATACCGACGCTATCATTTAATTATTGTTAGAAGCTACATATTTAAATTTTCATAAAGCAAGTTTTAATTAAACTGTCCTTCAAAAGCAATTATGTAAATAATTTTCCTTGCCTTTAATATTATTTACTTGCGATATTTTAGCAAGTAAGTCACAAAAACCGGCCAATTGTCAGATGTTATATATGCCGAGTCGGACTCACGCACGAAGTATTCCCATACAAACGTGATATTTCTTAAGTCATAATATACGTAGTGCCTACTAATACTACATAGCCCTAAACCACACCAACCGCCGAAGCTGTATGGTCTGCCTAAGATACACAAAACTAACGTGCCGTTGCGACCAATTGTCAGTCAGATAGCTTCGCCTACATATGACCTGGCAAAGCACGTAGCATCTGTGTTACAACCTTTGGTGGGAAGGACACCGTCTTTTGTAAAAGATTCTTGCCACTTTGTCCAGATTATAAGCATATTTGTTTCTTACGTTTACGCGAATTGTTGAACTCATTAAAACACAATTTTACGGATTACTTCGCGATTTATTTACATTTTATTTAAAACCTGACGTTTCGAACACTTTACAGCGTTCGTGGTCACAGGGAGACTGAGGTATTATTTGTCAATCACAAAGTTAAAAATGTAAATAAATCGCGAAGTAATCCGTAAAATTGTGTTTTAATGAGATTATAAGCAACCTGAAATTGGAACCAGACGAGATCATGGTAAGTTTTGACGTCGAGTCACTTTTTACCAACGTTCCAACTAAAGAGTGTTTGGACATAGTAAAGGACAGGTTGAGTGACAATGAAATGCCTTTTAACTATATTGATCTGCTGAAGAACTGTCTTGATTCCAACTACTTTCTTTTCCAAGGTCAATATTACCACCAGATTGATGGCGTCGCAATGGGAAGTCCCGTAGCCCCTGTACTGGCTAATCTCTGGATGGAACATTTTTAAGAAAAGGCGCTACGCCTGGGCCCGAAAACTATTAGGCTTTGGAAAAGATATGTGGATGACGTTTTCAGTATTATAAAAGGCGGCACACAAGAGGTAGATCAATATCTAGAACGTATTAATTCAATTCATCCAAAGATGAAATTTACATGTGAGTGAGAGAAGGACAAATCGTTGCCATTTTTGGATGTTAGAGTAACATTGCGATCTGATGGATCACTATCGCACTGTGTCACACGCGACCTCACACCACCACCCTAGACATTTATAATCCGTTATGATGTCCCTTAGAAACAGAGCATTTGACCTCTGTGACCCTGAGCATATAAAGCAAGAGCTGGATCATGTTCAGGAGGTACTACGAAATAATGGATACAAAATGACAACAAAACATTTGCAAAGACCGATTAAGAAAGGTAAAAGTCCAGGCGTAAAAAGACATCCCGCATTTTTACCTTATGTGAAAGGAGTAACGGACAAGGTCGGTTCTCTATTAAGAAAGTACTCCATACCCACTGTTTTTACTCCGGGATCAAAGGTAAACAGAACAGTATATTGCGCACGCCAAAAGATGTCTTGCCGTTACAAACTCCGGGTGTGTATAAAATCGGTTGCAGCTGTGGTAGTTCATACATAGGCCAAACAAAGCGAACTGTGGCTGAAAGGGTCAAAGAACATATCGCCGCTGTGTAGTGAAAAACCGACAAATACCAAATCAGCGATTGCAGAACATATACTTGAGGCAGGCACTAATCATTGGATTGTATTTCATAAAACGCAAGTCCTCTCCACAGATCGCCACTATTATTCAAGAGTTGTGCGTGAAGCTATTGTAATTAAAAAACATGTTAATTTCAATAGGGAAGAGGGTTACAAATTAGATTAGCATTACACATCCTCGTTTTGGGTCGCAGTCGAGTAACCACCGGAATACGGACGGGGCGGCCGGCTTACATAATAGGGACACGGTTACCGTAGTGTACAGCGGCGGTACGAATTTTGTTAATAATGTGAGGGTAGAAGAATATGAATCTACCCCACATACGGAGTGAAGACATTGCAGTTCTCCAGCCAGTCTGCCTGTGACCACGATCAGTGCGACCCGGTCGAAACGTCAGGCAAAATTAAAGGTAAATAATGTTTTACCTACTATCCGTCGCGTTAATCCCCGTTTTAATGTGTTCTAATAATGAAACGCGAAAGTTTAAGAGTGATTAGTGCCTACTAATATTGTATAGATAATGGTATGGAACCCCCTGAAATATTTATTTTATTATGTTTTTAGTATTTGCTGTTATGGCGGCAACAGAAATACATCATCTGTGAAATTTTCAACTATCTAACTATCACGGCTTATGGGATACAGCCTAGTGACAGACAGACAGCGGAGGCATTGTAATAGGGTCTTTTGTGGTACGGAACCCTAATAAAAAATTTATTTGTATACTTAAAGTCTAGGTGCTTGTTGCGTAGTGACGGCAGCGGCGCGGTCGTGATTGGATGGGTGACCATTCCGATCATTTAGGTTACGCCCAACACAAGCATCGCCGTGTTTTGGAAGGCACATTAAGCACTTAATCCCGGCTATTATCGCTTGATATTAGTCGTTGAGCCTAGTCAGAGGCCCTAGGGCGGCTTGATAACATCTGACAGTAAGGTTGGTCACTTGCCTTCAGACACCTGTCCACCGATCCGCACTGAGCTCGCCTGGTGGAGTATGGCTTATACCTGCTCATCGTTGAGGTGAGGCCTTTGCCCATCAGTGGATAAAAGCCTAACTTTACTTTATACTGAAAGCCAAGTAGCAGTTCCCACAACACTTCGTTGTGTCTTTGACCCTGAGGTTATATTTTAACAACAACGATATTTTCCTTTAAGTCAATGACCTGACATGAACGTCGGTAATTATATTTCAATAGTCTTGAAGACTAAAGGGAATCGTAGAAGAAACTATTATGGCACTTAGTTTGGCTTGGCCTCATGTATAGTCGATGTAAGAGTGTGCCTACCCTATAAAGTTTCATTCACAGTCATTTTTCAGCATATTGTTTAGTATTCTGTACTTATATGGGCGACAAATAATGTTTTTAGGGTCCCGTAGTACTGACAAAGAATTTCTATAGTTTTGTAATGTTTGTCTATCCGAGGTTTTGCTAAGAGGCCGTTAGTACTCTAGAAAGTTGAAAAGGACTTGTCCATTAATGGTTTTTTATTCGTCAATATTTCTAACCAGAATAAACTAAATATTATATGAAAGAGTTCACAAAAACTAACCGTTCTGCATAATTAATATATTTTTAAGGACTCCGATTTAGAGAAAAATTGAAATTGTTTTTTATCTTTGTCTGTACATAAACCTCACCTTCGCCTATACCAATTAACGCATGAAAAAAAAATGGATAGCAAAATTGACAATCCATTGACAGTAGTACCTATTATATAATCTGTGGTAGTACCTAGTACATACCTAGTTGTATTTATCCACCTGTGGAAAGGCAATGGTAAATAGCCATACAGCCAGGAAATACAAGTAAGTGATCAATGGATGATGCCCCATAACAAAACATATTTTTCTCAAAAATGGAGGTGATAAAAATTCTGATTTATATGGTTACGTGTTTCATATTTTTGTAGCTCAAAGATAAATATAGGTAATTTGGTGGTTGGTGATATCTTGGAATAAAAAACCAGCCTCCATACAAAAAGAGGACAAGTCCTTTGTACGCCGTGTTGTAAAATACGCCGACAACGTGGTAGAACAAAATTTTTGAAAACATTTTTTGAGAAAATAGCTGAGCTAGTAGAAGCTAGCTTCATTTGCTCCATTTATAAAATATTAAACTTTGAAGTACAATTTTTGGATCCAGTAGGGCGTCCCCCCTCTGAAAGCTTAACTGCTAGGTTGAAAAATGGTAAAAAAATCACGATGATAGTGCATTTCATATACTGTAAAGGAAAACTACAACTGTAAGGATAACATTATTAGTTTAGCAGGAATAGTCGTGAACTTGGGTGTTGGATAATTTTGTACCAAATACGAAATCCTTACAACAAATTCTTAAGTATTTATTTGCCTGTTTATTAGGGCTTAAGGGGTAAAAACTTGCAACTAATAACAGAAGTGTTCTAAATTGTGATAACGGGCTACTACGGAGCCCTAATAAACTGCGCGTGGCCTAACACGCCCTAAGTCAGTTTTTATTAACAAATAAACTAACATTTCGAAATAATATTTTTATTAATTTTGTTTTCATCAGACATTGGTTTAACATGATAGTCAGTGTTTCAAAAACGTATTAAAATTTTGAAGTACCATACTAGGTAATTAAAATTCAAATGGCAATCACTTTTATGCTTTTCTTTGTTTTGATTTAATTCGGCCTCTTCAATATTTGTAACTACACAATTTGTAAGGAATCTCCCGGCACAAGGTAAACACATTAATAACTTTTTGAAATAATGTTAATTTTATTGCTTTGTAATCGCTCGGATAGTCGTTGGCTCGGGTCCCTCTAGAAGATGGTCGATGATTTTTTATGCGAGTTTACTTTCATAACAAACATAATATTGAATAAACAAAACACCTGACTGCAAAAATTATAATATTATTTTCACTGGCTTTTATTTGATACCCATATTAATATGGTAAGGAAAAATCACTGTCCAGTCGTTTGAGCTATGGGCCATAATACCAAACAATTACACACACATACGCGTACAAATAGGTACATACTCTCTAAAATCGTTATTCTCCTTTTGGCGCAGTCGGGTATTTTTTTTTGCTTTTTAGTGCGTTTTTGAGGACGGTTTTATTTTTAACCGACTGCGGCAGGAGCGTTATATTTTTCGAGAGTATGTATGTATACTTGTTTGGCCCTGTAGCCCAAGCGGTTGGACAGTTTTTGACATATGAGGTGTCGTTCAATTCATCAGAATTGTGGTAATGACATATGTTTTATACATTTTAAAAATGGTGCCACAAAAGGAAACAAAGGGGGTGGGGGGGATTGATTTTTTCCTTACCATAGCAATATGGGTTTGAATAAAAGCCAGTGAAAATATCATTTCAAAAATATAAAATTATGTTGCTTGATTTATATCGTGTATTGTGTGCACGCAACTTTAGATGTGCATGCGCATAAATGCAAAACACACACGATCATCTTGCTGTCATATTTCTGCGAATGACGCAGGAAAGTACACTTTGAAGCAAAGTTCTACTAGCAGTTCCCCGCGACTTCGCCCGCGCCAAAATTTGGATTTTCCATCCTCCATTTCACCCCCCTGATGATTTTATATCGCGACAAAAAATAGCTTATGTCCTTCCCAGGGTTTCAAACTATCTCTGTACTAAATTTCATTCGAATCAGTTTTGTAGTTTCGGAGCCTATTCAATGCAAACAAACAATAAAATCTTTCCTCTTTATAATATTAAGTAAGACAATAAACCGATCAAGTGTGAGTTGGACTCGTGCCTAGAAGGTTCTGTGTCAACTTAGTAAACTAAATTAGTTATCCGCTTACAACACCTGCCTCACACCTATCTATCTTCAAATGATTGAGTTTGAGAAGAAATGTTTTTATGAACCACAATAATATAATTTTTAACAATACCCCGCTGCACGCATAATACGTTTTCTTTAGTAATTATCTTTTCATCCTTTTTATCAAGAATAGAAATGAAAACGGACTTATTGACTGACTGACATAACTAACTATGTAAGGCCCAAACTGGTATTAGAAACTTGAAACTTTGTACCTTGCTTCCTATTATAATCTAAGAAAGGACTATTTACAAAAAGAAATGAAATGCCATCAAAAACAAACTTTTAATAACCAACGTCTCGCAACTTAGCTTTTCTACCGTAAAAAGTTGTGATCTATGTAATATACCAGTCGGTTAATATATTCAGTTCCTACTTTAATTAAGGTCTTTCTGTCTTATGCTATGGTTTAATGTAATCACGTAAATAGCTAAAACCCAACCACATCTTATAGTGACCAAAACGATATCATCAAAATTAAAAATCTTTTGTTTCCAATATACCTTTATAGCACTAAGTAATTCAGTATAGCCTATTTCTTTAAGACAATATCCTTGCTGATACATTTGCAAGCGATAAAGTCTTCAAAAATCTAAAAAGATAAGTGATTTTTGCAATTGGAGTTATTGATGTAAGTTTATATAGTGTTCTGACGAATTCGAGCGACACCGCGAGTTAAAACCGAACAGTGACATCTATTGGCAACCGGGAGAACCTTAAATAGTATGAAAATTTTTCACGAAAAAAAAAACGAATAACAAGATATTTTATGCATAAAATATGTTCCTAATTTGACATTTCTTTTTAGTTCTTACCTAGGTATGTATCCTACCTAGGTAATTCAAATAATTTATATCAGAAGTCTCGTTTCGTAATATTCGTGCAACAAATGCCAATGCCATGGTTAGTAAAAATATAAACCGACATAGACCCGAGTTCACTAAGTTTCAAACAGCCGGCAAACGATTAATTTGACTAAATTCTCATACAAAATTCGTGAAATAATGCAAAACCGGCTGATTAAAAGTTATCCATGTCTTAGTGAACTCCAGGATTAATAAAATAACGAAAGTCCGGTGTGGAGGTTCACCCAGTGCCGGAGCAAAGGAGTGTCCCAGCGTTCTTTGAACACTCTCAGGAGACTTGCTACCTACTTTTTACCCGACTGCGGAAGGAGGGTGATGTTTACCCGACTGCGGAAGGAGGGTTATGTTTTTCGAGAGTATGTTTGTATGTATAATTGTTTGACACGCCCTACAGCCCAAACGGCTGGACAGTTTTTGACATATAAATTGTCGTCGTCACAGATTCAATAATAGTACAAGTGTTGTTGAAGTTGTCCAAATTGCCGAGGCGACTACAAATCCTGAGGATGCCGCGTGGAGTCGTGAAATGCGTCGAGGTTTTTGCACGTTGGTGTTGGTTACTAACAACTGCATTAGCTGTAGTGCATGCGTATTGAGGGAGGGAGGGCGGTGCATTCTGCATTTGCCTGAACTAATACTCAACGCGGTTGCGGTTGGTGTGGTTTTAATGCTTGCGCTAGCGTCTCTTAGCGGAACAGCAAAATATTTTAATTTTAATTTTATTTTTTCCCATTTAATAATGGGTTTCCGCAAAGTAACCCCTGATTCCATAAATGATTTTTTCCTTACCATAGCAATACACGTATCAAATTGACTAATTGACATTTCGCACACAAAATTTGATCGACCATGTCATCCAGTGAGAGTCAAACCCACGACCCTTCGCTATCCGGGCGAATGCTCTTACCAACTAAATCAAGCACTTACAAAAATTCGTCGACTGAATAACGTCCTCCATGGCTCAGTTTGTGGTAAGAGCATTCGCCTGGATAGCGAAGGGTTCTTGGTTCGAGTCCCTAGGGATGACACGGTCGATGAATTTTTGAGTGCGAAATTTAATTTAATTTCGTAAAAACCTTTTAAAAAAGGTCTGTCGCCAACAGGCACACCATATTTATTATTCTACCCTACCGGCTTGAAACTTCAATTTAAAGAAATGACACAAGCAAATATAGTTAATGTTAGTGTTCTATTCTCTGATTAGATAAATTAATTTAGCTAAAGTAAGTATAATTATTATTCGAATGTAACGTTAACTAAAGACAAGGGAATAGGGAGGCTCGTTCGAGAAGATAGTTACGAGTTATCACATAAGTTGTTTGTCAAATAAGGCTGCTAAATAAATGAGTTCAGTAGGTTTGTTCTCAAAATCGACTCTAGATTTTTACAAACGATTAACATTTCTTTTAAAATTAATTATAAATAATATTTATATAATAATAACTTATTGCATCCCGCCTGGTTGCATCATTAATTTAACTAACTTAAAAATAATGATGCGACCGGGATTTGAAATGATTCAAGCGAGATACTTATTGACTCACATTGTTTATTTCCTTTTTTTAATATCTTAAAACATCTTACTTCTTCTTTTCTCCGTCTGCCACCATCTTCACCGAATCCATAACAACATCCACCACAGCCTTATTCAGAGCAACGTACATACAAGGTGCTATATCTTGTAAGAGTATTTTTAGGGTTTACCCTTCGGGGTAAAAACGGGACCCTATTTCTAAGCCTTCACGGTCTGTCTGTCACCAGGCTGTATCTTATGAACCGTGATAGCTAGACAGTTAAAATTTCTACAGATCCTGTATTTCTGTTGCCGCTATAACAACAAAGACTAAAAACAGAATAAAAAAATATTTAAGGGACTCCCATACAAACAAGCAGCCTATACTGTCTAATGTTGTAAGTTAATGGTACGGAACCCTTCGTGCAGATTTTATTTGATATTTTTTTTACAGGAAAATATTTTTTATTAAATATTGTCCACTTTGTTGGCTAGCATAACCTAGGAAACCCTCTGCATTTGCTTACACTGTGGTCAGTTTCTAAGGAAGCATCGAGCATAATTCCATCCGTCGTAAACTTTTAGTGTACTGTGATATAGGCATCGTAATAGAAAGACGAGCATTACTTTAATTAAGGGTAGTACATACACCGCGATGTTGTTCAGTGTAAATGAGCCGTTAGCCTATGTAACTCCCCGCGTAGGTATCGAAAACGTACCTACGCGCGGCGACCCCTTGGAAGCGGCTAATAAAGTTTGGGTGTCGTGAGCGAGCAACGAGACGCCCGAGCGTTTTATTCACCGGCGCGGCGGCGCACGGCACTATGTGTAATTGATTAAGTTGCTGGCTGGACGAGCATGAATAAAGTGCTAGAAAGGTGCGCTAGATGGCGTCAGTAGCTTCTTGTAGCAGTCAACCCTATCGCGTCACTGAATAGGTTTAGTGTATTATGTTAATCATAATACATTCCAGAGTTATAAGAATGAAATTATCTTGCAATGGATTTCTGTAGGTGTCTAAACGAGAATGTGCTTGACTCTGAGGCGAACTAAATTACACCATATTGATGACGACATTGAGTAGATATTTCTTTAAATTTTATTGCAAAGTCAAACTTCTGTACGGAGTACTAGTACGTATCCTGTAGCTTGGTGTTCTGCCAATCAAACTTTTGATGAAAGAGGTTGATTAATTACGGTGAAAAAAGTAAAAAAAACCGCATCGTACTCGTGCACTGAAAGTTCCGTACAAAAAAAAAATTTTTTTGTCTACGATATAACAACAAATTGCGGTTTTTGGATTTATTCCTTTTCTTGTGCTGTGCTGTAGACCTACTTGTATTTAATTTCATGGCCCTAGGTCTATAGAAAGTACCCAAGGTTTTGATTGTCCTGCGAAATGTTCTGTTTGCGGTATAAATGGCCGTATCTTTGGATTGCGTTGACTTAGAAGCTTGATTTTTTAATTTGTTCAAGGGAATGCAGGCTTGTGTATTTGATATTAATTTAAACTTGATTTTGACAAGCGTTCCTGAAAAAAAACGTCTTGACTGACAGACGGACCGATGGACAACAAAGTGATCTTTGAAGGGTCTCTTTTATCCTATTGAGGTATGGAACCCTGAAAAAACACTTCGATTTGACTATCGGATTCCCGCGACTTTGCAGTTTCGTTCTCATTATTCTTATATTAAAGTTTCTTTATAACTATCACACCCATTCGTTTGTATATCGCAATAAACGTAACGCCACAAACAGGATACATAGTTCACAACCAAATCGCAGTAAGAACGATTTTAAGATTTGTTTTCTTATGACATACTTTTTGGCGACCGTTTTGGTGTAGTGGTTCGCGCCCCGGGCTCTAAACCAGGCGGTTGCGGGTTCGAATCCCGCAAGGGGCAAATGTTTGTGTGATGAGCACGAGCATTTGCACCTAAGTCATGGATGTTTATAAATGTATATAAGTATGTCTATCCATTATTCTAATCACCATAGCACAAGCTTTCAAGCTTAGTTTGGGGCTAGGTAATTACATATAGTGTGTTTGTTGAAACAATTTATTTATTTATACTAGTACTGGCTAAGTTTCAAAAATGAATGTATTCCAACATCCTCAATTCACCTACAATTACGAACGTCCGTAAAAATAATTGTGAGAAATTAAAACAAATAGAAACACTAAGATTAAATGATTCTGAATGAAAGGCGTTCTTAGTTTGAGTTGGTGTTGTAGCAAAAACTTATTACAAGCGAGGATTTCCATTACGTACAGACGGCTGCACGTCAGTACGAAAACAGCTTTTATTACGTAGGTAATAGAGGCGTTCCCAAGGTCAAAGTGGGGTAGTCTGACGTGCGGTTGTGTGTACAATACAGTCACGCTCGCTCCTTGAGTACAAAAACCTCGTTTTAAACCAGAACATTACGGCACACATTTCTATTGCAGAACCCATTTGAAAAGGGAATAAAACGCAACGACGCGACGGTTAGCTCTGGATGGAATTACCACATCGGGTAATATCCGAACGTGGAAAAACAGGAATATAGTAATCTTAAATGTACTACTCTATGTACTAAATTTTTAATCCACTTATAATGATATTTGTTAAGCCTTTAAATGGAAAATGGCAACGCGGTAGACCCAGAAGGCGGTGGCGTGGTGAGCTGGACTCATATCACAGAATAAGTACTAGTACTAGAGAAGGCTGGGAGGTAGTGGCCCAAAATTGTGGAAAGTAGAGAAAGGGTAGGGAGGGCTTTGAGGGACACGACAGGCTCCTAATAATAATAATATGGGGTTGTTCCCAAAGGTCCATGGAAAATTCATACTTAGATTCCCAAACGGGTCCACGACTTTTTAAATTAGTAAATTTTTCTTTCCCGTTGGGTCCATGAGAATGTTTGATACAGTCAGCAATTAAAGCTTGGCTAAGGGATAAGTGTATATTTCTATGAAATAAAAGAATACACAATCTTGTCCTAGGGACCACTTTACAAACTTTGGAAGTAAATTAGTAAGAAAAACATGATAGTATAGAGCCGTTTTATGTACGAAGACAGGACCATTAAAAATCTTAAAATTTTACCTAAAATATAGAATTTAATTAAAATATTGTTCTTTCTGAAATAATTTATTTCTACTGACTGTTCTTTTGAAAAATTTCATGGACCTGTTGGGAATTCTTGTTTGAACATTTAAAAAATTACTGAAAATGTTCATGGACCCGGTAGGAAAAGAAGAACAATAGAATCATGGACCTCTGGGAACAACCCATAATATGATATTTTGTTTATTCAGTTTTATTTTTGACACCTGGTTTGATAGACCCTTTGTAGCAAAACAGTTCGGAGTCAGAAAGTTTGAGTTATTAACATCCCCGGAAAGCATAAAATCTTGTCGTCCTGCAGCTGATCGCTCCTAGTCTGAGTCTCTGGTCATGTCAGAATGCCGTCTAACTGAACTTTGAGAGTAAAGGAACAGAGAGTGCACTTGTGTATTGCGCATATACTTATGCAATCTAACCTCTTTATTTATAAAACTTATCAGACTTCTTACTTGTATGTGTGTAGCTGTCGCTTTCTTCTGACGAAACAAATGTAAAATATGAAAAACAAATACATATGAACTTTAGTGTCAAATCCGCTATAACAGTCATATTGGACGCTTATGAATAATTGCCGTACTAAGAGACGTCAATCAAAAGTTAATCCTTTAGGGTTCCGTAGTCCGCCAAGGAACCCTTATAAGATCGTTCAGTCCGTCCGTCCTCGTCTGTCACAGCAGAATATCTTCTACGTTTATGGACTGATTTGCATGTAACTTGGTTCGAGGATATTTCACGTATAGATCTCATTTTTAAAAATACAAAAAAATAAAATTACCCCTTTTTAAGGGTACCTCCCCATACATGTCATGGGGGGGGGGGGTGCGGAAACTCTTATTTAAAATTGTTTTAGGTATCCTGTGATAAATACTTTTGAAATTATAAATAAAATAAAAATATATACTTTTTTGCCTATACTGTCTAATGTTGCAAGCTAATGGTACGGAACCCTTCGCGCGCGAGTCCGACTTGCACTTGACTGGTTTCATGCCGTCCTTTTCTATTTCATTGACAAATAAGTAAAAGTATGAAAATAAATTATAGATTAAATTCAATTGACGTCTCTGAGTGCGGCAGTCTATATGTTGCTCTCACAGTCAGCTAATGTCGTAGAGATAGGTCGCCCGTGGTCAAAATTTGGCTAGGAGGACATTATTAATATTTTATAATGCAAGTTTATAAGCATTTGAGTTAACGAGCATTAGAAACGACTATGATTACGCTAGCCCTGCTGTTTCTGATAGTGATAAATTAGTGCCATAAGTCTTATGTCACTAAATACGAAATATATAAAGAATAACATCAATCTATCTACATTCATTAGGTACATTGATTTACCACAACTATTTAATAGCTCACGCCTATTTAGATTCTAATTACTTAAAAATGTATATATATATTTCCATAAAAACTTATATATAAATACATGGTTGATTGGAGTCTCCATTTAAGCATGAAGCCTGTGTTAGAAGACTCCGCTCTTCCTTAACTAAAATTGTACTTGTTTACAGATACTTAACTATTTGTTTCTAAAAACTAACTTAATTTAAAAAACTAGCTTGATTAATTATGCAATTTTTCACTTTCTGTGTGTGTGTGAGAGAGAGAGAGAGTGAGAGAGAGAGAGTGTATGCGTGTGAGTGTGAAAGTGAGTGTATGTGTGTGTGTATCTTATATGGGTGTGTGGGTGTCTTGTCTGTATATGTGTATATTACAATGCATAAATATAAAACGATGACTCAATCCTACTCATATCTATGAAATTCTATGCAGTAAGAGTTAGGTTTCATCGTAAGTTTTAGATTGAAACCATTTGAGTAAAAGATTTTTAATCTCATGGGCTGTTTTGTCATAAATATATATTTGACTATTTATTTTATTATATAGGCAAGCAGAACGTGTTTGAAACTGTCTAGTAGCAAACTCTGTTTTGGTTCTGATGTACCTAGCTATATTGTCTTTCCGTCGTTTTCCTGCAATGCGAGGCTCAAACGCTAGTGATTTATGGGTTTTGAGGGTGGTCATTACCATGTATAGTTTTCTCACAGAAAGGAGGCCACTAGTGCGATACAGTTCTTCAGTGGAGAAGCGCCTTTTTTTGAAGTACATCACCTTTATAAGGGATCGTTAATCTCTTTCCAGGTGAAGGAACTTCGTCTTTGCAGCTCCACCCCAGACCGGGATGCAATACATCAAAATCGATTGTACAAGAGAGACATAAATTTGGTTGAGAAGATATCTTGCAGAGTTAGACTGATCAGTATCCGGTATTATGTGTCTGAGGGTTTTGAAGATCCAGATTAATTTTCGTACCCTACTAATAACATATTCTAGGTGCTGGTACCATGATAGTCCCTGGTCCACTATGATACCTAGATATTTAGTATGACATACTTTTTGGATAAAAGGGCAGTCACAAGATCCTTTGATAGTACCCTCTGTACACGCATGTATCTACAGGCCAAAGTCACTTTGTGGCTGTGAGTTTTTATATATGCTGTAACAAATAAAGTTGGTCTTTGAAACATTAAGCGTCAGTAATTTTTTTTGTAGCAACAAAGCAACCTGAACCAGACCAAATTCAGCTCTATTTTTGACATCCTCCCAGGATGCACCAGCAAAGATCACGGCCGTGTCATCAGCGTACGACACAATTTTTGCGTTTGGTATATTCACAGGTGCACAGGTCATTGATGTAAATTAAAAATAAGGTAGGTCCCAGAACGCTACCCTGTGGCACGCCATACGTCACACACGCATCTTCACTAGTGCATCCAGGAAGTTTTACTTTTTGTTTCCTTTCCGATAGATAGCTCTCAAAAAGGGCTAACTGAGTCCCTCTTACTTCTATCAAATCCAGCTTTTGCACAAGAGTTGGTATAGAGACAGTATCAAATGCTTTTTTCAGATCAAGGAAGACCGACAGACATTTATTGCCTTGATTAAGTTGCGCAGTTACAAATGAAGTCAACTCTATGATAGCATCTTCTGTCGATCTTCCCCGTCTGAAGCCAAATTGTGTTGGTGATAATATTAAATTTATTTAGGTAATTAAGTAGTCTAATATTGAGAAGAACAGAGATTGGCCTATAGTTACTCATGTCATCTCTATGCCCACTCTTGTACACAGGCGTAATTATGGACTGTTTTAATGGTGTAGGAAATACCCCTTTTTCAAAACATAAATTGGCTAAGTGGGCGATGATGGGAGCAACATCATCCACGGCCAGCTTTAAGAATTGGTTAGGGATATTGTCCCAACCTGGAGCGCTATTAAGTTTAAGATCAAAAATAATATTCTTAACCTCTTTTATGTCAGTAGGCAGCAAAACAAAAGAGTGCGGGGAAGGCGGCCTGGTATCGAAAGGTGTACTCAATGACAAAGCGCCTTGCTTGATATTATCTGCCAATTGCTTTCCTATGCTCGCAAAGTAATCATTAAGAACGCTTGCAGATTCATTCGGTGAAGATTTTATATGGAGCAGTTCAGAATTAGAATTTTGTGATTTTTTAGTGTAGGTAATGTTCTTAATATTGTTCCATAATAATTTGTTGTTATTTAACGATTTACTTAAGATCCATTGACAGTTTCATTATCTGTAAAACCACAGAACAGATGTGAAACATTTATACGTGAGTTATTTATGTAAATCTTTACATTTTACAGATTTTAAATTAATTACAAAGAAAAGTGCAAAACACGTAAACCTTCGAATATTTAATCTAAATGAGAAATAGACAAAAAAAATATACTATTCCATGTGCACATGCTCAATCATGCAATGGTAGCTTTGATCTTAAAGAGAAATGACTTTAATCAATATTTTTTACAGACAAGTTTAAGTTACACAGAATACTTACCAAGCACAAGTACAGCAGCAGCACGTAAGGTTATCAATTTGAATTACGAAAACAGCTTTTGTTACGTAGGAAATAGATGCGGACTCAAGATATGCGGTAGTCTAACGTGCCATGTGTACATAAGGGTTTAAACACATTATTATTTATTTCCATCCAAGTATCCAGTACAAATCCCAAGTCCCGTATAAATTGTAGTTAGTACCTACATAAAAAAGTCACAAGTTTCCACGTATTTCGACACTAAAATTATAAAGATTTGATTGTTTGTATTAAATAGGCTCCAAGGCTACTGAAATGATATTTGGTACAGAGACATTTTGAGACCCGGAAAAGGACATGGCTTCCTACTTTTTGTCGCGATATAAATTATCTGTGGGTTAAAAGGGGGATGAAAGTTTGTATGAAGATCTGACTTCTGGCGCGGGCGAAGTCGGGGGAAACTGCCAGTGTTAATACAAATTCTATAATTATGTCCAAGTTCATGTCTACAAATAGAATAGGACATTTTCGCTAACTAGACCCAATTCAGCGTTTGACACGAAAGTAAAATGTCTGCCTTAACCATAGAGGTACTAAAACGGAAATGCTACAGAATAAGATAGAATTGTAAAGCCAATGAACTAAGAAATGCCCTGAATTGTATTATTTATAATAATAGTACTACTTTTTTCGAACGGGTAAATTTCTGGCTTCTCAAGATAACAGAAAGCTGAAGAAATACGAATTTTGTCTTCGTAAAATTGTGAAAGACTATTTATCTAACTAACTAACCGATTTTGACTATTTTCACTGTGAAAAAATATCTCAAATTGTTTTCCAATATCTGTACAACTTCTTACACTTGCTTCTGTTTTTGAAACAACAACAACGGAATAAAATACCAAAGTATTATAATGATGACAAATTAATATAAATACACATTTTTGGTTCTCAAATAGTAAATAATAAGGTATAGGATATAACAGAGAGTATATTTTGTAACTGAAAAAGCCGTAAGCAGTTTGTTTAAAATCGAGAGTACAATTCATTAAAGTAATTCTCGGCACATGTTATTTTTACAAACATTTTGATTTAAACAATTGTGTTTACTTCTACAAATCTTAATCTTGCTAAACCATGTGGTCAGAAGTTTTCAAATTATTTTAAGAACTTTTAGTTAGACTTATCTCAAACCACTGTATAAGACAACATGACATAGAAGTTAGGATACAAAGTATTAAGTTAAATGCTGTTTAGTAAACTTAATAAAATGTTGATATTTATAAATCAAGAAGATTTATCACAAATTAGAACATTTAGGGTGTCCTAAGTTTTTCAGTAAGAAATACTACTTTATGTACAAGAAATATACCTATCAATACTGTTGACTTTCCCTGGAAATAGAAATCGCAATGTTTAAACAGATAACTATTTATCAGAGGTATGTTTTCGGATGATAATTTATCACACATAAAGGTTACAGGTTTAATATTCTTAAGTCGTAAAACCTGGAAAATGCAACGATTTGTTTATAAAGTGAAGTGATCTTATGTGATTTTTTATTAAAATCATCAGAGAAGAAACACCGGAAAATACGTTAAGCCGTTCTCCGTGGTCCTGCGCCTGATCTCTCTCCGATCATGTCGGATTGCCATCCTACCGATCAATGAGAGTGAATGAACAGAGAATGAAGCGTACGGTGCACACAGTCGTACAATATTTCCCTCGCAGTTGGCTAATTCTTGTGGGGCTTATAATAAAGCCGCAATCGAAATTCTGTTCAGAGGACACGATTTATTGTTGGGTTGCGTTGACTTAGAAGCTTGATTTTCTTACAGTTTTATGGGACCACTGACATAAGTATCGAACCTATGTTTATTTTAACTTGAGAAAAAAGTCTATTAACAGACGTAAGGAGATGGAAAACAAAGTAATCCTGTAGTTTAAAGGTAAAAGTGACTTTGTATACTATACAAATTATAGCGCGTAAGGGCTGGACAGAATGTGCGCATAAGTTAGAAGGTTTTCTGAGTGAAAACTTCGTATTTTGCGGTAAAATATAACTAAACGAGAATATTTGTGGCATCTACGAGTAATCCAGGGAGATTTTGTGCACCAATTTATCTCGCTAGTGCCTTACAAAACATATTAAATCAAAGTTACTACGCCACTGCATTAATGCGCATTCAAACTAGTATTGCGTATGCTAGAGATATGTTTTTTTTAATCAGATTATATTTCATAGCTATTGAAAAATCAGCATTTAGAACGAAAGAAAAATTCCTAAGCGTTTGTATATATGTATACATGCATGTTCGCAGTAATCTATTAGAATGGGAAGAAAATACATTTATTCGATATTTACACACACACACAAGGCTTACAAAGACAAAGAATGAATTTTTAGTGTCTAGCTAGTTTCATTTTTTTATTAAAAAAAAAATCCCTTGACGTCAATGTTGCATACGAGTACCTACCTACGTGACTTTTCGGCCGAACACTGTAGGTACCCAAGTTAGTAGAGTATGTTCGCTCACCACAAAAAAAGAAGAAGTGAGTTCCTAAGGAATGTTTAGGTGTACACATGACCGCACGTCAGACTGCCCTACTTTGAACTTGAGACCGCCTCTATTCCCTTCGTAATAAAAGCTGTTTTCGTAATTCAAATCGGTACCCTGACGTGCTGCCCCCTGTACAATTTTGATTCCTAAGATAAGTTTAGGTTACATACGGCCGCTCGTCAGACTACCCCACTTTGACCTTGACCGTCTCTATTCCTTACGTAAATAAAGCTGTATTCGTTATTCAAATCGGTACCCTGACGTGCTGTCGCCTGTAAAATTTTTATTCCTAAGGTAAGTTTAGGCTACATAGGGCCGCACGTCAGACTATCCCACTTTGACCTTGAGACCGCCTCTATTCCCAACATAATAAAAGCTGCTTTCGAAATACAAATCGGTACCCAGACGTGCTGTCGCCTGTACAATTTTGATTCCTAAGGTAAGTTTAGGTTACATAGGGCCGTACGTCAGACTGCCCCACTTTAACCTTGAGACCGCCTCCTTACACTACGTAATAAAAGCTGTCTTCGTAATTCAAATCGGTACCCAGACGTGCTGCCCCCTGTACAATTTTGATTCCTAAGATAAGTTTAGGTTACATACGGCCGCTCGTCAGACTACCCTACTTTGACCTTGACCGCATCTATTCCCTATGTAATAAAAGCTGTTTTCGTAATTCAAATCGGTACCCTGACGTGCTGCCGCCTGCACAATTTTGATTCCTAAGGTATGTTTAGGTGTACACATGACCGCTCGTCAGACTGCCCCACTTTGACCTTGAGACCGCCTCTATTCCCTACGTAATAAAAGCTGTTTCGTAATTCAAATCGGTACCCTGACGTGCTGCCGCCTGTACAATTTTGATTCCTAAGATAAGTTTAGCTTACATAGAGCCGCACGTCAGACAATCCCGTACGACTTTGACCTTGAGACCGCCTCTATTCCCTTCGTAATAAAAGCTTTTTTCGTAATTCAAATCGGTATCCTGACGCGCTGTCAACTGTAAAATTCGTTAAGGTTTGGTGTAATTAAATGAAATATAACAATTTCGGAATAACACAAGCCGTATGGGCGTTCATCAAAAACGCCGCCTAATCCGTTTGTATATATTTATTATAACAAAACAGTGTGTAGTGGAATTACTTTTTAAGGCCATAGCGATAAGTGTTAACAGTCTTAGGCCCACTTGCACACGTCCGGAAGCTAATCTGGATTTGTTCAAGACCTATTATCTGAGTTGAAAGCCAACTTGCATAAGTGTGGATTAGCTAGTCCGGACTGACGCAAGTGGACCTTCCAGATCAGCTAATCCAAACTTATGCAAGTGGGCATTCAACTCAGATAATAGGACTTGAGCAAGTCCGGACTAATCCGGACGTGCGCAAGTGGGCCTAATCCTATTACCCAAGTTTGGCAATTTTTCAACAGCCGGTAAACATCAATGACGGTTAATATGACAGAATCCTCATACAAAATATGTCAAATAATGATAAACCGGCTTATTAAAAACTAAATATGTGTTTGTGAACTCTAGGCTAAGAGGGTGAATATGGCTCTTAAATCCTACAAATTTTAATAAAGGGTCATGATCATAATCTTAAAAAACATCATATGCTCATACAAAATAATTCTACTTCCTTGATGACAATTTATAGAGAGCTAAATTTTTTTCACAATTCTCGACTACTCCGTAAACAATTAAACCAAATGCAAAGGAGGTATAATGATTTTCTTGAAGCGAAATCAGAATGTATTATTTATAAATTATTATGTTTATTGAGATATAGAACCCGGAAATTGTGATTTGAGGTTTTGACAGTTGTTACCTGATTGGAGTAGCCTTTGATGTCAAATAATAGGAAAGGCTATTCAACACAAAATCAGTGTTCCTTTGATCTCACTGTTTTTGGCTCTGGGGTTGTTTACTAAGTTAAATGGCTTGTTATTTCTATGATCTGAGGTCTAATGCTTCTATCTCTTCTAACAACTGAAAGAGATTAGGGCATTAGTACACTTGACGGAAACAAAATTTTCTTGTAAAGCTAAATAAATTTAAAAACTTTAATTTTATTTTATGAAGTCAGCTTACATTTATTAATTAAAAATCGAACAATATGCAACACGATGGGTAAGTAAGATGAAAAAAACCGGCCCCAAGTGGATCGGACTCGCGCACAAAGGCTTCCATATCTATACAACATTAGGCACCATGTTCTAACCGTTTTTTTTTTTTTTTTTTTTTTATAACGGTGGTCAGGTTCCAGATGGCAGTCGCTCCATTGTAATCACCTGATCTGCCAAATCCTAGGCCTTCGCGTGGGAGTGCGCAACCGGGATAACGCTAGGATAATAATGATTTGTTTTTATAGCGGCTATAGACATTTTTTATGTGCGGAAATTTCAACTGACTAGCCATCACGATTTATGAGATACAGCCTGGTGACGGAAAGACTAAAGACTACTTATTATTAATAAGGCCCCGCTTTTACCCTTTGGGTACGGAACCCTAAAAAGTTCAAGGTAGTTAACAGTTGGATAACAAGATAAACCGAGTATGGATGGATGTTCTGGCCCACGTATTTGAAACTGGTGATGTCACGTGGCTAAGTCGGCAAGGTCACATCATCTGATTGAAGCCTAATAGGGTATTCCCAATCCCAACGTACTCCAAATATTTAGTTCACAACCTACCATGTACACTAGGCTTTCCCGCTACTGCACCCTTTAAAAAACGGTACTAATATTTAAATTCTAAATAAAGAGTACCTCTTAGAAAAACGTAATTTAGTTGTTTTAAGTACTTACCTAAAATATCTCATTCCGTAAGAAATAACAGTATGTAGGAACTGTAATAATCGATCCTTTGAAGCAATGTGTCATACATACATACATACATATACATAGCTGCGATCGCTATATTCGATAATATTCTATAGCCATAGTGTGATTTATACACAGCTCTAATCTTTGTATTCATTTGACTTAGAGGCTTGATTTCTACAAGTATTAGCAAGTATTTAATGTTAATTTCAACTTGATACCTTCGTTCCTGAGAAAAAGGGTCTTGACAGACAGACGGGACTGTAGGGCAACGAGGTGATCCTATTATTACCTATAGCATAGGCTCACTTCGTTGCCCGTGTTCTCTTCTTACCCGACTGCGGAAGGAAGGTTATGTTTTTATGTATAACTGTTTGGCATGCCCTAGAGCTCAAATGACTGGACAGTTTTGACATATGAGGTGTCGTGGAATTCGTCAAAAATATAGTAGTGGCATAGGCTTTACAAAATGGCGCCCACGAATGGAAACAAAGGAGGGAGGGGAATTATTTTTTTCCTTACGATGGGTATCAAATGAAAGCCAGTAAAAATACTATTTTAATAATACATATAGTATTTTTTGCAGTCAGGTGTCCTGTTTTTTCAATAATTATGTTTGATTATTTACCTTTTCAGGTACCTACATAATGTCAAATACTCAAGCAATATTAGTAACATTAATTTGGTTGTTAATTTTAAAGGCAGCATAAATAAACTTTTCATTCAAGTTTTAGTATGAAATGGTCATACTCGGCCCGACGAACCTTGATCCCTATGACATTAACAGTTATTCCTACGACACAACATTGTAGGGGCGTCACCGTTACATTAGAATTGAATTGGAGGCTTCTAAAAATGCCATTTATAAAGGTAAGGTAGATATATGCCATTACAATGATATTCCGTCGGAATTTTAACAATTCTTAAAATTTACAAGAAATTATCTCAATCAGACTTTACGTTTACGTCCTGCAAAAGTTACTTCGTTCGGAAGATATCGACTAGTGCGGAAAAATATCGATAAACCAATGTCGATAATGGAAACGAGTGTACATGATTTATAATCATTTAAGTTATAGGTGCTGAGCTGTATGTTAAAAAGTTGCATGAAATTGTTTTTATTTTACTCAAATTTATAAAATATTTCTGGGGACACCAGGTTTTGTTTTATTTAAGATAAGATTTTATTAGTATCAGTTTTCATGTGTGGCATAATTAAGTGATAAATTATGAGTGTCATTTTTTTTCCATACTTAAGTATTAGTACATTCTCTATTGAATAGCACGGAGCGCGGCATACATGCACTCACGATTGTATACCCAAGAAAATAAAAAATTAACTGTAGGACAAAACCAAATAAAACAAAAGCTGTTCAGCGATTATTTATTTATGTATTTTAATCTGAATCTGATATGTAATGACATTAGGGTTTGTGTCACGAACTCGGAATCTGAACTGCAGCTGCTGTCGCCTACGTTTATCAAAAACGGCTCATCTACAATGCTGTCGTATCGCACGTCTCGATCCCAATCATCAAAACAAAGTTTTAAAGCATTATATTGGCAGTGGTAGGGCGGAAGCCAAATCACTGCGTGACCTTTGGATTTTGCCATTTCATCCAAAAAATATGTCCGCTTTGTTTGCTGTTTCTGCAGGTTCAACAGTCTGTCTGACCAATTCTTATTTGAACATTTGAATGTTAGCTGCCACACCATTGCGTTGCAACCACTCTAGGATTTACACTTTATTATTGTTGCTGGTAGAGCTTTATTCACTTGGACGGAATGGTACGGGGAGTTGTCCATCAAAATATGGTGGGGCTCATTTAAATTATCCATCATCACTTCGTGATCATCGGTCGTTTTAACTGATTTGAAGGCTCACTAGCGATTAGGCGCAAAACCTTTGGCTGTACCAGCGTGGCAGTAAAACTGGCATCTTACTAGAGTGCTAATTAAAAATAAAATTTTATAAACAAATTTAAACTAAAAAGTACAAAATAATATTTAAATGACTAATCTGTTATTTTTTGGAGTCGGTGCCAACCAAGCTAGATATTCTATCTACTTTAAGCAGCCAAGAGATGGTTTAATCCTGTCCTTACTTGCAAAAAAAGAAAGGGGGGAAAGAAGAGGGAGCTGCGCCTTTGACTTTGTTTTGTTAGCATCGTATACAGTACCTGACAAAACATCTGGTGTTTTAATTACTAAACTCCTAATTTTTTAAGGAGTTCCACCATCAGCTCAGCTCCACATAATGACTATCAGACGTAACAACATGTCAACATTAAGATACTAGTACGAAAACACTATACGTGCCTTCAAAATGTGAGGGTTTCCCTCGATTACACCAAGATCCCATCATCAGATCTTGACTGGGCCAAAATGGGACCAACTAAAAGGTATAGCCTCTAGGTAAACATATTTTTTTTCAAATCGGTCCACAACTGACTGCGATATGCGGTAACATAACCACAAAAAAATAATTAAAAAAAACATACAGTCGAATTGATAACCTCCTCCTTTTTTGAAGTCGGTTATTAAAAAATAACATACAGTCGAATTGATAACCTCCTCCTTTTTTAAGTCGGTTAAAAAAGTTAAGTTTCATCGACACGACCCATCACTAACATGAACTGTCATAGGGATCAAGGTTCGCCGGGCTGGGTATAGAAACAATTTCGATTCGCTTTCGCGATTTGCGGTTCGATTTAAATTCATTAAACACCCACATACTATAAAGTAAATTAGTCTTGTTGAAAGTTTAGTTTCGAAGTACAGATTAATGTTATTTTACGATCCTTGCAATCTAATAATTTGTTGAAGTCTAAATGTCAAAAATCATTGTTTAGGATAGAAAATGCCCACTATGAATTGCTGGGAGTGCTTATTTGTTAAAAAATGATTTTGCTGCAACATTTTTCGTTAGTTTTTCCTTTGTGTGTACTTTAATTTGAAAACATGAAAAAATACTTTCATAAATAAGTAGATACCACATTTATATTTAATTGCATTAATAAATAATTTGATAAAAATCTCTGCGTTTCATACATAAGCGACCCGTCCCGGATTCAAAACTACAAAATGTAGCCTTTGTCACTGTAATTAGTTTTTGAAATTGGTCCCGCAGTTCACGAGTCAGTTTGTCACAAACATACAAAACAAACAAAATCAAATCTATTCTCTTCTTAATTAGGTTTTTTACACACAGCAATATAATATTTGGTGATTATTAAGATTTATAAATACAGAACTAACAGAGATGAAAACAACAGCCACCAAATAAAACTAAAAGAAAAATAAGGGCTTATTCACACGGGATCATTCATTGACGATTCGAAAAAATACAGGATACGTCATCACGGAAGGACGTTCATATTGCTGGAATCGTGTTTTTTTACGATTCAGTAAAATATCCTTGTTGAATTTGGTCAAAAATCCGTGTATTTTGACGATTCTTGATTTTTAAAAACACGATTCGTGATTTTTGACGATTTGTCTTTTTTCACGATTCGTGATCCGTGTGAACATGGGTATTCAAGAAGCATTGCCGGCGTCAAAAAAAGAACAAATCGTGAAAAAAGACGATTCGTTAAAAATCACGAATCGTCCTCGTGTAAACGGGCTCGTACTTTTTTGCCGCCAAGTAAATGCAACGTCTTCTACGTTGCATCCTTGAACTCGGTGCCAGCGTAGACGTACACACTACACTACTTACTTACTGTATTTTTCTGTTATGGTGTGCAATAAAGAATTATCTATCTATCTATCTATCTACACGTAAAATGTTTAAAGGTGCGCACACCTAGCTGTGAATACTCTTAACTAGCACTGGCAGTAGGATATGGCAGATCAAGTAATTTCAGTGGAGACACCGCTGTCTGACCTTCGCGACCCTGTGAACGGGGAAACTTGATCAGTTTGGATCACGGTAACACATTCAGTCGCCTGAATGAAGATGCAGATTTCCTCACGATGTTTTCCTTCACCGTAAGAGCATCGGTTTGTAAAACAACTAAAGTACATAACTCGGAAAAGTTCATTGTTATATGGCTGCATGTGGGATCGAACCCGATATCTCTCGCATGAGAGGCACTGCTTGCCACTACCACAGAATAAGTACTAGTACTTCGTATAGAAGTATGACTTAGCAAATGTATTCAAAGAAATGTGTACTTAATGTCGTCAACAATATGGCGTAATTTAGTTCGCCTCAGAGTCAAGCACATTTTCGTGTAGACACCTACAAAAATCCATTGCAAGATAATTTCATACTTATTGCTCTGGAATATGATTCATAATACACTAAACCTATTCAGTGACGTAATATCACGCGACGCGATAGGGTTGACTGCTACGAGAAGCTTCTAACGCCATCGAGCGCCTCTTTCTAGTACTTTATTCATTCTCGTCCAGCCAGCAACGTAACCGCGCGGCCGCCGGTGAATAAAACGCGCGAGCGTCTCGCTGGCCGGTAGCGACACGCAACTTGTTTTAGCCCCTAAGTAAGGGTCGCCGCGCGTAGGTACGTTTTTGCTACCTACGCGGGGAGATACACAAGCCTGCCACTACACCACCGACGCTCTTACTTCCTCTTATGACTCCCGGATGTAAATGTATGAATACCTTACAATGTTGTAGCAAAAAACAGTATTCGTGCCTATAAAAGAAGAACTACCTCGATTTTCCAAGATCCTATCATTAGATTCTGACTAAGTGACAATTGGACTATCTACAAGAAGTACTATGTTCTTTCAAATAAAAATAAAAAAATTTGAAAATTAGCCTAAAATTTAAGAGAGAAATCGAAAAAAATGCTTTAAAAAAAACAAAGATACAGTTGGATACAGTCGTACATAGAACACCCTCCTTTGTCATCCAGAAAGGGTTCTGTTTATCATGTTTATAAAGATTTAACTCAAAACAGTTACCTACATTATACCGCAAAACTGAAGTTAAGTAGGTATACTTACGACAAAGTTCTAAGGTAACCAGAAACTTGAAACTTTAGACGAAGGCCGAGTATTCCAAGCGTTAAATACAGCCGTGTTAGTAAGTAACACAATTATTGTGGCATCTAGCGCCATCTGTATTTATTGTAAAGTTGGCAACACAAATAAGAAAATATATTTAGTCTGTGGTAAACCTCTAACTCGCGTGTTTTATTAGGTTATGGGCCCAGACCCATTTAAGTAAAAAATAAATATAAATACGTTACTGTGCTGTGCGGTTTTGTGATAAAAATGTCGACGAACTATATTGCGAGTGTTCCAAAACTGAAAGGCCGCGAGAACTATGATGATTGGTGTTTTGCGGCGCAAAATGTGTTGGTGTTGGAGGGCATGGCGGCCGCTATTGAGAAACAGCTACCGGCGACCGCTACTAGTGAACAGAAGTCCGAAGATTGCAAAGCAAAGGCGAAACTTATACTTACGATCGATCCATCACTTTACGCTCACATAAGGCAAGCTACGACTACGTATGACCTATGGACTAAATTGAAGAATATGTTCGATGATTCGGGGTATACAAGAAAAATCAGCCTGCTTCGGAATCTTATCAACATACGCCTAGAAGTTTGCGACTCGATGACCCACTACGTGACTCAAATCATCGAAACCAGTCAAAGATTACAAGGAACGGGATTTTAGATTACAGATGAATGGGTTGGTGCATTAATGCTGGCAGGATTACCAGAAAGGTACGCGCCAATGATTATGACCATTGAACACTCAGGAATTGCAATGAGTGCAGACGTCATAAAAACAAAGTTGATAGACTCGTGTGCGAAAACTGGAAGTGTTTCCGGTTCCCAGAATGCATTCATAGTGAAGAGAGTACAGAACTCGAGAAGTGGCAACACCAAAAGCGGCCATCTTAACCAAGCTCAAGAAACATCAAAGTCAAATGTCAATGTCAAAACAATAAAATGCTACAAATGTAGAGTAGTTAGGACATTGATTTTTGTAATGCCCAGCTAGGGCATTACAAAAATCAATGTCCTAACTCTGAAATAAGCAAGAAAAAGACAACAAATGCGTTCAGTGCTATTTTCCTGAGTGGAAAATTTAACAGCAATAACTGGTACATTGTCAGTGGGGCTAGTAGACACATGACGGCGAGACAAGAGTTAATCGAGAACCCTGTGCATCAACTTGATAAAAAAGAAGTGATAATCGCAAACCAGATAAGCGTCCCAGTGCTGTGTTCAGGAAACGTCAACATAGTGACCGTCGTTAACGACGAGGAATACGACGTCACAGTTTCGAATGTATTGTGCATCCCAACTTTAACAACAAACTTGCTGTCAGTTAGCCAATTGGTAGAAAACGGCAACAGCGTGATCTTCAAAGAGAATGCTTGCTCTATTTACAATAAAAATAAAGACCTGGTTGGACAAGCAGAGTTGACAGATGGGGTGTACAGATTACACACATCTAAAGAAGAACAGTTTGTAGCCTCTGCCATGGCACCAAGCGAGACTTGGCATAGACGCACAAGTTTAAATAAAATGAAAAGTGGAGCTGTCGATGGAATATCATACTCAGAAGAAGCAAACATAAGTAAATCCTCGTGCACAGTATGTTGTGAAGGCAAACAAGCCAGATTACCCTTTCAGCAGAGTACATCACAAACGCAAGATGTGCTGGAAGTTATTCATTCAGACGTCTGTGGCCCAATGGAAGAGTTATCTATTGGTGGATCCAGATATTATGTTTTGTTTGTGGATGATTACAGCAAGATGACATTTGTTTATTTCATGAAGGCAAAAAGTGAAGTATTCAAATACTTTCAAGAATTTAATTCGATGGTAGAGAACCAGAAAGACAGAAAAGTGAAAGTATTGAGAACCAAGAATTTGAGAATTATTTGAAAAGGCAAGGAATAGTTTATCAAAAAACTAATGCCTATACGCCACAACAAAATGAAGTGTGTGAGCGAATGAACAGATCTGTAGTTGAGAAAGCCCGGTGTTTGCTTTTTGATGCAGGCTTAGACAAGAAATTCTGGGCGGAGGCAACCAATACCTCGGTCTATCTGAGAAACAGATCTGTGGTTACAGGGTTGAACAATAAGACACCCTTTGAAATCTGGTCAGGACATAAACCAAATTTGAGCCACTTACGTATATTTGGTAGTAAGGTTATGGTGCATGTCCCATGTGAAAAACGTCTTAAATGGGACAAGAAGGCCAAAAGTCTGATTTTGGTTGGCTATGCTGATAATGTAAAGGGGTACAGAGTTTTTGATCCTGAGAATAACACTATAACTACCAGTAGAGATATAGTTGTCATGGAAACTCCTACAGTATGTGTAGATATCCCAGTGAAGTGTAAGTCTTCAGCAATTGATGAACTGGAAGAAACAGTAACTGAGAGTACGGTATCAGAGGAGAAGGGAAGTGATGATGAAACCTTCATTGTGGATCCAGAAGCTTCTTCGGTGAGTACCTCAGATGACAGTTTCTGTGACACTATATCAGAACTAGACATAACTATACCAAAAGAGAGTGAACCTAAGAAATTACGAAGAAAGCCTGACAGATATGGATTCAACCAGTTATGTATTACAGAATGTGAAGACAGAAGTAATCGAGAAATTACATTAAAAGAAGCCCTGTATGGACCAGAGTCCCAGTTCTGGAAAGCAGCTATGAAGGAGGAGCTACATTCATTTGAAGAAAATGAAGCCTGGGAACTCGTCGATCACCCTCAAGATGGCTCAGTGGTGCAGTGCAAGTGGGTTTTTAAAAAGAAGTTTGGCAGTTCAAATAATGTCGTTAACGGGCAAGATTAGTGGCTAAGGGCTTCGCCCAAAAGGCAGGTATAGATTTTCATGAAACCTTTTCCCCTGTGCTTCGATATTCAACACTGAGGTTGTTATTTGCTCTGTCAGCGAAATTAAACCTTGACATAAGTCATTTGGACGTCACCACTGCTTTTTTGAATGATTTCTTGCATAAAACTGTCTATATGAAAAAACCTGTAATGTTTGAGCCTAATAAAATTGAAAATAAAGTGTTAAAGTTGAAACGTGCCATTTATGGGCTCAAACAGTCCTCTAGGGCTTGGTACCAGAGAGTCAATGATTACTTGATAAATTTAGGTTATAAAAAGTCAAAGTATGAGCCATGTTTATTTACCAATTTTATAGGTGATGTCAAAGTTATTGTTGCCCTGTTTGTCGATGATTTTTTTGTATTTTCTAATTCCTCAAGTGCAACAGATAAATTAGTAGATATAGCGTGAGTTACCTCAGCCAGTTTAATAACTCTCATGATCAGACTCACTGGAAGCATGCTAAGAGAATTCTCCGCTATCTAAAGAAAACTAAAAATTATGGTCTTTTATTTTGCAAAGATGATTCTTGTATTGAGGCATATGTAGACGCCGACTGGGGTGCAGATGTAAATGACAGTAAATCTTTCTCTGGCTTTTGTTTTAAATTGTCAAATAGTTTAATTTCTTTTGAGTGTAGAAAACAGAGAAATGTAGCTTTGTCCTCTACCGAAGCCGAGTATATCTCTATTTCAAAAGCAAGTAAGGAAGCTATTTATTTAAAGAATTTATTTTGCGAAATTGTAGGTGATTCAGCAGAACCAATCACATTATATAATGACAGCCAAAGTGCTCAGAAATTAGTGTCAAATGCTGTATTTCACCGTAGGTCAAAACACATTGACATACCATTTTGTTAGAGAAGCTGTAGCAAACAATTACATTAAAATTGAATATTTGGAAACTGCGGAAATGCCAGCAGATATACTAACCAAAAGCTTAGGATCTGTTAAACATTATTATTTTATGAAAAAGCTGGGCATTTTTCCTATTGAATAGGTTGAAACAGTTTTTTTTTGTACACTGAAACAAAGTAGTGTTTTTATGTATCCCTGCTCATGTTAAGGGGTGGACTGTAACATAATAGTTTGTCTTTTTTTAATTTTGTTAAGGGGTGGTGTTAGTAAGTAACAAAATTATTGTGGCATCTAGCGCCATCTGTATTTATTGTAAAGTTGGCAACAAATAAGAAAATATATTTAGTCTGTGGTAAACCTCTAACTCGCGTGTTTTATTAAGCCGTTTATAAAAAGCAAACAGTCACATATCAAATTTGGGTAAAGCACGGGCTAAGAATCCTAGCAACATAGTAACAAATCGGCCAAGTGCGAGTCGAACTCGCGCACGAAGGGCTATTATTATCTGTTTACTACAATATTTTGATTTGTTTGTGTACCCTCTTGATACTACGCCGCGCACACTCACACGTCTACCTGCCTTATTTTTATTTGTTTAAAACGTACCGTAAGAACCCCGGAGCCCCAGTCGACATCGAGACGTTACCTATGACACATGTACTAGACCGACCAGAGCGCTTTCGCCGCGTGTGTATCCTGTGAAGCTCCTTACAGACATTTCGAGTGATTGTGGCCTGTGAAGTGATACCTAAACCCGGAAAGGTGATGTGGCAAGTACCTAGCTATAAGTGCTAAGACCTGACGAATTTTCCACCTATCATTGTCGCCCTCCACGTGTAATCCACTGCCTAAACTCTCAAACATTTTGGTAGCAGAGCGTAGTTTTTTATTAGGACCCCTTATTAGTAACGTAATTTGTTTAATTGAGAGTTATTTATTTGCTACCTTCCTTTGTAATTTGAAGAAAACGTCTCGTCATATACCTAACCTATTTACAGTAAATTCCTTAATACCATTCGAGTACAACCCCTTTTACATAAGTGTCGATTAAATCGATTAGCGCGTTAATTACCTACTCTTTGAGTGCAAGTGAGGTGCGCGAGCGCTTTGTTTACCTATTGATCACGCCATTACCGCGTGACCGCGTGCAAGTTGTTTACGAGTTACGTTTGCTATACCCGGTGCATCTGTGCCGTCCCTTACTATTTGTTCCTTTACGCATCGTATTGAAATCCTTTGTGAGTTTAATTTACCTACCTTGTTTCTTGAGATTTAAAGTAAATAAAATGTCGGATACCGAAACCGGCAACGAGACCGTAAGGGCCGTACTTTACACGGATACAGCTGAATACCGTGAAGCTATAGGTGAACTCCGTTATATTAGTGACTGGGTTGATGATTCCCACCGAGTTCTTGAGACCTTTTCCTCCAATCGTATGCGAGCGCGTCTTTCCGACCTGCCACTTATGTGCGATAAGTTTTCTGCCGCTTGTTCCAAGCTGTTAGGTAATCTCGATCCTGCGATTTATGAACAAGAATATGTGCAAGTTAAGAACGAGATACGCGTAGTAAGGGACAAAGTAGACGACTTAAAAATTAAGTTAGACGAAATACGACCTCACCAATTTGAGACGTCCCGTACTAGCACCCCCTTCAAGGAGAATAAATCCCTGGCTATGGATAGCCCGGCTGGTAAATTGCCTGACCTACCTATACCTGGGTTTGATGGCCGTCCCGATGGTTGGATCGGTTTTATGGACCAGTTTGATAGCGTGATGGACGGCCAGCCTGGCCTTGCTCCGACTTTGAAGCTGCACTGTTTAGTGGGAGCCTTATCGGATGAACCTCGTCGATTGATACAGCGCCTCAAGATTGAGGCGGGCAATTGCACCGTGGCCCGTGACCTCCTGAAACGTAGGTGCCATAACCTTCGTATTTTGGCGGATACCCACATAGCTCAAATAATGATGCTCCCTATTATAACGCCTAAACTTTCCGGGTTACGTGTGTCGTTCCTGAACCCGCTGCTTTCGACTTATCGATGCTTAGAAAGATTGGAACTTCCTGTTAAACATTGGTCGTACCTATTAGTTCACTTATGCCTTGCTAAACTGCCTTCAGAGTTAAAATAGAGATTTGAACGTCGTTATGGCGATAATACTAATCACCTCCCTACTTTTGATCATCTTATTACCTTTCTTGAGGATGAATGTAGGCACCACGACAATGGAGGTAGTGCTTCTGTCGTTGACACTACTAACCCCCCTACTGTGAGCTCCCCTCGTTTGCCTAAACCTAACGTGCGTTCCCCACCTCCTGCGAGAGCCTTTGTTACCTTTGCGACGACATCTAAATGTCACCTTTGTAATAGTACTTCGCATTACTTACGCGAGTGTCCCGATTTTATTCGCCTTCCTACACGTCAACGTGTTACCTTTGTAAAAGAAGCCCGACTGTGCTATCGATGCCTGGATAGGCACTCCATATCCCAATGCACGCGAAATTATCGCTGTCGCACGTGCCGCCGTTCCAGTCATCACACATCACTGTGTTATAATGACTCCTCTCCTGTGAATAACGATCGCGAGCGCTCATACCAAGACGTCGCGGCCTTAGCTTCCAACCAACCGCGGCAATCCCCACAAAGTCACTTAACGGACCGTGTGTCACCCCCACGTACTGAATGGCACCGTGTTCGTACCACTCAGCGGTAACCGTACTTATAATGCCCCTCTAGGTCAAAGAACCAAGGCTGAACGTGCATTTCATCATAAGTACAATGAGGCCCCACAATTCTGACTAGATAGCCCCCCTTCCATACCCGCTTTTACATCTTTACCTCGCAATTCTCTCGTTCTTTTACCTACGGCCTTGGTTCATGTTAAAACCTCGTCTGGATATTATGTGGAAGCGCGTGCCTTATGTGACACTGGTGCTCAGGGCTGCCTTCTTACTACTGAGCTTGTTGTTGACCACATGAACTTACCTATCATTCCTTCTCCAGTTCCTGTTCGTGGAATAGGTAATGTTCAAGCTATTAATTCCCCGGGCATTGTATCCTTTTCATTTAAGCCAGTTAATTTTGCTTTTCCAGAAATCTCTACCAGTGCAATAGTTGTTGATGTGATTGCTGGTACCCTCCCAGAGGTAGACTTACCTAAAAGTGTAATTACCTGTACTAAGCACCTCCCTCTTGCTGACCCTTTATTTTACAAACCTGGTACTATAAGTGTACTTCTTGGAGCTGACGTCATTGGTCGCCTTTTAAGGTCCGAGTTGCTTGTGTCCCCTGATGGCCTTACTGCTATCTCGACGATATTTGGTTATGTCCTGTGTGGTCCTGTTTATGGAGGATTTACTGATTTGGAACCCCCCATGACTGGAGTCTCGCTGTCCCAAATAGTTGAAAAATTCTGGAAAATCGAAGAGGCCCCCCAATCTCCAGTTGCGAACCCCTTGGATATAGAGTGTGAAACCTTTTTTAAAGCAACTACCACTCGTGAAAGCGATGGTCGATTTATGGTTAGACTCTCTTTTCTTCATGATCGTCCACCTCTCGGTGATTCTAAAGCCAATGCCTTACGGCGATTACATAGTCTTGAGAAGCGTTTGCAAGCCAATCCTAATTTTCGAGAGAAATATATTTCCTTTATGCGCGAGTACCTTGACCTAAACCATATGTCCCTTTATATGACTCGACCCGGGAACATTATTTTATCCCTCATCATAGAATTTTTAAGTCTGTTAGTGACAAAATACGTGTTGTGTTCGATGGTAGTACTCCTACGTCCTCTAAAGTGTCCCTGAATCAATGTTTACATACAGGCCCTAAGCTTCAGCGAGATATTTCTTACATCCTCCTAAATTTCCGCAGGCACGAGGTAGTGTTTGTAACAGATATTCGTATGATGTTTCGTATGACTTGGGTACATCCTGATGATAGAAGGTACCAACTTGTGCTTTGGCGTGAGGATCCCTCTCAGCCACTTCTTGCCTATGAACTTAATACCAATACCTATGGTCTTCGTTCCAGTCCATTCATTGCAATTCGCGCCCTTCTTGAGCTCGCTGAACAAGTGAGACTTACCTTCCCTCGAGCTGCTGAAGTCCTTGAGAGAGATATTTATGTCGACGATTGTCTTACTGGTGCTGATACTATTGCGTCTGCCCGGGCTTTGAAAACTTAGCTTATAGGAATAATGGCCTCTGGTGGTTATGAGCTCCGTAAGTGGATTAGTAACAGGCGCGAGCTCCTAGATGATATCCCCCCGGATCATTTGCAACTTCCTCATTCATTCTCAGACCCTGATAATCCTCAAACTGTCGCTATTTTAGGTGTGCAATACAATCCTGTGAGTGACTCATTTACCTACAATTATACCTGTGATACCCGTGATGCAGTTATTACAAAACGCAAAGTTTTATCTTTGATTGCCCGTATGTATGACCCTTGTGGCTGGATATCTCCCGTCGTATTTAAGGCTAAGGAATTTATCCAACGCTTATGGATGTCAGGCTTATCCTGGGATGATCCTTTAAATGAACCCCTGTCTTTTGTTTTTCTTTCTGTCTTTAAGGTTAGTGAAGTGGCCATTCCCCGACATATTCTTCCCAGAGGTTCCTCCTCCTTATCCCTACATGGGTTCTGTGATGCTTCTGAATTGGGATATGCTGCCGCTGTTTATTTACGTGCGGAACTTCCGTCTGGTGTTTGCTCCGTCCATCTTGTTATGGCTAAATCTAAAGTTGCCCCTGTTCGGACCCGTTTAACAATTCCCAAGTTGGAATTGTTGGGACCTACCCTCCTCTCTAAATTACTTCATCACGTCGCTCTTTGTCTGCAAAGGTCGTCTGTGTTGACTTCAATCCATAGTTGGACGGATAGTAAAATCGTGTTGTGTTGGTTAGAAACCACTCCTCACCTCCTTCAGACTTTTGAGGCTAATCGTGTCTCCCAGATTAATAATAGTCCTACATCTAGTGAATGGAGGCACGTCCCAGGCTACATGAACCCTAGTGACTGTGCATCGAGAGGTATGTCAGTCACCCGACTGATCGACCACTCCCTTTGGTTTTCACCTTTGTGGTTGACGCAGTCTCCTGACGACTGGCCCGGTATTTCGGAACCTAACCCAAGTAGTGATCTTCCTGGACTACGTTGTTTAGTAGTCTCTGCCGATGTTCCTACCCCGGATCCCTCATTCTTATTAGAGCGGTATAGTTCTTTCAACAAGCTAATAAACGTGACTTGTTACCTAAGGCGGTTTTTATTTCCTAAATCTTACTCGTCCTACCTGAGCCCTGAGGAACGGAGAGATTCCCTTTTGTTTTTAGTGAAAATCGTTCAATTTGCCTCCTTTTCTGATGAACTTGATCGCTTACGGCGTGGCGATCCTATCACTAACTCCCTTAGAAAGTTGAATTTGTTTCTAGATGACAGAGGCCTGATTCGAGTTGGAGGTCGATTACGAGGCTCCGATCTATCCTTTGATGCGCGCCATCCCCTTCTTCTGCCTAAGAATGGTAATTTCGTGAACATCCTTATTTCACATTACCATCGCGAGAATGCTCATGCTGGTGTTAATGCAATTCTTGCCATGTTAAATAGAGAGTTTTGGATCTTGTCTGCACGCAGAGCTATTCAGCATGAGATTTTTAAATGCCTTCCCTGTTATCGTCTCAAGGCGGCTGTATCTCAGCCCTTCATGGGTGACCTACCTAGGGGCCGCGTCGCGGCTGCTGGACCGTTTGACGGTGTAGGTGCCGATATTGCAGGACCCTTTTTTACCAAAAGGTTAGTGAAAGGTTACCTGTGTGTATTTGTCTGCCTTTCTACTAAAGCCGTTCACCTTGAGGTTGTGTCGGACCTAACTGCTGAAGCCTTTATTGCGGCCTTTTCCCGATTCGTGTCGCGTCGTGGTGTGCCTCGCCTGGTCCGATCCGATTGCGGTCGAAATTACATCGGTGCCAACAGTTGCCTTAAAGAGTTAGAGTGTTTCCTGTCTCAAAACCAGGCGGCTATTGGTTCTGAGCTTTCAAAGCGGAACATATCCTGGGTTTTCGATCCTCCTGTTTGCCCTCATTGGGGAGGTCTTTTTGAGGCTGCGGTTAAATCGGCGAAATCGCACCTAAAGCGAGTGGTGGGCGATGCCCCCCTTACGTTTGAAGAGCTGACCACTGTTTTTGCTAAAATTGAAGCAGTTTTAAATTCGCGCCCATTGTGCCCACTTTCTCTGGACCCTAATGATGTCGAAGTGTTAACTCCCGGCCATTTCTTGATTGGACAACCCTTAGCTGCACTTCCGGAGTACCCTTATAAAGACGTAAAATTGCATCGCCTTACACGGTTTCAGCTAATCCAACAAATTGCCCGGCACTTTTGGTCTCGCTGGCATTTAGAATACTTAAATACATTACAAATTAGAAATAAATGGACCTCTCCTTGTGATCCTCCTAAAGTAGGTGAGCTAGTACTCATAAAAGATGACAACCTTCCCCCTTTGCAGTGGCGTCGTGGACGCATTATTAATTTATACCCTGGCCAAGACCAAGTTGTTCGTGTGGTAGATGTTAGAACTCCTACCGGTAGCCTAAAGAGATCTTTGACGAAATTAGTTCGTCTTCCTGTCCAGTGAACTTCTTTCCCTTAGCTTCCTAACCTTCTCGTAAACACTTGACGTGTTTAGGGCGGGCGATATGTTTACTACAATATTTTGATGTGTTTGTGTACCCTATTGATACTACGCCGCGCACACTCACACGCCTACCTGCCTTATTTTTATTTGTTTAAAACGTACCGTGAGAACCCCGGAGCCCCAGTCGACATCGAGACGTTACCTATGACACATGTACCAGACCGACCAGAGCGCTTTCGCCGCGTGTGTATCATGTGAAGCTCGTTACAGACATTTCGAGTGATTGTGGCCTGTGAAGTGATACCTAAACCCGGAAAGGTGATGTGGCAAGTACCTAGCTATAAGTGCTAAGACCTGACGAATTTTCCACCTATCATTGTCGCCCTCCACGTGTAATCCACTGCCTAAACTCTCAAACATTATCTATTCAACTTTAAACACTAAATAATAATATTTTATGGCGTTCCGTACCCACAGCGTAACAACGGGACCCGATTACTAAGCCTCAGCTGTCTGTCTGTCACTAACCGAACCGTGATACCTAGACAATTGAAATTTTCACACATTATGTTTTTCTGTTGCTCAAATATTTATCTTATTCTTTTTTCAGTATGTTGTTTTAGCGGCAACTGAAATACATCATCTGTGGAAATTTTAACTGTCTAGCTATCACGGTTCATGAGATACGCCTAATGACAGACAGCTTGACAGACAAACGGACTGCGGAGTTTTAGAAATAGGGTACCGTTTTTACTCTTTGCGGAACAGAATGGTAACCAAGAGGCCAGCGGAAAAAAGGAAGACCAAAGAAAAGGTGGACTGATGACTAAGTTATTAGTTATATTATTGGACTTGAAAAAATGACCGCCAGAGGCGGGAATCGAACCCGCGTTCCTCGAATGCCGGGCGATTGCCTAACCTCTCGGCCACCCTGGCGTTGGCAGAGCCTGTCGAAATCTGGAATCTGGCGGTCATTTTTTCAATTGCAATAATATATTTAGATTGCAAAGTGAATGCTTATCACTTAAAAACAATAATTTATAAGTTATTAGCACCGGAAATACATGGACCAGAGTAGCAAGAGAGTTGGGAGAGACTTGAGTGGAGAAGGCTTGGAGAGGCCTTTGCCAAAGGGCAACCGGACTTACAGCTGAGAAGCAAGGCCCAAATATTAGAATACTAAAAACACAATGTAACAGAAAAATTAAGAATAAAGGCTTATTAAATATTAATAATATTACTATACGAAACCCTAAAAATAACAAATTCTAGGTAAGGCACTTATACATGCACATCTTAGTTCCACCAATAACTTTTATTTTTAGAAAATGTTTATCGGAAGGAGTTTTCCCTAAATGTCTTAAAAAGGCAGTGGTAATTCCTATTCATAAAAACGGCAGCAAAGATTTAATCACTAACTACAGGCCAATCTCATTACTACCCTCGATGTCTAAAATTTTAAAAAAATAATTAACAATGGATTAGTCAATTACCTAGAAAAACACAAGTTGCTGTCACCGGCACAATTTGGCTTTAGAGCTAAGATATCGACGGCCGACGCAGTTCATAGTCTAATAGAATATGTCACAAAAGAACTTGGTAATGGAAACAAAACTTTAGGAGTTTTCCTTGATTTAGCGAAAGCCTTCGATACAATATCTATTTCAACGCTTTTAGATAAACTAGAGACACTGGGTATAAGAGGCACTCAGTTGAGACTTTTTAAAGACTACTTGAGCGAACGGTGTCAATGTGTTAGAATAGATAACGTAGTAAGCGATGAGCAAAAAACCTCTGGATTTGGTATTCCTCAAGGAAGTATTTTGGGCCCAACCCTATTTCTTGTTTATATAAATGACTTATGTAGCCTAATAATAGAACACGGAAAGCTAATATCTTATGCCGATGACACCGCAATCATTTTCACAGGGAAAACTATTACTGAGCTTTACAAAAATGCACAGAAAGGATTTGACATCGTAAATAACTGGCTTCAATGCAACCTACTAACCTTGAATATCGATAAGACAAAAGTCATACACTTTGGCATGCGCCAGTTTCACAATAATGACACACACCTTTAGCATGCGCATCAATGTCTAAATCCCTCAATCAACACAATATGTAGTTGTCCGTCTATAAATAGCACCTCCACCATAAAATACCTCGGGATTACACTTGACGATAACCTTTTTTTTAGACCACACATACATAATCTAGCTCTAAGGGTTCGTAAATTTATATATGTTTTTAAAAACTTCGTTCAATTGCGGATGCAAATCTTACTACGCAAGTATACCTAGCCCTTTGCCAATCCATAATACAATACTGTATTACATCATGGGGTGGAGCTCTGAAAACTGTTTTAATCCCTCTTGAACGAGCCCAGAGAGCTATTCTAAAAGTGGCAAACTCCCTCCCCTTTTTATATCCTACCAACTTATTATTTAAATTCTGCAACGTGCTCACTGTCCGGCAACTTTTTGTTTTACACACCGTACTAAAACAACACGCACTGGTTACGTATAGTTCTAATGTTACTAACAAAAGACGGATGGATAGAGTCTGCACTCCACAATGGACCTCGAAATTTATATTTACTAATAATTTCTTTAATTTTGCTGCCCTACTTCTGTACAATAGATTAAATCGTAAGTTAGGCATATATAAACTCAATAACTATAATTGTAAAATAGAATTAGTAAGTTATCTGCGTAGCTTGTCCTATGATGAGACAGAAGATTTGCTCGTAATAATTAAGTAGGTATATCTTATTAAATAGTGGTCGCCATGCATTTTATTTCTTATAAGATAAGTATTTAGATATAAGGTTGATGATTGTTTAGCACTAATATAACATTGTATGACCTTTCTAGTCTGAAACACAGGTTTAACCTAGTTCAGACTAAAATGATAATTTCTGTCCTTTTGTATTTTAAACTTAAGTTCTTTTGCTGTTTCTTATTACCTTTGTATTATGAATAAATGATTATTATGATTATTATTATACATATACACACTACGTGGATAAGTACAGCACTTTCGATTGAGAGACAAGCGTGGGGTTTTCGGAAGTAAGTATTTCCAGCTTTCAAATATTTACTTTTACACTTTTGCCTAATGTAAACGCAAATATACTAAAAAGATCACTCGAGTATTCAAACATAAAATTATTCAGACTGAATGTGAGAATTGGATATTATACTCATTTCTAAAAATATTTTACGCAAATAAATACTATTCTATTCTCTTCTTAATGAGGCCACGGATTTAAATATTAATATTAGGTAAAACTCTACTCCTCTTACTTATAATGATTTTAACAATGCTATAACAATAGCTTTAAGATTTCTTAACACTCACAGTGTTGTTTTATTTTTGTAATTATAAGTTTAATATAAGAAACCAAAAATTCAGGCAGGTTCAAATCCTACCCGAAGACGGCAAGTCGCTGTGACACTACTGGATTATATTATATGACAGCCTGCCTGGTTGGTTTAGTGGTGAGCACGCTGGGTACTATCCACGAGGTCCCGGGTTCGAATCCCGGGTCGGGCCGAGAGTGTTGGGTTTTTCTGTCTTGAAAAAAACTCAGACACAGCGCCGGAGTCAGGAAGTTGGTGGTGTTAACACCCCCGTGCCTCGGAAAGCACGTTAAGCCATTGATCCTGCGCTTGATCTCTCTTCGGTCATGTCGGACTGCCGTCTCACCGAATTATGAGAGTGAAGGAATAGAGAGTGCACCTGTGTATTGCGCACACACTTGTGCACTATAATATGTCCCGCGCAGTTGGCTTATCTCTGCTGGGATAGGCCGCCGTAGTTGAAACTCGGCTAGGAAGACATTATTATTATATTATATGATTTCTATGGCTGCCGACACAAAGCTTGGCAAAATACCAGGCCACTCAGAAAGTATTGCGAAAAAAGTTTTTTATATATAGGAGACTGGCCGGTTAGAATCTTTTTCGAAAATATGAAATATAAAAATAATTTTATGTAAAAATAGGTACATTGAAACCAGTAGTGTCGCGGCGATAAGTCGTCTGCTGCTGCCGCGCGTGGTTAGCTACAAACCCTTCAAAGCATAAAATAAAGTCCTAACTATTTTTTTCGCAGAATTATTAGGATGCTACAATATTTTGTCGACTGATAGTTTAAATGGGTTATATTTTGATATTCAGACAGTCTTACTATCTGTCTATGTTATCGTCTGTCTGTCCCATCTCGCTCTTTCACAGGATGAAAGAGCAAGGGCTAAGACTATCTTAGTAAGACTGTCTGAATATCGCGTAATCTAACCCCTTTACTGGTCGGATTCTTGCCACAAAATAATAGCCGATCTGATTACAAAGATTTAGGTCAATATCTGGAAATCGTGACTACCGTTGATTGTTCAACGGATATGTAAACAATCAACATTTACTTAAATTTTCGATATCGAATCGTTTATTAATTGCAAAGTTCGACCAAACTATCGGTCAATAAAAAGTTTGTAGTCTGCGGGGCTCTAAGTAGAATTAATTGCTGATCCCATTGTTTTTGGTGCCAGAAAAAAACTTGTGTAAGACCCAGCTCACCAAAACTTCGATTAACGGTTAATTATTTGACAAAATTCCCATACAAAATATGTTAAATAATTTTAAACCGGCTGATTAAAAAATAAACATGTGCTGGTAAGCTCCAGGCGAATTAGAATTGTTTACTGATCCCACTGTCTATAGTGCCAGATAAAACTTGTGTTCGACTGACAGTTAATATTTTGACAGATTTCTCATACAAAATAACATGTCAAATAACCACGCTTACTTCGCCACACATAGAGGTTACGTGCTCGATGCTACTATTCAACTAGACTATATAAAAAATGCGTCGTAATTATTGAGCTCTAAAAAAATACAAAGTATTGTAATACTATGCGTACAGGATTTTTTGTAATACTCTGTGCAGTTTTTATGTACTTTTTAAACTGTATTTTGAAAGTCGCTCATTGTGCAAACACGGCTGTTTCCCGATAAGCCGTTCACGGCTGTTAAGGTTAATTAGTGTTGTACTCGTCAGGAAAATTACAGGCCAGCGAGCCAACTTCGGCTGGATCAAACTGGTTCTACTCTCCGGTCTGAATTACGTACGTTAGTCCCCATACACGATGTAAAGGTTCGCCCTACGAGCATTAATTAAAGTTGTGCGTATTTCGTTTTAAATTAATGTTTTTTTTTTAAATATGTAGGTAGATAACTCTTTATTGCACACTACATAAAAACAACAATAAAATTTTCACAGAAAGATTCACAGAGTAGGCGGCCAAATTATTTATCCAAACTAATATTATAAAGAGGAAAGATTTGACTGTTTGTTTGTATCGAATAGGCTCCGAAACGACTTCAAATGAAAGGTACAGAGATAGTTTGAAACCCTGACAAGGACATAGGATACTTTTTGTCGCGATGTAAAATCATCAGGGGGGTGAGATGGGGGATGAAAGTGTGTATGTAAAATACGACTTTTGGCGCGGGCGAAGTCGCGGGGAACTGCTAGCTCCTATAATACAGTAAATTCTGTACCAACAATACAGAAAACCCTACAATTTGACACGGACGTTTTAACATTGTATTGTATAGTGCTAATTATACTGTAATTGAAATGAAAAATGCGTTGCTCTGTGATGTCATCGATGTGAAGAGATCGCTCTTAGCGATAAGACCGCCTAATTTGTACATCTTTCTTTGTAAATTGTATTGTTGTTACTTTTGTGGTGTGCAATAAAGAGTTATCTATCTATTTATCTATGTGATGTGACTGATATAAATATCATCTATCATTAAATCATAATATCAGCTTCTTGCAGTCCACTGCTGGACATGCCTCTCCAAGACTTTTTTTTTACGTCAGAATATGCCTTACGCACCGTACCTCTCCGTCGGGGAACGGAGAGGCGTGTGTGGGACTCCCCGGGACCCGGGTATACCCACTAAAACCTAACGACGACCGCCGCATGTGTTGGCTGTGAAAGCAGGGGCCGCGGTATCTCGTCAGTCCCGCGACCCTGCCAGCGGCAACGTCCGCCCTCTGATTGGCATCTCCAAGACTGCGCCAACTTTCACGCATCCAGCCACCGGCCACCTTCTTCAGGTCATCGGTCCACCTAGCAGGGGGGCGTCCAACACTACGTTTTCCGAGACTTTTTATCATAGAATAGTAAATGCCAATTAAATTGGTAATAAGTATTTCCACTGAAATAAAATACCGCTATGGAGCAAGTAAAACTAATAAGGTTGGCGTACATTTCTTTATCGCGTATTATTTATACGCGATAAAGAAATGTACGCTTACTTTAAGTAAAAGACTAATTTTGTTACGAGAAGATATTAAATCCAACCAGTTTCAATAAAATATTGTTACATGTTTGAATCATTATGTTATCTATTATACCAAATACAAAGCTTGAAATAATACAAATACGTTTCTGGGTCATTTATTTTGGAATATAGCATCGCGACCTGAAAACGTATCGGCAAACCATCAATTTCCCTGCCTAATTTGTAAAACCGAGCGCTTAAATGTGTCAACTGTGTGGAGGAACACATAGTCCGGGAGGTGGTTACATATTTTGTTGCTTTAATTTTTGTAGATAGTAGTATTCCGCAATTAATACAACTTACTCAGCTAGCCATTTTACTGCTTATTATTTTGAGTGTTTTGGAAAAAAATAAGTTTTTATGTTTTTTAACACTCGCGGTGTTATTTTTATAAGTTGAACTAAGAAACCAAAATAAAATTAAGCTCATATGTTTTTTTTTATATTTTTTTTCTTATTAATCATCAGTGGCTTATTAACCATTACATGACTATCTGCTAAACTGCAAAATGATTTCAATAACAACCTTACCTATTATTTTCTGTTATTGTACTGCACAAAATGCCATTAAAATGCAAGTCATTTTTTAAAGATATTTGATAGTTAAACTTAATACTTTAGTACTGAGTACTGTCGGGGTCAGTTGCGTCTTATTATTTTGCAGAGTAATTCACTTGGAAGGCCTCAGATAATTTCAAAATAGATCAGTATAGGTACTTAAAAAAATCGATCTCACTGTATATAACTGCAAGCAAGTATTAGTTGTATCGTTACGTCTCTAGAATCTATGTACTTATGATAATATAATATTATTGTCCTTAGAAAACTACGTTGCGATGTGCAAACTATTTTAGCCTTAAGACTCGAAAGGCGCACTTACTGTCTTTATTACACACGACCCCACATCAACCTACCCTGATCTGTCAAATTTCCGCAACTTTAATTTAACGTTGTGCTAATTACATAGAGCTCCATATCATTTGAGATGTTTTGTCAGATTTGGGAAGGTTAATGCTAGACCCACTGTAGACTGTGTATCGCTTCCTAGCCTATTACCGCTCACTGAAACGAAATTGACGTTGCGAGTAGAACAAATTAAATACATTCGAAACAGACTGAAAGCACCTGTGCCAGCATAATATTAATTGAATCACTTGCTATAAAGCTTATTGAAGTGTTTGTCTTTGTGTTAAACGCGTTTGTTATTAGTTTTTCTCTATAAAGTATATGATCAGTAACCTTTAGGAAGTCATGTTTGTAATAATTATTTTTATTACATGTAATCAAGAGGTGCTTGCGACGCAGTGGCTGCAGCGCTTTGGTAGTGATACCAAAGTTAAGAAACCCACGTTGCGGTCGTGATTGGATGGGTGACCATTCCGACCATTTAAGTGACGTCCATGACAAGCATATCTCCGTGCTTCGGAAGGCACGTTAAGCAGTTGGTCCCGGCTAATATCTGTTGATATTAGTCGTTAAGCCTATTCAGAGGCCCTAGGGCGGCTTGATTACATCTGACAGTACCAATCCGCATTCTCAGTTCGCGTGTTCGTCGCTTTAATTTGTTTTCGATAACAATTCGATTAGATTTACCTAATGTACCAACGTCAATGCACTTTAAAACTCTTTTTGATTGAGTTTAGGGGGATTTTCGTGCAAAGAATAAACAACATTTCTGTAACCTTTAAAAATACAGACACGTGAACAAGGCGCGCATAAAATTCAAATTGTTGGTATTTTTTTTAAATTGTTCTGATAAATTACGAGCTGCGTCAGAGTTAAGCATAAGTCACAGTACGTTTTCACAAGGGGTATCATTTCAACGTCACGCGAAAAACGTGCACTGAATATGGATAAAACCAGCCTATTGCGGGTCGGACGCGCGCAGTGGGGGTCCATACAAATAAAGGTTTTTTTTCTACGATGTGATCCCTTTGCAGTTTTCAGACTGTTTCCCTACTTGTACTGTGAAACCTTCCTTCATGTTTCAAGGCCCAAAAGAAGTACCCTATAGGTTGATTTCTGTGTCGAGTGTCTAAAAATACGGCTAAAATGGCCGTCTCTTCAGATTGCGTTAACTAAAAAGCTTGGTTTTCACAGCTTCAAGGGATTGCAGCCATAAGCATTTGATGTTAATTTCAATTCTACACCTTCACTCCGTCGCGTCCTTAGAAGAAGGGTTTTGATAGACAGACACAGACGACCATTACATGCGGTGAAAAAAGTGATCCTATGTGGGTTCCTTTTTTCTTTTGAGGTACGGAACCCTTAAAAATTACTGAAAACAACGCCCTGTATCAAAGAAGCCTGAAGCTACGGTCATTACCATTGGTAAAAATAGTCAAAAATACCTGAAAAATATATCACCCGCTTGTCAGCTGCTGTAACTGCGTAACTTAAATCTTACTGAATAAGATACCCTTAGAAATAATGTTAACGCAAATATGGTTCGTACTATCGAGACAAGTTTCTAACTCTACATGCCCTAACTCTATAAGCCCTGACTTTACTAGCTCTACACCTTAGTCAAAATATGTAGTTTGGCCGTTTCGCTATCGTTACGTGGGTGAGAGGTGAAAAACTTATAATCTGTTCATTACTTTTCTGTTACACACACATGCGCACAGCCAAGGAGTGGAATACCCTGCCTGCATCTGTTTTTTCGAGTGCGTATAACCCGACCCTCTTTAAAGTGCGTGTAGGCTTCTCATGGGCAAGATCGCTCTACCGCAGATCCTATCTTTGGTCTCGGGTAAAGATGAAGATCAAGAGTTAGCCCAATACTTATAAAAGAAGGACAATAGTTTTTGTAGCTAAACAAAACGGCCACATACTTAACCAAGGTGTGTATATAAAAAGATTTGGTAGCGGGAATAACCTCTTTCATCTTCCTGTTCCATTTGATCCAATTTTTGTACCAAACTGTACCAGGACTTTTCCATAAATGTATGGGAATGTCTCTGGCATAGTTAACACAGATTGTGATTGAAAACAACATTGTGAATGAGATTCTATTTTCACTTTTCATAGCTCCTATTACAGGAATACCTGTCCGTCCCTTTGAACTGTCCAGGTTATTGAAATTGCCACTGATATCATCCGTAATACGGTATGGCGGATTAAGCTTCACTCTCATATTCATTGGATCTGACGCCAGCCACCGGAGCGGGGAGGATTAAAAGATGACGTACAATGGAAAAATATAAACCAATATTAGGGCCGATCCACACGGTGACAGGAGCTTCGCCATTAGAGGAAGAAGTCGGAGGGAGAGAGGAGGTCGGATGAGGTAATTTTGTTATTAGGGTCCATTCACCTTCAAACTTATCTTAATAAACTATGGTACTGACTAGTACAGCGTCGGTGGCGCAGTGGCTAGCGGGTTACTTCTCATGCGGGAGGAGCAGGGTTCGATCCCACGTACCGCCATGTATCAATGAATTTTTCAGAGTTATGTACATTAGTTGTTTACTAACCGATGCTCTTATGAGGAAAAACTTCGTGAAGAAACTTGCACATTCAGGTGACTAAATGTGTAACCAACTGGTCAGGTTCCCTGTTAACAGGGTCACGGAGGTCAGATGCCAGGCGCTCCAATGTAATTACCTGATCTGCCACATCCTGGATCATGGTCAACGGGCCCTAGGCGTGTGAGTGCACAACTGGGATAACGCTGGGATGATGATGAATGAACTTGAAAGCCGAAGGAAACTAGAAAGTAGCAGGAGTATTTTTTTAAATCAAAGTAAAATACTTTAACTAAAAAAAATACTCCTTTAGGCCTTAGTTTAGATCAGTGGAGGTGAAAAAATTTTTTTTAAATATTTGCATACATGTTTGAAGGTACAGTTGGCAGCACGTGAGGTTACCCATATGAACTTCAAAAATAGTTGAGAATATAGGCGGTCTCAAAGTCAAAGTAGGGTGACGTGCGGCCGATGTTACCTCATGATCATTAAAAAGCTCTTTTCAGTGGGGTAGTAAAACATTTTTAAAGGTATATTGTAGAAGTGAGTATAGCGTAGCCGAGTGATGGTTAAGCTTTGGTCGTAGACCACTTACGAAAGAAATTTAACTTCACCCTGAGGGTCAACGGTTGGAATCTCGTCACAAAGTAAATTTTAGTTCGTTTGTGGTGAGAGTACCGACCCACCATCTTACGACCTTCATGAAGGAGGACTTCTGGCCGCTGGGAGTCGTGTTTCGGAAGTTCCGAGGACGGCTGCCAACCGACACCGCGCGCATCGCTACATGTCGCTGACGCGTGTAGTTCATTGTTTCGTTTTGTTTATATTTTAAAATGAGGATATATTTTTTATGTATGTTAGTCTATAAGGTATTTATTATATGGGTCAAAATTTTGTGTAAAAAGTTGCCTGAATTAAACGATTATTATTATATTACTTACTAGGCGAGCCTGTCACGTGGGGGCCAAGTTCGGTATAAATACAAGTGGGTGTAAGCGTGTGTCTAGTAAGTATGTAATCAGGGCCAAATATCAAAAGTAAAGATAAAGACGCCCGGCGACCACAGGAAGGTCACGTACACACGGCCGCACGTAAGACGACCTTTTCGTAGTTCACATGGGTAACCTGACGTGCTGCCGACTGTATCTACAAACTTGTCAGAATATAGGGAGTGTTTTTGCTATTCCTACAATTGTGGGTACTGCCCCTATAAAATTAAATTGAAGGTATTACCGCGGAATGAAGTATTACGTGTTGTTCCATTGTACGCTTTCTAATCCTCATACATATGTAGGACGCTAAAAATAGGTTGATATTTTGATCAAATAAAATAAGCATCCGGCTTTTTCAGGTCTTTATAGACTACAATCTGTTATTACATTTTAAAAGAAACTACGACTGCTTCCATTTATTTTTTTGAAATAACTTAATTTTTTTTAAATATTTCTAAAATGAGACGTCGTGTATTTTTTTTATTTGAAATGAGTCTGCTCTTGACTATGCTCTAAACTGAGCTAGACGTGGCGTACAGACAGAGTCGACGATGGAGAGATCTCATCCAGAAGGTTCTGGCACTCCCACTTACCGACGGAACACAGCAAGCTGCTCGGCGCCGGGTGTCTGCTATTAAAAGTTGCAGAATCAATGCAGCAAAGCATTGAATATACTTTCTTTTCTGCTTGGTCTTGTGGTCGGCACGTTGGCTTGTTCAGGAGGTCTCAAGTCGGTTCTCAGATCGGGCTTAACAGCTCTGTATAGTAGACAGGAAGTTGGTAGTACTACCACCCCCGTAGGTAAGTACGTACTTAAGCGGAAAGCCCGCTAAGACGTTGGTCGTGCGCCTGATCTCTCCGTCGTCGTGTCAGATTTTCGCTGACTACAATGAGAGTGAAGGAACAAAGAGTGGATCTGTGTATTGTGCACATACTTGTGCACTATATTAATATCTCCTTTGTACTGGTTAATATCTGTTGGGATTGGTCGCTGTAGCGGAAATTCGTTGGGTTTTTTTTTTGTGCAACGTAGCCCATCCCGTGTAGGCAGATAGACAACCGAGTAGCTGTCTGAATCTAACTTTCGGGCCTACTGCTATCTAAGCCGTTATAAAAAAACAAATACAGGACAATGAGACCGCTTGTTGCTAAAGACAAAATTCACCACACACATCGAGCGGGCACGACCTTAATAATAAAGTACGAATACGACCAAGAAGAATGAACTGGCTAATTTTATTGTTACTATAAAGAGAACATAGCTAATTTATATTACCACGTTTTCGTGTGCATGGCAGACGTTTCATTTACTTCTTGTTTATATTATACGTACTTGTCAATTATTACTCCACATTTTCCACAGTAGTAACGCACTTTGAGTAGACTCCTACAAAGTCATTATTAAAGTGAGCTCCCCAATCATTATATGATTTTACATTTTGTTCGACAGTATATTGCTGTTATGAAGTCAAGAGAAGGGTGGTAAATAGAGTTAACTAGATGGAAAATACTCCACTTAGAAGAGCTTTTTTGATGTAGATGATATTGTTAGCCTGTGTTCAACAACACATTTTTAATTTTTAATCAGCCAATTTAGCATTATTTGACATATTTTTGTGGGATTTCTCTCAAATTAACCGTCAACCGATGTTTACCGGCTGTATAAAATTAGTGAACTCGGTAAATCTATACTAATATGATAAAGAGGAAAGATTTGTTTGTTTGTTTATTTGCATCGAATAGGCTCCAAACTACTGGACCGAATCAAATGAAATTTGGCACAGAGATAGTTTGAAACACTGGGAAGTACTTAGGCTACTTTTTGTCGCGATATAAAATCATTAGGGGGGTGAAATGGGTGAGGAAAATTTGTATGGAAAATCCGACTTTTGGCGCGGGCGAAGTCGCGGAGAACTGCTAGTTGATAATATGATGATAGATTATATTAGGAATATGTTTTATAATTCAAATGATTACTGGATTATTTTTAAGTATATACTATACAGCTTGTATTGAATTAGCGTTTTACAGAGTAAATTACATTTTCCGAAATGTCAATTATGGTTGATTCTTTCGAGCTGTGCATGCATATGGAGCTTCTTTTTTCTTTATTTGTATTTATATAATATAGTAGCGTTAGTTTGCTAAACACAATAATACATGCATAATATGAGTCCATTAGACAAGAAATGAGGCATTTACTATTTTTCTGCGTAAAGTTCTTATTGTTTAAAAAGGTCTAGCCTGCTAGAGCTAATTCAAACGTTCTAGTTACCCAAACATGCAGAAAATATAATGAATCAAGTATGACGACAGTACCTGGAGAATAATATTACCCTTGTCTTGTTTACTGCGCTATATTACCCAAACACGCGGAAAATATAAAGAACCATGTTTGACGACTATACCCTAGTAGTAGAATATTATAACCCTAGTCTTTTTTACTGCATTATATTTTGCTTAAAGACGGTAAAACTTATAAGGGCTGAGTTGCATCAATTTACTTTTAATGTAAATATAATCAAAACCTGTATTTTTCATAGAAAGTTTAATAGGCTATTAACGTTTGTTGGAGCTAAAATAAGACGATGAATAATGATAGTCTTAGGCTGGGGCTCAAGACTATTAATGGCCGATACCGATAAATAAGTAAGTGCTTATCACATGAGGACGATTCGTGTTTCTTATTTCGTGTATTATGTTTCGTGTATTTCGTGTGACATGAATTCCGTGTAAATAGGCGGCTTAAATTAATTGCTTGTTAATTATTTTTATCATTGTGATATTTTGAAAACAATCTACAAATCTGAAACGAAGTGGACTCGGCAATCATTTAGATTCCCATTTCTCACATATAGTAGGGTATTTAGTGACGTCAACCTTGCAGATCTTCAACAAAGGAAGCCTTCCCTTCATACATGCGGGTACATTCCCCAAGTATTGATGAAATCGAACGCCGGCTCACTGGCGTAGCAAGCACTTGCTGAAATTCGTCGACTGACTAACGTCCTCCGTAGCTTAGTTGCTAAGAGCACTCGCCCGGATAGTGAAGGGACGTGGGTTCGAGTCCCACCGGATGACAAAGTCGATTAATTTTTGTAAGTGAAATTTGATTTAATTTCGTAAAAACTTGCAAAATAATTGCTTAAGTTATAAAAATATAAAAGGTTAAGCTGATTTCATCTTAACTGATGGTTAAATATTTGTAAAAATATTTCCATTGGATACATGCGGGTACATTCCCCAAGTATTGATAAAATCGAACGCCGGCTCACTGGCGTAGCAAGCACTTGCAAAAATTCGTCGACTGACTAACGTCCTCCGTAGCTTAGTTGGTAAGAACACTCGCCCGGATAGCGAAGGGACGTGGGTTCGAGTCCCACCGGATGACACAGTCGATTAATGTTTGTAAGTGAAATTTGATTTAATTTCGTAAAAACTTGCTAAATAATTGCTGCAATTTAACAAATACTGCAGTGTGTGCATAAGTGTTGTCGCCCGTACTGTGACCGTACAACAATATCAAATTTTGTTACAATATCGGATGATTTTTATCTGCTGCAACTACACAATTCAGTACACCTTAAAAAATTAATATTACACCTTACGAAAAATTACGACTACTTTATCAGGTCATTATTATTTGTCTAAACGCAGTCAACAGAACATGGCAGGATAGTCGATATTGGTTAAGTTGACCGTACATTATGCTCTCAATACAATCGCTTGCAAAGTATCTGCGGATTCGCAGGCCGTTTTACTGGAGACAATTAAAATCTCTAGGACCGCCGACATCTCCATCAGTCGAAAAGCTTCAACAGGAGGAAATCGTCTCTACTTACCAGACACTATCGTTTTGCTGCCCGCACCTGGCCACTCCCGCAATTTTGATGGCTGAGCGATTCGTTTGGACTGGCACGAACAAAGATTGCCTCGTCTGCCAGCCCAGCAAGCTTCATAACACTGCTCGGCAAGTTCTCCACTCTAACCAAGCGTTTCTGTCCACATTACATAAACATCATCGGCCCACTTTCTCGCGAATGCGGGTAAAAAAATGCGCAAAGACATTTTTCAGAGTGAATCGCTCTTTTTGGTGGTCCATCTCTCGTTACGAGAGTTACCGGGCGAGTTCATGGCTCCCTCCCATCTTTGCTACACATCTGCGTAGACACATGGCCTGATTAAGTTCAACAACCGCTACCTCACATCTACCACTGACAGACTTTCTTGTTCAAGAACTTCTATTGATCCTGCAAAAATAGACATGGAATCGAACTAGGCAAAAAGATGCTTAGGCTGACTCGCTCCGATGCAGTCGCTAATAGCGATAAGCGACTCCTGCCTCCTAGCAGACCTAGAATCGATGGGTTGGGAATCTTGGCAGTGGGCGAAAGGGATGATGAATGAAGCATTCATTGGTTGCGAGGCATCCTTCCGAGTGCTGTGTCCGCATTATTAGGTGCGATTAACCGCTGGGACGGCGAAGTGCATGCGAACAGCGATTTTTTGTCGTTAAGCACCCTGATTTACAAACACTCGAAGAGTTTTAGTGTCGGCTCCTTTCCGAACTCTAATGTCAAGCCGTATCGGATACCACCGACAGCGTTTGTGAATAGGGTTTTTGAATCCGTTCAATAAGAAGGTTTTGAGATTTGAATACGGAAACAATCCGACACGGAAACTTTCTGAGTGTTTGTGAATAAGGGTGCTGATCTCCCTTCAGCAGCCTGAGTGAGAGAGTCTCCGCAGAAGTTTTAGTGGTACTTGGCCACTCGCCAAGATCCTACCTAAGTTCCCATTCATAGGGCCTATAAAAGGGCAACAAGTGTGTTTCATACTTTTCTTCGGCGGAAAATACTAGGTTCTCCAGCTGTCTGTCATTTTCAGTATTCAAATAGTACTTGTTTAGACACCTATCCTGTTTTTCAATCAATATGCTAAATCTGAAATATGTAACAAAATGTTACATGATATTATGCATTCCAATAGTAACTTCACTTTAAATCATAGCTACCTACCTACTTACAAAGCAATGTATTTTTAATAGGTATCTAGTTAAAACTTAAATTGGTGATTTACTGGAGTTAAACTTTCATTAGTTAGATGTTTTAGTATCTGCTAACCTAACTTTTACCTCTTATAAGGTAGGTACCAATTTTTACGCATAAAATAATTAAAATAAGCTAGAATTATAGTTGTTAGTGTCAGTGTTTGAATATTGTGTACAAATTATTACTAGATATTCCTTTAATAATACCATCTTGAGGTATAAAATTACTTTTATTAATTAATCAGTGTCATATTTAAATAATATGTGACAAATCCTATCCAAACTACAAATTTTTCCCGCCGCTCGCAGCAGTAAATGATTTTTTGACATGTTTATAAGTCAAAACTGGTAATAAAGTTTATGTTTATATATTCTAGATAAACAGGGCTATTCAAATAATTTTTTTTATGAAACATAAACTCCTAGTTAAATTGTAAGAATCGATTTTTTCAAAATTTTTTCATGTTTTTTTATTTTCGCGCTATACTCGTGATTCTTATATGAACGAGTGAAAATGTGGTTCAAGAAATGAATTCCTCGTCCTTGAATTATATGGAAATGATAACAAACACGACCTGTTTGCTAAACTTTTGGAGATATGGACGTGAGAGTGCAGCAAGGTAGATGGGCTTTTCCCCCCCTCCCCCCACCTACCTGCAGGGAGGTGCCACGTGGGTACCGGGCTAAATCAGCTCAGATGACCACCAGGTACGTCTGTGCCAAGCGGCTTCCTTTGTTGAAGATCTGCAAGGTTCTCCATACAAACCATGTCACTAAATACTCTACTACATATAACATAACAGAAACATACGTATTTAAGTTTAAAAAATATATATTTTAACATAATATTATCATACTAGGTTGATTTTAAACAGTTTTAAGAGATTGCAGATTTGATAATAATTTCGTCTTATACTAGTTTGCGCTCCTAAGAAAATAGATTATTGATCCATCCCATTATTATGTTTTATTTAAATATTATTAAAACTGTGTTTATATAATATTTAAAAATATTTTATTTAAATATTTTTAAATATTATATAAACACAGACATTTCACGTGACACGTAAGTATAATAAACCCAAGCAGTGTTATTACAAAAAAAAAGTAGACCAGGTTTAAAATAGGTCTAAATATTAGCTGACAACAGAGGAATGAATGACACATTCGTTACATAACCTAATAGAAAACCGCTTTTCTAATTGGCTAGCTAATAGCTTAGTCCTGGCTTAAACCCGGTACTGAGTTTTTGTAATAACGGGGATGGTGGCTTAAACAAAATACGATCAGTATCACGTACTTACTTACATCTCATCACCTATTCTCGGCTACCCTTACACAACAAAATATATAGATGTTTAATAGTTCCCAGCAAAGGTTGGGACCCGGGACTTGGGCTATTACTACAATGCTTCAATTGAATGTACGCTGGCACCACATGAATAATGTAATCGGCTAAGCAAGTGTTTTCCAAACTATTAGATAATATTATCTTAGCCGAATTTCGACTACAGTGGCCAATCTCAACAGAGATTAGCCGTCTGCGCGGCAGATATTATAGGGCTAAAGTGTGTGCGCAATTCACAGGTGCATTCTCTGTACCTTTACTCTGATAATTCGGTGAGACGGCAGTCCGACATGACCGTAGAGGGATCAGGCGCAGGCGGCCAACGGCTTAACGTGCTTTCCGTTGCACGGGGATGTTAACACCACAAGGCCCATACCAATAATCTTTAATAATAATAATCTTTAATAATGTTAAGTATTTAAATAATAAACTTACAAAACATTATTCTAAGTTGCCGAAAGGTATGCTGAATATGGCGTCAAGTGATGTCAAACCTTTTTACCTAAGATAAAGAGTCATGCGTCCGAAATGCAATGAATTTTGTTTCTATGACAATCAAACAAATCGTTATGGTTCATTTCGTACCATACTCAAAATTTTGTTTCACTTTGAATGTTTTGGGCCTAGCATTTTTGACATTGTCAAGTGGCCCTTAAATTATAGTAACTATATTGCCACGTGTGAAAAGTGTACATGAAGTAGTAAGTGCGCTGCTAACTTAAAACGTTTGGGAACCAGTGGACAATTACTGTGAAGGTAGTGGATACGGATCCTTATTGAGGTCGTGTTGTAGTTGTTTATTTTTTGGGGCAGTACGCAAAGAACTCTGAAAGGAACTTTTACCGCGCAAAGGTAAGCTTAAGGTAGGTACTAACATAGCTTTTTTGAATCGCTAAAACAGCTACTACGATTGGCACGAAAAAGTTATTACAAAAAATCTATTAAAATTTGGCGCTATACTGATTGTTTAAGTTGAATCATCATTCGCTTGCCCTGTTCCCATTATATTTGGGGTCGGCGCAGTATGTTTTTCTCTTCCATACAATCCTATCACTCGTCATTGACTCATCCACTCCTTTCACAATCATATCATGCTTTATACAGTCCATCCATCTCTTTTTAGGTCGGCCTCTTCCCTTCCATCCACTAACATTCATACTCATCACTCTTTGTCACATGATTCTCCTCTCTTCTCATCACGTGTCCATACCAAGATAAACGGTTTCCCGTCATCTTTTCTGTCACAGGCGCCACTTGCAAACTTCCCCTTATATATTCATTTCTTACTTTGTCCATTCTTGTCACTCCACACATCCATCGCAACATTCTCATCTCCGCTACATGCAGTCGTTTTTCATCCATCTTCTTAACGGCCCAGCATTCCGATCCGTACAGTAAGTAATTGATTAGTAAGTGATTGTTTAAGTTGAATACCAGTGTATATTCAAACTTTAGGGAAACTTTAAATCAAACTATAATGACGAAAATATACGCATAAAATTGTTTACCTAAAGGTAAAAATGGCATAAACCGATGCTAACCGATGCTGATAAAAACAAAACGAAAGCAAAAGGACCAGACGAAAACTTTTTAGATCCAAAAAAACGTTCTATTACTTTGTTAATTTCAAAACTTTTACAGTATTCTCTTAAGGGCAGTACAAGCTTGCCGCTGGGGCATTCTTCGCAATTTTAATAAGTGTATTTTTGCGTCGAAACTGTATAGTCTGATAAGTTAGCGACTGTACCTCTACAACTAATAAGTATTCATATTACTTAAAGGAAAAGGAAAAGATATTTCACTTTAGTTTACAGCTGTTCATTCTCGGAATACCTACCTAACTTCTTTACCTTAAAGCACAGAATAAGTACTAGTACTTCGTACAGAAGTATGACTTAGCAATTGTATTCAAAGAAATGTCTACTCAATGTCGTCTACAATATGGCGTAATTTAGTTCGCCTCAGAGTAAAGCATATTTTCGTGAAGACACCTACAAAAATCCTTTGCAAGATAATTTCATACTTATTGCTCTAGAATATGATTCATAATACACTAAACCTATTCAGTGACGTAATATCACGCGACGTGATAGGGTTGACTGCTACGAGAAGCTTCTAACGCCATCAAGCGCCTCTTTCTAGTACTTTATTCATTCTCGTCCAGCCAGCAACGTAGCCGCGCGGCCGCCGGTGAATAAAATGCGCGAGCGTGTCGCTACTGGCCAGCGACTTGTTTTAGCCCCTATGTAAGGGTCGCCGCGCGTAAGTACGTTTTTGCTACCTACGCGGGGAGATACACAGGCCTGCTTAAAGTGCTTTAGTTTACTGAAAATACGTGAGACGCCGTTCTAATGTGCTAACCTTATTTTTATCAATTATTAATACCTACAATATTGTTGTTCATATTTTCAGTCTCTTCATCAGAAACTTTATTTACAAAATGAACTCAAGAGTAAAAAATATTTGCTGTTTCTTAAAAAATCTGAAGTATTTAATGGCAGTTTACACACAAAATTAAAATTGTAATGCTTTTATAGTACCTAAGAAAAGGCATCAGGAAAGTATGATTAAAACATATTGTTTCCATCCGCTACTGTTATTGCTAAGGTAACCTGGCTTTAGTCCAACCTTGATTAAGTATATCTAATAAAATAACGAATTAAAAATAAACCGCTTTATATGTATCCTAATACAAATGAGAAACAAAGAAATTCGAGCTTATTTAAACACTCGCGTAACAAATTCTTTATTTAAACAAGATTATGTGTAAAGAAGTAGAATAAATCGAGGGAATTTGTCGCTTAAACAAGAACAATGCCTTTGAGAAGAGTCAATGAACTGTAGAAACTCATATCCGAAGGGTTTTTCAATACAATAAATCTTAATAAACTATTAATAATAATGCATTGTTACAACAAACATATTAATTACCTAACCCCAAACTGAAACAAAGCATGAGCTTGTGTTTTGCCGACTAGGATAACGAATAGATGTTACCTACGTTTATATAAACGTGCTCATCACACAAACATGTTTCCCTTGCGAGATTAGAACTCGCCACCTCTGGTTTTGTAGTCCGGAGGGCGAACCAGTACACCGAGGCGGTCGTCATTAATAGATTAATCGCACTTGAAAATTTTTAATGGGCCACTACTCGTATTGGTCGGTATAAGGATGAGACTTTTTTGAAAACTTGAGAATAAGTAGAAAACAGTGGAGCTGATACCTATTTTCTAGAAGACGCTACCGTATAAGTTGTGCCCAGAAGCTGCTTGTGTGAATGATTCTATCTCCGCAGCTTGAGTCTTTAGGAATTGACATAAAGAAAAACAAGCTTTAAAACCTTGTACAGGTCGGGCGATAAATTAAGTATTATTTTATCATACCGATATTTATACTTTTTTATTAGTTCAAGATTTGCACACGCAAATAAAAGTAACCCCTTTACTAATTATGATTTTGTATTTTTTTTTAACACGACCAAATCTTCTTCTTCTTCATGTGCCATCCCTAGCGGGCGTCGGCAACTATCCTTCTGAATGCGGTTCTATCTGTAGCTGCTCTACAGAGCACAGCTGCGTCTTTTGTGTTTGTCCAAGTTTTAGGTCGTTCATCCACTTTGTTCTTCTTCTACCTCTGCCTCGCTTTCCTTCAAACTTGCTCTCGATTATGATGAATATCATCAAATTAACATTGAACAAATGAGATGGCTAATTTGAAATGTCTGTGTACACTATGTCATGTCACCTATCTTTTATGAATTCCAAACTATCCGTCTCATATTTTAGTTACTCCATTTTCATCGCTAAAGTTAATACAGACGTCTGTCAAGTTGGAGATTCGGTTATTATCTTGAAGAGACGATCTTGAGTACCGCGTAGGTATTAAAGGGATTTGAATAGGTACTTATTTCAAAGTGTCGTATTGATTTAGTCTGTGGCACCCGTATCCTGTTTACCTACAAATATTAAATAAATTTAAAAAAAGTATCTGAATGTATTTCTTTTAAATGTAGGGCATTTCTCTATATGGAACAGCTACATAAGGAACAGCTAAATTTTTGACGTTGGCCTACCTAGCCATGATCGTTTTCTTTGAAATCCATACTAACAATATAAATGCAAAAATGTGCCTGTCTGTAAGCTATTTACACTCAACGTACTTATTCTGTGCCTAAAACTAAGAGTCGATTTTGCCAACGTCAGATAAGACTCCGACAGCATAAGTATAAAACGACTAATTTTAAAATGACATTTACTTAAATGATTTCTGACAAATAGGTGACATTTTTAAATTAGGCGTTTTGTATTCTATTCTACGAATATTCCTTATCTGACGTTGGTAAAATCGACTCTAAACCTATTTAAATATAGAGTACTAGTGGTTCCCCGCGACTTCGCCCGCAAGAGTTTAATTTTTCATAAAAAACTTCCATCCCCCATTTCACCCCCTTAATGTTTTTATATCGCGACAAAATGTTGCCTATGACCTTTCCAGGGCCTCGAACTGTCTCCATACCAAATTTCATCCAGGTTCAGTGGTTTAAGCGTCAAGAGGTAACAGACAGACAGACAAACACACTTTCGCATTTATAATATTAGTATGGAAGTATGGATATAGATAGAGTAAGTCCCAGAAAAGGGCATAGGGTAGATCTATTCCGAAAATCATCATTTAAGGGGGTGAAATTAGACCGGTAACCTCGACCACCGGAGAAGTTTGGGGGAGGCCTTTGCCTAGCAGTGGGACAGCCGTTATGCTAAGAAAAAAAAGGGGGTGAAAAGTGGGTGCAAGTTAGTATGGGAAATCTGACATTGCGCGGGCGAACTTACAGGCAACTGCTAGTTCATTAAAGTGCATTACGACTTTTATGATTTTTTTCATGCACACAAAATCGAAAAGTGATCAAGTCGAGTGGGGTGGGAACAAAGTCTAACAACTCTAACAAAATTTGTTATTAATTTTGCACCATAAAATATTATATTTCGATTTATCCGCTGAGTTCACAAGTCGTCAGAGCAAACCTAGGTACAGTCGGAAACACGTCGGGTTACCCAATGTGAACTACGAAAGCAGCTTTTATTACGTACGGAATAGAGGTGGTCTCAAGGTCAAAGTGAGGTGGTCTCAAGGTCAAAGTGGGGTAGTCTAGACGTGCAGCCATGTGTACAATATTTTCAAACACGAAGTTTTCAAAACATTGCAAACTATACTGATTTTCAATTTTCAGCGAACTCACCGGTATGCTCATTTAACTGTTATTCAGACTCATTACAATGGAACATGAAACGAAAGGAAATCGACTCAAACTCTTAATTAAAGCGGACAGGTCAGTCTCAAACGACTTTTGAACTTAAATCGCCGCGTCTGTATTTGCGGGAGTTTGACGTTGGTAATCCAGACTATTTCAGACCTCGAGCGATTAGAATTCTGAATTAGAATTTAATTTAGTTCGCAAAGTGATGCTCATTTGTTTGAATCGTCTGAGGTGGGGGTTGGACCTTTTGCCACATGAGTAGATATTACTCTTTTGTAGTTGGCGAGTGTGTGACTTCTAGATTACTTAGATTTTATACTTGAATAGAGACCCGTCCCCTATTTCGAACGGGTATAGTTAGGGTAGGTTATTTCGTATCTAATATTAATATATTATATTTATATTAATATTAGATACGAGTAGACATGGATCATAATACAATTTTATTTACTTATTTAACAAGATAAAGTACATAACGTTTAACAATATTCTGCCAAACTGTGGAGCTGTTTGTCGGCAGTAGCTCTCATGGACTTGAATCATTTTTATAAAGCTACCACGGTAAAGACAACAAATAATTACCGTTGCACTATTTTTAATTAAAATCTAATACCAGTACAGTATAAACATGAAGGGTGTTAGTATTACCAGATCCTTTGTGGGGGTGATTAATAGCCATCAATACCTACAACTATTACTATGGAGACATCACCGTAATCGTGAAAAAAATAAGGCTCTCCATACATTGTCACCGAGGTAGCAAAATTATTTTTATAAAGCATAAGATTATAAAAAAAAATCGACTATGACCTCATAGGAAAAGTTGTGAGTATTAATGGCCATATTAATATCATTCAAGGATAACTGTTCACATTAAAACTCTGTATAGAAGCATTGGGTGCAACAAGGGCTTTAGCCCAAAAATTGAGTTTTGAGATATTTCAATTTAAAGTTTTTAAAGTTAAACTGTTCATTAACTAAAATACCATTTCAGCTTGTTTTATTTTTACTTAGCAGTTCATTTATTTGGCTATAATACTGTAGTATTATTTATGATCAGATTCATCTGTAATTATGATTATAATATTTTTTAATTTAACTGGTTATCCGCCCTTGTTGCACCAACCAAGTAATTTTATTGGGCGTTTTAAACATTATTATGAAAAATAATATACAATATTGTTTTATTAATAAGATTTATTACCATAAAATTATACATTTTAATCATTTTACTCCTCCCACTCACTGCACTCATCAGTCTCTTCATCCTCAGATTCTTGCGCCCTTCTAGAACACCTAGCTTGAGATATCTCTTGGTCTTCAAAAGTCAGAACCTGTTTTAACCATTCCGCATTTTCAGGCTTCATGAAGGCAGTTAAGGATAGTACATCTCGTTTTTTAACGTCTTTGATTCCTGGACGATCCACTTATTGCAGTCCTAAATCTTTTTTTCTTTGGCAATTCGTTTTTTCAAAGACAAAGTTGAGATCATCCGAAGTATAAAATCTTGATGTTGTTATTACTCCATCTGACTTGTAGAGCAGTTTTATATACTGTTGAATAGAGAAACGGTTGCCCCTGGATGTTCTACCTACATTTTTGAAGGAATCTCTCCATCTTCCGAACTTTCATACTGCGAACTTGTGCTTACATCTGTTTTCTTATTTTTGGGAGGCAAATACTCATCCGAACTTTCTGCACTAAAATCACCAGAGACACTTATTCCTGACATATTTTATCAGCATTTATAAAAAGTTTTGCGTTGCTATCAAGATTCAAACTTCAGCGAAAGTGACAAGTCGTAACGTGTTTTTAGACTCAAATGTAAAAATGCCAATCTATGCAACAAGGGCGTATAACTATAGTATAAATTACAACGAATAGCGGCATCTAGGTAAGATAAAACAAAACGAGTTTTTGGAACACGAAACTAGATGGAACTGTTAATAATTTCGTGCTATAATAAGAAAACAGGCATTTTGCACTCAACGCCCTTGTTGCACCAATGCTTCTATTGTTTTTTTTTATATTAGGTTTTTTTGCAAATCCAAGACTTTATAGTTTCGAGCGTGTAAAAGGGACAGATATGTTACTCTCGCAGGTTCCATCATAAAAAGACGGAATCTTCAATGACACTTATACTTACTTATATTTAAGTAAGCAATTATAAGTTGCACAATAACGTTGTAATGAGTTGTAGTGCATCATTGCAATTTGTTTTTTGTACGATTTTTCAACAGGGGATAGGAAAAAAAAATAATGTAAAAAGTAAAGCTCTGACTGAAAAGTAAACCTGTATCTACGCGAGCAAAAGAGAATCTGTTTGCTAAAAAAATATGAAAATGTGTTTATTGTCAAAAGTGAATTCTCCTCGGAATAATGCGAAGGTAAGGCTTCGATAAACGCAAAAAGAAACCCTCAAAAAGACAGGCAGCTATTGTTAGCCAATCAAAAGGATGGCTACCTATATGAAAAGGTATGGAACTAAACACAAGTACGCCCACGTTCAATGAAGCCAAAACAACTCTTACAATTGAATTAGTAACCTTCGGCGAAATAATTTGTTTACGTGAATTGGAAAATGATTTTACATAGCGATATGTTTCAATTTTTCTTTTAAGCAATGTTTTCAGATGGAAATACTGTTCATAAGTTTTTGTCACTCAAATGGTGTGGTATTGGGTACATCTCGATTTTTTACCGCTTTTCATAGCTTTTCAACCATTAATTGGCCCTGTATCACACTTACATCGATGCTGACTATGATTGTATTACTACAGCATTTAAACCAGCTCTCTACCGCAGCTTACAGCCAAAACTGGCTCGTTTACAAAAACAGTAAACAGGTCTATATTTTGGTTTTCTTCCAAAACACCCTAAAGAAAGCCTATCGAGGCCATTCAGGATTTACGAGGTCACTAAAATGCAAATAAGGATATTGGGTGTAACTCCCCAAGACCAGGTGCATAATTACAACCCTCGCCGTAAAACGAAACGGGAATTACTGGCACTAAACAAATAGGAACGGAGGTAATGACTAGGTTCTGTATTTCAGTTTGGCACCAAAACACTTTATTAAGTAAGGCAGCTCAATCTTTTATAGGGCGGCAAAAGCGTTTTACTGGTGTTCTTGTGGACCACATTTATAAGCCAACTGTCTCATTGTAGTAGTAATTTTGGACAAAGCATCTTCATCATCTCATTGCATCGTCGATGAGCAGATTTGACTCATAAAAATGCAAATTCATAAGTGAATGTTAAACTTAACAAAAATGTGATCCCTTTTTTGTATTTGTGTAGTAGGGAAACGAATAGAAGAGAAGGCTCCGATTTATTCATTCAGATAACAATGCTCTACTTTGTTAGTAAAATGCAAGGTTATAGTCTAATGTTAGTACATTAAGAGATGCTATAGTACGTCTTTAATTTTATCTTATATGTAGGTATACGCACCAGTATTAATGTGTATACCAACCAATACAATGATATAATTAAACATGAAACGAGGGCAAAGTTAGGATAGGAACTTTAGGAAGATTATCTGTCGAGCCAAATTTCGCTCATTATCTTAACGATGTCCTAAAGTTTCTTTCACAATCGAATTCTTATGATAACTATGAACTTTTTTACCGACTGAGTTTTTCATAAATTTTCAAGGCACCAAGCATAACTTTGTTAATTAAGTATTTATCAGACCTTGGTTAAGACAACGTAAGAAGAAGCAATATAAATAAACATAAGTTACCGGGCGCTGGCATAACTTCCAAAAACGTGGTTAGTGGAAATAATAATAATGCCCTCCTAGTCGAATTTCGACTACAGTGGCTAATCTCAACAGAGATTAACCAACTGCGCGGGAGATAATTTAGTGCAGAAGTGTGTGCGCAATACACTTGTGCATTCTCTGTTCCTTCACTCTTATAATTCGGTAAGACGGCAGTCCGATATGACCGTAGAGAGATCAGGCGCAGGACTAACGGCTTAACGTGCTTTCTGAGGCACAGGGGTGTTAACACTACCAATTTCCTGACTCCGGAGCTGTGTCTGAGATTTCAAGACAGAAAAACTCAACACTCTCGGCCCGACCCGGGATTCGAACCCGGGACCTCGTGGGTAGTACCCAGACTGCCTCGTTGGTCTAGTGGTCAGCACGCTGGGTACTATCCACGAGGTCCCGGGTTAGAATCCCGGGTCGGGCCGAGTGTTAGATTTTTCTGTTTTGAAATAACTCAGAAACAGCTTCGGAGAAGTAACAACTGTTTTACGTGCCCTCCTTACCTGAAAATTCCCGCAGGTTTGGCCCTGCGGAAATTTTAGCTAGCAGGTATGTGTACAAACTTATATTACATTATCCTAATACCTACATTTAATTTCTGAGCAATTAATTAATGTTTGCCCCGCCTTGGGAGCTTGAACTAAGTAACTTCTTTTGGAGTTGACTAGAAATAATTTATATTCAACGCGAAACCAAATTATCAAAAGCGGTTAAAGCAATTACAATAGATAAATAAGCGCGTTAAGTTTCTTAGAAATTCAATTTTGAAAAAAGAAAACAAACTAAATGTACGTTCGTTTTGATTTAACTCCGAAACGCCTGTGATTTTAACAATGTGTCATTTATCGAAATTAAGAAATATTGCTGCATTGAATCGTTTCTCTGCAGATAATGATAATGGCTAACATATTTTGTTTGTTTGTTGTTTTTATTGTAAACAATCTCTTTACCCCACCGCAGCAAACTCCAAAAGGAGGGTTATGATCAGATAATAGTTTTTTTTAATACAAAACTATACGTTTTGTGTTTTTAAAGGCAACTCATCGTGATCTTCTACAGACATAGAATAATTAACTTGCCTAGAAAAAATCTTATTTATTTACTTGGCAACTCCCTATAAGTATCGTAATATCTTTCAAATGACATCTGAATGGTACAGCTTTTTGTTTTTATACTTTTGATAAATAAAATAACAAAATAAGTGGCTTAACAACAAACAGGCAACTGACCTAGTTATGTTTTGAATGACAAATGTATAGCTCTATGTCTACCTACTAGGTACCTAGTATATATAAACTCAGATTGTATGAGTTGTAAAATGACTTTTAGAAGACTAACTTAGTCATAAAAGACTCATTTTCTTAGTAAGACTAAGTTATACTTATTGTAGGTTATGGCAATTTTGGAATATATTGTTGTGGGAACGTTTTATAAAAATAAGTATTCTAGTTACATTTATTTAATTAAGCAGGTAAATAAGCTATGTTTTCAAAATATAACACTAAAAGTTTTTTTAGCGCTGGCGCTCAATTTGAAGAAATAATTAGATTCGTTAATTTTTATCTTTCTGTAGCTGTATCAAAAGAGCAACTATGAATTCACAAGACTTTTGTACAAACAAAAAGTTAAAACAACATTTTCTTAGTCAGATTTTCTTCTTTCGGCTCTACATACTATGGCTCTATATACTTTATAATGGAAGTCAATAAAGACGTTCCGATTGTGAAGTCGATCGTTATGTTTGTCTCCACTGAAGACTAAATATCTTTAAAAATCAATAGATAACTATGGGTACATACTCCAAAGCTAGTTGCAATAAAGAAGACTTTTATAAAATAAATAAAATTGAACTTCAGGGGTTATTAAAAATATACCAGTTTTTTTTAATAATAATGGTATAAAATATAACAGCTATTCCATCAAACCAGTTATACTATAATGTGGCTAGACTATAATTATTTTTATAACTTAAGCAATTATTTTGCAAGTTTTTACGAAATCAAATACTACTTTGATATGTGGCTAGACTACTTTGATACCTGTGTAGATAGTGTCGGGAAATCCGATCAGAAAGCCGTTCAAGTGGAAGATGGTATTTTTCTTCGTTTCGTGTTGATTATTTATTAGCAACCATGGTGCCAGGTTTTATGAGCCGCCAAGGGTTAGGGTCCAGATGGAAGTTTACCATTTGTTTTATGGATTCGTAGACAATTCACAGGTTAGTGGCTAGTGCTGGTCTCAGTGGAGTGTCAGACGGATACAGATCATCATCATTATTAGCCGTATGACTTCCACTGCTAGGCCTCCCCAACGGTTTTCCACAACGACCGGTTGCGAGCGGTGTGATCCTGCGATCTTCATAGATGGATGGAAATAGACACAGATCACGGTGTAGATATGCTACTATAAGTATGTGCTTAACTAATATTTCTGGTTAAACTCAAAACATTGCGACAAACATTGTTTGGAATCCGGGACTCGTTTACAATCTCCAGAATCCAAGATAAACCACAAAAATCTAAAACAATCCCAGAAATCCAAGGCGTCTAGCAACTCTAGCTGCTATAGGTGTTTGCCTTGAGCAAGAGTTAAAACAAGAATGATACTAGAGCTTCTAATAAGCTTTTTTCGTGCAGTAAGCACCTTTATTGTTTTAAACTGTCAAACCCAATAAGACCCGCGGGCGGTTTGATAACAAATAATTTTCTATTGTGTCCATAAACATGATACGTAGAGGCTTAAAGCAACTTTGCAATTGAATCCAGCAAACTCAATGCTTCCTAATTCTTCTGATTTAAAACTTAGCGACAGCAGCCGACAATATTTTTAAGAAAATCTTAACCCCAACTTTAAATTCAACTTTAATGCCTTAATTAAATCAAATTTCACTTACAAAAATTAATCGACTGTGTCATCCGGTGGGACTCGAACCCACGTCCCTTCGTTATCCGGGCGAGTGCTCTTTCCAACTAAGCTACGGAGGACGTTAGTCAGTCGACGAATTTTTGCAAGTGCTTGCTACGCCAGTGAGCCGGCGTTCGATTTCATCAATACTTGGGGAATGTACCCACATGTATCCAATGGAAATATTTTTAAAATATTTAACCATCAGTTAAGATGAAATCAGCTAACTTATTATATTTTTATAACTTAAGCAATTATTTCGCAAGTTTTTACGAAATTAAATCAAATTTCATTTAATGCCTTAAGCATAAAGGCTACACCTAACGACAGCCGACAATGTTTTCAAGAAAAACTTAAAACGCAACTTCAAAATAAACCTTATTACCTTAAGCATAAAAGCTGCACAGTTTCTAATCATCAATCGTGACGAGTAGAGGGGGAAAGAGGTCTGCGTCTGCGCACACGGTTGCCTACTTAGGTATTTTGTCCCCAAATTTAGGGACTAAAAGTATCGAAAGGTAATTTTGCTGGAATTCAGGAATTAAAAAAAGATGCAAAATCGGAAACAAAACATGTATTCTCAGTTTTGTGCGTAGAATGGAACGCACGATATGAAAGGAATGAACTGCGCGACACATTGACCGTTGTTTCTTATTCGTTCGTTCTTTTATTCATTCAATACTTTAAAATAATATAATGATAGTTTTATGGGCATTACAAAACAATTGAGGAACTACATAAGTAGGTTATCTACATAATAAAAAAAAATGGATTTTTAGGACATTTCAGAAAAAAACTTGGGGAAAAAATTCGTAACGGTTGGTAACACAGTCTGCGCAACTTGCTAGTATGATGAGTGCGCCCGCGCAGTCCGCAGTTTTGACGATTCGAATCGGAATCGAATAGAACTGCTTTCAATCGAGTGAAAGTGCAACTGACATGTTAAGTGATCATACGACAGTTCTGTGGCATGTGAAAAGGTGATTGGATTGACTACTTTACGGTTGGTATGCTTTGTACTTATTTTTAAGTGCCAAAAAGTCGTGTCGGCATCTTAACCTAAAGAAATACAGTTTTCAAACAGAATTGAGTTGTCTCCCTCAATGCTTAGTGGAACGGAAAACGTACGGTGACTAGACATTTTTATAACGTGGTTTGACATTGCATACTCAAAAGATTACCTATTGGAGAACGTCTTTCTTCTTTTATTTTTAAGACTGTTAAAAACTTAACTGACTTGACTGGTTAGAAGAAGTAACTGCCTCATAGGCTAAAATATATATTTATTTATTTATTTATAAGGTACGCCAACGATAATAACAATGATACTAACTTAAGACTAACAATATTTAAAAACTAATTGCATTATCACTAATAGGTGCGCACCGCGTGCCATGATTTTTATTGACGGTGCTTAGCAGAAAAAAAAATAACTTTACACTATACTTAAAAGAAACAGGAAAAAAAAACACAAAACATGATATTGTCACACTAAGGCTTTGGAGGATGCAACTTTGTACTTGGATATATATCGATTTCACAATTAAATTGTATTTTTTAAATAACTACTATTTAGTAGCTAATTTTAGCGCAAAAAAATCTCATAATTTAGATTTAAATACTCATTTACGCTACTGAAACTACTTCTGATTGCGATTCAATCTCAATAAAAAGATACGTAGTCGCTGTTTAAAAAAACAATGTATTATCTCAATGCGGCATAATGAGATGAGCAATTATAAACCAATCGAGATAACAAGGAAGTGATTGCTATAATATAGCGATTATTTCCGTGTTATTATGAAGGCTAAGTCCGGCTAGAAGGGATCTACGTCAAAAAGTTCACAAGATTATTATGAAGGCCATTACACTGTAAGCCATAGCAGTTTGGATGTCGTAAACAGAGATTTAAATCAAATACAGTTCATTCACTTTACATTTGTTGTTTTTGTAGCTAGTCCCTAGCATTCTATACATCTAACAAGTCCAATAGAATGACGTCAACAACAACAAAACAACATGGAGTTGTTTGGACAAAGCCTGATCAAGATGTCAGGTAGTGAGTAGTGATTTTCTGATTCAATTATTTTAATGATCGATAGGTTAAATAATAACAAAATTACAAGTTTAAAGCAGTAAATGTACTTTTGGGAAAACCTTAGTAAAACTGAACACATTTATCATCTCCAAAAAAATTAACAAAAAAAAAATACTTTAGTAAGAATACAAAGACAAAAGCAATATTGTTTACTACACTTAAAAATGTTTTTGCTGGGTAAACAAAATATTTGAAAATTACCACTCGAATACTAAAATTATTTAAAATTGTAATTACACTTGCTATCTCTGTTGCCTACTTGCTATCTCTGTGAATGGGTCATCTTAATATTTCAACATCTCTGTTAATATGTAAGAACAAAACTTGGAAACCAAAAAATATTTTTACCACGATTATACTCATCTTTAAGATGGTAGTATTAGGAATTGACTATTGCGTTAGTTATGACTTTTGCCGTGCATGAAAACACCTAGAGCAAATTGTAAAATAATGTTAAAAGAATTATCAGTTAACTTAAAAAGGATCTACTGGAAGGGGGTACCGATAGAACAATGATAAACCCAAGTACCTAAGCATCACTCTCGACAGATCTCTGACCTACAAAAAACATTGTCAGAATACTAAAAGTAAGAAAATTGGGATTTCAAAGTTGATCCTATTATGAAAGTGGTTGCATTTTGCTTCTTAGTTATCACATGAAGGCTGCGACACCGGTGCCGGGACACACTATATAGGAAATACAATATTTACTCAAATAAAATTGCAGGAAATGGTATTTTGTGTAATATTAGAATATATTTTAGCCGAATCCACTAAATAAAAATAAGGTTACCAGATTGTATACATAAACTATGTATTATCTAAGCAAATAAATTGTGAAAGTTAAAATATAAGCTGGTACATCATAGATTATAAATGCTATAAATCAACTCTTTGAATCGAAACTTCCTCAAAGTTCTAAATATTCGATTTTATAAAACGTTTGTAAAAGGTTAATGTCACCTTGCATTTTGTTTTATTTAAATGTGGTTATAGAGATGTAGAGACTATCGAAAAAAGCTTTTGGCGAGGGTATCGATAGTATCACATTATACTATCGATATTATCAACAAATAATATCGATAGTATCAATCTCATTGATTGTTCCATCGAATATTTAACAAATGGCTATTTTAGGCTAATTATTAAGTATTCATAGAGGATTGTGATTTAAAAGTATCAATATAATTAACAATACATTTGTTTTCTTTAAGGACTATGTCACTACTGATCTTAACAGACTTTTATTTTTATTTATTTTGGAAACTCAACAGCTGTTCTAGATAAATAAATGTTACAATTTAAACATTTTAAAATCATCTAGCCAATGAGAGAGTCCCACCGCTTATGTATAATACGAGTAGGAACAGCAGATACAATGTAAATTATGATACCTAATAAATTAGTAGCCAACACATCACATAAGACTTTTAGTTCGGCTACTTATCGATAGTTTTTTTTTTGCCAAATAAAATGAATATCTGTGTATTTTTGTCATTTGTGCCCATTGGTGCCCAGTCAATTTGTGTTTCCAAAGTTCGTCTTTTTCGCTTAAAACGAATAGATTGATGAGCGTATCATCAGAAAATGTATTAAACTCTTCACAAATGGGCAAGCAATCGTAAACATAATGGATTATCTTCATGATCTTTTTATGCATTGACACGTACTTACTTATTAACAGTCATCTTATTCGTCAAAGAAAGTATCGAAGTTTAGAATTATTATTATGTTTGTATATATGTTTTTTTATACTTTAACCTGAGTTATCAAACGAGTGTCGGTGATGCAATGGCTAGCGAGCGGGTTGCCTCTCATGCGGGAGTAGCCGGGTTCGATCCCACGTGCGGCCATGTACCAATGACTTTTTCTAAGTTATGTACATTAGTTGTTTCACTAACTGATGTTTTTTTGGTGAGGGAAAACATGGTGAGTAAACCTGCATATTATGGCGACTAAATGTGTAACCATGACCCTAAATTGGTCGGATTCCCCTGTTAACCGGGTTGCGATGCCGCGATGGTCAGATAACTGTCGCTCCATTGTAATTAACTAATCTGCCATATCCTGGATGATGTGAAGATGAGTTATCATAGTTTACCTTATTATTATTGTTATTTACCTATCAAATTCTTGACAATAATATTTTTTGTGTAATATACGAATAGTATCGAATTAAGCTAGTTTACCAATTTTATCGAATTGAAATTTTACTCTAACAAAAACATTCCTTAATACAAGCTTGTTTCTGGGAGTTAAGATAAATAAGTTTTAATGAATGAATTATTTTTAAACACTCCTACAAAATTAAACCACACTTACCAAAGAAATAGACGTTAATTTAGCTACATTGAAGCACACCTATTTAAATAATAATAGACTTAAACCGTACATAGTAGAGTTTATAGCGATGATTACTTTGGGTCCCGTTGGTACGGTCCCTTACATTACAATACATTATCCTATATCTTTTTTTTCATTTCTTCCAGCAAGTAATTGAGTACCAGTACGGGTTTTACTAGGTCACTTGACCGGCAGACAGAGGGCGTAGGGCTGTCGATCAATTTAACCTAGCAAGTATAATTTAGTTTAAGTATTTATTTGTACATATTTTACACTTTTTGAAGAAACGGGAAATCTTATTTTTTCAATAATAAGCCGAAACTTTTTATTTGAATTTTTCAGAGGGGTCCGTACCAACTAAATTATATGTCCACCGAGCCCTAATACCAGAATATTTTTGCAAGCATTTTTTTTTTATAAAAATTTAAGGCAATTCATCGGTAGATGAATGTGGTAACATCTACCTATACCACAGCACATCTACCTATTAAGTTTCAACTGTGAAATCCTAATGGTTGTAGAATTCTGTGGCATCACTGACAGACAGATGGATAGACAGACAGGCCGGCAGACAGGCATGACGAATTGTCGTTATACAAGAATTTCCTTGTTTTTTTTTCATTTGGCTACGGAACCCTAAAAACAATTTTTCTGAATCGTGGAAGCACATCTAATTCACCCAGACTTAATTTTTCATGAATTTCATCATCATTAACTTAAGACGTAGGCTCTTGTTGGTAGAGTGATCGCCATTTCTCTCTTTCATTTGCTTGTATTTTGATTTCGCAGTTGCGATACGACTTACTTTTTACAAAAGAGAATATATTTCATTTTAAGTGTCAAAATCTGATTTCTTGGACTCTTATGAACTCACTACAATACACAGATATACCATAAGCTTGTTATGTTTACATAAATATTTATTTATTTGAAACCACACTAAGAAGCTTAATCTACATACATTCAGAGACAGCAATGCACACGTATGCAAAAATCGCTTGCTATGAAAAACAAATGTTGACAGCCCTAGCAATTTTTTAAATCATCGACCTGTTTTTGTATCAGGTGCAACCAAATTGGAGCAGCCGACGACAGCTGAGGGTAAAAGTAATTACTTATTAGTAAATAAAGAACTTGTAACGTGCAAGAGTGCCCACTTGTTGGTTCAATTTGACAAATTTTTTTAACCTAATTCTACATCTGTAGTTAAAACTTACCTCAATAATACCGCCAAAAATGTGGCTTATTTACCGTAAAAAAGATGTCCTTTAGATAATACCTAATTTTGATTTTTGTCACGATAATGTATGACAACATGAGCATATTTTTTTTTAATAAGTTCTAACGATCATTTTTAATAAATCACAAATAGTAATACAATTAAATAAAATGGTATACCATACGATTACATTACGCCTCAAGTATCGCACATAAGGACGCTGGAGTCCCGATAATAATTGAATGCCTATTGTGCCTGGGAGCATGATACTTGGAGGATTAATATACTTCAACAGAAAATAAAGTCGTACCCAACGTAAAAAATAAACAATGTGCAGAACTTAGACCTAACAAAACGGGTAATTAATCAGACAATCAAATAACCTAGTGGGAACAAACGTCTGTACATTTAGACTGTTCCCTAAGTAAATAACCTGATCAATTTTGATCTTTATTTCTATTAGAGTAAAGCACGTGTTGAGTTACTGTGCACAGTGTAACTGATCGACTTTCAATCAGTCGGCTCACAAAGATTTCCTTTGATTAACTTTCACCACCAATAAAAGGCTAGTGCCGAAATGAAACAGAGAATGGGCCGGATTTTACGTTAACGAGGGATCCGCTTTTGTTTTAGTCTGAAATAACTATTAAAGTCGTTATTACTGACATAAGAAATCTTATTAAAAGTCGTTTTATCCAAATCAGTCATTAAAATATTTGTTTAACCCTGGAACACAAATTATAACATAACGTTGTGTGTTTGTAACTTTATTTCTTGCGTTTTGTATTGCATGGAATCTGCTTCTAGAAGTGTTTGCAGTTTTTAAGAAAATCATTTACGATTATTCAAAGCATTACTCAAAATTATACTTAAAGGTTTGTGATGTTTGACCTGAGTTGACCAAAAAAATAAAGTTATTACAAAAGTTTAGTACTAGGTTTTAATCAGGATTAAGTTAGTAGCTAGCCAATTTGAAAAGCGTTTCGCTATTAGGTTATGTCACGAATCTGTCATGCATTCCTCATTTGTCGGCTAATATTTAGACCTAATTTAAACCTGGTCTAATTTTTTTGTAATAATACAGACAGTGTTTATTTTAATTAATCGGTCCTTAAGTGTTCAGTAATACTTCTTCTTTAATTTAATAGTAAAAGGCAAGAATTTATACAAACTAAATTAATATAAAAATACTATAATCCATGTCTTATGAGCTTAACTAATAGAAGTTGAATTCTTATGTGAAATAGCCGTCCACGTGACTATTACATATTTAATTTGAATAAATCAACAAAAAACTCAAAATATTTTATTTATTTTTGAAAGGTATACCCTACCATCAGATTACAGTATTTACGTGACTAACTTAAATGAATAAATAGATGAAAACAAAAAGAAATACAAATATTTTATGAAAAATCTCCCATCGCGTTGGAAATAATAAATTCAAATAACATTTTTGCATTGTTTTAGTTTTAATATCAAAATAAAACAATGTCCGACTATGTAAATGTATGTAAAAACGCCATTCGTTTTCGAAATTTTTATCCATTGTTTCCAACAGAACATTATTTTAAAAGGGAAAGATTAAGAGAAGTTCTTTGTTTTAATCCCTTGTATTTAATTTCGCTTTTTAGTGTTTTCTTAATGAAGTTAATGGACCGCAAATTGAGGGATTTGCTGCTGTTTTGTAGGAATTATTTTCAGATGGGAAAAATAAAATACAATTATTTTGCTTTAAATTTCCGCTAATTTTATTTTTCCCATCTGATAATGGATTTCCGCAAAGTAACGCCTGATTCTATTAATTATAGGAATTATTTTCGCAAAACTTTTATGTAGGTTGAAGTACCCTGCTTTTAGTCTTCGGCCACACCGCTGGTGACACGCTTGCTGCTCACATCTTCCGTGAATCCTTCCAACAAACTAAAAGTAGCATGTAAGGTTCTTCTTGGCGAATTTTTGCAACAGCGGCCAATGTTAAAGAAAAGTATTTTTAATAATATATATTTTAACTAGTGGTTCCCTGCGATTTCGCCCGCAAAAGCTGGATTTTCCATATAAACTTTCATCCCCCATATCACCTTCTCTTATTTTTTTATTTCGGGACAAAATGTAGCCTATGTCCTTTCCAAGGTCTCGAACTGTCTCCATACCAAATAGCATCTCAATTGGTTCAGTGGTTTAAGCGTCAAGAGGTAACAGACAGACAGATAGGCAGACAGACACACTTTCGCATTTATAATATTAGTATGGATTTTAAAGGTGTGACTGGTAGAGACTGCCACTAGGCATTCATTCCTCCTTTTGTACAAAGTTTTAGTTGTGCAATAAAGCTTAAATAAATAAAATAAATCTTAACAGTGATTAGCCAACTACGCAGGAGAAATGTAAAAAAAGATATGATAGTGCACACAATGCCTGTGTAATACGCAGATGCACTCTCTGATCCTTCACTCTCATAGTACATTGAGACGGCAATCCGATATGACTGGAAAGAGATCAGGCGCAGGACCAACTGCTTAACGTGCTTTCCGAGGCACTAACAACTTACTAAACTTTAACACAGAAAAATCCAGAAATCAATTTTGGTCTGTGATTCCACAGTGGTGTGCTAAAGGCGTTAGTGGCAGTGGTAGAGGTAGCGGATCGCTTAGAAGTAAACCAACACAATGCATGATACTCTTTTGACTACTCCACTCACTAATTCGAAAGGGTAGCTTATTCATTTGTCTAGTGGTCTGGGTGGTCTAGTGGTCAGCACGCTGAGTACTATCCACGAGGTCCCGGGTTCGAATTCCGAGTCGGGCCGAAAGAATCCAACACTTTCAGCCTTGAAATAACTCAAAAACAGCTCCGGAGTCAGGAAGTTGGTGGTGTTACACCCCCGTGCCTCGGAAAGCACGTTAAGCCGTTGGTCCTGTGCCTGATCTCTCTACGCTACGGTCATGTCGGACTGCCGTCTCACCGAATTATGAGAGTGAAACAGAGAGCGCACCTGTGTTTTGCGCACACATTTGGGCACTATAATATCTCCTGCGCAGTTGGCTAATCTCTCTTGAGATTGGCTGTTGTAGTCGAAATTCGGCTAGGACTGATGTCCTGTGAATGAAATGAATAAATCATCATCATTCATTTGCCTCTAAGCTAACCTCTTAGTATGCCACTGGTGGTTGTGGCGAACGCCTTATAAAGTAGTAGACCAAACTGGGTCCATAAGTACTAATCCCTTGAAAATCTAGCAATAAATAATTCTAGCGTTGCCTAACACTCTTAGTTCGTTGGAAGATTTTTAAGCATTAGATGTAAAGCTGCTTATGTTGTAGTTTTATGGTATAAAGTAAGTGAGATTATAGCGTAGATAATCGGTATTTATATCACAACATTCTGATGTAAAGTAACAGAATATAAAACTCTTGAATAAAATAATATTATTAATTTAGATATGAGAGTTAAATGGCTGTAAATTATGTATCTTTTTAAAAGGTAAACAAATATTTTCTAAAAAATGTTTTGATTTTGTTCAATATACAAAAAAGAAACGTCTTTGGGTGACAGAATCTGCCATAAACATGAAGACAAAGCTCTTGTATGAAAAATAATGACGTTTTTACCTTCTGTCATCTAGCACTAAAGTAAAGGTTTTACGAGGTAGTAAACATTTTTTTCCCCCTAAAAGTGTCGGAAAAACATTGTTTTTTTCCCTTGGTTGACTTAAAATGTACTGTTGCTTGGAAATACGAGTAGTGTATATGAAAACGTTTGGGCTTTGAAGAATGAGGTGATAAAATGGTTTTGTTCCTTAAACGAATTTAATGAAAAACACAGAAAATGCATCGGCGGAGATATACAAAAAATCTTTATTGTTTGAAATACCAACCTATATATGTAAAGAAAATCCATACTTCAGGGGTAGAACAATGTATTCTTTAGATACTTGGTACAATTTGATACTGACGCTTACAATAACGACTAAATTAACCTATTGACCAGCATAAACCTACGGATCCTTATTTTATACTACAACCTTTCACGACGATGATTCTATGTCGAATGCCCATCCATCGCACTTCCAGCCCGCTCCACAAGTTAAAAATGCGATAGGGTGGGGTAGCTTTCTGGGTTGCCATTACAAATATAACGATACAGTTACTGTGTTAAAAAATTACAGATTCAAATAACAATTTACGTTATAAAGAATTAATGACAAATACTAATACTGGGTTAAGTAAAACTTAAATATAAAAATATTAATTAAAGCAACACACAAATAATGCTAATATTAATTCATTTTTGAGGAATCACAACACTCGGCCATCCGCCAACGTGCTACTCCTGGAGCACGATACAATAACAACACAAAAATAAGCCTGTAATGATTCATTATTTGAGTACTTTTAGTACATACAAGCTGTTGCCCGCGACTTCGCCCGCGTAAACTACTATTTCTGTATCCTACAGGGACTGTGTTTTTTTTTTCGGGATAAAAAGTAGCCTATATGTTATTCCAGACTATAATCTATCTCTGTGCCAAATTTCATCCATATCCGTTCAGTAGTTTTTGCGTGAAAAAGTAACAAACATACACTCACAAACTCACAAACTTTCGCATTTATAATATTAGTGGGATAGTGGGATATAGTGATAATATTGATAATTTAGTAGATATGAAATTATTAGGATTATTATTATCAAATAATATCCATTTGATAATAATAATCCTAATAATTTCATATCTACTAAATTATTTTAAAAGGAATGCTCTTCATGTGACTTTACTGACACTTTCGAATCAATTTTAAGTAGACAGACTAAATTTAAAATTATAATAATGGGTTTGTCAATTACAACCTTTAGTATTATAAGTATTTTCTATTTACTATAAAGGTTTTTTTAGTAATTCCTTTTTAAGTATATTTGAGCCTAGTTGTCTGACCTAGCAGTACCTACACTAACAACAATTATGATTCGGAGCAAGGTTTGGTTAGTTCCGAGGCCTGGATGAGAATTCAGGAACACATTCTATGAGTTGCTACAACGGACTCATCGGGCATAGCGCTTACTGTTAAAGCTTTGAACATCTATCTACGTTGAATCTCATAATGGTTATTTCCTAGTCGTTTCGATATTTTACGTGGACGAATCATTGTAAAAGTTTACCTCAGTAACCTTAATCAAGTCCCAGTTCATAAGAATGGTGCAGAGTCTCATGTTACAAATTACCGACCGATATCCATATTGCCCGTCCTGTCAAAAGTCTTTGAGCGTCTTGTCCATGATGCTATTTATCCACACTTACACAATAATATTTTAGAAGAACAACACGGTTTCGTTAAACGGCGTTCCACTATTACAAACTTAGTAATTTACATATCAGATCTATTTCATGCACTAGACTCTAATACACAAACTGACAGCATTAATACGGATTTCAGGAAAGCATTTGATTCAGTTGACCATAATATATTCCTACAAAAAATAGCATTTAATGGTATACGCGGTAACCTATGGCGGTGGTTTAAATCATATGTATCCCACAGAACACAAAGGGTTGTGATCAAAGGCTCAGAGTCTGAAATAGCCTACGTTACATCTGGTGTTCCTCAAGGATCCATCTTAGGACCTCTTCTGTTCGTGATTTTCATTAATGACGTTAAAGATTGCTTTAGAAATAGTCGAATCCTGTTATATGCTGATGATCTCAAAATTTACAGAAGCATCAACAGTGCAGAAGATCACGTATTACTTCAAGACGATCTAAATAGATTTAACAATTATTGTTCCCAAAATCACTTGCAACTAAGCCTTAATAAATGCAAAATAATGACATTTACAAAAAAAAAGAAAATTAGTAAGTTTAACTATTCCCTAGGCGGCGCGGATCTCGCAAGAGTTAGTAATACTCGTATTAAAGATCTTGGAATCCCTCTTGACAGTAAACTGCACCTAGACATACATGTATGTAAGACCGTACATTTTGAACGCTTTACTAATTATAATATAATGTAATAAAATGTACGGTCTTGTTATGCGTTCTAGTCGTGATTTTAAAAATTGTAATACATTAATATATCTCTTTAAATCATTGGTTAGGCCTCAATTAGAGTACGGAGTGTCCATTTGGAACCCTCTTTATGAAAAATATAATAAAAGTATTGAAATGGTTCAAAAGAAGTTCTTACGTCGGGTCAATTACAAATGTTATCGAAAGCGCTTATCATACATAATCCTGTTGAAGAAATATAAACTACTAGACCTAAAATCTAGACGTTCCCAACTCGACGCTAGACTACTCTTTGGCATCTGCAATAATAAATATGACTGTACCGATATAATAAATCGCATCAGCTACTCGGTACCATCGCCGACTCATAGGAGATCTTCACGCAGCTATCTCCTTTTTGCAGTTACCAAGTCTCGTACAAATGCCGGTATCCGATCCCCCTTACGACGCATTCTCGATACTTATAATAAAAAAAATAATTCGGTAGATATCTTCAATTGTAGTGCCAGATCTTACAATAAAGAAATTGTAAAACTACTTACTACCAACTAATATTAATTTACATGCACACATTTACTAACAACTATGTTTCACACACTTTTTTATTTAATACACGAACACACACTTAAATACTACCAGCAAATAATTTTAAGTTATGTAATTGTTTCAAAGACATTACTTGAGTCCCGCATGTTTATTCCACTATCTACTATAAATGTAACCATCGTTGCTGAGTTTACAATTGTTTAATCATTTTTTTTTCTTCAAATGTTATATTATGCTTATTGTAAACTTGTTTGTGGTTCTTTCAATAATAAAAAAAGAAGAATAAATATGAGTAACACTACGTACATCAAAGTATTATTGATTTACAATGGTATTCCATGAAATGTTTACTCAGTTACGTCAAATTAAGGTGTAGTTTACATTCCTAAGGGCAAGACAATCCTTTCGTTTAGAGTTTTAGATACCTACCGCAATACATTGCAAGCGAATCTCATTCTTAACCCTGGATAAAAATTCATAATACACTGAACCTATTTAGTGAATCATATGCGGCGCGCTAGGGCCGACTGCTACAAAATGCTACTATCGCCATTTTGAGCACCACATTAGCACTTTATTCACGCTTGTCCTTGCTTATTCTAGTTAGAAATACAAATCGTCAAATAATTACGTTTTTGCAATTTGTAACTGACCCAGTAAACAGGTACTTTTGTAAACGTACGAAAAATTGTTCATATTTAAAAGTTTCCTGTTTTCCCCTAACGGGCGGACCTAAATAATCCAGATGCAGAGTGTGGAACGGTTACTCAATTTTGGAAATGAGGTATAGGAATCCTTAACGAAATTTATTTGTTTATACCTCTAATAAAATTACATTCTATACATTACTACGACTTTTGACAAAGCGTCTCAATTTAGGGAACCAGTATTTATCAGTACCATTTTTGCAAATCTAAAGTGGTCAATGTCATTGTCATTGGATTTACAACTTTACCACCCAGCACTTTTAGGGACTACGGACTACTAGCTATAAATCCCCACCTACTTTTCTGTACAAAGAATGAGTTTTAAACACAACCTTAATTCAGGTCAACTCAGGTTGGCTATGATAACTAATTATTTCCTGCAATTCGGGGTCAACAATCCAAAACGCCGAATTACTATCAGCAAGCTCCTACTACTACTTAACTGCAGCAACCTTAAGCATTTTAAGACTATTGCCACTGCATAAGAATACCACGCAAAGCCAAAGAACTGTCATCCATATGTGTGAGAGTCTGTCTCGGGTTTAGATGATAAAAGCAATCAGGCGACATTCTATCAGTCATGATTTTCAAGTAACATGAGGAAGACTCGTTTCGGTTTGGTAGCTTTGACAACCCCTTTTGACCCTTTGTCAACTAAAAAAAGGCTGGCGGGGCTGTAATTGTCCGACTTAGTGCGACATGAAATGGAACAGGAAAATCTTTTGCTACTTCAATTTCTCTGACTGGGTTTAATACCTTCAGCCAAAATTTAATAACCCCAGTATTCCATGTCCCTAACAAGAAGCGAGACTGACCATGTTATTAACTAAGATATTTACCGATATGAATAAATGATATGGCCTGCAAATGAAAGGGTATTTGTTGTGAAGCTCTAAAGTCATTTGTGAACGTTAGCGAAACCTAACTCACCATGTTTGTTTTTTTACAAAACTAGTCAATGTCTAACTTTAATTTCTGACTTATTCAAGGCTGGAATGTCTTTGTCAAAAGCTTTGAGTTTCGGTATCAATTGCAAAGATCTTGGTTAATAACTTTTGTACGAACTGCCAGGGTATGTGATCTATTATAAAGAAGCTATAGTTAAGAAGATTACAAAATGATACCAGTTTGGGTGCTCACTTTGTATCTTCCCAGAGACAAATTGTTTCCTTGGTTAGGCTCACCCTGGTATTATTATCAAAATAAACATCCTTTTAAGAATTACTTTAAAATACACCTTTACTAACCTTTTCATTACAGTTGTATCTCTTCTAATAATTAATTTAATTATGTAACTGTCTAACTGTTTTCCGTCGGCTTACTATAACCTTTTTTAGCGATTCGCTATCTTTCTTTAATATTACGCAAGACAGTTCTGTAAAACGTTCAGTCCCTTTCTCATCTATTCTAACCACAACTTTGACTCATGATCCCGATTTTAGGCGCGGGGTCTCCAGAACCCCTTACTACGGGCAAACTATCCGTATTCTAATAACTTAATTCTGAACTAGGTTTTTGATAATGCTACAGTCCTGTCAAAATAGGCAAACGCGCCTAATAATGTGTCATTTACAGAAATATTTACTACTGTTACTGATACTAAACTGATTAGTTGTTTGGCTGCGATAGTCGTTCGTATTGTAAAATATATAGTACACTAGTACTGCCTACTTGCTGCCTATCTCCAACACTATTGTTCAGAGACAAAAATAATAAAAGAGAAATGACACTTTTAATGTGGGTACATCGATATTCCGCCTCTCGCCCGTTGTTTTGCTCAGACCTCATTTAAAGATTTATTTAATTCAGTACATACGTACATATTCGTCACTATTGGTGGTGTGCAAGAGAAGCGATTTTTGATAACAATCATCAAAGTTACATTTTGTGCTCTTGTACAATTTGTGAAAACTATAAGTACGCCCCTGTCTCGAGGGTTTAACCATGTTAAGTCCTTCCCTCAAAGAAAAGGTATATCCTTATTTGAATAATTGCTACTACATTTTAAGGGAGGGATTTAAAAGAAAAAAAACTTTCAATCGGTTTAACTGTTGTGAAGCTAAATCCAATAAATCTCCGGTTCAATAAATTTGAGCTTGTCTCTCTTGTGCTCTTTTACAGAATAATAGCTGAAGGTCGTGAATAATACTGCGATTGTTAAAAATCTTAAAGCCAGAAACATTAGATATACAATAAATTATACATTTAACTACTATACTTTACTACTGATTTAATAAAATGCTTAACATAGAAGTGATCTCTTAGCCAAAATTGGCTATTTGACACCACTAATCGTGTCGCAATTTTAACCGTCAACACGCTCTTCCTCCATAGATTCCGTATGGAAATAGAGTTTATCTTAATTAAAAATCAAATACAACAAATAGTTAAAAAATATATCAAAAAACGTGTTTCAAATACGCTGTTATTTTCAAGAAAAGGTATTAGAATTATTAGTGGATAGTGTCAAGTACCTGATTAAGTATACCTGTTTTTTTTTTAATTCTAAATGATAGTGCGTTCATCGAATTTCTTTACCTATTCATCGCTCAACGTCTTGTGACTATTGATATGATGAAGTTCTGGGTCGACATTGATGAAATCATGTTCTTACTTCAACTACTATGTAGTGCAGGTACTATCTCTAATACGTCGCTAGACCACTTGGCTTTTGCAGGCAGGCAGTCTGGCTCACTAAAGGTCACCTTCTACGGCGACGCGAACTGATATGCTCCGGAGTGGATGACTCTGCCCGGTGACTGTGTATTCTATTTAAAAGCACTTCATATCCTTCAATTTTACCGACTAGAAAAACAGGCGTTTTATTTATTCTGCACTTAGCACCTTATTTACTTTTTATGATCGAATTTTAAAAATAAAACAGTTTATATCTAACCGTCGCATTTTATGGTACACTTACATGTCACAGCACACCTACATGGCTTTTTTCTCGCAACACATCTAAATGGCTTCGTATACATAACATATTTACAGGGCTACATACTCATAGCATACCTGCACGACTATTTTTACAGCACGCCTACATGCCTATATTCACAGAACACCTACATGGCTTCGTATTCACAGCCTATGTGGCTTTATACTCATAGCACACCAGTATGGCTAAGTTTACAGCACACCTACATGGCTATAGTCGCAACACTTCTACATGGCTACGTATTCACAACACATTTACAGGGCTACATACTTATAGCACACCTGTAAGACTATTTTTTCAGCACGCATAAATGCCTATATTCACGGGACTTCTACATGGATTCGTATTCATACTCATAGCACACCTGCATGGCTAAATTTACAGCATACCTACATGGCTACATATTCTTAGTCCACCTACATGGTAATATTTATAGCACACCTTCTATGGTAACAGTCTACCTGTAACAGCATACCTACATGATCGTCTCCATATAACTGCACCATACCCATGTGACTATGTATTCACAGCACACCTACATAGCTGTCTCAATATCAAACTGCAGCACACCAACATGGCTACTTTAATGTTCTACAGCGCACCTACATGGCTGCTTCAACGTCCTAAAGCGCACCAACGTGGCTGTCTCAATACAAAACTGCAGCACACCTGCGGCTACTTCAATTTTCTACAGCACACTTAAATCGCTGTCTCAGTATAGAACTTCAGCGCACCTACATGGCTGCTTCATTGTTGTACAGCACACCTACATGGCTGTCTCAGTATGGAACTACAGCGCACCTACATGCCTGCTTCAATGTTCCACAGCGCACCTACATGGCTGTCTCACTTTGGAACTGCAGCGCACCTATATGACTGCTTCAATGTTCCACAGCGCACCTACATGGCTGTCTCACTTTGGAACTGCAGCGCACCTACATGACTGCTTCAATGTTCCACAGCGCACCTACATGACTGCTTCAATGTTCCACAGCGCACCTACATGGCTGTCTCAATTTGGAACTGCAGCGCACCTACATGGCTGCTTCAATGTTCCACAGCGCACCTACATGGCTGTCTCACTTTGGAACTGCAGCGCACCTACATGGCTGCTTCAATGTTCCACAACGCACCTACATGGCTGTCTCACTTTGGAACTGCAGCGCACCTACATGGCTGCTTCAATGTTCCACAGCGCACATACATGGCTGTCTCAATATAAAACTACAGCGCACCTACATGGCTGTCTCAATATAAAGCTGCAGTGCATCTACATTGCTATTTCGGTACACAACTGCAGCGCATCTATATGTCCATCTCAATTTATGTAAAACTGCATTGCTTTTCATGGCTGTCTTAATACAAAACTGCAACGCACCTGTGCGGCTGTTTTACTAAAAATGCTAGGGTCATTTTGCTACAGACTTGTTTATAATATTATACACTGTGTCACTTGTTTGCTATTGCATACCAGCATGCCTGCTTCAATGTTTTACTACTGTAAACAACCTACACGGTTTTCTCAATACAAAAAATTAAGTCACTTTGTATTTTTTCAAATTATAATCAACCAGAACTGACTTGATTGTCGCTACTAAATCTCAATAAATAGGCCAAATACAGAATTAATATTATCAGAGAATCGGTTCGACTAAAATATCACGTACATTCCCCCAACCATTATCATTTATCTAACTACCTACTAACTCACACAGAAAAATGGCTTTGTATTTTTCAAATTATAATTTAGCTGTATTAACTTGGTAGTCGCTACACTATCTTAATAACAATGAGTAAGCCAAATACAGCACTAATATTATCAGAGAGTTGCCCTGACCAAAAATAACACGTGCATCCGCCCAATCATTGTCATTTATTTAGATACTTATGTGAAAGTGCCCACAGGGGGTGTCTGTGACTCCGGAGAGCAATGGGTGTGAAATAAGTGTGTGTGCATAGTGTATAATGTGCAGCGACTTCCTTTGTGAATATCTTTTAGAACCATTATTTTAAAATTCATAGAAAAACGGCATTATTGACTGATTTTGTATTAAATAACGTTTAGGTAATAATTTTAAGAACTACTTACAATTTCGGTCTGGCATGGCTCGCAGGTCTTTGCACTTCTGATTGTAAAGAAAATCCATACTTCAGGGGTAGAACAATGTATTCTTCAGATACTTGGTACAATTTGGTACTGACGCTTACAATAACGACTAAATTAATCTATTGACCAGCATAAACCTACGGATCCTTATTTTATACTACAACCTTTCACGACGATGATTCTCAGTCGAATGCCCATCCATCGCACTTCCAGCACGCTCCACAAGTTAAAAATGCGATAGGGTGGGGTAGCTTTCTGGGTTGCCATTACAAATATAACGATACAGTTACTGTGTTAAAAAATTACAGATTCAAATAACAATTTACGTTATAAAGAATTAATGACAAATACTAATACTGGGTTAAGTAAAACTTAAATATAAAAATATTAATTAAAGCAACACACAAATAATGCTAATATTAATTCATTTTTGAGGAATCACAACATATATTATAAAGAAGAATTGAATTAAAATACGCAAGGGTTTACTTGTAATATTTTTTTTTATATTTACAAAAAAATTCCAGTGTCGATAGCCTTCTTTTAAAAATATCTATTAACAAATTATTATTACCTACTTATAAGTATTTTTCGAATTTCTGTCGCAGTACAACAAATAGAAAGCTGTAGTTAGGGTACGAGAAGGCAATAACTGATATTATAATGTAAATAAATTGTAAAAACATTTTTGAATGCTGTTTGTCTGTTTTTGTAATAGGTAATATAAAATGGTTATTATTTTCCTATTATGTGTTTTTACTTTACACATACTCTTCTAATGTAGCGCCACATAATAAGTACTAGTACTACGTACAGAAGTATGACTTTGCAATGAAATTCAAAGAAATATCTACTCAATGTTGTTAACGATATGGTGTAATTCAGCTAGCCTCTGACTCAAGCACATTTTCGTGTAGACACCTACAGAAATAGATTGCAAGATAATTTCATTCTTATAACTCTGGAATATGATTCATAATACACTAAACCTATTCAATGACGTACTATCACGCAACGCGATAGGGTTGACTGCCACAAGAAGCTGCTTACGCCATCTAGCGCATCTTTTTAGGACTTTATTCACGCTCGTCCAACCAGCAACCAAGTGTCGCGCACCGCCGGTGAATAAAACGCGGGGGCGTGTCGCTGCCGGCTAGCGACACCCAACTTGTTTAGTCCCTTACCAAGGGGTCGCCGCGCGTACGTTTTTGCTACCTAGCGGGAAGATACACAGGCCTGGTAGCGCGTAAATGTGGGCGCCAGTAACGATCGTCACTTGTTAATGTTTACCAAACTTGAGGTACAAATAGCTGTGAACTTGAACGTTTGAATATCATATTTGAAATTGTTGTGCTGAAACATATTGTATTTAATGAAGAACGCATATTATTTGTGTTTAAAAAACAGCAACTTCTAACGTTTCATCACAACTGCAGGTGTGTGTAGAGAGGACATGCTTCATTCATTTTTTTTAAATAAGATCGCTTGATTTCTAAGACCTGTGACTTTGTCCATAATCAAAAGGTCAGCAGCTTTACCGTTTAACTCAATGGGGGCTACCGTTTTTGTCTCCAGATGGTGACTGTTGAGTGAGGTCCGGAAGTGTGGTTGTAAAACGCGTGAAAACAAAGTTTACATATAAATTATATTTAATTGCGGCGGATACGTTCCTGATAGCCCTAATTGTTTTCGATTGCAATAGAAAGCAGCAGTAGTTTTCAAAATAAAGAAATATGACAGTTCATTTATGTCATTGCTTTGGAATGACAATCTTTACTACGATAGATTTCAAATTAGACGGTAAACCTGCTTGTCAAGAGTCTTAAACAGTACATTGCATGTCAGGTAGTAATGTGGAGAAACTGCAAAAACAGCTTTTATTAAGTAGGGAAAAGAGGCAGTCCCAAGGTGAGTATAAGGTCAACATGATGTAGTCTAACGTGGCGGCCGTGTTTTAACCACTTCCATAAAGAATCGAGTCGATACCGCTGGAATGTTACAATTCACACGTTGTGCTCACACTAGGGACCATGGGAACAAAAAGTCTTTTGATTAGATATTCTCAGAGTTCACACTAGGGCACAATTAATGCACGTGATTACCACCTACGTGCAGCAACGGTGCTGCATATTTACAAGCATTTTTCTGGGTTGTTGTAAACTCGTCACAGAGGGAATTCATCAATCAGTTATAAAACGAATAATTTCTGATGATCAAACCTCTTTTTAGGGTTCCGTAGTCCAACAAGGAACCCTTATAAGTTCGTTTAGTCCATCCGTCCTAGTCTGTCACAGCAGAATATCTTCTACGTTTATGGACTGATTTGCATGTAACTTGGTTCGAAGATTCTTCACACATAGATCTCATTTTTAAAAATACAAAAAATTAAAATTACCCCTTTTTAAGGGTACCTCCCCATACAAGTAAAGGGGGGGGGATGAATTATTTTTTTGAGTGCACCTCCTTGTGTGGGGTATCGTTAAAAAGGACTAAAAAAATATGGTAGGGTTTCTATACAACACTTTTTATCCAATTTACCATTTGCGAGATATAGCCCGCCAAATTGGTTAACACGGTGCCCCCTCCCCCCCCTGTAATTTCTAAAGTCTTGAACCTATAAACTGCAAATCACTCACGTAAAGAAACAGGCGCAGAAACTCTTATTTAAAATTATTTCGGGCATCATGTGATAAATACTTTTATAATTATAAATAAAATACAAATATATGCTTTTTTTTTGCCTATATTGTCTAATGTTTTAATAGTACGGAAACCTTCGCGCGCGAGTTCGACTCGCACTTGGCCGGTTTTTTACTGATCTTTTTGTGAGAGTGTAAATGTGATGGCATCAAATCTTATTTAACTTTTGGTAGTCGAATGTGGCGTATGGCCAGGCCTGTGTATCTCCCCGCGTAGGTAGCAAAAACGTACCTACGCGCGGTGCACCTACGTAGGTGCTAAAACAAGTTGCGTGTCGCTACCGGCCAGAGCCACGCTCGCGCGTTTTATTCACCGGCGGCCGCGCGGCTACGTTGCTGGCTGGACGAGAATGAATAAAGTACTAGAAAGAGGCGCTCGATGACGTTAGAAGCTTCTCGTAGCAGTCAACCCTATCGCGTCGCGTGATATTACGTCACTGAATAGGTTTAGTGTATTATGAATCATATTCCAGAGCAATAAGTATGAAATTATCTTGCAATGAATTTTTGTAGATGTCTACACGAAAATGTGCTTGACTCTGAGGCGAACTAAATTACGCCATATTGTTGACGACATTGAGTAGACATTTCTTTGAATACAATTGCTAAGTCATACTTCTGTACGAAGTACTAGTATTCTGTGGTATGGCATTAAATGTAGGTTCTAAACACGACAGAAGGTAATAAGGTATATTTCGCGTAAATTTAGGATTTCCTGTGGGCATTGTTAGGAGCGGAGTATTTTTTAAAACTGTGATATCTTTTATTTTAAGATAAGAATCAGAACGCGTGTGAATAATATGAACATATTAATTATAACGGTCCACCGCGACTTCGTCCGTGCTTTTTGATTTAACTGCTTCCCCGTTGATTTTTAGGTAGGTATCATGCATTTTATAGCTCATACAAAGCGTTCCCCAAGAAATGAGCTATCTAACACAAAATATTTTTTTCAAATCGGCTCAGCAGTTCCTGTGATAAGCATGTTTAAACAAAAAAAATATTTCCTCCGTTTTTCCAGTTATAATGTGAGATATGGTGCAACCGACCCTAACCTCTTTATAATATTAGTATAGAAAAAATAGCAGTCCCCGAGGACTTCATGCGCACCTATTGATTTTACTCCATTCCTGAAAGACATAACGTGATTTTTTTAAATTACCTATCTTATAGCCTTGCTAGATACGTTGTACCTTACACAAAGGTTTTTTTTTCAAAATCGGACCATGAATAAGTAATTCTGATCTGAGATAAGTGCATTCAAACAATCAATTAGACAAAAGTCAAGAAGAAATCAGCAATATTAAAGTACTATCCTGGTCACCACCGCCTTACCACGATGGCCAAAGAAAGAGCATTGCGTCTTGTCGTATTGTGTGTGCAAGCGACAATAGGTGAGTGTAGTTAAAGCAGGCGGCAGAGACCTCTTTGCTTGAACTGCAATTTAACAAATCGTCATCATCATCAAATTTAAGAGCTAGGCTCTTGTCGGTGCAGTTTTTTTCATTCCTCTCTGCTTTCCGCCGTTCTCTTAACCTCCTGATACGACCCGACATTTATCTTTTCTTTTATTTGCTGCATGTAGCTTATTCTTGGTCTTCCTCGCTTCCTTTTTCCTTCTATTCTTCCTTCTATTATCGTTTTAATAAAATTGTCGTGTCGAATCAGGTGGCCTAACATTCGTCCCCTTCTATACTCTATTGTTTCCATCAATCTCTTTTTTTCCCTAACCATAGACAAAACTTCTTCATTTGTTTTCTTCTCCGTCCAACTTATACGCTCCATTCTCCTCCAGCACCACATCTCGAAGGCTTCCAGTCTCTCTCTGTCCCTCTTTGTCAATGTCCACGCTTCACATCCATAGAGTGCTATACTCCAAATGTACACTTTAACAAGTTTTTTGCGAACTTTGCTTGATATTCTGGCCTTGAGCAGGTGCTTTTTTGCATTATAAGCTTGTCTCGCCATCGCTATCCTTGCTTTTATATCTGGTGTACATCTGGAGTCACTAGTTATCAAGCTACCTAGATATTTGAAGGTTTTAACCTGTTCTATTTTTGTGTTATTTATTGAGATCAACCTGATGTGGCTGTATATGTTGCGTTTTTTTATTTCTATTCGAATTCATTATCCTGCACCCATTACAATTTTTCTGCATGACTTATATTTCAATTTCAGATTACAATGATCCATACATTATAACATTCATTAAATAAATTACGTCAATATAATTGCAATAAAATAACAATAACATGTCAAAAAGAAAATACTATTCGAAATTACAATTCATTGAAAAAATATTATTATTATTATTATCATTACAACCATTACATAAAAATCTTATTTATTTAGAAGCCCCTTACCCCAGCAACTACTGGGACATGTCTGTCGCAGCAGTGCCGGAGGAAGGGACAGTCCAGTCTATCCCCTATCGCCTTCAGGATGACATTGGAGCTGGCCCGCACTCTGCGCACCATTGACGCGCACCGCTTACGCATGGTCGCGTGGAAGCAGGCAGTGCGCGCCTCCGCAAACATACCCGAGGCACTGCAAAAGCGGGGCAGCCCCAAAATCACCCTGAAGGCGTTATTGTACAGGATACGAAGATCGTTGTAGCTCCGTTTATTATAATCAACCCACAGGCTGGCCCCATAGAGTGATGTACAATAAGCATTAAGCATCGCTCAAATCTGCGGGATATCATGTTCGCTCTAACGGACAACGATCTCCGTTCCCGCTCGTGTCCGCATTGCCTCTGAGGTCAGGAGTTATTACGTGTCCCAGCTACTTAAAGTGATCGACCACTTCTAACGGGACCTTATTCAATAGTACTGGAGGTAAGTCCTCGGGACACTTGGTACCCGCCTTGAAGACCATGCATTGACTCTTCTTCACATTGTACTTTAGACCGTGTCCACTTGCATACTCCTCGCATATGCGTATCAGTTTTCTTAGGCCACAGATCGACGCACTCAGTAGAACCATGTCGTCGGCGTAGCTCAGGTTGTTCACACATAAGCCATCGACATAGGTATAGGTATGACTGGGGGAGAATACTTTTAGCATTGAGTCCACCTTTTGTACACTGTTCTAAGTGCAATAAAGATTTTAAATAAAAAAATAAATCTATTGACGATAAAGCAAAAGGCCAACTTTGCTGCCGTCCTAACTTCGATACAATATTATATTACGCGTGATAATTTTTTAATGGTATGTCCGATTTGAATAATTCAAAAAGTGATTTACAGGTACTGATATAGCCTTGAATATGACGTGATTTATTTGGATAAGGATTAATACCAACATACTGAAACTGTGGCTTTCTTTTTGCCGCCGCAAAAATTTCATATTTTTACCTAAAAAAGGAGTTATTGTGACTTAACTGTTATAGTTAGACATATGTTATTGCGGACTTTACTGTAGATAATAATGTCCTCTACAAAACCGTAGAACATTACAAAACCGTTGAACATTCTATTGTCAATAGTTTTCGCAGCGTTCGCAATTTAATGATTTTCCTTTTACACCTTTGGTTACATAATCGAAGTTTTCATACGGAACCCTAACTTTTTTGATAATGTTATATAGCCTATGTCCATCGCAGATAATACAGGATTCTAATGGTGAAAGAATTTTTCAAATCGGTTCAGTAGTTTCGGAGCCTATTCGTTGCAAATAAACAAACAAACAAACAAACAAATCTTTCCTCTTTATAATATTAGTATAGATTTTGTTACTTGAAGCTGTAGGCGGTTGTCTGTATCCAACCTCGTAGGAAATTGGAAATGAATTTTATTTTATTTTAAGAAGCATAGTATTACAAATATCCAATTACCTGTTAGTACACTTTGAGAATCATAGCACTGTTTAAAAAAGGTAAAACAGTTAATTATTTCCAAATTAGGTTATCAAAAGTTTAATTAAATGTAATTAAACGTGAACCAGTATGTTAACAGAAAATAACGTTTTCGCAAAGAATAAAAAATATAATACCCAAGCAAAATACCTGTACTGAAAAAGAAAAACGGAATTGCGAGAATATTTGATCTGCCTATGAAACGGATCTTTTACAATTCAATGTCAAAGACATTCTTTTGATATTGCCAATAAATGAGAATTGATATCGATTTCAAACAAACAGGTACCTTATCAGGAAATGTTCAAAGATGTGTTTAACAGCCTTGGGCGTTCTTTTCTTTTAGGCAACGTTTCCACCACAGTTGTGCCAGGATACGTTTATTCAGGACCAATAAAATCGTTTTTTTGTCAGATTCAGATTCTGTTTTATTTATTTGCTTGAATAGTGGTACAAAATGATGGTACAAGGTCAAAAGCACAATTCACCAGAAGCTGGTATGCAAATGTTAGATTATTCCTACTAAAATTAATCCATTTTATAACTATTAAAACCATAAAAGTTAAAAATAACAATATTAAGTTAGGCACTATCTATACTAATATTATGTAGAGGAAAGATTTATTTGCATTGAATAGGCTCCGAAACTACTGGACCGAATCAAATCAAATTTGGCACAGAGATAGTTTGAGACACTGGGAAGGACATAGGCTACTTTTTGTCGCGATATAAAATCATCAGGGGGGTGAAATGGAGGATGAAAATTTGTATGGCTAATCCGACTTTTGGCGCGGGCGAAGTCGCGGGGAACTGCTAGTTAAATATAATTTTGGTTTGGTCAACGTTCCAAAAGCAATGTCAAATACTAATCAGGGACAGAATCTAAGAAGGTTGCAATCGGAATTTAAACAATTCAAAGTACTCATGAAATAGCCTCAGCGCATCACGCGTTAAATTTAAGGTCTCTGTCCGCTACATCGTACCATGACTGTTCCGACGGTCCTACTGTCAAATGTCAATCAAATATCTATTTTTATACGGTCCGCACGGTCATGGTAGATGTAGTAGGCACAGAGCCTTATGGAAGCGGGGTTTTGTACATAAAACAAGCGAAGGGTGGCTACGGGGATGTGTGCTGGGGATGGACTTGAGCGAAAAAGCCAAGCCAAAGGTCATGACCTAAGCCGAGTGGGGTCCTTTTAATGTGGACATCACAGCTGCAGCACACAATTGCACAGGCTGACTGGTGTTGCCTAAATTGTAATTTTATTATGTACTTTGTTCGATATTCGTGCCTTTTATGTATAGTTATTTTCGTGTGTAATGGATGATGGTGATGTCAATTTGTTCATATGTAAATGCTTTTCTTTCTTTAAAAAAATAGAGCATTTGAAAAGAGCCTGCTACACAAATTACAATCATCGCACCTTTGCAGCACCGCTTAGCTACCTTGCACATCAGTGCGGATTGATGGAGGGGTGTCTTCTCGTTCTCTCACTTGCCTCCCAAGTGACCAACCTTACTGTCAGGTGTTATCAAGACGCCCTAGGGCCTCTAACTGGGCTTTACGACTAATATTAACCGATATTAGTTGGGACCAACTGTTTAACGTGCTTTTGGAAGCACGAATGCTTGTAATAGACGTCACTTAAATGGTGGTCCTAACTTAAACGGAATGGTCACCCATCTAATAGCGACAGAAAACCATAAGTTGAAGTTCTCTATATCTTCCTTTCAGCGAATTTCTAAAGTCTTTCCGTATTTCTGTTTAAACTACGTGTAAGATATACGGGAAAAAAATGGCCGACTGAATGTTGCCTAAGAGTTAAATTTTTCGTGAAAATATTCGAATTGGTTAAAATTTGGTTGGAGCGTGTCTTTTAATTGAAAACTTAACAATTAACTAACATAATTGTAAGATATCTTTATAGAGTCAATAACGTAGTCTGAATGTGTACCGACTACTGTCTTTGTTTTTCTTATATTAACGTTAAAATCATTCTCATAGTTAGAATAATTTAGACGGATTGATCGAATTCACAAATAACTAATTTACGCACATATATTTCTGTTAAATGAAAACTTAAGGATGATTGCAAAAGCAATCACAAAATATAAAATCGTTGGATTTTTTAATAACACGCTACGAAAAAAATTATTGTAATTTTGCAAATGCCTAGAATCCATCTGAGGCCATTTAGTTATTTTATAAATGATGATGATAAATCATAGAAATATACATGCAAACTACGCACTAAGTAGAAAATAATATGAGTCAAAGTAGAATCACAGCCACAGCCCAGAAAATACAGCCACATCAGGTTGATCTTATTTTTACATTACGACATATTAGTTCAATTTTGTTACCATGTTCTTGTCGAATGCTAACGGAAGCTTCATATTTGATATTTTTCCGTTTTCATAATCGATGTTTAATTCTATTCGGTTTTATTTTGTCACTTTTTAGTTTAATACTCATTTACCCCCGTAGACCCCCATCCGTCAAAAACACTAGATAATGTACGGACATGAAAATATCTTTTTTTTTACAATAATCATACAAAAGAGTGTTTTTTTTTTCATTAAAATGCCGCCGCCAAAAAATCCTGCATCCCCTTGGCGATACTCTAACTTTCGGGGCTATTAGGTTTTGAGCAGTATTCAATACTAAAACCATACAAACTAATCGACGCCCGAATGATCGAATCTTTATAACCCGGACACCACACGAATGGGTCATGATCGACCCGGGTCACGAGAAATGATCGATGGACACAGGTCTTAGTCTCAATATCAAAGTGAGGTAGTTTGACGTGCGGCCGGGTGTAGGTACATAACGGCACTTCAATTGTGCAATACACACTCCCAACGAGATTCTCCGAACTACCAATAAAGCATTTTTTGCTTATATATTTAAAAATAACGCATTATGTTACTGTACTCGCTTAACTATGCTACATAGCGTATTAAGCCTGCTTTAGCGCGTTGAACTTCGAGGCCAAATCATGACCGTGCGCCTACACAGTCTCTCTGTCTCATTTATAAACTACAAAGCTATTTGATTAGCCAAACAAAACATGGGCGTATTTTATTGCTAGCTTGGGCACAATACGTACAACACCATACGACATAAACAAATCCATTATAATTTGACCCCTTATTAAAGGGTCGGTAGAAGTACAGATGGTTCAGGTTAGGATAGAAGTACATTCTACGGTACAGCTTTTAACTATGTTTGAGTAAAATGCATGTCGACAATCGAGACAGCGGTCAACTTCGGTGGATCACAGATAATACAGCGTACATAAGGGTACTGCGTAGTGACAAGGGTAGATACTCTCTTGATGTTTCAAGTTTTATAAAGGATGTTTATTTAAACCTTTGGAGCCGAAGACCACGTACTCTTCACATCGTAGAAATATTTTATCCACAAAATCATACCTTTATTAACAGAATATTTAAGGTTGAATCACTTAGGTGACAGTCTTATTTTTTTACTTCTTTTTTTTAAATTCAAGTTACGCCCAAAATATTTCAAAATTATTAGTTATAATAATACAATGTTGAATATTCTGAACACCTATTTATTTAATAGGGGTTCCTGGAAACAATTTACACGATAGTATTCTCAAGACCACTTGCGCACGATGAGTCTTAATTTATTACCTTTTGTTATCAAAGTGTATGTATGATACACCCAAAATATGTCAAAATTATTAATTATAATACAATGTTGAATTTTCTGAACAACTCGGTATCTATTAGGGGTCCTTAGAAACAGTTTACACGAATAATCTTAGGTACACTTGCGCCAGTCCGGATTAGCTATTCTAGACTTTTACAAGGTCTATTATCTGGGTTGAAAGCACACTTGCACAAGTCTGGAATAGCTAATCCAGAAGGTTCACTTGCGCCAGTCCGGATTAGCTATTCTAGACTTTTACAAGGTCTATTATCTGGGTTGAAAGCACACTTGCACAAGTCTGGAATAGCTAATCCAGAAGGTTCACTTGCGCCAGTCTGGGTTAGCTATTCTAGACTTTTACAAGGTCTATTATCTGGGTTGAAAGCACACCTGCACAAGTCTGAAATAGCTAATCCAGAAGGTTCACTTGCGCCAGTCCGGATTAGCTATTCTAGACTTTTACAAGGTCTATTATCTGGGTTAAAAGCACACTTGCACAAGTCTGGAATAGCTAATCCAGAAGGTTCACTTGCGCAAGTCCAGATTAGCTCGTGTAGACTTTTACAAGGTCTATTATCTGGGTTGAAAGCACACTTGCAAAAGTCTGGAATAGTTAATCCAGAAGGTTCACTTGCGCCAGTCCGGGTTAGCTATTCTAGACTTTAACAAGGTCTATTATCTGGGTTGAAAGCACACTTGCACAAGTCTGGAATAGCTAATCCAGAAGGTTTACTTGCGCCAGTCCGGGTTAGCTATTCTAGACTTTAACAAGGTCTATTATCTGGGTTGAAAGCACACTTGCACAAGTCTGGAATAGCTAATCCAGAAGGTTCACTTGCGCCAGTCCGGGTTAGCTATTCTAGACTTTTACAAGGTCTATTATCTGGGTTGAAAGCACACTTGCACAAGTCTGGAATAGCTAATCCGGACTGGTGCAAGTAGGCTTTCAACTCAGATAATAGGCCTTGAACAAATCCAGACTAGCTAATCCAGACGTGCGCTAATGGTCTTTAGTGATTTAGCTTAGCTAAGTAATATTACTAATATTATTAATTACTTATCATAACATATCATTAAAAGTGATTGTGACGATTTGACAGGAAACCTGTCATCTATGCATACCTAAAACTTTTAGGTAAATGATAAAAGCATATTATTATGTAAGAGCGAAGCAAAGTACAGACGCTATTTGCCGCCACTTTAGATCCTGGTACGCCACCGGATTTCACAACGCTTCGAGCTGTTGAGCTCTCGAAGTGTGGGCCAAGTCGTAGAACCAAGCGGGATCATTTATTATTATTCATGATCGGATATAACTATTTTTATAATTTAAGCCATTGGTTTGCAAGTTTTTACGAAATTTATTTTAATTTCGTGATAGTATTTCAATTTTTACCCAATGCTGGCGAAATCTTTAAGCAGAGGAATTTTTGCACTATTAATTTTAAGACCAAAAAGGCAACGAAATCACTTTTGAGAATTAAATTCCTTCTTATTAAAATCATGGTTAAAATAAATAACATAGGTAATAAATAAGGTATAATGTTAAATTGACGTTCGCTAGTATTTTCTTTCTGTGGCCGCACCGTCACCTACCATCCTACAGTAAGACATTTGACCGCAATCTCACCAATTGCGATCAAATGTCTTGACTTACAGTCATAGTGGTATTCAGGCATCTTATTAACGTCCATTCAAGCACCTGTAGGTATAACTGTTCTGCACACCAAAATCGGTCGACTGTGTTATTCGGTAGGGCTCCGGTGGTTAGTTTTTGTGTGCAAAACAATGTACTTTCGTAAAAACTTGCAAAGAAATTGCCTGAATTATAAAAAATAGTTAGCTGTATAGTTAATTTATTAATAAACTAGCGACCGCCCCGGCGTTGCACGGGTGCAATTTTTTTATTAGGCAGACATTTGACCGCAATCTCACCTGATGGTAAGCAACGACGCGGTCTAGGATGGGACATGTCTGTCTAGAAGCAGCCTTTTCACTCTTTTTAAAAGGAATCCAAATCATAGTGTTAAGGAAACTCTTCGGCCGGCAACGAATATAGACGTATGCTAGCGAAACATAGATTTAAAATGTTTGGTGCGTATTAGTATTATAGGGGTGAAAACCTCGCCTGCGTTTTGAGTCCCGATAGTTAAATGGATCATAAATTATTGTTTTAAGTAAAATAAAAGTTAAAGTTAGCCTATATAGACACCACTGCTGGGCAAAGACCTCACCTCAACGATGACGAGGTACGAGCCATACTCCACCACGCGGGCTCATTGCGTATTGGTGGAGGGCTGTCTGTAAGGCAAGTGACCTACGTTACTGTCAGATGTTATCAAGCCGCCCTAATTATAATTTTTTGTATAAATAAAAACTTTTCATGACTTGCACCATACAACATCAGCGAGACCTGACAAGTTTCTCCGCGTCCGATATTTTATTTCAAACGGATGTCACTTGCGTAGTTTGCGGATCTATCTCGACTATTTCGTCAAATAATTTTGTAATACATTACATATTTACGTCCCACTTGGTCTATTTGTCGAAATGTGTTACAATTGATTGTTTATTTCGGCCCCTTCTGGCGTAAAACTGCGCCTTGTCAATTTGTATTGTAACCTTTTTTTCTGAACAATTTCTCAAGGGTACATTTAGCATTGACGTATTTGTTTAGAATTGCCTTAGAGTGAATATTTTAGGGAAGAAATATTATTCAATTTTAACAAAAGGCTACGTAAGTAAACAATAATTAAAATAAATTGTTTCAACAAACACACCAATTACCTAGTCCCAAACTAAGCGTGAGCTTGTGCTGTGGTGACTAGGATAACGTAAACATCCATAACTTAGTGTACAAATGCTCGTGCTCATCACACAAACATCCGCAACCGCCTGGTTTAAGTCCGGGGTGTGCACCACTACACCAAGACGGTCGTCTATTAGTAATATCATCTAAACAAAATACTGCGAGTATAACGAGGGTCATCTAGTAAATTTTTTAGTATATGTTTTTTTTTTGCTCAGCTTACGAACCTTTCTTTGCACACAGTAGATATTTGCAAAACGAAATTGATTACGAAACTTGTTACGTGGCGGCGAAAACTGTTTAAATAGTCGAAAATGGGTATTGAGTTTAATGTATTTTGATACTACAATGAATGATAACTTAAAAAATCAGTGAAGGAGTCGTAAATATGTGAATTCTTCTCCAATATTATTAGGTGCCTGGAATAAACTGACTTGCGTAGCTATTTCTTAAGTCAGCTTCTATTTGAAAAGTCTGCCCTTTTGACAGAGCGTCGGAAAAACCTTGACCAGTTGGTGTCGAATTGGTCACCCCATTGACGCAAATAGAAAGTACAACGTCCTTGTATTTACAATCATAACGATTTACAAAAAAATAAGGTGCTCTTTAGAATAAAACTGACATTTATTTTTGTTATGTCTATCTGAACTACAATCTTTATATTGTACTAATATTAATTTTTGTGTTTAATAGTGTAAGTATTTTATTCTTGCATATAATTAAGTTTTTAAAATATTAAATTGGCATATTAAATTAATTAATTTAAGTTTGAAAAAATTACACTGGTACACTGACCTTTGTAAAACAAGGTGCAAAACCTCGAACATACCTAAGCGTAAGGTAGCGTGCCTTTAGTCTTCTACAGGCTGTATTTCGGCGAGTGTGCGAAGGAATTACACGAATTTATTCCACCGCTCCCATTTTACTATCGGGACATAACGTAGGTGGGTTCTCCACCCTTATATCGTTGACATACCAATGATATGCACCAAACCTTTTAAATCTACGTTCACTCGGCTATTGAGTGAAATTCGTTTAGGGCTTAAGTTTTTCCTAAACATTGAGACATGAATTTCTTTAAGAAAAAAGTGAAAACGCTGTTTCTACTCAAACAAGACCGATCTTCGGCCATGTCTGTCGGATTGTCAATACCATCACAAAAGTTAGCGGTCAAATATCTGCCAATTAATTAAAAAAAACTGTATCTCTCTACCAATACATACTCTTTTTTTCTATTCATCTTAATGAATTAGACAGACAAAAATAAAGCGTTTTCAAGTTCAAGAACCTCTGTACCCACTTAAAATTAACGAGCAAGTTCAATCAACTTAATTCGGCTTATCCTAATGAGTTCCACAAGTAGAATGTAAATTACTTCTCGTTAAAGATGCATCCCAAAACACCCCCTAAAATGTCGTCAATTAAGCGAAACGTCATTATTTTTCCTGTTTTTCGGAGAAAAATAGAGGATGGTTTTTAATATTCTATAACCGTACACTGTTCAATAATGTGAAGGTATTTTTGGTAATTGTAGAGTAGACGATGATAGCAATATTGTTTCTTTACTATAACAGCATCTCTCATCTGCAAGCATCTCCGTGCTTCGGAAGGCACGTTCAGCAGTTGGTCCCGGCTAATATCTGTTGGTATTAGTCGTTAAGCCTAGTCAGAGGCCCTAGGGTGGCTTGATAACATCTGATAGTAAGGTTTGTCACTTGCCTTACAGACACCCCTCGACCAATCCGCACTGAGCCCGCGTGGTGGAATATGGCTCGTACCTCCTCATAGTTGAGGTGAGGCCTTTTCCCAGTAGTGGGATCTACATAGGCTGACTTTACCAAAACAACAACTGCCTTATTATAGTGTGAGCTCTTTAACGGTCGCTTATCTAAAGTAATCTGTAGAAAAATAACCCGTTTTGCTAAAGCGCTACTAGAGGCACGGACTAAATTCTATATAATTTTTTAATCACACGGAGCGCGAATGTAATGAAATAATAAAAACTCGCACAGCCCTGTTTATTTTGGTGTACGACGTACAAGCTTAAAGTTCAATAAAAATATTTATTTACAAATAGCACGTAAGTTTTTCTTAAAGCAAATAGAACATTTTGGGTAGCAATAAAATTGTTTTCCGATCTAAATAAAAAATATCTCAGTTCATATAATCCCAACCTAAAAACTCAGAAATAGTAAAACTAAATAGAAGCTTGTAGATATATCGATTAAGATAACTTAATAAAATGTGAAGTAACTAATAGTGGATGCTAGAGAGCTATTCGCAAGTGAACGGTCCCGAAATTTGGTAGACCGTAAAATTAGGTTCGTTGATACTATTACTCAAGAATAAAAAGGGTGACATGAGCCAAGTATTACATAAAGTACGTAGTAACATAAGCTCATCCTACATTTTTAACTTGGTACCTACTCAACGTTAGAAGGTATGACATAAATACCTTTATATATTTCTTAGAATAACATGCATGATTTCTAGCCACATAGATATCGTAGCGTCCACTTTTCGTTCTTGTTGTGTGTACTCCAGAGAGATTTTCTATTTAAATAAATTACATTTATACCTCTTTGTAACATTTTTATTACACTAATAAGTCTTAGGCAAAATAGTTATTTTGTAAAACTCAACTCAACTGAATAGCCAATTTGCATAGCTCTAAAAATAATTAGAATGCTGAAAATCAGAAATCTTAACTTACATAAATAATATGCTAGGTTTTCTTTTTATTAAGTCTAAGTCAGCTCTACGAAAACCTGCGTTTGATTTGAATATCATTAATAAGATAGAATAGATCTGATTGATGACACGAATCTCACTGAAAAGTCTTATCTTGAATAAACTTGGTTCAGTTTCTTATTACAGTTTTCCTTCAAACCAAAAGTTTATTAGTCCAAGAAAGTTCAAAGAAACGTAGAACGAATTTCACTTGTTTTTCCAACCCCCTGAGTCCTAATTCCAAATACAAAATTTCGATCAGTTTTATGTTCAATCCATAGGTTTCATCAGATAGCCTCTGTAACCCGTATACCTAATGGTTTTTAGGGTTCTGTACCCAAATGGTAAAAACGTGACCCAATTACTAAGACTCCACTGTCCGATCCGTCTATCTGTCACCAGGCTGTAGCTCATATACCGTTATAGCTAGGCAGGTGAGATTCTTACAGATGATGTATATCTGTTGCCGCAAAACAACAAATACTAAATATATTATTGCACTTGTAAAAATGACCGCCAGAGGCGGGAATCGAACCCGCGTTCTCCGCATGCCGGGCGATTGCCTAACCTATCGGCCACCCTGGCGTTGGCAGAGCCTGTCGAAATACTCAAATTAGAATTAAATAATTAACAGTTTAGTGGGGCTCATGAACAACGAACGTGATTTTTTTGCCCTTAATAAAACTTAAATCAAAAGTTATTATTATATTGTCTCATGTTGTGATACGAGGGTCAAACTGAAAGTTCTTAGAAAATCAAAAACTGATTACATTAGCCAGTTATTAGTTTTATTATATCTTTTCAAAATATTGTCCATTGACGTCAATACACCGCTGCATGCGATGGAACCACTGGGAAAAGCACTTTGCCCACTCGTCCTTAGGGGTCTCTTCAATGGCATCGCGATACGCAGTCACCGCTTCTTCAGCATTCATAAACCGCTTTCCTTTAAGTTTTTCTTTAATTTTTGGAAATAAATAAAAATCACAAGGCGCGAGGTCGGGGCTATACGGCGGGTGACCCAGTAATTCAACGTTTGATGTCGCCAAATAGTCGATCGCTCGCTTGGCGGTGTGCGACGAGGCGTTGTCGTGGTGAAGGAGGATCCTACTGCGAGGTCGTTTCTCTCGAACTTTTTCCAAGACAAGTGGCAAACAATTGGTAGTGTACCATTCTGCAGAAACTGTTTTTTGATCCTCTAACACAATTGTTGCGAAATGACCTATCCTTCCAAAGAACGAGGCCACCATTTTTTTTCCCGCACTTCGATCTCTCTTCACTTTAGTTGGCAACTCCTCGAAAGGAAACACCCACTGAGCAGATTGTCTTTTGGTTTCAGGATCATAACAGTAAATCCAGCTTTCGTCACCTGTTAGTATGTCGAACACAGCATTTGAGTCACCTCCGTTAAATCTTTCAATCATTTTACGGCACCAATCCACACGATGGAGTTTTTGAGCCTTAGTCAAATTATGAGGTATCCACCGGGCGCAAAGCTTCCTGACCGCTAAATGTTCGTGGAGGATTTTGTGCACTTGACTCATACCGATGCCTAAGCTTGTCCGAATCTGCTGATAGGTCACTCTTTTGTCAGTCTCTATCATACGCCGCACAACACAGATGTTATTTTCAGTCGTCGCCGTAGAAGGCCGTCCCTCACGTACATCATCAGTGAGATTAGTGCGACCACGTTTAAACTCATTAAACCAGTTGTAAACAGTCGCACGAGATGGGGCTTCATCGTGAAAGGCCAATCGTAGTCTATCATAACTTTCTTGTTGACTTAAATGACATCGAAAGTCATAAAAAATCATTGCACGAAAATTTTCTCGTGTTAAATTCATTTTGACGTGACACAGACAATTTTCAATTTGCCGCCAAGTCGTAAAACAAATGACAAATGAATGAAATATATACTCAGTAATATTGGCAAAGAGTTCTATTTTCAAATTTTAGAATATTTTTTTTATTATATTGTTTATAAGTGGCCAGTTCTAAGAACTTTCAGTTTGACCCTCGTAATGGTACGGAAGTAAATTGCACATTATTTACTTCTGTAGACTAAAACAAATTCAGAATCATCAGATAGTCAGCTGTCAGTTGCTAAGATAATAACAGAATCCATTAGCAATTAAGTAGGGATGTCATTCGATGATGACTTATTAATTCAGTCGAAAACACGCAAAAACTTGTAAAATGCGTAAAGAATCGCATTCAATGCAATCTGGCACTTTTTGGTTAGTACAGAAAGAAAAAGACTGAACTTAAAATTATAGTCTCATTGCTTATCTGAGACCTCGCCTTTGGGGTACAGAGGTGCTGGGGTAGGCGAAAACGGGAGCCATGAGCGGTGGGAGCGGCAGGCGCTCGTGATTTCAACATTCAAATCACCCAATCTAATCCTTATTCAAAACTTTTTCACCCCGCAGGTGAGGTCTCAGATTAACGGGCGGATTATAGTCTTAGACAGAAGACATTTGGTTAGTATATGTATGTAGCCCAATATATTAGCACAATTTAAAATCTCCCAAACATTGTCAAAGGGGATTTGAAAATGTCCACCGCTAACATTGTCATGTACCACCTACCTATAAGTATTGTTGATCTAAAGATAGTATCATCTTATCGGTACGATAATAGGGATAGTGAACAGTATGATTACAATACAATCGTGTAGTATCTCAGTAATTTATGCTGTTGTTATAAGATACACGACACGACAAATACTAAAAGCAACCTTATATTTCAAACTAAACTGGACTGGCAGACTACAAGCCCAAGGCAGTATGAACCCACGCCGTGCATCAGAAGTCTCAAGCAAGTATAAAAGTACACATTTCAAAAAGATCACAAACTCTTTACGTTTACCTTTGTTTTTATTTATATTAGATTATAGATTCCCAAAATACAGCTTTCTAGTTTGGGAATTAATGTATTCATCTTTTAATGTCCACTTTACCTACCACTTCTTTAATTTGTAACTAAATATAACAAATGAGAAAATCCTCATATGCCTACCACCACTCGAGATACAGGTTAATTCCTAGTTCGATGGTGGATGGCTGATTGTTGATATAATACTATGTACTACTGTTATTGTTACTAAAGTGGAACAATAAACGTTATTTATTATTATTATAGATGCAACGGTTTCATCGTCTTAAAAGGTTTTCAATTTTTTTATAAGTTTTTTTTTAAATATCTGACATTATTTTCGTTGCACATCTTTGTGTTATTTAAATAATGATCTGTGTTTGATACACGTCCGTTTGTGTTTCCATACGATTGATATCATCTTTTGAAATAACGGCTTGGTAGTAACAAGATGCAGCTTTATTTCAAACGATAGATAGATAAAGGTTGAATGCTTATACGTGCTTATAACTCCTTCATATAGTGTATCCATCATTCAATTTTCAATTACATTTCAATGAGATTTACCAGGCACTGGATTATGTAACTTTGAATGAAATTATTTCAATCAAAGTTTTGTTGCTAAATTTGGCCATTCACGGCCAGTTACACTAATTTGTCGGTCTGAGGTGCGACCAAAATTTTACGTTTTCAATATCGGTAATAAAAATCTAGGCTATAGGCATAAATAATTAAAAAAGTAACTTAACGTTTTTATTTCTTTCCACAATTGTCCATATTTTACCGGTTCTAAGATTTTACCCATTTCACCCACTAAATTAAAAAAAAACTAAAAGTCCCCTTTGCGTGGGGAATTGTCCACGTTCTAGCAGCACTGAATGAAGGTCAGTTTTCAGATTATTTTTATGTTAGTGAGTGAAGTCATTTTTTGAACTGATCGTGAATGGCCAGCTTAACAGAGTAACTGAAGTTGTCAAATGTGACACTTTTTTAAGCGATTTCAATCCTGAATTGTTAGCAACAGAGTTACGTAATTAGCCCCCAGGACTTATTTTCAGACTGTCAAATGCAAAAACTCTTTGACACTAAAAAAATTTAGAAATACCTTATTTTAGCCACGATTATTGGCTAATAAAATGCTCAGCCGTAATTGCAAAGCGCTACTTATAGAAAAACCAATAACTTAATTTTGGCAATGACCTTGTTTTCTCTTTCCAAAGTCACGAAATCGTGACTCCAGACCAATTGAACGGAAAAAGTGATGGGAGTTATTTTACGTTCCTTTTAAAGGTGCCTCGTTTTGAGAGGAAGTGGGCTAAGAAACAACAATAAAAATTCTAGTCCTCATAGATCATGCATACGATAAACTCGTGTTGTATTGTTTCTGTCTGTTTAAACTGATCATCACCTTAGATTAAACGAGTTGAAAAGATTTTTAATTTTGGCTTCGAAAAAAATATTTCGTTTATTTGAAAAGTCAAGATCGCTAACTTACAATTTATTATCATTACGGCGGTCAAAGCCTTGTCATAAAGATTATGATTTTTAAAAAGATAAGTTAAGACCGAATTAGTATTGTGCTGGTTGAGGCATTTTCAGTAGCCATTTCAGATAGTAAAGCGTCTCTGTACAGACCAATATATTTTGTGCCAATAGGTTGCAGACCAAGTGCGAGGTTATAGCTTACCTAACATTCAATGTTTATAGTTACCAAAACGTATTTAGGCTGGACCCAATCCTGAATTATTCAGCAGTGTCCTTAGATCTGGCTACAGTAAGGGTCATCTAGGGGACCTGCTATAGTAAATGTTACCTTAGTTATTTATTCACCATTACAGTTTCAATTGATAATTACTTATACATTATCGAGAAGTTAATACAATTGAAATAAAAAAAAATCATAAGGAAAGATGTGATTTACCTAACGCCTCTGCAGACACCAGATTCTCTCCGATAGCATTCGTCCATTGACTTTTCATAAATCCGATTTATATATACAGGGTGTGGCGTAAATAGTGGTCCAAAGCAAAGGTGTGGATACACTGTACACTGAAGCACCACATACCAGTATTAAAAAAAAATTATGTACAGGGTTTTCAAAAAAAAAAAATTTTTTTAATTTTTTTAGTAATCGTTACCTTGCCTTACAAATTTGGTTATAATTTCCAAAAATGACGGTTTTTTTTATCCATTTTTTTTATTATTATTGCTGATCACTTGTACTTAGTACTCAATTCGTTTTTTTTTTTACAAACTGAATTTAATAAAAAAAATTAAGTTTCTTTCAAAATTCAATACTCACTGCTAGCAAATCGTTTGACTTTCAATGCTTTTGGTCCAAAAAAAATGTACCACACTGTCAGTGCTCATTGTTTAAAAAAAATGCCCATCTTTTGCAGATTCTAAAATGGTGCAACAATGAGTGTTACGACTTACAGGAAAAAAGTTATTGCTTTTCGAAACAAAAAGGAGCCCAATTCAGAAAAACAATTTATTTGAAGTTCAAGGGTTTACAAGGGTTGTAATTTTTTTCTGTGTGGTCCAAAGCAAAGGTGTGGATACACTGTACACTGAAGCACCACATACCAGTATTTAAAAAAAAAATATGTACAGGGTTTTCAAAAAAAAATTTTTTTTTTAATTTTTTTAGAAATCGTTACCTTGCCTTACAAATTTGGTTATAATTTCCAAAAATGACAGTTTTTTCTTATCCATTTTTTTTATTATTATTGCTGATCACTTGTACTTAGTACTCCATTCGTTTTTTTTTTTACAAACTGAATTTAATAAAAAAACCCTGAAAACCCTGAAAACCCTGTACATATTTTTTTTTTAAATACTGGTATGTGGTGCTTCAGTGTACAGTGTATCCACACCTTTGGTTTGGACCACACAGAAAAAAATTACAACCCTTGTAAACCCTTGAACTTCAAATACATTGTTTTTCTGAATTGGGCTCCTTTTTGTTTCGAAAAGCAATAACTTTTTTCCTGTAAGTCGTAACACTCATTGTTGCACCATTTTAGAATCTGCAAAAGATGGGCATTTTTTTTAAACAATGGGCACTGACAGTGTGGTACATTTTTTTTGCACCAAAAGCATTGAAAGTCAAACGATTTGCTAGCAGTGAGTATTGAATTTTGAAAGAAACTTAATTTTTTTTATTAAATTCAGTTTGTAAAAAAAAAAACGAATGGAGTACTAAGTACAAGTGATCAGCAATAATAATAAAAAAATGGATAAAAAAAAACCGTCATTTTTGGAAATTATAACCAAATTTGTAAGGCAAGGTAACGATTTCTAAAAAAATTAAAAAAAAAATTTTTTCTTTTGAAAACCCTGTACATAATTTTTTTTTAAATACTGGTATGTGGTGCTTCAGTGTACAGTGTATCCACACCTTTGCTTTGGACCACTATTTACGCCACACCCTGTATATACTTTATTTATTTTAAAAAATCGGTTATTATTTATGTAAAAATTAAAGGTACTACACGTTTTTTATGACTAACTTTCAAGTCTGGAAGAAGTATTAGTACTAGTACTTTGAAGTCAAGAGGTTCAAACGTATCTATTGTATTTTATTTTATAAAACTGAATAAGTATATACAACTTACTTTTGTATTTGGCAAGAAAACCGGAATTTCTAAGAAAACTTAAAGTAAACAGGCGTTCTGTAAGCTTCTGAAATATTGTTGTTGTTGTTGGTATTGTAAGAAACGGGAATCGTTTCTTACAATAACAACAACAACAACAAAATAGTCTTGGCGCGAACAAATCCTTCTTAGAAACTTTTGGAGTAAACTAAACATTTACTTCTATCTCGTACAATTGTTTAGAAAAGATCATTCCCAGCAATAAGACCACTTAAATTGTTCTTAATCTGTCTCTTTTTCAAATGTTACTGTGGGGTTGTTTGTGTAATAAAGAAAATAAAAATCATTTTTTTTCTTTGGATACTTAATGAGTAACTGGCAAATACGGAACTCTACACATGGGCGTCCAACACGCACTTGGCCTATTTTTCCCCATTTCTCTTGCACACTACACTTCCAAATTGAATGTTGATCATCTAATCGTAGCGCTCAGACACGACACACGGTACTCGTGGTCAGTGACTTTTGAATAACGGTAGCGTCATGGTCATGCCACACAACCACATCTCCACCGCACTCGATATACTATCGATTACTCGTTATGCTGTGATCGATTAGAATCTTCTAAATAATAAAGAGAAAAATGACTGACGGACTGACTGAAGGAATATTAACGCACAGCTTAAACTATTATACTAGGATTATAAACGTGAAATTTTCCACGATGCTTCGTTTTATAGTGTAGGTGAGCACTAAGACAGGATTTTTGGAAATTCACGGGATCAAATTAAAGAGGTAAAAATAGGGGGAGGGAGGAAGATTGCGTAAAACTCCGTCAGTTTTGAGGCTATACTAAAAATTGTATTTAGCTATTTGGTTAGAAATTAAGATTGGCGTATCTTAGGAGTTTTGTGATTATTCAAAATTATATTTCTAAGGAGGATTTTTCTACAAAAATCGATCAACCGTGTTTCGTGTACAAAATTGAAAAAAACCGGAAAAACAGAATTGCTTGGATATAAAAAATAACTCTAAGATGTGGTCAATGGGTGGAATAAGTATGTATCGGAAATTTGATAGTCAACCATATTTGTAGATATTTCTTTTGGCACTAGCCATTACGGTCACCGAAACTGTCAAGATCATCATCTTGACAGTTTCGGTGACAAGGGCGGGTGAAATATGAAAATGCTGCTTTGGTAGGACTCTATTATTATCGTCTGTGTTATATCTATCATGATGATAGCAGTCGGTTTGAATTTCACTTCATCGATAATTCAAATGTCTAATAATAAGTTGAACTGTAAGTACAAATAATCTATGAACGTCATATATCAAATGTTTGTAGAAAACAAATTATGTTAAATAATTTATATACATTTATTATAAAAGATCTGTGCAGTTACTGTGTGTGCGTCATTTCATTTGACGAAGGAATTCTTGATGTCATGTCTGTATAAGGAACTATAGAAGAGTAACTTATCTCTTGGAATGCCCTAAGGATGGGTAAAATCTTTAAAAGTTTCTTCGGAAAAAAAAGCTCTAACCAAAAAAGCGTAAGTAGTGAACTCAAAACTGATTAAAACATGTCATGTGTAAAAGCAACATAAAGAAAGCTTACAAAAGGTAGATATAATGTCTCTAACACGGGCACGGTATTAATTAAAAGCTTACTTAACTATAGGTAGTAATAAAATATCTGTGATATAATATCTCCAATGACACCTACCCTAATCAAATATAAATTAAATACACTAGTCGTTTGTTTATATTGTAGAGATATAAAAAAATGTGTCTATATTAAAACTTTAAAAATATTATTAGTATTAGAACTTTAAAATAATCCTGAATTAGAAATATTCCTAAAAAACATTACACTTTACTCACAACGTCAATATATGTAGAATATTCCAAGAATAAGTAGTGTTGATAAAAGCGCTCCTAATTGTAGGTCCTCACTGGCAAAATTTTGTAAAACTTACTACCTATCTATAAACAATTCTTCTAAAATGAAATATGAATACTAAAAAACCAAGCAATACTATGAAGTTAACATGTATTTACCGCTAACTATATCATTGTTATATAGGTACTTAAGCAATTTGTTATACTTTGCTGTGAAAAACTTTAGCGGAACCAACTAGATCTAGCGGATATTGCTCCTTGCGTTAAGTTTTAAACTGTTTTAATAAAAATCATCTCATGTAACAGATTTATGAATTTTCTCATTTTATTGTTCGTTAACGTGTCCGTAACCACCTGTCGCTACAGCCATTGACAGCATGTTTGTCTTCAAGAACGACGTGTGTAGCTTAAACAACGTCGATTGCAATCAAAACTTGTGTTTTCCCCGATTCGACACCTACTTGTTAATTCGGATTACCTTCAGCATCTATTATGTGCTTTACGTCATCGGTCTTACGGTTTCGTTTTCTTTGTGTTTCTCGTCAGCAGTGGGGTTCGATGTCATTGTCATGACTGTGTGAGACCAGTCAGCCGCAAGATCCGGTGCGCGTGAGTCGTTTTTACGCAATCGTGTTTTTTGTTTTAAAATATCGTACTGTTTGTGTGTGTTAAGTGATTGGAAAATTGTGAAATACTGTGTGGATTCTCCAATCAGTTCCAGTAAGGATGCTGTATCAGAATTTGTTGCCAATTTAAAGGTAAATACTTTAAAGTTATTACAAGGAAGTTGAGTACCGAATGTTTTTTTACCGATCCGGATCAATCAGGTATATCGCAACAGGTATCGGTATCATCAATAAGCTTTCTATTACTTACTAATGAATTAATATTGGATATGAATCAAGTGACTAAGCAGTTTGATGCTTTCATGTCTATACTTTCTCTAACGCTGTACATTGCGTCACTACTTTCTTATTTTCCAATGTCGATTCTAATTTTCACTATGATATCTTATGCTTTTCTCATTTTAATATCAAGCAAATTAAAAATAGTGAGACTACACAAGACTTGTTAACATTTTTCGTTAATACTCTGTCGCAAACAAAAAGTCGTTTCATTCCAATTTTTTATCCCCATTATACTAAGACGTCAGAGTATAAAAGCAATTTAATCATAGTACATGTGACTTTATATGCTATGTAATTACTACATCAGTTAGTCATTAGTCCAACAATAATTATGTAGTTCTTTTCTTAGAGATGTTTTAGGATCGATTCGATATTGTCGATAGCTCTTTAGATTTCTTCTGAATGCTCAAAAACTGCTATTTTTCAAACCAAGTTAAACTTTTTTCTATTAGGAAAACACGAATAACCTAAACAAACCAGTTGCAGTGTTAACTAAATGTTTGAATGCCGTATAAAGTCTAGTTCTGTCACTTTTTTGTGGATGAAATAGAAAAGGCCTGCATGAGACTTAATGAAGGATTAGCTTTAATTGACGTCTCAAAGTACGGCAGTAAGACATTTAAAAAAAAACCTTTGCCTCGTTTTATTAAAAAGTGTTTTCTGTTAATACCAATTATTTAACGTTAACTGTTACATAAATCAATAATCTTGTTTGCTACTAAATACTCTACTTAATCTGTCGAAAATATTTAACATCAAAACAACAACACTATACTGTATTAATTTGAACTTTAATGACATAGCTGGAATGGTAATTATGTATTTTATGTCGCATGCTTGATTGCAACCAGCTTTGCATGCCGAACTACATGTTCGAATAACTTATAAATAGTTTTTATCATCAGATACAGCAATGTAATTATCTTCCAACACGTTTTGTTGTACAGTAATTAATTGTCATTGTAACTGGACTAAAGAATTAATGTTCAGTTAAAAAACAATTAGAGATTCTCCGAGAGTTCTGTTTCTTTTTTTGGAACAAAATAACTACGAGGTTAATGGTGATATTAATTGTACAACGTACGAACGACGGAACATCAAGCAAACTAAACACTGCAACGCCTTATGTAGTTGTAATAGGATCGATTTTTAATGAAAATGGATAGTCTTGTGTGCTGGCCTCTGTACCATTGCTCATTACATCATAAGAATGCCCGATTCTCCTTTAGGTTCTTCTTGAATAGATTATTAGTAAGAAAATAGTATTTTGGCACCGAACTTTATTATAAGTACTTAAGGCCTACTTGCGCGCGTCCGGATTAGCTATTCCGGACATTTTCATGGCCTATTATCTAAGTTGAAAGCCCACTTGCACAAGTCCGGATTAGTTGAGCCGGTAGGTCCACTTGCGCCAGTCCAGATTAGCTAATCCGGACGTACAACGCAAGCGCAACGCAGTACGCCAGTGAACCTAAGTAATACCACTTACTTATTTCTGTCAATGTTCCAAATCAAGTTATTAAATATATTTTTGATTGCTAAACAAAATATGTGATGAAATAAACAGAGCTTAGGAAATACTTTGGTTTTAGTTGGCATTCGTTTAAATAAGTCCGGTTTGTTTGAAAACTTTATCAAGACATTTTGTTTACCGCAAGGCAGTTTTATTTCGCGATCGGTTCAGTCTAATAATTACGCATTCGGTCGTTGCTCGGTCCGCCAAGAGAAAGCTGTGTAGTGCATTATGGCCGACGCGCTGTGATCAAGTGGATCACCTTTAGTTGCCAAGATGGTCCGGTGCACGTGGTAGAGGTGGGTCAAGTTCGGAGAAATTATATTAAAAATATTAAAACGAGACAAAATATATCCTAAGAAAAACGTATGTCGTCATTTTCATTTACCGCTCTAATATGTAGGAAATTTGAAAAAAAAAAAAGATTTAACGCAATGGGATTTCAAAGGACAATCCATGTTTATTTATACATATAATAAAAAAATATAAAACTGCTATTGCTTAAAAAAAATCTGTACTATGATTGTAAAGTCAGCCTATATAGATCCCACTGCTGGGAAAAGGCCTCACCTCGATTATCAGAAGGCATGATCCATACTCCACCACGCGGGCTCAATGCATGCAATGGATTGCAATGGATTGGTGTAGAGGTGTCTGTAAGGCAGGTGACCAACTTTACTGTCAGATGTTATCAAGGCCACTGACTAAGGTTAACGATTAATACCAACAGATATTAGCCGGGACCAACTGCTTAACGTGCCTCCGTAAGCACGGAGATGCTTGTCATCGAAGTCACTTACATGGTTGGAATGGTCACCCATCCAATCACGACCGCGCCGTGTGGGTTGCTTAACTTTGGTATTACTACCAAAGCGCTGCCGCCATTGCGCTACGAGCACCTCGTACTATTATATTGGTGGAAATACTTATATTGGTAGAAATAAAATCAATTATGCGTGTTAAAAAAAAAGATGTACATTTCTGAATATAACTTGAAACATGTTAACTGAGAAAATAAGCTAACGTGTTACCTTCCAACGAGATAACTTCAATCGACATAGCTTTTAGTTTTCAGTAGGTTATGAAAGAGAAGTATTTTTATTGACTGGCATTATCTAATTGATTCTTGCGTGCGTGTAAAGATAGAAACTTTTTTTTGACCTAGAAGCCTAGAATATACTTATTTACTTCGGTATATATATAAGTGTAAAGTAAGATATGTGTGTACACGAATTACATTGAATGAACAATTCCTAAACCGATAAAGTAACTTAAAACATAATTATATTGTTTCCTGTGGGAAAAAATAACAAGCATAATAACACTTATGTGTAAAAGTAGTTAAGCTTGTCTCATTACTTATAAGTTGAAACAGTTAGTTTGAATTTAATTATACAAAAGAGAACTCGCAAGTCTTGTCTGTGAATAGGAATGTGTATGTTGAGATGTTCATATAGGACTTGAATACAGTGTGTCCAGGTTTTGACTTGCGATAATTTATGGGATATTATTTCATCAAATGTCATCGACAAAAAAACCCATATTGGGTTCTAACTCCTCTAGAAATGACAACCATATTAATTATTAAAAATAAAATAAATATTTCTATGAGTCTGGAAGTCCAAAAAGTTATGAAAATCATTCATTTGAGAGGTAACGCTATCGCATATTAATTGAAATAAAGATTAATACAAAATGACTAACTTTCATAGATAAAAAATATATATTAGAAATATTTTTAACAATTTAAATCAGTTAAATAGTTTTTTTTTATTTAAAAAAATGATGTATTTATTTTATTTAAAAAAAATGTTTAATAGGATTATTATGTCTCTAAAATTTGATACAATAAAGGCCCTTAAAACTTCGCTAGTCAAAACCTGGACACACTGTATACTAGCTGTTGCCTGCGATTTTGTCTGTATATACGCATCCCCCATCATCGCAGTCAGTAATCATGACCACTTATTCAGACTTAATTTTTTTACTGATATCTTAAATAATCGTCGTCATATTTTAAATAGCATTGTTAAAAATATGTATTTTATTTTTCTTTATTTCTTTCAATCTGTCAATTAGTAAAAAAATCATGAAATTCCGTTCAGCAGTTCTTTAGATTTTCGCACTTCCATACAGACAAACGCGGCAGCGGACTTAGGTAGTTTTTATGTATGTAGTGATAATGTTTAAATTTAAGTCAAGATTGTGGTTACCCTAGCTTTCACATAAATGCACGTCATCTTTTTAGCTACTCAAATAAAAAGCTCTGAGTGTTCGTCGCTTCGTTATTGAATACTTGTGAAAGTTTAAAATATTATGTGTTTTATCACTGTGGTTTTAGTCGCTAAAATTAATGGATTGGCCACTTTACGTAGGTTTAAATTCATTATTATGCGGTTTGAAGTAGATAAGCGAAATTTAAAAAAATGGCAAATAGATTTACATCTACGATCCTAATAAATTACGAAGTAACTGTGGATTTGTGTATTTTTCAAAGTTCAGCTAAATGATTTCGGCCATCTATATGTCTGTCAAGACCCTACGAATACATAAAGGCATTAGAGAGAAAAATTCATATCAAACACCATGAGTCAGAAAACAAACAGACTGCGATCCCTTTTGGTTTAATGAAAATACTGAGCCAAGACGCTCTCGAGAAAAATCAAAATCTAGGTGCTTAGAATCATATAGAAGGAAAAATGTAAGTAAAATTATATAGGTAAAAGAAAAACTATATAAGCTTAACAAATTATACAAAGTACAGAAACCTCAGTGCGCGGCCCTCGATCTGATTTACATTTGACTGTTTTTTCTTTAATAAATGAACACTATGGTATTCATCTATCAATCTATGATCATCAATCTATCATCAATCTATATCTATATATGATAGACAGGTGTCTCTCTTTAAAAACGCCTCGAACAGTTTCAATGGCCAAAAGAGATAAGGACACGTAGGAAGCACTTGAATTCAATAAGGACACTTACATTCAACTCGGCTCTAGAAAATACCAATCCGACTACAAAATTCTTTGCCTTTAAAAATTATTTGTCTCTTTCCGAAAGTAAATTTGACTCTTTTGTTTGCAGTTCCAATAAAACACGAATCGTCTTCACTTTAGTCAATGTTCTTTACGGAAAGTAACATAATTTATTGGACAGAGATGTCAGGATCCCCTCCCAAAATCAATAACTACCTCTTGATTTTATAAAGTTAATTTATTTTATAACAAATATTTATATGTGATCCTGAGCGTTATTAAAAATGTCGTTGTATGAGATAAAGTGTTTTTATTTTGGCACTAGTTTAAAAACATATAATGGTTTCTCGCGTTTGCGTCTGCGATGACTCAATGACAGCAAGGACTCTTATTATACTATATTGGATGGTGAAGGAAGGTCACTTTGTATCTCTGGATTAACTTATCCTGTTAAAATAAAACAGCATGTTGTGCACTAGACTTTACATGTTCAAATTGTGGTGTGAGCATCAAACTACGAGGGTCAAACTGAAAGTTCTTAGAACTGGCCACTTATAAACAATATAATAAAAAAAATATTCTAAAATTTGAAAATAGAACTCTTTGCCAATATTACTGAGTATATATTTCATTAATTTGTCATTTGTTTTACGACTTGGCGGCAAATTGAAAATTGTCTGTGTCACGTCAAAATGAATTTAACACGAGAAAATTTTCGTGCAATGATTTTTTATGACTTTCGATGTCATTTAAGTCAACAAGAAAGTTATGATAGACTACGATTGGCCTTTCACGATGAAGCCCCATCTCGTGCGACTGTTTACAACTGGTTTAATGAGTTTAAACGTGGTCGCACTAATCTCACTGATGATGTACGTGAGGGACGGCCTTCTACGGCGACGACTGAAAATAACATCTGTGTTGTGCGGCGTATGATAGAGACTGACAAAAGAGTGACCTATCAGCAGATTCGGACAAGCTTAGGCATCGGTATGAGTCAAGTGCACAAAATCCTCCACGAACATTTAGCGGTCAGGAAGCTTTGCGCCCGGTGGATACCTCATAATTTGACTAAGGCTCAAAAACTCCATCGTGTGGATTGGTGCCGTAAAATGATTGAAAGATTTAACGGAGGTGACTCAAATGCTGTGTTCGACATACTAACAGGTGACGAAAGCTGGATTTACTGTTATGATCCTGAAACCAAAAGACAATCTGCTCAGTGGGTGTTTCCTTTCGAGGAGTTGCCAACTAAAGTGAAGAGAGATCGAAGTGCGGGAAAAAAAATGGTGGCCTCGTTCTTTGGAAGGATAGGTCATTTCGCAACAATTGTGTTAGAGGATCAAAAAACAGTTTCTGCAGAATGGTACACTACCAATTGTTTGCCACTTGTCTTGGAAAAAGTTCGAGAGAAACGACCTCGCAGTAGGATCCTCCTTCACCACGACAACGCCTCGTCGCACACCGCCAAGCGAACGATCGACTATTTGGCGACATCAAACGTTGAATTACTGGGTCACCCGCCGTATAGCCCCGACCTCGCGCCTTGTGATTTTTATTTATTTCTAAAAATTAAAGAAAAACTTAAAGGAAAGCGGTTTATGAATGCTGAAGAAGCGGTGGCTGCGTATCGCGATGCCATTGAAGAGACCCCTAAGGACGAGTGGGCAAAGTGCTTTTCCCAGTGGTTCCATCGCATGCAGCGGTGTATTGACGTCAATGGACAATATTTTGAAAATATATAATAAAACTAATAACTGGCTAATGTAATCAGTTTTTGATTTTCTAAGAACTTTCAGTTTGACCCTCGTATTTCGTAAACTCAGCAGATTTCGTAAACATAAATATATACAGATAACATTTTCAAAACAACTCTTTTTTACTCCAGTGACCATAAGTTACTTACCTATTTTGATTTTTTAAATAAATGTACAGAATTCGACTTTTAGTCTTATTCATAGTTATTACCTGAAAAAAAAACCATTACAATTGTTTTTATTTAAGCCATTTTTGCTTTTGTACATCCATTACACTCTACAAAAGAAAAAATGAATTACAAATGACGATTGGTGTAACGTGCTTACAACTATTTTAAAGAAAATGTATTAAAACTAAATTATTTTCAAATTCCAACTATTGCTTTCGAGAAGATACAGATTAGAAAAAATCTGATAAAGGATACAATATAAAAAAAAACAGCAATCGCAACTTTCGAAAATTATTTGAACTTCCTTTCACAAGCAATTTTGAGTTTAGTAATGGTATCGTAAACTTTGTCCATAAAATTTCTGGTACTTTAACGACATCAAAAATATATCCCAATTAAATAAGTCCAGTCCATGTAGGCCATTTTATTTGATTTCGTTAGCCATAAATAAATTAATATTGCCTGTCAAAAAAACTGGTGCACAGATATTGTAATATTCAGGGTGCTTCTGCGCGGAATGTCGAACTACGTGATCAAAAAATGTATTTTGGGTCATCTAAAGCTACTTTTTCTTTGTTACAGATTTCATCACATCGAATTGTGACGTGAAAAGTGTTGCAGCAGCGTTTTAATGAAGTGAAGTGATGATAGTGAAGTGCAGTGATAACTTTACACAAATGAAGCGGCGTCGACTGAGAGTGATCTCGTTTGCAAATGCCGTGCAGTGAACAGCGAACAATGATCGTGGAAACATTTTGGATTTTTGTCTTAGGATGTATTGTTCTTGGTAAGCATCATTCAATATTTTTTTGCTAAGTTAACATTTAGGTTTCTAGAAACAACAACAATAATTTGAAAGGATACAATTTAAAACTTTCGCGTTTCATTATTACAATAAGTATTAGACGCCCGCGACTATGGCCGGTGCTATCAAGCCGAAACGTCGAGCAGTAAGTATCAAATATTGATGATTGATTTCGTCTTTAGACACCTAATGTTTAAAATCTAAAAGTAGACACTTAAGAGAATATAACATCAAACAAAAAACAAGTTTGACACGCTATGCAGGATTATTATTTAAAACCTTTAAGACTTAAACTTGCCCTTGGTCGATTCTCGATAAATTTTTGAACCCATAATTTAAAATCGCCATGCCATGTCCAAATTCAGTAAACAACTTTCATACAGCGCGGTGTACAAGGCACAGTAAAATATATTTTAACAGTAGTTTAAAACATATAAGCTCTCTGGGTTAAAAAACTATTTTAATCAGCTTCTTTGAGGACTGAATAATACGAACGTAAATGAATAGACATACTTATTTGCTTGTTTCAGTCGTGTAGATTTTGCTACACAACTAGGTTAGCTATAAAAATGTAACAATGTTTTTTTCTTCATACAAATCTTCTTCTTTTTATGGTGTGGGTTATTAAAAACACTGTTATCAGAATTTACGAGTCACTTTGGTATCAAAGCACATAAACAATACACACAATTTCTGGTATCTACTGAATATCTTAAAATTATCTTCGTACACAAAATGTAATTTTCTTCATAATTGTATTGTAAATTGGGACATTGTTTTTGTAGAGCTAACTAAGACGTTTTATCACCCAGCATACCAGCATATTTTACTGTGGCCAGGACTCAAACCCGGAACCTCCAGGCTGAGATCGGCCTGCCAAACGGGTCGTCACGCGCACGCGCACGTCTTGGCTATTATCGTGGTGAATGGATGTGTGAATCGTGGGAACGCTTAATGCCAATCCAATTCTCTTGAAAGACATCAAGGCCTTCAATTATAAAGGGTAAACGATCTGAATTCATTGAAGGCATTCCATTCTAGAAATTGTTTGGTGGCTGTGTTTATTATGGCACGTGCAAATATCTATTTAGGATGACTCCTAGGTCATTGGCCCTGTAATGCTTCTGGTTAGTAAGGTTCGATATTGGGACGAAATCAATTGTTCAGATAGAATTCCCAAAATAATTTCTCGCGGTAAACGATAAGCGAAGTTTTTAGTAGGTTTGTCTCTCTCACCTGCCAAAACATTTATTGTATCTTTTATAAATTTTAATGTTTCCTTGTCTTTCGTATCAATACCCTGGTGGCAGTTTTAACCCCCAACTCAACTTGCTTCCAAAATTCAGTTCAAACCTAAATCAACCCGGGTTTGATATTTGGATTTAGGAGTTCAGCTCTCAAACTAGACTACGTAGTCCAGTAGGTAGTTAGATATGTACTTAAGTGTGAAAATATGTTCCACAACAACTGTTATCTCCAGAAACGCTTAGATTTCATTATGCAAGAGGCATCTCTCTCAAACATTTCTAACGTTAAGGTTCCGGGTCCTTGGCCGTTATGTATTGTTTAGTATGCGACGCGTTGCTCAGTTTAGTATGATGTCATCATGCCTTAGTTAGTAGTGACATTCCACATTCAGAGTTTGTTCTTTGATTTTGACTGCATGATACTTCGTATAGTGTGGTAATTATATCGATAACTTGATTAGGCTCAAAAACAATATTTTTTTCCCCTAACATTTGTTTCTTACGTTTACGCAAATAATCGATTCATTAAATTATCGCGGAGTAATCCGTAAAATTTTGTTTTAATAATTTGCTAATGTTACTTTGATTAACTTACTTTCATTTATACTTTATTTTTCTGGTTTAAAATTAAAGTCTTAATTCACTGTACTATTAAGGTGACTTGAATTCAAATTGTACGTTTATCTATTAATGTCTAATAATTTGTATTTTCTGTGTCACTTACAAAAAAAATAGGTTGACCCTTTTTTAAAAAAGGAAAATACCTTTCAAAATCATTTAGTCAAGTTATGTTACCCCGAATTGCAAACAAATATATGCAAACTCTTCACACAGACACAAGCTTACCTAGTATTTTGTCCTCTATTAAACCATATATTTTGATAAATGACTTGTTTGAGAAATTTATCGTTAATCCCATATTCCCATCCAACCGTCAGTTGATTAACCTACATTAGCCCTACATCATTTCCCATATCAAATGCATATTCCATTATCGCGGAGCCGTAAGCTCTGGCATGAGCCCAATAAACTTATGCGATTGATTTATTGATACTTATTAAACTTTGGATTACTCTAGCTAATTAGAAAATACAAACTTTGATCAGTATTGGCTCGGATTTGGGATTTTGTTTGGTGTAGGATTTAGATGATTTGTGTTTGCTGTAAGATATTTGTTATAACTTAAGGTATATTTGCGGTTGCGGTGCGACAATACCTAATGCGGTGTAAAAGCTGAGATAGATAATAAAGTTTTATGTACACAAGATGTTAAATACTTATTATTTTTTGGTTGTGTCAAAAAAGGTAGATACTACTATTACAGTATTTTACTACTATGATTTTTTATTGAAAAAAATATTATTGTATTCTACTGGAATTTATGCCAGGCTCGGTATTTTACAGACATTTAAAAATAATATTATTTATGTTGCGAAATATTTGGATAATGAAAACAAGTACGAAAACACTATCAAAATAAAATGAATATCATTTTCTAATTGGAAAACGACCGCCATGAATATTCCTAAGAAAGGTAAATCAGGTAGCGGTTACTTATTACTATTAATTTCATATACTTCCTCCTTATTTTTAATTATTAATGAGTCTCCATTGCTAACAAGGCTAATGATTAATAGTCATCTGTCCTTATAAAACCCATAACAAATTACTCGTATTTGTGTATTATCTTGCTAAAGTGGCTGTACAATCACGCTCAAGTGGCTGTATAAAACTATTAGTAATCAGATTAGAACTAAACTTCAGTGTTATGTATTACCTACAAAATATGTATCAGTCCTTACTCAAAGACCACTTTTCCTACAGTCAATTCTATGTTACAATTTGGAGCAATCAAAATTCAACCTTAAAACTTATGTCACAGAGTTTAATCCACCTTTCGCATGAAAATTAGACCTTAGGATCAGCTGCAGCCAATAACTATTTTTCTAATCAATTATCTAACTTGTGTTTTAAATCGAACAAAGTTTTAATTAATATGTTACTCAATCAATTTTAAACTTAATTGACAACTTAAAATTGTTTCTTAGCAGATTCTATCCATAAAATGTCAATAGATTTCTATACTACAGTAAATACCGTTAAAATTCTGCCTCTCATACGCGTATTAGAATTCCACGAAGTATTAGAAGTTCTTAGAAAGTACTAGGGCATAATAACTGTGGAGCAAGTCTAGCCTAGCATCTCGCATGGAACGCATGTCCAGAGCCTACGCACACATGTGCACAAACAACTTTTCTATGATCCCTATACCTGTTCCACTCTACGCTATTTGAATCGAGCAGTTGGAATGGGATAGAAAGCAGGATCGGGTTTGCGTCATGCGTATGTGTGACAGGGCTACTACGTGGTTGCAGGTTTTTATAGACAGCGATGTACATTGCGTTTTCCGTATCTAGCGCATTGCCATCCCTGAAGTACTAAGCAAACATAGCACAGGAGGAATATGAAATAAGAAACCATGGGATGGCATTGTACGATCGCAGAATGTTTAAGTGGGGACTAGATACACTTGAAGATACGTATAATCTAGAATAATAATTTATAAAGATGTAGAGTTTGTATGTTTTAGGGACTAATATCGGGAAATATTAAATCAATTTTTTATATTATCGTTCACTAGAAGAAAAAAAAACATTACTTTAATTCTATATTTAAATTTTCAATTACTTTGCAGGCGGGGGTTCCACCCTTATGTCGTTGACATACCACTAATACGCACCAAACGTTTTAAATCTTCGTTCTTCTTGCGTACGGCTAAAGAGTGGAATTCGTTGCCAGCTGAAGTGTTCCCTAAACACTACGATTTGGATTCCTTGAAGAAAAGAGTGAATAGGCTGCTTCTAGACAGACATCTCCCATCATTGGCCGCATCGTCGCTTACCATCAGGTGAGATTGCGGTCAAATGTCTGCCTATTAAATAAATAAATAAAAAACTTATTTCAGTATAATATGATCAGATTCTTTAATGCGAAGTATCTTAACATTGTTCTAATAATTAGATCCAATGTAATATTTAAAATCTAATTGATTTAACTAAGTATCTAGCTCTCCGTGAGACTCATTTGATTAGACTCTTAAAATTGTTTTCCTTTTTATTAAATCGAATAATTATGGTATCTCATTATCGTACCTTACGTGCTGCAAAAAATTGTCAAAAATCTATCGATTGCTGAATTATGCAACCAATTAAAATGGAGCTCAGAGATAGTTCATCAAGATGAGCGATGCTACTAGAGCTACCGTGCGTACCTATATATCTCATTTATTTAGCAAAGTAAATATCATATCAGCCTATTGCAGTCCACTGCTGGACATAGGTTGTCTCCAAGACGGCGCCAACTTTCACGGTCCTCCGCTTCTCGCATCCAGCCACCACCGGCCACCTTCCTCAGGTCATCGGTCCACCTAGCAGGGGGGCGTCCAACACTACGTTTCCCGAAACGTGGTCTCCATTCGAGAACCTTCCTACTCCAACGCCCGTCGGTTCTGCGACAGACATGACCAGCCCACTGCCACTTCAGCTTACTGCACCTCTGAACGATATCTATGACTTTCGTCTTTTGGCGGATGATCTCGTTCCGGATTCTATCCCTTAGCGAGATCCCCAGCATAGACCGTTCCATAGCTCGCTGAGCGACATGCAGTCGGTGGGCCAGCTTGACTGTCAAGTTTCACGTCTCGGCCCCGTAGGTCATGACAGGTAGGATGCACTGGTTATATACCCTGCTCTTCAGGCATTGCGGTAGAGGCGACGAGAAGATGTGACGCAACTTCCCAAATGCTGCCCAACCCAGTTGCACCCTTCTGGCGATTTCGCGGTCGAAGTTGTCTTTACCCAGTTGCAACGCTTGCAAAGTAAATATACCTTCTGTTAATGGTTTCCTTTACGGGAACAGGGGCATAACGATGACATTTATATAACGAGGGGCTTGGACCCTCTGTAATTACTTTAAAAAGTCTACTACATTTGCTAGCAATATTTTTTTTATAGGTGCCCTATGACTATGACTTGATTATATGTAATATAGCAGTTTTCACCTTTTGGTGCAATTGTAGGTTACCCAACACGCAATAATATAACTATTATGGACTGCTGAATAATCTCTCATCTCGAATCTTTAGCGAGTCATAATAAAAACAAAACGATAAAAATTATATTATCTAGCTTTTTTACGACTTTTTTCTTTATTTGTTATAATAATAGTAGGCATACTACAACACTAATAATGGACACTTCCTTTTGCACCATAGGTCTTTTTATTATCTGAGATCAAAGCCTGCTTACATCTAAATTACGGCTTCAACATCGCTCTGTCACTCTTTATTTGTTTAAAGACATAGTTTAAAAAAAAAAAGAAATACATCAAATGCATTGCTTTGATTCTAAAATATGTAGCATAGCAAGAGGTTGATAATAAATAAATTGTTCTAACAATCACACCAATGCATAGCCCTTATTAAGCGTGAGCTTGTGCTATGGCGACTAGGATAACGGATAGACATTATTTTTATGCATTTATATAAAAATCCATGACTTAGATTTATTGAACACAATAAAGTTAGATATTGATGATATGTGGTACATGTATGTATAACCTATTGTTGATCAAAGTATTCTATATATACAGGCGGTAATATATATACATTTTATCCAGACTGCGCAGATTACCATGTCGTGTTTTATACATATATAATGTGTTAATTATATCATATTCTTCACGTATGACAGGAAATCTATTACATAAGTAAAGCATAGCCTATATAGTTGTCAAATAGTTTTGAGTAATCTTGTTGGTAATTTTACGGGTTCAAATGTTAGTTCTCATCACACAAACATAATTGCTCTTTGCGGATTTGAAACCGAACCGCTGGTTTTGTAGTCTGGAGCGTGTACCACTACACCAAGATGGTCGTCATAACAGCTATAACTAATCTAAACTAATCCGGTGCGTACCCTGGGGGGTCGGAGCAAATAGACTTAATAATACTAACTTAAAATGCCCTAGTCATTTTGCAGTTCTTATAGTAGAATTATTTGCATTTTTACAAAAATTATATAAAATTGCTTTCGATAATGGATGCAAACAGACATTAAAGTCAAATTACGACTGTCTAGTTATAAGGACTCAGCGGTAGGCCGCAGACAGACAGACGGACGAATTTCTTTAGGGTTATTGTGGCCTATGTAACCTTAAAAAATAAACCAAATTAAATTCTAGTAGTCAGTACTAGAATTGAATTTTGGTTATTTTTTTAAGGTAAAACTTTTAACCCATTCGCTGCCAATTTCGAGACACAATAGAAAATAAATTGTTATCTCGCACCGGTGTGTGCTGTGGCATGGAACCAGTTAAAATCGTTAAAAACCAATTAATTTAATTAGACCTGCTTAGGTAAAATATTAAGAAAAACTGTTTCACTTGTCGTTCTCAGTCAAAATACTAAAAGTCAGCCTATTAGATCCCATTGCTGGGAAAAGGCCTCACCTCAACTATGAGGAGGAACGAGCCATACTCCACCACGCGGGCTCAGTGCGGATTGGTGGAGGGCTGTTTGTAAGGCAAGTGACAAACCTTACTGTCAGAGGTTATCAAGCCGCCCTAGGGCCTCTGACTAGGCTAATACTTTAACGACTAATACCAACAGGTATAAGCCGGGACCAACTGCTTAACGGACGGAGATGCTTGTCATGGTCGTCACTTTAACTGTCGGAATGGTCACCCATCCAATCACGACCGCGCCGTAGGTTGCTTAACTTTTGGTATCACTACCAAAGCGCTGCCGCCACTGCGCCACAAGCACCTCAAAATACTGCTAGTCCTTGATTCTAAACATTTTCAGTGTTATTACAAAAAAAATAGACCAGGTTTAAAATCGGTCTAAATATTAGCCGACAACAGAGGAATGAATAACACATTCGTGACATAAACTAATAGAGAAGCGCTTTTCTAATTGGCTTGCTAATAGCTTAGTCCTGTCTTAAACCCGGTACTAAGTTTTGGGAATAACGGGGTTTGTGTTACAAACCATCCTCTACTGTTCTAAATATTACGGAATTCTTACTGTGTTAGTAAGAACGACTGAAATTATATACAATCGTTGACAAGTCGTTTAAGGCTTCAGGGTTATTATTTAACTTGCTAATAATAATCCTTAACTATACGCCATAAAAATATTATGTACATTGTATTTAAAAAAAACCTATTGGACACAAAAGATACAAAGATATTGGGATTTTTCTAAACTTTACTGTCAGTTACGTGTTTCAATATCTAGATAAGTATTTTTTTAAATTTTGCCAATGATAGTGCATTTAAAAAGAGTTAGATATGTTATTAGCGCGTGGAAGTCGATTGCCTCAAATTGAGCAATTTACACAGCACATATGACATTTGACACGCAAACGAACGTGTGCTCCGGGCATCGAATTCTACTAGCCTCGCAGTATGAGATGAGATAACATGTCTACCTCTTTTTTTATTACACTGTCATTTATTTTAACATTATTACTTATATACGAGCAGATTGATGTCAACCGTCAACCCAGTCGCAAATAAAGAATGTTATCTATCCTACTGTGTACATTGTGTAATTAAAAAAATATTCATTTTTTTACCATACACATTGTTACGGCAAATAAGCTAACATGTACAAAGGTACATTACTTGTTGAATTCATAACGAGCTCTAACGTTTACGCAAGAATTTTCCTGTTGCTGGAATCAGCGTTTTTTTTTTAATGTTGACTGTTTTAACGGATCGAAAAAGTTTATTCATACTTTTTAGTACAATTTTTATGAAGGCAGTTGTTTTTTTACCCGACGTTGGCTGTTGTTTTTTGCGGAAGGAGGGTTATGTTTTTTTTGCCAAAAGTTTTTGTAAGATGGACCCAAACCTGTCTTTCCTCATAGAAAAGTCGAGTTCACCAACAAATGATTTATTTTTGAACATCCGTTATGATATTATTTAACAAAATTTTACGTTAACCGACTCTTTAAAAATTGGTGAACTAGACTCTAGCTTACAGGCATAATATAAACAAATGACATACGTAAGTCAGGTCGGCGGCAACTTTCCCGTGCATTTTCTAGAGAAAATGACAATCTTCGACACCGTTTCAGAGGCCTTACTCCGGTTTTCGCATGTAGCCGTCCCATTCTCTTACGAGAGAATGACAACGCGAACGAGCGTGATGGCTAGATTCGAAATTATGGACGTCCACAGGAGTAGTGCCTCAGACTTCGACGGCGCTTGATGTATGCGAGGTGCGCTACTTTATTTCTCGTCCATCACTTACTCGACATGTAGTTTAAAAGCTCTTTGTTAGGATAACACTGCACACCTTGAGAGTTGAGTAAACTTAGCGTTTTATGCGCAGAATTTTAAATTGATTAATATTTTTTTATTTAATTTTTTCGGTAAAATTTGTACTTTTGGTTACTTTGAAAGCGGTTACTTAACGAGCCAATGCTCATTCTTTACACATTCTATACCGGAGATCGATAATTAGGTACGATCGTATTTCATCTTTCTTCTTTACGTTTTCTATATTATGTTCTAAGTAGGTATGTTCATTCGCTTGTTATATTCTTCTATGCAATTTCAGTAAGTCCATTTTATAAGTGTTACTGCGAGAAATATAGACAAATGATATTTTACTTAAAACAAGTCGCAAGCTCTTTAGATTACTTTAAAAATGGCAGTATAAATTAGTCAATCGCCTGACTTATATATAATTACAATTACAAATACTCGTAGTATTCCGAAACAATTAGGTAGATACTTATGAATTGTCTGTTTTTCATAAATTTAAATTTCATAACGTAAAGAAAACTATAACTATTGCAATTTCAAAGCAATCGAGTGAACCGAAGATGTAGTAGTAATTCAGCAGCTAGTCTCAAGAGGGAAAACTTTTTCTTTCATATTATGGCAGTGTCACTGTTTATAACTCCTCACAAAGTTATATCATTTTTATTTCAGAACGCTAGGTTTTTCATATTTCGTTACATAAAGTGTGTCATGTCATGTATTATTCTAAAATACTCGTAGGCAGGTCTTTTTACGCAAAAAGAAAAACTATGTAAATTCTACTGCCTAAAGAGAAGGAGCCTTAAAAAATCTTGGTTCACGTCAATATAGGCATGTTAAATAAAAACAGAGGTAATTTGACTTGAAACCATGAAGTCACAAATATTATAATAGCTTTTACGGAATCGCTACCATGTAGCATTTTATTTTTGAGTGGAATAGCGTGAAAAATTTTTAAACAGTTTTTAGGATTTTACTATTTCAAATTAAAAAAACTACACAAATCTGACTTGTGAAAGATACTGATTACTTACCAGAAAAAAACATAGTCTGTGATAAATAAGTCACTCTGTTTAGGTATTATTTTATCCATAAGTGGTCAACTTATTGTGTACTTATTTTTTTCCATAAGCAAATGTCGAGTAATTTAGATTCTTGGCCAAACAAACGTATTTCATAAATGTCAAATAAGGCTACGAAGCTAACTAAGACATTTACCATACTATTGTAAAAATGAATGTTGTAATAATGTCCTCCTAGCCGAATTTCGACTACGGCGGCCTATCTCAACAGAGATTAGCCAACTGCGCGGGATATATTATAGTGCACAAGTATGTGCGCAATACACAGGTGCACTCTCTATTCCTTCACTCTCATAATTCGGTGAGACGGCAGTTCGACATGACCGTAGAGAGATCAGGCGCAGGACTAACGGCTTAACGTGCTTTCCGAGGCACGGGGGTGTTAACACCACCAGCTTCCTGACTCCGGAGCTGTGTCTGAGTTATTTCAAGACAGAAAAAATGACTGCCTCGTTGGTCTAGTGGTCAGCACGCTGGGTACTATCCACGAGGTCCCGGGTTCGAATCCCGGGTCGGGCCGAGAGAGTTGAATGTTGTAACCAATGTTGTACAATTAATATGTTACAACAAAATATTTTAAGGATAAAATGTCGATATAATAATTTAGCTAATTTTATTACATTACTTTCAACACGAACAGGCAAACTGAAGTCCACATGGAATTTTTCATTAGTACTTGGAATGTTCAAATAATTAATGTATCGTTTAATTATTTCGGAACAAACTCTAACCCTCGGCTATTTACATTATGTACACGGTTGCTTGAAATACTTGCTTATGAAGTCTTCAATAAGTCGTTTGCTGAGAAAATTAAGCTCTTAATAATTTTGGAAGCTCGCGAGAAATTCTCAGACTTAACGTAAGTGAGGATTTGGAAAGATAAAGATACAAACCCCATGTTCATTAAGCGTCGAGTTCACCAACACATGTTTAATTTTTAATCACCGGTTAAGCATTATTTGACATATTTTGAATGGGAATTCTGTCAAATAACACGTCAATTAGTGAAATCGGGTCTAAGCCAGTTTGTATACTCGTACGTTAAAAACATAATTCAGCTGAAAACCAAATCAGGAAAAACTTTTAATAATATTTAAGACTCTTGACTTCATGTGTGAAGAAATAAGATTTATATTAATGTTTTATTTATTTTATTGATCAATAAGAGAGTGGTTTACATTTCGGATAAGTAACTGTTTGAAAGTTTCTTGATTTCAGACATAAACAAAGCCCCATAATAACATTTTACTTTACTATGAATGTTGTAAATGACTGTCATAACATATTTTGATCATGTTGTTATTCCCTATCTCTAGACTAACTCATAATAAATAACCCACCCGCAAAGTTCATTCAATTGTTTAACAAGACCCATTTATCAATGCAAACTTTCGCGATACCTCTCTTCTCTCTATCATAAGATAGCTCTCCTAATATAATGCCACAGAGTCGAAAATGCAACATCATTTGCATCAACTTCACTTAGCCGCTGTACCAAATATGTCAAGCAGACGGCCACACAGGTGAAGCCTCCTATACCTCACGCACACAATATAGACCTTACATATTCAACCTCTACAACCTTAACAACACACATGTATGAAATTACTGTGAACAAACCCCTCATGGTATTTCCTCAAGTTTTCTCCTCAGCTACGAGGGATTTTCGTCTCAGTTTCCCAAGAGAGAGGCTTCTTTTTAGATCGTCGAAGGGACGAATGCGTCTCCGATGCACTTATGCTCGCCTGGTACTCGCTTACACACACGTCGCGAGAGTCTCATTCCATATATCAAGGTCAAATAGACATGCATCTGCTATCCTCTGTCCCTTTCACACGCCATGTGGAGCCTTCATATAAGCAAGCTGTGTGTGTGTTTGTTAATACCTCTTTTAAGTCTAGACGGAGTATGTGAGCTTTCTTGCGGACGCAGCCACCTAATTCTAATAGAAACTGTCATAAGGTACCAAACATGTTATTTTCCGTCGCCTGCAATACTAAGAACGAGATTGCCGTGCAGTAGTGTGATTAAATAAGACATTGGTACATACAGCTACAACACACATGATTGAACAATATTTAACTTAGACAAAGTGGCAGGCTAGTACTAAAGCAAACACTAAGCTTTAGCTTAGCAAAATCTGCTAAGACCTTTTTGTACTAATATTCGAAATTATTTTTTTGAAAACTAGCAGTTCTACGCGACTTTGCCCGCGCCAAAAGCCAGATTTTCCATACAAATTTTCAGCACCCATTTCACTCCTTTAATGATTTTATTCCGAGACAAAAAGTAGCCTATGTCCTTTCCAGGATCCCAAACTATCTCTGTACTTTTTGATTTATTTAAACCGGTCCAGTAGTTTCGGAGCCTATTCAATACAAACAAACAATCAAATCTTTCCTCTTTATAATATTGGGGTAGATGATAAACATTTGTTAAAAATCTGTTAATCATTTTGTTTTATGTTACAGGCCAAAACTTTATTTTTACCCGACTGCGGAAGGAGGGTTATGTTTTTCGAGAGTATGTATGTATGTATAATTGTTTGGCACGCCCTACAGCCCAAACGGCTGGACAGTTTTTGACATAAGAGGTGTCGTTGAATTTGCCAAAATTGTGAGGTGACATAGGCTATAGTATACATTTTAAAAAAGGCGCCCGCAAATGGAAATTAAGGGGGAGGGGGGATTGATTTTTCCTTACCATAGTAATATGGGTATCAAATGAAAGCCAGTAAAAAGACCATTTCAGAAATATAATATTTTTTAAAGTGTTTTGTTTTTCCAAAAATTATGTTTGCTTGCTTCCTTTACCTAATTTCATTGCAGAGCAAAGTTGTGTAACACTAAAGTGCACATACTAAGTGTAATATTGTATTTGCACACACTGAAAAAAAGTATCAACCAAACTAGTTTTGTTAAGTTGAAGGTTTGTTACTGATAACCAGAAGTTCACAAGATTACGGCCTACTAGTAGCCAAATTTTAGTATCTGTTAACCAATCATTTTTTCAGTGCAATAGAAATCAATCCAATAAACTTAGAAAACTTTTCTTTAAGAAATAAACTAACTGAAGCAACAGTTTGAAAACAACACATTCTGAAAGTAAATCATAAGTAGCCTACTTTACGGCTAATTAATATCGAGTTCACTAATGTAACACACTGTCCTTTCGTTTATAATCTTTATTGTAATTAATAAATCTTCTAATTTAATTGTAAATGAAATATTATAGTTATAATAGATAATAAGCCGTACCCAAAGGCAAAAACGGGACCCTATTTCTAAGATTCCGCTGTCCATCTGTCGGCCATTAGGCTTTATCTCATCATAAACCATGATAGCTCGGTTGAACCATTTAAGAACCTAGTATGAGCAGCGTAGTTGATTTTACAGGAGAGCGAAAAAACACATTTTCGTTTACCCTACTGGTATACTCAAACTTTTGATAACTTATTGATGTTTATTTTGAAGCTTAATAATTTAACTATATTTTATACAACAAATAAATAAATTTACTTTTAAATAGCAAGTTTTATGGCCCTTACTAACACTTAAATGGTTTCCTTTTTTTTCACTTCGTAAAAACCAGAAACCAAACCTAGTATGGGGAGTACTTCCTAGGTTTGAAAATGTTTTTTTTGGGTCGATACACTTCGTGGACCCGGAATCAATTTAGGTTCATTAGATACGTTGAATTTTTTTATCTGAAAATCCAGCTCAGTGAATTAAGAATTAAATCTAAAAAAAAATCTGGCCAAGTGCGAGTTGGACACGCCCACGAAGGGTTCCGTACCATTAACTTACAATATTAGACAGTATAGGCAACACGTTTGTATAGGAGCCCCCTTTAAATATATTTTTTTAATTTAAATTTAGTTATTTATTTTTAAAGTGAAATACAATATAATATTCTGTGAATATTTTAAGCCTCTACTTGTTGCCATTATAAATATGAAGCAAAAAATGGCAAAAAAATCATGTTTTTTGTATGGGAGCCCTCCTCAAAAATTATTATTATTTTAATTTGTTTATTTATTTTCAAAGTAATGATACAGCTTTTTAATCTCTGAATGTTTCAAGCGTCCACCTGTTGCCGTTAATAATAGAGATCAAAAAACGCTAAAAACACGTTTGTTGTATGGAAGCCACCCTTTAAATACTTATTTTAGTCTGTTTTTAGTATTTGTTGTTATAGCGGCAACAGAAGTACATCATCTGTAAAAGTTTCAACTGTCTAGCTATCACGGTTCATGACATACAGCCTGGTGACAGACAGACAGCGGAGGCTTAGTAATAGGGTCCCGTTTTTACCCTTCGGGTACGGAACCCTAAAAAACGTAAAACGTAACGTCAATCATGTAACGGGCAACAGAAATTAAGATAGCAACCAAGTTTTCAAATAAACCAAGAATAAAAGCAAATCCATCACAATATGTTAATACGCGGCGTACTTGCAAAAATACACACTTAAGCATATCATTTTAGTTAGGATTAGTTTAGGCTAAACATTTGCCACTTGGTCAGGCTGAAGAAAACAAAATTAGATTTACGTAACAAAAATGTGTTGGTCGGGAGGTGGGTGTACACGTATTTTCATTTCCCAGTAAGGCACATTGACCATTATAAAACCTAGTATGTTCATGCACTTACTAGATTTCGAAATGGTTTTTGTTACTTAATGGCTTTTTAAAATGGTCAAATTGGGATTGTGGTGTAGTTACTAGGTTTGGAGCCCCATGCCTTTTAGGCTTCTAGTTGTTTTATCGCAATTTCTGTCTTTGTATTTGGTAGGTACCATAATATTATGTAGCTTTATGATAAAAAAAGGAAATCTGAAAACATGTCCCTTACTAGGTTTTTAAATGGTTCAGCCGAGCTAGACAGTTAAAATTTTCACAGACGATATATTTCTGTAATACCACAGAATACTAGTACTTCGTACAGAAGTATGACTTAGCAATTGTATTCAAAGAAATGTCTATCAATGTCGTCAACAATATGGCGTAATTTAGTTAGTCTTAGAGTCAAGCACATTTTAGTGTAGACACCTACAAAAATCCATTGCAAGATACTTTTATACTTATTGCTCTGGAATATGATTCATAATACACTAAACCTATTCAGTGACGTAATATAGGGTTGACTGCTACGAGAAGCTTCTAACGCCATCTAACGCCTCTTTCTAGTACTTTATTCATTCTCGTCCAGCCAGCAACGTAGCCGCGCGGCCGCCGGTGAATAAAACGCGCGAGCGTGTCACTGACCGGTAGCGACACGCAACTTGTTTTAGCCCCTAAGTAGGGGCGCCGCGCTTAGGTACGTTTTTGCTACTTACGCGGGGAGATACACAGGCCTGGTAATACTATAAATATTTAAGTGTATTTACACTTAACATGTTTTTTTTTTGCTGTTTTTGCTCGGTATTAATAACGGCAACAGGTAGACGCTTGTTTTTACACAACGTGATAATTATACAAAAGTTTTTAGTATTATAGAGTTTAATGTTGTATAGATGGTACAGAAACTTTCGTGCGCAAGTCCAACTAACACTTGGCCTTTTTTTTTGTTAAATTCAGTTAGTCATTTATTAGTGCATGTAGGTAAGGGGCACTTATACACGCCCCTCTTGGATGATTTTGACTTGTCTAGATCTTACCACTGTTTCGGGACAATTATGGCCTCTTAAGGCCTTTTTAGAGTCTTGCGGATTTGAACTATTACGGGGTGTTGCGATGCATAATCTGTGATGCGTAGTACCCGCGAAAGCACAGTGACATGTGAAATGGCCTTTGTCATCACAGATTATGTATCTCAATCTTTCGTACGTGAGTAAATCCTCACGACTTTAAAAACTTCTCTGAGAAAAACAGTGGAAGAAACTCTCACTACTGACTTTTGCTGTGGCCTGCATTATGCTCGTAATACTGAATAAGACCATCGCTAGGTATTACTGTGAGGTTCTTGTGGCGCAGTGGCGGCAGCGCTTTAGTAGTGATACCAAAGTTAAGCAACCCACGGCGCGGTCGTGATTGGATGGGTGACCATTCCGACCATTTAAGTGACGTCCATGACAAGCTTCTCCGTGCTTCGGAAGGCACGTTAAGCTATTGGTCCTGTTAAGCCTAGTCAGAGGCCCTAGGGCGGCTTGATAACTTCTGACAATGAGGTTTGTCACTTGCCTTACATACAACCCCCTCCACCAATCTGCACTGAGCCCGTGGTATGTATGAGTGAGTATGGCTCGTTCCTCCTCATAGTTGAGGTGAGGCCTTTTTTCCAGCAGTGAATCTAATAGGCTGACTTTAGGTATTACTACGAGTATACAAAAATATTAATAAGCAGATATAAGTATACAAAGTATTGCAGTTATCAATCCGCAAAACAGTGTATTGAATCGTTAATAACCCTGATTTCGTTATTCCAAATAGGGCGATAAAACGTTATGACCCATTTACAAGTTTCCAAAGCTTCGCGGTTTGAATTGAGATACAAAGTCTGCTGTCAGCTAACACAACAGTTTTATGTGGCCAATAAACTGAATCTAATGCATTCTAAGCAACATTCTTGCTAAATGTTAACTGTTTCCCTCTATATACCTCTGTCTCTTTCATTTCAACAAAAAACCGGCAACGTGAGAGGTGGGCTCGTATTTAGGGGGTTCCGTACCAATTCCGAAATGTTATGGTGAACCTTAACTGTTCTTATTTTTATTTTTGTAAAAAAAACGTAAAGTGGTTCAAAAAATACAATTCTACCTACCTAGTTGCAACAGTGTAATCCTAATAGTTTTAGAATAAAGTGGCTGTGACATATGAGTATGCACTGACAGACGTACTGACAGACAGCCATGACGAATTTATAATTCAAAAAATAAAATAAATAAGGAACCCTAAAAAGCCTTGAAAAATATCTTGGACTATCCTTGATAAAAACCGGCCAAGTGCGAGTCAGGCTCGCGCACGAAGGGTTCCGTATTCCCTAGGGTTGCTACAATCACTTCAAAACGCTTTTACATTTAGGCGACTTTAGCAGCGCGACTTTAGCGTATACAGTCGCGCTGTCGAAGCTTTTTAAAATTGTCTCCAAAGCTTTTTTAAAGTTATTATTGTCTTATAATAAAACAACACTAGCTCAGCGCCTTGATTGAATGCAGTGAGCGCATTCGAATGTCGCGCAGCTATACCCCGCGAATGTTGCGCTCCGTTTATAGTATAAAATTATCAGCAAAGTCGTCTAAATTATTTTTAATGGATAACCATGCCCTAATTAATGAATTATGAAGTAAGTATGTAGGTGACAATAACACTTATTACAAAGACAATAATTAATCTCTAAAATAGGCTTCAACTTTGCCATTAAATAACTATTGTTGTTACATACAATTAGCGCCATCTGTCGGATAACTGTTATACTGCTATAAAAACTAACAACTGCGCTTCGCGCAATGCATATCGAACGCAAATTCAACGTTTCTCATTGTATCATAGCTCAAGAGCTATGGTACATGAGAAACGTACGTCACGGTACTTATATGTATGTCTTGGCGCAGTGCGAAAGACGTTACTAAAAATGCTGGATTTCAGAAGACGAGCGTTCGAATCTTAATGGGTGTTTTTTTTTGTATATATTCAAGTTCATAGCTTTTTTTCTTTTTTAAACAAGAATTGGTATGAGCATCAAAATTAGTGTAACAGATTTTAAATCCTACACACACAGACTACAATTGCAAAAAAAATGCAATACGCTGACTAAAACTAAGGCCAATTTCGGATAAATTTGACGTGCAATTAATATAGGTATTCGATATGGAAATCAAATTTCTGTAGGTACATTGATTGAACAACTTTTTAGTAGCTTTTTTTTTTGAGAGAAAAATTATGCACATTTTCAAATTTATTGTTTACTAGCAGTTCCCCGCGACTTCACCCGCGCCAAAAGTCGGATTTTTCATACAAATTTTCATCCCCCATTTCACCCCCCTGATGATTTTATATCGCGACAAAAAGTAACCTATGTCCTTCCTAGTGTCTCAAACTATCTCTGTGCTAAATTTCATTTGATTCGGTGCAGTAGTTTCGGAGCCTATTAGATGCAAATAAACAAACAAACAAACAAATTTTTCCTCTTTATAATATTAGTATAGATAGTACTAGTTTTGTTAATCAATATTTATATTTGTAGTGCAATAATTTATTTCAAGTAAAAATATTATAATTGAAATTTGATAGATGCTTTATGTCTTTGCTGTGCATTTTAATATACCTCGAAAAAAAAAGCGTACATTTCGAAAACATCAGTATTATATCCCTGTGATTGATCCCAGATTCTTACGATCATACCCAAGATGTTAACCACTGGGCCAAGCGTGCTTATGGCTATCTAACGAAAAGTAATAAGAAGTACGTACTCCAAGACAAAACTCATTTTAGCGCGAACTTAAAAAACAACAATGCCAAATGACGCCATCTAGTGACGAATGTCAGAACTAACTTATATTAATATTCGTTTATTTGCATACACCGTGCGCCCAGTTGCACGAGAATTTTATAAAATTATTGGTAAATGATAAAATGTTTCTGTTAAACCATATCAATATTTAATAGGAATTAAGATGTTTCGTGGTCTATTTTTAAATCTACCTAAACATAATTATAGAACAGTATAATAAGCATAGCGCTAGCGCTCCATCTACTTATTTTTTTTGGACCAGCATTTTGTCCTCGCGATGACGATCGAAAAAGCTCTTTTTGTATTTTATTTAACAACAATACCGATTTCCGGACTTTTTCCTTAACTTATGCTGTAAGACCTTCCTTCTTGCCAAATTTCATGGTTCTAGGTCTATGGGAAGTACCCTATAGGTTTTGATTCCCCTGAGAAATGGGGAAAAATGATAGAAAATTGGACAAAATTGGCCGTATCTTTTTTCAGCGTTAACTTAAAAGCTTGATTTTTTTACATCATTAAGGGACCATAGACATAAGAATTTGATGTTGATTTTAACTTTACACCTCCACGCGTTCCTGAGTAAAAGGGTCTTGACAGACAGTCGGACAGACGGACAGACGGACAACAAAGTGATCCTATAAGGGTTCCTTTTTTCCTTTTGAGGTACGGAACCCTAAAAAAACGTCAAACATTAAACACAATGGTTTAATTGCAAGGCGATAAAGTTCGCCTAACATGACATACTGATCTTATCCATCGCTATTGGTACTTGTGGCAAGGGACAGCTTTCTCGAATCATCTAAGATATTTCCATTTTCGTTTACGATCAAGTGCGATTGAATTGAAGTCCTGAATCTGAGGCTCTACTGTTGACGATGTCTGTATTTTCCAGTCTAGCCATCATGCTCGTTCGCGTTGTCAATCTGTCGTGAGTGAAAGGGACGGCTACATTCTAAAATACGGACATCAGATCAACCGGAGTGAGGTACCTGTCACGAAAACATAAAAAAGGTTTTTATGGCTTCCCAAGAGTCCTTTATTCAGCTTTAACACTATGTTACATCTTTTGTTGCTATTATTATGCTTCTGTGTAACCAATTATAAGTTTCAAGCTATTATCGTGTACCCAAAACGATTGTAAGAGTTTGTTGTTTTAAATTTTATTTTATTACTAGCGAGTACCTGCGACTTCGCTCGCGCAAATGTTGCATTTCCAATACAAAATGTTATTTACCTCATTTCACACCCTAAAATTATTTTTTATTTTTATAATACAAAGCTAGTCTGCTTTTCAAGACGATGACAAAATCAAAAAACCCAATATCTTGAAAATCAGTCCAGCATTTTTGTGTTATAAGTGCTGTTAACCCGACTTCGTTTTATTTAAACAATAAGGTTAACTTGTTGAGCCTGGCTTTTGTTTCAGAGCCAGTCAAAAGCTTTTTCTTGAAGCGTCTTTGTGTTGCTTCACGTTTATTTTTGCTTTACTTTCAAAATATTAAAAGTCAAAGCAAATTAAATCCTAGTCACATTGAATTTTGACGACCGTTTTGGTGTAGTGGTTCGCGTCACGGACTTCTAAACCAGGCGGTTGCGGGTTCGAATCCCGCAAGGGGCAAATGTTTGGTGATGAGCACAAGCATTTGTAGCCAAGTCATGGATGCTTATAAAAGTATTTAAGTATGTCTATCCGTTATCCTAGTCACCATAGCACAAGCTCACGCTTAGTATGAGGCTAGGTAGTTGGTTTGTTTGTTGGAACAATTATTATATTTAATATTATTAATAAATATAGAGCGGCATGTATTTTCTCATTAGATCTTTGCAAAAGAAAATAATGTATGTGTCATCTGAAAACGTGGAGTCTACTTTCAAACGGTAACAAAAGTCTGACTTGACAATGGTAGACGATTCAGGAATTAATTGGATAGTAATTAATTAGAATCTCTATGAATAAAAGATGTCTTCTTAGGGAAGATACGCGTATAGTTATAACTTGTACTGTCTCAGCGTAGATTACTCGCGTGGGAGAAATCGTCTATCTTGTAAAAGAAGATTGACTGTATTTGGTTTCACTGAATAAATGTTATATAATTTGTTATCTATTAATTAGTTATTCAGGTGGCGTACTAAATCATATTTTACGGGATTGTGGTAAATTTTGTACGAGAAATTGTGGAAAACTGTTTCGTGTGTTGTAGGTACGGTTGGAGCACGTCAGGTTACCCATGTGAACTACAAAATCAGCTTTTACGTAGGTATAGAGACGGTCTCGTGTCAAAGTAGGAAGTCTGACGTATGGCCGTGTATACAACAGCAGTATACCAAATAGTGCCACTACTGTGGTGAAATTATTTCTTTAATAAAAATCTATTTATTACAAGTGTAATCGGATTTAATTTTGAGGAGACTGTAAGGAATATTGCTGTCTCAAAAATTCTTGAGACTAAAAATAATCATATTAAGGAAACACTTCAGCCGGCACCGAATCCCATTTCTTGGCCGTTCGCAACAGAAATGTTAATCTAAAACGTTTTGTAAAGATATTCGTAGTTAGCGCAAATATAACGTTATTCAATCTAGACCTTTCTGAAGAAGATTAATGGTTTCACGACCGCATGTGATTCCATTTTACGAAACATAATCATATTTTTCGTTTCCTGTCAAGTCATGGACTCTCCAAAACTGAAAGTAAGCGTTCCTATACAAACGTCAAGGCTGGCAACACACGTGGAACGTTCATAAGTTGATGAAAGTTGTATTCGTAAAAAAACAAAATTAAATGGAGAAGCCAAAGCACTAAAGTGACGGCTAAGCTCTCCACGAGGCTGTCCACGGGGCACAGTGTGTTAGAAAACCTGATTTTGTGTCACGTCACTTTTTTAAAAAAATCTAATTAGCGTTGTCATCACAAACACCTGAGTAAAGATCCCGCATTGATACGACTTCTAGTTTTTTTTTTTTTAAATGACAAAGTTTGCCTATATCCGGGTCATGAATTACAATAATTAATGTTTAAAAAAAATGGAAGCTAGTTAATGGAATTTTAAATTTATGTTACGATTCTACTTATGAATAGATATCGCCCTACAAATTTTCGTGCTTGTCCTATGTTTTATAATGGATATTTTTAATGTTTTCACGGTTTTGATTTTTATTTTTTTTGTTCCATATTTATCGCGTATTAGCAAATGATATAAACATTAATCGACACATAAAATTGCCCTTTATCACCAGTATTTAAATCATGTGCTAATTGGTATTTTTGTTCAGGGTTGACACAACAAGTAGGTCTTAAAGTAAACATGGCGTGACGAAAATAATGTCTAGCTCTCGAGTGGTACCCACTCTGGAGCATCTGTTAAGAACTCAACTCTCGAAGTTGTTGACAAGTACGTCTACCTGAGACAAGTGGTTACTTGGATTGGTACCTAGCGGTCCAACTAGGTCGTTCCAACTTTGAGAAAAGTGGTCTATCGACGAATTCAATTTGGCTGGGCAGCGTTTGGGAAACTAAGCAAAAGCACCTTCTCGTCTCTATTACCTCGGTGCCTTAAGACGAAAGTCTTTAATTAATGTGAGCTACCAGTGATAACATACGGATCTGGTGGTCTCTACTATAAACTCTCATAAAAAAGATAAAGTTCATGCAATGGCGAGGCCTATGCACGGGTTTTCCCTACGAGATCGAATTAGAAATGAAGAAATACGGAAAAAAACTAAGGTAATGGATAGCCCTGCGAATCAGTAAGCCCAAGTGGCAATGGACAGGGAACATAGCGCGAAGAACTGATGGCCGTTGGGGCAGAAAAATTCTAGATTGGAGATCCTTACGTCTCTTAAATCTTTTTTAACGAATAAAACAAAATTTCTAAAACACGGATTATTTTATTTATTTACATTCATTCACTAACACATCACATAATAAAATCAAATAAATAAAATCTTATTTAACCTATGATATTTTATGTAATTGATACTCGAACCGTAGAAAGTAAAGTACAGTGCACGTCGGTGATGCTTTTCTATTCTATTCAGCATCACGAAACTTTTCAATAATCAATACTATTTCAAAGCAAAAACAGTTTGAAGGACAAAATGTATGTTAGTTTGAAAATATTTTAAATCGAAAATCTTAAAGAACCAACTTTCATTAATTAAAGATAATTTCAAAAAACATTTTTGCTTATACGATAAATTTAAAAAAAATACCTTCCTTTAATACCACCACTACTTTAAAGCAGTCCTATAAGCCATAGTTGACATCTATCTCAAAAAAAACTTTAGCTTAAAGGTCAAAATGTTCAAAATACGATTCGTAAAGGACAACTATCTCGAAAACTACGCTATCTAGAATAAATTAAACGGTCGTATACGGTTCGGCTTGGGAAAATAGAATAAATGGCCTTTAATCGAGACCGATAGCTTAAAAAACGAAAAGTTATGTTGATTTTTCAACATTTTTTTGTTTTGCGGTTCTCCTGAAAAGTGGCGATTTGTCCTTTAAGCCCTTTGACATTATAACCATCGATATTATTAATTTCACAAAATTGTCTATGTCATAAAAGTTTGTTACACGCTCTGCCTAACATCGTGTACCTAACCTAATTAAGTATTATAATAAAACACAGGTGAAAAATGAGAATTTACATATTTTTTTATGTTCACCAAAGAATTTAAAAACTTGAGACCTTGAAACGATTATTAGCCTCAAATGATTACCTGCACAACTGTAAAGGCTAACTGCTATAGCCTATAACGACTCATGCCTTGTTGATTTCCCAGACAATTAGGCAAGTAGACACCGACATTTTACTAAGGTGGCAAAAGTCCAACGGACACACAGGAATACGAGAAATAAATATAAAATTACTTATATTTTTTCGGCTATTATTAAGTTTTTTAACCTTTAAAAATCTATCTCTCTAAAGCAGTAAGAAGAAACCAATGGTTGGCAAAGTAAGATAGAATAAAATATAGTAAGCGATTTCATAAACATTTGCTAAATGAAGCGTATCAGACTGTCCGAATTGCTAAGCACTATAACAGTGGGATATTCTGAGTAACTATCATTAATTGTAACAAACATTAAGACCGTCTGGAGATTTCACACGTCTAGCAATCTCCTTCTATCAATTAAGAATACAATTTGGCCACATATAATTCAATATCTTGTTGCAGTGATCAATGTACGTGTTTATGGAAAATATAACCTGAATTGCTTCGCGAAAATGATGGTGTGCCGCTTTTTTGCTCGACTTGGCGGGGGCATTGCCGGGCCCCCATATTTAAAGATTACAAGCTATTTTACGTTGTATTGTTAGTCGAAGATTGCACGTCAAAATATTTGATAGTACGCTAACATGTATTAATTATGATAAGAACTGATTGCACAATATACTCCGTTATTTATATGTGTGGCCATTCTCAAAAGAGATTGAGTAGACCAGGTACACCTGAGGTAGTGTATAGGTATGCACTCTGTTATTTTAGGCGATTAACACACTGTCCCGCACTAAGCAGCGTAGCGCGTGAATTTCTTTGTATTCTCTCGCGCGCTCCCCCGCTCGTGGACGTTTTTTCAGTGAGTTGAACTGTGCGTGTTTTCTTTATTTAAACGGAGATACTAACAAGCAACGTTTTACAACGCATTCACGCGCTACGCTGCGTGGTGCGGGGCAGTGTGTTAATCATCTTACTCTCATATTTTGGTGAGATTGCAGTAAAGTCTCCCTATTATAAAAATAAGACGGTAATCCGTCATTACCGTAGAAAAATCATTCGCAGGACCAACGGCTTAATGTGCTTTCCAAAGTACGGGGGTGTTAGTCACTAACTTTCTGACTCCGGGGCTGCTTCTTATTGATTTCAAGACAGACAAAGTCAGAAACAAATTTCGAACCCGGGATCCGAACCTGGGACCTTGTGGATAGAAGCCAGCGTGGTAGTCCAATGTGCAATCCGTCGTGCATCTAAATGGGAAAACAAGTATTATTACTTGTTTGCCATAATAGATATTAAAGTTATAATAATAAGCTTAGGTAAGCCTAAATTTCGCTTAGAACTTTATATTCCATCCCTCGAAATATTATTACGTACTACTTGGTAGCCTTTTATGGAAAAATATTTTTTCTTAAGCCAAAAACTAGCTGACACCGCTCCTTCTATATAGCTAACTTGTCTGTAACTGTAGAGCTTTATGATGTAGCGATGGTAACTAAATGACTGATAATTACAGCTTTAGTTACTAAAGTACGATTATGTTCACATAATTTGTTCGTAATACATATTGTGGATTCGTTAATATAATAATGACGGTTGGCGTGGTGTGGCTTAGTGAGCTTTTGCGTTACTAACATCCGAGGTAAGATCATGATATCAATTTGGCTTACAATTTATAAAAATTAAAGTTTTACTTGACACAGCGGTTGAGAGTTCAAATCCCGCATAGGGCTAATGTTTGCGTGATGAGCATCATACTGGTCTGCTATTGCACAAGCTTTAGCTTAGTTTGGGGCTAGATAATTTTGGTGTGATTGTTGGAACAACTTATATATTTAACAAATCGCTAACTTGACTAATTTTTTCAAGATAATATCCTAACATTTATTTACAGCATTGCAGTACTGGTAAAATACAGACAGTGAGATATTCTTAGTATTGACTATTACTTTCATATATATAAAAAAATAAAACACTAAGAACTTATTTGTTAACGAACCTACCCGTATAAATAAAAATATATTTATTTTACAGTAATTTTTCAATGTTTTAATTTGAATTAACTTTAAATCTTATCTGTGAACGATTTTTTTTCTAGAGATCTTAATGAATTCTACCGTCAATGATCACAAAAGATTAAAAAAATAATTACTAATAGTTGCAGGTTTCTCTCATGCAAATGACTGGAATAGTCTCGGCGTAAGTTTCTCAGATGCAATCTAAATTAGGTGCTAAATGACTTTTATTTTAGTTTTCCGTGCCTTGTTGAAGCAGGTTTTAAGGGCAATATATTATCTAAACGAGGCGTATTATGCTTTAAACAGTATGAAGCATGATTTTATCTACACTTTTATTTTAGATTGACTAATATTAGAAAGGACTATTTATAGATAATTTGAAAATTTTGTTGTTTTAAAAGAATCAGGAAGAAAACAAGGTTCTTAGTATTTTTATCCTTTCTATTCTTGAATGAATAAAGTCATACTGTGGGCGAACACTGGACTCGTCTAACTACTCAATACCTATTAATAGATATGTAAAAAACAACATCGTAAAGGTTCTAAAAAACTTGGTATGGTTCGTATATCTCATCTGGGAATCGAACTCTTTATCTCCGGGTCAGGGAATCCCTCCTGAATGTCAAGACTATAAATAGATAGTGTCACTTTTCAGAGATTTATAAGGAACAGGCAACAAGAAAATAAAAAGCCTAGCAGAGAAAACTTTCTTCTCATCCGTGAGGTTGTGGGTCCGATCTCCACCTGTACATTGAGTTTGTATAAAAACTTAAGTACAGTATTTTTCAAAAACATCGCTGCCTAAAGGTGCATCCACACCCGCAGTTATTTTTTGCGGAGCAACTGAACAGAATGCACCACGATAACATTAGGTAACATTCTTCATCGTTGTGACTGATTGATATACTTACTAACAATAAACAACTTTTTGCTATCCGATGTTGCTCACTGACACACTACAAAAAGTAACTGCAGTGTGGATGCACCATAATGGTGAAGGAAAACATCGTGCGGAAACCTGCACACTAGTTGGTGATAACACCCCCGTGCCTCGGAGAGCACGTTAAGCCGTTGGTCCTGCGCCTGATCTCTCTACGGTCAAGTCGGACTGCTGTCTCACCGAATTATGAGAGTCAATGAACAGAGAGTGCACCTGTGTATTGCGCACACACTTGTGCACTATAATATCTCTCGCGCAGTTGGCAAATCTCACAGAGATTGGCTACTGTTGTCAAAATTCGGTTTGGAGGACATTATTATTAATACTAGTTGGTGTGTAAAATAGAGAAGGCAATGTCAAACCAAAAAATTGCCAAAAAAGTCTTTGTGTGTCTCATTTCAGATAATAATCACGACTCGTGTCTTCATAGGCAAATTTCGACTACAGCGGCCTATCTTAAAAGACAATAGCCAACTGCGCGGGAGGTATTATACTGCGCAGGTACGTGCGCAATACACAGGTACACTCCTGTCTGTTCCTTCACTCTAATAATTCGGTAAGACGCCAGTCCGACATGACTGTAGAGAGATCAGGCGCAAGACCAACAGCTTAAAGTGATTTCCGAGGGGTAACAACACCAACTTCCTGACTCCGGAGCTATGTCTGAGTTTTTCATGACAAACCTAACACTCTCGGCCCGACCCGGGATTCGAACCCGGGACCTCATGGATAGTACCGAGCATGCTGATCACTAGACCAACGGGGCAGTCAAATGCATGGCATGAGCTACACGACTATAAAGAAAAGAAACAGAAATAAATAATAATAAAGCAGACGAACTATGCCGAATTGCAGCAACCGGTATTTGGCAGACGGTTCACAATAGATGATTTCTAACACCAACAACAGCACACAAAAATCCCATTCGAAATCCGTCTCTACGTCTCGCTCTACTGAACAGTATTGGAAAGGGACGCAGTTAGGCAAACACGCGACGGTGAAAGTAGGGTGACCTCACACTTTCACTCAGCCTTGGATTACGGCTGGGACACGTAACGTTACAATGTGTTTATGAATTCGATCGGTGTGTCGTAACAAATAATGCGGGGCAGTGAAATTTTTTATTATTACAACAATTGAGTCTGTCTGTACTTAAATATCAACTCAATTGAATTTGACACGTAACTACAATCCTTTATGTCTGGGATTTAAAGTGGTTTATCGTGGCTCGCATTCAAATTTAGGATACGCGGGAATAAATCGAATTCTTCAGACTAATTTTCTTTTCCCATTTTGCCTTGAACTGTGCTCTACCGCGTGAATCGCATTTTCATCGGTTTCCATCGTAAATTTCTGATTTTCTTTTGCTTATAAAGCGTTTTCCTACTCATAGTTCAATGCCAGCTGAAGTGTTTCCCAAACAGTATAATCTGGATACTTTCAAGGAAAGAGTGAATAGGATGTTTCTGGTCAGACCTGATCCATCCTCGGCCACATCTTGCTACTATCAGGTAATATTGCTACCAAATATACCTATAAAATAATTAATTTATATATACAACTTCACAATAAATATATATTATAATACATGATTATGTACAAAATTAAAAATCATAAAAAAAATCCTTGTGGTGAGGCCCCCAGGATGCTGGCAGCATTACCCACTGGATACCCACGGACTCAGTATTTCGACTCCAAACGGTACAAAGTGGTACCGGGAGTCGATCTGCCTGTACTTGTTTAAAAAAAAACTAGGTACGTATGTACGTCACATATTCTACCAGCAACTGTAGTCATGTCGCCGACTTTCAGGACTTCCTATCTAATTACTTATCCCTACAGAAGAAACAACTCAAATACTTAAGCTCATTCTTTGTCTGACCTACTCGTAGTACCAACAACAACAGGTGTGTCCTACAAAAGGGGCGATTTTGCCCAAAACAGGTTTTATACCCATACCTTGAATAAATTGTTTGATCATCGAGTGCACTTTCAAAACTTTGTTTCGATTGCAACTACGTTCTGCAAATTTCAAAATTCCGTCAAATGCCAAAGTTAAATCAAAGTGACGACCACATCATTGTTTTTAAATACCTAATTAGTTTATGATCAAAAGTGCTTTCTGTACAAATTCATAGCAGTATTCTTAAATGTACATTCAACATTGTTTTAAATGTACGTACAGCATCCAAGTTACTATCGCAAAACGATGCCAATGCCACAACCAAAACACCGTTTACTTTATGTAGATGACTATATATTTAGTCTGTTATGAGTAAGTACGGAAAACAGCATATTAAGTTTAGCACTGCGACATCTTAATTAGTTGCAATAAAGGCGATTTTCCAGCAAAATTGTATTGTCTGATGTGCTGGGTCTTGTATTTATGAGTCACGGCCAGGCAGTGATTTCGGAATGTGATACCACGTGGCGCTCGCGTTGGTGGCTAAGATACTAAACTGGTTTGGTCCTGTTTGAATCTCAATATCAAAAGGCCAAAACCACGTTGTCAGGTGTTGAGAATGAAAAGATTGCAAGAGATGCGATGATGTTTAGCAGTTTAAAATGAATGCAATGCTTACAAACTCTTTACTAGTCAAACTTCTTACTAACTAAAAATCTTTCGTTTAAAGAATTTACATCTTTAATAATACAATTATAGTATCTCAGTTCCATTAAGAGTAGCCATTGGTTGGCATTACTATTTCCTTTCAACATAAGATTCTTTTCATGTCTTCACTCTACCAACCTATTTTTTTATTGAGCTTTTTTTAATCAGTCGTAAAAGTACCTGAGTAATTTCATAAGAACAAAGTCTAGAGCAAGCTGAAAGTAATGAATTGTGATGTCTTTTACGTTTTGCCTACTAAGGGTTCGAAGGTACTGTCTATCTATCATAAAACAATCTGAGCAATGTCACCTAACTTTAATACAATTATGATGTGCATCTATATTTTACAATAATTTTCCAGATGTTTTAAAACAATAAAACTTCCCAAAGTTAAAACTGAAAGATGGCTCGTAGTAAAATGTTTTTACAGTGTACAAGTTTTTAATTGTGTGTGTGTATGTGTGTATACTCCTGAAAAAGAACTTAGATACTAAGAATCTACCTCTGATCTACCTTTGTGAAATTTTGTATCCTTTGTTCTTATACAATTAATGAATTAAAGTAAGAAAGGTATTCAGCTAAATCGGTTGATGATAACTCATGTAAAACTCAGAAAATAGAAAGATCCACACTAACCTACCACCAAAAACCAGCCAAAAAACAAACAAACTGCGAAGTAAATACATTTCGTAAAAAGTATGTTAACTTTTAAAGTAGGTATATATTTACCCGATTAACACACGACAAAAACATTCTGACTTAAGAGTTATTTAAAATAAAGATACCTAATTAGTAATCACCACATAAAGATACAATTAGCAGGTTCTTAATGCTTCATTAGATACTCAACTAAGTACATTCATTTTACTGAGCAATTAATCGAAAACACATTATTAGGAGCTGTCTAGTTTATGGTCTACCAATAAATACAACTACAGACATCAATTTTACGAACAGTTACTCTGAACGATTGGGTTGTATTGGGTTAAGAGGACAAGTCTAAACACAGTCTTTACCAAATAACTCTTCAACAAAGGTTTTATTGTTCCTACAAATTACTAAGCACAGTATATAATTGGAATCGCCAATAAATAGAGGCGTACAGACAGTTAATCAAGCACAGATAAGCGAATAGAGTTTTTAAGTTTATTATCTGCGATAGCTGTTATTTATGTGGTAAAGAAAGTTATGGCTAGTCCAGTCACAGCATAATAATTAAAATAAAAGTTATTTGCTGTAAACAAGTTTTTGTTACTTTTAGAACAAAGGATTATTTTTATCTGTACTTTGTGTTTTTCATAAATCAATGTTTTGTGTTGATTACCTACCTACATCAAAAATAATGTAAAAGTTCGTTTCGTTTTCACCCCAAAAATGTTTTGGCTGACAACAGAATGAAAACAGTTCCGTTTGATTAACTTTTTTACGTAGTTTCCCTGTAAGTTGTATGGGTTTGAAATTTGTAATGGAATATCTTTTTTGCCAAAAATACACAGTAAGATTTCAAAAGGATAGCTCTTAATTTTTATACAAAAATATAGGTATGTCGAAATTTTAACATATGGTATCTGTTAAATAATTGTGTTTATAAGCACTTACTTTACAAGCTATGAGATTATTTTGCACTTGAAAAAATGGCCGCCTTAGTAGGCGGGAATCAACCCTGCGTTCCTCAGATACCGGGTGATTGCCTAAACACTCGTCCACCCAGACGTTTGTAAAGCCAAAGACAAGTGCTTTTGAACGTTTTAATGCCACGTTGTTGGATTTCATTTGTTCTAGTACAGAATCTAATCTATTAATGGTATCTGATTCACAATTTACGAGAAAAACCGAAATCTTGATTTAGAGATTTTTTAGAAAACTAAAGACGTAAATAGTTTTCGATCTCTTTCATTGGTAAAAAGGTAATACGAGTAAGTCCACGACATTTTGTCTAAACTGGTCTACCGAACACTTTCTTGGCCGACCGTACCTAATTTACGTAGATTATTTAAAGCTGGCGTCCACTAGACAGGCCGCAACCACAGAATACTAGTACTTCGTACAGAAGTATGACTTAGCAATTGTATTCAAAGAAATGTCTACTCAATGTCGTCAACAATATGGCGTAATTTTGTTCGCCTCAGAGTCAAGCACATTTTCGTGTAGACACCTACAAAAATCCATTGCAAGATAATTTATTGCTCTGGAATATGATTCATAATACACTAAACCTATTCAGTGACGTAATATCACGCGACGCGATAGGGTTGACTGCTACGAGAAGCTTCTAACGCCATCTAGCGCCTCTTTGTAGTACTTTATTCATTCTTGTCCAGCCAGCAACGTAGCCGCGCGGCCGCCGGTGAATAAAACGCGCGAGCGTGGCTCTGGCCGGTAGCGACACGCAACTTGTTTTAGCACCTACGTAGGTGCGCCGCGCGTAGGTACGTTTTTGCTACCTCCGCGGGGAGATACACAGGCCTGCCGCAACACGAAAATCCGCCCGCCTGTGTTTTGTTTTATATGAAATTTCGTGGAAATGCATTGTGTCCCGCCCCGCCCCGATCCGCCGCTAGTATAACATTGTTCAATTTTAAGAATAATATTAACGTTTTAAAGATTGTACGTGTCACTGCGCCTATAAAGTTTAGTACCAACGCGTGATCATAGATGGCGCTGTACTGAGTTAGCTCGCGGTATTGTTTCGTTTTTCCTTATGTATAAATACATTAATGAAGGTTCATAACAATCTACAGAATTCTTCTATATTACGCGTGTGATAGTTTGGTGTAAAAAAACATGACATGTTATGCATGCGGAATGTTGCATCGCATTGCGTTGCGTTGCGACCCGACCCGAAATGCGATTCGTAAACGTTGGAGTCGAATACTTTAATGTTTCCATTAGGCACAAATGAAATAACCTTTCGAAAACTCCGTTCTGAAAGAATGTTTGACATTCGAATTCGGAAAGAATCCGACACGGAAACTTTCCGAGTGTTTGTAAATCAGGGTGCCGATCCGCCTTATTGACGCCGGCCTTTATTGCTGGTTGACGGTCGTTCGCTATCCTTGTAATAAGCTTAACACCGAAAGGGATGTTTTTATGAATATGAAATAGTGTCTGTAGTCTCATGCATAAGAAGCTTCATGCATAGAAATTATCTAATACTGTGTTGTAGTCAGCTGTTTTAAACTTCACGACTGCCTTAGGGCTCGTTCACATAAGGACGATTTGTTTTATATTTACGTTTGTTTAAACGATTTTTGACTTATTGTATTTTTTTCACAAATCGTTATTTTTTTGGATTTAACGGGATCGAAAGATACGACGATATTTTCTAACATTGCGCAACGGAATCCAAAAATGGTAATGCTTATTAATGGCCGTTCACACGCATCACGGTTAGCCAAAAATGGTGGATACATAAGTCTTAAATAAAACATGTATCTTCATTTAAAAACACATTCGTCAAAAAACACTAATCGTGAAGTTTTGGTGACGGACCCGCTTGTTCTTGTTCCGAAGTTCATCCAACACTTAGGCCTTACTCTGGTTGAGTTTGGATGATGATGCCCGTAGTTTTGACTGTAGCCTTCCCTGTCACTCACGCCAGAATGTCAACGCGCACGAGCGAGACGGCCAGACTCCAAAATACAGACATCGTCAACCGGCCTCTGAACCCTGAATCACGAAACGAATGTGAACATAAATCCAGATGTTTTGACGTATCGTGAAATAACACGATTCCGTATGTAATATGATCCATCCGTCATGACATACTGTGTTTTTTGACGACTCGTCAAATGTCGAATCCCGAGTGAATGAGCCCTTATCTTAGATACATGATGATGGAAAAATGGCCCTCGGTGAAATAATTTTCAACATCGGTCCAATAAGATCCAGGTTTATAACGCAGAAACAGTGACCGCTCACTTAGGTGCTATGGAGAGGAGTGTTTTTGCGGGCATCGATGTTCGCCGGCGAGCCGAACATCGCTCGGTTCGATGTTCTCCGCCGGTGCTCGGAGGTCCTCGTCCCGTGCGTGTCGTACGTAACATATCACGAGGCTAGTGCGTGAACAATTACTATCAAAAATTCTAGTATTTTTGTATAAAAATAAGTATCTACCTATGACAGTGTATTTATTTAAAAAAGAGATAGACATGTCATCTCGTACTGCGCGGCGATTTGAATTTGATGCTTGGAGCACACGTTCTTTTACGTGTCAAAATGTCATATTTAAATGCAAAGTTGATCAAATACACAATTTGAGGCAGTCAATTTCTGCACGCTAATGACCCATATTCTACTCAGACCCACTATCATTGCCTACCTAATATTAATTTAAATAAATACTATAGGTGAATAAAATTGCTACGATTTAGACACTAAGGTCCACTTGCAGCAAATGCTTAATCTCGATTTAACGTCATACTGTCTCTGTCATATGTTTGGCGATGACAGAGACAGCATGACGTTAAATTGAGATTAAGCGTATGCTGCAAGTGGACCGAACTCTAATAAACTGACTTATAATGAATTCGCCACTGCTACAACAATTGTATGACGATATGAAGCGGCTGGTTTGGAAATAATGATAGATAGGTTACATGACATAGCAGAGACAAACATTTCAATTCAGCCGTATCTTATTTAATCAAGTGTAATTGTAATGTCAAACCCATTCTCAGTAACCGAGTTATTATTTCAGCTAGGTAAATAAATAGATGGGTATTCTCAATCTCGTCTTCTAATAAACCAAACGATGCGTAAATAATAAACAAGGTAACCGTTTCCACGTAGCTCTGCGTAAACAAACGCTTCAGTAAACTTTGACCGAGATGAAATTAATTGGTCAGTTTTTTAGCTGATTCCAAGTTCAATATTCTCGTAACTCTTTTATATCAAGGTTGTGTTAGGCCTACTGGCGCACGTCTAGATTAGCTAATCTGGATTTGTTCAAGGCCTATTATCGGGGTTTAATGCCCACTTGCCCTAGTCCGGCTAGCTTATCCGGACTGAAGCAAGTGGACCTTCCGGATCAGCTAATCCAGACTTGTGCAAATGGGCTTTCAACTCAGATAATAGGCCTTGAAAAAGTCCGGAATAGCTAATCCGAACGTGCGCAATTTGTATTTTGTTTTACGTTTATTTTTTGTGTCTATAAGGTATTTACTATATGGGCCAAAATGTTGTGTAAAAAATTGTCGACTGAATTAAACGATTAAAAAAAAAGGAAAAAAAATAAATATACGTCATGCCGTGTGCTAACTACTCCCAAAATGGAAAACCGGTCAAATGGGAGTGGGGGTTCTGTACCATTATTTATACAACGTTAGATACTATGTTATTTTTTCTATTGTATAAAATATTTTATCTTAATTTTTATTAATAAGTTGTATATATATATTACTAATGTACGTAACCTTTTATTTTAAATGTAATAACGGCAAAAAACACGTTTGATGTGTTGGAGCACCAATTAAATATTTATTTTATTCCGTTGTTACATGATATTTTTTAATTCAAACACAATTTTACGGATTGCTTCGCGATTTATTCACATTTTATTTAAAGCCTGACGTTACGAACCACAAAATCTTTAGAGCATTCGTGGTCACAGGTAGACTAAGATATATTTGGTCATTACAAAGTTCTGAAAAATTGAACTACTCATTAATATTAATATTAACGGTTTTAATGAGTTCGACTATTCGCGTGTTTACGCGACACAAACGTAAGAAACAAATATGATATTTGTTGTTATAATGTCCTCCTAGCCGAATTTCGACTACGGCGGCCTATCTCATTAGAGATTGGCCAACTGCGCGGGACATATTATAGTGCACAAGTGTGTGCGCAATACACAGGTGCACTCTCTATTCTTTCACTCTCATATTTCGGTGAGACGGCAGTCCGACTTGACCGTAGAGAGATCAGGTGCAGGACCAACGGCTTAACGTGCTTTTCGAGGCACGGGGGTGTTAACACCACCAACTTCCCGACTTCGGAGCTGTGTCTGAGTTTTTGCAAGACAGAAAAACTCAACACTCTCGGCCCGACCCGGGATTCGAACCTGGGACCTCGTGGATAGTACCCAGCGTGCTGACCACTAGACCAACGAGGCAGTCAATTTGTTGTTATAGCGGCAAGCGGCAATTTGTTTCTAGCTATCACGGTTTATGAAATACAGGCTAGTGATAGACAGACGGACAGGCAGACGGACACAGGAGTCTTAGTAATTTATCTTTTGGGTACGGAACCCTAAATTGCTGGTATATGTATATACACTATGTAAATTAGTGTGAGTTTATTACCTTTACTACATTAATCTGCCTGCCACTACCAGCATCCCAGTTGATCAGATTTATAACGGTGACACGAGAATCGTAATCTGGCCACTAACACCGGGTTACTTATGTAATAATATTTTTTTTTTATATGATTATCATATAATCAAAACTTTTTATTTATCTTTCACAATGACACCCAAAATTATTGATATTATAACTTAGATACCACACATAGTATTAAAGCATGAATACATGCATAAATATGCCAGAGTGAGGAAGCGGAATCTGTACTAAGACCCGAGTAGTTTGATTGTTACAATTTTTAAACATAATAGTGCGTGTGTCCGTGTGTGTGTGTGTGTGTGTGTGTGTGTGTGTGTGTGTGAGTGCGAGAGGTGTATGTATGAGTATATGTGCGTGTTTGTGTGCGATATGACCCACTTATTATATCGTCTCACATGATGAAACCATATTAACAATACTTTTTTTCTCTTCCAGTATCAGCTCAATTCCCTCCAGACTTCGACATTCCAGCGATCACCCATGTGAACCGCAACTGGTATGCTATGCCGTCCGACCCCATAGGCTCTCACGTCACGAGGGTCCTCAGGGAAAGGACATGGAACAAAAACGTCACGTTTGGCCTGGAGACGGCTGGCCCACCAGCTCCTTTCACCATCAACCCAAAGACAGGAGAGGTCACTGTCAATGACACGCTTCTAGATAAGGTAAACCTTGAAATTATTAAACGCAATCTAATAAAGATTAACGCTGAATAAATGAGTGGAGACACAACTCAATTATGCTTCGTAATTTTTATTAATACTAAGTTGGATTATAAAATTTAACTAGATTTTAAACTAGAAAGCCTCATTTTAAATCTGAAAATTTGGGTAACTTAATTACAAATTCAAAAACAAGTTTCACACGCACAAACCGAAAACATTTTGTAATTTAACTTTACTTAACTGATTCAATATTTCATTCCAGGAAAACTGCTCGTACTCGCTATGGGTCACAGTGTCTGACGGGTTCATACCTCTCAAAACTGAAGTGTTAGCGACGATAACCAACGATTTGGGTCACAGGCCGATACCCCATCCTCCTCCGTTCCTACCGATAGGCCAGCCCGACTTCACAAATGTGCAAATACCGCAAGATCTACCAAAGTACACACCACCACGAATTACTACTCTCAGCACTACCAAAGCTGCAGAAACCACAACAGAAGAAGCGACGACTGTACCTGATACAACAACAGTCACGACTGTTGGACCACCCAAAAGAATTCAGAATGTCACTGAAAAAATAATTAAGATAGAAGATGAAGGGAACGGAAAAATTAACATTTCTGAACCAGCTGAAGAGCAGCCATTAGGCAATGATGTCCCGTTGGCAGTTATACCAGTGGTAGCTATTGGCGGTCTTGTAATTATTGTGGTCGCAGTCATAGTTTTTGTATGGAGAAAAAACAATTCCGCTAAAACGAAACCTAAGAAGGATGACATGGTAAGTGAATGTCAAACTAAATATATTATTGCACTTGAAAAAATGACCGCCAGATTTATCGTATTTTGTAAGCTTCATCTTTCGATTGTTGAATACTTGCAATAGTATTTCTTTCGAGTGTTGAGGGTGTAATCCCAATAACATTGATGAAGGCAGCGCGGCATACAGCGTTGGGAAGCACTTGAAAATTTCGACGGGCTCTGCCAGCGCCGGGGTGGCCGAGAGGTTGGGCAGTCGCCCGGCATGCGAGGAACGCGGGTTCGATTCCCGCCTCTGGCGGTCATTTTTTCAAGTGCAATAATATATTTAGATTGCAAAGTGAATGCTTATCACTTAAAACAATAATTTATCGAATGTCAAACTGTTTTGCCGTATATTTTAGTAGTTCGTCGAAGGAACGTCGAATTGAAATGATCGTAACTATTGGATCGTGACTCTATTAGAAAGTTTGTAGAAATGGTTTCGAAATTTTCAACTTTATTTTAACACATTTCAATTTACTTTACAGCAGAGTAACAATTATGAAATAAAGGGCTGCTTAGTTGAACCATTTGCATGATAATATCGAGAAAATTCATAGTTAGAACTTATTAAACTTTCAAAGTGGGCTTGATTTTTTTTATAACTTAATAATGTAATAAAGTGTTGATGAAAGCTCGTAAATCCTTTAAAACGCGCGTAATCAGCTGCTTAAATATTAAATTACACAACAGCCTTTGTTGTCAAATTCCAGGGCTAATAGTTCTATCAGAACAATGAGTATGGGCGTCTATTCGCAGTCAATGACAAGTTTTTATTTATTAATTAAATTATAATTCTATATTTAATTTAATTATATTATTTAATTTCGTCGTATAACTGTTGTTTCTAATTTCCATAACAAAAGTGCTTCAGCTTCCTTTGGGATCGGAACAATATGTGATCGCATCCAATATTTATTTATAATCAACTAGCGACCCGCGTCGGCTTTGCTTGGGTGCAATATGCATTAATTATAAGAAAACTGTATCACAACATGATTCGCAGTTTATAAGATCTAAGCGTATAGATAGCAGCGGCAGCGATTTTGTTTTTTACTATGTGCAGATAACTTCATAAAGCCAAATAATAAAAATTGAAGCTAGTTTCAGTTTAAAACATAAAGGAGTTCCGTAATTCCAATCGATATCAAATAACTTGATATCTGTCGTCCACAGAGCAAAGATCCGAGCGGTATAGTCCTCCAAGAGTCGTCGGTAAACATGTGGAACCGACCACGGGCGTACTCCAATAGATACGAGTCGTGGGACAACAACCACTTGCAGGTCAGTTGAGGCCTGGTATCATATCTAATACAAGCTGTGGTTCAAAATTAAATTCATTTAACTCTGTACAAATAGACTCGCAAAGAGCATAGCCTAACATAAGCCACTACTGCTTTAAGGCAATAATTTTTGGTTGGTTAAGAAGCAGTGCACAAAATACCCAGACAATTTTGTCTGCTTCCTTTCAAGGGTTTAACAGAGTTTATTTCTAGACAGAAACCACATTTGGGTACACACATCTTACTTGTAACCTATAGAGACAAAATTGAAACACATTAAACCTGGGATTAACACGACCGATACTTGGCAAAACATCCTTTAGCTTTGGAAATAATCCGTCAAAACCGAGTGGCGCTGAATCCCTGCAAATGGCTCTATTCAATGTCAAGGATAACGATGCCAATACACACATCAACACTGTCTAGGGATAAACAAAACGTAGTATTATTATTTTGGAAAATATCCCTAGACAGTGTTGATTAGTATATATGCTACGGTAGAGCTGAGCAATCATAATATATATATATTACTATCGATATCGATGTTAGTCGTAAAGTAACAATAATAATAAATAAAGTTTATTGACCATTTACACAGCATAAAGACTTAGTACAATCCTTGGTAACAGTATAATTCTTAATGCTCAACAATAATCCTCTATCTCCTAGTTTAGGTATGTCTTGTATTCTAGGATACAGCACCTTCCCTTGATTAGTGTAGTGCATTAGCACTTATACACTTTGATCATTGTGTAGTTGTTGTAATTTAAGACCCAATTTCACCATTTTTTTACACTCGGTAAACGCAAACATTGGATTGATTCCCAGACAAAATATGTCAAATAATAAAAACGGTTGTTAAAAATAAACATTTGTTGGTGATTTCGACCCTAAACTTTTTGTTTTTTTAATATCTCTCACCACTACAAGAAAAATCAGGGTAGGAACAGAATTTTAATAATATTCAAAGACGATAAATTTTCATCAGATAAAAACAGTCATCTGTAAAATGCCGGAAGCAAAATCGCTATAATTACCTCGAAACCAATTTTCTTTTTCGTGAAATTAATTCATTTCTCTCTTAGACAATTTCTTTTGGAAAACTACTTACTTAGGTATACTTGCAAATAATTAAAACTGTGGGAAGTCGCATTCTGTATATTGATATTAAAAATCATTTAATACCTCTCTTGCCTTACTTTCATTTTCTTTATCAGTGGAGTTAAAAAAAATATAATGTTACAAAAAAGTTAGTATGCTGTCAATGTTGCGAACATATATTATGGTATGATAAAATTAACGACACAGATTTGCAGACTTTCATTTCGTCAGTGGAGTACGAAATTGTAGTTTCTGAAAATTACGTAACTTTAACATGTTTAGTCGGGTGCACAACCTACGACATTGTAACTGTATGAATATCATCTATCATCGAGTCTCGCCCTCACCTCGCTCGTCTATCATATAATTAAAACTAGATCAAATTAAATTCAAAATTTATACACATGTCATAGAGTGAATTATAAAAACTCCCTAAACACAAAACGCTTGCGAACGAAGTCGCGGGCACAGATAGTTTGAAAATAAATCTGATGCGTTAACATTACCTAATTTACTTATTAGCAGAGGTCGGAATTAGGTAGAGTTATTTATGTACTTGCATCGAAATGTGGACCTTCCCGGGATTTCTAATGGACAATCCAGTGTGGCCAACAACATTACTAATAAATAATAATAAAAACCTCAGACATAGACAAATAAAACAAAGATAATTAACATACAATTTTTATTAGTTTACATTAATTTACAATACATCCGATGTCATTCAATATCTAAATACTTCGTTTCGGAAAGTTTCGGAGAAGATCGCCTTTATTTCATCTCTATAGGATGTACGCACAATGGGTACCCATCTAATGCTTCCTATTCAAACTGTTGTTCTAGACAGTGGCCTGAGATCCGAAGGCTTCTGTCTTGCTATTCAAATAAATCGTTTGTCTCTCTCTGACTAAGTAAGAGGAGAGGAAAAGACAGATTTCTGATTAATTATAGATAGAAAAACCCTCTGAATTATGCGCATCCTTTCTATAAAAGTAGATGAATATATCCATCAATATTATAACAAATATAATGTATTTATGAAATATACTGAGATAGAGAAAATTATTAAGTTGATTTGCGAATATTAAAACCACAGCTTGTAAAACGTCTAAAACATCATTTTTGTTGGTATTTTAATAATTTTTTTTATGTTGCTTACTTTCATCACTCATATCACATTTTCATATATCTTTATAGCTAGAATTTTGAGTAACTCATACTCACTCACTCAGACTCATTCAAAATCATCTCATTTTCGAAAATCCACATACTATAACTTTCTTTGGGGATTATACTGTTTTCTTTGCACTAAATTTATCAGATCTAATATTTGTAGTCTCATTCATTGCCTTCTCAAATACTAGGTATGCGATAGACAATCATGTCGATGAACTCCATTAATTAACCTTAGTCTGCAGCCAAAGTTCAGCATAAGCCTGGCAACAACAATAAACACCCACACACTAAAGTACCCAAAATTCTACCTAAAATCCTAATTACTTTTTCTAGGAGGTAGGAACTTGTCTTAAGTTGCCTTACATTATCTTAACAAGTTAAGTTTTACCTCATTATTAGCGATGATAAAGTTAGCCTAAACAACTTTCTCTATCGAATAAATTAATTAATACCTTTTTGTTTGTGTTGAAATAATATAACTTATTCCTTGAATCCTAATGAATGAATGGAATCGATAAGTTAATGAAATGGTTAGTGGAATATAATATTTATAAAATTATTGTTACTTGCATTAAAATTAATTATGCAATTAAGATAGATAGATATAAAACTCTTTATTAAACACCATAAAAGTAACAATACTACAATTTACACAGAAAGATGTACAAATTAGGCAGTCTTATCGCTAAGAGCGATCTCTTCCAGTCAACCTTTGGTGACAATTAAGTGTGTTTTTATTAAACAACGCTTTATAGAAGACGAAGACGAAGAAAGCTATTCGAATTACATTCACGCATTCATCTTTTCCGTAAGGGACTTGTACATTATAAGAGATATAATACAACATCATCATATTTCGTGTATAGTGTAGTGTATGTACGAGCAGTGGTGCTCCAGATTACAAAATAGTAGAGTCCAAACGTAAAGCCGCTGGTGAAAAGGGGCAAATGTAAATGTGACGAATGTCACCAGTCGCCGTTTCTATTTAAAGGGTGTTCGAGAAGCTATAGCAAATTATTTTTTGTTTCAGCTCTCAGACGAAACCACAATCACCAAGGAAGAACCAAAAGATGAGTGGGAGTTCCCTCGCCACCGGCTCAGGGTGTTCAACATAATTGGGGAAGGTGCCTTCGGGCAGGTGTTCAGGGCTCAAGCAATCGATATTGATGGTAAGATATTTCCTACTACTGCAACTCCTGAGCCCCTTCTCTGTAAGATTTTGTCTCGGTCGTCAATTCCAACCTCAGACTGCCTCGTTGGTGTAGTAGTCGGCACGGCGGCATTTTTCCACAAGGCCTCGGGATCGAATTATGGGTTGGGCGGAAATTAGTTTCTGGATTTGTGTCTTGAAATAATTCAGAATGTTGGACAATTGTTCGACAACATCAACAATATCACACATACATTGCTTAGATTCCAAATTAATAGCTTAAACACTTGTGATATGGAAAACACCCAAACTCAAGACCCAACCGGGGATCAAACTCGGATCTCAGAAATGACGACACCTTGAAGCCACTCGGCTACGGAGGTCAGTTACACTTACAGTTCTGGTGTCAGAAAGTTGGTGGTGTCAACAAAACCCTCGTGCCTCAGAAAGAACGTTACACGGTCCTGTGTCTGATCTCTCTCCGGTTATGTCGGATTGCCGTCTCACTGTACTGTGAAAGTGAAGGAACAATGAGTCTTATCTGTGTATTAATAATACACTTGTGCACTATAATATCTCCTGCGTACATGGTTCATCTCTGTCGAGATGTGCCGCTATAGCCGGAATTCGGCAGGATACATCTTCTTTTGTATGCCAACCTTACAGTACGAGCAAGCATGACATCTGGAAACAAATGTACAGACAACGTCTAGGTGCGATTAAACCAAAAAAGCGTATGTTCATTCTATGAAAAAAAATGAAGCATCTTTTAGTTAATTTAGGAAAGAAAATGCCACATATGAACTTTAATAACAACAATAAATATTGCCTGATATGAGGCTAAAATATGTCTCCTTATTTTTGGGCTCTACTAGCGCTTTGAGACAAGATAGAGTCAATGGCAAGTTCTGAGTAGAAACGCCGGAAGAAACTTAGTCTCCTGATGGCTAGACTTGAAAAAACTTACACTAGGCCTCGCATCAACCTTCCTAAATCTGTCTAAATATCTATACTAATATAATAAAAAGAAAAGATTTGATTGTTTATTTGTATTAAACAGGCACAGGATTTGAAGAAAAGTTTGAGACTCTGAGAAGGACATAGGCTACTTTTTGTCGCGATATAAAATTATTAGGGGGTGAAATGGGGGATGAAAGTTTGTATGGAAAATCCGACTTTTGGCGCGAGCGAAGTCGCGGGCAACTGTTAGTCTTAAATATTATGGAACTCTATGTGATCAACATAAGGTTAAAATATATGATTTCGGAAATTTGACAAATCAGGGTAGGTTGAAGTGGGGCCCACTTGAAGTGGGGACATCGTGGTCCGGAGTTAACCTCAGATTATTTCACCAACTCTACCTAAAACCAAACACCAACCAAAAATTCTCATTACAAGCTTAAATGTGGCTCCAAAATGCGAGTGCAAAGGTTTCAATTAAACCTCAAATCCAGTCCGGACCACTGCACCAGTGACTAATTACTTGCGAGTACCTGTCCCACAGAGCAAAAAGTTTTGTAGAGCACTTCAGAGGATTCCTTACTTTTTCTCCGAAAGACATTGGTATATTAAATAGTTTGTTAAGTAGTTGAAACTAGTGGCGTTTGAATTGTGTTCAACACAGTAGGTGTGAAGATTTTTACACTTATGCTTTTTACAAACACATTAGTACATATTTATTAAGGAAAAATTTCGCAAAACAAATCATGGAGCTTTGTAAGAAACAAAGAATTATTTTTAAATAATTTTGTCGATCGGTCAATTAGCGCTAAATATATTTAAAATATCATCATATCTCTGTCAGTCATTCGACGTTGACAGAAACGGGATGATATTTTAAACACGATAGCGTAATCGCATTTTTATTCGCTTTAAATTGTTTTAATGCATTGTAGACTTTTGAATTTTTCATTGTATTATTTTTATGACGTACTGTAATTAGTGCATGCAAAATATACTTTTATTTAAGCTTGTGAGTGCGTTGCACTAGCTGTGTAAGCTTACAAGTGTTATGTATCGTAAAAGTGGGCCTAAAATGTACAACATGCAGCGTGTCATCTGGTAAACAAATTAAAAGCGCAAAATAAGTAACAAATACTATCCAGTTGCGCTATATCATTAAAAAATAACAAAGGGAAAAAGCACTTTGCCCTGATAAATTTAGAATAACCGTGAAGAGGAAACTGCGAAGACTCACGTAGGCTGCGACTCGTGAAATGTCAAGAACTACTATTATCTTTTCTAGGTTAGTATAACCATACCCGTATTAACAATGGCATAATCATGATAATCGCGGAAAAAAAAAGTACAATTAAGTACAAGTAAAAAAAAGTAAGCTAATGAAACATGTGTTAAGGCGTACTTGAATGAATGTGTATGTATGTGTGTGTGTGTGTGTGTGTGTGTGTGTGTGTGCGCGCGCGCGCGTGTGCGTGTGTGTGTGTGTGTGTGTTTGTGTGTGTGTGTGTGTGTGTGTGTCTAAGTGTGTCTGTAAGTGTTGTTTTAATGTGTGCATAGTATCAAAATATTATGACAAATGAATTTGATAAGAAATAATTATTAAAACTGATAATGGATAACTATCACTAACATAATATGTTTAAAAAAAGTTACTTAAATGTTAAAAGTTACTTAAATAACACTTCAAGTGTAAGTGTTATTAGATAATTGTGTCATAAATATTTAGGTTTTGATTTTGAAATATTATAAATATTGTCCTCAATCCTAAATCACACACAGGTGTGTGTTGGTGGTGTAATTCATTTATGGAAAAACCGAAAATAAAGCTTTTATCCGCTACTTTTTGGCTTTGATTCTGGTTTGACCTCTCACAACGTTTAACTTTATTTGACCAACTCCAAAACTGTATGGATTTTATTTTGTTTCTCCAGGATATACTCAAGATCAAATTCAAAATCACCATAAGGAAAGAAACAGAACCTAAGGGCTAAAGTTGAACCAGGTCTAAAAACAAGAAAGTTATTTTGTGCTAAAATAAATTTTGGGAGGTTGATGACCACTTTCTTGCTTTTTCCCTTTTGTACTTATTCACATTTATTTACATTTGTTCTAAAATACATTTCAGGAGGTCGATGACCACTTTCAAGCTTTTTTCCTCTTGTAGTCACTTTTTGCACCGGAAGTCTCGAGACGCGTTTGAAGAATTTTACTCATAAAAAGATTCTGACGACCGTACCGAAGTTTTAAGGCGATGATTACGAACAAAATTCTTGTTCAAGTTTGTTGTGTGTTGGTAAACAAATCTAAGATCTTTTAGCAAGTCGGTTTTGATGATTTGATGTAAACAAAAATAAATGGAACTCAATTAGGGAATTCGAATGGACCACGGGGTGTTTTTTTTACTTTCTCTCAAAGAATAGCAAACAAAGAGGCTATTCATTGATAAGTAAACGTGATTTTGTTGTAGTACAGTGTAATTTTGTTTAATTACTGTTTGTTGTATAAAGTACCATACGTACTATACATAAATACGTAGGTATCAAATACGACGTCTAGTTAATTGTTTTTGTTTTTGAATGCTAAAACTTTTAACCACTGAATAAGTACCTCATTGAATAACTTTTAATTTATTCATAGCATGTGCGATACGCAGAATAACGGAATCAAAAAAGGGGGGCGTCAAAATTAATGGGGACGTATTTAAATTCATTCGTTTTGCCGACGATATTGCAGCCATTGCAGAAAACAGATTGGAGTTGGAAGCTTTTAAAGCTGGTTCTGCCGCTGAGTCGGCAGAAAACGCCAAGCGGCGCAAATACGAGTCTCTTGCAGGTGATTATGTGTTTGCACCGTTTTGCGTTGAAACTTTTGGACCGTGGGGACCTAACGCTAAATTACTTTTTAGAAAAATAGCCCCTAAATTAAATACAATTCTGGAAAACAAAAAAGCTGGCTCGTTTCTCGCTCAGAGGCTAAGTATGGCTATCCAACACGGTTACATTTTTAAATAAGTAGATTTCAAAGTTTTTTTTAAGTGTACATATTTAGTTAACTGATTATTTTTATGTGATTTAATAAAGAGTATTACAAGTTGGAAGAACTGGTTACAGAAATGGACACTAATTTTAAAGAATTTGGTCTAAAAATTAACATAAATAAAACAAAAACACTAATTGCTTCTAAAAAGGAAAAATATTGCCCTATCTCAAATAACACAAAAATAGAACAGGTTAAAACCTTGAAATATCTAGGTAGCTTGATAACTAGTGGCTCCAGATGTACACCAGATATAAAAGCAAGGATAGCGATGGCGAGACAAGCTTATAATGCAAAAAAGCACCTGCTCAAGGCCAGAATATCAAGCAAAGTTCGCAAAAAACTTGTTAAAGTGTACATTTGGAGTATAGCACTCTGTGGATGTGAAGCGTGGACATTAACAAAGAGGGACAGAGAGAGACTGGAAGCCTTCGAGATGTGGTGCTGGAGGAGAATGGAGCGTATAAGTTGGACGGAGAAGAAAACAAATGAAGATGTTTTGTCTATGTTTAGGGAAAAAAGGAGATTGATGGAAACAATAGAGTGTAGGAGGAAGATAAGGCCACTTATGCTTTATTTTCTAAATAAAGCATAAGTGGCCTTATCTTTTGACTAAGTTCACCCAAAGTTTTTTTTTTAACTTTCAAGGGATAGTAGTTGACACGCGTTTTGATGAAAAAAGGGTCTTGAAAAACAGACGGATAGACTGTTAGACGTATGGACAGAACCTTAAAAACTATGGCTTGATTTGTTCTCAATTTATTTTGGTCCAATAACTGTACCCCTACTCTACATGGTATAAAGTAAAAAAAACATTTTTCTTTCTTTCTTCTTCTGTATACGAATTTGCTATTGCGAATTCAGTTCCATTAACATTGTATGAAATTAAACAGTTCCTAAGTCAAAGCGGCTCTCAAGGTTTAATTAGATTTTTTGTTTATAATATAGAGTAATTGTTTCCTAAAAAAGTAAATCTGGAACTCTAAGGGCCTCAATTACTTTATTTTGAAATGCTCATACATTTTCTTAAACGGAAATAAGATAAGAAAATTGATATTGTAATAATAAAAATATGTAGAAGTAATATTTTCGTCACAAAAGTCATTTATATGTATGTAGGCCTATTGGGGGGCACTTATACACGTCCCAACATATATTTTTAAGCCCTACCGCGTCCATGGTAGGACCAAGTACTAGTAGAACGTACATACAACATTGACAAAGAAACTTTACCTTTGCAGGTAAAAAGGGTGAACAAATTGTGGCTGTGAAGACACTCAAAGAGAACGCTTCGGAAAAAGAGAAGACAGACCTTCTGCAGGAGTTGATTGTGATGAAGAATCTCGGCACCCATCCTAATGTCGTGAGGCTCATTGGATGTTGTACGGAAAAGGTAAATATAATGTTTGGTAATACTTATAAAATCTGTGGTAATACTTACATACCAGCTAGACTATTGCTGTTTTTTAAGATTTCTTATTCTACGTACTAACAAGCTTTGGATCGATCTGAAAATAAAAGTTTTATTATTAATCATAATTTTAAGTTTACTTAAAAATACGACTGCAAGGTTATACCTACATACCAGCTGGACTAATGTTCTTTTTAATATTTCGTGTAGTACTAACAATCTGGCCCTGGACCATGTTTTAGGAAGGGTACAAGTCATTTAATACAAGTCTATGTCCACAGAAACACACAAGAAGAAACTTTTAGTGTTACTATGGTAACACACTCGTATTATAAGACTTGTAGCCATTCCGGAAACACGGCCTTATACTGATAATAAAATTACTATTATACTATTCTTATTCGATACTGACGTGCAGGAAGTAAGCCGTATCATCATAAGTTGGGACCCGGAGTCTGCTCCTGGCTGGGATGGAATAAATATGAAATTTGTGAAGTTTTGCAGTAATCTTTTAGTACCACATATTACTACCCTGGCAAACCTATGCTTTCATACCGGAATTTTTCCTAAGGCACTAAAAAGATCGATTGTAACACCAGTGTACAAGGGTGGAGAAAAGTCTGATGTCGGCAATTATAGGCCAATTTCTGTGTTGTCCTCCTTCTCAAAAATTATAGAGAAACTTATGAACGATAGACTAGTGCGCTATTTGAACAAATTTAAAATCTTATCAGATTTAAGATCTGGAGGTGCCTGTGGCGCAGTGGCGGCAGCGCTTTGGTAGTGATACCAAAAGTTAAGCAACCCACGGCGCGGTCGTGATTGGATGGGTGACCATTCCGACCATTTAAGTGACGTTCATGACAAGCATCTCCGTGCTTCGGAAGGCACGTTAAGCAGTTGGTCCCGGCTAATATCTGTGGTATTAGTCGTTAAGCCTAGTCAGAGGCCTTAGGGCGGCTTGATAACTTCTGACAGTAAGGTTTGTCACTTGCCTTACATACACCCCTCCACCAAACCGCACTGAGCCCGCGTGGTGAAGTATGGCTCGTTCCTCCTCATAGTTGAGGTGAGGCCTTTTCCCAGCAGTGGGATCTAATAGGCTGACTTATAAAATCTTATCAGATGCTCAATTTGGCTTTAGAAAGGGGCTGTCGACTAATGACGCTATTCAAGCCCTTACTACTCATATTGTCAGGGAAGTAAAAAAGGCGTTTGACACCGTGTCAGTGCCCACCCTTGTGTGAAGATTGGAGAGCATCGGCATCCGTAGCACTGCCATGTCACTTTTTAGTAGTTATTTACAAGATAGGTCGCAACAGGTTAAAATAGAAAACACGATGAGTGCTAAGAAAAATGTGACATTTGGCATACCACAAGGAAGTGTCCTGGGCCCAACACTCTTTTTGGTGTACATTAACGAACTTTGTAATCTTCGAAGTGTTGGAGGGAGAATCTTCTGTTATGCCGATGACACCGCCATAGTGTTTACAGGGAAGACATGGATTGATGCCCAGGAAAGGGCTGAAAGGGGTTTAGAAATAGTATCAAGATGGCTAGAGAATAATCTCCTAACGCTAAATATTCTCAAAACAAATTACGTTTGCTTTACTCCATCCAAAGCCTCGCAGCCGGGGGATGACTTCAGTCTCAGAATACACAATTGTCCAAAAGGTGTCCTCACGTCTTGTGATTGTCCGGCTTTGGAAAAGGTTACTAGTACCAAATATCTTGGCATAATTGTGGATCAGAATCTTAACTGGCACCAGCAAGTTGAATCGGTTATGAACCGAATAAGAAAACTGATCTGGATCTTTAAATCTCTGAAAAACATTATGTCATTGATACTTTTAAAAAATCTCTGGCGCAATCAGTTATGAACTATTGCATCTCTATTTGGGGGGGTACAGATAAGACACTTTTGGAAATTGAGCGAGCACAACGGTCGCTTATAAAGGTGATGCTATCTAAAATCTAAGATACCCTACAGTTACACTATACAATACTTGTGGTCTCTTGTCCATAAGAAAACTATATATTCTTGATATAATCCTTAAGCGCCATAAATTATTACCATTAGATCAAAATGTTCTAAAAAACGTAGAAAGGATATTGTCGCCCTATCTTGTTGTTCTCGAACTGTTTTTGCAAGAAGGCAATTCGATTGCCAGTCAGTGTATCTGTATAATAAAATAAATCGTAGACTAAATATCTATGTAATGCAATTGTTTACTTGCAAGAAAAGATTAATAGAATGGTTAAAAACATTATCATACGAGGAAGTAGAAAACTTACTTACTAGGATATCTTAATAATTATTACTTCCTACTCTTATGTATAATATTAAATGGATACGACACACACACACACACACACAAACACACACAAACACACACACACACACACACACACCCACACACACACACACACTAATATTCATGCTAACATACTTAAATTTAGTTAGTATTAAGTACCCTATGTTTAAGTACTAACAATGCACCATACATACTACCATCCGCAGTTTTATAAGTTCTATTGTTTAAACCGATTGGGAAGTAGCGTGACTCCCACCACAAGTATCTTTGATTACTTACTGGGAAGCCTTGGCGTAAATATGTAACAAAGTTTTCTTGAATAAACAATTTTATTATTATTATTAGTATAAAACGAAACTTAAATCGTTTTACTTAATATAACAGAATGCACCTGCAATATTTCTGTTATTAATTTAATGAGAGTCACCTAATGCTAAATTAAGAAGCTACATTAGCTATTTATTAAACAATGACAATTTGTGTTAGCTATATAATGTATTAAATATTATTAGAGACGTAAGACTGATGCGGCATTGCAGACAAACCTCAGTGGTTTTTGTCAATGTCTATTAAAATGTTACATTAGCTTAAGTTTGTTAAATGCTAAATAAATAAAAAAAAACCAGTAATGAATTTAGTAAATTATGACTGTGAAAAAACATGCAGCGTTACTAATAAATAATTTAACCACTCTTATTAACATTTGAATAAAATCATTATTGACAGACATGGGACATGACGCAATGGAGATGAAAATTTTAAAGAAGCCTAACTGAAGAACCTAATGATAAATTTGACTTCCTAGTAGGTACTTACTGTGTACTTATGTAGGTACTCACGGCTGCAAATCAGACAACCTTAAGACAGCCTTTGTCACTATGTTATAAAAGCTGTTTTCTTCATTCAACTGTACATGCTGCTGACTATGCAAACCAAACGCAAACCGATTTTTACTAAGCCTCTATCATCATTGTCTCTTCCCCAGGAGCCAACCCTAGTGATAATGGAGTTCGTGAGCGTGGGCAAGCTACAGCAGTTCCTGAGGGACTCCAGGGCTGAGCGTCACTACGGCAACACACACGGGAGCCAGTTCCTGACGTCGAGGGACCTGACTCATTTCGCGTTCCAAGTCGCGAGAGGAATGGAGTTCCTTAGTTCGAGAGGGGTGAGTCAGAGGTTTTGTTACAAATCGTTTCGACACGTGGCCTTAAACCAGATATTACGAAAAAAGAAAGTGCTTAGAATCATAAGGTATTAAGTGTCAATCTAAGAAACATAACCTTCTATGTACGTGTACTTGTCAATCTAACAAACAGAATCTTCATCGATCGAGTTATAACTAGTATCCAAATTAGTACAGTAAATTATAGTTAGCCTATAAAAATCCCACTGCTGGGCAAAGGCCTCACCTCAACTATGAGGAGGAATGAGCCATACTCCACCACGCGGGCTCAATGCGGATTGGTGGAGGGGTCTGTAAGGCAAGTGACAAACCTTACTGTCAGATGTTATCAAGCCGTCCTAGGGCCTCTGACTTGGCTTAACGACTTATATCAACAGATATTAACGGGGACTTCTTAACGTGCCTTCCAAAGCACGGAGATGCTTGTCATGGACGTCACTTAAATGGTCGGAATGGTCACCCATCCAATCACGACCGCGCCGTGGGTTGCTTAACTTTGGTATACCAAAGCGCTGCCGCCACTGCGCCACAAGCTGCATGGTATCAAATTTAAAATAAATTATAAGTAAAAAAACCTTTTTAAAAACATGCTTTTATGTCAATGCGCTAAAAAGTATAAAATAAATTTTCCTTTAAAACTTTAACGATCAAATAATAACATCATTACACAATTAATATAATCTATAAAAGCTTGTCGCGAGATTTGAGTACTCACTTGGCGTATTTAGTAGTTGATTTTAAAAAAATTTAGTCAATCATATCCAGTTACGTATATAATTTACTTGTTTATCTACACAGGTAGGTAAAATCTCGCGACAAGCTTTTATATACTATAAATTGTGTAATGATGTTATTATTTGATCGTAAAAGTTTTAAAGGAAAATTTATTTTATACTTTTTAGCGCATTGACATAAAAGCTTGTTTTTTTTTACTTGTAATTTATTTTTTACTTTTAAGTTATCGCTGGACAGATTTCTTAGTCTGTAGGCATAACTCACTGTTTATCTCATTCAACGCATCATTGAGGCAAGGGCGTTTGTCGGTTAAATTCGATAGGCTTATTATTTTTCGATCGACTAAAAATTTAAAGGGTAACTAACTATGTGCAACTAATATCTGACATACCTTGGTATCTGTTTATCAAAATATTATTTCGGTGATAATTAAATTAGGTAAGCTTTAAATAGGGCTATTTTAAAAATTGAATAACGACAGTGACTTAAAGGTGGCGAAAGTTTTAAGCTCGCTTACTTAAGACATAGGTAAGTGAGGAACAACAAATAACGGCTTAAAAGCTAATATAACGGCTAGGCGACGAGTAAAATAGCTTGGCTACGAATTAAATGTAAGCCAAAGAGTTAAAGAGCACTAATTATTACCCTAAAGTATTGAAATTCCTTCAAAAATGCAGCAAATAGGAAAACCAATTATTTTAACTTCGACCCACCGTGGTCCTTCGCTGGACTTCGGGTGTTAGGAGAAATGCGCCGCGTAAGGCATAAGTAAGCTTCAATCTAATTATTGTAATTTCAAGCTAAGTCTTACGCAGCGTGAACACAATTTCAGTTTGATCTGAAGTTATCCTTCTCCTAGACAGGCAAGCCTGCAATGCTGTTGACGCATATCTCACCAAAATTAAAGTCGTCAAAGTTTACCTACCGATGCTACAGAAATTCAACCTCATAAATTATAATCAAGGACTCCAAGAAAACCCCTTTTAACAAGCGTATATCTCATGACTGAGGGTCGTGATCATTATCTGGAATGAAATACACACAACGACTTCTAGGCAATATTTAATGGAATGGTTTGCCATTGCCTTTTCCATCTCACACACTAGCCACTAGTGTGCAGGTTTTTCCTCATGGTGTTTTCCTTCACCGTTAGGCAGCGATATCTTTGAAAAAGACTGTAGGTACTTAAGTTTTTGTACAAACTTATTGGTACAGGCGGAGATAGAACTCATGATCTCACGGATGAAAAGTGAAGTTTTCTCCGCTCGGCTATCACGCCTTTTCTTCACGCCAAGAAAACCTGATGCACCAAATTCCTAAACGGATCGGAGCAACGGAGTTAAACTCGCATGCTTTTTCTCTGCAAGCCCTTTCATTTGATACCCATATTGTAAGAAAGCATAAAAAACTTAGTCCATAGGAAAGCATCAAAAACTTAGTGCGCCATCTCTAGGAGTCGGCCACATATGATTTGGAGTGACGTCACCTTATGTATCGAGTAATTCTTAGCAAGCCCTATCATTTGATACCCATATTGTAAGAAAGTATACAAAACTTAGTCCACCATCGTTCGAAGCCCGCCATATTGGATTTAGAGTGAGGTCACTTTTTAATCCAATTATTCTCAGCAAGCACTTTGATTTGATACCCATATTGTAGGAAAGCAAAAAAACTAAGGCCGCTATGTTTATAAGTCCGCCATGTTGGATTAAGAGTGACGTCACCTTCTATATCGAGTTATTCTTAGCAAGCTTTTTCATTTGATACCCATATTGTAAGAAAGCATAAAATCATAGTCCGCCATATTGGATTCCGCCATATTAGATTTAGAGTGACGTCACGTTACGTTATTTATCGAGCTAGTTTCAGCAAGCCCGTTCAATTGATACCCACATTGTAAGAAAGCAAAGAAAACTTAGTCTGCTATTTTTAGAAGTCCGCCATATTGGATTTGGAATGACGTCACCTTATTTATCAAGTTATTCTCAGCAAGCTCTTTCAATTGCGTTCACAAGTCGGCCATTTAGAATTTTTTTGTAACGTCACTTTATTTTTTGAGTTACTCTCAGCAAGCCCTTTCATTTGATATTAATATTGTAGAAGTGCATTGAAAATAACGAGTCCGCCATCTTGGATGGTCCGCCATGTTAAATTTAGAATGATGTCATGCATATTACCATGCATTGTCATCCAAACTAAACGTGTATACAAAATTTCAGCTCAATCGGTTGAAGATATCTGCTTCAAAATTGAGTTGCAAGATTCCACCCGAACAAACATACATAGTTAGTTACATTGCAAGCTAAATAAAAGCTTGTAAAAAACTTGAATATATGCATTTATTTGGTAATTACTCTGAAGCAAAGAATATATCAACGAATATACCGCCAATCGACGTTGACCAGCTCTTAATGGATTTGTGAACTGGGGTCTTATTATGTCCATATGTTACCTTAGTCGCCATAGCACAAGCTCACACTTATTTTGGGGCTAGGTAATTTGTGTGATTGTTGGAACAATTTATTATTATTTATGGTTATTTTTGCCGTTTTGCCTCTTGCTTCGGTTATTTAGCGAATTCCAAGAAACGAAGCTTATGAATTTTAAGTAAAACGCTAGTTCACCAACCTAACAGTTTTAAGCGAAGTGCGAATGAGAATTATAACCCCTGTACTGTAAAACAAATAAGTACCTATCAAATTAAACAATTTGTTTCTGATTCCCTAAAATTGAAATTGAATTCAAACGCATAATTTTGCAGCTTTTATCGTGGCTAATGTGCTTAAGTCAAATAATTTGGAGTCTTCGTAATAAACAGTTACAACAATTACGATCCATTATAACTTAGAGAGGTAATTACTTTAACGTCTCGATTTGCGTGCCTAGAAACGTAATTCACAAACTGAATGTTTCAAAGGATAATAAAATGGTTGTTTGAGATACTTTGGTCTGAACCAAGTTGGTTCCCAGAACACTAATCTGGTACGCGTTTAACGACCTCAAAATCCTAGTTTGGTCTAACCTTTTACACCTGAAGATCATTTTAAAAGTTCAATTATTATTTGTGCATAGTTTTCAGAAAAGCTACTAAACTCTTGAACTCAGTTTCGACTAAAAATTACTTACATTTGTTCTTATTGTTGAGCAGGTTAAGAAATTCTTTTGTAAAATATTTTAAGTGCAGCTTAAGATTCAAAAGTTGTTTTTGTAAAAATTACCAGACAGACATAGCTCAAAAGACTAACGCAGATAACGTGTCCTCTAAGTAAGAAGTGATGTTTCTTATCAAACCATTTGGACTATCAAACCAGTAATGTCATAGCCAGATGGCTTTTGTTTCTTTAATGTCCTGTTTCTGAAGTCTAATCAGATTCTGAGGTCTATCTTTTCGACTGCCATACTAATAGAACTGACAATTAGCCTTATTTAGCGTCGGCGGTGTAGTGGATAGCGGGCCACCTCTCATGCGGGAGGTACCAGGTTCGATCCCACGTGCCGCCATGTACCAACCAATGACTTTTTCTGAGTCATGTACACTAGTTGTTTCACTAACCGATGCTTTTAAGGTTAGGGAAAACATCGTTAGGAAACCTGCACATTGTAACTGTGATCCAAACTGGGCTGGTTCCCCTGTTAACAGGGCGGAGGTCAGATGGCAGTCACTGAACTGTAATTACATGATCTGCCATATCCTGTATCATGGTGAAAACAACGGTGGTATCACTACACCCAAACCTGAGCCGACATAGAAAATATGGATTTCGATATTGATCAGGGATCGAACCCGGGAAGTCAGAGAGGGCGACACCTTGAAACCGGTGTGTAAACTCAGCCACAGAGGTCGTAAAGTTGTATGTTACAAAATCCCTTTTTTTGTCCCCAGATTATCCACAGGGACTTAGCAGCGAGAAATGTACTGATCACTGAAGAGCGAACGTGCAAGGTTGCTGACTTTGGTTTAGCGAGAGACGTCGGTGGCACCCATGTGTATGAGAGGAAAAGCGACGGACGTCTTCCTATTAGGTAATGTAGGAACATAACCTCCTTTCTGCTTCACCGTCCATCCATCACTCCATCGCAGCCTTTATTTTACTCCTTTAAGGATACAGACTTACTCCATATTCCATCTTCGTCTCTCCCGTACCATTTACATCCAGTTCCGTCCTGCGTAGCGCTGGATATCGTACACTCAACGAATTGGTGCGGACAGAAAATAAAATTTTCTCACGCGTCTAATTGAGAATTTGTACTTATTAGCCTGCGCGTAAACCGCTAAAATTCGCGAATTTTCGCGCGCGCCTTCACCCCAAAACTTCGCAAAAAGTTTAAAAGTACAACATATTATTGCATTTTTACTGAAACTAGATTTTTTTCAACTTATGCCAATTTTAGTAAGAAATACACCCTATAATTAGTATTACTGTTTAACCTCATCATTTTATTTACTATTTTTAATAACGCTTGACTTTTTTACCATTATACCTAATTCAGAATGCTCTTACAAGGCCAGAAAACCCATTGTATTGTACCACCCTGTGTACATAAATTCTCCGTTCCGAAATACACGCATCAACAATTAGCTTCAAAGTTAATGAAAACCACATAGTACGCTGAATGTTTTGGGTGTTGCAACGCAAAAGTGACGACGTCTTTGAGAAGTAACTACAATCAAGGCTAATTGATAATGTGGCGTTGTTAGTTTCTGCTGCATGACAAACGACAATAGGGAAGATGACAGTAAGCAAAAATCTTTAAAATAATGTGTCTATCTAGTAAAATATAGTATTTAGATTATGGGAAAAACCTTTTTTATAATTTTTAAGACGATTTTATTAGTTTATTTAAGAAAATAAATTTGCAAAATACTGAAATCCGCCATGTTTTTTGAAACATCATTTAGATTCGAGTTACGTCACACCTCAGTAAATACTGTCACTGTCACTGAATTATAATACGAATTTCGACTTTATCACTAACGTTTTAAATATGTTTACTGAGGTGTGACATCACAGCAGACGCCATGACACCCTGACCGCGTTAAGGCGCCAATTTATGAACATTTCATTTAAATTGCATTTTTTTAAATATTGCCTTTGTTGATTGCAAAAATAATATATTTTTTTGGAAATAGAAGATACTTAAGAATATTTTAAAACATTTTTCAAAATCTGTCATCTTGCCAATTAGCGATTTTCCTAGTGTCAAAAACCAATACTTAAAAATCCGCTAGATGGCGCTAACCAAACTAAGTCAGGTAGATTTTTATTAAAATAAAAGGCTGGTTTTCATGTTATAATGTTTATGCTTAGCATGTTTTTATTCACGCATACTAACAGGTCGTTTTATAACAATTTAATGATCATCAAAACGTTTTTTCCGTTAAATTTTATTTTGAACTGCAATTTGAAACATGCTATTTTTTAACGTAAGTACTTCCACTAGGGTAAAACAGGGTAATATGTCCCAGTTTTTTTAACTGTCCATAAAACTAGTTCTTATTCAGTATTCAAAAAAGTGTTTTATTCTGATTAACCCATTTGAACCCAAACGAAATCCAGTGGTGCAAATTTTTAAGTTTCTTTTAATAATTAATAGAAACGGATATTTTAACAAGAAAAATATAAAGAAATTAAAAAATATATATTTCGATCATAGAAAAAAAAGCCGTCCTCAAATGGGGACAGTGGGTTTATATGGAGGGGAAATATTCAAAACATTTTTGTTCAATGCATAATGGTATTACACGCTTTTTGCATTGGCATCGTCCCTTTTTAGCATACAGTACATGGCAGTCACATTTTTTCGTGGTATAGCAGTGCGGTACCTACAGTGAAATTGATTGATCTTTTTGGTCATAGTCGCTCATACCATCAACATTATTTTTCTTCTCTACAGCGCTACATCGTTTTACTTTTCTAAAAGGCTATAATAAATTAAACCTGTGGTGCAGATACTGTTGTCCAGTCAATGGACGAATACAATTTGAGTTACTTTGTCGTAACGGTAATCAAAATCAATATGGTTTTTCTTTTCCACCTCTTTCATTGGAACAAAAGGGAACTTTTTGTTTCTTCCTTTTTGGACGGTACCTATCTGTTAAACATAAAGCTGCTTGGTTTTTTAGTTTCATCCACCAAGTTGTCGTGATGGGGTTAGACATGATTGTCGTTGGAAACCAAAGGGTCGTAGATTGGCTCAGTCTTACGTCACCGAGGTGCCTCACGATCGGTTTTACGCCTGATTGTTGTAGCAATCACTTCGTCTACTGTCCCCGTCCTCCTCATCTTGATTCCCAAACATTCTTTCTAGTTCATCTCGCGGGAAAACGTTACTTTGGATATTGACCTCATCCCCTAATTAGTCGTCGCTAAGCACACTTGGTTCTGGAGGAAGCGTAACTAAATTTACTGCTGCATCGTCATCTTCTTCAAGCAACATAACTTCAAGTGTCTCTGAAAGCCTATAGTACTCTTTGAGGCTGGTAAATGCTCCCTGAGCAAGTTTTTGTCAAAAATACCTGATGATAGAAACACGAATTTTTTACCTCTAATGCTCCCACTCGCCCCGATTGGGGACACCACTGTAAACCACTTGTTTTATAACTGATACTCAATAAAACTTTATGATTTATTTTTTTCTGATAGTAAACACTACAATTGTATATTTGATATAAAAAATTTGCAGTCCTAGAGGAAAAAGTACGTATAATAAATATTTACTTTGTGTAATAATTGATTCTTGAAACCCCTTCACAAATGGCACTGTAAAATCTTTTCTGGCTGTTTTTATGCACTTCTTAACATTTTTACACGTCAATCGCTTCATAACCATTACGTTTTTTACAGTAATAAAATTTTAAAATAAAAATGGTAACAAATTGAGAGATTTTCTTTGGGTGTCCTCGTTTGGGCACGGCGGGGCTATATGGGTTAATGTTTGACATTTCAGAAAGAAAATGGCACATACTCGTATATATAGTTTTTGTAAAACTAAAATAACATACACAATTTTATTTTTTTTCTACTTGGGGTGGGGCGTTTTACCTGACGACTGTTGGGTAAAATGCCCTACGCAGTTATACCTAGTAATATTGAGCATAACTTATTATTTTAGGTTGGAAAATAACTATCTATGACAATTATTAACTTTTCAGTTAAAAGGTGTCTTCCCAAGGTTCTGGATGGTATACCAAAGTTCCTTGATGCTTCGTTCACTCCCATTTTCTTACTTCTTACGCCACTCATAGCTTCTTCTATGTCTTCATCTTTCCATGTTGCACGTAAAGTACTGACGAAGCATCGTCTGTAATCATTATACAAGAAACTTCATGAAAAGAATTTAAATAAATCAATAGACAGAAAGAAAGGCAGGCAGACACATTTTATAATTTATATTATAAGTGGGGCATTTTATATTCAGGCACATGGGGCGTTTTGTAAAAATTTGTCTTTAATATGCCCCACCGCGCCCTCGACGACAGCTTAAAGGTTATAACGCTCAAGTGTTTCGAAAAAGAAAGGTTATTTTATCTATTTTCAGGGTATGTGGATGAAACTGATATGAAAAAAAAAATATTTTATTATAAAAAATTGTTTGACACTTACCGCAAAGTGTCAATACACCAAAAACCGAAAATAAGCAATAATTTTGTCATCATCATCAAAGCAATTACGCACAGTGATCCGCCACCTTCTCATACGACTGTTGTGTACTCAATGCGCGTACGTGGCGCCGCCTAATTGTGTTAGTTTGCGTGTGAGAGTAGTGGGCCGTTTTGTCAACTGGGGCGTATTATCCTGTTTTACCCTATATGTCTGTACACTTAATATAACAATACTTTGCTTTTTTATGCTCAATGATTTTTACTCAATATTCATATAACTTTAATAAAAAGTGCCATGTAACAACATGCCATGTAAACTAAAATTTTGAGTTTTCAGTTAACCAGACGAAATAGATTATATGCGGGTGCTGTATCTATGCGAATGAACAACTTAAAATAATTCTAATCCATTCTAACTTAGTTTAGAGCCCGCATACCGAGACTTGACTCTGATCGCTCAAAGTGGCACTATACCGTACCTTCTGTTTAAATATTCCGAATTTCGAGGTAAACCCACAGTTTCTGGTACTTCCGGTGCTTTATGTGATCTTCATGGTATCATCTTACGCCAGAAATAAATAACTTGATCCGAGATCGTAAAGGAGGCTGGCACAAAGGGACTCAAGAAATCGTTCTAAGTGCATATGAAATATACCTAAATATCACTTAATTGGCGGGCTTGTATATATGATTTTATGGTAATCAACAAACAGGGCATCAAAAAGTAAATACTTCAAAAATGTGAACAAGACGTGCACAAATATCGGCTTTTTTGTATAAACATTTTTTGTTTAGGCCAATATACCTGTATAATGTGTACCTCATTCATGCAGTCATCTCTTAAATCCTAACCTTTTTAAATGTTATTTACGGTTTGTCACATTTTTTTAATTCCAAATTTCATTTAGAAGCTTTGATCGATCAATTCGATCATGACAGCTCAATCTTAAAATGAACATTCATTATTTGTATTTATTTTGGTTTATTGCGCTAAGACGTGCTGTGTAGCTTGATTTTATTTTTATTGGTGAACTTTCATGTACGCTTGAGCTTCACAGGACTTCGGCGCTCTCCTTTGAGCAAATACTTGTGGTTTGCGTATCCATCGAACACATATATTTACACTGGCAACTGTGGATTGTTCAATGGATATGCAAATAGCCGGAATTGATTCGAATATTTGACAAAACATGTCCACTGCTGGATAAACCTATACGCTCTCCACAATATTATCAGTTTCGTCGCCCTATTGATTCAGCGGCTTTCCGCCATGGTTCGTTAGTCCACCTTTTAGGAGATCCATCGATTCCACCTATGTTACAAAATTAACAGCTTGTTAGTGGTTAGTTAAGCATTGACAGTTTCTACAAGACCGTGACATTGTTAGTGTACACGGCGGCCGAAATTGTTTATGTATAGTTTATAGTTTCTAGATAATATATAGTTTGATAATTGCGTAGACGACGACCGTAGTGTTTATGTATAGTTTATAGTTTCTCCTTTGTTTATCGTTTGTTAAATTGCCTTTCATAATTTGTATAAAATAGAATTCCATGTTATGTAAATTATGTAAATAAAGAAATAAATAGGTACACTGCACATGGATAGGAGGGTCAGGAAATACCGGCTCTCTATACGGTATTGCCCGACCCAACGATAGGAACAAGATTAGAAAGAGACAGAGGTATCTCTCTTCTAGCTCCCAGGCAGCAGGGGTGGAAGCGGGATACCCTGCCTCCCTCAATTAGGCAGTATAAATATAGCGCCAGCTTTCCATAGAAACACACTCCGATCTCAGCTCAACGACTGCACACCAAGAAGACTGCATTCACCAAGAAATCCGGAGTTTTCTTTACCCGAGGAGCCCTTCTACCATACAGTCCACCTACATAGGCGAACCATCACCGATACGGACACAACGCTCCGAGGACTCACAAAATCCAGAGCGTCCCGTACAGTTAGAATCTTTGTTTTTGAAATTCATAAAAGATATAACAAATTAAACATTAATTAAGAAACAATGTTTTTTCTGTCTGTCTGTTCAATCAAACGAAACAATCTAAGTTTTTTGCTCCGAAAAAAATAGGTAAAAAAACTTTTTAAGTTAAACGGTTTTATGTTAAACATACATTGCAATGTTTAAGATAAATGTACTAAAAACCAAAAAATAATAAAATAGATACAGTCGTGGGAATTATAAACATATGCATAGACTAGACTAAAATAAAACCGTGGGGCACGTCAATTGTCTACAATCGTTGATTAAAATGTTTGTTTTGTAATGTTACACTATAATTAGGCAGTTGTTCAACCGACAACGATGGACGTGTGATAAGTAGGGCTAGAATGTGGAAACAAGCTAGCAAGCTCGATTATAAGCGAGTTTTAGGGTTTCATAGTGGTGAGCGAGTAGTACTTTTATCATATGTTTTGTCGATTAAAGACAAACTACGAGCAGTGAAACGATTCCTCGTCAGCCAGCAGTGTAAATGTCCAACGATAAACTAGTTGAAACATCTCTTTTATTTACATGGAGTGTATAACTATTGGAATTTCCATGAGCAAGAAAATAGTAAGTAATTTCCTCACCGTCTGCGGGCCAACTGCCTATTTTAACGACGAATTAAACGATTCTTCTATCGCACATTAAGTCGGTAATTTGTAGACAATTGACGTGCCCCACGGTTTTATTTTAGTCTAGTCCATGCATATGTTTATAATTCCCACGACTGTATCTATTTTATTATTTTTTGGTTTTTAGTACATTTATCTTAAACATTGCAATGTATGTTTAACATAAAACCGTTTAACTTAAAAAGTTTTTTTACCTATTTTTATTTTCTAGTTTTTAGTTTTTATTTCGCATTCTGTTTAATTCATTTATTGCTTCATTATTGCAAGGTTTCTTGCCCGTTAGTTTATTGCAGTCCAACTCCTCTATACGTAGTCCCTGCAAAGATCTTACTCTACTAAGAGCCACGTAGGCTTGACCTTCTTCAAACAGTTTCGCACCTAAGTATACGACTGCGTGATCCACAGTGCTGCCCTGCATTTTATGTATTGTAGAAGCCCATGATAGTATTAAAGGCAACATTTTTCTTTCAGCCGTCCCGTAATTGTACTTAGCTGGAAACTGTATGGCTTTCGGGTGTATAAGATGTACTCCGTCTCTTGCGAAATCAATTCGGACGGAAGGTACATCTGTTGCATACATCTGAGTTCGACGAAATTGAGGCCAAACGATTTCGTTGATGTAGCCTATAGCGCCATTTACTAATCCCTTTGAAACGTCAATATTGGACCGTAGCATGACTTTTGCCCCCACAAATATTTGCAGTTCCGCTGGTAAACCCCCAGTTTTGTTGATATCAGCTGGTATTATAGTAGCTATATCCACATTGTCTGAATTTCGTGTGGCGTGTACTAGCTGATCCTGCGCTTTTATTTTGTAAATGCGAGCACCATTATTTCTGTACAAATTCAATACAGCAGAGTTGTGGTCGTTAACTTGTTGATTTGTGGGGTATACCCTTAACGCTTTGTCTATTGAAAATCATTACTCGTGTCTTGAAGAAGTCTTCCCATTAAAATACTAAAATGTTGGGTTGTTAGTTCACCGACTCTCAAAGCTTTCAAAATATCAATAAAAGTCTGGTCACTGTGCTGACGCATATTTTCAGTTAATTCACACAGCGTGAATAAACGCCAGAGATGTGTAGCTGGTTAAAGATGTTCTGGCTGTTTGAAAACAGGTGTTCCTGATCGTTTTATAGGAGGCAGTTGTAAAAGATCACCGAAAAGTAATACGTCCTCCAAAAAACTCATTTTCACAGTTCTTAATTTGCCTTAATCGAGCGTCCATCATGCATAACATTTGATAAGACACCATGGAAATCTCGTCGACAATCAAAAATTCTGTTCGATGCCATTGTTGCTTCATTATTCGCAAATAGTTTCCGGACAGTGGTGACATACCTGTTATGCGATCGTCTTTCCGTACAGGCAATTTTAAAGTACTGTATATCGTAGCTCCATTTATTAATCTAGCTGCAACTCCTGTTAGTGAGCCGACTTTAACCGCATCATTTGCGTAGCATCTATTAATTTGGTCTCGTAATAACTTAAAAAAGCCCTTTTATTTGATACCCATATTGGTGGGATTGATAAAAAATTGTTATCAGCCATTTGGTAGCGGCGGCCATCTTAGATTTAAATTTTGCATAGTAAATTGTATTCTACTTGTTGAGACCTTTCATTTGATACCCATGTTGATGGGATTGATAAAACCTAAGTTATCCGCCATTTTGTAGAGGCCGCCATCTTGGATTTTAATTTTATATAGTACATTGTATTATACTGGTTGAGCACTTTCATTTGATACCCATATTGATGGGATCGATAAAACCTACGTTATCCGCCATTTTGTAGCGGCCGCCATCTTGTATTTAATTTTTTTATAGTATATTGTATTTTGCTTGTTGAGCCCTTTCATTTGATACCCATATTGATGGGATTGATAAAACCTACGTTATCCGCCATTTTGTAGCGGCTGCCATCTTGTATTTCAATTTTTTATAGTATATTGTATACTGCTTGTTGAGCCCTTTCATTTCATACCCATATTGTTGGGATTAATAAAACATAAATTATCCGCCATTTTGTACCGGCGGCCATCTTGAATTAATAATGATAATGAATAAACATAATTGTATTGTCACCAAAATCCAAGGTGTATACAAAATTTCAGATTAATCGGTTGACAGGAAGAGGGTGAAATTTGAATTACTAAATTTGACCCAAGAATAATAAATAAAACAAACGGGGTGAGCTAAATATAAAACCGTTTAAAAAGAGATCCAGTTCCATCGTTTAAAGTCGTTGCGAAATGTTAGTAAACTAGCATTTAATTAATATTACCATTTTAATGGTGTATCAACCAAAATTGACCTTTCTACCGAACAATGGAATGACAGTCATCTGAAATTAATTCAGCAAACAGCTGGCGACTGGAATGGTTGATTCCGCTCTCAGTTGAGAATATTTAAGTTTCGTACTGTCTGGCCCAGACTATTTCAACTTGGACACACAGCCTTATAATTCACGACTTAATACTTAACTTTTGTCTGTAGTCTTTAGAAACTCATTAAAACACAATTTTATAGATTACTTCGCGATTTATCCACATTTAATACCTGTCTACCTGCGACCACGAAAACCGAAAATTTGGTTTATAATGAATGAGTTTGACTATTCGCGTAAATGTTTAGTTTGAGATATTATTTATCTCTCGAAACTAAAAACTTTTGCTAGTGCACATAAAATCTTGAAGTGAGTAAGTAGTAAGTTTACGTGAGATTCTTAAATGACAATCAATTAAATATTTAAACATGATGTTGAAAACTCAATGTTAAAATAAACGATATTTTTGAAGCACTTGATATAATATGTAAAAAAGCCAAGAAAGGCACATATACTCGTACACTGTCCTTAATAAATTTCTACTTTAGTATCTTTAATTAATTGCAATCATGCCTCTGCCATTTTAGATTGAACGTCAAGGAGCTCTATTTTTATGGGATTTCTATAAATTATTATCTTTAGTCTATATTGTTATAGTCTCGGCTGTATTTGTAATTAATATTAAGAAAACAGAAGATTTTTACTCAGTTTACGCTGCACGACTATTTATGTGATTATTTTTTTTATTGTTTTCATTATAAGTTGCCCTACATTTCATAAATCATATGACACCGAAGTATTTCTTAGCCAAAAAGTTGTTACTTTAGTTTTCACGGCGCTTTCGTTCTGGTGTTATTAAAAATAGAAACGTTATTAGAGGTAGGTAGGTGGCAACAGTAATTTTATCGTGATTTGAACGAAAAAAAAACGGTAACTTGAAAAATCTAAAAAACCCGTGTGCGTTTCTGTGTAATTGGAAATTAAAAAAACCCTAAAACAAGAAAGAGGTCATACCCGGGTTAAATTGGTACCTATATTAAAAATTGTATAGCAGTCGGGACCCATTCTAGAAATGGAGGCTCAGTGAATTATCACATAAAGCACTTACCTACCTCTATACATATATTACATTGCAGATTACTCCAATCTACTGACGAGACGGCTGACTTTCTAACATGGGTCCCGACTGCTATACACTTTTTATTATGTATTTTATTATTTTTAGTTTTATTATTCAAAACAAAACATCAGACTGCAAAAATATTATATTTTCAAAATGGTCTTTTTACTCGCTTTCATTTCATACCCATATTGCTATGTTAAGGAAAAAATCAATCCCCCATCCTCCCTCCCCCCTTTTGCGGGTGCCATTTTTTAAATTTTCTCACAATTTTGACAAGTGGATTGACACCTCATATGTCAAAAAATGTCGAGCCGTTTGGGCACGGTATATAGATATACAGTATTTTATCTACATACTAGAGCACCCGTTTCAACACACACATGCATACACGTCAGTTACACGGCCCGTTAAGCAGACTTGGGCAGACAAACCCACGAAGTGACACGCGGGGCGCGAGTCAGTTCGCTGTCAAAGACTGACTTTCAAAATGTAGATAGATGCCATTGAACAAAGTAGGTTTTAAGAAACATGTATTATAAAATCATCTTTATTTCGGATGACAGCTGTCAAAATTAAAACGGCTATATCTCGGAAACTACCCACCTCAGGCTACTGGTGTGTAGGGACAAATTTTAGGGATCGACGAGATCTTCATTTCGGATGACAGCTGTCAAAATTGAAACTGCTTTATCTCGGAAACTACCCACCTCAGACTACTGGTTTGCAGAGACAAATTTTAGGGCTCGTAGAGATCTTCATTTCGGATGATAGCTGTCAAAATTGAAACGGAAATATCTCGGAAACTACCTACCTCAGACTACTGGTGTGTAGGGACAAATTTTAGGGCTCGTAGAGATCTTTACTTCGGATGAAAGCTGTCAAAATTGAAACGGAAATATCTCGGAAACTATCCATCCAAGACTACGGGTGTGTAGGGACAAATCGTAGGGCTCGACGAGATCTTTATTTCGGATTTCAGCTGTCAAAATTGAAACAGCTATGACTCGGAAACTAGTCACCCTAGACAACTGGTGTGCATGTTAAAAAAATAAAAAATCTTTCCGCAAAATTTTCAATGCCTTCGAAGATTGCGGGAACTGTAAGGTCTGTGGATATTTATCATACACATAGGATTTAAATATATTTTTAAAGCTCAATGATGCTTAGGAGCAAATGTGTAAATTGTACCTCGTCTCATCGAACTGACAATGTAAAAACGGGCCCGTTTTACTAGGAGTCCACTGGCCGTCTGTCTGTCACCAGGCTGTATGTCGTGAGTCGTGACCCGCAATAGCTAACAGTTTCCACATTACATATTTGAACTATGAAAACAGCTTATATTACGTAAGATATAGAGGTGGTCTTAAGGTCAAAGTGGGGTAGTCTGTCATACTGTGCTGTTAATAGAAATAAACTTTTTATTATATTTGATATGATCAATAATCGTTAATAAAAATATGACTCATTCCTAAACCTAAAACAATACACATATGAAGAATAAAAATCTAGTCATTTTTTACTTTATGTGTACCAACCCTAGCGCTCCGCCCATCCGTAGGTTCTAAATTCAAAAATACGGCCAAGATAAACTACTGTAAGAAAACAAATCTCTCTATTGTGGTTTGGGCTGTAGGGCGTGCCAAACAATTATACGTACGTACATACTCTCTAAAAACATAACCCTCCTTCCGCAGTCGGGTAAAAAATGATTGCAAAGTAATAATTGCCTCAGAGTACTTATTCGCAGTTTTTCTCCATGCTTTTAGCGACACGATAAAATAAAATATCTTGAATAAACTTACTTTTTACAGATGGATGGCGCCCGAGTCCCTTTACGATGACATTTTTAGCGTTAAGTCTGATATATGGAGCTTCGGTGTGCTACTTTGGGAAATAGTGACACTCGGCTCCACTCCGTATCCAGGCATGTCTGCTGGTGACGTCATGAAAAAGGTAAATTTACCCGACAAGTTCGTGTGCGATCTCCAGACGTGCGGGGAGCAAAGTATGCTAGATGTCGGTGGGATGGTGTGGTGTTGCGGGGAGGGGATTTCATCAATAGATCTCTAAGGCTAAGGCCTCACCTCAACTATAAGGAGGTACGAGCCATATCCTACCACGCGGGCCCAGTGCGGATTGGTAGAGGGGTGTCTGTAAGGCAAGTGACTAACCTCACTGTCAGATGTTATCAAGCGACCCTAGGGCCTCTAAGAAAGCTTAACGATACGAGATACTTCGGTAGTATCTAACAGATTATTGCCTAAAGCACAGATAATGACAATCGCGTGCGAGTGGCACTTCCTTACCTCCCGCACGTCTGGCGAGGTACAGTCGGCAGCATGTTAAGTGACCCTTGTGAACTACGAAAACAGCTTTTATTACGTAGGAAATAACGACGATCTCAAGGTCAAACTGAGGAAGTCTGTCGTGCGGCCGTTTGTACATAACTGGAGGTCCGCGCTGTCCAAACAAACTTTTCAAACTATAGGTGCGAAAAACATCGCAAACGCTCCCCATCTATATAACCTAGTACCCCCAAAAAGATACCTTAGATAGTATTGTTCTTGTAAAGGCTGGTGAGCTCTAAGCACCGACGAGATAAACTAATGATTTCGTAAGTTTATGAAAAGATATCAATAAGAAAGACCAATATTTTGACCAAATACAATAAACGTTTATTTACGAAAAGCTTTTTAATAACTTCAAATAGAATTTCTTAACATATAATAACTTAAGTAAAAGAAAAGAAAAACAAAGACATGCATGAAATAAAAATAAATAAACTTAAAACCTACTTAATCAAAATTAAACCCGTGTCCTTTAGGTAAGGAGGCGAGGATGCTGGCTGCGTTACCGCGTTGGATGGCTATACTTATCCTTTGAGCGAGGAACGAGCAGGCTTTACTATTTGCCAAAACAGAATTTAATTTAGGTGCACTTAAGTTGTGTGTTTTTTTTATAAAAACAATATAAATGATCGTAAAACCTTTAAAACTCATAACTTCTTATTCATTATACTAATTTTAATTGTAAATTTACTATTAAGTTAAGCCAAATTATTATGGCAGTTATGGTTTGTTTGTAAAGTAATTAATTAATTTAACAATTCCAATTAGTGCCTTGAAAGTATTATCAAGAAAATTTAATATCTTTGAAAAGTTTTAATCATCGTTTCATACTTTTGTTTAATGTAACATTATATTCTGAACTATTGTTAATGAATCATAAATATGCGGCAAATGATAACTAAATCTTATTACGAGTTGTTTGATTATGTGTATTGTATCTAATAAGCTGATGCTATTTTAGGTTGAATTTCACGAGTTTTTTTTAAAGACGAAGATTTTTATAGGCAAAGATTCCTCTTTTGACTGATTACCTTCGCAGCAGAGTGGCTCACACGCTAGTTTTTAAAGTGTTGCCATCACCGAGATCCCGGGTTAGATCCCCGGTCGGCGGTCGGGTCAATGAAGAATCCATACTTTCTTCAATATTAAAAGTCCGTGAATGCAATGACAGTGTATTAAAACAGAGATAGACATGTCATCTCCTACTGCACGGCGATTTGAAAATGATGCGCCGAGCTCACACACATTCGTTTACGTACCAAATGTCATATGTGTACGACTCGCTCAATTTGAGCAAACTCAAGCAATTTTTGCGTGCTCATAACACATCTACCTCTTTTTTAAATGCACTGCCATTGGAGGAATGTGAAATAGTATTATTTCTTTAAGGTTTAGTGCACATGATTGTGTGTTTAACCAATAGACCCACAGTCAGTTTTCAAAATATTATATAACTAGCAGTTCCCCGCGACTTCGCCCGCGCCAAAAGTCGGATTTTCCATACAAATTTTCATCCCTCATTTCACCCCCCTGATGATTTTATATCGCGACAAAAAGTAGCCTATGTCCTTCCCAGTGTCTTAAATTATCTCTGTACCAAATTTCATTTGATTCGGTCTAGTAGTTTCGGAGCCTATTCGATGCAAATAAACAAACAAACAAACAAATCTTTCCTCTTTATAATATTAGTATAGATAACTCACGTACTTTTTACAGGTGCACAGCGGATACCGTCTAGAGAAACCGGAGCACTGTCGTCGTGAGCTTTACAATATAATGTTCTACTGCTGGGAAGCTAATCCGACTGACCGTCCCGACTTCCCCGAAGTCGTCGCCATGTTAGAACGACTTCTGTGCACTGAAACCGACTACATTGAACTGGAGAGGTTCCCTGATCACTCTTACTATAATGTGCAGCATTTGGATGGAGAAAAACTATGAGAGTATACAACAATTGAAGCCTAGATGATCAAAAACTATTAAATGTATATTTGTAACGAAATTTTATTTGAGAACGAGTTTGAAGTTTTGGTTAGATACCGACTGCTCAAAAACAAGTGGCTTCTCTTTTCTTAGGCGTTTGCTTAAAATTATTTTAGTAAATACCACATTTACTAGCCACGTCAGGTAAACAACATTATTCCGTCCAAGTGTACCTAATACTTGCAATAAAAAGATTGAGAACAAATTTCAGAAATTGTAAATAATAAGTTTATTTAGATATTTTTCGGTTATGAAATTAACCTGTTAAAGTTCTAGTTAATTGTTATTATATCAGTTTAAATATATAAATCATATGAACTAAAAAAGAAGGAATGAAGATCCGCAAAAACAAAGCTGCAGATCTATAACATAATAAGATTCAGAATTTATTGCATCTCATGATATTAAACAATATGGTATGATGTTACATGGCGTAATATTAAAATATATTGGACACACTCGTAAGAATTGATAGTCACTATAATTTAATACGGAAACCTCAGTGCACGAATCTTCGTCCGGATTATAATGCCTAGTTTTTTAACACATATTTCCCAATGGTACTACCTTTTTTTAAATTGAAAGCCAAATTTAGCAATTAACAAAAACGAAATAAAATACTTTAGCTTTCCACCGTAATATTTTTCATAATCTGTATCACACAGAAGTTGTTTCATTAAAATTGTACCGCACATTGTTTATTGTAAACTTAGATTATTGTTAAGGTATTTCATGTTCCGAAAATTTCAGTTTCTGAATTGGATCTCATGTGCGCTGATCTGAAAATGATACCGCTCATCTAGTACTACACAGTCGTAACTGTCATTTTGCAAATTTAACAGGAGGGCGCTTTAAGGTTTTTTTTCCTGTTTTATTTCGTTTAATGATTTCATTTCATATTATTTACAACTGAAACCAGGTTATTTCAGATGTTTAATTATAAAGGTAGAGTATAATAACAAAAATATTTAAAAATATCAATTAAAAACTACAAGGACAATTCCGTCTTTGTAGTACTAGATGAGCGACGATACGATTTTAATAAAAAATCTTGAAATAATTCCTGAGATTAATTTAGGGTATATTTTAATAATTTTAATTTAAGTTTGCTCGTATAGTTAAGAACTAGTCTTTAGATACCTAAATAAAAAGTTGTGCTTTATGTTGATATAGATTTTGTACAGCAATAACATTATTGTATTTTTGATAAGCACTTTTCTTAATAATAAATGTTTTGTTTAGTTATTTGTTTTGTGTTTCCTAAATCTTCTTATAACCTTTGTTTTATTACCTAAGTATTTATTTCAACCAAATCACCATTAATAGGTATTCTTTAACAATTCAAATTAAAGATTTATATAAACAAAATTAAGAAAAAATATTTTTTCATACAAGTGAAACGATTTTTAATGTTTTTTGAAAATATCATTAGGTACTTACTGATAAGATGGGAAAAATAAAATACAATTATTTTGCTTTAAATTTCCGCTAAGAGTTTCTCTTAGCGGAAATTTAATATTTGTATTTTAAATTTAATAATTGTATTTTATTTTTCCCATCTGATAATGGATTTCCGCAAAGTAACGCCTGAATCTATTAATTATACTTACTGATAAATTATAAATGGAAGTTAGGTAAGGTATGGTAGATAAATAGTAAGAAATACAGTTTCTTGTTGTTAGTAGTAGGTAGGTACTTAAAAACCATGGTAGCAAAGATAATTAATATTTAAAGAACAAAATAACAACAAAGCTACAGTTTGATAAAATGAACCAGCCCGACTAGAGTAGTGGGTAGAGCGTGATTAAAAAAAGGATCTACCGGGTGTGTGAGAACTGTTACTCATTAAGTTAATATGATGGAGCAATAAAAAAAAGACGCCAAGCGCTGTGGAATGGCGTGCCCCCCACAGTAAAATAAATAGGAAGAGTTTTCTTAAGGTAGTTAGGGCGGCACCTCTCGGATTAAGTGCTAATTAATTTTCTTTCTTAATTATAGTTCGACCGCCCTGAGCCCTCGCCTACGGGGTACAGGGGTGCAGGAGGCAGGAGTAGACGAGAACGGGAGTCCTAATCGTTGCGGGCGGCAGGCGCTTGTAATTAGATTGGATGATTTAAATTTTGACATTCGAAATTAGCTTTCTTTTCAAAATTTTAATTACCCAATCAAATCCTTGTTCTCGTTTACCCCCGCACTTCTGTACTCCGCAGGCAAGGTCTCAGATAAGCGGTTGGACCATACACAGTAAAGCCGGTATCAAAGGAAGGAAGAAGAAGAAGAAGGAAGGCCGACCCATTGGAAGATTCATCACGCGGCATCATAATGGTAAGTTGTACTTAAAAAACATATTGGATACATTTTCGTGATAAACTTACTAATCAAAAAAACTGACGAAGGGGAATGAACTGGGTAACGAAATAAATTCTGTGTTTTATTCAAAAAACGTATACACATGTCCTTCCTGATTATTCACGTTTAAAAGATGTCTTACACAGCGAAAATTTGTGTCTCAAATATCGATTGTTTCCGACAATTTCTATCAGTAAAGTGAGAATTCCAAAAACATATCCAATAAACAAAGCCAAAAATCCTCCTTGTAAATGTTGCAATGTCAATGCATCGATATCTGGCTTTGTTTTTGCCATGGACCGAAATAACTTCGCCCTTTTTAGATTGTTCGACGAAGCAAAGTACTTTCTGATCCCTACATTCACTCCTATTTGTTTCAATATACCCAGCGTGTGTGAGAACTCGTTTATATATACAAATCCCTTCATTGCTACCATCTCCAGAGGTACAGTGAAAACGTTTTCATCAAAAGCATAATACTTGTAGTTTCCGAAACTATCGCTAAGTTCGGGTATTTTCGCTGAGATATGAGCGAGCTCCAGACGGCTGCAAAGTACCGAGAAATTTCTGTGAACAGCAACGTCTATCAACGCTTTAGATATGTCTCCCACGTTTATCCATTGTTCCCCTAATTGGTAATCAAAAGGGTCGCTTGAGTTTCGAAATAAATCGCGCAGTTCCTCGAACCCACCAAACTTTAATCCACTCAGAACCAGCTCCTCAATTGTTTTTAACTGATACTGAAAAGTTGGGTTTCTCAAAATGTCTATTAACTTTGTTTGGTATGCAGTTAAACACAGTATACAATAGAGATTGAAGAATACAAAGAAAACCCTTAAACATTCTTTGGACGGACGAAAATATGTGCCGAACCCCAAACTACATATCCATGTGCCCAGAAAACAGTGGCCAACTGTTTTGTTGTAAATTGTATCATTGCTTAGTTGGCCGAGAATTCTCCAAGTAAAAACGCAAACAATAAAGACGCAAATAACAGATATCCAAACGTTTTTTTGAAAAATAATTATCAGAGGTAGCCAACGTGGTGACGGGTAGGCTTTGGGGACGACCCATGTGTATGAATCTGCCAAATACGAAAAACTGCATTCAAAGTCTTCATGAACGTCGTTGTCAGGGAATATTCCTCCCAATAAGACATTTCCTCTTCGTGCTATCAACTCCTTTAAAGCTCCATCCCATTGTCCTGTAACTCGTTCTCCTCTAGAATAATTTATAATCTCATAATTTGGCTTGAACTTGAATCTTTCTAGCACTTCATTCATTAGGTGTTCTTCTATACTTAATTCTTGTTCATCTGCACTTATAAAAGGTTGTCTTTCTAAAGCTAGCACGTATAAAACACAGCCCTCCATGTTTATAGGAACACGATTTTCAAAAACTCCTCTTTTGTATTTAACGATACCTTTTTCACAAATATTATCTATGATTAGTCTATTCTTAGCAGTTTCATTGTTATATCCACAGTATGATGGTGGATCGTAAGGCCTCCAGCCGTACACAAACGAATCTCTGATTTTTTTTGCATTAGGAACAACCACGACTATATTGACAACGTTGTATTTGAATAAACAGGTGAAAATGTGTTCCACAAATTCAGTATTTGTGTGGTTATTTTGTACAAGATTGAATAGTAGTATAATGAACTTGGCGTGTGGGTCCCAACTACGAGATCGGATAAGTTTACTCATAAGCAGCTTGAGATCGTTAAAGTTGTCTACAATAATAACAAAGTAATCAGCAAGTGGTATCGCTTCAAACACATCAATGTGAAGGAGGATATTCTGACTGTTATCTTCATTTCCGCAGATTTCCACCTCATTCTCAGGACTTGAAACTTGGACGGAGTATCGTATATCGTGATGTATGTACTTTAGAACTTCGCTGCGGATTCTTGTCACTGAGGTGCTTACGTTTTCAGTTTCTGCAAAGATCAGAAGTCCTGGTTTCTTGAAGTTAGCTTCAATAAGCTTGATAATACAGTTTGTGTAATCGTTGACGATTGTTGGACCACGTGGATTAATTGTTGCTTTTGTTCCAATAAGGAAAATTAAAAGCAAAATTAACATTTTGATTTAAAAGTGTCAACGGATCGTATTGATGGTTTAGTTAGCGATAATAAACTAAAGCCTTTTTGTTGATTGGAAAATTGCATGCTTGCCGTGACTGGGTGCTTTTAGTTTTTATTTATTATGTATCGGTACACTGATCTTTACTTCGAATATAATTGACACCTAATGCATAGGCAAAAAGTTTCAGTTTAATTTTTATTTAACGAGACATTTGATCTGGTATTATTATCAAGCAATGAATGTTAAAATTATGACCGTGTATACTCGTACATATATATTTTGTCGTCACATACATAAACAAATACTATACATATAATACCTATCCTATACTACTCGTATAAGTAACTAAAGTAGTAGGTGTTGAATTTGAATTGAATTGAAAACATTTATTTCAGAAACAGTTTCCATACATTCTTAACCTAATACTAATTATAGAGAGACAATAAAACATAAAATACTTAAACTACTTAAACAGACCGATCCAATCCCAACTTCAAGCTCTAATAGAACTTAAAGCTAGGATTGGACCGAACGTGGATGGATGCCCAGTAAGCGAAAATTTGTTGAAACACCCACTTATCAGTTAAGCACTATTACCGTATAACGTATTGTTATCCAGTTTAAACACGATGTTCGATCAATAAGGTATTACAACCTACAATTATAACCTTGGTCGTTTAGACTGGAGTAATTAATTTGTAGACGCTCAATATAATAACAATATCTCTAAAATATTTGGTTAGTTACAATTATTTTAACGTATAAATTATAGTTACCCGTTACCCTGATTTCAATTAACCAAGAACATCTAAGGCAATTTGTTCAGTTATAAGTAAGCTATCAATTTAGATTTAAAATGAATACAAATACGATTCTCTGTAGTACATTTCAGTCTTTTGTTGTCGTTAACCAGCGTTTAACACGAAACGAAATTAAGAAAAGTGAATTTCAAATAAACAGACAACATTCCTTGTACATTTTAGAGAGCAATCTAGAATGCACTTTAATATTCAAGTCGGCTTCGCCTCGCAGTTGGTTGGTGCAAGCTTTCTCGGAATTTGCTGCATTTATTTTTGAGTCGATCTGAGTCTATCTTTGAAGTACACTCTCGAGTCCTAAGAGAAGCTTTTGATGTTTCTTCCATCTGTCTTTATTTGTACAAAAATAAGAATGGTTAAGTTCAAGAAGTTTATAAATAACTTTCACACTATTATTTAGCTAGGTTTATAACTTAAAGTAATTCCTCAAGATTGTAGAACTTAGGCTGTACGTGGGTTCATTATCCGTTGCATATCAATCAGTCATTGTATCCAATTAGTTAAATAATTTCAACTGAGATTCATTCATCGATTGGGATTTATTGATAACCACAACAACCTACAGTATTTATAAAAGATGGCGGTGACACTGATTACACGTGACTTTCAAGTCGTCAACATTTTTCAGTGACTCATGAGGTCAAAATCTTAATCCCACTAATATTATAAATGCGAAAGTTTGTGAGTATGTGAGTGTGTATGTTTGTTACTTCTTCACGCAAACACTAATAAACGGATATGGATGAAATTTAGCACAGCGATAGATTATAGTCTGGAATAACATATAGGCTAATTTTTATCCCGAAAAAAAAAACACAGTTCCTGTAGGATACAGAAATAGTAGTTTACGCGGGCGAAGTCGCGGGCAACAGCTAGTAGATCAATATTTTAAAGAACCGCCTTCATTTGATTACTTTTAATAATTGTAAAAAGTGATATGAACACTCACCCTTATTGCGTTTACTTAGACGCAAGAGTGCGCACATTTACCCGCAACACGGGTCAAGTGTACGCATTCCAGTTTTATCTAGCTATATCGAATTTTCCAGAAATCTAAATGATTTACAGTTTTGTTTCTCCACTTAATTTCTATAAATTAAGTTATTATAGTCTAATAAATATTATATGCAGTCAATATTTACTTTTTTTTCCTAACCCCTCAACTTAGTAAGATACGAGGCCTCAAAGTCAAAAGTGTGCCTAGTTGCCCCGAATTACTTATGTCACGAGTATTCCCTTATTTGTGTATACTATTGGTATCCCTAACGTTTGATAAATGTAATTAAGTGTATAGTAAATATTTTCCCATAGTCTCGGTTTTGACGCCAATTTTATTAATAGCTAAACGAATTTCATAGAAAACTTTGACCCTGCCATTCATAAGATAATGGAAAGGTCGACTACTTTGTCGTGACTCACCCGTCTAATGGGTTCAAACTTACTTGTAATATTATTAAAGCTTTTCAGCTGGCTAATGAAAAGAAAGAAAATACATTTTCTAACGTATTTTATGACTAGTCCATCAATTTTCTCACTCTTGTATGATGGGTAATTTGAGCTGTTCCTAAAAGCATTATCAATACCTTGATTTTACCACAGAATTCCTAAAAGCTTACGTAGGTGCAAGAGACTCTCATTTTTTAAATATTGGATAACAACACATACATTGCTTAGATTCCAAAGTAAGTACCTACTTAATCTCTTGTGTTATGGAAATATAAATCACAGCACTCACACCCGAGACAGTGTATGTATTAGAAAATGTAAATTTCTATATTGAATCGACCAGGGATCGAACCCACCTCAGAAATGGCGACATCTCGAAAACCGGTGTGCGAGCCACTCGTATATATAAAATACTAGTGGTTCCCCGCGACTTCGCCCGCAAGAGACGGATTTTCCACATAAAATTTTATCCCCCATTTCACCCTCTTAATGTTTTTATATCGCGACAAAATGTAGCCTATGTCCTTTCCAGGGTCTCGAACTGTCTCCATACCAAATTTCATCTCAATCGGTTCAGTGGTTTAAGCGTCAAGAGGTAACAGACAGACAGACAGACACACTTTCGCATTTATAATATTAGTATGGATTAAAGAAGAAATACAATTGAGTGGCTCTTGCCGTGACACAATAAAGTGCCAGCGCAAAATTCACCTAGATTAATGGCAAAACCTGAGGGCAAAACATGCTCCTTTGTGATATACCTGGCCTATAGTAAGCGTTACCTTGTGCAATGGCGACTAGTATTTAACGGATAGACATACTTATGTTTACGTTTATAAATATCCATGACCTGAGTACACATGCTCGTGATCATCACACAAACATTTGCCCTTCGAGATTTAAACATGCAACCACTGGTTTTGTAGTCCAGAACGCGGACCACAACACCAATACGGTCGTCGTAACATATTAAAGAAGAAACGGTAAGTGTTTTTTGAGTAGCGATTTCATAAGGGCTTGTTTAGGATCAAAGGGAAAACGTATTGATCGTCAGCCTCACACTTGATACAGAATTATTTTAAAAGGAATGTGTTATGTAAGTATTCATTATGCAAATACTATAGCTATTGATTATGACGAATTCAGTGTTCGAGGGCTTTTAACGTTTCGGCATTGCTATTCGATCCTCCGTCGAGTCAATATACAAATCCATAGATGAACTGTCTTGGGTTTAGTGTCTGTGTGTTGTGGTACCACCATCATTTCTGATTTCCATAACAAAGCAATTCAGCTACTTGTATTGGCATCAGAGTAATTTAAGTAATGTTTTCACGAATTTGTTTGTTCAGATAGGTATATAGATATTTAGGATGCTTTGGCCCAAATGCGTAAAGCTGAGGTTAGAAGCGAACTCTCTATAGGGTGTCTATTTGGCCGACTTTGCAATTCCTGGCCTTACGCAAACTTTTAATTTGTCAGTGGATCTTTCGTAAAAATATGACTGAAATTGTTTTTTTAATACCAGAAAACTTATTTTGGCTTTACAAAATACATGGACCTCCTTTGTAGAATGAATAGGTATGTAATTATACCACAAATACTATCTGGTCTATTTTAAAATATAAGAAACGTCAAAACCACGTCATTTTTGACAGTGCTTGATTTTACATAAATAGCAAATCATTTTGTTTACGTACGGGGTTTTGATTTCAATAGTTATTTTTATATGCTGTCAGTTACTGAATGATAATTTTAAGTGAATCAAATATATGGTTTTCAATGTGGCGATATTATTAAGATTTCTATCAATTAGCTTATTTTTGTGGTGTGATGCGCAACTTGCAGATTATAGAGGTAAATTGTTAATTAATTTCTTATTAAATGCCTTCGGTTTATGTCAGGAATTATTAAAAGATATTATCTAAAGTGACCAGTTTAAGTCCCCTTAAATTAAACACGGTCCTGTGACCTTTACAAAAAATACCTTGTTTTATACGGACCCTGAGTGCACGAGTCCTAGCCGCACTTGGTCGGTTTTATAAGTAGTAAAATTGAATGGTATTACTATGCACATAAAGTACCTAAGTACGGCGTTACATAAAAAACCATTTCGCGCCAGATCTTAATAAGGTATGATATTATTATATGCCGCAGAAGTTATGATCATTGTCGTTCTTGGCATGGGTCTATGGCGAGGATATTCATACATTTGTTTACGTCTGCCGCTTGGGTATATTTTTTGCTAGATATGTATTTCTTCGGACATTTTGTAAGCTTTTACGATATTGAATAGGTGATTCCTAATTTATTTATTGAATGGATTGACTCGAAAGAAGCCGGAGATTGAACACCAACAAACATGATAATTTATTTCATCTACTTGTCATTCAGAAGGCACATAATGGCCGATATCTCGTACACACACAGAATTTGCTGATTAGTTTGTTCTCATATTACATCTCCTGTCGTCTATTATGATGGTTTGGTGAGCTATCAAAACAATAAGGCTCCGCGCAGACCGACCGACCGAACAGCCACTGTTGGCTAGCGACAATTATTATTATTATTTATGTCTAATTATTATTATTATTTATGTCTGTTTAGAATAAAATTCACTTAATCTAGAGAAATTCAAAAACACTCACGAAATAGCAACGGGAAATGCAGATACATACATGCATGTTACATTTAACAAATATAGAGATTACATTCATATTATACCATAACTACATTTTAAGCGTTCAATACATTGATTTGATATAAACTTCTGGACACATCTATTGGCCCACCTTAGAGTTTAGGTTTCGATGGCCCCTACCGAAATATGATTGCTAGATTGAACAAAAACTGTTGATGCAGTTTTAAACCTGATACATTTTACCATCTTTTTCGATCGTATTGTTTTAAATTTGAATTCAGAATACCATACGACATGGAGCTACGCCTAACAAGTCGGATATGCGCCTTGTTAAAGGCAATTGATTTTTGAATAAAAACATGTTTTATCAAATAAAGGTTTAATTTAATAACGTGTGTTGCCTTCATGGGCATCTACCACAGCTCTCATACGATTAGGCATAGAGTTTATCAACCGCTCTATGAAATTTTGAGGGATCATCTCCCATTCCTCTTCTATGGCAGTTTTCAACTCCTGCATCGTCTGGGCAACTGGCTGACGAGCCCTAACACGTCTTTTTAGCTCGTCCCACATGTGCTCAATGTGGTTCATGTCTGGGCTTCTGGCTGGCCAGTCCATAACTGTGATGTTCACATCCCGAAGATATTCCCTGACGATGCCGGCCGCATGGGTTCTTGCATTATCATGCATTAAAAGGAAATTGGGGCCCACATAGTCCGCGTATGGTATCACGTGAGGTTCTAAGCACTCACGAATGTACCTTTCAGCATTTAATGTTGGCAGCCGTGGTCCTGTAACAACCTCAAGTTGAGTTTTGCCGCTCGCGGATATACCGCCCCAGACAGTCCATGAGCCACCGCCATAAGCAACCCTCTCTTCAAAGCAGCATTGTGCGAAACGCTCTCCCTTACGTCGGTATACCTTCTTCCTTCCATCATTGCCATGTAACACAATTTTAGACTCATCAGAAAAGAGTACACGGCTCCAATCTTGCAGTGTCCAATTTAAATGACAGCGTGCGAAATGAAGGCGCGCTGTTCGGTGGGCTCGCGTTAGTTTGGGCCCATTAGCTGGCTTGTGTGGTACCATATCGCGTTATTTTAACCTTCTCCGAACAGTTCGAGCGCTCACCGATAATCCGTGGAAGTCGCGAAGTTGGTTTTGTATCTCAATGGAGGTAAGGTGACGATTTCTCAAGCTGGTCGTCACGATGAATCGATCCTGCCTTTCAGTTGTAGCCCGAGATCGTGGCGTTCCTTGGCGACGAACAAAGCCGCCAGTCTCTAGAGACTTTGCATACGTTTCTTTGGCTGTGTCCGGCCTGAATAAGTGCCACAGCTTGAGCGGCGACTTCAGGTGAAGTATCCATAGATTATTAATAGAACCTCACCTTAATGTTAAGAATAAGTAATGTTTGTTGCAAAACCAAAGATACCAATCACATTTTCAAGAATTTAATCCAAGTAAACCAATAAAACCAAGTTTTCTTAGTATTCTATTGTTTGATATCAACAAACATATTATTAATTATATTTAAATTCTGTGTTCGAAATTCAAAAAAATACTATTGAATGAAATTGTGAATGTGCCAGGTTCAAAACTGCATAAAAACTTTTTGCTCGACCTAATATAAAATTTTAGCTAGGACCAAACAAAACTGAAAATACAAGGTGGGCCAATAGATGTGTCCAGAAGTGTATACAGGGATATCTCATCACACTGACAGCTATGGCACACGCTCTAATCGGCCGGATCGCCATTTTAAGCCGATGAAGTATCTAATGACGCGTGGTCCGTCAAACAATGAACATGCCTAAGTGTGTCGTCAAAAAATTGCAAAAATCACAGCTCAATGAATCGTAAAAAATATGGAATGACATTTCATCGGTAGGTTAATATTATTGATAAGGTTCGAAACCGAAATAATACTTGAAACCTGCTTTAATATTTTATTTTCTAATTTATTTACGTAAATCATTGCCAATCTTCTATCACTTTCACACCCAAAGCTGAAATGAAACAAAATACGTGACGTCATCGGAAAGGATGGTGTCGCCAGTGAATTTTTTTTTGTTAAACAAAATACTTGAGTTTTTTAGTATAATAATAGTACATTATCGTTTGTGTCATTGTCGAGCATCGAAATGTGAACCATCCCCGCATTTCAATGAGTTAGATTGGGTTAGTTTGTAGTTTAGTGTAGTTGTAGTGTACCTACCCAGAATTGGTAAATTGTGTCAATATAATTATTATTGGTTGTAGTATGACAAGTTTGGACCTGTATAGTAGAAATGTAAAAAAATACTCGTATTCTCATACACATAATATAAAACACACATAGTATGAAATTAAGTAACTGATGATAAAATTTTATCATCAGTTACTTAACTTCATACAAACATGAACAAACAATCTACTCCATTACTTCTTTGTTCGTATTATTGGCTTATGAATCTTCAAGTGACTGATATTTGACATATGACGTAGTGTCTTCATCCATTGCTGCGTAATTACACATGACAATATAAATAGCTGAAGCTTAAGCGGCAATGTATGAACTTAGCCAGTTGAAGCTTCATAAGGTGAATAATAATATGTGCCATGTTTGGGCTTTGATTTTGTATGGCGAAATGCATCCTTATATATAATAAATCAATGATTCAATAAATTAAATACAATAATACGTAGCACAAAAAGTATTTTTTAAATAATGGGTTCCCTCTATCGGGCAGAATCTTTTTGCTCCGAAAGTCACTTGGCATAATTTTCTTTAGTCGAATATTATTCAGGCAGAATTTTCTGTTAGCACAATTGTTGTTTGGTCTAATATTTATATGCCCGAATTTACTATGCCATACTTTTAAGATAGCAGAAAGGACTCGTCCATTAATGGTTTTTTATTCGTCAATATTTCTAACCAGAATAAACTAAATATTATATTAAAGAGTTCACAAAAACTAGCCTCTCTGCATAATTAATATATTTTTAAGACCTCCGATTTAGAGAAAATTTTTGTAACTTTGCATACTTTCGCTAAGCATAATATTTATTAAGTACGGTGTTTATTTGGCATAATTTGACTAGGCATACTATGAAGAAAGCAGAATTTTGTTTAGAATAATTTTACAACGCATATTGCTATTTCTTTTAATTAGTATTTTACCCTAAAATTGACTTAAAAAGTCATTAAGTTGTGGTACAAAAGTTAGTGACAGAAACGAATCGGTGTGAAACCGACTCAACGCAGTCTTGTTTGCCCCACCCCTAGAGTGTAATTCAAAATCGCGTAGGCGCGGAGGGGCGAGGCAGCCCGTGAGCTGAGGAGCAGGCCGGCCAGCCTCAGCCGCGGCGGTGAGTGAAAACCATCTGCGACGATAAGCTCGCGTGGGACTGCCGGAGCCTCGCAGCGCCGGAGCCGTGACAGTAACCATACGTGTTGCATGCTGCATGCATGCTTACTTGCATGTTGCATCCTTGCTTGCATACATGCAAGCTGTTGTGCACGCATGATTGCTTGCATGCTTGCTTGCTTGCTGCATGCTTTGCTTGCATGCTGCATGCTTGCTTGCATGCTGCATGCTTGCTTGCTTGCTTGCTGCATGCTTGCTTGCATGCTGCATGTTTGATTTGCCATGCATGTTGTATGTTAGTATTGCTGAGATAGAACTGCTTGGGATACACAGAGAAATAAAAACCATTTTAATGTGATAGTTCTGCCTTGTAATGATTTTAAATATGAAAAATATGCCAAAAGACGATTCGGACTGTGAACTTTCTGCGATATGATGATTCTGCCTATTAATGACTATATATACGAATTGTATGCCACAAGACGATTCTATCTGTGAACTTTCTGCGTTAGGATGATTCTGCTTTAAGACTATTGTGGATACTAAATTTCTGCCTAAAGATGATTCTAGTTTACACGATTATGCGTTTTGAACGTCTGATAAATGAGTGAATGCTAATTGATGTTCTGCGAAAGGAAGTCTATGCTATTTGATGATATGCCAAATAAAATTATGACAATAAAAATTCTGCGAAATATGGTAGACCCTTAAATAATACCAGTGCAAGTTAGCAATCAGTTATGATTTATACTGACAAATGTGGGTGGGCTTGACAAAAGGCTAGGCCGGTCTAATTCTCAACGCTGTTTAATACGTTTTGTGTTATGACGGTGGCCCATCTGCGCTGAGCGGAACAGCTATGTAATTAATAAACGAAAAACTTAGAGGTTAGTCTCTATAATTTTAAATTTATCAAGCCCCACCCAATTATTTATGTTTTGATTACAATTAGCAGAGGTGCCACAAGACCAAACCAGTGCCCGAGCTAACACTCTTTTAGACGATGCAGACGACATACAGAGACAGCTTGACAACGAAGCGAGGGACCGCCTCAAATATGGGAGGGTTTGTACTATGTTAAACTATTTACAGCGCTTTCATTTAGGCGACGACTCTAATAATTATTATTCATACTATAAACGGTAGCGCGTAAGACACATGGCAGTGGCGCAACTGGAGTGTTGCTGTAGCGTGGCTGTTTATGTGAATGTGAAGGCATGCGCTGCTGTAGCGCTGCTGAAAAGCGGTCTTAGAGCTCTGCTCTGTACGGCTAAAGTGTCTATTAGACTACGCGATATTCAGTCTTATTAAGATAGGATACAACCGGAATTAACGCTCCAGTGGTAAAGATTCCCCGATTTTAATTACTCTAGTTTTGCAAATGCATAGAGTGTTATTTTATCTATCGAGTGACTTTTTAACCGCCACCAAATGGATCGTGTCTCATGTCTCTGTGCGATTGCATGGGACAGTTTTCATATAATCTTAGACTCATCTCACACTTTCATTCTCTGAAAGAGCGAGATGGCGCTTACAGATTTACAGATTAAGAGTTATCTTAACACCACGGTGAGTTTTAGTAAGGCTGTCTAAATATCGCGTATTGTAATAAAATGCCTAAATACCTATTTATTGTCCGATAAGTTCATGCAAATCGTGCCGGGGACAGTGTTTACTTTATATTATAAGGTACATAAAACAACCCAGTTTATTTTTGTTGGCGTCTAAATTTTAATTCAATACAAAAATGTAAACAATATTAATTAGCACTGGAATTAACAGAACTAAGAAATTAGATGGTTCATTTATTAAAAGTTTTTTAATTGAGTTAAGAGTTGAGTAAGTGAGTAAGTAGCTTTTGGATACAACAACGAACAAAGGCGTACCTATTGATTTATTCAATTGGTTTTATCTTAATATTGATCACTATTGCCTAACAGACTTTAATACTCGCCTTCCATTAGAAGCGAAGCGGACTCCGTTAGGTTAACAAGATAACTGCATAAAAGTTATATTAACAAGCAAACATAATTATTGAAAAAACAAAACACCTGGGCTTTCATTTGATACCCATATTGCAATGGTAAGGAAAAAATAAATCCCCCCTCCCACCTTTATTTCCATTAACAGGCGCCATTTTTTAAATGTATAGGTATATAGCCTATGCCAATCTCTCAATTTTGACAAATTCAACGACACCTACGTAATATGTCAAAAACTGTCCAGCCGTTTGAGCTATAGGGCGTGCCAAACAATTATACATACATACTCTACAAAAACATAACCCTCCTTCCGCATTCGGGTAAAAAGAGCGTACCTGTGTAGTATCTGTTGCGAAGTAAACAGTATCGCTTCTCCAGTCCGCTCTGAGTGGAAGGCGGGCATTAATCTCTACTAAAATATTAAACAAATGCTTAAAAAAAGAAGTTAAATTAATTTGGCTCACCTACGTTTTGCCGGCGGCCCTTATAACCTTGTTTCTTAGTTGTCTAAAAATACTTGATCCTATTGAAGCATGTCTACAGGCGGGCGAAATTTGATTCACTCGTTTTTTATGGAACCGCAAATATACAGTATGGACGTTGTTAAATGCCAGCTACCTGCAAATTCCAGAGTGTTTTTTTAAACGAATGGATTTGATAATACTGAGTTCCTTTTTAATCAATAAAATTTTGTTTTAGATTATTTTCCTAAAAAATTTAATATGTGTCAATTCTTGCTTTCACAGCCAAAACCTATATGGGTGTTTCACATACCAACCCAATTTCCAGGATTAAGAGCAAATCAAGTTACGAGGCCAATGCGTGAATTAGTAAGTATTTTATTACAATGATTACTTATAAAATGTTTTTTTTTATATTTTTATCCTTGCAATCGTTATCTCTGTGTTTGTTAGACAATTGTTGTTTTTGCGATTAATGCTTATAAAAATGTAGTGTCTTTTTATCGTAAGCGGTCAGTTCGACTGCCGAAAGTAAACGTATTTTCAAAAATATTTAAACGCAGTGCATATAAAGGGATCTTTTTAAAAATACAGGAATATTGCAAAAATGTTGTTAATACTCAAATTATTTGTTATAACCTCCGGGCGATATTTAAAAACCCCACCCTGTATTTGAAATACAGAGAATTTCATCAGATCAGGCCAACTTATGTATTTTACTACAAAAACACATGCTTCAAAATCCAATAGAGTTAACCCTCCTTCCGTAGAAACGCGTGAGTGCTGAAACGTAGTACAATCTTATGCGATTTTCAGGAAGGCGTGCAACAATATTAGTTTACCTTTGTTCCAGAAATTCTGGAGAAAAGACACCAGGAAATATGCAAAAGATAGGAGAAAGGAAATCCGAAGAGAGACGTGCTGTAAGTAAATCTTGTAAATCAAGTCACATACACAACTGCATCTTTGTGCGACTTGTTGGATTCATGACCGTCATAGACAGATTACTTTTAACCCATAGCCTAGCAATTTAGGTAGTAAAATATAAGCCCTAAATGATCGGTGGGGAGTAGAGATCACGGTCAAATGCCGGCCAAAAATAATTAAAAAAAAGTTCTGGTTTGCTCCATACTAGAGATCTAGACCATGAAAAATATAAGGCTTGTTTTTTTTCCACGTTACCTTACCCATTTGAACTACGAAAACAGTTTTTATTAGGTACCTAGGGAACAGAGGCGATCTCAAGGTCAAAGTGGATTAGTCTGACGCATGTGCCAGAAATAAATCATCACAATCAATAAAATGCTCTTTCGTAAATTCAAGGTTTTTGGCGAATGCGTAGACTCAATTGATACAAAATGACTATACTCCCATCGCCGTCCACTAATCATGACTCCATTGTCTTTCTTTGATTAAGAGAGATCACCTTGTATCTCCAGTGCACATTTGTACTCTGTTTCATATTAAGCTAATATGAAACAGAGTACAAATGTGCACTGGACTTATACATGCCCAAAAAATTGTACGCATCAAAATTAATTCAGTATAGACATTTAGTTTCGTACAATTAACTGACAATTAAACGTTTCAAAAACAATATTTTTAACTCCACTGACCTAAATCATTACCTGGTTTGGCATCAATCCTATTAAATGAAAGATAGATTTCGTGAATAAGATTTTTTATATCGGGAATTGCTAAATCCATCCGAATCTGATGCTAGGATTCATTTTTTAATGAAATCTGTTCCTTACGTTTCAACCCTTGTCATAGACTGACGTTATCAAGATTGTTTTCGTCTAAAATAAATTTCATTTAATAATAAACTCACAAATATAAACCTGTCCCGAGGTTGACACAAGGAGATAAAAAAGTTTAATTTTAGTATAATCCTGGTTTCAGATCAGTTTTCATCAGTTTGTACGGATTTTCTTGCATTTGGGACCGATCCTATATCACCTGATAAGATTGACACTTCTTTTTTAACACAAACAAGTTAGTTAGTAGTGTTCCCTATGAACTCAAAATCTGCTAAATCTCATACTTTTAAACGAGAAATTCTTGTGTGATTATTAATGTACGAGTATATAATTTATTTATGATCTCGGAAACAGCTCGATACGATTTTACTGAAATTTGAAATTACTTTGGAAAAAATTATTGGAAAAAACGCGTGTTTGAGAGTTTTCATGTGTTTTTATTTCGCATTCATCGACGCAGAATATGGTCGCTAATTTCGCACCGGTAAGCATGAGCATCGTGACCCAGTACATCGGACGTAGGACTGATAGTGTACTATGTGTTTAGGGTTAAAATATCGCTCAATGACGATTTTTTACTTTTTCTGTATTTATTTAAATTTAAAGCTTTATTAAATAGTAGTAACCAAGCAAAGCTCGGTCGCCCTGGTACTATATAATATTAATTCTCATACCACAATATGAAGAACATGTTTGGTCCGGAGCACAATCTAAGCTATGTTTCATTCAGTCATCCGGAGTAGAAAGGTTACATATAACATACTAAAAATGAGAGGTCATGATCCTTACTGGACGTTAAATAGGAGTATGATATTTTTTTCTGTATCTTAAAGAAGTAAACAACACCTAGTAAAAAAAAAGAAATGGGAAAATTAATGTAATGTAAACGTAATGTAAAATAAATACTATAAGAAAATTTCCCTCTCAGTTTCATAAGAATAATTAGCAACTGAGAAACTCATCCTAAAACAGCATTAATTTGCTTTTACCTATTTGCTTAGGGGAATTACTAATCGGGCGAATAAATATATGGGTGAAACTGAGCGGTGTTTTATTATGTTTGTAAAAGTTAAATTAAACTGGTGATAATGTATAAATTACTAAAAATACGTAAATGTAAAACGTAAACATTGGGAAAGTGTTTCAATCTAAGCTAGCAACTTAAAACCTATAAGTCCGAATTAAATCCTAAATTAGGCGAAAAAAAAAACTAAGTGAGTAGTAACTATACTTTATTACCAGCATGATATTACCTGTTCGTACTGAATAACTCGTATTTTTAAATTCATATTTTCTAGTCGCCGTTTTCAATATTTGTATTCGCCCTCAGTCTTTCGCCTGGTGTATTTTTGACACCCCTTTGAATTTACTTTCGATAATTTAAATACTATTTGCTTAGGATCTTATTTCAAACGTTTTTGTTGCAGTTGGTACCAAGAACTGGAATTATAAAGGTAAGATTTCTTTCAGAAGCAAAAAAATTTAAGTTGTTTATCCATATCACATTTTGCTCTTCAGAGGCTATGTTCTTAGATTAAACGTCCATTTATTTTAAGGGTTCCGTAGTCCGACAAGGAACCCTTATAAGATCGTTCAGTCCGTCCTCCCTAGTCTGTCACAGCAGAATATCTTCTACGTTTATGGACTGATTTGCATGTAACTTGATTCGAGGATACTTCACATATAGATCTCATTTTTATGTAATTTCCAAAGTCTTGGACCTATAAACTTCAGATCACTCACGTAGAGAAACAGGCGCGGAAACTCTTATTTAAAATTGTTTCGAGTACCCTGTGATGAATACTTTTGAAATTATAAATAAAATAAAAATATATACTTTTTTTGCCTATACTATCTAATGTTTTAAGTTAATGGTACGGAACCCTTCGCGAGCGAGTACGACTCGCACTTGGCCGGTTTTCTATTAAATGAAAAAATACTTGTAATGATATAAGCCTGAGGAAATAATAAAGGTGCCATAAATGAGACCTGCTCAAGTTCTGAGCATAATAAGGATTATTTATCTTTATCATTTTGTTCAGTATTCATTTATAAGACTTATTAGACCCAAGTTCACCAACATCAATCATCAGCCGGTAAACCTTGATTGGCGGTTAATTTGACAAAGTTCCCATACAAAATATTATGTCAAATAATTCTAAACCGGCTGATTAAAAACCGGCCAAGTGCGTGTCAGACCACGCATAAAGTAGGGTTTCGTAGTCATTTTTGGCACCGCGCTGTTTTGCCTGTTTACAGGGGGAAAAAAATAAGGTCTAAATCACCTAAATACCAGGTTAATAGTTTATACTGTTCTGTTGGAAAAAAGTATATATTTTTATTTTATTTTTAATTTCAAAAGTATTCATCTCAGTATACCCAAAACAATTTTAAATAAGAGTTTCCGAGCCTGTTTTTTTACGTGAGTGATTTGAAGTTTATAGGTCCAAGACTTTAGAAATTACAGGGGGGACACACCCCGTGTAAACGACTTTGGCGGGCTTTATCTCGCAAATGGTAAAGCTAATAAAAAAGTGTTGTATGGAAACCCTACCTTATTTTCATAGTCCTTTTCAACGATACCCCACACAAGGGGGTGCACTCAAAAAATAAATCACCCCCCCCCCCCTTTACATGTATGGTGAGGTACCCTTAAAAAGAGGTAATTTTATATTTTTGTATTTTTAAAAATGAGATTTATATCTGAAGTATCCTCGAACCAATCTACATGCAAATCAGTCCATAAACGAAGAAGATATTCTGCTGTGACAGACTAGGACGGACGGACGGACTAAACGATCTTATAAGGGTTCCTTGTTGGACTACAGAACGCTAAAAATTGAACATGTGTTGGTGAACTGTAGGCTTAGGGCCATTTTTTTTATGTTCAAATAAGAAAATAAAATCTTAATAAAATACAACACGAATGATCTAAAATATCCTTGCTTCATTAGTTAACAGTCATGTTAAACGACATTTTAAAATAGTCACTGTAATAGTATCGGCAAGTAACTTTCCGACAGTGGTAAAACTGGCACTTGGCCATTATTTCTACTGTCGGAACCTAGTCCTGTCCTCGTGGGGGTTCCGTACCATTAACTTACAACATTAGACAGTATAAGCAAAAAACACGTTTGTATGGGAGGAAAATCATTTTAAAAAATTTAATTTATTTTTTTATTTTTAAAGTGAAATACAACATAATATTCTGTGAATATATTAAACGTCTGCATTCTGCTATTATAAATACGTAGCAAAAAAATTAACGTTTGTTGTATATTTGTATATACCTTTAAATATTATTATTATTTCAATAAAAATATTTATTTTTAAACTGAATATGCAACTTAATATTCTGTGAATATTTCAAGCTAAAAGTAGTTAGAATTTTTGTTATTAATAGCAAGCAAAACCGTTAGAAAATCACGTTTGATGTATGGGAGCTCCCTTGAAATATTTATTTCATTCTGTTTTTAGTATTTGTTGTTATAGCGGCAACAGAAATACATGATCTGTGAATTTCAACTATCTAGCTATTACGGTTCATGAGATACAGCCTGGTGTCAGACCGACAGACAGCGGAGGCTTAATAATAGGGTCCCGTTTTTACTCTTCGGGTACGGAGCCCTAAAAATCAGCTCTTAAGGCCGAACTGTCCCATTCGGGTCGTTGTTGCGCAGAGTTCGCACATGGAAATGAGTTTTGGCAAGTTCATGAATAAAAATTTAAACAAAACAAAAATGTATTCCCACTGTTAGCACTTTTCTTGTGTATTAGTACAGAAAAAATAAGAAAGCTCCGAAATTTTAGGACCAGCAAACATATAAAAAAAATTAAACGTGCAAAAAGGGCAAAGTAAGGCCTTACTTCAGGTGGATTTTTTATCGAACTCAACTTCTTTAATCTGATAATATAGATTTAAAACTCTCACGAACAAATTCCTATCATAAAAATGTAATTTTTCAACGTAAGGAACACATTACCTAGCTGAGAAGGAACATGTTGTTGTGTGTGACACACAAAAAGTTCTCATACATTTGCAAGACATCGAGCATATTTCGAAGATTTGAGTTTTTCGAGAATTTCGAATTTCAGAACTTCAAAATACATATCACCCAATCAAATCACAAATGTCCATCACACGCACCGCTCGTAGTCCCCGTTTTCGTCTACCCGGACCCTTGTCGCAGGCGAGGACTCAGACTCGATGTGGTTTATGTTTATTATTTACAAGCAGTTTCCCGCGACTTCGCCCGCGGTAAAAGACGGATTTTCTATACAAACTTTCATCACCCAGTTCACCCCCTTGATGATTTAATATCACGACAAAAAGTAACCTATGTCCTTGCCAGGGTCGCAAACTATCTCTCTACCAAAGGACATTGCCCATATTGGACCAAATGCTGCCCAGGCATGAAAATATTTTTAGGTGGTTCCTTATGATACTAAACACACAAAACAATATTAAAAAAAATCCGTCCCAGAGATAATAAAAAAAAATAGTTTCCCCTTTAAGATTTTTTTGGAGATATAACTAATTATTATAGTTAATTATCACTATCTTTCGCTAGAATTATGTTGCCGCTTTGCTCCAGAATATTTTACATACGCGGACGACCCTTTCTCGCGCAGCTATAGCCAGTCATATTTACAGCGTTTTCGCTTTGATCTACACAGATATAGGTATATAACTCTTTTTACAAATGTGTTTTCCCACTTTTTTGCAATATTGAGCTGTCAAAATATTGCTATATTATAGAAACGAGTTAGTGGCAGTGTTGTTGTAATAGTCAATAGTTTTGCTATCAACAGTTAACCCCGAAATACTTTCGAAAGTGCGATATTTCGCGATATTAAGGGGTTTCGGGTTAAAATCACGCAAGAGGAAAATATTTCTGCGATGAGCACGAGTGATGGATGTTTATAGAAGTTTCTAAGAATGTCTATCCGTTATCCTAGTCGCCATAGCAGAAGCTCACCTTTAGTACGGGGCTAGTCAATTAGTATATTTGTTCAAACAATAAAATTACTAATATTACTCTTAGTATCAATTTTAGCAATAATATTACTTATTTCTGTCAATTGATACTAACGATAGTATCGCCAATATGGATAAGGGTCACAATAGTTTTAATAAAACTATTGATAAATAAAGCAACTGATTTTCAAGGTGATAGAAGTATCACGATACTATCGATAGATATAGATCAGGTTATTACAATGGAGCGAATGCCATCTGACTTCCGCCCGTGACCCTGTTAACAAAGGAACCTGACCAGTTTGGATATATTTTGAAGCGCTTCGGTTTACAGATTAGTGTTGGCCTGAGGAACTCAATGCACTATATTTGATTCTGTGCAGCACTTGGTCTAAATTCCATACAAAAAGAGGCAATGTCCTTTCATTTAAACCGGTCCAGTAGTTTCGGAGCCAATTCAATACAAATAAACAAACAACCAAATCTTTCTTCTATATAATTGATTCTTCTATATAAATTAGTTTAGAAGAGTTAATCCTCTTGTCAGTGGAGTTTCTTCCATTTTTATCTATCCTCTGCTATTTTCTTGACCTCCTGATTCGACACGACGCCCAACTTCTATCTGCCTTTTCCCTTCTTTTTTCTTCCCCTCAATGATTGTGTTTATACATTTATCGTGTCGTATCAATTGTCCCAGCATAATATTTCCTATCCTATTCTCAATTATTTTAAGAATACTTCGCTTCTCTCCAACAATCTTCAAAGCCTCTCCATTGGTCTTCTTTTCATTCCAGATAATTATTTTTATTCGCCTCCAACACCACATCTCAATTGCCTCTATCCTTTCTTGGTCACGATTATGGGTCATTCACCGCCACGTTTCACCGCCGAACAGTGCGATGTACACCTTTATTAGCCTTTTTCATATGAGTCGGGATATTTGGGCTCTGAAAAGATTTTTTTAGGGTTCCGTAGTCCGACAAGGAACCCTTATTAGAAAAGTACTATGAAAATAAGGTAGGGTTTCCATACAACACTTTTTTTATCAGCTTTACCATTTGCGAGATATAGCCCGCCAGAGTCGTTTACACGGTGTCCCCCCTCCCCTGTAATTTCTGAAGTCTTGGACCTATAAACTTCAAATCACTCACTTAAAGAAACAAACGCGGAAACTCTTATTCAAAATTGTTTAGGGTATCCTGTGATGAATACTTTCGAAATTAAAAAAATAAAAATACATTTTTTTTTGTCTATATTGTCTAACGTTTTAAGTTAATGGTTGGCTGGTTTTTTTTGTGTTAAAAGCCTTCTTGGCCATAGCTTTAGAGGTTTTTTGCACGTTGGTGTTGGTAACTAACAACTGCATTAGCTGTAGTGCATGCGTATTGAGGGAGGGAGGGCGGTGCATTCTGCATTTGCCTGAACTGGTACTTAAAGCGGTTGCGGTTGGTGTGGTTTTGTTGCCTGCGCTAGCGTCTCTTAGCGGAAATTTAAAGCAAAATAATTGTATTTTATTTTTCCCATCTGATAATGGATTTCCGCAAAGTAACGCCTGATTCTATTAATTATAGCTTTATGCGTTTTTATGTCGATAGTACATCTAGAGTCATGAGGTTACTACAGGTACTAGAGATGGACGGGTAGATTTTATAATTAACTGTATTTTAGATTGAAAATCGGAAGTCCGGACACTGTTGTAACTGAAACACTCAGAACAAGAGTCTGTATGTCTACAATAATATTTTTTTTATAAATTAACAACTAACTTCAATTTAGAGGAATAATGGATCTAAATTGCTTTTGCTATGTCTTTCACTTTATACGTAAACGCTAAAGCGGTTATGTGTGACGGCAATAAACTCTTATATTTTTATAACTTGAGCAATTATTTTGCAAGTTTTTACGAAATGAAATCAAATTTCACTTACAAAAATTAATCGACTGTGTCATCCGGTGGGACTCCGGCTCACTGGCGTAGCAAGCACTTGCAAAAATTCGTCGACTGACTAACGTCCTCCGTAGCTTAGTTGGTAAGAGCACTCGCCCGGATAGCGAAGGGACGTGGGTTCGAGTCCCACCGGATGACACAGTCGATTAATTTTTGTAAGTGAAATTTGATTTCATTTGGCAATAAACTCTTTTTAAAAACGAGACGTCTTCTATTCTAAGTATATCGCCTCGCTTCTAGACTTTATACAGTGTGACTCTCCATAACATATTAAAATAGTGATCATTTATTTTGTTGATGAAAAAAATATTTCCTTAATTTTTGACTTACCTTTTCAAAATTATAATTTTAATGTTCATCACCAATTAGTAGCAAATGTTGTGGTTAAGTTGGAAACGTGTTTTTACAATTCGAAAGCTATTGGGATGTAGAAAAACGTAAAGTAATAAAAAGGGTAGTAAAGGGGGTAAGGTGTTTTCTTGACAAATTTTCAAATAATTGCAAAATAATATAAAAGAAATCCAGATTTCTTTTAAAAACCACAATGATTTATTTTTACCAAATTTTTTATTATTTTAGAAAGCCGTGATTAATAATTTAATTGAATTATTGTGTAAGTATGACAATATCGTTTAAGTATTAAAAAAATTACATTACTTCTTTTCAGAGTAGCGAACAGGAATTCCAAAACACTTAGCTTAGAAAAGAAATGAAAACTGACTGTTTTTTTTTCATCTATAAAATGAAGCATAAATACATATTTTTTAGGGTTCCGTACCCGAAGGGTAAAACGGGACCCTATTACTAAGTCTCCGCTGTCTGTCTGTCTGTCTGTCTGTCACCAGGCTGTATCCCAGGAACCGTGATAGCTAGACAGTTGAAATTTTCACAGATGATGTGGACATTTCTACAGAATGGTACCTTTTTTCTCAATTCGGTGGTTGATTTATAATTTAGGTTTTGAAGTAGTTTAAATAGTAAAATATGAAGTTTACTTCATCCTGAAACTTAAAATAATGATTTGCCTAAATTTTGTTGATCGAACTATGAGAAAAGTTAGGTACCGAGTCGAGAAAACACCGAATTAAGAAAACGAATCACCGAATTGAGAAAATGAATCACCGAATTGAGAATTGATGAAACTTTATATAAATACAAGCAACTATTAGTAAGATAGAAGATGTGCGCACTCAAGAATCCTCTAGTTTATTTATTTTGCCCATCTAAAGTTTTGCCTGTCTACACTTTTTCAATCTGTTTTTTAAATTGTGAAAGATAGAGAGTTTAACGAAAAGTGACCATAGTCTTAGATAAAATAAAACAGTGCCACACACAATCTCCCCCACAATAGTATTATTAAATAAATGAATAATAATCATTAGCTCGGTATGCTGCGTATACTGCCTCGTTGGCCTAGTGGTTAGCTCGCTGGATACTATCCACGAGGTCCCGGGTTCGAATCCCGGGTAGGGCCGAGAGTGTTTGGGTTTTTCTGTCTTGAAATTACTTATACACAGCTCCGGAGTCAGGAAGCTGGTGGGGTTAACACCCCCGTGCCTCGAAAAGCACATTAAACCGTTGGTCCTGGGCCTGATCTCTCTACGGTCATGTCGGACTGCCGTCTTGACACACTTGTGCACTATAATATGTCCTGCGCAGTTGGCTAATCTCGGCTGAGATAGGCCGCCGTAGTTGAAAAGCTAGGAGGACATTATTATTATTATTTATGCTGCGTATAGCTAAAACATACAATTCGCGTTTTAATCCTATCGATCTTTTAAAAGACACAAATTATTTCAATCTTTAAATAATTAGGCGCTAAAGGAGTCATTCTGCTAACTTAACGCAAGTTTAAATTCACCATATGTATGCTTTTAGCTACGTGGTGCAGCGCATTTGTTAGTAAATTATGCCTCCATATTTTATTACACACTTAGTTGCCTATTTTTATAATAATTTACAATAAATCACATAAAATAGGAAATTGAATATGTTAGCCTACATTAAAATATTTGTTATGTGTTAATTGTTGAATTGTTAATTTATCAATTTTAAGATACTTGTTAGTATTTCAGTACTTACTTACTGATTATTTATAGGGAAATCTGTAATTGGCCATACCTAATGTATTAAATGAACCGACAACGTAATTTTCTTCCGATACTCACCAAGATTGCGCTTGTTCAGGCCTTACTCCTGCCCATTTTAGATTGTGCGGATTGCTGCTACTTAGTGCACTTACTACTTCTTAATGAGAATCTTCGTAGTAAGCTTGAACGCCTTCAGAATTTCTGCATTCGTATCATCTTTGGATTGCGAAATTATGAACACATCTCAGAGTACCGCGCTCAGCTGAAATGGTTGCCTATCCGTCTTCGCCGTGACTCAAATATTCTATCCCTTTTATATTCTGTACTTTTTAACCCTACGTCTCCTCCGTATTTTAAAGAGCGTTTTCAATTTATGCAGCCGCCCCCTGGGATATGCGGTCTGCCAAAAAACTCCACCTCATATCTCCCCCTCACGCTTCGCGTTCCTACACCCGATCATTTACTGTCCAATTCATCCGCTTATGGAACTTTCTGCCACTGTCTATCTGAATCACTTCCCATCTTTAATCGCAAATTGAAAACTTACTTCCTCTCACGCCTCTAGTTTTCTTTAAATTCTTACCTTCTCCTTTAAATGTTGGTAAAGTCGCACACACTCCTTATAACTTATGTTATGTTTAGTATATTGTATGTACGTATATAGTATCATTATAATTTGTAGGCATAATTATTATTGTATGTTTATATAAATTAGAATATTTATTAGTATTATCAACATTTAATAGCCTTAGTAATTTATGTATATGTATGCTTATATCGTGTCGTGCAATAAATAGTATCTATCTAAATGCAAGTTATAAACAACAATAATCAACAACAACAATTAGCTAAATTAATAATATTAAAGTAAAAACTCAATTCGGTGTAAGTATTCTCAATTCGGTGCCTCATTTTCTACGGAATTGAGATCCATGGAATTGAGAAAATAACACAATACATTAATTGTTTTGAGTTACAGTAATTTCTACTAAACGTAACGATAGAAAGCTGTTAAACACTCAATAATTTTGGCAAAAAACTTATAAAATACTTAAGAAACATAAATGAGGTGGAACACCGATTTGAGAAATTACCCTGTACCAAAAACACCGAACGATTTTGAACCTTTGAAAATCGCTCCTGAGTGCTACAGGTCTCCCTTCTACACTGCTCGACCACTCAGGCGCAACTCTCAGATGGCGGGAATAAGTAGTGCGCGTTTCTATTGCTACAGGTATAAGGTATGCATGTCTTTGTGTTTATTTTCTTTTATTGAATAAAATGTTAACATTAAATGATTTAGGTATATAAATATAAATTTCACCGAATTGAGTCACAAGACTCGGACAAACGGAGAAACCCGTTTCTGGGCCTAGACGTTACAGGCATGAAACATATACCAAAAAATATATATTTTTACTAGATCACCCTATTTAAATTTTACCCAAAATAGCATTGGCCAACATCAGAAATAAACCGATTTCTATGTTTCGTATTCAACTAGCTAATATAAATATAATCTAACGGCTATATATATATTAGAGCGCGTTTGTACCTTAGCGATACGAAGCGCGCGGTTTTTTTTTTCCTACCCTCAATTTTTGGAAATGGAAGAAGCAAGTGAGGACGACAATAGAAGTGATTCTGACATTATTAACGAATGTGAACGTGAAATTGAAGCGATGCTAGAGTGGGATAATTCGGGAATCGAGGTTAATACTAGAAATGTTGAGAAAAGAGGACGTGAAGAAAGTGATGAGAATAGCGAAGAAGGGTTTGTTACAGTTACAAGAAGAAAACCAAAAAAAAGATTACTAAGAAGCAATTCTCTAATCTTACAACCAAATGCAAGTTGTAAATCCAACCAGAAGAGGCATCAGAAATGGAAAACACTTTTCAAGTATGTATTACATCATTAACGGCACTACCAAAACAATTTGCATTAGCGAAATTATTAAAAAAAGAAAATATAGATGGCGCAATCCATATAAAATTTAAAAGCCCTTACAAAGTTCTTGTTCAATTTAATACTAAAGAATGCGCTGATAAATTACTCAGTTGCTCAAAAATGGCTGATTATGGTTACAGATGTCAATTTACCACCGAAAATAACATTTCATACGGAGTTATTAAAGGCATTGATTTGGATATTGACACTGAAGAGATTCAAAAATCACTAGAAAGCCCTTATGAAATAATTTCTATAATACGACTCAAACGACTGGATCACAATGGAAAGTGGATCGATAGTGAGTCAATACGAGTCAGTTTCAGAAGCTCTACCTTACCCTCGTATGTGCACGCATATGGGTGCAGGTTTAAGGTGGATTCATTTGAATTTCCAGTTACACAATGCTCCCTATGTTGAAGATTTGGCCACATTGCGAAATTTTGCCCTACTAAAAAAATATTCTGCCCCAAATGTGGCAAAGATCACGACAATTGTGAGACACAAATCTACCAATGCCTAAATTGTAAAGGCCCTCACATGGCATTAGATAAAAAGTGCCATGTATTTATCAAAGAAAAAGAAATAAGGAAGATAATGCGTCTACAAAATTCGACATATAGAAAAGCTCTGCAATTATACCTGCAAAATCAAGCTGCAAAAGAAAAAGCCTCATGCATTACATATGTGAATTTCAGCCCTATTATACCAACAAAAAATAATAAGTCATACAGCAGTGTACTAATAACACAGGCCCAAGTACATGAAGAGAAATCACATTCTGATAGTGCTCTAGATATAGAAGACGAGGCGCAATATTTGAACTCACGAGATAGGACTGAAAAGAATAAGAAGAAAAATAAGAAGGAGAAGAAGAAAACAGAAGTTTTACATAATGAAATATTAAGAAATGAAGAAATACAATACATCGAAGAAGTGAAAAAAGCTAAACATTTAGAACAAAATAAGCAAAAGTTTGAATTCAAAAAGTTTTTACTGAAAGTTAAAGCCATCATTGTAAAGGACAGTTCTTTTGAAGATAAAATAAGTTCATTTGTAAAATTAATAGTGGAAGAATTAAAAATATATCTAATTAGTTTTATAAGCAAAGGAGAGGCAATAGACGTATTATTCAAAAACATTTTTGATGGATAAAATACCATCTAAGAGCTCCGTAATAAATATATTACAGTGGAATGCACAATCTATAAGACCTAAACTGGCCAGCTTCGGTGCTTTGCTAAATCAAAAACAGATAAATATTGCTATCTTAAGTGAAACATGGTTGAAAGCTGAAGCACCTATCCATCTTAGCGATTATAACTTTTATAGGAACGACAGGTATGACGGATATGGTGGGGTGGCTATTATCACTCATAAGTCTCTTCAAGTACAGGTATGTCCCATAAGGTTAAATAATTCAGACATAGACATAGTCAAAATTAAATTACTAAACTGTAGCTTTTTAGAGTACATAGTTTCTATTTATTGTCCGTCTTATATAAGAACTTCTCAAACAGACTGGGATGACATTTTTGCACTTTGCCCAAAAAAATCCTTAATTGCTGGGGATTTTAACGCTCACCATACAAATTGGTCATACAAAATAGATACAAGAGGTACACAGCTGTCGGACTCAGCATTAGATAATAATTTTTTTTATTTATTTTATTTAACACCATCTAATACAGCTCTTTTGGCTCGTCGATCAGCCTCCTCGTTACCTTTAATACCTACGTGGGAGGGAACCCATTGCAAGCATAACTGGCAGCGATTTACAACGCTTTCGTGAATTAGTTGCAGTATGTCATATGCTATCGGTACACCTCTTTCGCCAGAGGTGCACCGAGCAATATGCTGCAGCGCACTCTTACTATCTGTGCAAATAACAACTTTTTTACAATTTGTGTTCTTAGCGTACTCAAGAGCCTTGTAAATCGCAACCAGCTCTATAGACATAATTGAAACATTTGTTGTAATTTTAAATATTCCAACATTTTTTTTTGTTACATCACACAAAGCTGCACCGTTCCCTCTCTTATCTTTAGGGCCATCCGTAAATATTTTGCAATAGCTTTCATCATATTTTTCCGAAAGTTCCTTAATAATATTATTTTTTAAAGCGTTAGGTTCTATAGAATGTTTTGCTCCGTTAACACAATCTAGGTGAGCTCTTATAACATTAATTGTATCGACCCGAGTTACCCAGATATCAAGACTATACATCTCCAAAGGATATGAAGAAACCACTGCAACACTTTTCGTTTGACTAAAGGCAGTACTAAGTAATGGTGTTTTGTTTCTTGTTAAATATCGGTTTCGATAAGTCGATGAAAGTTCCTCAAGAATAGCAGCTATCGGTGCATTTGCCTTTATACAGTATTTATACGCCAAGAAGCTTCGTCTTAGAACAAGTGGAGGGATACAGAGCTCTGCCTCCATTACATGTATAGGAGAGCTCTTGATAAATCCTCCAATTATACGTAAGGCTTGATTCTGAATCCTATCCATCTTAGACAAGTGGGTTTTTGCGCTACTAGCATATAAATAACAGCCAAAGTCAAATCTGCTTCTAATAAGAGAAAGAAAAATTCTTCTTAAATGTCTAGGATGGACGCCCCAACCGGATCCAGCTAAATTTTTTAGGATGTTTAAGAATTTTGATGTCTTTTGAACTGTTTCGTTAATATGTTTCCGCCAAAGTAGTGATCTATCTAGCCAGAGTCCTAGGTATTTGATACATTCCGCGGACATTAATGGCTGATCGTTAATTTTTAATAATATTTCATTGTTTCTTCTACCTTTGCTAAAAACACAGTATTTCGATTTCACAGCGGATAGTTCTAATCTCAGTTTTTCTAGTTGCATAATAACCTCATTTAATGCATGTTGTAGATATTGTGCACATGTTTTAATATTTTGGTCGCTAACATAAAATACAAAATCATCGGCATATTGACACAAAAATACATTTCTTATTTGTTGTGCTAATTTAGAGGTAACAATGTTAAAAATAAGAGGAGAAATAGGATCTCCCTGAGCCAAGCCTATGTCTGTCCATCTAACTTGTACATTATCAACTTTTTGGTTTTTAATTTTTAGGTGCCTCTCATTTAAGAAAGACCACAGGTAATTACAAATTTTCTTCCCCACTTGAAGTTCATTTAAAAATTTAGTAGCTTGTAAGACTGATACATTATTATATGCGTTCTCAATGTCTAAAAAGCATGCAACAGTAGGATAATTTTTCGTAAAATTAATTTGTATGTATGTAATCAGACGAACCAAACAGTCCAAACAACACTGTGACCTTCTAAATCCAGTTAAATAATTTAGATTGAATTTTTGAATTTTTTCTACAAACCACTCCAGTCGCCGCGCTAACATAGAATGAAAGATTTTACATAAACAAGACATTAAAGAGATTGGTCTTTACCTTGGAATAGAATTAGGGTAGTGCCTGCTTTAGGAATAGGAACAATCAACACATTTCTCCATTGTGTAGGCACATAGCTAAATTTTAAAATTGATTTATATAAACTGAGCAGATATATCATTCCATTCTCAGGTAGATTATATAACATAGAATGGGAGATTTCATCCTCTCCAGGAGCAGTATCCGTCTTTTTTAAAACCTGTTTCATTTCCTGAATAGTAAAATCAGATTCTAATAGCTCATTAGAAGAATAACAAATTGGCGTACAGTTGGAAACCGAATCAGGTGCTAGAGATAGCAAAAGTTCATTCCCTTTCTCGTCCGGTGCATTGAAAAAAGTCCGTCTAAGACCTTTCGTCCACCTCATTTTCTGCCATGCCTTTCTAGCTGATGTCGATTCGTCCATACTGTTACAAAATTTCTGCCAACTTTGTGCTTTTGCCTGACTAATTAGATGTTTGGCTTCATTATTTTGTCATTTAACTTTTTGAGATTGTCAGGTGTTGGATTGCGTCGAAAATACTTTAAATATAACCTGCGTTGAGCAACTATATGAGACAAAGCGGGAGTCCAATAGGGTTTGGGCTTAAAATTATTTTTAAGTGATAAGCATTCACTATGCAATCTAAATATATTATTGCACTTGAAAAAAACGACCACCAGAGGCGGGAATCGAACCCGCGTTCCTCGCATACCGGGCGATTGCCTAACCTCTCGGCCACCCTGGCGTTGGCAGAGCCTGTCAAAATTTTCAAGTGCTTCTTAACGCTGTAATGCCGCGTTGCTTTCATCAATGTTATTGGGATTATACCCTCAACACTCGAAAGAAATACCATTGCAAGTATTTAACAATCGAAAGATGAAGCTTGCAAATAAGATAATTATAATTAAAACAATAGTTAAAATTATTTTCTGGGTTAGGGTTTATTTTGGTAAAAGGTACACTCTGATCAGCAGCATTAATGAGTTGTTCCGTTTCAGGTAGATCTTCTGTCAAAATATTGTTGATAGCCAACATTTTTGCGTATATTTATCATATAAAATGCCGAATGCATAATTTAGTGGCTTGTTAAACATTTTCCCGAATGAGATAAACATGCCTTCGTGTTGTGTTATACAGTGTGGTGCAAGAAGAAGCAAAAAACAACCTTTATTGACTCTCCATAGGTTATGATTATTTATTTCCTATTCAAAATAACAATAGGGCAAGGGCTACTCAAAATAACAATAAAGTGCTGTATCGGGCCGAAAGGCCTTAGCCTTTCGGCCCGGGTGTAGAAGTGTCGCAGTAAATGGGTAAGTCACTGTATTAAGTTAAAAGCTTTTGCAGTTTGAGTGAAGAACCGTTCAATAGTAAATCTTGCAGTTCAGGATCTCGCTCCTGAGATTGTGCAAGCTTTATGTAATCAATAGATGTTGTTATTTCTTCTACTCTAGAAAGAGCGTCAGCGACCACATTTTCAGCGCCTGGTATGTATCGTAAATCTGTTGTGAATTGTGAGATGAAATCAAGGTATCGAAACTATCTCGGCGAGCATTGTTCTTTGCATTGTGCAAAAGCAAACGTCAGAGGCTTATGGTCGGTAAACACTGAAAAAGTTCGAGCCTCAACCATATGCCGAAAATATTTGATTGCTTCATAAACGGCCAGCAGCTCTCTGTCATAGGGGCTGTACTTTACTTGAGAAGGACTCAGTTTATGTGAGTAGAACGCTAATGGCTGCCAGTCCTTACCAATTCGCTGTTGCAAGACCGCACCAATAGCTGTACTTGAAGCGTCCGTAACGATGGCGAGTTCAGCTGAGGGATCAGGGTGAGCCAAGAGTGCAGCTTCCGAGAGTGATGATTTGCAGTTTTCAAAAGCTTCACGGATATCAGGTGTCCACTCAACGGGGTGTGCTCCTTTAATCTTAGGGCCAGCAAGTACAGCATTCAAAGGCGCTTGAATTCGTGCTGCGTTAGGCAAAAAGCGACGATAAAAATTCACCATTCCCAAGAAACGCCTAAGCTCCTTCACCGTCTTGGGTGGTGAAACTTCACGAATTGCTTCAACCTTAGTATCAAGAGGCCTTGTACCAGCAGCAGAGACTTTGTAGCCCAAAAAGGTTATCTCACTTCGACCAAAAGTGCACTTTCTGGTGTTAACTAAAATACCATACTTCTTCAGGCGCTAGAAAAGCTAACGTAAATGTATCTTGTGCAGTTCAGCAGATGGCGAAAATACCAAGATGTCATCCAAGTACCCGTAGCAAAAGTCTAGACCAAGAAGAACTTCGTCAATGAAGCGCTGAAAAGTTTGTGCGGCATTACGCAAACCAAAAGTCATATACGGAAATTCATATAGACCAAAAGGCGTTGTAATAGCGGTCTTTGGAATATCAGAAGGGTTTACAGGTAACTGGTTGTAAGCTTTGCCCAAATCGATCGTTGAGAAGATGGTACAACCAGAAAGCTGATAAGAGAAATCGTGTATATGACGAATCGGGTAACGGTCAGGAATGGTTCTAGCATTAAGAGCTCTATAGTCCCCGCACGGTCTCCAACCATCGTCCTTTTTCTTTACCAAGTGCAAGGCTGATGACCAAGGACTTTCAGATCGCCTAGCAACGCCGCTGGCAACCATGTCTTCGTACTCTTTCTTAGCAATTAGTAAGCGCGCCGGATCGAGTTGTCGAGGTCGGCATGAAACAGGCGGGCCTGCAGTAGTCCGGATAAAGTGAAGAGTGTTGTGTTTCGGAGGAGTCATAATACCAGCAGGACGTGTGATCTCCGGGTATTAAAATAAAAAATAAAAAAAAAAAATAAAAAAAAAAAAAAAAAAACAATCTTTCCATATTCGGATTCTGACTCATCACTGGATACTTTGACAGAAGCAATGTCTTCATCTCTAGACGAAATAGCAGCAACGGTGAGTGAAGTTACCCCAAATAAAATCACGACGAAGTCCGAGATTGAGGTGTAATTGTACCTGGCCGTACGTATGAATAACGGAATTATTGGCTGCTGTGAGATCAAATTTGGACTTTGTGCAGGGCGTCTTTATTAATGACCGTGGAAACACGCACAAGTCTGAACCTGTGTCCACTAAAAACTGAATTTTTAATGCACAGTCAGTTACAAAAAGACGGCCTGTGGAAGTGGGGCAGTCACTAGCCGCTAATTGCGACCGCCCTGACAGTTTTCCGTCTTAAAGCTACATGGGCTCTTGCACTTGATCGCACTAGCTCCGTAATTGTAGTGGTAAAAGCGATTTGCTGAGTTAGCATATTTATTTGTTTAGCCATGTCAATGTCAGGGTGTGAAGATGAAGCTGAAGACGTACATGCAACCTGAAGAGATGACGGTGCGATCTCGTAGATTCTATCTGCTAGCTCACCAAGCTTGTCCGCAGGAAGGTCCATATGTGAAGCCATGACCGTCTGAATGTTTTGAGGAAGTCTGCTAGACCACAAGGTAATAATGAAATCCGCAGGAATAAAAGGACCGGCCAGACTGCGCAGATGACGCAGGAACTGAGAGGGTCTTCGGTCACTAAGCTCTTCATGACTCAATAATTGCTTAATTTGTTTCTCTTTGGAGACTGAGAGGCGTTTGATTAGCTCCTGTTTAAGTGTTTCGTAACTATCTTCCTTTGGAGGGTTTGTGATAATATCCTTAACTTCAATTGCATACTCATGATCCAGTTGTGAAACAAGGTAATAGAATTTAGTCAAATCGCTGCTAATTCGTGACAAAACAAATTGTCCCTCCAATTAAGCAAACCACAGCGCCGGCTCCTCGGGCCAAAAGGGTGGGATGCGCACTGCTACTTTGAAGACCTCTTCCTGCTTAACCGGAGCACCGTCCTGACTAGACTCGCTCATCCTGATAAAAGTTAATAAAAAACAATATTCACCGTACGAAGTAGCACCACGGTTCAAAACTTGCGTCCGAAGAGTCACCAATATGTGGGGAACCCGTTAGGCGAATGTTCTCACATGACATTCGGCGATCTAGCACGCCGAATAGATAACAAGGAAAGAAGTTAACTAGAAACGCGAAATAAGGTCAAAGTGGATAGACGCGAAATTAATAGTATTACGAGGGTCAAACTGAAAGTTCTTAGAACTGGCCACTTATAAACAATATAATAAAAAAAATATTCTAAAATTTGAAAATAGAACTCTTTGCCAATATTACTGAGTATATATTTCATTCATTTGTCATTTGTTTTACGACTTGGCGGCAAATTGAAAATTGTCTGTGTCACGTCAAAATGAATTTAACACGAGAAAATTTTCGTGCAATGATTTTTTATGACTTTCGATGTCATTTAAGTCAACAAGAAAGTTATGATAGACTACGATTGGCCTTTCACGATGAAGCCCCATCTCGTGCGACTGTTTACAACTGGTTTAATGAGTTTAAACGTGGTCGCACTAATCTCACTGATGATGTACGTGAGGGACGGCCTTCTACGGCGACGACTGAAAATAACATCTGTGTTGTGCGGCGTATGATAGAGACTGACAAAAGAGTGACCTATCAGCAGATTCGGACAAGCTTAGGCATCGGTATGAGTCAAGTGCACAAAATCCTCCACGAACATTTAGCGGTCAGGAAGCTTTGCGCCCGGTGGATACCTCATAATTTGACTAAGGCTCAAAAACTCCATCGTGTGGATTGGTGCCGTAAAATGATTGAAAGATTTAACGGAGGTGACTCAAATGCTGTGTTCGACATACTAACAGGTGACGAAAGCTGGATTTACTGTTATGATCCTGAAACCAAAAGACAATCTGCTCAGTGGGTGTTTCCTTTCGAGGAGTTGCCAACTAAAGTGAAGAGAGATCGAAGTGCGGGAAAAAAAATGGTGGCCTCGTTCTTTGGAAGGATAGGTCATTTCGCAACAATTGTGTTAGAGGATCAAAAAACAGTTTCTGCAGAATGGTACACTACCAATTGTTTGCCACTTGTCTTGGAAAAAGTTCGAGAGAAACGACCTCGCAGTAGGATCCTCCTTCACCACGACAACGCCTCGTCGCACACCGCCAAGCGAACGATCGACTATTTGGCGACATCAAACGTTGAATTACTGGGTCACCCGCCGTATAGCCCCGACCTCGCGCCTTGTGATTTTTATTTATTTCCAAAAATTAAAGAAAAACTTAAAGGAAAGCGGTTTATGAATGCTGAAGAAGCGGTGGCTGCGTATCGCGATGCCATTGAAGAGACCCCTAAGGACGAGTGGGCAAAGTGCTTTTCCCAGTGGTTCCATCGCATGCAGCGGTGTATTGACGTCAATGGACAATATTTTGAAAAGATATAATAAAACTAATAACTGGCTAATGTAATCAGTTTTTGATTTTCTAAGAACTTTCAGTTTGACCCTCGTATTTAGAACATGAACAAAAAAAAGTATATTTGAATTTAAGTTATTTACAGAAATCTCAAAAACGCAATATCATTCAGCACACGAAAAACCAAGAGTAAGTTGACGCCACCTGACGACCAGCCTGACGTAAGTTGTAGGATTCGACGACTGACACATTTTTTTAGGGGCCTAGACATTTTCTTTTTTAAATGTCATTAGCTATTTTTCTTTATTTATGCATCGCCAGTTCAAATATGATTAACACGTGTCATGAAAGAACGAATATTTCAACAGCTCTGCCTGACAGCCTATAGTCGAATGTCAAAATGTCAATAAAAAGTGACATTATTTAAAATTGTAATAAAATTTATTAGTTTTCTACATTAAGTAAGAACGAAACAATGTTTTTTAGCATTTTGTGCGATTGCATTAGTAACATGAACATTTGCTTCATAAATAATTGCATGAGAAGTGGCTAGTAGTGAGTGGACTGAGACGCCTTGTGAAGTCTGGAAAGGAAATCTTGTCTGCTTCTGTTAAGCTTAAATATGCCGCCAGGAAGATTTCCTGGTTTTCTCTCTTTCATCCTCTTGTTTCACATTATCACGGTAAGTACTGATATTTAAATCTAAAAACTGCTTTCGTGATGTGCGTGTCTCTAGCTTCCTCATAGACAAGCAATGAGAAATCCTAGGCATGTCATTCGGAGTACATAAAACCAGCAAAATGTTTCATATTTACGAGCCTTCTGCTGCAATTCGACTGAGAATTTTGATTCGTACTTAATACACAATAAAGGTAATTCCTCTAATTATGCTTAAAGATATAGCATGCTTTATATGAGGAAGCTTGAAACACACACGTTCTTTTGTGTGGAGCTGAGCAATTGGTTTGTGCAATCAATTTAGAATTGAATCAACTAAACTGAGTATGTTGCATTGCAGGTTACCAGCAGGGGATCGGATCTGCTGTATGCCTGTAGAGCTGAGAAAAGCCTCTGTGTATCGAATATTATCCCATATAGGGCCCCAACATCTCTTTCATTTTTTTCCTTATATAGAGCTGCAACATGTAAACATAATATTTCCGTTAGGTCGGAGTACTTTAGACCTAGAGGGCCCGCCCATATTATGGCTTTGCCAAAGCACTAAGATATGAGTTAGTTACGCGGGCAATGAGGTGATTAGACAGGCTTGCAGCATTTAATACATAGATCGTTTGAACTATATCTTGCTTGGCGCTATGGTACGGCTAAATATAGAGTGCACAATATTACTCCTTACTAGGGATATACTATATTATATTACGGAGTAGGAACCCTACGGTATTTTAGTAATAGGTATGGATCTTTTATGTTACTAGTTTATATTATATATAAGTTTATACTTTTACGTAAAGCAGTATAATAAAGTATTATTGCAACAAACAGCAATCTTTTATTTATTTACTAACAATAAAATACAATCTATACCGGAGAGTGAATATCGATTAACTGGTATCGATTAAATAGTATCGATTGTGCGGAACTGATCAAAAATAACTCGATAAAAGGATTGGTTATATTCGTTCCGACATCAGATACACGTACATCACTAGAGTTTGCTCACTCTTTATTTAAAAAAAAAGTCGAGCACTTTAGTTTTTGACGCATGATGACAGTAATTTTTTGCCGATTCTTAGTCTATGGGAGTATATAATCTTCAAAAGATTACATGATCAGTGCAAGAGACAGCTGTCAGACACGACAGACCAAAATCTTTTTTTTTCTCGCCGGCCAGCTTTACGCACGCAGTCGAGATCGCGGCGGCCGATCAAGAAGTTTGTGCTCGCCACATGGTAATTCAACAAAATTTTGACAAACTGTTTGTGGTGAAAGTATCCACGAACTACTTAGCGTTAAGGATTATCATCATTAGGTCAGCACCTTAAAATTATGACTCCTGATTGTAAACGCTTAAATACCTTCATTAATGCTGTAGCATATATAGTATACATGCCTTTATTGTCTGAAGGATCGATTTCTCCAGGTTTCTGTCACCAGATCGTAACTTGGAGACAGTAGGTAATCCTACTAGAGTTTTGAAAATTAGTCTAAAGTAATTTAGCATATCAGTTGCTCCACACCTTCAATTTGTGTAAGTCAATAAAAAATGCTCATTTCGCTGAACAATGTTCCCTAAGGCACTCTATTCATATTTCTTTTAGTTGAGCTGAGCTGCTAGGGTTCCACATTGGTTGCTCCAGACTTTCAATTTGTGTACGTCAATAGAAAATGCTGATCACACTGATTAACTTTTTTTAAGGCGCTGCTTTCATATCTCTCTTAGTTTAAGTGTACTGCTATAGTTTCACATCTGGTACTTCGATCTTCAAAATAAGTAATAGCCTATTATTTGACCAGACTCAATAGCTACACAATAATAAAAAAACATTAAAATCCGTTCAGTACTTCCGGAGATTAGCGTGTACAAACAGACAAAAAAATTAAAAGTTGTAGATTCCTATTCTGCTACTATTTTAACATTACCCTCAATTAGTTTTTGGTAAAAAATAATAGATGCACATAAAAATCCTAAAACAAGGTTTTATAACTATGGAATTTTATTATATTTTTATAACTTAAGCAATTATTTTGCAAGTTTTTACGAAATTAAATCAAATTTCAGTTACAAAAATTAATCAACTGTGTCATCCGGTAGGACTCGAACCCACGTCCCTTCGCTATCCGGGCGAGTGCTCTTACCAACTAAGCTACGGAGGACGTTAGTCAGTCGACTAATTTTTGCAAGTGCTTGCTACGCCAGTGAGCCGGCGTTCGATTTTATCAATACTTGGGGAATGTACCCACATGTATCCAATGGAAATATTTTTACAAATATTTAACCATCAGTTAAGATGAAATCAGCTTAACCTATTATATTTTTATAACTTGGCGGTTTTTTTGCTAAAAATAGATGTATTTCGTTTATCTGGGACTGTGGCAGTGCCCTCGCCAAGTCGAGTAAAAAGCGGTGCGGCCGGCTACGGCACCATCCTTTTCTCGAAACAGTTCAGGCCATTTTCGACCACCTATAACTTCGTTGTGGAAAAACTAGACCTCTAAATTTTAAGTTACCAAGCAAGCTAAACACGTTATATTTCAAATTTCATTGAATTTGAACGAGTAGTTTAAGAATAAACTAGTTAAAGTTTCTTTTTCATCATCAAAACTCTAAGGCACTCCTAGCAGACATAGAAGCCATCACAAACAACAAACAATCTAGAACAAAATGTAAATAAAAAATGTAAAACTGACTGACTGGCATTATCAATGCACAGCTCAAAATAGGTATTTGCACCATCTTTTATGGTGTAGATGAACACTAAAAAATAATTTTTAGTTCATAATTTTAGGTTAAAAGAGGGGGCAAATTTGTATGAAATTCTGTCAGTTTTGAAGCTAAATCAATAAAAAATTGGTTAGCTATTTAGTTAGAAATAAAGAATGACGTATTTCAGGATTATTCAAAATTCAACATTTTAAGGGGGTGAATAGGGAGTTGAAGTTTGTATGGTAAATTTGACATTTGCGCGAAGTCGCGTGCAATAGCAAGTTTTTATAAGAAACTTATATAAATGAGCGAAGTGACAGCCTGCCACGGTGCGAGTGCGACCCCAGCAGTTGAATGAAATAAATATGTATTTTTATATATTTGGTTGAAACACGAATTAATTGCGGTGGTGGTGATACTGAATTTACAAACATACCTGCAAATAGAATAATATACCGCATATTATTATTATTTAGTTTAAAAATCGTAGTAGGTGGGTGTTCCTGTTCAGTTGCAAGTAAAAATAAAAAAATATAGCATAGATTTATAAAACACGATGAAATAATAAAATAAAAAAAACATTTTTATAAACCAATAATATTTATAGTAATAGATATTTATAAACAACATAATCTTAATAAGACTGAATACAAAAAGGTTTTTAAAGATGTGTTTTTTTTTTAAATTATTACATACCACGCATGTAGGTAACGATTTACTAAAGTTGTTTGTTTTTTAAAGATATGTTTTTTTTTAATTATTACATACTATGCATGTAGGTAGGTAACGATTAAATATATCTTTAAATACGCTAAATCATTGATGATTTTTATTTCTGGCATACTTAATCACATGACTTACATCTTATATAATTTTCAGCATTTAATTAAAAATACGCAATTAATATTTTTGCTTGGACTTTGTAATGGTAGACGAAACTGAGCGACTGAACCGCGCAGAGCGGCGCGCGCGGATTTGTGGAACGCGACGTTGCCACTCCGTGCATTTCATGCACTAGATCAGTGCCGATCGTGAACGATCAACGATGGGATCATTTTGATTTTGGCTCACGGTTTCGCGCGCGACAATGATCGATCAGTATGATGGCGAAAGAATGAAATCATTAATCGCTTTTACCTCGACCCCGTTGCGTGCTAGCGCAAAAATAATGTCATTGTATTGTAGGTATTGTACATGACAATTTTTTTTTTTTTTACATTTCTCTTACTAGTGTTTTTTTTTATTAAATTGCCGCCGAAAATTCCTGAACGCCCTTGGCGACACCGAATGAACGAAATGATCGAATAATTATAACGCAATCACCACACGAATGGGTCATCATGATCGAATCGGTTGACGAGAATTGATCGATGGACACAGGTCTATCATTTATTTATTTAATAGTAAACATACTGACTTACAGTCGCCTAAAGCGTCAGTATGCTAGTCACTCACAGTAAAAAAACAAATGGTCGAACAAACATTACAATATAGAAAATCAAATTAAAATAAAAAGATACATCAGGATTACAATAACATATGTCACTAATATTAAATATTATGTCAGAAAAAAAATACACATTCGAGTCAGTCAGAATAATTATAAGTTTAAAAGTAATGAAATTCTTATGTCAGGTTAGGTAATACTACTGCGAAAACACTCAGAACACAAACTTTCTATGTAAAAAACAGCTTTGTGCATGAATTGACTGAAGCTGTCTGCAAATATGTCAATATCATAGTCGTCGGCGAGTATATCTCCTATAAGGCGTAGAGCCCGAACGGTGCACAGCTACTACCAACGTACGGTAAATACTGTTACGATAAGTATCTGCGATACGTACTTAAAATGCCAAATAAATTCAAATATTTCCTAGGTCCTACTTTACATCAGTTAGGCAACTCCTTGTGAGTTCGCTATCTCAGCAAACAAAGATAAATTGTCGCATTAGTATTTCAGTTTCCTTTTTTAGACAGTACAGTGAATACCTGGTATGACTTCTTACTGAATCAAATCATGAATATCACTCCTCGCAGTAACATCACACGTGACTGAATAGTCTTTTATCGCCAGCTAGCGGCCGCGCGGTCGCGCTGCGCGACAACTCGCCTGCCCCGCCCCACCCACCGCACGCGCCCGTTGTTTCATACCTATACTTTTGTTCATTCGTTTCATTACATTTAATTCTATAACTTCGACCGCAAGCAGTCAATATTTATAATTTTTTGTAAGTTGATACATTAGATTATTATGATCATATAGATGCAAACTTTACACATTTTAACTTTTTGTAGAACATGTAGCGCAAGAAAAACCAAAAATTTTATTCAGCAGAAAACGTAGATAAATACCTATCCCATACCTATTGCCTTCGATGAATTTTTCCAATCCTTTGGATATAGCATCACATAAAGCTTCTGCATAAACTCACCAAAAACCAGGCACTTTAAAATTATCAAAGGGCAAAACCGTTTCCTTATCGGACTATGAGACGCCTTGTGAAGCCTAGAAAGGAAATCTTGTCTGCTTCTGCTAAGCTTAAATGTGCCGCCAGGAAGATTTCCTGGTTTTCTTTCATTCACCCTCTTGTTTCACATTATCACGGTAAGTACTGAAATTTAAATCTAAAAACTGCTTTCGTGATGTGCGTGCCCCTAGCTTCCTCATAGACAAGCAATGAGAAATCCTAGGCATGTCATTCGGAGTACATAAAACCAGCAAAATGTTTCATATTTTCGAGCCATCTGCTGAGAATTTTGATTCGTACTTAATACACAATAAAGTTAATTCTTACAATTATGCTTAAAGATATAGCATGCTTTAAATTTATATGAGGAAGCTTGAAACACACACACGATCTTTCGTGTGGAGCTGAGCAATTGGTTTGTGCAGTCAATGTAGAATTGAATCAACTAAACTGAGTGTATGTTGCATTGCAGGTTACCAGCAGGGGGTCGGATCTGCTGTATGCCTGTAGAGCTGACAAAAGCCTCTGTGTATCGAATATTAGCCCATATAGGGCCCCAACATCTCTTAATCTTTTTCCTTATATAGAGCTGCAACATGTAAACATAATATTTCCGTTAGGTCGGAGTACTTTAGGCCTAGAGGGCCCGCCCATATTATAGCTTTGCCAGAGCACCAAGATATGAGTTAGGTACGCGGGCAATGAGGTGATTAGACAGGCTTGCATCATTTAATACATAGATCGTTTGAACTGTATCTTGCTTGGCGCTATGGTACGGCTTAATATGAGTGCACAATATTACTCCTTACTAGGGACATACTATATTATATTACGCAGTAGGTACCCTACGGTATTTTAGTAATAGGTATGGATCTTTTATGTTACTAGTTTAAATTATACAATAAGTTTATACTTTTACGTAAAGCAGTATAATATAGTATTATTGCAACAAACAGCAAGCTTTTATTTATTTACCAACAATAAAATACAATCTATACCGGATAGTGAATATCGATTAACTGGTATCGATTAAATAGTATCGATTGTTCGGAACCGATCAAAAATGACTTGATAAAAGGATTGGTTATATTCGTTCCGACATCAGATACACGTACATCACTAGCGTTTGCTCACTCTTTATTCAAAAAAAAAGTCGAGCACTTTAGTTTTTGACGCATAATGACACTAATTTTTTGCCGATTCTTAGTCTATGGGAGTTAATAATCTTAAAAAGATTACATGATCAGTGATTTTAATTCTATTCAGTTCACTTTTCGTGCTCCTGCGTTAGTGAATGTGTTCCTTCGTATTGCTCCTGATTTTTGAAATATCTACCTTTGCTTGCTTACCGGACTTCGAAACTGATCGCTCTCTGACTGACCCTGGCATAAAGCTTGGACACCGTATTCTGCAACCCATAAAGACCCCTGCGCGAACACCGGATAACCTGATCTTGCCTTCTGGCGACTTGATGCGTGATTTACGGCTATAAACATGAGCCTGTGCATATATATATTTTGTATACATATTAGTTGACAGCTCTTAGGAAGGAAGGGAATCCAATATTATTGCAATTGTATATTTGAAAAACGGACGGTAGGTTGCTGTGCTCATACGATGAGTACTTAGAATATGTAAGTTTGGGCCAGACACCAAGAAAATACAACACCCCTGCACAGTTTTGGATATAATTTTATACGGATGAAGAAGAAAATTAAAAAAAAAATTGTATACCTATTTATTTGAGTATATATGTATGTATGTATATCCAAATCCTTTTGCATAGTCAGCATGTGTGGTAGATTGGTTCGCGTAATAAGTATGTTATCAATTCATATTTATCATATTTATGATTGTATTGTTTAGTCCGCTGCCTTAAATACGTAATAAAATGCCTAAGAATCTTACAGCTAAAACACATCAAAATCGGTTCATCGATTTAGGAGCTACGACGATGCCACAAACAGACTAACGTCCTTATTTTTATGTCGAGAGTTAATACAAATTCAAAATCTAGCACTTTTCTTCTGAAAACAGTCATTAGGGTACATTACCTTATATATTTTCAATAAATTATTATACTGATTTGGCCATTGAAAATCGTAATGAAATTGGGCCTCGTGAGAAATCTATAGATGACCTAAATATAGGCCAAATTACAGCTCTATAACGGCCAGGCCCAAGTTTGTATGGAAACCGGGTTTCTCCTTTAAATGTGTCACTGTATTCAAACTAAAGGATTCACAATCTATGTAATCACGTATATGGCTTCATTGTTTATTCCTTATTAAAGAAATATGCGTATAATAATAAAAGCAAGTTATTATTTTAAAAATTATGAAAAAAAATCGAGTATATTCTGGGAAACAGACACTCCGTTTTAGGCCAAATTCTGCCCGTTTTTGCACTTCCAGATTTTTTTAGGTAATATGTACTACCTGGCAGGCTTTTAGATATGCTCTCCATCAGGCCATGAGTTGTATAAATACGTGTTTTTTTTCCAGATACATTATTCAATATTAAAGGTACTTTTTTTTAATCAGTAGGTCAATCGGTCGTGCCCGTAGAAATGCCCATGTATTTATGTTGCCGCTATAACAACAAATACTAAAAACAGAATAAAATAAATATTTAAGGGGGGCTCCTATACAACAAACGTGTTTTTTTAGCGTTTTTTGCTTGCTATCAATAACGGCAACAGGTAGACGTTGAAAATATTCACAGAAAATTATGTTGTATTTCATTTTAAAAATAAATAATTAAATAAAAATACATGTTTAAGGGGGGCTTTTTGCCTGTACTGTTTAATGTTGAACCCTTCGTGCGCGAGTCCAACTCGCACTTAGCCAGTTTTTTAATAAGTGCACATTGTGAAGACTCACACTACATAACTTAAAAATTGTTTCCAACCATCTCGTTTCTAACGATTTGATTAAAAATTTTCATTTCACGACTTGCAAACTTCATAAGCCTTATGAGGTTAATGGAAACAGATTCACGTAATTAATAGCCCACAAAAGAGCCAGAGCTAGTTTTAAACAAGGAACTAGTCTTTTGAAAAAGTCCCCCATCAAAAACAATTATCTAGACCATTTTACAAATTCTGTTCTAAGTCATAAAAGCAAAGGTGTCACTCCTTTGTGAAGTGAACACAGACTTATTTAATTAGGACACTAATTAACTTGGCCTTAAATAGGTCAAACTAGCAAAGATCTAAGCCCTAAGTCCTCTAGACCATTAAAAAAAGTAAGTTTTCTCAGATATTGTCAGGAAATGAAATTTTATCGCTTGAAAGACTTCAAATCACCCTGACTTTTTTGTAAGAATTTAGTGGATATAGTCGGACAAGTTCGTGCGGAAAGAAAGACGTGCGGGAGGCGAGGCGCTAGACATCCACAGGGGAAGGGTGATAATTTCCTTATGATCGTTGCATGCGATTAACGCTTCCTAGCCCCCCGCGCCTCTTTCTTTCAGCAGGAAGGCCGTGTGATTTTGTTGGACTGAAAGTTTCGTTTTATCACTTAGAGCGCTAACTATTCATCTAGGCGACTTTAGTGCCTCAGTAGCGCGTCAGCCGCGCGGCATCAACGCTACAGTCGCAGAAAGAAATGTGAAAGTGCTCTTAAAGATCTGAAAGTAAAATCGACGAATAGTTTGCCACGTTCGCTTTGGAAAATATTTTATCAATAATCTTTAACCTCATGAAGCTGAACAAGACTTGTGTATGATGTTATCATTAAAACGCAATTTCATTTTCCTTCGTAGATTTGATTTTGTTATTTCCTGTTGAAACGATTTTTACGTAAATAACTCTCTTATATACAACGGCTAGCAAATAGAAGTGTCTATCTATCTAGCATATCATGAACCCAGATGAGATAGCGAAATTCACTCCCCAAAAATTAGGTGATTCCTGGATTTAACAGGCAGGTAGTCAACCATACTGTAAGGGATTTCCGAACGCAATCCATTACTTCGGTGCGCGCGCGTTCGCGCCAAATGTTTGACATGTATTTTCCCTCTCACTTGCACGATTCTGTACGCGGCGTCATATTTATTGTGAATTAATGTGATTTATTAATTAAAATGTGTTTTAACTGAGCTCCCTAACAATACATACCTAAACAAATCCTCTTCTACGCCACTGTAGGCCAACCAATGGTTTAGGAGGCAATAAGCTCAGATATAAATTATAAAAAAAAAACAACTTCATGTACAATTGCTCACGTGGTGACGGATAGTTCTAGTTATTTTCGAAGAGGAAAAAGTTGCCAATTCACATTCTGCTTTTACGTTTTGTAGAACAAGGGAGCTGGTCGAAGTTCTACCCAGATTGCGGAGGTCGGTCGCAGTCACCAGTCGATCTCCCCTACCATGGTCTGATTGCAGCAAAATCCGGGAGGAAGCTGGTCTTCAAGAACTACAACATGATGCCAAAGGAGCTAAGGCTCATTAACGACGGAACTAGAGGTAATTCCGTTTTACTTATTTTTATAATCAGGCATTTGCATCTTAACAGATGATGTAAACAGCGTCTGGTCTGACTGAGAGACGTAACCTCGTGGCTATAAAGTACCGATCCGTGAACGACACTTTCGTCTGTACCCACAATAACGGAATCCTTATCATGCAATTATGCTTGTTTTCCTGTTTTATGGGCTTTACTCTGAAGCCAAGTATTGTCGTGAATTTAATTTTCTATTCTACTTAAACCATCGTATATATTCTACGTGTATTCCACTTTCACACACAGGAAGATTTAGTCTTCTTTTTAGGGTTCCGTAGTCCTGAGAAGAAACCTTTATAGTTTCGGCATGTCCGTCTGTATGTCTGTCTGAGGTTTGCTGAGAGACCGTTAGTACTAGAAAGCTGTAATTTTGTATGTGTATGTATATCAATTACGCCGACAAACTGATAGAATATTTTTTTGTAAATAACATGCGAAGTGGTGATGTGTTTTTCTCGTCGTCTAAGTACTACATCATATGGGGTGTCGTTGAGTAGGTCTTTTAAAATGACTTCGGAGTTTCTGCAACAATTTTTCGATTTATTGCTTCATTTACGAAAGATCATACTATATAGTGTAATTTTTTGGTCTGAAAAATGATGATGATGATGATGATGTTCTCTACGACGTGTCCGTCGACCCAAACTTGGTCCAAAACGTGCGACTGCATAAGCTACACTGCAGCTGTCCACTTGTGTTCTAGGTGTAGTTGTAGGAGACCTTGGGGCGTGTCTTTCGAGCATGGCGTTTGGCTTCGAGTTCATTGAGACGGGCTGCTTCAAACTTCTCAATTCCATTCTTGACTGCATTACGCCACTCTGGCCTTATCAATGCGTCTTTCTCCCACGTATTATGCGACATGCCACAGGACGTTAGATGTCGTTTCAGGACGTCCTTGTATCGAAGATACAAGGACGTTCTCCCTGCTCTCCAGACTCCCGCTTACCACTGGAAAGTTCCGCATAGAAAACGCATTGAGGCAAACGAGTTGCGTCCATGCGTACAAGGTGTCCACACCATCTCAACTGCTCCTTCATTAGGAGACATTCCATGCCGAAGATATTGGCACGACGTAAAACCTCAGAGTTTGGGAGCCGATCCTGCCATTTCACCCGTAATATTGCACGAAGACATTTTAAGTGAAAGGTGTCCAAACGCTTAATATCAGCTTTATATAGACAGCATGACTCCGAAGCATACAGCAAAAGGGGTAGTATAATTGCCTTATATACGGATAGCTTCGTTCGTAGATGGAGGTCGTGGGATTTCCACACCCTCTGGTTGAGTCCACCAAAGGCCGCGGCAGCGCTAGCGATCCTGGCAGCTATCTCGGACTCAAGGCGGTTATCGTCGCGTATCAGCGTTCCGAGGTACCGGAACTTTCGTACCTCTTCCAGCGGCTTTTCACCTAGGTAAACAGCAGTGTCGGGTGCAGATGTTCCTCTTGCGGGCTGCTTTAAGGTTACTGTTTTAGACACGCTGATCACCAGGCCGATTTTGCGACATGATTCGTCGAGATTGTCCATGTATTGCTGCAGGGCTCCAATACTGTCAGCCATAAGGCAGACATCGTCGGCATATAAGACTTCGAGCAAGGTCATCGTCTGAGTCTTACGTTTTGATCTGAAGCGACTTAAATCAAAAACACTCTTATCGGACCTGACATTGATTTCAATCTGTCCCTTGCAGTTCTTCGAAGCATCTGTCATGACTGCGGCGAAATAGAGGGCAAAGAGCGTCGGGGCCATGACACAGCCCTGCTTAACACCGCTGGTAACCGGAAACTGTTCCGTAAATTCAGCTTCATGTCGAACCCGTGCCATCATCCCTTCATGGAACTGACGCACAAGATTTGTGATTTTTTTGGGACATCCGGTCTTCTTCAGTATTGTCCACAGGGCAGTCCTTGGAACCCTATCGAACGCCTTCTCTAGATCTACAAAGCACATGTAGAGACCACACAAAAACATGATGTCAGTGCATTTCATTAACTTTAAGGGAAAACTATAGCGGTTATGATAACTTTATTTGTTGAGCAGTAATATTCGTATAACTTGGGTGTTGGATAATTGTACCAAATACAAAATCCTTAGAATAAATTCTCTAAATTGACTTAATCGAAGTAGATAATGATATGGAATCCTTCGTGCGCGAGTCCGACGCGCACTTGGCTGGTTTTTTAAGATTCTGAAATCCTAAACGAATCCGGTTCACAGAGAAATCTCAGCCACCGTTTTAGAAAAATCTAATTGCAAACGAGGACAAGAGCTGTAGCTAAACGTGTTTTGTATTGGATTAGAATATCAGATGATTAAAATAATCAAATTGTATTTATTATTAATGTTTGTGTGATGAGCACGAGCATTTGTACCTAAGTCATGGATGTTTTTATGTATTTAAGTATTTCCATCCGTCATCCTAGTCACCATAGCACAAGCTCACTTAGTTTGGGGCTAGGTAATTGGTGTGTTTGTTGAAAAAAAAAATTATTATTTATTTATTATCTCAAAATTTATCCTGTATTTTCATTGTGTAATTTCTCAAAAGTTTAGTTCCTCAAATGCACCTTTTCACAGCCTTGTCTGACGTAACATAGCTATTTAATTCAGACAAAGGTAGTAAATGCTGAATAAAATGAACTCTAGAACGTCTTTTATCTCGACGAGGCGCTAAATTACCAAGGCCAGGCGCTTCTGTGTACATTTTCACTCTAAAAATCGTAAATAAGGCTTCCCCTCTTTCTACTTGCGAAAATTACTTTCTCTTTCGCGAATAGTTTAGCTTTTCAAAAACTACAACTGAATAGAGGTATTTGTAAAATACTAATAAACTTTTAACCGTCTTAATCCAAAAAAGTTAGACCAAGTTTAAAACAGGACTCAATATTAACAGACATATTAGAATGAATTACACATCGATGACATGATTTTAAAGAGATATGTTTTTCTAATTAGTCGGTTTATACGTAGTCCTGGGTTAAACCCAGTATTAAGTTTTTGTAATAATACCGTAACCCCGTTACTACAAAAACTTAGTACCGGATTTAAGTCAGGACTAAGCTATTAGCTAGCCAAATATAAAAGTGTTTCTGTATTAGGTTATGTCCATAAAGGTAATATTCCTAACGGAATAGAGGAACAAACACGAGCTGTCAAACGAAACCGAAATAGGATGACATTTGTGTGTGTAGAATTGTTCATGAATGTATGTCAGTGATGTATGTTATGTCGCTTGTTACATTAGTATCGATATCGATGAAATTAATTTGTAACATTAATTAATAGTAGGTTAATTAAATCAATAATACAAAAATAGGATGGGATGGGATTTTTCATGGCTGAAACTATGCTTCTGGGGTGAAGACATTTAAGAAAAACTCAAACGATACGGTTGTTTCAAAGATAATAAATTAAATGAAAAATATTGTTGTTTAAATCGTTTATTTAAAAAAAAAACTTATAGAGATGCAACTTAGTGCATTTATATTAGACATAAAGCTACTTTTTCCTTGGCGTCAAATCTAATTGGAGAGAGGTCGATGGTGTGGACTGTTGCAATAGCGGTAACGATGATTCACATGTGAATGCCTCTGGGACAATATATTTGTAAACATAGGACGAAACTGTGCGTCTAGGCTTTATTTTGACCTGTGAAAAAGAAATATAGAACATATGATCTAGTCCCAAAGTAAGCAAACCATATAATACGTAGACATAACCATGAGTAGACATTGCTATCCAATGAAACATCAGCAGAAGAATAGTATTATTCTTATTTTGCTCCTCGCGTTTTGAAATATTTTTGTTCGAAGTGCTTACTGCACTTGAATTTTTAAAACTTGAATTTTTGTTTGGAACCCAGCTTGGACGATTTATAAACTTTAGGCATGCAATTTTAAGTTATTCGGAAATTTGACAGATACATTTATTACTAATGTTAGTAACTATTCTAACAGGTAAAAACTGCATGGATCGGCTAAGTACCTATCTTAAATAGTAATTACATTCTCAGCTGGTTCTTATCTAACCTTAGATACTTAAACAACTGTAATACAAATTATTCGTTTATTACGTGATAGAAAGTGGAAACGAAATATCGATAACTTGATACAGCCCTAGTGTAAAACGAAAATTATTTCTTTACACAAAATATTCGTAAATTCTGCATTATGTGTATTGGAGTTTTGCTTCTTACATTAATAAATGTTTAAAGAAGAGAATTATCACACTAAGCACTTAAAATTCGAAACCCATTGGCAAAAATAAACCTAAAATAGGTGGTGTCCATTTGGAACAATTTACCTGTAAAATGAACATTTCTCGGGGTTATTTTGCTGTGTCGTACAACAATTATTTACTGAACAAGTCACCATGTTTCACCAAGAAATATTTCAAAAAAATATCCACGATTTCATGTAATATTTGAAAAAATTAAATAGCTGAAATTCTCAGCGTGCCGATAAGTGCCGACAAACTGTTTGACAGTTTCAAAAACGGTTCCGTTACATCGCATCAACCATCTCTTTTTACCATACAGTTTTGCTGATAGAGACATCTCGCTTGCTCAGCCCTTTGTTCCTCTATTCCGCTAGGTATATTAACTTTATGGTTATGTCACAGATGTGTCATTCATTCCTCTGTTGTCAGCTAATATTTAGACCTATTTTAAACCTGGTCTATTTTTTTGTAATAACACCGTAATGATTTAAATCCTGGTTCTCAAATACGTCAACTTTCTCTCTCTTTAACCAATAATGAAATTTCAAAAGGTGACTGGCGAATTAGTGTCGGAATTATATTATTTTTCACTATTTCGATTTTGGTCTTAATAATAAATAATATAAATAATTTTGTTCTACTTATGCACCAGAATCGACCTTCGAAAAGTATTTACTGTTACATAACCCTCTTTGGGTAGTTTCTATTTATTTGACTTTGAGTAATTATTATTGATGAAAATCTGTAAATAGATCCTTACAAACATGATTTTTATTATACTAAAAACCCTTATATTTTTTTACTAAATGGTAGATATTTTTTGGTATAAGTAATACGTTTTGGATTCTATTCATTTTAACATATTTACGATTGTTTTGTTACATAGAGTTGAAACGAATATAAGCTCTCTCCGATTGTGCTAGAATTATTATGATTCCATTTAAAATTATAGGTAATTTAAACCTAACAAATAGACGTTTTCAATCTTTTCAATTGCCTAATTTAACCAAATCTACGTTGAAGAAAAGGAAACTTATTATTTGCCATTATGGACTATCTAGGCTCAGACGTTTCCATTGATTTTTGTAAGTAAATATTAAAAATAAAATTCTGGTTGCTACAAGAACTTCTCATTAAGAAAACTGCTTAGCGAGGAGATTGCTAAAGCGTTGGGTATACCTACAGCTGACGGTAGCACGCTTAGATGTAAGCAAAAATTAAGGCATCAAGAAACTGCTCAGCAACGATCCCTTTCGCTGCTGAGTGATCCCTCCCAACTAAGTGAGCGATGTGGCTGCACACTCAACATATACTCGTATTGTAATCGTTCACCGGAATGAATTGTCTAACCAACAATTGACTAAGCGATCAGTTAACCTCGTGCCACTAAGGCCCACTTGCCCACGTTCGGATAAGCTAATCTGGATTTATTCAGGGGCTTTTATCTGGATTAGCTAATCCAAGCTTGTGCAAGTGGGCTATCAACTCAGATAAGTCCGGAATAGCTAATCCAGACGTGCGCAAGTAGGCCCAAGTGTTCTATCAGCAATGTGACCAAAGCCTAACTGGAATCCATACTAATATTATAAATGCGAAAGTGTATCTGTCTGTCTGTTACCTCTTGATGCTTAAACCACTGAACCGATCGAGATGAAATTTGGTATGGAGACAGTTCGAGGCCCTGGAAAGGACATTACATTACGCTACATTTTATCGCGATACAAAAACGTTAAGGAGGTGAAATGGGGGATGAGAGTTGATATGGAAAATCCAACTCTTGCGGGCGAAGTCGCGGGGAACCACTAGTATAATTATAAAGCAAATGTTTGTAAGTCCAATTACTGTAATAGGAGTCTAAGTTTTTTAGGTACCTATTTCCTGCAAAGATTAATTGCAGAACGTACAAAGAATTTCAAAGATGTATTTGAACGAATATTAAATAAACGAAGAATCCCATAACATTTACTATGTCAGTTACCTACCATGTTTAAGTTTGCATTATATTAATTTATGTATTTACAAGTAATATTTTATTTTTAAGCTCTATCTATCACACGTGATTTATGCCATATTAGTGTAGGTATTATATACAACAAAAACTGGCTTAGTTACATTGGAACTGCTGGACGCGATCTTCATAGTCGCATGCCTCATAACTGAGGGTCGTGATCATTATGTGGAATGAAACACACACAACGACTTTCTTGGCAAATTTTAATGGAGTGGTTTGCCATTGCCTTCTCCATTTCACACACCAGCTAACTGGTGTGCAGGTTTCCTCACGATGTTTTCGTTCACCGTTATGCAGCGATATCTTTTTGAAAAAGACTGTACTTAAGTTTTTATTAAAAGTCAGTGGTACAGACCGGGATCGAACTCACAACCTCACGGATGAGAAGTGAGGTTTTGTCCGCTCGGCAATCGCGCCTTTTATACGCGATAGATTTTGATAATAGGAAAAAATATGTATTTTTCGCATAGCAGGAGCTACGTGAAATGGGGTTTATAGGACTTAAAATAGTATTAGTATTATATTCCTCTACACGCAGGTGAATCACCAACTTGTGATTAATTATATTATTTTCTCAATATCCAATCCGTTACAGTCCGAATTAGTTATCTGCTCATAATCTCAGATTTGCACAATTGATTAATGTACATTTTTAAATTGATTTTATCGTGATTTATCACTGAGTTCATCATGTGATTTTTTTAAATAACAAAGTTATGTTAATTAAATACTAGTTCCTACGGGGGCATTGCCAATGACTTTTCATAACGTATGCACGCTTATGGTAAATACCTACAATATTTTATATTAAAATAAATGATACCCAAATCCATCATTAAATTTATATTCGTCTATTATTCATGTTTATTCAAACTGGTATGAGACTTGGGCCACTGGTATGCGCTGAATTATCAAAACAAAAAGTAGGGTAGTAGAGGGTAACCTCCCCAGTATAATTCTCCCAATCCCATATAATCGCGGACGAGGCAACAGTTTTTCTGCTTTTATAAATTTATCGATCTAATCTGCGCTCTATAAAAAACAAGGGTAGGCATTTTTTTTATTTACTGTTAACAACAAAACAAACACCTAGGCGTATTTAGTGTTGTATTTTTTTAGAATTTTGTTAAATCGGCTTTTATTTGATTGTCTTGTTTATTCGGACGTATTTAAATCATCTCTTTTCCAGCACTAAGGATTCGATACTCGAAAGTTTCAGTCTTCTCGTAAATTAAATTGTTTTATGTCATCTTTCATGTATCTTTAGATCTCTCAGCGATACCTACGCTCATTATTTTGTAAACCTCTTTTTATACCAAATAACTTTGAAGATTTTTATTGACTCTTTTTATCAAGCAAAATCACAAACCTTCCAAGAGTCTCAAGAGTTTAATGTTGCTCTTTCTAACTACATAAATTTTTGGCATAATCTTAAAGCTTAAGTTAGGTTTGTGTAAATACTATTTATTCTCTAAACATAATAATTACACACCTAATCACCCTTCCAACCTCATTTGGTAATTTTTAAAAATTTTCAAGAGCAATCTCGTTTCAGTTATCATCTTCGGCAAATGGAAGAACAACACACGACCGTACATCTACGGAGGAGCAGCCCACAGCCGTCGGTACATCTTCCACTCGATAATCCTCCACTGGCCTTCTGAACATACAGTGGGAGGTCTCCAGTACCCTATGGAGAGCCAAGCGATGCATCTCTCAGCGGAATACGATTCGATGGAGCAGGCGCTGCGAGGGTCGATAAACGATCCACAAGCGTTTCTTGCGGTGTCCACTTTATATAAGGTAAGGCAACGCAGCTTGATGTGTTCCGTTCGTGAGTGGGAGTGTCAGAACCTTCTGGGTGAGCTCGCTCCACCATCGACTCTGTCTAAGCAGCTTGCTGTGTTCCGTCGGTGAGTAGGAGTAACTGAACCTTCTGAGTGAGCTCGTTTCACCATCGATTCTGTCTAAGCAGCTTGCTGTGTTCCGTCGGTGAGTGGGAGTAACAGAACCCTTCAGGGTAAGCTCGCTCCACTGTCGACTCTGTCTAAGTAGCTTCTATGTTCCGTCGGTAAGTGGGTGTGTCAGAACCTTCTGAATGAGCTCGCTCCACTGTCAGCTCTGTCTACACCACGTCTGGCTTAGCCTAGTCTAGAGCAAACTCATTTCAAAACCCTTATGGGCCGATATTGATTATTGACGTTAGATTCGTCCTTGACGTTAGTTAGTAATATTTTGTCCTAAATTGAATAAATTATTTTTGAAATTTTATTCAAATAAAAGTAATAAATAAGAGTAACTTTGAGACTAAAACTGCGTTTTCACAAGATATGTACGAGGACAAAGGATGTACTGGCGAATCAACAGAATCGCTTCATTTGCCTAGCCTCGCTTAATCTCCAATAATCCTCCTAGCCGAATTTCGACTACAGTGACCTATCTCTTCTATAGATAAAGATATTATAGTGCACAAATGTGTGCGCAATACATAGGTGCACTAATAATTCGGTGAGACGGCAGTCCGACATGACCGTAGAGAGATCAGGCGCAGGACCAACGGCTTAACGTGCTTTCCGAGGCACGGGGGTGTTAACACTACCAACTTCCTGACTCCGGAGCTGTGTCTGAGTAATTTCAAGACAGAAAAACCCAAACACTCTCGGCGCGACCCGGGATTCGAACCCGGGATCTCGTGGATGGTACCCAGCGTGCTGACCACTAGACCAACGAGGCTCAATCTACGTTGTGTATTAACTTAGTTGCAAGCACAATGTCAAATCTTGTCTGTATTTGAGATACAACCGCTAGTTTTGTTGTCCAGAGCGAGAACAAGTTAATTGTGCTAAAATTTTAATTTTCTTGTTTTGTTGTTAATTTTTTAAGGATGTATATTTAGATCGTGATAATATATTCTTGATGGCCGAATATATTTACAAACAATTTCTTTGTAAAGTATTACAAAGACCCAACAGCTTTTGGTAGACAGCGAATGGATAATCTACTTATAAAAAATAATGATCTACAATATAAAAGAAACATTGTTTTTCTAAGAACATCAAAGTATTCTTGGAATACGCAGAAATTGCTATCTATTATTACTCTTATTTTTCTGCTCAAGGGAAAAAATGTTTTTGACTATTCGACAGGAACATCTTGTATTGAGGATAAACCCTTACTTAAAGTTCTTTATCCCTAGGGCATTCATGTAATCTAAATAGATATTCAAGTAAAGTATTTTATTAGGTCAAAAGTTACATATTACCATGATATTACATAAGATTACAGTATTACACATGGAATGAAAAAATGCACCAGCAGAACCCAGCCCGCGGGGGTCCGCATCCAAACTTGTTATCTTTGGACAGTTATGACCAAAGATCGAAGTAGGCAGATTGATTTGATGTACTTTGACAGTGGTGAAATAATATGTATATGTCTTTTTTTAAACCGATAACGCAAAATTCCGGTTTATCTTAATCACATGGTTTGGCACATTACACAACTTTGTTCTTTTTGTTTTAATGACTAGAAAACTGCTCTGCAACTGAAGTTAGGAAACGGGTGGTATGGTTACTCTCCTTACTTGACTACAAGCGGACTGAAGCGATAATCTGTAATAGTTAATCTCACTCGATCTCTCTCTCACACATAAACACACACGCACATACACACACACGCACATACACACACACGCACACACAAACACACACACACACACACACACACACACACACACGCACACACACATATTTATCTTGAATGTGCCACACACCTTAGCCAAGTAATTGTAACTGGTCTTTCAAGATACAGGCAGAGCCTAGTTTGATAGCCTCTCGCAATTGTGTGAGATATATAGGCACTTTCATGTTGTATTTAATTGATTATTAATGTAACTCTTGTTATCAATAAATATATTTTAAATTTATTTTTTTAATTTTGAGTCTTAGTACTTTTAAGATTACGAAACCGGATACCGATATCGGTCCATATTAATATCAATGTTTCTCATTGATCTCAAATCAATCTACCTACTCCAATCTCTGGTTATGACAAATAAATCGAGATTCTTCATAATTTTTAAAGTGTAGGCATCACTTTGCAATCTAGAGACTAGCACTTGAATAAGTAATTTCAATTCCCACCTGCCACGGATTGCCATTATTTTAAATGTTAATTTAAATCAAGCGCGCGCATAAGCATAAGCGACACGTTTTAGACTGATTAAATAAGTTTGAGATTGCGCAAATTTTATTTAAATAGTCTACTTTCCAGTAGAAAACCTTACACTAAAGTAAAAGTAAAGTAAACTTAGCCTATATCCCACTGCTGGGCAAAGGCCTCACCTCAACTATGAGGAGGTACGAGCTATCCCCACGCGGACTCAGTGCGGATTGGTGGAGCATCTTACAGTAAGGTGGTCACTTGCCTTACAGACACCCTGTAAGGCAAGTGCAAGTGACCACCCTACTGTCAGATGTTATCAAGCCGCCCTAGGGCCTCTGACTAGGCTTTACGACTAATACCAACAGTTGTTAGCCGGCACCAACTGCTTAACGGACGGAGATGCTTGTCATGGTCGTCACTTTAATTGTCGGAATGGTCACCCATTCACTCACGACCGCGCCGTGGGTTGCTTAACTTTGGTATCACTACCAAAGCGCTGCCGCCACTTAGTGTTAAAGAAAATTTATTCTCAAAAGAAATAGTACATTTCACTTATATGAGAACTTAAAAATTAAACAAGTCTTATGGTTTAAAAATCGTATGCGCGAGGGTAGTATAAAAAAACAATTAACACCTATTCAAAAACATGTAGCCGTGTAAGTATCATTCATCAATAACAAGACGAACACTTGCTATGCTAGTGTTTGCGAACGGAGCCACAAGCACCTTTTTAAATGTTCGGAATGGTCACCCATCCACTCACGACCTTAAATGGTCGGAATGGTCACCCTTCCACTCACGACTAGGCCCAATACTATAGCTCTAAAAAATTATTACACCTCTATACGCATCTTTTGCTTTACACTTCTTTTACTTTTTCACGCTTACTCATTTAGATGGAATAAAATATGTAGATAGTTTGGGACGCAGGAAAGGACGTAGGATTGTTTGTACGGAAATTGCTGTCTATGGGGATTGAAAAGAAAATCCATACTTCAGGGGTAGAACAATGTATTCTTCAGATACTCAATACAATTTCATACTGACGCTTACAATAACGACTAAATTAATCTATTGACCAGCATAAACCTACGGATCCTTATTTTATACTAAACCTTTCACGACGATGATTCTCAGTTAAATGCCCATCCATCGCACTTCCAGCCCGCTCCACAAGTTAAAAATGCGATAGGGTGGGGTAGCTTTCCGAGTTGCCACTACAAAAATAACGATACCGTTACTGTGTTAAATAATTATAGATTAAAAAACTATTCACGTTATAAATAATTAATGACAAATACTGATACTGGGTTAAGTAAAACTTAATTAAAGCAACACACAAATAATACTAATATTAATTCATTTAAATGTCTCAAATGAGGAATCACAACAGGATCAAGGGGGTTATTAGACCACGCGATATTCAGATAGTTTTACTAAGACTCAGCGTAGTGTAATAAAAGTTAGCCTGTAAGTCTGTCTGTCCCCCACCTCGCTCTTTCACAGGATGAAAAAGCGAGATGGGGCTAACACTGACTTAGTAAGACTGTCTGCGCGTAGTCTAATAACCCCCTAAATTAAAAAATGAGAGATCAGATATTTCTGAACCTCAAAAGCCTAGGGTCAAATTTTGAAAAAGTTAGATTTTTAGGAGAGCACAAACTCGCCCTCTCTGCCTCTTTCTCTCCTGGGCGTTATTAATCCAATCTGATGGTGGGGTAAGCTTTCTCTTTTCAACTTTGCTCTATTGGCTTAGTTTTCAGGAGAGCGCAAACAAATTTGGAAAATATATTTGCCTATATTTAGTATGAAAGCAGCAATTTTGAACAGTTTTTTAATCGTATTTATTAATAACCATTACACCTTTTATTTTCTAATAACTAGACAAATGATAACCGAAAACCTAATAATTTAGTATTCCGATACAAACTAATTAATCTAAGTCAAAAACCTTTTAGTCTATACTGGTTTTGATTTGAAAAGTTGTCAGCATAAATTAATAAAGGTACTGATTGCAAAAATACGATTGCAGTAATACGAGGGTATTTTGGCAGAATAGAATAAGTTCACAATATGTAAAACTAAGAAAACATCAATTTAGTTTTCGAGTAAGTATAGTTTCACTTAAGAGCATAATAATAACACGATATATTTGTTATTAGTTATAAATATTTGTTTTTAGATATGTAATTCAATAAGTTTTTCGTACAAATGTACATAATATTTGTCAGTTAAAGAAAAGAAAAAAGGAAATTTTGCATCAAGGTAGTGTAGCTATATTGTTTCACCTTAAATTCGTTAATAAGCTGTAAAGCCCTAATTAACGCATAGTATTAATACCTGATATACTGATAAGGGATTATTGTTCAAATGTGACCTGGTTAATGTTAAATTTACTGAAATAACCTTGTATTTAAGGAGAAAAAAATTGAGATTTGTTTAAAGTTATTCGTTTTTACTTGTACATATTTTGTGATTTACAGTCTTTAATAAACAAATAAGTTATTTATATTACCTTTAAACAGTTGAAACAGCTTAATGGCGACAAATTTCGTTTTAAGCAGCTTCATCAAAGTGGTGGGCTCATTTAAATTTACATTTTAAACAATCAATGTCCTTTGGAACTTTTTCTGGTTGATCCTTCGCGCGATACTGCCCAACATTTAGGAAAAATTTTTTTTCTATAGTTTCTTTACAATTTCGCCTAATATAAAATTATCAATATTAGCAGACTCTTTTTTTTGTTATTTCTGGACGACAGTATGACATAAACTGTTATAGTTTGACAAAAGTATACAATCCTTAACAGAGTATATTATTCAAAATCTCGATCAAGTTAAGCACGTGCGCTCGCGACCTGATGCAAACAAGTCAAGAACGTCAGCAAGCAGAACGAACTAAGTGAGTGAGTTATTTGCTTTCGCTATTGAAGTGGTGCATCCAAACTTTATTACATATATAAACATGCAAAACAAAACACCCACACTTATTCTCTTCTGCCTGTCAATAAAATTAAGAAGTAGGTAATCTTGGTTTAACAGAGAGAACAAAATAAAAGTCAATATTTTGTGTTGCCTGTAAAAATTGTATTAAAATAAAATAGTTTATACGAGTAAAGAGTGAATGCTTTTATTTCGTTGTCGCTGTATAAAATTATGCACTTTGCCTAATAAGAGATTGTATCACTTTTTGCTGTTTATGGAGAAACATGTAAGATAACTGCTTTACAAACACAAAAAATACGTAGATAAAGCTTCTGCAGGTATATGGTTTTGCTAGATAAAAAAGCAGAAAAAACTAAGTAAGGCAATGTACATAACTAATTTCTTGAGAAAATTGTACTTATTCTGTTCTGCCAGAATACCCTGGATTTGTGTAATCAAGTAGGATTAATCTCCTAGAAATCTTCAGGCTTGTTTCAAAACTTAATTCAAGTATGAAAGCTCTTTCGAAGTATGTTAGATATCAAAATTATTCAAGTCCCTGTGCTAACTAAAAATGGCGTCTAATTCAATCTAAAATCCTGAATAACTTATTTACAAGTGTTATTACCGGGACATTAAAAATAATCTTAATATTTTTATTTATGTATTTTCACTAAACGTTATAACATTTTTGCTAGTGACATAATTTCTATTGTGAGTCAATAGAAATTATGTCACTAGCAAAAATAAAAGCTAACAACTTTTCGGCCACAACTTTGCCGTAGTCCTATTATTTATTTACTTATTCTATATTGCACAAAAAAGTTGTTGTTGTTCAAATTGCGCTACTTAATGTTTAAGGCATTTTCTATCAGTCAACCGTTGGGCGAGGCAGAAATAATTGTGGCGGCATAAAAAGAACAACATAATAAACAATATAATCACCTACATTGTATATACTTTAAACATAATAAACCTACTTAAAAGTAAATCAACATGATAAAAAAATCATATTTACATGAGTGGATTAAGTAAAAATAACGAACTAATTAAATAATAATAAGTTAATAAAACCCGTTAATAAAATACGAACAATTAGGTTTCTACGATCGTTATAAAGTCATGACCCTAAGGAAAACATCCCGCCATTAGACCTTATTTTTAAAATATTTTCGACATTACAGTCTAAAATCCAAATGCCAAGGGGAATCAGTTCGTTACTCCATCACAGAGTCCAGAAAATAAATCATCTTAGCTACTCGGCGCGCAAATGTGTCCCTTGGGTGCCGAGAGTGCCGATCAATGCTGATGAGGTGACAAGAGAGATCAACGGCTCTGCCCACAGCCTACCATTCGCCGGTTCTCGCATTTCAGGCTGTGACAAGTGACGAATCTTCTTCCAATAGGATGAAAAAAGAAATAAAGATTGACCTTACCCTTCTACTGTATTAAACACTCGATTTCTAGCTGCAAGATTCCTGAGAATTGTTAAATAAAATAAAATGTATTAGTTTGGCATATCACAGACAGAGAACAAACCAGTACAATTGGCAACATGTCAGGTTACCCATGTGAACTACGAAAACTTTTTTTTACGTTGGGAACAGAAGCGGTCTCAAGGTTAAAATGGGGTAGTCTCATGTGCGGCCGTATGTACTAAATTACCAGTGGTTTAAGCATGTGTTTAACCATCATATTGCCACTTCAATCTCAACAGGTTTATCATTGTCAGATTTTTCATAATGTCGGATGAGATAATATAACTATCGATCATAGACGTAGATGACTCTTCTGATCCACGTCTTTGATAAATGTAATGTATAGATATTGAATGGATTTTTAGTGATTGTTATTTCTGAAAATGGTGGTGGCCCCTTGTGATTTGAATTTTGACAAGAATGCGCCTGCGGCCTGCACCTTTCCTTCCCCGTATTCGTCCTACTTTCGTGCCTCTGTACCCCGCAGAATTAGCCGGTTCTACAAATAGCCACCGATTGTCGTAAGTTTTTTCAATCTTTGCACCTTCTACTTATTAAGGTCGGCGTCCATCAGGCGGATCGGTGCGGATCGCAACGCAAAAATTTGCCTGCCTATGTTTTGTATAAAACATTGTACGGAACGGTGCGGGGCGGGACGCAACGATATTTCATAAAAAAACAAAACTCAGGCAGGCGGATTTTTCACTGCGGGCCGACCTGACCCAGCCATTGGACGCCAAGCTTTAGTTTGCTGCCAGTTCCTTGCTCTGCCACTTCTGGTTAAAGCACTTATTACACTGTAGCATCCTACTTTGGAAATATTAATCGCAGTTCACTACTTGATTCCAACCTTGCTAGTTAGGAAGCTCGCGTTCGAACTAGGAAGGTGTCTGGGGCCCCACTCTGTAAGACGATATCCGAAGTTGCTACTGTAGCCGTCCCAGTCACTAAAGTCAGCTTGTCAGTGCGACCGAGCACGACGGCTGGACGCGAAAATACGGGCAATGCGTTATCAGAGTAGAGCACCTGCCTATCCACCCTTCCTTCCTAGTTAGGATGCTAAGTAGAATGGTACCTTCCAAAGTAGGATCCTTATTAGGAAGCTACAAGGATGGTGTAATAAGTCCTTAAAGTAAACGTTAACTTTCTGCTCACAGTACTCGAACCAAACACATGCTGGTCTCAACGACCTGATCACGACAGCAATGACAACCACTGCGATCGCCAGCTGTGTGAACCCGAAGCCTCTCAGCCACTTCTGCCCGCCGTTTAAGGAGTTCGCGTGCTACCAGGGTTCTTTGACAGCTCCGCCCTGCACGGAGGCTGTGCTGTGGCTTGTGAGAGCAAGAACCTTGCCGGTTACCAGGGTAAGCTCTAAACTATTGAGTCATCATCATTATCCTAGCGTTATCCCGGCTGTGCACTCGCACGCAATGGCCTAGGGTCCGCTGACCATGATCCAGGATGTGGCAGATAAGGTAATTACAGTGGAGCGACTGGTGACCCTGTTAAGAGCGACCTGACCAGTTTTGGATCATGGTTACACATTTACGACGATGTTTACCCTCGCCGTAAGACATAACTCAGAAAAGTCATAGGTACATGGCGGCACGTGCGATCAAACCCGGCTCCTCCCGCATGAGAGGCAACCCGCTAGCCAGGGTTCCTGACAGCCCCCCCCTCCCCCCCCCCCCCCCACGAAGGCTGTGCTGCGGCTCGTGAGAGCGAGAACTTTGCCGGTTACCAGGGTAAGCTTTAAACTACCGAGTCACAAAAAGCTCGTCGACTGACTAACGTCCTCCGAAGCTCAGTTGGTAAGCATTCGCCCAGATAGCGAAGGCTCGTGGGTCCTACCGGATGACACGGTTGATCAATTTTTGTGTGCGAAATGTAATTTTATCTATCTTCTATTCAAAGAGTACCGAGCTAGGTATTATTATTTATTCTGTGGTACTACGTTTGTTATCAAGATTCGATGACTGCTCTGACGCGCACGCACCAAAAATGTTCGTGCATTTATTGTATGTAACAAGGTTAGACACTCGGGTTTGTAAGTTAGCTGCCATCTTGAAATCTAAGCTTCCGGTCAAAAATCGGAAGTGCCAACATCGAAATTCGTGTTCAGGAGCTCCAAATTTGTAAACAAAAACGCATTTGGATAAATGTTACCCAAAATGAAATCGTAAATACGATTTTAACGAAAAGTGAACCAGTAGACTTTCCCTTGAGAAGGAAATCCTTAACCAAAACACACATAAAATAATAAATATTTATTTCCATAAAAATAAAATTGATTAGGTAAGCTTACAGCCTTTATCGTTCCTTTGCAATATTCAGAATATTACTTTAGCAAGTAATCAAAAACGTGATTCGATCTTTTTATCATCATACACGTATCAAGTTTCTAGACGAAATTTGATTACCCTGGATCGTATTACGATCTGTCTAGACGGGAACTGAATAGTTTAGATCTACCCACCTGCGTCATTTATATAATACACGATAATTTAAAAACTGTTTGACAAGTTCACACGGGACTAGCTTCTACTTGCGACTTCATACGTTCGTTCCCGTTTTTTTCCGTTCTTGTAGTAATTTCGGGAAACCTTTATGCCTTTTTAACCGACTTCAAAAAAGGAGGAGGTTATCAATTCGACTGTATGTTTTTTTTTGTGGCTAACATTACCGCATATCTCAGTCAGTTGTGGACCGATTTGAAAAAAAAAATTGTTTACCTAGAGGCTATACCTTCTAGTTGGTCCCATTTTGGCCCAGTCAAAAGTCAAAAGTCAAAAATTATTTATTCAATTTAGGACACAAAATGCCACTTATGAACGTCAAAATATAAATCAATGATGGCCCATATGGGGCAGAACATGTCTCCTTATCTTTTGGGCCCTACTAGCGCTTCGAGACAAGACACAGACAATCTGGCAAGTGCTGAGAAGAAACGCCGGAACAAACTCAGTCACCACTAGCTGCCACAAAAATAAAACAAATCAAAATAAACAGGTAGGTACATCAGTTTGGTGCAGGCTGGACTGTCCATACATTCTCGTCATTAAGATAGTCTTGAATTTTATAATACCCCTTCGACATTAGGGTAGTTTTGACATGTAACTTAAATTTATTAATAGGTAGTTCGATAACATTATGAGGTATTTTATTGAAAAATTTGACACAATTTCCCAAGAATGAATTAATTGTTTTGGCTAATCTGAAGTTTGGAATGACAAGTTTGTTTTTATTTCTTGTGTTATACGAATGAATATCACTTTTTTTTATAACAAGATCTAAATTTTTGCGTACGTACATTATATTATCAAATATGTATTGAGAAGCGACAGTGAGGATGTTAATTTATTTAAAGAATTCTCTCAGGGATTCGCGGGGACTAAGTTTGTAAATGGCACGAATGACTCTTTTCTGTAAAATAAAGATTGTATCTATGTCCGCAGCAGAACCCCACAAGAGAAGACCATAAGACATTATACTGTGAAAGTAACTAAAATACACAAGCCTTGCTGTTTCAACATCAGTCAAATGTCTAATTTTTCTAACCGCAAAGGCAGCTGAAGCAAGTCTCCCAGCCAGAGCGTCAATATGTGGTCCCCACTTCAACTTCGAATCCAATGTAATGCCCAGAAAAACAGTGGAGTTTGATAGATGTTATTTTTTACCGTTGAGTAGGATTTCTGTGTTAGCTTGCTTCACGTTAGGCATGGTGAATTTAATACATTTAGTCTTTTTTGTATTAAGAAGCAAGTTATTGCTAGTGAGCTCCGCTCACATTGTCAAATGATTCTTCGCCTTTTCTTAATTTGAAGACTAAAGAAGTATCATCAGCAAACAGAACTATCTCACAGGAGTCTTTGGCATAAAAAGGAAGGTCATTAATATAGATCAAAAATAACAAAGGTCCCAATATTGAGCCCTGGGGCACTCCCATTTGAAGCGGGGCACCTGAGGAGTTAGTACCATTAACGTTTACTGTTTGTAGTCTGCCTGAGAGGTAAGATTTCAACATTTTAGACGCGTTATTAGATACACCGTAATTTTCAAGCTTAATAATGAGTGTTTGGTGATCGACACAATCAAATGCCTTCGACAAGTCACAGAATACACCAATCGCATCGTGTTTATCTTCATAAGCATCCAAAATGTGTTTGACGAGTGCCACCCCAGCATCTGTTGTATTTCTACCTTTGGAAAAACCAAACTGTTTCTCGTGCAGTAAATTGTTAAGTTTAAAATGAGAGAGCAATTGATTAAATATAACTTTTTCAAAAATTTTGCTAAATGCAGGTAGAATGGAAATTGGCCTGAAGTTGCTTGGGTCACTTTTTTCTCCTGACTTAAATAAAGGTATTATCTTACTATATTTCATTAAAGTGGGAAATTGACCTTGATCAATACATTCGTTGAATATATGTGCTAAGTGAGATGCTATGAGAGGTATAATGGGTTTTATTGTGTCAGTTGATATTCCCCATATATCCTCAGTTCTTTTTTGTTTTAATTCCTTGAAAGTTTTTACTATCATTAAAGGATTAATATGAGTGAAATCAAATGAGGAGTTACACCTGTCAACACTAGACACCAGCAGTGATTTCGCATGCAGAGCGCACGAATTAAGTTGTTTTGTGGTTTCGATAGGTACATTACAGAAGTACTTCTCGAAGGCACCTGCAACTTTATTATCAGATTTAATATTCTTATTATCAATTTTTAATGTAAATGTGTGATCACGTGGTTTAGTTTTACAAGTTTCTTTGTTTATAATATTCCAAGTTTCTTTAATTTTATTACTGGATTTATTAATTTTTTCACGTATATAATTAGATTTAGCTACCATGCAAACGTTCTTGAATAACTTTGAGTATTTTTTAACATATTCTAGGAATGTTGGGTCATTATTTCTATATACTTTTTGATTATATAATTCAAACATTTTTTTCCTACTGATGTAAATACCTACTGTAGCCCAGTCACTGAACTTCGGTTTCAAACTGTTTATAACTAATTTCTTTTTAGGAAAATTTCGAGATCAAGTCGAGATCTGATGATGGGATCTTGGTGTAATCGAGGGAAACCCTTAAATTTTGAAGGCACGTATAGTGTTTTCGTATTAGTATCTTAATGTTGACATGTTGTTACGTCTGATAGTCATTATGTGAAGCTGAGCTGATGGTGGACTACTTATAAATTAGGAGTTTAGTAATTAAAGCACCAGATGTTTTGTCAGGTACTGTATAGGATGCTAACAAAACAAAGTCAAAGGCGCAGCTCCCTCCGTTTTCCCTCCCCACCCCCCTCCTTCCTCTTAACATGCTATTGGCAAATCTTTTCCTGTTCTTCTTTAAACGGTCTTCCTTCTCGTTACTACTTTCTTCCAAATGACGCTGTCGCATTTGAACAGCGCGTTTATAGTTGGGTTGTTATACGCCAACACCAATATTTTTCGGATCAAAGGATGAGCCTTGGCACACTTGTTTCTTAGGTAGACTAGTGTGGAAAACGCCCGGGAGTCGGCGGCTCATACCCCGCTGGGGGGCTCGGGGAGGGGGTGAAGTTCCCTTACTCCGCACGCACTGTGACTCGTCATAACTGCAAAGTTCAAAAGTTCAAAGTTCTTTATTGCACCATGTTGTTATAAAGATGTTAACAATATTAATAGATACAAACATGACCCTGTAAGGGCACAGCAAATACTTAAAATCTATTTACAAATATTATTTAATTAATAACACTAAATATTTTTATCTTGTCCATTAAAAAACTCTTGCAGCGAATAGAAACTTTTATTTACTAAGTATTTCTTTAATATTGCTTTAAATATGTCAATTTTTTTCTCGTCTTTAATTTTGCTTGGTAAACTATTATAAATTTTCACGCACATTGAGAGAGGGCCACTACGAAACATTTTTAAATTGCAAATTGGTTGGGCTAATTTATTTTTAGGTCTAAGATTTTGGGGACGTAGGTAGTGTGGGAAGAAGTCGGGATGTTTTCTTACGAAATCACAAGCTGAAAATATGTATAGAGAAGGTAGGGTCATTATACATTATACATTTTTTTTGCATACATATTTGCGTACGTTATTTATTTATTAAATGTAAGCATTTTATGTAATTTAAATTTTTGTATGTATTTTTTTTTATATTAATTAGCTTCTTGTTTTAAAATTTAATTTAATTATTTTTAACTTTAGCTTGCACCGTAACCCCCGTTATCACTAGTGTTCTCCTTTACCCAAAGGTTGTCTGGAAGAGATCGCTCCCAGCGATAAGACCGCCTAATTGTACCTACCAATATGTTTTTTTTATAATATGTTTGTAAACTGTTTTTCTGGTTGCAATAAAGAGTATCTATCTATCTATCTATTATATTAATTTTTTTGAAATAAGGTTTGCAACTATCCATAATGCATAAATGTTGTAAGATCCTTATGCATCTTTTTTGCAGGCGGAACAGTTTATCAACACCGCTACTATTTCCCCATAACAGTATGCCATAGGTCAGCCAAGAATGGGCATAGGCATAGTAGGCGTTTTTCGCTGAATCAAAATCAGAAATCTTTAGTTCCCTTAGTGCATATGAAAATCATGATAACTTGATTGCAACTTTATCTATGTGTTCCTTCCAATGGGGAAGCAAACTGTCAAATTAGTTCTAAATAGAGGTCGCCAAATGTTTGTTACTTAGGAACTGTCAAAACCCATACAAATATTTGTTGTTTTGTTGTTATTAGTTAGTATTTTTAAAAATGGGGCGCTGTGCAGCTATTGGGTGTGGTGAAATAGGTTCCAACAAATTCCCCAGTAATCCACAGCAAAGGAAAAATATGGGAAAAGGCATTGAGAAGAGGAAAGTTTAAATCAAGTGACTTTTCAAGGTTATGTGGCAAACATTTCGAAGAAACTGATTTTGAGACTACTTCTAAGACTACAGGTAGGTAAACAATAAAAGCTAAAGATACATACTATGATAACAAATACATTATGCTAAGCTTATATTTATGCTTTTAGAGGTTAAGTGGAGTTTAAAAATTTTTATCCTTTAGAAATAATAACTGGTATTTTTTTACAAGAAGCTTTTAGTTTAGACTTTATTTTTACAAATTTAATCCTAGATTTGCTATGAAAACGTGTAAAAGTATAAAAAAACACTGTTATCTTACCTGTTGACTAGGTCAGCTTTTTTCCCTTTTAACGAAGCTCCACGTTTTCTCAAATCTTCCTTTAGCCTATCCACACGCCGACGTAAGTCCACAAAAAAAGGGTCTAGAGTCAAAAATATTCACAAATCCACAAAAGCAAAAAAGTATTCAGAGTAACAATATTTGATATGTAACAAACACACAGCGCCCTCTACCAAAAAGTTTTGCGTAATCTTCCCCATTTGTAAAGGAATCTATTGTTATTCCTAAAAGGGGATAGTTGTCTACTAATTGTATTTCTTCATTATTAAATTTGAAATGTAAATCTAGAGAGTGTCTTTGGTGAGGAGGACGGAATTAGATTAATTTTGTTTTTCTGAGATTAATTTCTAAATTATGTTCGTTTAGCCATATATTTACTTTGGATAGTGTGTTATTGATTAAGTTATTTGCGTCATGAGTTTTGTTAATGTCGATGGGAATTACTATGGATATGTCATCTGCGAATAAAGTGCATGGTACGTCGATTTCTTGGGGAAGGTCGTTGATGTAGATTAAAAATAGAACACACCCTAGCACACTGCCTTGCGGAATCGACATTGAGATTTCGGTTTTTTGAGAGCGTACGGTGGTTGTGAAGCCTGAACGACTATCGTGATGTTCAATCTCTACATATTGGCATCGGTTTGTCAAGTAGGAAGCAAACTATTTGTGGGCTATGCCTCTCACACCTATCCCATGCAGTTTACAGAGCAGTATATCATATTTGACCCGATCATATGCTTTGCTCATGTCGAGCAACAGGCCAATTGCGCGCATTTTTTCATTTATAATTGAAAGAACATTATGTATGTAATTATAAACGGCAAGAGTCGTCGATTTGTTTTTTCTGAAGCCGTTTTGTTTATCATTAAATATTTTGTATTTTTCACAAAATAAGTAGAGACGGTCGGACATCGCGGTTTCAAATATTTTGGATATGGTGGATAATAAAGCTATAGGTCGGTAATTAGTTATGTCATGTTGGTCATCTTTTTTAAATAATGGCTTCACTTTCGAAATTTTTAGCAAATCTGGAAATACACCTGTTCGAAATGATTGGTTTATCAAAGTTGCTAATGGCAAAGCTAAGTCGTCAGCACATTTTTTTAGAAGCACAGGAGGAAGTTCATCGTGGTCAAAGCTGTTTTTGTTTTTTAGCCGACGAAAAATGTCACTGACTTCTTTGACGTCGACCGGCAATAGTAACATTGAATTAGTGCTCGAGTTTACTACGGGTCGACTAGTAGGCGGAGGCCCAGGCGTTGCGCTGCTGGATTCATTGGCTTTCCCTATCGACGCGCAGTATTCATTGAATGAATTGGCAATTACAGACGGATCTTCTATTAAGGTTTTATTTATTTTTATTTTATATTCTTATTGACTTTACACTTAAGTTTGTTTGTACATTCATTTACAATTTGCCATGTAGTTTTGGTAATATTATTTTTTGTTTTGAAGTTTTTTAGATTTTTCTACAGATTTTTACGTGTTTTTTCATATTGTTTATAATATTTAAGTAATATTAGGTTATTATTTTTCGCTAAAAAGGAATTTAACAAACGTTTATTCTTGCAAGATATTTTTATGCCAGCGGATAACCAAGTTCTTTTTTCTTTTGCTTTTATATTTTATTTTAACAATTGGTATGCACTTATTTAGTACGCGGAGTAAACAGTCATGATATCTATTATAATTAATATTGACATCCTCTGAGGTTAAAATACTATTCCAGTTAATTTTTATGAGTTCTAATTTAAAGCTATTTATATTCTGCTCATTAAACAGCCGTTTATTTACATACTTACAATCATTTACATCACGGAATATTTTAGGTGTTGAAAAAGAGATTGATACTCCTTTGTGATCAGAGAAACCGTAATCATTTACACTAGTGTTTAAATATTTTGTTCGTGAAAATTAACAAATATCAAATCTATACAAGTCGCAGAGGTGACAATAATTCGGGTGGGTTCCCTTATATGTTGTCATTGACTCTAAGAGTTTTAAAGTTAAGGTAGATTTTTCTAGAACATTTACATTGTAATCACCACCGATTATTATTTTTTCTGTTTGTATTTTACAGTCAAATGCTGCAAAAGTTTTTCCAAAGAATCGAAAAACAAATCAGGCATTATATTCTTATCTGGCCAATACAAACTAACAATTACAAGATTTGATTTTGGAATTTCTACTGCACATATTTCAAAAATGTATTCTATGGATAATTTGTTTAATTCTCTAAGCTCTTTGTGATTAATATTTTCCTTTATAAATATACACACACCGCCACCTTCATATGAAGAACGATAGAAAATTGATGCCAGCTTCATTCCATCGTTATGTATCAAGTCCAGTTTTGCGTTGGTTATCCATGTCTCTGAAAAACAAATATCTTGTATCTTCCTGTTTTCTTCTATTAGTGCATCTATCAAGTGTTGCTTGTTTGCTAAGCTACATATGTTTTGGAATAATATACTATTGTGAGCGACGAAAATTATTATTTTTGGATGTAGGGGGACACCTTGTAGGTTGGCTGGGGCTAGTTTTCTCATCAGAATAGGCGGAGTTAGTGTTTAATGTTGATTGATTCAGAGTGGAGGCAGGCTTCATGGCGGCGCCGCTATTTGGTTATGGAGATGAGCCTGACACAATGGTTGATTGGTTAATCGGAATATGCTCTTTGCCATTAATAAAAAGTTTGTTGTTCAAAATGTTTGCATGGCAGCCATTTTTGCGGGCAGCAATAAGTATATCTATCAGTATTTTCCTTTCTTTTTGTGACTTTTCGTCTAGATAGCTGTTTATAGCTAATCCAGTATTATTAAATCTGTGACTGTTTTTTAGTATGTGCTCCGTCATCTTCCTGCTTAATATATCAACTACCAATGGTCTTCGTTTTCCTGATTTTCCCATCCTTGTAATGCACTCTATGTATCCTGTTAGGTTAATTTTAAGAATTTCGTAGAAAGTAGCAGTAACTCGGCCGTATAGTTCTCTCTCCGTTTCTTTGGGGTATTCATTGAAACCATAAATAACTATCTTCCTTTTGTTTTCCATTTCAGATATAATTTGCTGTAGAAACTTTGTCTGAGTATGTGTGGACATCAACTTGGGTATTATTATTAAAACTGTTCAGATTTTTAATTTCAGACTTTAACGTATGGTTTTCTATTTCGAGATTTGTAATTTTTGTGTTTATTTGTTGCTCTAAATTTTCTTGTGCTAAATTTAGAGACTTTGTTTCTTGTTTTATTTCAATCTTAAGCTCTGTAATGGTTTTTGTTATTTCAGACAAAAATGAGGACTTCAGTTCGGATATAAGCGACTGCTTAACTTTTTCAAACTTTCTGTCCAACATGCTCTCTAATTCAAAATAATTAATGGAAATTGTCTTGTTTTTTAAAGATTCGAAACATTCATATTCTGTGTCATTTCCTAAACTGCTTAAATCATTAGAGTCTAAAGTGTCTCTTCTAGGTACATTATTTAATTTTCTTATTGTGACGTTTTCATTGTCAGTATTATAGGTGGAAACGCTAGTAGATTGGTAAATAGGGCGGATCGGAGTGTTGGTATTGTCTCCCTTTGGTTTTTTACAGGAACATGATTGACAAATCCATGATTGCTTGCGCTCCTTCGTCATGGTATTATGAAATCTTTGCCAGCTGACATTTGCACAATCTAAATCATATTTATCATGACACTGTGAACATACAAGGTATTCTCTATTTGGAATAGTGCATAGGCAGCCTGCACAGGGAGATTCCATTTTTGTTATTTATCCAAAATTTTTAATTATGAAAGTAGTAGTATTGATTTTACTGCCCTCTAGGGACAGTAGGCAGCAATAGCTAGAAAAGTCTATAATAGCATGCTTTCTTAGCTTTGCTTTTTATCACAAAAGCTTGTATTACTTGCTTTAGCTTTGCTTTTACTTCTTCAAGTTTTGCTAGCCCTTACTAGATGGTCGCTAGCAGTTTCAAAATATTGTAAAATAGCAGGCAATTTGAAAATTAACGAAGTATTTTTGGTTGATGATGATAGTTTTACACAAAATTTGCATTATACCTACTAGGGCAAGTTTGGTATCGTTTTCAGCTAAATCAATGATGGCCCATTGATTTTATACCTACTAGGGCAAGTTTGGTATCGTTTTCAGCTAAATCAAAGATGGCCCATTGATTTTTGAAACAAAAACTAAGCATTTTCATACAAAAAAAAGGAATTACGGCTAAAAATAAAAAAAATAAATTCAACATTTTTTTGTAATGGCCATAAACTTTAAACGTGTACCAATATCTGCTTTAAAAAAATATACGTAAATAGCCGCATTCATACAGATTCCAAAAATATAAGCTTTGTTAAAAATATAACTAGTAAAAAGGTTTAAAAAATATTTAACTCCACGCGGCAGACACGAAAAAAATACAGGACAGCAAAAAACAACTTTTATATGTTGCTAAGGACCTGAAACTAGTGAGAATAGAATATGGTGTTTATAGAAAAGAACGTAATTTTAATGCTATTTTAATAAAAATATATTGTATGAACCCTGTGTATAGGTTTACCGTCGTATTTAAAAACTTATTGCTCGACTAGATTTAGTGACAATGTCGGGTGACTTGAAGATCTTTAATTAATCGATCTACATAGATATGTGCTTAAAACACCCACATTTATTTATATACTGTCTCTTATGTACATTTTCCCTTGAATCGCTCAACTTTGAGCACTTATGTTGCCACTGCAAGCACCTGCATCTGTGGCCGCCACACTTCATTTTGCAACTGCACCTGAGAATTTCAATACATACATACAATACATGCTTCGGCTGTTCGGCTGTCACTGGCAAGTCTGTACATGTAGGTTTCCAGCTGTCACCGACTTTGGTCCATCATTCCCAATTAGATAGATCTTTTTGTAAATAAATGCAACGTTCACTGTAGAAAATGAACAAGACCTAAAGAAAAAAGTATTTACGAATACACTATTCCCGGAATTGATAGCAGTCAGCGGCGAGACGCTCGAAGTTGTCCAGGAATACGTTTACCTCGGGCATGTGTTGCAACTAGGTAGAGACAACTTCGAGCGCGAAATCGCCAGAAGGGTGCAGCTAGGTATGGCAGCATTTGGGAAGTTGCGTCACATCTCGTCTCGTCGTGGCGACGCAATGCCTGAAGAGCAGGGTGTATAACCAGTGCGTCCTACCTGTCATGACCTACGGGGCCGAGACGTGGAACTAGACAGTCAAGCTGGCCCACCGACTGCATGTCACTCAGCGAGCTATGGAACGGTCTATGCTGGGGATCTCGCTAAGGAATAGAATCCAGAACGAGACAAAAAGACTAAAGTCATAGATATCGTTCAGAGGTGCAGTAAGCTGAAGTGGCAGTGGGCTGGTCATGTCTGTCGCAAACCGACGGGCGTTGGAGTAGGAAGGTTCTCAAATGGAGACCACGTCTCGGAAAACGTTGTGTAGTGTTGGACGCCTCCCCGCTAGGAGGACCGATGACCTGAAGAAGGTGGCCGGTGGTGGCTGGATGCGAGGACCGTGAAAGTTGGCGCAGTCTTGGAGAGGCCTATGTGACTGCAATAGGCTGATATGAATAATTGCGGTGAACACTGAATGCTTTCCCCAATGCCACAAAAGGTGTTATGACAGCTTATGTGAGCAGGAACAGCGAAGCATTTTCCATAATCGAAAAGATTGTGGTCGTTTTATATGACAGGTAGATACAAGTATTAACACTATGAAATCAAGTAATTAACCAAACACTAAATAGTGTATTCGTAAATACTTTTTTCTTTAGGTCCTGTTCATTTTCTACTGTGGACGCATGGAAGCATTTATTTACAAAGAGATCCATTGGGAATGATGGACCAAAGTCGGTGACAGCTGGAAAACTACATGTACAGACTTGCCAGTGACAGCCGAACAGCCGAAGCATGTATTGTATGTATGTATTGAAATTCTCAGGTGCAGTTGCAAAATGAAGTGTGGCGGCCACAGATGCAGGTGCTTGCAGTGGCAACATAAGTGCTCAAAGTTGTGCAATTCAAGGGAAAATGTACATAAGAGACAGTATATAAATAAATGTGGGTGTTTTAAACCTATACACAGGGTTCATACAATATATTTTTATTAAAATAGCATTAAAATTACGTCCTTTTCTATAAACACCATATTCTATTCTCACTAGTTTCAGGTCCTTAGCAACATATAAAAGTTGTTTTTTGCTGTCCTGTATTTTTTTCGTGTCTGCCGCGTGGAGTTAAATATTTTTTAAACCTTTTTTACTATTAAAATTTTTAACAAAGCTTATATTTTTGGAATCTGTATGAATGCGGCTATTTACGTATATTTTTTTAAAGCAGATATTGGTACACGTTTAAAGTTTATGGCCATTACAAAAAAAATTTTGAATTTATTTTTTTTATTTTTGGCCGTAATTCCATTTTTTTGTATGAAAATGCTTAGTTTTTGTTTCAAAAATCAATGAGCCATCTTTGATTTAGCTGAAAACGATACAAAACTTGCCCTAGTAGGTATAAATTAGTAGTTATGACGAGACACAGTGCGTGCGGAGTAAGGGAACTTCACCCCCACCCCCAGCCCCCCAGCGGGATGTGAGCCGCCGACTCCCGGGCGTTTTCCACACTAGTCTACCTAAGGAACAAGTGTGCCAAGGCTCATCCTTTGATCCGAAAAATATTGGTTCCCATACATTGAATGCGTATAATGACTCCGCTATTAGTAGGTCTACCCATGTTGCACCTTATACTAAATTTCAACTAAAAATAGATAGTAACTTTCTTTTAAAAAAAAAACAAAAACCGACTTCAAAACTGCCTACAGTGCTAATTAAAACTTAAAGTTTTATAAACAAATTTAAACTAAAAAGTACAAAATAATATTAACACGGGTTTATTTTTGATTAAGTAGGTTTTAAGTTTATTTATTTTTAATTCATGCATGTCTTTGTGTTTATTTTCTTTTACTGAATAAAGTTAAGTTTTACTGTGGGTAATCTATGCTACTCACAAAGTCAATGAAAAAATAATCATAATAATAATAATAATATTTAAATTACCTAACTGTTCTACGAAATATACAAGAAACCTATTTCCATTTATTATCTGTTATTTTTTGGAGTCGGTGCCAACCAAGCTAGATATTCTATCTACCCTAAGCAGCCAAGAGATGGTTTAATCTTGTCCTTACTTGCAAAAAAACATTAGAATTAGAATTTCTGGCACCGACTCCAAAAAATAACAGATAATAAATTGGAAATAGGTTTCTTGTATATTTCGTAGAACAGTTAGGTAATTTAAATATTATTTTGTACTTTTTAGTTTAAATTTGTTTATAAAATTTTAAGTTTTAATTAGCACTGTAGGCAGTTTTGGAGTCGGTTTTGTTTTTTTTAAAAAGAAATTTTGCGTTCTACGATCAGTAGTTTTGGCTTTAGTGTCTTTCAGTCAATACGTCACTAAGTCCGTATCGGAAGAGTTATTATGTGTTCTCTATTATTAATGAATAGCGTTCGTAAGCTTTGATTTCTTTTAAATGTGTGTGCACGAACTTGTCAGACTATACAGTTCAAATACAATATATCATCCAGACTGCCTCGTTGGTCTAGGGGTCAACACGCTGGGTACTATCCATGAGGTCCCAGGTTCGAATCCTGGGTCGGGCCGAAAGTGTTGGATTTTTCTGTCTTGAAATAACTCGGACACAGCTCCGGAGTCAGGAAGTTGGTGGTGTTAACACCCCTGTGCCTCGGAAAGCATGTTAGGCCGTTGGTTCTGCGCCTGATCTCTTTACTGTCATGTCGGACTGCCATCTCACCGAATCATGAGAGTGAAGGAACAGAGAGTGCACCTGTGTATCGCGCACACACTTGTGCACTATAATATTATCTCCCGCGCAGTCGGTTAATCTCTGTTGAGATTGGCTAATATAGTCGAAATTCGACTAGGAGGACATTATTACTATATCATTCGGACCAAGGTTTCCGTTCAAATGGTTCTATTATTTCCAGGAGGCAGTAGAAGCAGCACACAATTTGTTGGGACTACCAGGAGAGTTTGGGAAGGTCTACCACAGAAGCATACAACCTATGAACGACAGAAAGACGTATTACTTCAGTCGTTAGATGATTTTTGTGATTACGAGATCTGGTATAGTGTTTTGGAAATAAGTGTTAGTCGTTATTAAAGTATTTGACTCTGATGGTTTTTTTTATTGACGTAGATAATTATAGTGGTTGTGTTTGAGTAATTTTGTCAAAAGAAATGGTTCATTTTTAGGCGCCAACCGTAGTTTTAAAGTTTAACATTTAAGCCACAATTTACTCAATGAGCAATATTTAAGTAATCGACTGAACTTATACATATTTGAAAGTTAGAATATTGTTATTTTTTTATAAATCATAAAAATTTATATATATATATATATATATATATATACAGATTTTTATAATTTTAACAATATTATAACTTTAAAACATTTATGTAAAAGTCTACAGTGTGTGGTGTACAATAAAGAGTATCTATCTATTTATTTTAGTATGCGGTAAAACGCGATTTTTAGCATTTTACATTGAGTTAGAGACTTATTAAGTTTAAAGTCACTCTAGACATTATTTATCATCAAACACCTATCTTATTTGTTCTTCAAAGACTAATTATCTCTAAGCCTCCCAACCGAGCTGTAGGTATCGCTGGGCGTATAATATTACCTGATGAAGATAGAAGTTATTACTACCTTCGTACTGAGTAATTACTAATTCCAAATTATTAAATATTTGGTTACGAACCTAGTTTTCGGGATACCTCTTGGAGTTCTTGTTACGACTCAAATACTAAGTTTTTTTGTTACCAAGTTTCCGTTTTCTATTTAAAAGGAGTTGGTGCCCGCCCACTTGGTGCATATTTTGCGGCAGACATTCTGAGCAGTTTTCTGGGAAATATCGGTGATAAGAATTTTAAAGCGCAGTGCTGTATTTCGGATCCCATCAGATACTTTTATTTATGCCCAGAACATTATGCTATTTTTCTCCCTGATAGACTTCTAGGTTTGACCTCTGACGCTCAATCAACCAATTGAAAATACAAATTTATTTATTATCCTCTACTTTCATAAATTAGGCGTTACAGTTAGGTAATTATAAGTTGCTGGAGCAATAATTCTTACAAATATCCTAAATTGTACCATTCTCTATGAGCATAGATAGATAATTATATATTCTTTATTGCACAATAAAAGAAAACAAAGTTTTAAAATTAAAATAACTTAAAGTACGATTAAGGCGGTCTTATCGAATTTACGTAGAGAAGAACAAATTTCTTTGATGCCCAACCCCAAATGCAGGCATGTTTTAGTCTTTAGTAAAAATCCTAGAACTTCATAGAGGAAAAAATAATATAATTGACATTGAACGACACTTTATTTGGTGCATTATGACGGACTGACATTTAAACAATGTATGATCGGGCCAACATTGACGTTTGATATAAAACATAGTAATATACTTAATGTTTGACTGATACGTCAAAGTTCACGTCGTTCGTTTTGTTTTTTTTGCATCCTTGAAGAAGTTTAGTTGTTTATAATTTGCACAATCTAAAAATATTAAAAAAAATATCCACTGCTTTTTAAATTACCATAAAATCGTACAAAAGCCCGCCAATAAAGTGATATTTATATTCCATGTATCTCATTTAGACGGTGTCTATCTATTGGGTCGATTTATGCCAATCTTCTTTATACTGTGTGTGGTGTGCAGTAAAGAGTATAGATCTATCTATCTATAAGTATAGACAGAGTGAAATTAAGGCGTTATTAAGGTCAATTGCATAATGATTACACCACCAAACGAGACCCATTAGGATGTTAATAAACAGCGTTACGCTAAGCGAAAAAGTGTGTTTACTGTTTGGAACTCGTTAGAGAAGTTGGGAAAAATAACCGTTATCACAATATTATAAGAATATTTTTTGAAATATGAGGCTAAATGTAAAGATTCAAATCAAAAAGTTTTGATGTGTGTTTTACACCACGGGCTATCAAAGTCAGTAGTTCGAATTATGTTTTTCAATTATTTGATCGAGAAGGTGTTTTTCTAAGGTTCAACAAATTCAAATTTTAAGAAAATAACATTGGTTTAAGGTGGCTCCATGTATCCATGAAATAGCCAAAAAGACAAAACACAAAAAAGCCTTCATTTGTAGAAATGACATAAACTTATACACGACGAAGAAAAATTTTCACTAAAAAATATTATCTTGAAACTGGTAACACTTTTAATTGAAAATCAATTTGCCACATAGTAGATCATACTGTGACCTATTCGCACTTATAGTACCTATTCGTAGTCATTTTTTGGACACCCTTTATACTACTCTTACCAAAATCAAAACCTAAACATGGTTGCTTGACTATTTGCCTCAGACGATATTATTATTATCGAAGTTTTAGCATTAATTAACACATAATTGGAATAAAGTCCTCTCTAATATTATCAAAGGAGTTACTTGAAAATATCCAATGTGATTCATACACCATCTCCAGGTATGTTGATCAAAGGTAGCGCGGTGCTAAAGACCTTAAATAGGTATGTAATTACATATTTAAAAAAATACAGCTTTATAGATAAAACAGCTTACATATATAAGTACATATTGACGACCGTCTTGTTGTAGTGGTTCACGCTCCAAACTACGAAACCAGGTGCTGCGGGTTCGAATCCCGCAAGAGGCAAATGTTTGTGTGATGAGCACGAACATTTTTATACAAAGTCATGGATGTTTATAAACGTATTTATGTATGTCTATCCGTTATGCCAGTGACCATAGGACAAGCTCACGCTTAGTTTGGGGCTAGGTAATTGGTGTGATTGTTGAAACAATTTATTTTATTTTGTTTGTTCTTTTACTGTAAAGTCAGCTTTACCACTGCTGGGAAAAGGCCTCACCTCAACTATGAGGAAGTACGAGCCATACTCCTAAACGCCGGCTCAGTGCGGATTGGTAGAGGGTTGTGTAAGGTAAGTGACAAACCTTACTGTCAGATGAATCGGGCCATCCTAGGGCCTCTGACTAGGCTTACGAAAAAAACCAACAGATATTAGCCGGGACCAACTCTTTAACGTGCCTTCCGAAGCACGGAGATGCTTGTCATGGACGTCACTTAAATGGTCGGAATGGTCACCCATCCAATCACGACTCCGCCGTGGGTTGCTTAACTTTGGTATCACTACCAAAGCGCTGCCGCCACTGCGCCACGAGCACCTCTCCTTTCCTCTCCACCTCCTCAGTTTTTTACTGTACTCACCTATTTTATTTTAATGTTTATTTTGATTTGATGTTTCAAAAATACTGTTTACACCTTGAAATTTAAACATTTTTGTTTTAAACACCATTAAAGGTAGTTTAATGTGGCCAGCAATCATGTCACAACTTGCAATAACGAACAGTGCAATTTTGTATTCAGCAGCAGAACAGACAGCTGTTGTTTTATTGATTTCAGAATTATCTAGCTCCTTGGCGAGTAAAATGGTCTGGTCAAGGGTTTTCTGTAAGGGGCGGTTCCATCGATATTGACATTTTTGCGAAAATTGTGACACTCTTGTTAACTTTATTTGATTTTGCCAATAGTCATTTTAGTTAAATTTACGTAAAAAGTAGTGAAAACAGTAATACGATGTAAAATAGAAGCGAAATTAAATGTAAACTAAGTTATTTAATAATTAATATTCAAAATTGCATCCTGTTTTAATACATAAGTTTGTAGAGATCAAAAGGGACATGAATCTTCATCATATTTAGACCGTGGCGTACCAAATAGCTATTCAATCGAACTTACAACTACAATAACTATTGGCAATATAGGTATATATTTTTATTCTACTGACAGGTAAGTACCGGCCCCACATCAACCTTTCCTGACCTGTCAAATATTCTTAACCATATTACTTTAAGCACTAAATATCACTGTCCTCTATAATACAAGTACGCTGGACTAAATATTCTCTATGAAATGACAGATAATTTTTGTGCTGAATCAAAGCGCCCCCCACGAAACTAATGAGAGTTGACATTAAGTTGATGTCAACTCTCATTAGTTTCGTGGACGGTCACCACACGCTCACTACAGCCATCAGCGCCAAAATGGCGATAATCAAATGGCTTCATTTTTAGGTTGACAGTATGCAATCCAGCGTACATGTATTATAGAGATCAAAGTATTGATCATACAAAGTTCCATATCATGACAAATTTGGGTAAGTTGATGCGAGGCCCACTGCACATTGCATGGCAGGTCAGGATTGCGGTTTGTTCGTCGCACCATACATTTTTACAGCTTAGGAATGGATGGATGGTCCTAAGCCGTCGCATTTTGTATGTTCAAGCAACTTTATAGAAGAGTGACTACGGCTAGTGATGGAAACGAACCCAGCTTAAAAACGTGTGTTTTATTCACTAGAACAGTTGCTGTCGCTAATATTATCGGCCGAACCGCGACACGCGTCGATTTCTGGTCCATTTGTTTTAGAATCTTATCGACATTCGCTCTATCAGACGCTTGAGTAATCCCCTCTTGATAAATCTACAAACTACTGAATGGTATATCAATAAGCCGTTGATAAAAAAGTGTTTTTTAAACTAAAAAGGAATGCCAGAAGGATTTTCTATTTGGGGTCTGTATTGATTTCACCGTCTTATCGGTATAAATACAATTATGTTGCTGTTATAACTAGTAGCACTGTAGTGTTCGTTGTCTGACAAAGGACTTGTCCATTAATGGTTTTTTATTCGTCAATATTTCTAACCAGAATAAACTAAATATTATATAAAAGAGTTCACAAAAACTAGCCTTTCTGCATAATTAATATATTTTTAAGGCCTCCGATTTAGAGAAAAAAATAAATTATTTTTTCTCTTTGTCTGTACATAAACCGCACCTTCGCCTATATCAATTAACGAATGAGAAAAAAATTGCCAACAAAATTGACATTCCATTGACAGTAGTACCCACTGACTTGAAATATATATGGACTAGCCATACCTACGAAAATAGCGTGCATACCTATTCCTAAACCTGGAACAAAACATGGCGGCAGTCCCTAGTGTTGTAACTTGCCGACTAGTATAGTAACAGTTATTATCGATATCTATCCAAACCTTTAATTTTAATTTATACCTTTTAATCCACTTCAATAAAAGGAGATGGTTATTATGTGAACTGATTGAAACTATTTTAACATAATTATTATTTCCGTGAGTGTTTGTGTTGTTTACATCAAACGGAACGACGGATTCAATAAAAAATAAGTATTTTAAGAGACTCTAATTACTGACTACATGAACTAAATTAGATTACATCCTAAAATTTGCTCAGTACGAAAAGTTGTATGTTTTTTTTACTGGCCGAGTTAGGCTTGGTGGGTCACATAGACAAAAAGAACATGCTTTCAAAAGGCAAAATCATTAATTCATTCCTAAACAAAACTAATTTACTGTAAAAGTTTCTGTACGATACTTTGTCTGCCAATTTTTCTTGCATAGTATCGGAACCTTAGATCAATATATGTTTTAATTATTGCTTTGATAAGCAGCAGTCTGTGTTTAACATTCTGTTCTGAATCTTGAGGTACACACGGCATATTATCAACATTATAATATTCTGTTAGAAACTTAATCAAGTTATACATATATAATTATATATAAATTATGGTTTTCTTGTTTTATCTGTTTCGCTAGATGGGGTTTTATTCATTTTTCTGTTTTTTTTACGTCCATTGAGTTTCTTTGCATCCAAAACTCCTGCAGAAGAATACTGAAGCCCACCGTGAGATTTCTGGAATATTAGGCTCTTTGTGTTTTCTTCTCTAGCTACTAATGCGAGACAGGTATCACATATTATTTCATGTGATAACTTTCGGGTGAAAAAACCGGCAACGTATTCCAAAACACTTTGAGTGTACTCGTCGATCTGTATTGAAGATAAATAGTCAATATAAGAATCGTAAAGATCACTGTGATCTTCTTCTATTTGGACGAAATCCTGTCTTTGAGATAATTCATTGTTTGATTTCACTGGGTTCTTGCTTGAGCATGTCAAAATACGAATTTGCTCCAAAGGTACGCAGTTTTTAAGTATTAACAATTTTTGTGAGTGGCGTGAAATTGAACGGCACTGGGGCTATTGTTGAAGCCTCCTCTGGTTTTTATTGCTGAGAAGAAGAGCTCCAAATGGTCTTGACTAATTTGATACTGCTTATAGTTCAAACAGACTTGAATTGACTAAAAAAAAACAGATAAAATCAATTAAAATCAGTTGAATATGTTTTTAGTACATTATTTATCATTCTTAAAAAGAAATAACATTTCAGAAATTTCAAAATTAGATGTGAACTTGGGTAAAATTAATTGTACATAGTAGTTATCAACTTTTATAAAAGACAAAAATATTCAAAATTTCATTGAAGGGATAATTAATTTACCTCTCGTAACATATTTAGAAAGCAAAATTGACATGTCTGTTTATAAAAATATAACAATATACAATTTGTGCCTCGCCTATGGACAAAGAATGAAAATGAAACAACTTTATTTAAAATACATACTAAGAGTGTTTTCTTATTAAATCACACTCCAATTTCATAACATTTTACGAAAAATTCTTACCAGAAGGGAAGGTATAGGCACTGCACCATCACGTAATCTAATTAAGTCGTTTCGTCGAAGTGCATTGAGCAAACATATAGTATTTTATGGCGCGGGTTTATGTTTTCCTGACCAATAACCTCTATCCATTTTTCCTTCAAGATTTCGGTTACAGGAAATCTGCAGGCAGAACAAAACACATTAGAGGAAAATGAAGCTATGAAAATGTATCGATATCTCATATGACTTATTACAACACGAGATATTTGAACGAAATCAATTCAAGTTGTGTTCATTAAAATAACACAGAAAACACCAAAAAACACTATCACAACTTCGTCGTTTTCTTTAATTATATCATTTTGTTAGATCTTTGGCGCAACTGGGTTAGGAAGGCAAAGGGAAGCGCTTCCTACCGACCGGTTGTTATGGTCGGGGACCAAGGTCCAATGGTCACCGTCTTGGTTTATCTATATGTAGTCAAGCTCCTGCTAAATCTTACAAATCGCGGTTTGTGTTGTATGGAGCGGGCTATCAGCGCCATCTAGCCTGTAGGAGCCGAGTCAGGGCGTCGCGTCTTGAAGTTGCTTGCTAGTGTTAGCGACAGTGGTAAGATGTCGCTACAGATCACTTTACACTATTACTTTATACATTCTTTATAAATAGCAAAAAATTAATCATAACCTATGGAGTGTCAATGAAGGTTGATTTTTGTTTCTTCTTGCACCACACTGTATAGCAAAACGCGGAGGCATGTTTATCTCATTCGGGAATATGTTTTAAAAGCCACTAAATTATGCATTCGGCGTTTTCTATGACAAATATACGCAAATATTTTGGCTATCAACAATATTTTGACAGAAGATCTACCTCAAACATGGAACTAAACATGGAGTACCGGTCACGCGTCAAAAAGTTGGTGACGTCACATAAAAGTGTTGCTTAAATGAGTACTAAGTAAATGTTATCTATCTCTCTTTTCATATGTCATCATCACCTAGTTAAAAAGAGACAAACATATTTGTTGTGAATGTATCGATTTCATGTATATTTGCATAAGTAATTTTTCATATAGATCAATAGGGCGCCTCCATAGTTTGTTAAAGCTCAGTGGTAGTACCTATAATTTAATCTGTGGTAGTACCTAGTAGTATTTATCCACCAGTGGAAAGGCAATGGTACATAGCCATACAGCCAGGAAATACAAGTAAGTGATCAATGGATGATGTCTGTTACAAAACATATTTTTTCTCAAAAATGGAGGCGTTTAAAATTTTGATTTCTATGGTAACGTGTTTTGTATTTTTGTAGCTTAAAGATAAATATAGGTTATTGGTGGTTGGTGATATCTTGGAATAAGAAACCAGCCTCCATACAAAAAGAGGACAAGTCCTTTTTAGAAACACTTATAAAAAACTTATTTATTTAACGAGATATAACCACGTAATTGACTATGGTAAAATAAAGATTTTAGGCATATATCAATTCTGCTGCACAATTCATGAACGCAGTAAGTACCACTTACTGCGTTTATGGTTGTATTGGATATTTGAGATGCTGACGTTACGATCTATAAGAATCAAAGACCCGTTTTTTTCTATCTTGCTTAGAAAGGCCAAATCACACTTTCATAAACGCAGTAAAAAAAAGGTTTTAGGTTCATTCACATAGTATAATCGCAGTAAGAGGACTTAATAACTTAATATTACGTAGATACATTTGCTTACTTCATTTGCAACACGACATTAGTGCAGTATGTGCCAATTACGTCATTCTTGCTTTGTTTCTACAATTTTTAATTAAATAATAAATAAATAAATTGTTTCAACAAACACACCAATTACCTAGCCCCAAACTAAGCGCGAGCTTGTGCTATGGTGACTAGGATAACGGATAGAAATACTTAAATACATATAAACATCCATGACTTAGGTACAAATGCTCGTGCTCATCACACAAACATTTGCCCCTTGCGGGATTCGAACCCGCAACCGCCTGGTTTAGAAGTCCGGTGCGCGAACGACTACACCAAGACGGTCGTCAATTAAATCTTGCACATATTATATGCGTTCACTTGATCATTTAAGAATATGCTTCCATAGCAAAAGCAGATGACTTTTACTAAACATTAATGCAGTAATTACAATTATACTGCGTACATGGTAAGGTTCGCCAGAGTGATGCTTACGCTCAATATGTTATGAACGCAGTAACTTACAACTACGGCATTTATGAATAATGTTATAAGATCTAAAATTACATCGAATAATTTAACATATGTGCCGTAAGTACCGAAAACTAGTAATGAACGCAGTAAGTAACAATCATACTGCATTCATGAGTTGTAAGTATCGAGTATAAAGTAAGTTAAGCCTTAACAGAACCTGTTTTTTAAATATTTTATACACTAAATTGTTACACTCGCTTCAGGCACCGTTACGTCATAACCGGGAAATAGATTTTTTTTATGACCAACGGTACCGGAAACTCCACTCTACACTAGCGCCACTCATAGCCAAACCCTGCCAAGCCACCCAAGCCAGCCAAAGCCAGCCATAGCCACCACAGCCAGCCAACACCAAGCCACCGTTTGCCCCCACCGCCAATGTGCCTATAATGGAGGGGGAAACCTATTATAAGTGACGGACAGCTCAGTCTAGCAGACTTGTACACAGCAGCCACTGAGTAAGCTGAAACTCTGCCAGTTTGAGTAACTATAATCATTATTCTTTGTGTGTGATTCGGCGATTAAATCTGTGTGCTTAAGCTATTGTGCGTTTTTTATTTATATTTAGTTTACAAAATATCAAATAATAATCAAAAACCCAATATCAAGATGATCTTCGAGTTTTGCTCTATAAGCCCATATACTTTTTTCATACATTTTTGCGCATCTGATTGTAGGCACACTAAAATATAATTTGAACTTTGACCGCGTTTTCTTAAAACTGTTCTCATGTTCTTTACAGCGTTTATAAATTGCGCCGCAGAATTGCTATATCATATTGCAAATCACATATTATAGATATTGGCTATCACTATGTTACACATTTATTTGAAAATATGATATGCAGAGCTTCTTGCATCAGAGCTAAAAAGGCACTCTTAAGAAATGGTATTAAAGCATCAACTTTTGTTTCAAATGATATTATCCATACTAATCTATACTCGTAAGATCTGAGAAAATTAAGACGTTTTGCAGACGATTACCATAAAATTGCGGACTAATTGGTGGTTGCTGCAACTGGAACTTTTAGAACAATTACAAAAAGTTGGTAGACGCCTCAACAAGGTTGTCAGTTGCATCAATTGAAGATGCTCTAGCTGTAGCAACTTGTACTGTTTAAAAAAAGGAATAATTGCCTCAACTAAGTTGTCATTTTTCTAAACTTAAGTTGCTACGTCTGCAAAGCGCGCCACCGTCATGACTAATTGGTGGTTGCTGCAACTGGAACTTTTAGAACAATTACAAAAAGTTGGTAGATGCCTCAACAAGGTTGTGAGTTGCATCAATTGAAGATGCTCTAGTTGTAGCAATTTATTCTGTTTAAAAAAGTAATAATTGCTTCAACTAAGTCGTCATTTTTCTAAACTTAAGTTGCTACGTCTGCAAAGCGCGCCACCGTCAAGACTAATTGGTGGTTGCTGCAACTTGAACTTCTAGAACAATTACAAAAAGTTGGTAGATGCCTCAACAAGGTTGTCAGTTGCATCAATTGAAGATGCTCTAGTTGTAGCAATTTATTCTGTTTAAAAAAGTAATAATTGCTTCAACTAAGTCGTCATTTTTCTAAACTTAATTTGCTACGTCTGTAAAGCGCCCAAATATTATTTTATTCATCTATTGGCTTGCAAACCTTATTCTACTGCAATTATTTCTTTTAGCCCTTGTACTATCTCTGCTTTGACTAGGTTAAGCAACTAACTGCCGTACTCAGAGAGGTCAATTAAAGTTAATACTTCATTAAGTCCCATGCCATCCTTTTCTATTTAATTGACATATAAACTGACAGAACGAGACTTAAATATAGATTAAATTTAATTGTCTCTGAGTGTGGCAGTAAATATTTAATGAACTATATTATAATAATGAATGCATACTTTAGGTTAGCTTTTATCATTAAACTAGGGGCCCGTGACGTCGTCCGCGCAAATGTCGAATATACACGTATCATACAAACTTTCTCTCCCCTTTTCACCCCCTTAGAGGTGAATTTTTAAAATCCTGAAAACATTTTACAGATAAATAGGAACACCTTTTGTAACGAAGAGGGATTTTCGAAAATAAAATGTATCGAAGCAAAATCTTTCAATCGTGTTTCAGGTTCATGACATATCTAGATAAAGATATGAAAAAACATAAATCAGACTTTCAGATCCTTTAGATCTTCCATTGGCTCATAGGTAAAATGAAAAAAGACAAATCTTTGCCAAAAAACACCTTAGTCAGTTTTCCTTTTTAGGGTTCCGTAGTCATGACAAGGAACCCTTAGACTTTTGTGATGTCTATCTCGCTGTCTGTCTGTCTGTCTGAGGTTTTGCTAAGAGACTGTTTTTACTGGAAAGCTGTAATTTTGTAAGTGTATCTATACCAATTACGCCGATACTGTATTTCCTAAACTTTAAAATAAATATAATATGTATAACGGTTAAGATAACTTAACTAATTAAGTTAACTTAATAAGGTTAACAGCAATATCGTTGAACTTGGGTATTGGATAGTTTTGTACCCAAATACAAAATCCTTTAAATTCTTTAAAGTGACTAGAACCGTGGTCGTCAAACTGCGGCCCGTTTGTGCAGCCCGCGACAAAGTAAATTATTTCAATATTCAACTATACCAAATGTCATAAACAAAATCAATAACCGACTTTGCGTTCGAATCCCGAAGGCCCGGCGCTGGCACTCACATTGTCTTGTGTGGCCCTTGGCCAGTAAAGTGTGACGACCGCTGGACTAGAATGAAGTAGACAATGGCATTGAACCCTTCGTGCGCGAGTCCGACTCGCACTTGGCCGGTTCTCACATTTAGAATAGCTGTAGGTACAGTCGACTACACGTCAGAGGCCCTACTCCTGTTGACGATGTTACGGACATCGGACATCGTTCGACAACGTTTTCGAGTCTAGCTATCACCCTCGTTCGCGTTGTCATTCTGTCGCAAGTAAAAGGGACGGCTACATTCGAATATACGGACATCTAGAACCGGAGTAGAGACCGGAGAACTACGAAAACAGTTTTTATTACTCAGGAAATAGACGCGGTCAAAGTGTGGTAGCCTGACGTGCGGCCATGTGTAAACATACCCGTCATGCGTTGCAATTTGCAATATCGAGAACCCTTGCAGCGTCCCCAGAACCCGTCACAACCTCATCAATAAAGCGGGGGAAGGGGGATTGATTTTTTCCTTACCATAGCAATATAGGTATCAAATGAAAGCCAGTAAATAAATTGTAAATTGTTTCAACAAACACACCAATTACCTAGCCCCAAACTAAGCGTGAGCTTTTGTTATGGTGACTAGGATAACGGATAGACATACTTATATACATTTATAAACATCCATGACTTAAGTACAAATGCTTGTGCTCATCACACAAACATTTGCCCCTTGCGGAATTCGAAACCGCAACCGCCTGTTTTAGAAGTCCGTGGTGCGAACCACTACACCAAGACGGTCGTCAACCACTACACCAAGACAGTCGTCAAAAGACCTTTTCAGTAAAAAGACCTTTTCAACTAATTTTTGCAGACGGGTGTTTTGTTTTTTCCATAATTATGTTTGCTTGTTTAAAGTAGCTATTAAAAATGCAACTCAACGTAATTGAAACGATAAATAACAAATAAATCACTTTTTACTGTTTATTGTATCTTCAAAAACTAGCAACTAAAAACAAGTAAAAGTATCAAAATAAAAGGCATAGACAAAGTACAAAGATTTATATAAAAAAAAAGGATTTAATAAATATCTATCGCCAACAGTAGCCCTTCTGATGCATCAATGCCTCTCAACTTGCGATATACGTATCTTAATAAATTTCCAGAAATATTATTATCTGTAATTTGGATTGATACTAAAGTTAGGCCATTATTTGACAAAATTTCATTTAGCACAAAATTAATTAAATCTCAATGACTAATGACCCCTAAAAAAGTGTTAATTGATTACCATTATTAAGTATTACCTCAGAATAAATGTCTACTTAACATCAATTTTATCGTGAACTTAAAGGTAGATGTGATAATAAAATTACTTTTATCCAAGTGAGTAATAGTTTACGGAATGTTTTTATATGCCACCTGATACATTTGTTTTTTCATCCAAATAAACTTGAGAGAATTAACTAACGTTTTTTTGAATAAGATCTAACGAATTACGGGTGTAATATTGTTATCTATGCTGTCTTTAATTGATTGGTTCAAATATATAATAAAAATATGACGTAGAAAGAGGACCTAGGTATCTATTATAAAAAAAACATAATTGATGTCTTGTATAAATGTAAAAAAAAACTTAACTGCTGCAATCAGATACAAAGTTTATTTTTTTGTGTCATTTTTTTAACTTAGCTGAAATAAATACAAACCGAAGGTAATTCAAAATGATTAGAGCATTTACCTTTAGTAATAGTACAAAAATAGAGGGACACATTTACTTAATTCCTGTCAACTATATCACAAAAACATGATAAAATATTGCCTATCTAATCTGAATTGGATTACAAAGAAATCAAATTGTTTTCGGACGGACACAATCCGAAACCGACGTTTTTTGTTCTGTAGTATTTATAAAAAATAAAAAAATATGTCAAAAATGGAAAAAAGAATACTGAGGATCAACCCAAAATCAGTGAAAGCTATTGCCGCTGGGACAGCCTCATCTGATGGTAAGCATTTTTTTCTTAACTATCATTCATCATTGTTGTTGATTTCCTGTTTGATTTTATTCATTAGAAAAAATAAAAACACTATGCCTTATTAAAGAACACTGTCCTCGTCATGTCTTCAAAACGCATTTTTAGTATTTTTTTCCTATCGTGACCCTTCCAGTATTTTGAACTTCCATACATCTAGGGATTACTGCTGTAATTTTGCGGTTCTACATTTGACATGCTACCCCAATTTAGCGACTGAGGGCAGTTTTTTTGATGCAATATAAAACTTTCAGATACTAATTCATACCGCTGCTTAGAACAAGTTCTCTCAGATTTGTTTCGTACGTTTACGCGAATTGTTGAACTCATTAAAACACAATTTTACGGATTACTTCGCGATTTATTTACATTTTATTTTAAACCTGACGTTTCGAACACTTTACAGCGATCGTGGTCACAGGGAGACCCTGTAATCCGTAAAATTGTGTTTTAATAAGTTCTCTCAGGTCTTATACACCAGATGTATAGAACCCTTATCTTAGGTTTTAATTGGTCTAAGAAAATACAAGAGCTTTTGTGTAAACTTCTGTATACTTTTTTACAACGAGTTTGTACCTATAGTCCATACTAATATTATAAATGCGAAAGTGTGTCTGTTTGTCTCTCTGTTACCTCTTAACGCTTAAACCACTGAACCGATTCAGAAGAAATTTGGTATGGAGACAGTTCGAGACCCTGGAAAGGACATAGGCTACATTTTGTCGCGATATAAAAACGTTAAGGGGGTAAAATGGGGGCTGAAAGTTTATATGGAAAATCCAACTCTTGCGGGCGAAGTCGCGGGGAATCACTAGTAGTATATATATTTATCAACAGTCCCGTGGTTTCTTTTTGCATAAGCATAACCACTTCCTTTCGTATTAGATAAGGTAGACACACCCGCACGTCAGACGACTACCCCAATTTGACATTGAGACCGCCTCTGTTCCCTAGGTAATAAAACCTGTGTTCGTAGCTTACATGAGTAGCCTGACGTGCTGCCGATTTTACCTACCTACATCTAGCTATGTATATTAGCAAAATTGTTGCCTATTGAATAACTGAATTATCAGTTATCTACGGATTTCTAACATAAAATTATTATCTTTTGATGTGATAATTAATACGCTGGGCAATCCTATCTTATCTTTACTAAAAATTAGACACATATTATTTTTTAAATTAGTTTGACGGCTTTGTTTCAATTGAATTTTCAGTTTATAAGTCATTTAGTATTGATAGATATAGTCATTTAGATAATAGATTAACAGCTGTGACAATACTTTAGTAGTGGGCCGTGTATAGCACAAGCAATGAAATGTATACAAATAAGTTTATATGCACTTGTAAAATGGTCTCAAATCGAAAGCAGATGTATATGTCACCGTAAGATTGTAAACATCGTTCGATTACAATCTATCTTTTGACATTGTAAACTGTCGAAAAATTGTGAACCGTAACATATGATTGCAATTTAACGCATTATTTATCGCTATATTATAATCCATCGAAGTGAAACTGTTAAATTACAATCTGTCTCGCGTCAAATTGTGAACTGTCCGAAAGCTCTTTCAGATTAGTCGGTCTTATTGTAAGAGCGACCAGCCGTTCTTTGTCCCCGCAGAGTTAGAAATGAAATAAATACTAAAACAAATATTAAAACACGAAAAATTTATGTTAATTAAGTTTTATTTGGAAACTAGCACTAATGCGTTGGTTAATCATTCAAACTGCATTTTTTGGTTAATCAAAGAATTATTTACGTCCACAATAATTTCACATAACTAATTCTATAGATATATATTATTTTCAACACGAAATCAATTTATAGTCACGAAAACACAGTAGTTTACATTCAACAACAAACCAAATAACAAACAAATATAACGTTCAACCAATCAGCGCCTGAGATGCATTCCGTTCTACGCCGGTTCACAATTTGACCGCTTCCCATCGATAGATTTCAATATAGCGAAAAATAATGCGTTGAATTGCAATCATATGTTACGGTTCACAATTTTTCGACAGTTTACTATCTCACGAGATAGATTGTAATCGAACGATGTTTATAATCTTACGGTGACATATACATACTGATGCTCTGCTTTTCATGCTGGTTAAGGATATATATATATATATTAAATATATATATATATATATATATATATATATATTATCAGTGTAGAGTTAGACTAAATCTGTAACAGATAGATCATAAATTGTACATTGTTGAAATATTTTTTTTACTATAAATATAGTGCTACGTAAATAAAAAAAAAATGCACTTATTGTTTAAGAAAATGGCATTAAGAACCGGCCACGTATTGTTACAAATCTTGGCCTGCTATTAAACACAGCAAATATCAGTAACAATAAAATTCCTATAAGGAAGTCTCTATGGAATACCCACAAAAATGGGAATAGCTATTTACGCACCAAAAGAGAGGGTAAATCCTTCGCATAAAATCAGTTTGAGCGACATCTGAGGTTTATCTCTCGTGACTGATTGGCCTTCACATCCTAGAAATACAACATAAGAGGATTGAAAGAAAATATATGATATTTCAGTCTCTGTTAAACCACCCACGACTTCCCAAAGAGACGAATTTAATCCCAAACCAATATATTTTTTCCAATTTACTTTTATGAGACTTAGGGCTACTTTTTAGTCAGGTGCAATTTTTTTTAATAAAATCTAGGGACAATAAGAAAAGACTTGATACCAATTGATTATTTTTAATCATCGTTATTTCTGAATAACATCTACTTTAAAGATATTCTTTTAATATTTAAAAAAAATACTTAAGACGAAATAATAGCACCATTTCTCCATACAAACGTAGTCCCCTTTCCTCCCTAATATCTGCATTTATTACTGCTATGTTTTGTTTTTTGTTCCTATGTTTTGTTTTTTCCAATATTCGAATTAACACAGGAAATATGAGCCTTTAATCATTAGGAAAATTGCCAAATTTCAACCTCAAACTTTGAACACTCCAAAAAAAAACTACGCACATTAACACAAAAACTAAAACATAGGAGCATAGGCCCATCCTTTTGTTAATTATTTTTGAAAACAATATGATCATTGGTAAAGTTTTCGTCGAGAAAACAGGAGACTACGAAGTGCTGTTTTGGTCAGTTTTATGAAGCGAATTTTGGTCTGAGCTGTATTTGTTCCTTTCTTGCTTTTTAAGAGGAGAGGTTTGGGGGGTGGGGAATGACGTAACAAATACGTATACGTATAGTGATGCTTTTTAGTCGATAATTATATCGATACGCCATTGTTGGCTTAATCGACATCGATGTATTAAGTTATATGTCTTGATAATTGGTCTTAATATTTTATATCATTAGCTTTCTTCACTTTAACTTATAAAAGTCTACTACTCCTCAGTGGTGTTTCTATAGAAGAAAAAAACAGGTAGATGTTCCGTTGCTGACTCCTAGAATTACTGTGCACATGCATGTAAGCACTTACTCAGGACGTAACGTAAGTAGATTCATTTCAATTCGATAGATTGCAGCTAAGCTGATTTCTGATGTCGGTGGAAGCTTATTATAAGAAATGGATTTTACTAGCGGTTGCCCACGACTTCCTCCGCGCATATGTCGAATTTACCATACAAACTTCCACTGCTATTTTCACGCTCTTAGAGGATGAGTTTTCAAAAATCCCGTTACGTAATTCTTAATTTCTAACCATTTTTGGCTTAATACAACATTTTGTCGAAATTTGGCACTTCTTTGCAATGTAGGTAACCCTGTATAGCTTTATTGAAATTACAACATTTTGTAATTAAACTCTCATTGTGGGATTCCTTTATGTTATAAAGACAATGATAACTTTGCCGAGTTTTATCTCTTAATTTATGTTACGAACTCGTAGAAGTGTAACTAGGAATACAAATTCCTAATTAGTCCGACTTCGTGAATTACCTTTACAGATAAACTTTGGTTCTGACCCAATTAGAAGTTCTGGGCTCTGGTACAAATTAGGTCTTTGCTGAAGCATAAGCATATAAACCTAGTTCTGTGTCCTATCAAATACGATACGTTTAATATTATAAAAATAAACTTATTAGAAGCGAGATTAAGGCCTACTCTCCACGCGTGTGTCATTTGACGAATGCATACAAGCTGCAAAGATGGCAGGCGTCATTTGTGTGGGATAGGCAAACCCGACGTTTTCAGTTCGTGGACAGGGTTTTGTTACTTACGCAAGATTCAAGCAACCGTCAAATGACAATAGCATGCGCATATCGTGCAGTTTATGTAAAGATTAGTGCTAAAGGATTTATGCTATAGTCTCGCTAAAACATACACACAGGATGGGAGCCAGACCATGTGCTTTACTCCCTATGCTTTAGAGCTCATTGTATAATTATCCAGCTCGCTGAATTGTGACTGCTATAATTTTTACCTGACTGCCAATGAATGGTTATTTAATATTCATACGAGGACAATTTGTCCCTAGCTACAATTATTTTGTAATTGTGCTAGTTTTTATTGCATACTAGCGACTTCGTCCGCGCAAATGTTAAATTTTTTATAAAAAGTTTCACTCCTTTTCACCCGCTTAAAGATTTAAGTTTCAAACTTTTTAAATTACGTCATTCTTAATTACCAAATAGCTAAAAATAATTCTCGATTTAGCGAACTGACGGAGTTTCATACAAATTTACCGCAACCCCCTTTCTCCCGAAAGGGGCTAATTTCCAAAAAATATTTTCTTAATGCAACTAGAATGAAAGAAAGCAGTGTAAAATTTTAAGTTACTTACCTAAGCTAACTAACCCAAGTTAGTTGAGAAAGCAAATTGTAATATTCTAAGTTAGAACCTTGTTTGGGCTATGCGTTGGTCAGTTTTCCTTTTTGTTTACATATAATAATTATAAACGATCATGTTGATAACCAGCCGCAGGACGTCCACAGAACATAGATTGACCGCCTGTAAGGTCTATACCTAATTTGATCACATTAGGTCACATGGTCGTACGTAAGATCACGTGCTATCATGTACGACCTTAAGTCGTCTATCGTTTTCGTTAATTTATTATTTTCCAGCCGAACAAATCTCGAAGCTCAGAGCATCACAGTCCCCTATCGCGATATCCCTGCAACGCTGCCCAACGTGGTCATCGTTGGAACCGCTCCAGTTTGAAGGCTATTGGGATAACGAAGTCAACGGCATTCTAGTCAATAATGGACACACAGGTAAAAACTAGACTCATAGTAGAAAAATGCTCGATTATATTTTTATAATAATAATGTTCAGTGGGCCCCACATCAACTTTTCTTACACCAAAATATGATACGTTGTAAGTAATAGGTGACAGGCCCAACGCTGTTCAGTGGAACCCACATTAACCTTTCTAACACCAACTGTTGATACGTTGTAAGTAATAGGTGACAGGCACAACGCTGATCAGTGGGCCCAACATCAACCTTTCTAACACCAACTGTTGATACGTTGTAAGTATTGGTGAAAGGCACAACACTGTACAGTGGGCCACATCAACTTTCCCTGATCTGTCATATTTCCGCAACCATATTTCAACCTTATGTTGATCACACAGAGCTCCATATTATTTGGGAAGGTTGACGCGAGGCACACTGTTCATTAATCTCGTTTCACACATTATCCAATTTGACAAATAGGCAACACCAATAATGATGTTACTAGTTTTGCGTATGAATAATCACAAGTTTGTGGATTCCATGCAAAAAGTTACAAAACGTTGCGTTACATAATAAGAAATCAGAGTGATTTCATTACCACGTGTTATCGACGCTGATAAGATAAGTCGTTTGTAACCGAATATTATTATAAAATAATAACCGAAGATTTATATTGAACTTGAAGATTACAATTCCTATTTCGCAATTTGATAAATGTGTTGTCTGCGATGGCACTGATAAATGGCTCCTGTTTCGCCTATCTATTGCTCACAATTTTTGAACTGTTTTCTCGTCTCTTGAATCAAACCGTTTATTTTATAAATGGTTTGATTTCAAGAGACTGGAGCTGGAAATGTTTAACGAGTACCTTTGATAAATTAGCACTATTAATCTGTAGTTTCTAAAGACAGATTTTACTTTATAATCAAAAAACCGGCCAAGTACGAGTCGGACTCGCGTGCAAAGGGTCCGTACCATTAACTTAAAACATAAGACAGTATAGGCAAAAAAAGTATATATTTTTATTTTATTTATAATTTCAAAAGTATTCATCACAGGATACCCAGAACAATTTTAAGTAAGAGTTTTCGCGCCTGTTTCTTTACGTGAGTGATTTTAAGTTTATAGATCCAAGACCTAAGAAATTACAGGGGGGGGGGGGGGGACACCGTGTAAACGACTTTGGCGGGCTATATCTCGCAAATGGTAAAGCTGATAAAAAAGTGTTGTATGGAAACCCTACCTTATTTTTCCACTCAAAAAAATAATTTACCCCTCCTTTTACATGTATGGGGGGGAGGTACCCTTAAAAAGCGATAATTTTAATTTTTCGTATTTTAAAAAATGAGATCTATATGTAAAGTATCCTCGAACCAAGTGACATGCAAATCAGTCCATAAACGTAGAAGATATTCTGCTGTGACAGACTAGGACGGACGGAACGGACAGACTGAACTCTTATCTCTTACTACTCTTATAAGGCTTCCTTGTCGGACTACGGAACCCTAAAAAAAAGGATTGTTTATATTTCAACCACTCTTGAAATTAGCAGTCTCAATTTCTTCATATTCCGTCTCATCCCTCACATCAAATTCAAATTGCAGCGCTGAGTTTATTAACGAGGGATATGTTTCGCATTCACCACTGTGTAGACACAAGCGTAGGTATAAACAGAGGCAAAGCTTCCTAAGAGCGTTCGAAATTATTACGTATTTGGTAGGGTTGTCACAGAAGGTTAAGATAAATGTGAACAAAACATTTTCTAATGAGCTTTATTATTTCTATGTACATAGCCGTTAAGAACTATTCTAAAACATATTCTATGGTTTACGTAACACAAGTAACAAATATTAACTACCAAAACTTAATAACGTGCTAGAAAACAATGAAATGTGCGCGCGCTGACCCTGAGATTGTCCACCGGTATGCATAAGCCGTGTACTTGTCAAACGCCAGTGGTCACGCACATGCATCATGGTATGTATGAAGCATTGCCTCTGTACCCACCTACTCCTATGTGGTGTAGACCTAGTTTTTTAATAACATCAAAAGTAAATTATTCTATTGATGCATAAAACACATTGCTTCGTAGTATGTGCTATGTTGCGTCGCTAAGAATACCCTTAGTGCTTCCTAAGAGATTACTTCAAAGCTACTTGAGATCACAGAGGCAAAATGCTCAAAAACCCAAAGACCACAAGTTTTCTTAAACCCTCTTGCACAAGTCTGGATTAGCTAATCCGGATTTGCGCAAATGGGTTTTCAACTCAGGTCAGAGGCCTTGTACTAGGCTGAATTAGCTAATCGGGACTGGAGCAAGTGGACCTTCTGGATTAGCTAATCCAGACTTGTGCAAGTGGGCCTTGCATGCTCTAGCGCGCTTCTCATTTCTTTCCAGCATACTTCACGTTTGAAACGACAGCCAAGCCGACGCTCAGAGGTGGCCCACTACTGGGAGAGTACATCTTCGAGCAGATGCATTTCCACTGGTCGGTAGATGACTTTACTGGATGCGAACACGTATTGGATGGACACGGGTAAGCGTACAGTTATTAGTATTTTTTTAAGAAAATTGTGCAAATCTACACTAATATTATAAAAAGGAGATATTTGATTGTCAGTTTGTTACTACTAGATCAAAATAAAAAGTACAAAAATAGTTTGAGAGCTTGGAGAGGACATAGGCTACTTTTTGTCGCGATATAAAATCATCAGGGGAGTACAATGGGGAAGTTTGTATGGATAATTCAACTTTTATGTTGGCAAAGTCGCGGGGAACTGCTATCAGTTATAAAATTATTTGTTTAATACTTATATGAATCAGTAATATTTTGGATAACTATACAGAGTTCTATTTAAAAGGACTTCCAATAAAATGCGTTGGTGACATTTATAATCAGCTGTATTTTATAAGGTAAATATTCTGACTTTTAAAATGTAGTTTAAAAAATACGTAATGAAACAAATTAATTTATAACAGGGATTTAAAAGAAACTGATATGTTTTGGAACTGCTTTATCATACATTCATACAGTCTGATTTCGTCCTACAGACAGTGAGAAATCACTGTCTGTAGGAATGAAATACTTGATCTCACTAAATGAATTAATTCTGCTTGCCGCATCTAGTTATTATCATAATTGTTAGGTCACAGAACAGGATAATGATACGAAGAACCCGTCTGATTTTATATAGCACATTCACACCAGATACGAAAAATATTCGTGAGAAACCAACGTAAGAAATTATTAATCAATGAGAGCGGCGAGAATAGAGCAAGATTGATTAATGTGCGGCCAAATAACTACCTAGGTATTTGGCTTCTATGTGTGATATAATTAGGAAAGACCCGTCAATCAAGAAGTAAAATATTTTTTTATAAAATTAAATTAAAATTCACTCACAAAAATTGATCGACTGTCATCCAGTGGGGCTCGAGCTCACTGGCGTAGCAAGCACTTAAAAAAATTCGTCGACTTACAGGACGTAGCTCAGTTGGTAAAAGCATTCGCCCGGATAGCGAAGAGTCGTGGGTTCAAGTTCCACCGGATGACACAGTCGATCAATTTTTGGGAGCGAAATTAAATTTAATTTCGAAAAAACTTGCAAACAAATTGCTTAAGTTGTAAAAATAATTATAAGTAAAATAAGTCTTCATTGGATTTTTAGATACGCAGCGGAATGTCACTTCGTCCACTACAACAGTAAATACCATTCTTTGGAAGCAGCTGTAGGCCACCCCGATGGCTTGGCTGTCGTAGGATTTCTGTTCGAAGCAGTGAATGCCCCTAACCCGCGGTTTGATAAACTAATTGAAGGCCTGGAAGGAATTAAGCAGCTAGAGAAGGCAGTTCGAGTGACGTCAGGTCAGTAACACTACCCCAGCTATTAGGCATTTTTTTAAATAAATGGTTTTAACAAACACCAATTACCTAGCCCAAACTAAGCTGTGCGTGAGCGTGAGCTTGTGCTATGGTGGCATATATAAAAGTTTATAAACATCCATGACTTAGGTACAAATGCTCGTGCTCATCACACAAACATTTGCCCCTTGCGGGATTCGAACCCACAACCGCTGTCTTTGTAGTCCCGAGCGCGAACCACTACACCAAGACGGTCGTATAGCGGACGGACGGACGGTCGGCATCCGACACATATGTGTGTCCTCCACACACTAATCTATCACGACACTTCCAACTTCTTGTACTACACTCTGCGGAGCTTGCCAGGGCCGCGTTTGAGGAAGGGTACAATGCAAGTGTGTAGTACAGGGCCGTGTTTCAGAAATGATATAAGTCTACAAGACTTACAACACAAGTGTGTATAACCATAGTAACACACAGTAACAATTGGCATTACTATGGTTACACACTGGTCTGAGACACTGGTATTTCAAGACTTGTACCCTTTCTAGAGTTGCATTGAACCTATTTCAGGCACCAATCTCTCACAAAATAGTTATTTAGTTTAATCTAGCCTTTTGTGGTTGAAAATATATATACTTTTTATTTTTATCTTTTTCTAGTAGCCAAAATTCGGTAGGAGAACATTATTATATACCTAACTCCCTAAAACTTGCGGTGAAAATGATACTATCATTCCAATACAACAACGAGAATTATTTTCAATGACTTTGAACCTAATCCAGCCTATCCAAATTGAGCAGCATCTGTCAAAACTAACAAAGATATCACCTACCATCTACAATTTTACAGATAAAAGTATTAACACCATCATAACAGCAGCGTTATTCACTTACTTTTTGATTGATAATGTTTTATCAGTTTGGGTTTTAATAAAAATACTCTTTTAAAAAAAAACGTTATTTGTATTTCTAGACTGAAATTGTAAACTATCTAGACTCTCTGACTCTATTAAGACTTTCCTATATACAATGATTTTCCAGAATTAGCTGCTTTTCATAATATGACTGCCTGAATGATAGAAGTTGGTTAATTACTTGTAAAAAGACACCTTACACACGTTTAGAAAATTATTGCTTCATCTAAAATAATATTATGATAAAAATCCGGTATTGCATGAACGGACATCAACACCACACATAATAAATGTAGAATAGATCTGTTAAAACGTCTAAAGATGCTTGTGACGAGTTTTATAATAGTGGGTAGAAGGTAATGTGGTTTGATTTAAGAAGCAAACATAGATACTCATCATTTTTTGCCCTGTTTCCGGTTTATCCGGAGTCGGCGCAGAATGTTTTCGTCTTCCATACTATCCTATCATTCGTCACTAAATCATCCACTCCTTTTACTATTATATATTTTGATTTATACAATCCATCCATTTCTTCCTAGGTTTGCCGCTTCCTCTTCATCCATGAACACTCTATTACTAATCACTCTTTTCGTCACATGATCCTCCTCTCTCTTTATTACATGTCCAGAGCAAACATACATACTCGTTTTTAATTACAAAATAAGTTGCATACAATAAAGAGAATCTATTACCAACTGTTCTCCTACAGACTCCTTATCCTGGATGGACTCATCAGACCTACAAGAAGGCAACTACGTCACCTACAAAGGGTCACTGACCACACCGCCCTTCACAGAGTGCGTCACCTGGATCATATACGAGAAACCAGTGCAGATTGGATCGGAACAGGTGAGTTTGAGAAGTGAGGAACCCTAAAAACTTCATAAAAGCTGGCCATCACTTATTATTATGCCCATTTTACCTTATTTTATTTTAAGTATTTTTGTTTTTTTCGTTTTGTGTTGTATTACCCAAGGCATCCGCTGAAAACCACTTCCGTGACATGCCGTTGCAACGCGTTAGCTTGGTTTTCACGACTAATGCTGCGCAGCCTTTTCGGCACTCATTCTTCCATGTAGTATTTATGAAAAGTTCATATATATTCCTTTTTTCTTCTTTTTTTTAAATCAAGTGTGTCACTTCAGACGTAGGACAAACGAAAAAGAGTAGATGAATAGTGATTGATGTAGGGACAACACCTTCCAAGGTCTGTTTTCCAAGGGCACAGAAAACGTACTAGTACTTCGCTAAAGGGCTGCATGAATGTAAGCACTTTTGTGCCTTGTAAAAACCGTTTTTCTTTACTAATATATTGGGCAAATATTGGGCTCGATCGATCGACCCTTCCTAAGATTAAACTTTAGTTTAGTCTCTTTCTTCTCTGCCAAGCAAACGAAAAGAGTCAAACAATTTAAATTTAGAATTGTCAGACTAAACAGCTGTCAGTTCCTAGGGAAACTAGAGGATCCATAGACAATTTAGTAGGAGGAATATCATTCGATGACGACTAAAGTATAGCCTGACCACGAATATATGGGACCTCGCCATATTGCGGAAAACAACTAGAACAAATTTCTTTTACTGGCAACAGAAACCTCAAATCGTCATTGACATGTCATCAGTTGTCATAATGATTAGTGTCAATGTGGACGCGTAATCTAATTTTCTACCAAGTGCAATTTTTGTGTGATAAAAATACCGAGAACTATTCGTTTTCTTAAAAGAAAAGTGATTTAACATGGTGCTGTAGTATTATTCTACTAGAAAGTCTATGTGATAATCACGGTTTCTTTTTCAACCCTACTTGGATATTACAACAAAAATAGTTTGTAGAGTTGTCCAAGATTATATAAAATTATGAAAACATTATAAATAATATCATTGAGAGAAACAATGGATTAATGTTTCTTATACCCGTTAGTAGTTTTGCAAAAATAATTGTGTTTTGGTTCAAAATTCAAGGCCAATATTACTAAGAGTTACTGAATTTCATAAGTACTCAATTTGCGAGTGTTCTGTAATGTTATTTTATCGTAGAATGTGTTATCATTAAGCAGCAGGCTTAAAAAAATCCAGGAATGTAAACATATAAAAAATATGTTTATAGGTTCAGTTGCCAATCTACGCTGGTATGATTATACCGAGTGTTGTCATATAAAGTGGATTCGAAGCGCCCTTAGTTCAGGTCCCATATATTCCTGGTCAGGCTTTAAGACGAACATACAAAAACTTGTAAAAATACGTAAGAAATCGCATCACTTAATTTGACGTTTCTAAATTATTGTAGTCTGTCTCTTTTCGTTGATGGTGATGGTTTGTTTTACCAGCGAAAGAGAGAGACAATCTTTGTGACCTGTCCTATTGCTTTCACTTGACACATACTCTGATAAAAAAGTTTACAACAACTCGACTTCCTGAGATGGTGTGCAGCGTCGGCAACAAAAACAGATTTAAATAGGTACCGTGCTTGAGTTATGAGATGACATGACGTAGGTTCGTGACCTCTCTTATCAAAAATGAAGAACAGTTCATTTTAAAGTAGTTCGTCCCTGTCATTACTAGCTACATTCTCTTCTTTGTGTCACCCCATGTGTCAAAAAGTAGGAGCCCACGGATCAGCAGCCACTTTTTTAACCTGTTGTTCGTCATTATATTAAACAGGTATTAAGCCGTTTGATATTTGAAAACTTGTACGCTAAGCGAGGAGCTCATCATCAATTGAGACAGCTTCTGCAAATATAGAAAAGCCTTTCCTTCAACTTCACATATAATTATGGGTCCATTATAACCACTTTAAACGTTGCTATTATTACTAAGTTGTGATTAATAAGTAAATCAACCAGGTTAATTTTACATGGATATTTATAATCTATGATCAGTATTGCGTCAACATGAAATAACCCGGAGGGAAGAGGCAGAATTAGTAACCAAACCAGCTTAATGTCATAACGTAGAAAAGCGTAGGTACACGTCGCATCGGACTTCAATTTACGGGAAAAGCTGCGTATTACGGATTTACCCGTAAAAACCGAAAATACTCGTATCTTAGAGTTAATGGCAATTGCCAGCTAGAATTTTTGCGACACTATATTTGGGTTTGTAAAAATGTTTGCCTGTAGCGTAATATTTCACGACTCTTCGCTATCCGGGCGAATGCTGGTTAGAAGCGTAAAATACAATTAAAGTTGTTTAAGTTATATTAGGTTTGAATTTTTAACAGCTTGCCTACAAAATGTATTGGACCCAGATTACACGCGATTAAAACAATGATTGTGGTTCGTTTTGGTTTGCGCGATTTGGACTTTAAAGCCAGCGGTTGCGGGTCCGAATACCAAAAAAGGCAAATGTTTCTGTGATTAGCACGAGCATGTGTACTAAATCATTGATATTCAAAAAAGTATATATTTCCATCCGTTATCGCAGTCACAACACAAGCTAACGCTCAATTTGGGATGATGATAATGGAAACAATTCATCGTGTTATATTCTATTAATGATCAGATAGCTCGTTGACTCCCTGGAATACGGCTTGTCATAATTGTCCCTCTACCGTGCAGTTGCAAAGAAATCAGTAAGAAATAGATGGAATTTTATACTTCTGCTAATTAAATAATAAATTTTTCAAGAACCGTCGAAATACATTTTTATTACTATCAATTTAGTACCTAAACATAGGATAGGTAGGTAAATAAAATTGTACAGGCGATAGCATTGAAATAACTTTACTACTCGAGTCGATTTTACCGACGTTAGATAAGACTTAGCCGACGGAATATGTATAAAACGACCGAGTTTAAAATGACATTTACTTAAATGATTGCTGACAAATAGTTGACGTTTTCAAATTAGGCGTTTTGTTTTCTATTCGACGAATATTCCTTCTCTGACGTTGGTAAAATCGACTCTAATAAATATAACAATATAAATAAAAAAGAGAAAATACACACAAGTAAGATATACCTAATAATTTCATTAATGAATGTTCTTCGTATATAAGCTCCGTAACAAATAGATAATATGATTATGGCTCAATGAGAAAATATAGCTTGCATATAAAGCTATAGCACAAAAAGCCGATAGTCAAATTGGTATATTCACTTTAGTAAGTATTTACGGGGCCTGTAAGGCTCCTCGCTAAGAAATTACTATGGAACGAACGGCTCAGTAACATTTACCTACGACTCTAGTTGATTGCATCGTTGTTTACAGCTGTGACTCACTAAGACCTGAGTTCACGAATTTTTTAACAGCCACTAAAACTCAATCGGTCGGTTTATTTGACAGTTTCTGGGCGACCGAGCTTTGCTCGGTTATTATAATATAGGCAAATGTTAGACATACGTATAAGAAATATACTATCTCAAACATTAACTACAATTTTCTTTATAAACGTGTCTAAAAATAATTAAAACTAAAAAAAATTGAAGTAAATATTTCGTCATCAACTGAGCACTATGATATGCCTACGTTTAATCCATTCGGCCACAACGCTCATGCAGTGCGAAAGTAGCGACCATATTCTGCAATCCGAAGAATGCGAAAGACCAAACATAAGACTAATCTAGTTCAATTTTTCCCCCGCAATAAACCGTACATACCCAGCGAAATCGTTAGAGCCGTTTCCGAGATCACAGATGTAAATAAATAAATGCACAAGAATTGCTCATTTGAAGGTACAAAATATGTCAAATTGTGCTTAACCACCTGTTTAAAAATTAAACATGTGTTGGTGAACTTTGACTGCCGAGCTCTGGCCAGTGAGAAAGTGTGACACTACGGCGTGTTTCACCCTTGGGAAAATAAATTAAGACATCATCACCTTAGGGTTATCCCGGTTATGCACTCGCACGCAAGGGCCCAGGGTCTGCTTTGGACCATGATCGCGTTTTTCATTTGTCTTCCATGACCCTGTTTAACAGGTTCCCCTGTTAGTATGTGTAATCTGACCAAATTGGATGACGGTTACACATTCAGTCGCCTGAATAAGAGGCAGCCTCCTAGACACTATACCATCAACTTTGGGATCACGAGTACACATCAAAATAAATGTATTTTCGATTATCAGCTAGAATGTTTAGGTACTGAATACCGGCACATTTACCCTATTTGATTGCCCATGTTGTCTCATCAAGCACTTACGCACGTGGCGTGCGGAAATGACAAAATCGTGACCTTTTGTTTTCTCGAGGCTATTTAGGCATGGTACAGTAGCTAGTACAATAGAATGTACATTATTTTTGTGAAATCGCGCCTATTACTACAATATAAGACACTGCAGTGTTGACTGTGATGTGTTGTCATCCTTACCCAGAGAGTACGGGTCACATAGTTTCATCAATAAAATAATCCAGTGATGCGATTTCTCACGTATTTTTTTCACAAGATTTTGCGTCTTCATTTTCATATGCTTAGCATCGAAGGAGACAGAATGCACTTAATTAGTCTTAATTAGATAGGGCACATTAAAATCAACCCCATTGTCCAAGCCAATTTTATTCAAGAGTATGGCTTCTGCCGAACCGTCTAATTCTCAACAGAACACTTTATTTTCCTTGTGTGGCAGCGTTAACTAAATTTAGATTCTCATAAGTTCATCACTCTACCTGTATTATAAAACTAAATATTTGTTCGTACCTTTTTATTAACTAGGTGATCAATACATATTGTCCACAGTTGGGACTGCTGAGACAGCTGGAAGGCGTGGACAACAAACCAATTGAGAGGAACGTAAGACCAACACAACGTCACCCGCCAGGTCACTCCGTCATCTATGTCAAGCAAGTCAAAGCCAAGCTATGACAACTTACTATAGGAAATACATTTTTACTCAACATTAATTGTTTTATTCAAATCCCTTTACAACTCAAATATATTATTGCACTTGAAAAAAAAACGACCACCAGAGGCGGGAAACGAACCCGCGTTCCTCGCATACCGGGCGATTGCCTAACCTCTCGGCCACCCTGGCGTTGGCAGAGCCTGTCGAAATTTTCAAGTGCTTCTTAACGCTGTAATGCCGCGTTGCTTTCATCAATGTTATTGGGATTATACCCTCAACACTCGAAAGAAATACTTTTGCAAGTATTTAACAATCGAAAGATGAAGCTTGCAAATAAGATAATTATTGTTTTTAAGTGATAAGCATTCACTATGCAATTTAAATATATTATTGCACTTGAAAAAAAAAACGACCACCAGAGGCGGCGGGTTGGTCGTTTTTTTTTCAAGTGCAATAATATATTTAAATTGCATAGTGAATGCTTATCACTTAAAAACAATAATTAACCCTTTACAACTCGTTGAATTAAAATATTTTCTTACTTCTATTATGCGTCCACCTGCAAGATAGGCAGATGACCATATAAAAGTCGCAGGATTGCGTTTAAATGCAGGGCTACTTGTAACAGGTCACTTTGGAAATCTTTGGGGGAGGCCTATTATCAGCATTATACGTCCTGTGGCTGATAATAATGTTGATGATTTCTATTATGAGGCAATATCACTTATACAAGATGCAATCTTTGTATAGCGAACTTCGCTATCGCCAACAAAATGTATGCAAATGTCACGTGATATTTCGATGGCTTTAAGTCAGTTTCATACATTTTGTTAGCAATAACGAACTTCGCTTTTGAATAGGTTCCATCTCGAATATAAACGAACGGTTCAACGAATTGCAATACTTGAGTTTAGAAAATCTTTTTACACCAACATCTTTTATTATTATTTAAAATACAGATATAGGTAGAACTAGTTGATTCAATTAAAAGCGACAAAAGTCGAAATCAATCCACCTATTTAAATCTATACTGCTCAAAACTCCAGCACACATCTCGATTGTAGTGGCTACGTGTTCATACGCGTGTATATAAAAAAGATTTCGCATCAAGCACACTTTGTTCGGATCCAAATCTAATTCAGTACTGCTTTCTCTGAAGTCTCCAGATTTCCTGAGTGATTGGTGACGGACTCCACTGGCCAAAAGCATTCGGTCATACTCGGCATCGAACTTGTCAGCCATCATTCCCAACAACCATTTCATAGCCCTGTACTTCTGACTCAATACACTTTCACCCTCATACCAGGGTTTGAGCAGGTCGCTGTGAGACTTTCTTAATAGCTCATAGTATTTCATTCTATCATCGTAAACCATCTCCATCATTGCTTCTCTCCAAGAAGAAATAGCCAAATCCCAATTCTCTCCCGGCACCATTTCAGTGTAAAATTCCTTCATTTTCCCTACTTCTGTCTGATGGTAAAAACAAACTGGGTTCTTCATCACAAACATTTCAGACTCCAAAAAGAGTTTTTTATATGGATATATTTGAGGTTCTATCGAAGTTGCTTTTGCCACTGCATCGTCAACTAAATCCTTTACGATATTGTAAACTGCTTTTAAATCAATTCTGCTTTTGACAACATTAACCTTTTTATGTAAACTTTTGAGATCTTCAACAGAATCAGCATATAAATTTATGAGTATTTTATCAGCCAAAGTATCAAAGAAACAGATATTACAAAAACTGAGTTCCCAAAACTCGCTAAAGATCCCTGGTTTGTCTGAGACAAATGTAAAGAAAAATACTTTGCTTTGTCCGGGAGGTATGACATCTTCGTTTTTATTGAAGAAAAACACTTGTTCATATATATCTTCTGGTATATACGGAATCGTTTTTTTAATTTTCTTCCAGCAATACCGAAGCGTCACTGTGCCCAGATTCTCCAAATACAGCTTACATCGACCGGCTCGATTTATAGGAACTTTAAAGTAATATGTCCACGAGGTGCAGTTTTCATGCCAACACTCTTCTTTCATTTTATCCAAGCAGTACAATGTTTGTCCTGGTATATCTTTGTAAATAATAGTATTATTTATTCTGGCTGCGTAAACAGTAGTGATATCAGGCTCCAGGTGGCCTTCTTCTGTTACTGTGATAATAGGCAATGGAGGAAGTTTTTTGACAGGAGTTTTAGGTTTACCACCACATATAATCAAATCTCCAATTTGAGGTCTGAAATAAAGTTGCTACTTTAACATATATTTTTTATTGACAACTTCAGTATATTGATTAATTACAAATCTTACCGAAAAGGATCGATTTTCTTTAGTTTCTTGCTTAGTTTTTTTTCTCGTTCTTCCCTGTACTTAATGTAATCTGCATCTAACTGCACACACGGTTTTCGTTCAGGGTCTCCAGCTAATCCTTTTTCTTCTTTTTGAATGAGGGTTGGAACTCCAATATGCTCAATAACTGCTGGAGCACCTTTTTCAGCAGCCGTTCTTTGGACTTCGTATACGGGTTTGCAAAAACAAGCTTGCTTTAGTCTTAGCGGTTGCTCCCAAGTTCCACCTCTCAGTGAAGGTTTCTTTTTGATTTGAGCGTGTTCAAGCGCAACCTTTCTCTCTTTATCTTCTCGGACTTTTTCTAATAGATTCATAGCTAGATCTGCTGGCGGGCGCTGCAATAGTTTCCCTAGTTTTGTCGTTTCTTCTTTCCTGATTTTGATCCATTTTTCCCAAACAAGTAATTCACGATCGGGCTCAATTTTGTCAGTCATCCTGATTATCTCTTGTATGTTAGTATGTTGGTTATGAGCCATAATGTTTTTTTTATTTTCAGATAGTAAAACGATTTTTATATTATATTAAAAGATATGATAAGCTTTGTAAGAGAATAAATATAATTAAGTAAGATTTTGACACAAATTATTTGACAATACTCAATCACTGACAAATCCACAGACAAATCACATCGAAACAACTATTTTCATGGACTTACTTGTAGGATGCGCTTAGCTTCGAGCTTATAGACATAGACACGCCTTTGTTATATTGGATGACATAAAATGGCGAAATGAAATCCGCGCGTGGCATAACATTAAAAAAAATACTGTCTGTCTGTCAAAACATTAGAAAATGTAAAAAGTAGCATGTAAGAAATTTTAAAATTATTGTAATTATTAACTAAAAATTGTTGTGATTTGAACAATGCAACTTACTGCAGTCACCCAAACAGGTAAACTTTGATATATTTTATACGAAGTCACTGTAATAATCCCAAGTTCCTTATTTTTTGGTTTCGGTAAGGCGTTTAACCAATGATTCGGCAATAAACTAGAAGAAAATGTTTTCGTTGTCTGTAGTAGTCCAACCGCTAAAAATCAGCCTGCCGCTAGCGTCGCTAACGGTCTTAATTCTCGGCTAATCCGCACTCCTATACCCTACAGGCGAGGACTCAATTAGGCGGTCGGACTACACAGGGTGTCCCATTAATGAAGGATAATTCTTTAGGTACAGATTAGTTACATCATGCTTTTTAATATGGCAAAAAATTTTTGCAAGTAAAAATGTTGCCATTTTAGAGAGTTGGGAGAGTTTTTATTATTTTTGCGAGCCTTACTAACATGTTTAGTAAAAAAACTATATATATTTTACCTAAAGGGTCCAAATCCTTAATTTACGGGACAACCTGTATAGGCGTAGTACTCGTATATCCTAGCGTAATTCGCCTAAGCTCCAGCTACTTTCAGAGGAAGAAGAACCAGCACCACCAAAAGAAGAACCTAAAGAAATCCCTCTATTCGGTTCGGTGGGATGGATCTACCATATAAGCCAGTTCGAGGGACAACTCCCGACTCCCATAGACGTCTCTATCACGGGAGCCATCAAATACCCATGTCCAGAGCTCAAATGGTACAACTTTGACGTTTACCCACACAAGGTTAAGATGACCAATACTGGTTACACTAGTAAGTTTATGTTGTTATTACATACTTAAATTTTTGACTGCCTTTTTGGTCTAGTGGTCAGCACGCTGGGTACTATTCACGAGGTCCTGGGCTTGAATTCCAGATCGGGCTAAAAGTGTTGGGATTTTCTGTCATCAAATAACTCAAACACAGCTCCGGAGTCAGGAAGTTGGTGGTGGTAACACCCCCGTGCCTCGAAAGCACGTTAAGCCGTTGGTCCTGCGCCTGATCTCTCCACGGTCATGTCGGACTGTCGTCTCACTAAGTTATGAAAGTGAAGGAACAGTCAGTCTGAGTCTGCACCTGTGTATAACGCACACACTTATGCACTATAATATCTCCCGCTCAGTAGGCTAATCTCTGTTGAGATTGGCCTCTGTAGTCGAAATTCGGCTAGGAGGACGTTATAATTCTGTGGTTTTAATATTGGTTTCTATTTATGTAAAACTAAAATACCGCACCATGTATCTAACGAGAGTATTACAAAAACAAACACAGCCTGTACACTCGTATGTACCGTTACTTACTTATTAAGAGGTAGTAATATTCTAGGAGTCTAAAGTTTATTACTAAAATTTGCATTTTCGCTGCTCAACAAATAATGCGAACTCGTAAACACAACAAAAATATATTTATATGAGCTATCTCCAGGTCGGAGGAAGGAAGATCGGGATCTGTTTGACCACCGTGACCTCCTGTTTAGAGCTTGTGAATGACGCCAAATCATTTGACGACCTCCGTAGCAGAGTGGCTAGCACACCGGTTTTCAATTCCCGGTCCCCGGGGTCAATCCCCGGTTGGGTCAATATAGAAATTCATATTTTCCATATTGTCTCGAATCTGGGTGTTGCGGTACCACAGTTGTTTCAGATTTTCATAACATAAGTGCTTTATCTTCTTACTTTGGGATCAGGGTACCTACTCCCGAGCTCAATCGAATCGAGTCGAGATCTACCTAAAATGGCGATCCATTAAAAATAACCTCAAACTCGAACTCGATGGGCGTCTGTGGTAAGAATGTAACGGCGGTTTTCGATTTCAAGTAGTTTACTATTCGACCACAAGTCGATTGGCGCTATAATCGATTTGCAGAGTACCAAATCACTGATTCTCGACGACGGTTCGATTGTGATCGTAACTCGAACTCGTCAAGAGTAATACCACTGAACCATGTAGGCACATATGTTATTTTGTCTAATATTTATTTACTGTGCTCATGTGGCCAAGCCGTCCGATCCGATAAATCCGATTATAGTTTTTTCTGAATATTATTATGACACCTTCGTGGAATTTGGTGGTACTCTTTCACATATTAGAATTCTTGAATCCAATGACTCTTTAACTTCTCATAGTTTCGCAGCTACTTACAATATAAGTGACTAGCAGTTCCCCGCGACATCGCCCGCGCCAAAAGTCGAATATTCCCTATAAACTTTTATCTCCCATTTCACTCCCTGATGATTTCATATCGCGACAAAAAGTCGTCTCACCTCAAAATATCTCGAAACCAAATTTCATTTGAATCGGTCCAGTAGTTTCAGCCTATTCAATACAAACAGACAAACAATGAAATCTTTCCTGTTTGTAATATTAGTGTAGATGTAAATAGTAACAAAACAGTAACACAATCTTGTAAAGAAACTGCTAATAAAAGTGAACAACCTAAAAAGGTTTAATCTTGGAATAAAATCGCCCTAAAGAACATTCCAAAATATAAATCACTTAGTGGTTGCCAGAAACAAGCACGTTCGCGCGATAAACTCAATTCAGAGGTCGTAACTCCGGTTGACGATATCCTTATTTTCGAATGTAGCCGTCCCTTTCACTCACGACAGAATGACAACGCGAACGAGCGTGATGCCTAGACTCGAAAACACGAATATCGTCAACAGGAGTAGGGCCACAGAACCTGCGTTTTCAAACTGATAATATCACGTTTTCACACAATTCCCTCACAGTTGTTATAGGAGCGAAATTTAAGACAGAGCGACCTTACTTAGAAGGGGGACCTTTTTTGGATAAACACGTCTTATCACAAATACACTTTCACTGGGGAGCTGATATGATGGAGGGCAGTGACCACACTGTTGACAAGAGGAGACACCCTGGCGAAATGCAGGTAAAAAGATTACATGTCCAAAGAAACGTAAAGATTCGACTAATTTCATAAAGTTGCTAGCTTACGAGCTGAAAAACGAAGACACAAGGTCAATGACACTCTTCAGTTTGCAGGGCCCCTAGACTAAATGCAATGTCGATCTTCGCTTGCGCTAACGAAATTACAAAATATTGTATGCAAGGGTCACATGATGTTTCGATGGTCTATGTCAGTTTCATACATTTTGTTACCGATAGCAGAGTTTAGATTGCGTCTTGTCCAGGTGCCCAGGTAATAGATAAATAAATAAATAATAAACTGTTCTAGCAAACACACCAACTACCTAGCCCCAAACTAATTAACGTTAGCTTGTGCTATGGCGACTAGAATAACGGATAGACATACTTATATACGTTTATAAATATCGGTAACTTAGGTGCAACTGCTCGTGCTTATCACACAAACTTTTGCCCCTTGCGGGATTCGAACCCAGGTATTTCAAAAGCAGCAGTCTGCTAGCTGAACTGAAAAACGGAGGCTCAAGGTCAATGACACTTCAGTTTGCAGGTTTCACACTGGGCTCAATTCCAAAGCGTTCGCTATTTCAATAAATAAATTTATGAATAACCTATCCTTGTCATTGTCTTCAAGTCAAACTTAGATAGGTAATATATTATCAAATTAGCATAACGATTCAATGGCAATCCCTTTGTTATTGGTCCATTATCGTGAAAAATCTAGCTTAGAGAAAGCTACGATGTTTTTCATTTTGAAGGAAAAAAACGTATTTCTTTGAAAAATATCCTCAAGGCTAAAAGTAGAATAAAAACAAAATTACACGGTCATGGCAAGCACGGTTACGGTAGTTGGCGGGCACAGACCTTTATTCGGTAAAGAACTTTACCTTTAGTAAATTAGTAATTGCAATTTATTTATATAACCTTTATTGCACATTAAACCTCGAGAATAGTACCCAGCGTGTGCGTGGGTTCGAATTTCAGGTCGGGCCGAAAAGTGTTAGGTTTTTCTGTCTTGAAATAACACAGCACCGGAATCAAAAGTTGCGATGCCTCGGAAAGCACGTTAAACCGTTGGTCCTGCGACTGATCTCTCTACGGTCATGTCTTACTGCCGCCTCACCGAATTATGAGAGTGAAGGAACAAAGAGGGCACCTATGTATTGAGCATACTCGTGTGCACTATAATATCTCCCGCGCAGTCGGCTAATCTCTGGTGAAATTGTCCACTGTAGTCTTAATTCGGCTAGGAGGACATTTATAATTAATGATTAAACGAACTTACCTGTACGTGAAGTTCTATCATAATTATACGAAGTGCTTCGTTCGAAGAGATGAGTAACCTGTAAAACTAATAAATATATTATTTATTTATTCAACTTGTAGTAGTAGTAGATCCAGTTATCATCACTCCACTATATTTGAGGGTAGACATTTTTTTTTTTTCCGTCGCTGCCCTTAGTACCCGCTCAATGCCTCATTTAGTTTGGAGCCAACAATCACTCCGGTTTAAGATATTTCCTATAATAGGTACTGGGATGCGTGTGCGTATTCGCGTACGTATTGGGATGGGCGGGAGTTTGTTACTCATCTCTTCGAACGAAGCACTTCGTATAATTATGATAGAACTTCACGTACAGGTAAGTTCGTTTAATCATTAATTATACTCGTGCTTCGTTCTCGAGATGAGTAACCTGTTAAACTAATAAATATATTATTTATTTATTCAACTTGTAGACTTTGAGAGAATCATTTTATAGGAAATATCAGTAAAATACAGAGATTAAATTGTAATCTACATTTATTTTAACATTTTAAACCATAACATGTAGGTATAAACTTAAGTACGACTTATACTTTTAACATATAAAGTTTTATTCTTGCCTTTAACAATAATTAAATTATGTAGGTACATAGTAAATAATTTTTTAACATATTCATTCACGTTTTATTATGAGTCACTTAAAATCAGTCTAGCGAGGGATCCATTTTCATTGCGGAGAATAGTCCTATCATAGAATTTAGCGAATGTGGATGACGTACCGCTCCAGCCAGCGGTTTTGCGGATTGTGTCAACGCTGAGCCCAAGCCGGCGTGCGCGTGACGTACTCGCGTGGCGCGTGCTGTGCGCGCTGAACACCGATACATCTACTCCACATTCGTCTAATGTCGATTTGATCCATCGACTAATTGTTTGGGAACCTACGATCGCATGAGGCTTCCTATGGCTGATAAACAGAGTGTTACATACTCTTATTTCGTTCGTCCTATTTAGGTACGCTAGAAGAGTGGTTGCCGGGCATATCTCTGGCTTCTGTCTAAAAAACGGGAGGTATAAGATTGGCTGATTGCTGCCAATGCGCGACGTTTTTATACGGTCCGGGATTTTTATAGTTATTTGCGTGTCAGTTTCAACTATATTTTTGATATCAATTTTTGACAACGTCTGCAATCTGTGCGCTGTTGTCAAGGCTAGGAGCATCGCACATTTTTTAGATAGTTGTTCTAAAGATAAGTCACTATTTGGGTACTTTTTCGAGAGCTCTTCTAAAACAATAGACGTGTCCCAGGTCACGTCATATTTGGGGGTAGGAGGTTTTAACCTAAATACTCCTTTAAAAAAGCGTTTCATCCTATCGTTATTTGACACGTGAGAACCGATCAGCAAGGCTAATGCGGATCTATAGGTGTTAAGAGACCCGTATTGGGATCCTGAATTAAATAAATAGGTAAAGAAAGATAAAATTGACGGGACATTCTCTTCAAAAAAGTTGAGACTATGTTCCCTGGCATAGGTGAACCAACGTTTGAGACACACATCGTACTGTTTTACGGAGTTGCCGGATAACGATTCCAGCATAATATCTACGGCATCTGCGGGTACGTCTCGTCGCAATAACGCCGCCCGCAGAGCACCCCGGCAACCAGGGTAAGGCTCGACTGGATGTTGCCTCGGCTGGAATGAGAGATAAGTGCGTTTTCACAGGAGTTAAAGGTTATAGTATGACTAACAAGCAATCGCAAGTAAACTGGAAACCACGGTTGTGTTTCCCACAAGGGAACAACAACGATACCTGTCGCCTTATTTAATATAATTTTTCTTAATGTTTTTAAAATAACAGATATAGGAGGAAACGCATAAAAGAAAAATACGGACCAGTCGAGAGTGAAAGCATTTATTGCGAAAGCGTCAGGGTCTTTGTGCCATGAAACGTACATCAGGCATTTTTTATTTATCCTACTTGCAAATAGGTCGACCTGTGGCTGACCGAAAGCAGATGTCAATTTATTATAAGCCGAATTCGAGAGCTCCCACTCGATATCTGGATGATTTCGTCTAGATTCAGTGTCAGCTATTGTATTGTCCTCTGATCGAATGTAAGACGCATAAATAAAAATTTTTCGTGACTCACACCACTGCCAGATACTTTTGGCTATTTCTGTTAGGTGTGGAAACTGCACACCGCCCATTCTATCGATGTATGACACCGCTGTTGAGTTGTCAATTCTAAGAAGTATCTGACAGTTTGAGTAGTTTTTAGCAAATATCTTAAGAGCAATAAAGGCTGCAAGAAGTTCTAGATAGTTAATATGTTTATTGCGCTCCTCATTGGACCACTGGCCACTGGCTGTCTCATTGCCGCATGCTGCGCCCCACCCAGTCGTTGAGGCGTCAGAAAATATTTCAATTTCGTATCTGTCTTCTAATATTCTATGTACTGAATTATCTATTGCGTTAAGCCACCACCTTAAGTCGCTTTGTAAGTAATTGGGAATATTCATTAATCTTTCATAATTATCATCACGAGCTAAATTTAAGTATTTACATCTTTCTAAATCCTTGGTATACAGCCATCCGTACTCTATGGCTGGACAAGCAGAGCCCAGTAGTCCAATAAGTTGCGCAAACTGTCTCACTGTACAAGTTTCAAGATGAATGAATTTCAAAACTTCTTCTTTAATACGTTTTCTTTTTTCTTTTGGCAGTGACACTTCAAATCTGCTGGAGTCAAGAATATAACCCAAATATTTGCATTTATTAGATGGTACTAACATACTTTTTTCGTTGTTAATGACAAAACCTAATGAGCATAGTAATTCTTTGGTTATCAATATGTTATTAACGCAGTCTTGGTATGAATTCCCTATCAAATTCAAGTCATCTAAATAAATAGTTGATAGAAAACCGCCCGATCTTAAAGTTTTAACAATGGGTTTAGTAATTTTTGTGAAGACATAGGGAGCCGTGCTCAAACCAAACGGTAAAACGTTAAATTGGTATAATTTACCATCCCATTGAAATCTGAGGTATTTTCTACTGTCAGGATGAATTTTTACAAAATGATAGGCATTTTTAATATCAAGTGTTGCCATAAAACAGTCTCGAGACATCAATTTTAGAGTTGTGCGAAAATCTTCAATTTTAAAATGTGATGTATCTATGAATTTATTCAATTGTTTTAGGTTCAGTATTAGCCTCATTTTACCGTTTGGTTTTGGGCGTAAAAATATATTTGAAATAAATTGGTTTTTACAGGGGTCACAAGTTGATATTTCACCATATGCTTCGAGTTCTTGAATAGATTCAATTACTGACAGTTTCTCCGATTCGGAGTATTTATGGGGCGGTAGGGGGTATAATTGTTTTATAGTCTTAGAGAATATAATTTTATAACCCGGGTCTATCCAAGAAAGCAACATACGGTCACCCGTGATTATCGACCAGGATTTGTAAAAATGCGAGAGTTGTCCTGCATATTTTACCTCGTCTAATATCGCCTGCGCGCGGATCTCGGCGGCGGCGGCGGCGGTCTGCGCGACGACGGACCGCGTGCGTTGCGCGGCTCTGCAGTCGGCGGGGGCGGGGGCGGGGGCCGGGACGCTGACTGCGCCGAGGTCATCGGTGCTGCAGGTGGAGCCCTTCGGAATGTCGCCGGTGGCCTGCGACCCGCGACTGGGGCTTTCCAGTTTTTTGAAGGCGGTGGCTTAAACTGAGATTTCAGTTCTGAACTGGACTTCGTCACCGCTTTAGCTACCTTCAATGAATCAGTTAGTTGCTCTCCAAATAACGAAGTATCAATTTTAGTATTCAGCAACGGCTCTTTCATTTCCTTTTTTAATGAATAGACGGCAAGATTTCTGCGTGATACCGAGTCGTTGTGTTGTGAATCACATATAAGGCGAGCTGCATCCATAAGGCGCTTTATTTGCGCATTATCTTTATCCTTGAGTTCCAGAGCATGTGAGAGTGCTTCCCCTAAACAAGAAATAGCTGCAGCAATTCGTTTTTGCCGAGATTCGATAAGCTTATCGCGCTTCAATGTGGTCTCGTTCAAAGCGGCTTTGACCTCAGCATTTAAAGCTGGAGCTCCAATCAGCTTGCAATTTCCGGGTATAAGATACTTCTCACAGAGTTCTTTACGGTTCTCTTTATTCATGCCGTTTGTGGCAATGTGATTGAAACGCGCAGCGAGCTCTTGGCGTATGTCCTTTCCGTATTCTACAGTTGTAGTCGGGTCATCGCCTAGGATTTCTAAGATATCGTCATCGAGTCTCGATTCTTGCGGTAAACCCTCAAGGTGTTGCAGTCCATCGTCTTCCACTAATACAGCTGGTTCCTCCTGCGAAGTTGAAGGCACTGGCTGCTGCGGTGCTAGAGTGGATGATGATGGTGTTGGTAGCACTGGCGATAATGTGACGTGATTTGTCTGACGTTCTACTGAGAGAATGATGGAATCTATATCCGTATTATCTGCTGAAGGGCTCTGAATTTCCTCACCTGGAAACAGCCAGATAAAAAGAACTTATTATCCGGTCTTATAAATTCCGTCTGATTGGGGGTGCTTGTAACGAACGTTTAGTAGGTACGTCACGTTACAAATAAAAAATAAAGTATTTTTAAGGCCATATTTTTCGTATTCGGAATAGAAAAGATAAGCTACAGTAACTCAAACTATGCTCGGATAGTCCCACAGACGTCCTTGTGCATACATATGTGCACGTATATCATACGTGACACTTAGATGTACATCCTCATTGCCGATGATTATTCAGACTGAGGTAGATTTTGTACGCTCGGATAGCCCCGCAGGCGTCCATTTGCGTTAAAAATAGTCGAGAGTAATTCTCGAGATTTATTTCGTATGACGTCATAATAGGTAACGCTCGGATAGCCCCGCAGGCGTCCTTGTGCGTTAACTTTAAATATGGGTCACGTTTGTCACTTGTTTTTCACTGTCACTTATAAGTGTAAATGGTAGGTACATACCGTTCTGGTTATGATGGGAGCGCGGGGAGTCCTCTGAAGATGACGAAATAATCCTTCCGCGACGCCGTTTACACTTCTTCCGCATTTTTTCTAGTTTCCTAATTTTCCTTGAAACCTTATCCTCGTTGTCGTGCTTCCTTTTAGGCATTTTGACCTTTAAATTGTAATATGAACCAGGAGCGCACGTATGGAGTGATTGACACTAAAACCACGAATGAGGCATTGAGCGGGTACTAAGGGCAGCGACGGAAAAAAAAAAAAAAATGTCTACCCTCAAATATAGTGGAGTGATGATAACTGGATCTACTACTACTACAAGTTGAATAAATAAATAATATATTTATTAGTTTTACAGGTTACTCATCTCGAGAACGAAGCACGAGTATAATTGCACATTAACTGTAACTTTGAACAATAAGCGAACTTATAAGAATACCGATTCACATGAAAGTGTACATTTTAGGTTACTTTCTTCAGGACCGAGTACATGACCCAAGAAGAAGCATTGCGCCACGATGATGGAGTTGTGATGATTTGTTATCTGATTAAGGTAAAGTACCTGGGCGACCGAACTTTCGGTTAATACTATTTAATAAAAAAAACTTTAATTCGAAAGTCTTGTTATAAACAAAAAAGCTATAAACTTAAATAAATACACAAAAAAAAAACAAAAGGAAAACAATGCTTCGTCACCGAGCGAGATTTGAACCTACGTCTTCTACGTTTCTTCAGTCCGACGTCTTACGCATTACGCCACGATGCCCATACCTACCTAGTTTATAAATATACTAGCAGTTCCCCGCGACTTCGCCCGCGCCAAAAGTCGAATTTTCCATACAAATTTTCATCCACCATTTCACCCCCCTGATGATTTTTTATCGCGAAAAAAAGTAGCCTATGTCCTTCCCAGTGTCTCAAACTATCTCTGTGCCAAATTTCATTTAATTCGGTCCAGTAGTTTCGGAGCCTATTCGATGCAAATAAACAAACAAACAAACAAACAAATCTTTCCTCTTTATAATATTAGTATAGATTATTGCACTTGAAAAACACTTTTTCAAGTGCAGTAATATATTTAGATTGCAAAGTGAATGCTTATCACTTAAAACAATAATTTATCGTATTTTCAAGCTCCATCTTTCGATTGTTAAATACTTGCAATAGTATTTCTTTCGAGTGTTGAGGGTGTAATCCCAATAACATTGATGAAAGCAACGCGGCATTACAGCGTTAAGAAGCACTTGAAAATTTCAACAGGCTCTGCCAACGCCAGGGTGGCCGAGAGGTTAGGCAATCGCCCGGCATGCGAGGAACGCGGGTTCGATTCCCGCCTCTGGCGGTCATTGTTTCAAGTGCAATAATATATTTAGATTGCAAAGTGAATGCTTATCACTTAAAACAGTAATTTATCGTATTTACCTAGTTTATATTATCATACCCAATACTTACCTAGTACTTAAAGCAGGCCTGTTTATCTCCCCGCGTTGGTAGCAAAAACGTACCTACGCGCGGCGACCCTTACTTAGGGGCTAAAACAAGTTGTGTGTAGCTGCCGGCCAGCGACACGCTCGCGCGTTTTATTTACCGGCGGCCGCGCGGCTACGTTGCTGGCTGGACGAGAATGAATAAAGTACCAGAAAGAGGCGCTAGATGGCGTTAGAAGCTTCTCGTAGCAGTCAACCCTATCGCGTCGCGTGATATTACGTCACTGAATAGGTTTAGTGTATTATGAATCATATTCCAGAGCAATAAGTATGAAATTATCTTGCAATGGATTATTGTAGGTGTCTACAAGAAAATGTGCTCGACTCTGAGGCGAACTAAATTACGCCATATTGTTGACGACATTGAGTAGACATTTCTTTCAATTGCTAAGTCATACTTCTGTACGAAGTACTAGTACTTATTCTGTGCTTAAAGTATGAGAGCTTTTTTGCTCTTAACCTGTCAAACCCCATACCCGCGGGCGGACAATTTATTTTCTGTTGTGTCTGCAAACATGATACGTGAAGGTTTAAGATACCGAAAATACTCTCAGGTGCAATCGAATGATTTGTTGCTAATTAAACCATACTTAGCTGCAATCCGCAAAAACCTTGTTGCATGGAAACTTCCGAAATAATATTACTGCAAAAAGGAAATTAATAACAAAGCCACAGCGAGCGTGTGTGCACAAAGGCGGAATCTCCGGCTCTGATACAACTTTCCACGTAAAATATTGTGAAAGAGGAACAAACAATAGGGGTAATCCCACACACCCATAGCCACGTACAGAATAGTAAGTTAATCCATAGGAAACCAAAACTTGAACGTTATTAAAAATGTTGTTAAGTAGATGGAGTCTGTGTTAAGAAGCTTTGGAACGAGGATCTGGTATTACCTTACCTATCTTATGATCGAATATCTTTTTTTTTATTACAAGGAGTTAAAATTATTCAAATTCAAATTCAAATCATTTATTTCAAGCTACACTCATAATAACACATTCAGGCAAATTAATAATGAATAATAAATAACCATAAAATAAAATAAAAATAATAATAAATAAATTAAAATTAAAATACACGCACAAATATTTTAAAAGCACCTTTCAAACGGAACTGCTGGAATGTGTCTATTACAGCAACGCCGCAAGTAGAGGCAGTCAAGTCTGTTGGCAATCATCGCTAGGACTGCATTGGAGCTGGCCCGAACCCTGCGCACCAGAGAGGCGCTCCGCCTGCGCATTGTAGTGTGGAAATAGGCGACTTAATTATAAATTATGAAAAAGAATTATGTCGCAGGAAATTATGATTTGGAAGCTCAAAGTCAAGTCTTAAAAAATGCACCTATTAAAATCATTGAAATCCGACGGCCATTTGTTTTATGAGTCTTGTATGTCGTGACAACATGTACAAATGCCATCCCATAGAGTTGTATTCCCCTGTGGCCGTCTCCCTATTTCCGTCCTAGTCCGAGTTGTCACATATGCCTGGGAGCCAACCCGCGGCTCCCTCTTTACTAATAGTGACGGTCGACACCGACTGTTTTTAGAGGGTAAATATACCCGCCCCTACCCACCCAGTAGCGGCGGGTCCCACTTACCCGTAGTATGCGAAAACCATTTTCCAGTCATTAAAAATAAACATGCACAGCACAGTACAGTTCCACAATACTTCAGGAGCTCAAATACCACGAGCCATCCGAGAACCTCTCGACCTCTTAACTGAGCATCATCGCTCTGATTATTGGGACATACAGTAAAAGTGATAATGTAGTTCAGTGGCAGATTAGCCTTATTTCGGTTGATAATATTTTCAAGTCCAGCCACTACGCTCGTCTGGGCTGCCATGCTGGCTACAGTTCAAGGTACGTCATCCGGAGTAAGATGTTGCCGGTGGCTAGGTCTCCCTCCTGCTGGTTTTATTGGTGGATCCAATAGTGGCAAAGCATTGCCACTATTGGATCCACCAATAAAACCATTGCTTTGCCACTATTGGATCCACCAATAAAACCATTAGAAGTTACCAATATAGATTTTATAGCAACTTGCTGTGTTCCGTCAGTGAGTGGGAGTGCCAGAACCTTCTGGTTGAGCTCGCTCCACCGTCGATCCTGTCTACGCCACGTCTGGTTTAGGCTAGAATCATGAGTAAACCTATTCCAAATAAACTCCTTCATCCCTTCACCCCCCACCCCCAACTCAAGGGATAATTTCTGGGATATAAACTATCCTATGTCCTTTCCCAGAACTCGAGCTACATCATTAACAAATTTTGTCTGAATCGCTGGTTTGAGCATGGAGTGGTAACAGACGGACTGACAGACCGACATACTTTCGTATATTATGTTGCTTGTAGGTATGAATTCGTTTGTAGGTACATATTTCCTATGGAGTGAGTTTGTTTGAATCTTAAAAGAAACAATTTACCTGACGACTACAAAATTCTGTAGGTACCATAATTAAATAAAATAAATTCTCATATAAGATGTTATTTCTAACTTTTCAAAAACATGTGATTTTATAAATTAAGGTAAGCCGGTTAGTGGACTTATAGTGTAATAAATGTACTTTTGTTTAATATTTACGTAAACGCTGTTGGTTTTCTTATGAATAAATAAAACCGGCCAAGTGCGAGTCGGGCTCGCGCACTGAGGGTTCTGTACAAACAAAGGTTTTTATTAATGATATGTCCACAAATTTGCGGTTTTCGGACTTTTTCTTTTACTTGCACTTACTTTTACTTTTTGTCAAATTTCATAATTCTAAGCCTATGGGAAGTACCCTGTAGGTTTTTGATTCCCCTGCGAAATGTTAGAAAATACGGCTAAAATGGCCGTATCTTTAGATTGCGTAAATTTAGAAGCTTGATTTTCTCACAGCTTCAAAGGATCGCAGCCATTAGTATTTGTGGTTAGTTTCAACTTGATACCTCCACGCATTCCTGAGAAAAAAGTCTTGACAGACAGACAAATAGACGCACAACAAAGTGATCCTACTTATAAGGGTTCCTTTTTTCCTTTTGATGAGGTACGGAACTCTAAAAATTAAAAAAAAAATACTTTCAGTACGGAGTAAACCCAGACGACCGTCTCAGCTGGGTGATCGAGGGTTTCCCAAGAATCCGGGAAGCACAAACGCACACCCGGATCGGACCGTACCCGATGTCTCGTCTGCTGCCGATGTTCTCCGAAGACTACTTCTTGTACTGGGGCAGTCTGAAGACGGTTAGAGGAGAAAGCTTCACCGTCAGATGGCTCGTGCCGAGGACAACTCTGTTTGCTTCTTTTGAACAGGTAAAACTAGTTTTAATACTCCCACGCCTTAAAAACTTGCTTTTAAAAATGTTTTTTGGTGTATTACTACCAACTTTCGGACTTCATGCTGTTTCTATTATAAATAATTATTTTAGTAATAAAAAGGAATAATTTTATTTCAAGACAGAAAATCTAGAAAAAAATATCTCCCAGCCCAAGATTTGAACCACGAACCAAGAGTACCCTTAACTAGGACGGAACATTAGAACAACGAGGCATTCTACTAATTAAAACCGGCCAAGTGCGAGTCGGACTCGCGCACGAAAGCTTCCGTACCTATACAACATCAGACACTATATTTACGAAATTGAATTAAATTTCGCTCACAAGCATTCGCCTGGATAGCGAAGGGACGTGGGTTTTGAGTCCCACCGGATGACACTTTGGCGAAGGTAGGCCAGTAGAGGTGAGTAGGTAGTAAGACTCCTTAGAAGGTTGAGTACTGAATGTATTTACATGAAAAAACAACTTAAATTTATACAAAACAGAAAACAATAACGACCAATAGAAACAACTTACGAACTAAACACTATCTATCTTTGTTATACCACACTGTCCCTTTCTGGCTCCGGCGCCGGCCGACACGTGCCGAGCACGGTCTTGCGTGTGCATCGTCAACCGATCGCGCGCGGATCATATAAATAGAACCCGCGGGTCGGCGCTCGCTCAGTCTTTGAGGGGGCGTGTAGGCGGGCGGCTGCCCGTGAATCGCCGACAAAGTCTGTGAACTTTGTTCCAGTCCTCACTGGCGTCATCAACCTCTCGCAGCCAGGTGTTCTCAGTCCTCGTCGCAAGGAGCTGGCACACCTCGTCGGCTATGCGGTTGAGGCGAGACTTCAGGACGGGACAGCGGGATCTCATCCATGCTCTTCTGAGCCTCCTTTTTTCCTCTATCTTCTACTTGATAGAGGATAGGATGTTCGCGGAGTTCGCTCTGCCGTTGGCTGCTTCCTCTGCTGCGGCAAGCGCGTTCGCGGCGCACGCGGTGAACTGCTCTGCGAGGAGATCAACTTCCTCCGCACTGGTAACGGGGAAGGATGGAGAGTGTTCTGCCATGTGCGCGGCGAAGGTCTGCCAGTTGTATCTCCTACGGTCTGGCGGGTAGTCCGGGTCGGATCAGGAGAATATTTAATGAGCAGCGGCTGATGATCTGAGATGAGGTGGTAGTCCAGGACTTCTACCGTCATGGTGTTGGTCAGTTCTTGGGTTACCACTAGATCTATGACATCCGGTAGTGCATTGGCTTGGTAGGGGTAGTGTGTGGGCGTCTCTGGCCCGACTACACTGTAGCCTCGTCTCTCGGCGTCGTCAAACAGCCGGGTCCCGCCGGGACAGTTCCTTGTCGAATTCCATGACAAGTGTTTACAATTAAAGTCGCCAGCGATGATGGCGGGTGTACTGCCCAGAGTGGCGTGAAAGTCCTCGATGTCGAGGCGGATGCTTGGCGCCTTGTAAAAGGTAAACACTCTACATGGGCCCGAGTCAAGGAATGTCTCTGGCCCGACTACACTGTAGCCTCGTCTCTCGGCGTCGTCAAACAGCCGGGTCCCGCCGGGACAGTTCCTTGTCGAATTCCATGACAAGTGTTTACAATTAAAGTCGCCAGCGATGATGGCGGGTGTACTGCCCAGAGTGGCGTGAATGTCCTCGATGTCGAGGCGGATGCTTGGCGCCTTGTAAAAGGTAAACACTCTACATGGGCCCGAGTCAAGGAATATCTCTATCCCGATTGCTGTTGATGACCGCAAGGTGGTCTGCGGTAGAATCTGATGCACTATGTTGTGTCGCACTAGGATTGCAAGTCCCCTATACGCTATTCCTAGTGGGGATATCTCATCAGCTCGGTAGGTGGCGTAGCCCGCAAAGCCACATCTCTTTCCACTGCTCAGGTGGGTTTCTTGTAGGAGAGCGATGTCAATCTCTTGCTCTTTAAGTACCACCTTAAGAAGTTCTTGTTTGTTACTGGAAATGCCGTCGGCGTTCCAGGATATCACTCTCAGAGGAGGACTGCTACTCCTGAGTATGTAGATCAGCCAGCCCTCTGAGGATTATCGGTACGGGATTCTGCTGTATGGCTTCTAATACTGCATGAAGTATCTTTAAGCAGCTAGTGACAGTCTTGTCTTGGCCTTCTGGACGCTCTGTCCGCTTATATGCACCATCCAGCCTTACCTGCGCCCCCTGTCTGGGGGCAGCGGTCAAAACTGGTGCCGGTGCAGCCACGGATGGCGGTTGCAGTAGAGGCCTGTCCTCCTCCTTCTCCTCTACCTCGCGACGTCGCCTGCGACGTCGCTTGCGCCTACCTTCTGTAGGGGGATTTGCCGCGCCCATCAGGGAGAATTGAGCATTCTCCTCCTCCGCGACGGTGTTCTGCGTGGGCCTTCGGGTTGTGCGCGCGACTGTGCTGGCCCGCTTGCTCCTCAGTTCCCTGAGAAACACCGGGCACCTGATGTTATTCGCGGTGTGCGCATCACCGCAGTTGGCACAGGTCGGCGGCTCCTCTCGCGGCCGCGGGCAATCCTTGGCGGAATGTTCCTCGCCACATCGTACGCAAGCCAAGGTCCGATGGCAATTGTGCGAGGAGTGCCTGAAGGTCTGGCAACGGTGGCACTGTGCTGGCCCCTTCTTGCCCCTCCAGGCCTCTATGCGTACTCCTGGCATGCACAGGAGTTCCGAGACCTCTCAAATCGCAGGCGTCAATTCCAGTGTGCGTCGTAGTTGGGCGAAGAAGATGCACCCCGGCCTTCCCTTACGCGCGCTGATCTTGCGCACGTATTCAGGCACGAAGTTCAACTCTCCGAGGGCTTCTTCTATGTCTCCTGGCTCCGTGTTCTTAGGTAGGCCTCTGATGGCTACCTTGAGGCTCTGCTCTGCTGGTAGGGAGTAACAGAACCAGGAGATGTTCTCAGTCTTTTCTAGCTTGGTGAGGTACCGTTGTACCGTCCGGTACTCTTCCTCATCTCTGGGGAGGAATCTGATTCCCCTCCCAAAGGGTCACGCGCTCGGGGGTCGCTTCGGGAGCTGCTTCCAGCTCCTTGAAGTGGCGCGCCCAGTCGGGCAGCCTCTCCACAACCAGGGGTGGGTACCTGCGCTGCGCAGAGGCCGCGTGAGTGGGCGAGGAGGCAGGTGGTGTGGTGGTCGTGGGTTGGATTGTCACCTCCATCGGTGACAGGTCGAGCCGCGGCAGACGCGGACTAAGAAGTTCGCGGCCGCAGATAGAGCCGAGATATTCGCAGACCATCTTGAAACCCAGTTCCAGCCAAACCCAACAGTAAACACCTGCCACGAGGAGATGGTGTTGGACTACTTGCAGGACTACTTTGGTCATGACGTCCAAAGTCATGAAGACCCCATTGTGCTAACACCGGGACAAATCCGAAAGGCACTGTTGAGGACACCCCTGAGAAAAGCCCCAGGCCCAGATCGCATCCCCAACGAGGCTCTACGTCACCTTCCCCCGCGCTCCGTCGCGACGTTGACTATAGTTTTCAACGGAACCCTGAGGTTTGGCCACTTCAGCGGCGTCTATAAAGCCTACGTCTGAACCCGCCTTACCTACGCCGCACCAGCGTGGTACGCGCTGACCAACCGGCGCTTACGTGGGAAGATAGAAGCCCAGCAGTCGCTGACTCTGAGAACTGTTGCTGCTACCCCCCGCTAAGTCAGGAATGACGTCTTGCGATCTCAAGATTGAGACTGTAGAAGACTTCGTCGGACACCTCGCCGAGCGTATGTTCCGAAGAGCAGAGGGATCACGGCATCCGCATTTGAGGAACATCGCTCCTTACCACTCGAGACCACCAGACCACAGCTCGACTCGACTCCGAGCTTTCCCGCGAGACCTCCTCATCACCAGTGATGATGACGAGGACAGCAGCAACAGGACTGACCCGACTATCAGCTTGCAGGCGCAAGCCCCGCTGATAGTCGACGACCACCGGATTTGACACCACCCTAATTGACATCGGCGCTGGCTCGTAGCTGAAAAGCTCGCCAGCGCCAAACTCAACCCAGGACGCGAGACGGAAACGTCTCACCCAACCCAACGACCTGTCCACGTGGCCACGGACAGCGACAGAACCCACCGAAGGGGGCCGTCGCCCCGAACGGTTTTTCCGACCCCGTCCCCTACGGGGTCTGGGTTGTGCGAATTTCGAGTGGCTCGCTCAGTTGCTGCGGCGGCCATCGAGCGGACAAGACGCGCGCATCGGGCGCGCCACGGCGTTGCCTGTTACGACGATCGGAGGACGGCGCTGCATACAAACAAACAAAAGCTCTTCTTAGGGATAGCCCTTTTCGGGGCTGTTTTCTTCAGTGTTTCTGTGAAGAGTGCTTGCTATGGTAGCCACAACACAATCGATTAATTTTTGTAAGCGAAATTTAGTTCAATTTCTTAAAAACTTGCAAAATAATTGCTTAAGTTATACAGCGGAGACATGGTAATAGGGTCCCGTTTTTACCCTTTCGGTACGGAACCCTAAAAATGAGCCAACCATCATCATGATTTAATTTGTCACCAGATGAAAGAGTTCCGCAAACTATGGGACCCGTGGGACGAGCCGAACCTCCGTAACTATCGACCGTTGCAAGAGCGCGAGGATCGCACCATCTTCTTCATAAGCCCGCATTGGAGCCAGTACAATTCTTTACTGCCGATCCCGAGAGTTCCAGAACCGTCGATATCGGTGCTGTCGCCGGAATACCTGTCCAAGTATTGGATGCTGCCACCGCAAAACGCGTACATGATACCGCAGCCTGAAGAAGAGGTTGTAGAGGAACAATGAAAAATAAGTAAACTTTAGCAAGTTGAGATAAGATTGCTTCTGTCTAAAAATTGTTTGAATTCACGTGTTTTTTTTAAAGTACATAGGGTTTTGGAATTAAATTTTCATTTTGGTAAGTCTGGTTTGATTTTCCTTTATTTTATTAGATTAAAAAAAACATAGTGGAATCTAGTAAACTAAGTAAGTAGGTAAGTATTTATACAGTGTGTCCCGTCACCGATGTCGGAGCCTTTAAGAGGTGATAGATGAGTTCCCCTGCAACATTTTTCTCTATTACAAGAACCTCGAAAATAGACCAAAAAATATCACCTTTCCATACAAATGTATGTACCTAGCCGATTTACTAAATAGTATGGGGAAGTGAAAAAATAGTTTGGGATTTCAAAGTTGATCAAGAAAATGGTAGCAATTTTGCTTCTTAGTCACCACAATATGAAGGGTCTGACACTGGTGCCGGGACACATTGTATGATAACAACATGGATGATGGATAACAAGTAGGTAGGTAATGAGTGAAATTATGTAGGTACCAGTAAATCCATTATTGTGCTTGATCCTTGATCCTGGACACAGAAAATAAATAGACTTGCTCATCTGCCTGCAGTGTTAAGTTTTAGTTTAAGCTGAACTTTATGATTATTGTGGTTTGAGTTAAGATAAAGCTCTACATTGTACAACTTATCAACTGGCGCGCGGCTCCGTCATCCGGGCGTCAAAACTGTAATATTATCTTTTAATTATTAAACGATTTAAGCTTTTGAATAAATAATAAAAAAACAGTAAACTGAAGGCAACTTATTTTGTCCTGAAGGTTACTTGTTGAAAAGTCCTTCACTACGATCTTTTAAGACTTGTAGCGCCATCTATAATGGAAAAATGATACTACTTACTAGTCTTACTCACGTGGGTGGGTGTATGCTTAGTTTAGTTTCGTTTGTTGTCAAAATGTTACCATAGAGCTCGCTACTATCGCTAATCATAATAAAAAAAGGCTCTGGATTCAGATTGTTGTAATAAATATGAATTTAATTTAATAAGGAGTTTCTTACACACTATATAACGTTTTGCAAAATAATTTTATGGTGGTACATTCCGGAAACTATATTCCGTGAAATGGGTTACCATATTCAACATACTCTATGTGGGTTACCTTATCAAATGACATTGACAGCTAAAATCAGCTGTTCTTTTCGTCAGCCAGTCAGTCAACAAAATAGTAGGTAACCTCGCACGCAAATCGACCGAGCTTTTGTTCGTAAAATGATCAGAAATATTCTTCGTACCAGCCGCGGGTTGGCACGGAAACAAATCAATACACTGCCCGTGGCTGTGCGGCAAAAGTGGTGTGTTCCGCATACTGCAAGAAGTGCGAATATCCAAGTTTCCCGGGCTTATTCTGGCCCATCCGATCAAGCTATAGCTTCGGAACAGATTGACCAGGTTGTCTTTGAAGAGATCTGCAATGAAACTCTAGAGTCGCTTTGTGATTATTTTGAAGAAATTATAGAGGATTCCCCAAATTTGAAAGGCGCTGATGTTATGTACAGTGTGAGTTCTTTGCTTGTGTATATGTTTTGTTACACAATACGAATTAACTCGTGAACAACTTTTAATTTAGCGATAGTAATGCAATAACAAAGACCAATACGCTACTGAAGATTGGGTTAGATAGGTACTTGCGATTTTGACAAGTTTTGTTAGTTATTTCCAATGAAAATTAAATTAAATTTTAAGTATAAGCTTCGAGCAATCAAGTTACCCATTCGACTTACGAAAACAGCTTTTATTACGTATGGAATAGAGGCGATCTCAAGGTCAAATCGAGGTAGTCTGACATGCAGCCATGATCACATTCTGTCTTCAATACACTAGGTAAAACATGCATGTAGGAACTGAAGTACTATAGCATTATATTTTTCCCTGAACCCCAATTAGTGATCATAGTGATAGCACTTTTGTAAACTTTATTTTTCCCTTGTGAACTTTAAGGATTACTGAACCTTGATTAGTAGGACAATGACTAAAATTCTAACTTACTTCAATTATGTTTTTTTTTCAGGATGGAGTACTGACAGTAGCACTTGGCCAAAAATATGGAACCTATGTAATAAATAGACAAACACCTAACAAACAGATCTGGCTTAGTTCTCCCGTATCTGGACCCAAGCGTTATGACCTAGTTCTCAAAGACGGTGGCTACTGGGTATACAAACACGACGGAGTATCCTTACACAGCTTACTACAAGAAGAAATATCAAAATTAGTAGACAACAAAATCAATTTCAAGAATTGTGCACATAGTTTAGTATAAAGGTTTTTTTTGGTTAATTTATTTTAAGTAAATAGTATTTTTCGTTTCAATTTTGTTTTATTTTAACCAAAACCAAGATGGAGGTCATAGAAGATGGAAATATTATGGACCGTATTCCTATTTTATTGCAGAGGGACTTAGAGTATTATCAGGTAAAAATTTTTTATGTTTATTTTATAAGTACGGTTCCTATATGCTTTGTTTTTATGAGTGTGTTATGGTTTATTGTAAAAAATAATGAAAAATAATTTACAGACAAACCAAACAGTCTTATCCGAAACAATATGTCCCGGAGTAGTCGGTGGGAGATTGGATTTTCCAAGAAATGCTTCATTCGCAGCAGTGAAAATTGTGTTATGGTTAGAAGAGGAATTCTCAATTGCTTTCCAGTGGGTATAGATTATTTATAAAATATTTGAAGTTACTGGCCAGCCTATATCTTATTTATAAATAAATAAAGGACAACATCACACAGAGCAATGTATGCTCCCAAATTAAGTAGTGCCATGGAAATCAGAAAAAATCAACCCGAGAAGATTTAGAATAATGTGGATTTTTATATTGACCCGACCAAGGAATGAACCTGGGACCACAGAGATGTCAACACCTTAAAAACTGGTGTTTGAGCCACTCGACCGTGGCGGTTGTCTATTCTATCCTCCCAATATCTATTTTTGTGTAACTCAGAATGGCCCACTATCATCACATTATGGTAAGTCGTTGTTTGATATTAATATTGTATATTTTTTTCTATAGACAAGGTTCGGGTATGTTTGTTAAGACCCAAGAAGATGATTCCAGTGATATTGGAGTGGCAAAAACTTCAGATCCCGATAAGTTTGTGCAACTGGCTATTAAATCTAGTGATTCCTTGCTTGGTAAGTTTCTGTTAATCATAAGTAGGTACTTGTAATAAAATTGTAGAGCCAAAAGTATGAAAATGAAGTTCTTGAAATTTTTATATGTTAGTTAAGTATTATCACCCCCTTCCTATGATTAAGTATTTCCTATACCCAAAGGTTGTCTGGAAGAGATCGCTCTTAGCGATAAGACCGCCAAATTTGTACATCTTTCTAAGTACATTGTATTGTTGTTATTTTTATGGTGTGCAATAAAGAGTTATCTATCTATCTATACCTTTAGGCTAATAATCTGCTAAATTTAATTATAATGCGCATAACATTGAGCTTAAACTGCTGAACCGAGTTCGATGAAATTTGGTTTGGTTTTGGTTGGTATTAGATTCAGAGATCCAGCTACTTTTTGTCGCCATATAAGTAAAAGTTAAAATTCGAGTTCATCAATTGCCTTGATAACGCTAAGATGATTTACGCATGTAGACTCACAGACAGGAGCACTTAGTGCTTATACCTACTTATGTTGGTGAACTTGACCATGAAGGGGTAAAATGGGGGATAACAGTTTATATGGGAACCGTTAGTATAAAAACCTTCTATCCTTCCATACCCAAAATGCCCATACTATAATCATCAAGTAAATTTCAGAACATCTTCACATGTTGGCTCAAGAGGCCCTAGACCACGCTGACCTCCCAGTACTGACTGCCACTCTCGGGGCCGCTGCCCTGGTGAAGAACAGCCTCTTTTGCTATTTGCAGCATGTTGAGGATATGGGCAGCTCGGAGAGACTGGCTCTGTTACAGGTACGGACTAATTTTTATTTCACTGGTACCTGGTTCTGATCAGTAATCTGAACTGTTGAACTCGGCGATAATAATACAGTATTATTATCGCTACTTCGTTTTATATACAGTACCTGGGCGACCAAGCTTGGCTTCGTTATAAGTCAGCCTATTAGATCCCACTGCTGGGAAAAGGCCTCACCTCAACTATGAGGAGGAACGAGCCATACTTCACCACGCGGGCTCAGTGCGGATTGGTGGAGGGGTGTATGTAGGGCAAGTGACAAACCTTACTGTCAGAAGTTATCAAGCCGCCCTAGGGCCTCTGACTAGGCTTAACGACTAATACCACAGATATTAGCCGGGACCAACTGCTTGACGTGCCTTCCGAAGCACGGAGATGCTTGTCATGGACGTCACTTAAATGGTCGGAATGGTCACCCATCCAATCACGACCGCGCCGTGGGTTGCTTAACTTTTGGTATCACTACCAAAGCGCTGCCGCCACTGCGCCACAGGCACCTTACTGGCTTCGTTACTACTATTAAATAACAAAAGTTTTATAATTCGTAAGCCTTGTTTAAAAAACAAAAAAGCTATAAACTTGAATAAATACACAAAAAAATCAAATGAAAAAAACATTTTTGTCACCGAGTTAGATTCCCATCCAGGTCTTCAACGATTCTTCAGTCCGACGTGACGTCTTACGCATTGCACCACGACCGCGACGCCCATACTCACCTTGACGAAATATACGATCTACTTAAATCTGCGCAAACAATTGCAAAAGAAAAACGCATAAAAACTTAAAAACACGGGTTTCCCCTAACAAGACTAATCTAGATCGATTTTTCAACCCCGATAATCCCTACATTTACAATTTTAATTTTAGCACGATCTTTCCGCGCGAATAAGATAAATAAGAAAATAAGAATTAGCTGCCTCTTTTGTTATTTTACGATAACCGATCCTCACTCATCTTGCAGGCTTGCTACAAGCGCTACGTCACGATGGCCGAGGCAGTAGCGGAGAGGGTGCTTGACCTGCACAACCGTGTGCTATCGCTATACATCCTGCAGGACGCGGGCGGGCGCCAGTCGGGGGTCGCGGGGGGCGCGCCCGCCGTGCAAGGCTGGTGGCTGTACATCAACGGTATGATCCAAGCTTTTTCATAGCCGCATACCTCATGACTGAGGGTCGTGATCATAATGTACAAGTGATTACAGAAGTCGCCCTTGTCGTATACTTTCGATAGTTTGTTGATTATTCTTGTCAGGTGTTCTGATACTATCGACACAATAGTATCGATAGTTTGTACTATCAATAGTCAGCACTATGTATGTAGTAATCAATATAACCAAACTATTGAATGTTTTTTTTAATTCTTAGACACTGTTGGACGTAAAACTATCGATACTTAATATCGATAGTATCACCGTTGTTACTAATATTATTGCTCAAAACCCTATCGCTACTACTGACACGTGGCAAAACGAAACTAAACCGCAAGAGATTATGCATTGTCGCTATGTTAAACCAATAATTAACTCACTACCCAACGAAGGCTTATATTACCTATAGGTACCAAAATTATAAGGTATGATTATCAATCCTTCTAACTAAAAGTTACGTTACTCAATCAAAAACTAAAATACGTTTCTCTCTTTCAGGCAGCAGAAAAGATCTATGGGACACGGTACCACCTAGAATGGCTCAAAGAATTTTTGCTGGCATGTTGAACGAAACTCTAACAATATTGACTGTGCGATATTGCCAGGTAAGAAAAATTAAAGGTAGTACTAGTAGAATGTAGTACCTACTTATTACGCTATAAAAATATATACAAATCACTGACCTCCATAATACAAGTACGCTGGACTAAACTGTCCCTAAGGAATGACAGATAATTTTTGTGCCGAATCAAAGCCCCCTACCGAGTGTCTAGGGAAGGGAACTAAAATAGAGTAACTTGAATTTGTTTATGTCAACTCTCATTGAGGTGCTTGTGGCGCAGTGGCGGCAGCGCTTTGGTAGTGATACCAAAAGTTAAGCAACCCACGGCGCGGTCGTGATTGGATGGGTGACCATTCCGACCATTTAAGTGACGTCCATGACAAGCATCTCCGTGCTTCGGAAGGCACGTTAAGCAGTTGGTCCCGGCTAATATCTGTGGTATTAGTCGTTAAGCCTAGTCAGAGGCCCTAGGGCGGCTTGATAACTTCTGACAGTAAGTTTTGTCACTTGCCTTACATACACCCCTCCACCAATCCGCACTGAGCCCGCGTGGTGAAGTATGGCTCGTTCCTCCTCATAGTTGAGGTGAGGCCTTTTCCCAGCAGTGGGATCTAATAGGCTGACTTATTATATAACTCTCATTTGTTCCGTGGACGATTAACACACGCTCACTACAGCCGTCAGCGCTAAAATGGCGATAATCAAATGGCTTCATTTTTAGGTTGACACTATGCAGTCCAGCATACTTGTATCATGGAGATCAGTGATACAAATCGAATATGGCCGCCCACAAAAAAGCAGATTACAATCGATTACAACCTAGAATAGAGTAGGTAACAGTAACACTACAATTATCCCACATATAAAATCGAATGTACAATTGTACCAACATTAAAAAAAAACAAAAATATATTTACAGGTTAAACATAGGTATGAGACCAAAAAAAGAAGTCGAGGGGCGTAGCGTGACTATACTTATGTTAAACATCTTCACATTTCATCACGAGCATTTTCAAAAAGTAACTATGTAACTTATTATATAAGTATCTACTTAAATTATGTATACGTCCTTTACTTAGGTTACATTCAGTTGCTGTGCCCTGCCGGGTGTACACAATTCTAGTGTTACTTTTAAGTTTCTACTGTGTGTGTATTTGCAAAAAAATAAATAAATAAAAGGCATTTTCAAAACAAATAGTGACCGAATTCCTTCAGCTGCTTCTACCCAGCAGTACCCCACAAATTGTCCCTACACAGTAGTAGGATCTATGTTACAGCGTATAAGAATTTAAGAATGCAGACCCACTGGGGGCACTAGTGGGTCTGCATTCTTAAATAAATTACTTTTTGTTTCTTTCAGATGATAACAACAGAAGAAACCAACCGTCTCCTTTTGAACGATATACTCAACATACTACTCTGCGTAGCTCAACTCCTACCCTCAATATGCACCACCGGTTCTGACTTGGCTGGCTTGGACACTAAGCAGCAGACCAGGGACGTTAGAGATGTGCACGCCAAGTGTAATGAGTTGTTCAAGTGTCTGGTTTATAGGGGAGCTGAGATGCATTTTATACATCAGGTATGTTCCTAAAATTATTATAACCCAATGGTATTTAAATAAAATAAATAAATTGTTTCGACAAACACACCAATTACCTAGCCCCAAACTAAGCGTGAGCTTGTGCTATGGTGACTAGGCTAACGGATAGACATACTTATATACATTTATAAACATCCATGACTTAGGTGCAAATGCTCGTGCTCATCACATAACCATTACCACTTACGGGATTCGAACCCGCAACCGCCTGGTTTAGATGTCCGGGGCACGAACCACTACACCAAGACGGTTGCATGTAGCTATAAGTAAACTTAAAGAAAGTTTACTTATAGCTACATAGTTAGTATTCTGTGGTAGAGGTAAGATACTGAAGACTGGGTCTCTATGCGGGTGGCGCGCATACCTGTGTAAATTCAAATCACTACAAACTTCGACCGCCTGCACCCCTCACAGTCCCCGTTCTCTTCATACCGCTGCACCCCTCTATTCGCAGGGAGGTCTCAATTAAGCTGTTTACCTTTAAGTAACTTGTAGATAAGTTGGCGCTGTCAAAGGGTCCAAATGCACCCTGAGATATGATCATAAATAGTTTAAATAGCTTAATGTTAGGAGATAGATTGGCACTTCTCTTATTTAGTTATGGAACCCAATACTCTTCAGTCTACGAAGCCTGCATTCTAATAATCAATCAATAATTATATGTCCATTATTATATCAATATTTTAATATTCATAAAAATATTTTCAAATAATTATTTAGTCCAACTGCCTAAATTGAAAAGAATGCGAATTTCAAAATTCAAATTAAAAGCGCTCGCCGCTCGCACCGCTCATTGTTCCCGTTCTCGTCTACCCCCGCATCCCTGTTCCCTGAAGGTGCGGATTTAGTTAGGCGATCGGACTTTGTGCCACCTCTTAACTCTTGCTGACAACGCGACAACGCCTTGACTATTCCTTCAAGAAAACCTACCTTGTTATTTCTTCTACGTCTCTAATTCCCAGGCGTTCAAAGAACAAGACAAGTCTCCACCCTCTTCCAAAGACAGCCCATGCCCCTGGTTCACGTTTGTAAGCCCGGATCTCTTCGGCGGCGACTTCGACGACGTGGCTCTTAACGTGAAGAGCACGCAAGACTTGCCGAACAAGACCGCTATAGGGCTCGAGTTACACGTGCTGTTGGCTCAGCCGCAGCCGTCTTGGGCCTTGATTGTGAAGGTAATTACCGATTATCAAAAACTTTACGTCCAATAGTATTACAATAATGTAAACAGCTTGTCGCTATGCTAGCCACCGGTGGCTGTGGTCGGTGGCTCATCTGCGCGGAGCCAAATTCTAATCTGACAAAAAATCTGCCATAAGTTAAACTTTATTTTTTAAGGTACTAATGATGCGTAACTGCCACCTCGCCCGCATGCTTCTAATCCGGGCTATCAAGCAAATGTCAGTTGACAACTCTCGATGGCCGGCCGATGGACTATGGTACAGCGTGTATGAGAAGCATAGAAAATGCGGCGGTTTCCTGTGCACTGCTGACGGGTTCTGCAAGTTTAAAGGGGACACTGACGGTAAGTTATGTCTTTATCCTACCATACAGTGAGAGAGCGAGAGGTTAAGACAAGCAAATGTCAGATGAAAAGTCTCGCTGGCCGACCGATGGACTGTGGTACAGCGTGTATGAGAAACATAGAAAATGGGTTCCTGTGCACTGCTGACGGGTTTTGAAAGTTCAAAGGGGATACTGACGGTAAGTTGTCTTTCCACTGTTAGCGGCAAGAAAATCGACAAGCATGGGACGGCACTATTCTCTCGACTGAGTGTGCCCCTCCCTACTGCGCAATTTGTCATCGGGACGGACTTACGATTCGCGCGCAATATTGTGTAGTATCGCAAATATATTAATTAAATAAAAAAACAGTTATAATATCTGAAATAGTGTTTTATCTTAATACTACCATATAGTGAGAGAGCAAGAGGTTAAGACAAGCAAGTGTCAGATGACATTTCTCGCTGGAAGGATACAAAGAGGGACTGGGTGGGAATATGTTTGTATGTAACTCCGTTAGTTTTCAAACTTATCGATAAAATTGAAAGTAAGAAGAATTTAATGATTTTTGAAAATTCAAATTCTACAGGAGCGAACGGGGATTGGATGTTTGTATGGGAAATTCAACATTGTTTGCGCGGACGAAGTAGCAGTAATCAGCTAGTGAAACAAGCGTGGAGGGATCCTCAAAAAGTTTCTCTACACTGCTGGTAACTTCTGCAATTTTGAAGGCGACATGCTATGTGAGATGGTCCTGGATGGACCTCTCGTTTGGCCCTTATACAGAGAGAGCGAGACGTTTTAACGACAGGTTGTCGTTAAGCGTTTAATTGCGTTCGGATCGGATCAACAAACAAAAAATTGCTTCTTGCTTTCTTTCTTTTTCTTTCCGTCTTCTAGATGCAGTAAAATTTTAAGACATCTTTATTCTTGTTTTTAGCTAGAGAAGAATACGCAAGAACGGCAGGTGCACTGACTCACATTCTCGCAACTATTGGCAGTAAAGCTGAACTCAAATCCACGCTCTGCTATGCTCTGGAGATATCTGGCCGAGACTGGGCTGCTTGTTTGGATAAACGACAGGTGATTTACTAAACTTCCCGAAAGCTACTTTGTTAATTAAATAGGCATACTTTGCTTTGACGACCGTCTTCGTGTAGTGTTTTTTTTTTTCATTTATACAAACAGTCATTAAAAAAACAATACTACAAAACAATATTAATTTTAGGTAACAGACAAACAGTGCCGAAAAAATACATAAAATTTAACATTTTTGTTGATAAGCTGTTGAATCACAGTTGGTCGATTTAACATGTAAGTTATTTAAATTTAATATTTCCATTTTTTTTTCTATAGGTAGATTAGGTATAAACAAAAGGGAACACCCATGATATTTTAAATACAATAACGTACGTATAAGATTAAGGCTAAAAACTGAATATCATACATATTCCTCACTGCTCATAAAAAATAATTTAGTGAAGTTACAAATTAAATGGCTCAAAATATTACTCTGTGGAATATTTATTGGTACATATATCAAATACAGATTTTTTAAGACTATTTATAGAGCTGTTAAAAAGATCAATGTTCCTAAACTCATTATTATATAAGTTTAAAGAACGAGAAATAAAACAATTTTGGGTATATTTTTTTCGGAAAGTAGGTGGTACGAATATTGGATACACACGTTGGGGGCGAACGGGGAGATGAAAATTGCTTTTGATACTTATTTTAGCTAATAGATCAGGAACGTCTAGTTTGCTGCTTAGAATTTTGTATAAGAAAAGCATATCTAAAAAATTTACGACGATCACTTAGACTCAAAAGTTTGTGTTTTGATAGAGACAACATAGGGCTTACCGTAGCAGTAACTACGATAGTTTAGAATTTTCAGAAACGTTTTTTGGACCTTTTCAATCCTGTCAATATGACACTTATAAAATGGACACCATACAATGCACCCAAAGTCAAGAATGGATCTAACGAATGAGAAATAAAGGATCCTTAAAGTAATTACTTTATTAAATGGTTTGGATATTCTGTTATTAAAACCAAGGTTTCTGAATGCTCTTTTTATAGTAGAATCTATATGATTGGTAAATAACAGTTGAGCATCCATATTAATACCCAAGTCTCTATAGCATTACTTACACGATTAAGAGAATTTTGACAAAGTTTATAATTATAATTTAAAGGTTTTAACTTTCTTGTATATGTAATGACGAAACATTTTTCTGCATTCAGGTACAGTTGATTGTTTTCACAATATTTAGAGATCCTATCAATGTCCAATTGTAATTTGCGATAGTCTTCAATGCATTTTACTATTCTAAAAAGTTTTGTATCATCTGCGTACAACAGATTATTACTGTCCCGCAGGGCATCACCAATATCGTTAATGTACAAGGAAAACAACACATGCCCTTAATGGGATCCCTGTGGAACCCCTGAGGGAACCGCCAGAAAAGAAGAACGGTAACCATTCAAACAAACTGCTTGACTGCGATTTCGAATATATGATTCAATCCACCTCAGTGAGTCACCGTGCACACCTAGTCTCCAAAGTTTGTTCAGTAGAATATCATGATTAATTTTATTAAAAGCTTTGGAGAAATCGGTGTACACGACGTCCACCTGGGCATTGTTCTCCATAGCATTAAGAAGAAAGTCCGTAAATATTACCATATTGGTGTCTACGCTGCGCGACTTTATAAAACCGTGTTGATTTACGTCAATATGATTGCGCACAATATATGACAACTGACTAGTAACAATCTTTTCAAAAATTTTACCTAACACACACAGTTTAGAAATTGGCCGGTACTGAGTTATCTGGTCCTTTTGCAAGTTCTTCGGTATAGGAGTAATAAGAGCCTGTTTCCACACACTTGGGAAAATTCCAGTTTTCATGGATAGTTTGAAAATACTGGATATCGGTTTTAAGAGCTCCTTAGCACAACGAGATATAACCACTGGGTGCAGTCTGTCAGAACCTGCACCTTTATTAATATTGACATTCTCTAATTCCTTAATAATAACTTCTTCACTTTGGTCTATGGTGTTGACATCGATAACCGAGCCAACGTCGATATCAGTAGCCCCGGCAATGGAGCAACGGTTATTGTCCCCTTTCTGGCCCGGATCAACAAAGACAGACTGAAAGTAGTGATTAAAAGCTGCACAAATTTCATTACCGTTGGAAAGTACTTTACCTTCATATATCATTTTTTGGGGGATATTAGTCGTCATTTTTTTTCGATTTAACATAAGACCAAAAGAAATTAGAGTTAAAATTAATTTTTTCCTCAAAAAAGGTAATGAAATTTCTATAGCATTCACTTTCCATCTTGCGTAGTTTTGATCTGAGCAAAGAGGAAGCATTATAATCAGAAACATTACGATACTTTTTAACCGACTTCAAAAAAGGAGGAGGTTATTAATTCGACTGTATGTTTTTTTTGTGGCTATGTTACCGCATATCTCAGTCAGTTGTGGACCGATTTGAAAAAAAAGATGTTTACCTAGAGGCTATACCTTCTAGTTGGTCCCATTTTGGCCAAGTCGAGATCTGATGGTGGGATCTTGGTGTAATCGAGGGAAACCCTCAAATTTTGAAGGCACGTATAGTGTTTTCGTACTAGTATCTTAATGTTGACATGTTGATACGTCCGATAATCATTATGTGGAGCTGAGCTGATGGTGGAACTCCTTAAAAATTAGGAGTTTAGTAATTAAAACACCAGATGTTTTGTCAGGTACTGTATAGGATGCTAACAAAACAAAGTCAAAGGCGCAGCTCCCTCCTCTTTCCCTTACACTAAATATCAACTAAAAATACAAAAATAAATTTCTTTAAAAAAAAAAAACAATAACCGACTTAAAAACTGACTACAGTGCTAATTAAAACTAAAAAAATTATAAACAATAATAAACTAAAAAGAACAAAATAATATTTAAATTACCTAACTGTTCTACGAAATTATACAAGAAACCTATTTCCAATTTATTATCTGTTATTTTTTGGAGCCGGTGCCAGACCATCCAAAACCATCTCTTGGCTGCTTAGAGTAGATAGCATATCTAGCTTGGTTGGCACCGACTCCAAAAAATAACAGATAATAAATTGGAAATAGGTTTCTTGTATAATTTCGTAGAACGGTTAGGTAATATAAATATTATTTTGTTCTTTTTAGTTTAATATTGTTTATAAAATTTTTAGTTTTAATTAGCACTGTAGTCAGTTTTGAAGTCGGTTATTGTTTTTTTTAACAAGAAATTTTTCTATTTTGAATGGAATTTGCGTTTCTCATGGTGGAGCTTTATGAGGGGTCGACTGTACCACGGGGGGTATTTATTTGTGTTGTGTACAAAACGGGATGGTACATGTTTATCTATGAGGCTATTGAGAACTTCATAAAAATATTTAACTCGGGTGTCAACATCGGTGATAGTCGAAAATACTGTTTCCCAGTCTATGGAATCCAAACCCAGTTTTATGCTGTCAAAATCAGAACGAAAAAACATTTTTTTAGCATAGTTATTTGATTTGAGAGGTTTAGGTAAGACAAGAGGAAGTTCAACACATAAAGATCTGTGATTATCGTCTTCAGGCACCAAAGGACTACTACACGCTTTCAAATGACAAGCTATGTTGCCAAAAACTAAGTCTAAAAGTCTATTATTGATGTTAAATTGATTATTGAATTGTGATAAAAGAGACAAGCTCATAAAGTCACTAGTTAAGGACACTAATTCTACATTGCTTGGCTTAATATTCATGCTATCACCATCATAAAACTATTCCGCAAGTGTTACATTAAAATCGCCTACGATAAAAAATAAGTCATAGGGATTTGAGTTCATTATATCACATGTTCTATCATAGAACGATGACAACAGGGATTCGTATTGTGGGCCATGTGATATATAGGTACATGCTATATGCAAGTGTGAGTGTATTGTCTCGGTGGAGGTGGAGGTGGCTTCGGCAGGCGGCACTGACCGCGCGCGCAGTGGTAGGCTAATCCATAACTCGTCGGCGGGTGGCGGTGCGCACCAGCGCGGGCGCAGGACCGGGCATAGCTCGCGATTCACGGCAATTATTACGCCACCGCCACGCGTGAGCTGTGTGGAAACAGGATCCCGGTCGCATCTAAATACCTCGTAACGATTGTCAAAGTACTCAGAACTGAAAAAAATCTTCATTTAACCATGACTCGGTAATACATATGACGTCAAAGTTGCAATTTAAAATATTAGTTAAGAAGAGATGAGATTTTGTTCGCAAGCCCCTGACGTTTTGATAGTAAATGGATAGTATGTCACGATTAGCCATTTTTACTTACAATGTTTTTATCAATTATCAAGTAAAAACCATGTGTATAAAACCATACCACCCACGACCGAATATGTTACTTAAAATTGATATCTCTGATATGTTCGTTACAATATTATTAACCTCCGTCATAGTGTTATAGTTAGATTTTAGGATCAGTACACTTGTAGAAAGAGGTACGTAGTGAGTAAATAATTGCTTATTTACGGTTATGTAGCAAGGATAAATTCCACAAAGTAATAGTGACAATGATACATATTGTTGGCAAAGTTCAATAAAATTAGATTTTTTGATAACACAACATCTGAACTTAAATGGAATATGAGTCCACATCGATGACCTACCTGTCACAATAAGCAGAAAAATATAGACAATATATTGCAAGTGGGAACAAAACATATCTAGTCGTATTATTTTATTTAAATCATGTTCGCTTGATATTTGAATTATTCTAGACGTATCATTTTTGCGCAGATACATTTTACAATCTTTGGACCAAATATATTTGTACGAAAGTTCTTTTCCAAGTTTTCGGGCTTTTCCAAATAATGTCTTATTGTGCGGTGCGAGGCGGTCATTTACGAAAACCGGTCTTGAGGCGCCGTCCATACCTAAGTCAGCTGTAGCCAGGCCACGACGAGCACGCACTGCCGCTAAGAAGTCAGATTTCCTCTTTCTTTGGGTGAATCTTACTATGATAATTGGGGTATCAGGTGTTTGTTGGGTGGCTTCTATTGTTCCCTTGTTGTGGTCGCTGTGGGGGTATCGCCTAACCCTGTGAACAAAGTCGATGTCGGACGACAACAACGAGACACCAACCTTGATTGCTACGTTGTTCAGGATCGTATAAAGGTTTTCGCCTTTTTTAAACGGGACTCCAGAGATTTCGAGATTATTCAATCGCCCGTGCTGTTCTTTGTCACCTATCTGTGCAGAAAGGGCAGCAATCATAATTTTACTTTCTGACAGTTCTTTTTCGATACTACGCATCTCAGAAACATTTAGTTCATTGTGCTCATCCATGGCTGTAAGTTTCGATTTGACAAGTTTTTGGTAGTTTCGTTGAAAGTAGACATCTGCTGCTTCATAGCACTGACATCCTCACACAGTTGGCTCAGCTTGTCACTTTGCTTGTCGAGAAGCTCCTTCAGCGATGCCATCATTGCATTTTGAAAACCGGATAATGTATCCGACATTTCACGGCGGTATGTAGAAAGTGGATCGGTCAGCTCTTGACGAAAGTCGGTAATTTCGCATTCCTGGAGATTTTCTCTTCCTAATAGTTACACCAAGTGCGGAATCAAACTCCCGTAACCGGGTAAGGTCAGGGTGAGATCCCGTAGGAGGGCTACGCTTCAAGCTCATTATACTGTTGAACGTTTTAATATAAGCGTAAATATAAGATCGGTAGATCGTCGATATGATGACCGGTTCGCAGACACGACTCAATCCGAGGATAAGCGATTTTTAACGAAACGCGACAGTATGTGATGCGGGCGGGATGTAGGAGCGATCGAGGCGGCAGTATCAGTTTGCCTCCTTACACACAAGCAGGGGAGGGCCAGCACTCTCAGTAGGTTTGTTGCACTTCACATGATAATAGGCACTTATAAGACGTAATTAGGTTTAATTTTGGGAAGCACTACCGGTATAAATATTGAATAAAATCGACACGGGTCCGCTCATCAACAAGCTCCGGACTCCGCAGTGTTTCGCGCTCCGGACTACAATACCAGCGGTTGCGGGTTCAAAACCCCCAAGGGGCAAATTTTTGTGTGATGAGCACCAGCATTAGTACCTAGTCATGGATGCCTATAAAACCTCTTGCGTACGGCTAGAGAGTGGAATTCGTTGCCAGCTGAAGCGTTCCCTAAACAAGATTTGGATTCCTTTAAGAAAAGAGTGAATAGGCGGCTTCTAGACATACATGTCCCATTATCGGCCGCATCGCCGCTTACCATCAGGTGAGATTGCGGTCAAATGTCTGCCTATTAAATAAAAAAAACGAGTGTAAAAAAATGTATATTAGAATAAATGATTTATGATCTCACACTTTGCCAAAAAGTGTTTTTTAATTATTGTTTTTTTTAAATAAAAAGTAATTAATATTTTTTGTATTTCTTTGTCCCGATCATAATTCCAAAAACCAGACTTTTTGAAATTGTGTCCAGACATTTTAATCTTCCCATCTGGTAACCCTATCCTAAACAGTAAATCCTAGTCACCATAGCATCAGCTCACGCATAGTTTGGAGTTAGGTTAGGAATTAGGTAGGTAATTGGTTAATTTTTTGATTATTATTATTTATTTTACACTGTAGGTGTGGTGCGACCGCAGACCGCCGTGGTTGGCCGGAATACTTGCGATCGTCGCCACCGCGCTGCAATTCATACCGCCAATACTAGTTAATGCTATTCAATCTGGTGCTTCTATGTATCAGGTAAGTTCTGACTACGAAGCCACGATATGACACTCTTGTACTAACTAACGTTACAATAATGACAGAGACCAGCAGATGGTTAAAACCGTAAAATTACTAAGAAATTACCACGGCAAGTCTAAGACCGGTCTTACTTTAGACTCGTTTTCATACGAAATTTACTTGTGTGTACACGTACAAACACATACGAACGATCCCAATCTTCTAAGTACTATGGGAGTGCTTCGTACTGGGTGCAAAATATAAGTAGGTACTACACGTACTGACGTCCGAAAAGAATCCGAAGCAATTCGTGTCCAAAGTGAGCCCAGCCTTACTGCATTTGTTTCTAGAAATCACTACATAATCAATTTAGCTATAATGGTTCCACTAACTGAAATCTTACTGTAGGCATAAGTCTCTTTGAAAGTGATTTTCAAAACCTTACTGTAAAAGTGAAGAAAATTCTGACCAGCCCCCATTTATGACTATTGCTTGGGATACAATTTGAATAAACGGTAGAACACAATTTGAACACTTACTAACTATACTCCGTCAGGTTCGTGCGCGGTCCTCCTGCCTTACGTTAGACGTGCGGGGGGAGGGGCATGCTAGATGTCAGCGGAGAAGGGGATCTCTTAAAACAGTGCGATTCGAGTGTTTCCTCTCCCCCGCACGTCTGGCGGAGTGCAGGAGGCAAGCGCTCAAACTTGTCCGACTAAAATTCTTATACTTTACTTTACTTAGTGAGGTCCATAATAACACGTAAGTACAATCGGCGGCATGGCGGCATGTCAGGCCAATTGAACTATGAAAACAGCTTTTATTACGTTGGGAATAGAAGCGGTCTCAAGGTCAAAGTGTCTGACGTACAGCCGTGTGTAATATTGAAATGACATGAATTCAATTTTTTTTTCAGACTATGTCTCTCTGCCTCACTTGCATATCTCGCTCTCTGACTAGTGTACCAAGAAGTTTTGCCAATGCGTGCACTATAATCGAAAAAACTCTGCCTTCTCACGTCAACCCGGTTGGAGGCTGTATATTGCTACAAATGCTGATCACTGTGGCCTATGAGGAGATGCTGAACTGGGCTAACAAAGAGGCTGAAAAAGAAAAAGGTGATGTAAACTTTATTGATTCTCAGAATAGGATTGAAACTTATTCGTGCTCTCTATCACGCCTTATCAAGGAAACTGTAAGTGTCGCAGTAAGATAGATAAAGCCGTAATAATTATAACATAATTTTACGAAAGTGATTCATTACTATCTCACTAGGAATATAGTTATAAAACGGTCTAAGTTAAGTTAAAGTTAACGGTATTAGTATATCACTAAACTTTAACACTAAACTAAATTAAACACACTCCGAAAGCTATTTCACCAAACTATATTTCGATATAGTTAAGTGAAATAGCTTTCGGAGTGTGCGGCGCAGGCGGGGAGAGGTTCGTTATGTTTACGCGTAGATCTCAACTTAGTTGATAAGAAATAAAGATATCTCTACAGATTTTTAATGTTCAATTAGTTTTAATTGTGTTGTTAATGTTTAAGTTCCAAAAACTACGATCGTTTTAATTATAATGGAAATTACTTTAATACGTGTTAATGTCACAAAGTATTGTAACTAACTGCAGGATACATAAAGTTAATTTTTAATAAAGATAAAACCAATATAATATTCTTTTATTTAATAATATATGGTAGATTTCTATTTCACTAAGCTTAATCAAGTAATATATTTATAACACTGAACTTAATCTAGTAATATTAGTATATCACTAAACTTGGACCGTTTTATAAATATATTCCTAGTGAGATAGTAATGAATCGCTTTCGTATAACTATGTTACGGTATATAATTATATCCCTAGGGATATAACTATATTACGGCTTTATCTATCTTACTGCGACATATGTATAACATGATATTAATTACTATATATAGGAGATGCTAAACTGGGCAAATAAAGAGGCTAAAAACGTAAACTTTATTTGTACTTTAAATAGTGTCTTTAATTCCTTGAAAAATGTTAACCGAAGAGTCTGTATAAAAATCGGTTCTGCCAGCTGCCTGCCTACGCTTAGTGCTACTAGTATTTTAAAAGGACCTACCGATACCTATTGTTTAAATCAATATTGTTTTGGTGACATTGTAAAAACGGTTTGCCATGCATGCTTTTTAGGGTTCCGTGCGTTCCTAAAAAGGAATCCTCATTTTGTGTGGTCATAATTGTAAATTATGTAACTTAATCAAAGATATCTTTTCAGCTGCAACAGCCAATGGAGAACCACATAATATGGGTACCAAATCATACAGACAGAGAGGGAAACATGTGAGGATCATGAGCCTGTCTCACACTAGTAAGTTTTTTAATCATTACTTGAGAAATAATCAGTAAACAAATTCATAAGGTAAAAACGCCCTTACTTGCAATAGGTGACAAACATAAGAAATATGTACTTTACGGCCTCATTAATAAAGTTCACTTTTACAGACACATCAAGCTCGCTTAGTTTCGATGGTAGTCACAGTTCTCCATCATCGATAGCCCTAGCAATAGCCGAAGCGCTATGTTCCATAGACGAAGATGACAAACACACACAAGAAATAATGCAACTAGTGGCACAGAGTAAGAAAAAATTCGCACTATCCAATCTGTTCGGATTGGAAGACTTTCCGGAATTTGCGGTGTTATTTGAAGAGGTAAGCTATAGATTTTCACAAATATAATTAGTAACAAGTAGCATAAGAGCGAGCAGTATTCCTGCAAGTATTGTCTAGGTCAAGGCGTTGTCAGCAAGCGTCAAAAGATGAGGCTGAGAGTCATTGGGAATATGTTCTTTTATAACGATGCCAATGAGGAGGCTTGTATTGTACAGTCAATGTCCACATCAAAAGTTCGGTCTGAGTTTAAATCAGTTACTAACAAAATACAAATAAAAGATAGGCTTAGCAACAAATACAAATTCCGTTGCCCCATTAATTATCATCGTATCACCGTTTATCGTATTAATAATAACCTACTAGAAAACTTATCATTGGTTAATTTCGTTAAGCCTGTTGGTGTTGCTTTTAATACATAAAAGCAAAATTCACCCTGTATTGTTTCAGGGTGACGTACCCGGTTCGAACGCTGAACGAAGCAGTGACGCAGCCGCTTTAACTAGTCAGATACTAATGTCTGCACCAGGGAGGGACAGCTTGAGGGTGAGTATTATAGGTTGACAACTTCGCGTTTGCCTCTTGCGCGGGGCCAGGCGTGCAGGAGGTAAGGAAGCGCCAATCGCACGCAAATGTCATGGGAGAAACCTTCCCAATCGTCCCCGATGATACCTAGCAGGCATCGTCCCAGGCGAGCGCAAGAACTTGTCTGACTATAAATCATTCTTTCTGGTAGCAATTTGAACTTTCTTCACTAAATCGCTTGTCAATCATAGAGCTACGATACGATTTTGACTGTTTTTCTTTCAAACACGAATATGTTTTTGTAAAAATAATAAATCAATGAAAATGGTAACTATGCTAACTATTCCTGTGATCTTTCTTTGTGATATTTGTTCCTAATTCGTCGTACACTTGTCTCTTTGGTTGGTCATAAATTGTAAACATATTCGGGTGATGGACATTTTTATCTTCAAATGTTTTAGCAAACTTTTAACCACATTCTGATTATATTGAATTTCGCTCACAAAAATTAATCGACTGTGTCATCCGGTGGGACAGTCACAACACACGTCACACAAGTCGTAACACAGTCGATTAATTATTGTGAGCGAAATGCAATTCATTTTGTAAAAACTTGCAAAATAATTGCTTAAGTTATAATTACAAATTACTGATAAGAAGTTTAACTCATTTATACCTGCAGGTAATATACGACCACCTACAACTCCATGCTGTAAGGATCTACAAAGAACTAGGCATACAAGAGCCGTGTGACACTGACATGCCGCTGAATAAGGCTCCACTCTTATACATCATGTTTCACATTGGACGGAGGCCGTTTGACCAGGTGAATAAAATAAATGTAAATATTGGAAAACATCATATACAAAGCCCTGATCCTAAAGTAAGTGGCTAAGCATAAGAAACAATGGTGGTAACACGACACCCAAAACTGAGGCAATACAGAAAATATGGATTACTATATTGACTCGACCGATAATCGAACCCAGGACCTAAGAGGTGGCAACCTTGAGATGTGGCGTGTGAGTCACTTGAGTAATTAAACAAAATTTTTACGAAATCAAATTGAATTTCGCTCACAAAAATTAATCGACTGTGTCATCCGGTGGGACTCGAACCCACGTCCCTTCGCTATCCGGGCGAGTGCTCTTACCAACTAAGCTACGGAGGACGTTAGTCAGCCGACGAATTTTCGTAAGCGCTTGCTACGCCAGTGAGCCGGCGCTCGATTTCATCAATACCCGGGGAATGTACCCGCATGTATCCGATGGAAATATTTTTACAAATATGTAACCATCAGTTAAGATGAAATCAGCTTAACTTATAATTATTTTATAACTTAAGCAATTATTTTGCAATTCAATTTGATTTCGTAAAAACTTGCAAAAATATTGGTTGGTTGGATATTGGTTGGATATTTGGTTGGTTGGTTAAATATTTGTAAAAATATTTCCATCGGATACATGCGGGTACATTCCCCGGGTATTGATGAAATCGAGCGCCGGCTCACTGGCGTAGCAAGCGCTTACGAAAATTCATCGGCTGACTAACGTCCTCCGTAGCTTAGTTGGTAAGAGCACTCGCCCGGATAGCGAAGGGACGTGGGTTCGAGTCCCACCGGATGACACAGTCGATTAATTTTTGTGAGCGAAATTCAATTTGATTTCGTAAAAAACTAGCAAAATAATTGCTTAAGTTATAAAATAATTTTAAACAAAATTGTCAATTAAACAGAATTGTTGTTGTAATCAAATAATGTGCAGTGTTAGTATGAATAGTAATCCTATGCCCTGAAATCGAAGTCAAATTTGATGGCCGTGGTACGTTCTGTTTTTTTATTTTCATAAGGATAAGAATTCCCTATTTAGGTATTTAATCTGAGTATTGGGTAGGTGTTGCACTGAAACAAACGACATATTATATTTCACCCGCATCTTTGTAATATGTCTGTCAGGTGACTGCCCTGGCTACTAGGCTACCCAGATATTGATAGTGCCTGTCGACCTTTTTGCATTTTACGAATAAAGGCAATGCTAAACCACTAGATTAAACAGCTTTCAAAAATCGCTTTTAAACCGACGTCAGTCAGTTTGTAATCTGTTACATCTTATTTATTGAACGGTGTCTAACTAAGCTTTACCAAGCCTTTCTTTCACACAGTTCCTCCGCAACGAATGGCCAATGCCATGGAGCAAGCTCGTCTCTGTAGCCAAGGCCTCATCGGGTGTGGAAGGCGCCCGCGCACACGTGACACGTCGCGCGGACGTGCGCGGAGCCAAGTACAAGAGCACTGCGCAACTGAACGAACTGAGAGCCATGTTCAAGGCGCCTAGTGATGGACTGCTGTAGAACTGTGTTTTGTGAGTTTTTGTTATCTTTTTATTGAGGGGAGGGTATCGAATCAAATGCAAAAAAGTGGTTAAAAGTGCGATTGATCAATAGTGTCGATAAGGATTGTAAGGTTTTAGAGTAATTTAGCTGCACGAAATAAGACACACATCATTTTAATTGTTATCACCAGAAAATTAAATATAAAATATCACAACAAAATATACGAAGGTAAAACTTAATTTTCAATAAGCATAAATACAATTTTGATTACAATTTTAAATAAATTAATAAAATAAATAAATTGTTTCAACAAACACCCAATTACCCAGCCCCTAACTAATTGATTGTCTTTTGAAATTAAATATTTCTCTAAAACGTTTACCTACTACGACATAATAAAACATCTACCTAAACAGTTGCTTTTTCTGTTATGCGCTTCAACAGAAATAACTTAAGACAATAACAAAACTTATGAAAAACAAACTTCTAAACTACAACGCGCTGTTATTACCAAAGTTAACTTCAGAAGCAATCTTAACCAAAACACATTTTTGACAAGACAATCTCCACTTTCCTCGACGACTGTACCAACAAAACAAGAGCTAAATATTTCGAAGCAACTCTTGTACAATTTCCAGCAGCGAAATGTCAAACTGTAATAAAATTATCATCTGGCATCTATGAGATCCGATATCTTCCAGTTATATAAAGTTATCAGAGGAACAACTTAAAAGAAAATCTAAAGTTTAAGTCCCCTTCGAAATGTCAATGTCTGTGGAGGGGCGTACCATAAATTCAGTTATAAAACTTATGACGCCGACTGTAAGGCGGTATGCACAGTGGGGTCGTGTGGTGTTTTTATTTACAACTTTCATTAAAAAAAAAAACAGTTACCTCACAAACGATTCACTAATGTGATTCTCAAAACTAATAATTGGCGTACCAGTTTCAAGTTTTAAACTGGTCTTTTAGACTGAAACTGACTAGAAATTCGGCGTTCTTTCAATAAAGACCAAACAATTTTATATGCAGTCGATATGTAGTTTTTTTTGTCCGTTCTTTATTACAAAAATCGTAAGTCATAAAATAAGTTATGTTATTCCTGAATGGTGCGAAACATAATTAAGATCTTATGTCTTCATCCTCACGATACCTTTAAAATAAACATCAACTATGGAGTGCACCATACCACGGTATATAGATGAACAGTACTTTGACTTCATACTAGAGCGCCCGAATCGACACACGTCCACATACACGTCATTTACACGGCCGCTGGGCAGACTTGGACCAACAAACCCACGAAGTGCCACCACGTACGCCGAGAGCCGGTTCGCTGTAAAAGACAGACTTTATTTGACAAGATAATAGACAGTAAACTTATTATTGTATTTGATATGATAAATAATCTTTAATAAAAATATGACTCATCCTAAACCTAAAACAATACACATATGTAGAATAAAAATATAGTCATTTTTTACTTTTTCTGTACCAACCCTAGCGCTCCGCCCATCCGTAGGTTCTAATTTCAAAAATACGGCCAAGATAAACTACTGTAAAAAAACAAATCTGTCTATTGTGACCATACTTCATAACTAACACCCATGCTAACTCAGACTTCAGTGTCTGTGGGGTTGTACATGGGTGTTTCTGCAACTTGTTAAATTAAATCACTGTGTAAAAATTGAATAATGTATACTCGCCCTTATCCAAGGCAAGTTTACTATTCTTTTCTATAAGACCGTGTTGCGGAGAGCTTACCAAGGAAAATGTTTTTCTAAATTCCAGACACAACTTTTGAATATTTATTGGATACTCTTCATGAAGAAAATGTTTAATAGAAAACGTCAAGAAAGTTGATAAATATTTTAGTTACGCGAGTCGTGAATGAATTTATTTACATTGTAAAATAAATAAAGTTACTGGCTTGTATAATTTGATAAAACACGGATTTAGTGGTGTATTCTGATGAGAGTATTATTGAGCTACTAGATCGCGGTAGAATTATTATGTTAAAATGTTGGAATGAAGCTAATGTCTCAAGTTTTTTAGCTACTTATTGAACCTTGGGGATGATTTTCAATAGTCTGCTAGAAATTGACCGTCGAATTAAATACGACAGGTACGGCTAATTCGAAAAACGTTTCTACCTTATTGTGTATCGCTATGGTTATGATTTTCAAAATTATCGGCCAATACGATACCTACGATACGATTAGAGGTGCTTGTGGCGCAGTGGCGGCAGCGCTTTGGTAGTGATACCAAAAGTTAAGCAACCCACGGCGCGGTCGTGATTGGATGGGTGACCATTCCGACCATTTAAGTGACGTCCATGACAAGCATCTCCGTGCTTCGGAAGACACGTTAAGCAGTTGGTCCCGGCTAATATCTGTGGTATTAGTCGTTAAGCCTAGTCAGAGGCCCTAGGGCGGCTTCATAACTTCTGACAGTAAGGTTTGTCACTTGCCTTACATACACCCCTCCACCAATCCGCACTGAGCCCGCGTGGTGAAGTATGGCTCGTTCCTCCTCATAGTTGAGGTGAGGCCTTTTCCCAGCAGTGGGATCTAATAGGCTGACTTATTACGATACCTACTAAGCGACATGTTAGTGAATGACGGTGAGTGAGAGTGCCAGAACCTTTTGATTGAGCTCGCTCAATCTTCGACCATGTCCACGCCACGTCTGGGGTAGTTTTGAGTCAAGAGCAAATCCATTCCGAATAAAAAAAAACGTCTCTGAGTACAGCAGCAGGTAATTCGTAGGTTTTTTATATTTATTTATCAGATTAAACAGAGGCATACATTATATAGGTATATTTAACGTCTAAAAATCACGGAGGTTTGACTTGATGGTAAATAATTAAGTTCAAGTCAGCATAAGTAAGTTGTTAGGTAAAATATTGTGATTAGACAGTATAGTAACAATATATCGGCGACTATGGTAGTTAACTAATTAGGAAGTATAGTAAGAAAATAAATGCAAATATTGTAAGTTAACAACTTTGTTACAGTCAGTAGTAGCAAGGTAGAAGTAAGAACTAGGCAGGTAGGTACGTTATTATTAAGTAAGTAGACCATTATTTATTCTGTGTAAGTAGATATATTGTGTAAGTAGATGTAGGTAAAGGGTTATCCTTCATTTACTGAACACTTTGTATATTTGCGTAATAAATATAATTACTTCTATTATTCTGTACGCTCAGTTGCCAACACAGATGAACCGGAATAGAACTCGGTACAGTTTGCCCAGACAGCGCCGCGACTCGACGTAGCGTAGTTCGACATGTTACATGGAAATTGAGATCAGCTTTCCAAAAGTAACTGTTGGATCTCACTTGATTCTCACTCTAGATTATTCACGTATGTCTCGATACAAAGGCCATACTCTCTTTAATCATTCCAAAAAAAGAACGTATCGTTTTGCATTTCAATTGACGAAATTTTCTATACTGGCGATCAATTGTAAACCTTGACGCTAAAAAAAGGGTTCGAAATCCCACCAGAGCGCAACTTCTTTGGTATTTTAACACGCTTTCAATAAAGAAGAGGTACTATGTTAGACTGTAATGTATGTTCTATTAGGAACCGATTTTTGATAGTATTTTTTGTGCTTCAGCTTTTTTGGTAAAAGTTATCTTTACAAATTATAATATGCAAAACTGTCAGAGTTCAGACGCAGGACCAAATCGCAACGTGTTTTCCGAGGCACGGGGGTGTTAACTTTCTGAGTCCGGGCTTTTCTACTCGTAAGTTTGTTATTTAAAAGAAATAATGATTTAGTAATGTATTCAAAAAAATATAGTATCGTTCAAGAAAACTTCATTACATTCTACACTAGAGTTTTAGTAAGAAATTTACCAGTTTAATGTACGAAGAGGTGATTTGCCCTTAGATTGCATCTATTCCGTTACGATCGACTAAACTTATCTGCTGAAACGGAGCATCTCCTTTCACTATTTGACAATGCGATATAAAACCCCTATTTCCCGACCTTCCCCTTTCAAGTTTAGAAATCGTAAAACCATAGTTGGGGACGGATCAGGGAACTTGTCCCTAGCTTGTTTATTCAACGCGCGCCACAGCGTGATAAGATTGTTATGCATTCGGTGCACCCCAAATCAAAATTTGATTTGTAACGTTCGATTATAGGCTTTATTGCTAACGGTACAAATGCTAATGAGCGTGACGGTAAATTGTATCGATGTGTAGGTATTTTGGAAGTAAGCATTGGGTTCAGTAAAAAGTGGGTTCAGAAAAAAAAAAAAAATCAAACACTGAAACTTTGTGCATAGTTCTGACCAATAAGTATAAAAAATAATTAAAAAAAGTCAGCCTATTAAATCCCACTGCTGGGAAAAGGCTTCACCTCAACTATGAGGAGGAACGAGCCATACTCCACCACGCGGGCTCAGTGCGGATTTGTGGAGGGGAGTCTGTAAGGCAAGTGACAAACCTTAGTGTCAGATGTTATCAAGCCGCCCTAGGGCCTCTGACTAGGCTTAACGACAAATACCAACAGATATTAGCCGGGAACAACTGCTTAACGTGCCTTCCGAAGCTTGGAGATGCTTGTCATGGTCGTCACTTTAATGGTCAGAATCACCCATCCAATCACGACCGCGCCGTGGGTTGCTTAACTTTTGGTATCAATACCAAAGCGCTGCCGCCACTGCGCCTCTCTTCACAATGCGCTATGTATCACATAAAAATCATAGCTTTACGATTTTTTTACACTCACAGTGTTTTTATCGTGCCCGTGTGCGAATTCTTGGTTTCATATTTTAAAAAAAACTTATAAAAATGCATATATCATAGTTTTGAATAAGCTTGAAAAATTTTTGCGAGAGACGGGCTTAAAACCAATAAAGCTGCACATATTTTTTCTTGTAAATTATTTTGTTTAATAAAGCTTTCCTCGCTGTTTCAGCATTGTTAATTACAACTTATATTGATAGTAAACCAAACATCGGTTTCATTAAAGCCCGGTCGGAACACATAAACAATGATTTCCAATTTCCCCCGACAAAGGCGACCTCTGCCGCAATCTTAGAGAATCGAACTGACAGGCCAGGGCCGTATTTACTAAAAACAAATACCCAAATACTGTGTTTTACCTTAATAGGTGAAACACTGGGCTCAATTCCAATGCGCCCTAAGATTAAATTTAGGTTCAGTCTCTCTCTTTCTCTATCAAACAAGCGGAAAGAGACAGACTACAATAATTTAGAAACGCCAAATTAAGTGATGCGATTTCTAACGTATTTGTACAAGTTTTTGCGTGTTTTCGTCTAACTTTAGTCGTCATCAAATGACATCCCTACTAAATTGTCTATGGCTTCTCTAATTTCCTTAGAACGTACAGCTGTTTAGTCTGACGTTTCTAAATTAATATAGCAGTATGAAAATATTTTCAACGTGATGAGCATTTACTATTGACTTATAAAAATTGAAGGTCTGGAACAACTGATATGGATTGTGAAACCCTAACAGCTCATCTAAACTAGAGATATATGGATATGGCTATGGATGGCTCTTTATTTATTTCAAGAGCCTGAGGGAAGATTATTAAACGTGGCGAATACTTGATGTAGGTAGGTGTAAAAATCTAAGATCTGGAATATTTGATATGGAAGCGTAACTGACCAGCTGAACTACAAGAAATATGGAAAAGCGCTAAAATGAAAGTTGTTGATCCTGATAAGTATAAATAAGCTTTAACATAATGAGAATAAATTACACGCACCTATATAATATACAACTCAAAACGAAATAAGGGCCACGAAGTATTTTGTCTGTACCATTAAAATAATAATACCAATATATATTTTTTTGTCTCCATAACGAAAACTAATGTTGTTTTTAACGTGTAGACCAATAAATTTATTCCAATAATAATGATTAGAAAGTTCATTTGCTTTTAAAAGAAAAAACTCATTTAAGGTTAAAAATAAAAAGAATGTAAAGTTATTGAAAACAAAAGAAAATACTCCATGCTCATCTTTTAGTAACGGGTATGCCCCCCTCGTTTCGCTACGCACTCCTGAAGCCTGGAGTGCATGCTCTCAATCAAATGCCTGATATTTTCCATTGGAATCTCTTCCCAGGCCCTTTTACCAGCGTTGATGTGTTGCTGTTGGTTGTGGATTTCCTGATCACTGTCTCTAACTCTTCGTTTCAACTGATCCCACATGTGCTCTATTGGATTTAAGTCCGGACTGTTCGCCGGCCACGGCAAGACTTGAATTTGAGAGGCTTCCAGTACAAACAGAGTCGCTTGAGCCGTGTCTGCACGAGCATTGTCTTGCATCAAGATGAATCCAGGACCCGCTCGCTGGGCAAATGGGATAACATGTAGTCTGACAACTTTCTCAATATACCGCTGAGCAGTAACAGTACGCTCATTTAAAATAGCGAGCTCAGTTTTGCCGTGTAAGCTTATCCCGCCCCAAATCATTACATTTGGACCACCAAAACGATCGACTTCATGGATGCAGGCTTCTGAAAATCTCTCGCCGCGTCTTCTCCATACTCTAATACGCCGATCGTCGTTAAAAAAATTAACTTTGCATTCGTCTGTGAAGAGCACCATGCCCCATTGGTTTATGTCCCAGTCCAAATGTTGACGGGACAATCTTAAACGATTTGCACGATGATTTCTGGTTAATGGAACACGGACAACTCGCCTTCTTGATGCCTGCTTGTCTTCATGCAATCGATTACGAATAGTTTGGTCACTGACACGAGTAACCGTTGTGAGCCGTAAACGATTTTGCAGCTTGCGGGCCGTCGTTGTGTGATCTCGGCGCGCACTTAATCGAATGTAACGATCCTCTTGAGCTGTTGTAATGCGAACTCTGCCCGAACCAGGTCTTCTTCTAACACTGCCGGTCTCTTGAAAACGATTTCATAGATTTTGAATAGCTCTTCGTGAAAATCCCAATTGCAAACCCACAGATCGCTGCGAATGACCTTCTTCAATCATTGTAACGGCTCTGGTTGCTGTCAGCGAGTTCATATGACGCCTGCGTGCTTGTGGCATATTGCAAAAGATGTTTCTGACTCGAGATATCAATGAACTCTGATAATTTCTAATAAACCAAGAAGCTAAGGAAAGCAAAACGTCAAAGAAAATGGAAACAAAATTTTCAAAAATAATTTTAAATCCAATTTTATTTAAAATTGTTGCCAGCATTAGATGAATACTACAATATTAAAAAGTTTAGGTATCAAAGAGTTTGTATACTCAATATTTTACTACTTTCAATATGAAAATGTTTAATAATTTACACCAAAATGAAAAAATACCTCGTGGCCCCTATTTTGTTTTGACAAGTATAATAACATAAGCAGGGAGTACATTCATGCGGTGAAGGCGGAAACAGTTTAGGCTTTATTTTCAATGGCAACAGGCTGCAAATTGAAAGAAGGAAAAATTATAGTTACTGATATTCCTGATGCGACTTTTATCCTTACTGCTACCTGTGTTCTTAAAAATTTGACGTTACACAGTCGTGAAGTCTATGCGAACGAAGTCATGGGCACCAGCTTGTACCTAAATAATAATTCTCTAACAATAATTCAAGATCAAGACATATTAACTACATACCAGGGCGGCTGATAAGTTCTGAGCCTAGGGTACTTGCGAGCGTCCTAATTACTCATACTTTGTGTCACATGTTGAGTTATATCTACCGACCATATTTCCGAAAATTCAAGTCTATAGCTTAATTACAATTTGTGTTATTGGAACGTAAACGTCAACGTGTCTGAGTCAACGCTGCAATCAACGAAATTAGAACACCGCGCCGTCTTAAAGTTCCGTGATAGTAAAAAACAGTAATTTAAAAAACTTAAAAACCCGACTGCGTTTCTCTGTAATTTGAAATTAAAAAACCTTAAAACAAGAAAGAGGTCATACCCGGGTTACATTGGTACCCATATTAAAAATTGTAGCAGTCGGGACCCATTCTAGAAATGGAGGCTTAGTGAATTTAGAGCACATACCTACCCTCTGTATTACATTGCAGATTACTCCAATCTACTGACGAGACGGCTGACTGTTTAACATGGGTCCCGATTGCTACAATTTTTAATATGGGTACCAATGTAACCCGGGTATGACCTCTTTCTTGTTTTAGGGTTTTTTTAATATCAAATTACAGAGAAACGCAGTCGGTTTTTTAGTTTTTTAAAGTACTGTTTTTTTATTATTTTTAGTTTTATTAATAAACTACAAAAAATATTATATTTTTGAAATGGTCTCTTTTCTGGCTTTCATCTGATACCCATATTGCTATGCTAAGGAAAAAATCAATTCCCCATCCCCCCTTTATTTCCATTTGCGGGCGCCATTTTTGAAATGTATATAGCCTATGTCACTCTCACAATTTTGACAAATTCACCGACACCTCATATGTTAAAAACTGTCGAGCCGTTTAAGCTGTAGGGCGTGCCAAACAATTATACATACATACATACTCTCGAAAAACATAACCCACCTTCCGCAGTCGGGTAAAAAGGGAAAAACCGTAAAATTTTTTTTTAAGAAATGTCCACAGTACCTGGGCAATCTGGACCATCATCTGTAACGGGTAAATGTTGGACTTGACTTTTCCAATAAAGCCTAGAGACTATACAAGACGACCCTCTCTCAGGCGGACCGAACACTGCCATGTTGAAACAAAACATAGCCATCGTCAAAAAAAAAAATATGTGAAGATAGTCGAGTAAAACTACTGCTCATAGCTGAAAAATTGAGCATTAGCAAAGATAGAATTGGAAATATTTTGCACAGTTATATGCATATGAATAAAGTCAGTGCGCGTTGGGTGCCGAAAATGATTATGCCCCTGGAAAAGCAGCGGCGAGTGGAAACTTCAGAAGAATTTTTGGACTTGTGCATTGCAACGACAATTTAGATAATATTTGCAATTGCATTGTGACTTATATGAAACCTGGATAGGATACGACAATACCATCCGGAGTTAAAGCAAGAGTCAATGCAGTGGATAAAAATTGGGGAAATGCGTCCAAACAAGTTTAAAGTAGAAAAATCGACTAACACTAAAACAACAATAAATGCAGAATATTATGCTGGGCTTTTAAAAAAAGTTAGTAAAGTAATTGTGAGAAAGGAAAGGGGAAATATTAGCAAAAAAGTTTTGTTTTTACAAGACAGTGCACCAGTTCATACCGCGCGCATTGCGATGTAAGCCCTTAGTGAAACTGGCTTCAACGAAGTGAATCTCTCTCTATCTCTTTATAATCTAAGCCGGCCATCAGCGACTATTTTCTATTAAAAAAAATAAAAAGTGACGTCAGGCCTGTGTATCTCCCCGCGGAGGTAGCAAAAACGTACCTACGCGCGGCGCACCTACGTAGGTGCTAAAACAAGTTGCGTGTCGCTACCGGCCAGAGCCACGCTATCGCGTTTTATTCACCGGCGGCCGCGCGGCTACGTTGCTGGCTGGACGAGAATGAATAAAGTACTAGAAAGAGGCGCTAGATGGTTAGAAGCTTCTCGTAGCAGTCAACCCTATCGCGTCGCGTGATATTACGTCACTGAATAGGTTTAGTGTATTATGAATCATATTCCAGAGCAATAAGTATGAAATTATCTTGCAATGGATTTTTGTAGGTGTCTACACGAAAATGTGCTTGACTCTGAGGCGAACTAAATTACGCCATATTGTTGACGACATTGAGTAGACATTTCTTTGAATACAATTGCTAAGTCATACTTCTGTACGAAGTACTAGTATTCTGTGGTGACGTACAGGGACGAAGATTTGGGGATGACCAAAGATGTGGAGTACTATTTTAAAGGGATACAAGCCCTTTACAAACAATGTTAGAAGTGCATTGAGGTCCAAGAGGATTATATTGCAAAATAAATTAAATTTAGATTTTTACCTACACTTTAATACTCTAGGCTCAGAACTTATCAGCCTCCTCCCGTAACTAGGGTTTATATTACACGATTTACTTGTTTTTAGTTTTTTCGTGAATGTTTTAAAACTACTTATGAATATACCATGTTGTGAAACTGTACAAAGGTAACACCAAAACCAAAACCAAATCCAACCCTGGCATGGAGTACAGTGAGCATAAATTGTCTACTTGCCAATAGTTTTGGAACCAAACTTATGTCCTCTTTGTACTAAGTGCCACTATCTTGTGCTTACTCGCTAAGTAAATTAGCCCGGCTTGCTCTGTTTAGCTTCAGCTGTAATAATAGCTGATATCGTATACTATAATGCTTAGTACAGGCTAAACATAAGTCGTATGTGTTGGTATTAATGCACCTAGCGCTTAAGATTATCTTCGGGTGTGTAAGTATTTTGCTTTAGTGGTAGTCTAGTTGATTATATAATAACATATTATGTAATGCAAGTTTTATGCATTCGTTAGAAGTTCATAGTCTGGTGGCGCCAAAAATTCAACCACCACGCAGAGACGGCTGGTTTAGTAAAAAAGCCAAATCCATATTATTATTATAAATGCAAAAGTGTGTCTGTCTGTCTGTTACCTCTTGACGCTTAAACCACAGAACCGATTGAGATGAAATTTGGTATGGAGACAGTTCAAGACCCTGGAAAGGACATAAGCTACATTTTGTCGCGATATAAAAACATTAAGGGGGTGAAATGGGGGATGAAAGTTTATATGGAAAATCCAACTCTTGCGGGCGAAGTCGCGGGGAACCACTAGTATTTTTTAATGTTTGGACTGTATGTTTTACTTGCGGGGTCCACAGAAAATCACTTGCAAACAGGAATGGACGAAGTACATGCCTAAATTGTAAGATAGTACTTTATTTATTAATCCTATAAATATTGATGTGTGAGAGAGGATGTTATCATAGGCATGCTTATGACGTCACAAGTTTAAATTTTCAATAGTTAATTACAAAATACCTACTCAATAAAAAGTCAAAAATCTCAAATAACTTTCTTAATTTAGTCTTTACTTCAAGAAAAAAAAATACTAGTGGTTTCCCGCAACTTCGCCCGCAAGAGTTGGATTTTCCATATACACTTTCATCCCCCATTTGACACCCTTAATGTTTTTATATCGCAACAAATTCTAGCCTATGTCCTTTCCAGGGTCTCAAACTGTCTCCATACCAAATTTCATCTTAATCGGTTCAGTGGTTTACGCGTCAAGAGGTAACAGACAGACAGAGTAGACATTTCTTTGAATACAATTGCTAAGTCATACTTCTGTACGAAGTACTAGTATTCTGTGGTGACGTACAGGGACGAAGATTTGGGGATGACCAAAGATGTGGAGTACTATTTTAAAGGGATACAAGCCCTTTACAAACAATGTTAGAAGTGCATTGAGGTCCAAGAGGATTATATTGCAAAATAAATTAAATTTAGATTTTTACCTACACTTTAATACTCTAGGCTCAGAACTTATCAGCCTCCTCCCGTAACTAGGGTTTATATTACACGATTTACTTGTTTTTAGTTTTTTCGTGAATGTTTTAAAACTACTTATGAATATACCATGTTGTGAAACTGTACAAAGGTAACACCAAAACCAAAACCAAATCCAACCCTGGCATGGAGTACAGTGAGCATAAATTGTCTACTTGCCAATAGTTTTGGAACCAAACTTATGTCCTCTTTGTACTAAGTGCCACTATCTTGTGCTTACTCGCTAAGTAAATTAGCCCGGCTTGCTCTGTTTAGCTTCAGCTGTAATAATAGCTGATATCGTATACTATAATGCTTAGTACAGGCTAAACATAAGTCGTATGTGTTGGTATTAATGCACCTAGCGCTTAAGATTATCTTCGGGTGTGTAAGTATTTTGCTTTAGTGGTAGTCTAGTTGATTATATAATAACATATTATGTAATGCAAGTTTTATGCATTCGTTAGAAGTTCATAGTCTGGTGGCGCCAAAAATTCAACCACCACGCAGAGACGGCTGGTTTAGTAAAAAAGCCAAATCCATATTAATATTATAAATGCAAAAGTGTGTCTGTCTGTCTGTTACCTCTTGACGCTTAAACCACAGAACCGATTGAGATGAAATTTGGTATGGAGACAGTTCAAGACCCTGGAAAGGACATAAGCTACATTTTGTCGCGATATAAAAACATTAAGGGGGTGAAATGGGGGATGAAAGTTTATATGGAAAATCCAACTCTTGCGGGCGAAGTCGCGGGGAACCACTAGTATTTTTTAATGTTTGGACTGTATGTTTTACTTGCGGGGTCCACAGAAAATCACTTGCAAACAGGAATGGACGAAGTACATGCCTAAATTGTAAGATAGTACTTTATTTATTAATCCTATAAATATTGATGTGTGAGAGAGGATGTTATCATAGGCATGCTTATGACGTCACAAGTTTAAATTTTCAATAGTTAATTACAAAATACCTACTCAATAAAAAGTCAAAAATCTCAAATAACTTTCTTAATTTAGTCTTTACTTCAAGAAAAAAAAATACTAGTGGTTTCCCGCAACTTCGCCCGCAAGAGTTGGATTTTCCATATACACTTTCATCCCCCATTTGACACCCTTAATGTTTTTATATCGCAACAAATTCTAGCCTATGTCCTTTCCAGGGTCTCAAACTGTCTCCATACCAAATTTCATCTTAATCGGTTCAGTGGTTTACGCGTCAAGAGGTAACAGACAGACACACTTTCGCATTTATAATTAGTATGGATACCTTAAAATTTACTTTACATACCGAATTATATATACATTTAGAAACATCCACGATTAGGTACAAAATATGCTCATGCTCATCACACAAACATTTGCCCCTTGTGGGATTTGTACCCGCAACCTCTACTTTTGTAATCCGTGTAAGCGTTGTAAGCGTAAACCACTACACTGAGACGGCCGTAGATTAACATAGAACAAAGACTTTCTACAGCTTATTATGATGATGTTATTATCACTACATCCTTACAACATCTGTAGCGTCTTATCGCGTCTGAAGCCGGGTCCAGACTGCTGTAACGTAACATGCATTGTAACATGAAACGAGCATTTCATAAGTGTGGACGCAGCGCGCGCTCGAACTGAGCATGTACGTGCTCGCATCTTGAACCGGCATGCGCGAACACGCGAAGATAATGGATCAGAACGACCAATTATAATTAAATTTATTATTATATTTATTATTAAAACCGACAAAGGAGCGGCACGGCGCGCACGAGTTGAAATGCTCTGTTCGTGCGCATAGTGTGCACGGTTCGTGCGCGCAAGGCGTCCACACTATGGGAATTTTGTTACATTGCATGATACATTGCGACAATGTGGATGGCAAATTCTTTCATTGCGTGTTACATTGCATGTTACGTTACAGCAGTCTGTACCCGGCTTGAAACACAGTTAAGTCGCGATGCCTGAATGCTTTAAGACCTAGGTCTTGTATATACGGCGTTGCTGCTGAATTGCTATCGCTGTATTAGATTGTCACCACAAATCAAGTTTTAAAAAATATGGGATCAGGCACAGAACCAAGCGCTTAACGCGCTTTCCTAGGCACGGGGATGTTACGACCACCGACTTTCTGACTCCGGTACTGTTTCATAGTTATTTTAAGACGGAGTGTTGGCATAAATGAATTTAGTTTAATGCATAAATGAATTATTTACATGGCAACACCGAATAATGTTTGTCTGTGGTTAAGTATAAAAAGCCATAAACTGAACGCTGAAGAAAAGAAGAAGGTATACGAGAAGCAGCACTCGTATACCCTCTTCTTTTTTTATTAACCCTATTTCGAGTACAGAAAAACCCAGAAATGAACAACGGCCCAATCGAGGTTCGGACCGGGGACCAACGACCAGCGTGCCCACTAGACTATTGAGGAGAAACTGCCGTGTACCTGAGCGCTTAAGTCTTATTCGTGCCTGAATAGCCTAAGCCATATAGTTATGTTTGTCATAGATATCCAATACATATATGCCTTATCCAATTGTGTAGGATTGACGTACGGGATTGGCTCTAACGTATCTATTTGGTCAGCAAGAGCATGTTATGCGATTCGATCTAAGTGGCATTGATTGACAATATTGTTTAGTAATGTTGAAGTGATTGGTATTAATAAGTTAAAGTGGTTTTAGTTTTGTTTGTAGATGATAGAAAGAATTATTTTGGAATTAAGGGTCATAGACATATCAGCCTATTGCAGTCCACTGCTGGACATAGGCCTCTCCAAGACGGCGCCAACTTTCACGGTCCTCCGCTTCTAGAATCCAGCCACCACCGGCCACTTTCCTCAGGTCTTCGGTCCATCTAGCAGGCGTCCAACACTACGTTTCCCGAGACGTGGTCTTCATTCGAGAACCTTCCTACTCCAACGCCACGAACGAAGGTCGCGCACGAACTTCTCGGTCAATAATTGCTTACTACTTAATATGTCGCACAAAACCGCGCATAATCAAAATTGATAAACTGAATTCGGAGAAAATCAGACAAGTCCGACTCGGACTCGTCAGCTGATGGTTTCGTACAAACTTCTGTAAAAAAATCTGTAATTGCAACAACACCTATACGAATATTGCACTTTAATGCATTAAGATAAGACCCACTTGCAGCAATTACGCCCGAAATTATAGTCCGGCCGCTCATCTGAGACTGAGACCTTGCATGCGCGTTACCGGTTATTCCCAGTTGCCCCCACCGGCATCGCCCCCACTGGGGGCAACTAGGAATTTGTAAAAAAATATTTCCCAGTTGCCGCCTTGTCTCCTTTTGAAGGAGAAGATTAGAATATTTAAAAACTAAATTCTATGTAAAAAATATCTAGTTGTACTTTACGTACGGCTTCTTAAGTGGGGGAGACCCTCAAATATCATTATTTTTTATTTTTTGGATGAGTTTCGTAAAGCGGTTAACAGGGCACATTTACTACCAAGTTTCAACTGTGTAATGCTGATAACTTAAGAATAAAGTAGCTGTGACATACGGACGGACAGACAGACAGACATCTATAAGGGTTCCGTTTTTTGCCATTAGGCTACGAAACCCTAAAAATGATTATTTGTTTATTTATTAATTTATGTACTCAGTAAGCACTTACCTGTAGTCCGACCGCCTTACTTTCCTATACCCACGTACCCTTGTACCCCGCAGGGGAGGATTCAGTTAGGCGGTCGGGCTAGGCCAACAAATGTAAAAATGTATGAAAAAAAAGTAAAAACAAAACTTGCCAAATCCGCAGACCGTGTACCTAACCTATTTACTAGATAAAACAAAGATCGCCAAAACCAGCCATTGTGAAGAGGCACCGATAAATCGTACGAGCCAATAGTTTGGAACTGCCATCGATTTTCTTGTGGCCACCAAATTGGGGAACTTGGCCATTATAGTTTGCGATATGTTCAGCTGCATATGCAGTTTTTGCAATGGCAGCCACCTTGGGTGCACTTTTGTAAGTCAAAGACTGTATTACTTGTAACCTATTTAGATTTATACCTTGCACGAGTGCAATATAAAAGTAACTTATAGTCTAAGTACTCATTAAAACACAATTTTACGGATTACTTCGCGATTTATTTACATTCTCCCTGTGACCACGAACGCTGTAAAGTGTTCGAAACGTCAGGTTTTAAATAAAATGTTAATAAATCGCGAAGTAATCCGTAAAATTGTGTTTTAATGAGTTCAACAATTCGCGTAAACGTAAGAAACTAAGTACTCATGTCACCAAAGAATAATGTAGTTGTCTACTAATCAAAGAATAAGTAGTTTTTAATATTTTTAACATTCACAGTGCTCTTCATTTATACTCGTACATATAAGCTTCAATAAGAAACCAAATACCTTGGTACCTAATAAGAGCTCAAATCCCGCCCGTATGCAATTTTTTTGTTTTTTATTTGAGCCACAGAATAAGTAGGTACTAGTACTTCGTACAGAAGTATGACTTAGCAATTGTATTCAAAGAAATGTCTACTCAATGTCGTCAACAATATGGCGTAATTTAGTTCGCCTCAGAGTCAAGCACATTCTCGTGTAGACACCTACAAAAATCCAAATCCATTGCAAGATAATTTCATACTTATTGCTCTGGAATATGATTCATAATACACTAAACCTATTCAGTGACGTAATATTACGCGACGCGATAGGGTTGACTGCTACAAGAAGCTACTTACGCCGTCTAGCTTACCTTTCTAGCACTTTATTCATGCTCGTCCAGCTAGCAACGTAAACCACACATTAGTGCTGTGCGCCGCCGATGAATAAAACGCGCTGGCGTCTCGTTGCTCGCTCGCGACACCCAACTTGATTTAGCACCTTCTAAGGGGTCGCCGCGCGTAGGTACGTTTTTGCTACCAACGCGGGGAGATACACAGGCCTGTTTGAGCTTAAAATATAGTCGGAAGAATTTTCAATATTAGTTAGATTACTTCCTAGCTCCGTTAGTTCCGTACAAACTTAAAAAACTAGTTCCTTGTAAGTATGTAGATAATTAAAAATTATTAATGAACAATTATTTTTATTTATTAAAACTTATTGCACACAGTTTATTGTACAAATGGCGGACTTAATGCTAAAAGCATTCTCTACCAGTCAACCATAGGCCCAAATAGAGAAAATACAGGCGGTGCAAGACAGCATATTAGAAATATATAAAAGGAACAAAATAATAGATTATTGTACAATTTTATCTACAACAAGTATGTACGGGTTGATGAATAAAATTTTAACAGAAAGTGAGAATTGAGGGTTAAACCCATTTTTCTCTAGCTAGTCAAACAGATTTCAAAAAGGTTAGGTTCCCCTGAACAACTTATCACATAGTACCTTTTGCATTCACACAATATTTATAACACGAAAGTTGAAAACAAAGACTCCCTGAGCCATTGTAAGCCCGAATCCGATAGTTATGAACTGCCGTCGATTTCCTTGGCCACAAATTGTGGAACTTGCCCATTGTAAGCTGCAGATTGGGATCGCTTTTTTAAATTCTGTCATCGGCGATGCTGGATGCACGAATAAACGGTATTCAGTCGCGATTATCCCATGTGAACTGCGAAAACAGCTTTTATTACGTAGGGAATAGAGGCGATCTCAGGGTTAAAGTTGGGTGGTCTGACGTGCGGCAGTGTGCACACAAACTAAGGATTTTATTTTTGACTACTTAGCAGTTCCCCGCAAATTGGTATCGTGACATGCTATTTATGTGCTGACGATGAACGCTAAGCAGGGAGCTTTTACGCACACGCTTGTTATTTATATTTATTTTACTAAATTTTTTAATTTATTTTACTTCGCTTAAACTGAACCAGACGTTGCGAAGACAGAATCAGAGTCGGCGGTAGAGCGAGTTCACTCAGAAGGTTCTGGCACTCCCACTCACCGTCGGGACACAGCAAGCTGCTTGGTTCCGGGCTCCGGTGGGAGGTGATAGCTACCAGGCGACATCTAACGGAGCTTACCAACGCTGATGGGTCGTTCAGCCATCACAAACTGAAGTTTGCCAGAGTGGACCACTAGGAGGTAAATGCTTCACGCCTCAGAATTCCAGAGCAAAGAGACATTTTCTCATTATTTTGCAAGCTATCTTGGCTTTCCAGACGTTAGTTTGAAAGCTATAATTGCTTTTGTGAAAGCTATAAATGTTGCTTTATTTTTTTAATTTGAAAGCTTCTGAGATAGGAGGTGGATCTACATTCAATGATGCGTAGGTATATCGAACGTAACATATTGACGACCATCTTGGTGTAGTGGTTCGCGCCCCTGACTACTATACTAGGGGAAAATAATTTGTGTGATGAGCACGAGATTTGTACCTAAGTCATATAATATAAGTCAGCCTATTAGATCCCACTGCTGGGAAAAGGCCTCACCTCAACTATGAGGAGGAACGAGCCATACTTCACCACGCGGGCTCAGTGCGGATTGGTGGAGGGGTGTATGTGAGGCAAGTGACAAACCTTACTGTCAGAAGTTATCAAGCCGCCCTAGGGCCTCTGACTAGGCTTAACGACTAATACCACAGATATTAGCCGGGACCAACTGCTTAACGTGCTTTCCGAAGCACGGAGATGCTTGTCATACATATACCTAAGTCATACATGTATATAACTATGTCTATCCGTTATCCTAGTCACCATAGCACACGTTCACGCTTAGTTTGGGGCTAGGTAATTGGTGTGTGTGTTGAAACTATTTATTTATTATACAGTATGTTAAACTAGTAAGTAGATTCGTCATTTAAAGAGGTTATGATGATGATGTCCTCCTAGCCGATTTCGACTACGGCGGCCTATCTCAACAGCGATTAGCCAACTGCGCAGGACATATTATAGTGCACAAGTGTGTGCGCAATACACAGGTGCACTCTCTGTTCTTTCACTCTCATAATTCGGTGAGACGGCAGTCCGACATGACCGTAGAGAGATCAGGCGCAGGACCAACGGCTTAACGTGCTTTCCGAGGCACAGGTGTTAACACCACCAACTTCCTGACTCCGGAGCTGTGTCTGAGTAATTTCAAGACAGAAAAACCCAAACACTCTGGGCCCGACCCGGGATTCGGACCCGGGACCTCGTGGATAGTACCCAGTGTGCTGACCACTAGACCAACGAGTCAGTCAGTAAAGGGGTTAATAAGGCCATCAATACCTACAACTTTTGCTATGGAGTCATCACCGTAATCGAAAAAAAAATTTGGCTCTCCATACTTTGCCATCGGAGGTACCGTTTTTTTTAAGGAACTTCTTTTTTATTTTTTGATCATGATAGTTAAAATTGAAGTATAGACGGCCATATGCACCCTCTTCAAGGATACGACTGTTTACACTAACACCGGTGTATTGAAACTTTAGCTTCAACTTTATTTTTGTCTAAATATATTTTTGCACTTGAAAAAATGACCACCAGAGGCGGGAATCGAACCCGCGTTCCTCGCATACCGGGCGATTGCCTAACCTCTCCACCCTGGCGTTGGCAGAGCATGTCGAAATTTTCAAGTGCTTCTTAACGCTGTTATGCCGCGTTGCTTTCATCAATGTTATTGGGATAACACCCTCAACACTCGAAAGAAATACTATTGCAAGTATTTAACAATCGAAAGATGAAGCTTGCATATACGATAAAGAATTGTTTTTAAGTGATAGATAAGATTTTACTATACAATCTTAATATAATAATTATTATTATTTATAAATGTAATAAAATATAATATAATAAATAGTAATTATTATATTATTTTATTTTTGTCATTCTGTTGGTAAGCAGTAAAGGATACTAATCGATAGGTGGTCAAATCAAAACAAGTAAGTAATACTTAATAAACTAGAATCTTGTTAAGTAATAAGGTATATTACAAACGTATTATAAAACTATTGACATAATTGTAAACTGATCGAAAACTCTTTTAAAAGCGTGTAGAAATGCGGTGTACAACCGTATTTATCTGTTGTTCACGCTCTACTGAGCTAAAGCCAATACATTGCTGCAACGTTTTATAGTCTACTGAACGTAGGCAAAAATAGTGACAGTGTATGCCACCATTAGATACAGTGGCAAGTCGACTTTTTTATCGCAAAATCACTTCTACGATGTATATTGCAACATCAAAAGATGCCACAGTGGCACGATTCCAATCTAAGACTAAATTTAAGTTCAGTCTCTCTCTTTCTATACCAAACAAACGAAAAGAGAAACTTTAAGTTAGAAACGTCAGACTAAACATCTGTCAGTCGCGAAGGAAATTAGAGATTACATAGACAATTAGTAGGGATGTCATTCGATGACCACAGGATTATCATAGCTATATTTGAGCACCAGGATGGGCCCTTAAAAGGGATTGGCTACTTGACACTGCCAATCGTTGACGAACCTTCAATGAACTGTTAAAACGCTCTTCTTCCGAAAATGTTGTATGACAATAGTGAATTGTGACGTCACATTTTACTATACTCAACCAATATTGCAGATATTAAAAAAATATCAATGAACGTGTATTTAAATCCGGCCAAGTGCGAGTCGGACTCGTGCGCGAAGGGTTCCGTACCATTAACTTAAAACATTGGACAGTATAGGCAAAAAAAGTATATATTTTAAGTTTATTTATAATTTCAAAAGTATTCATCACAGGATACCCGAAACAATTTTAAATAAGAGTTACCGCGTCTGTTTCTTTATGTGAGTAATTTGAAGCTTGTAGGTCCAAGACTTGATCTTATAAGGGTTCCTTGTCGGACTACGGAACCCTAAAAATGCAGTTATTTTCACAGAATAGGGTTTCAGAATTATTTCTGGATAGTGTCAAGTACCCAAGTAAGCCTGTGAGTACCTAATAGAAAGATCGACATGGCGTTCAGGTCACCCATTAATCTGGTTGTGCAAAATCTTAAGTAAATAATACTGTTTGAGAGTTTAGGCAGTGGATTACACGTGGAGGGCGACAATGTCTGGTCTGAGCGCTTATAGCTAGGTACTTGCCGGTCAAAGTTCAGGTATCACTTCACAGGCCACAATCACTCGAAATGTCTGTAAGGAGCTTCACAGGATACACATGCGGCGAAAGCGCTCTGGTCGGTCTAGTACATGTGTCATAGGTAACGTCTCGATGTCGACTCGATCGTCGGGGTTCTCACGGCACGTTTTCAACAAATAAAAATAAGGCAGGTATGCGTGTGAGTGTTAAGCCTAGTCAGAGGCCCTAGGGCGGCTTGATAACTTCTGACAGTAAGGTTTGTCACTTGCCTTACATACACTCCTCCACCAATCCGCACTGAGCACGCGTGGTGAAGTATGGCTCGTTCCTCCTCATAGTTGAGGTGAGGCCTTTTCCCAGCAGTGGGATCTAATAGGCTGACTTATATGCGTGTGAGTGTGCGCGGCGTAGCATCAATAGGGCACACAAACAAATCAAAACATTGTAGTAAACAAATACTTTACCAACACTTCAATTTAATCAACACAACAATTTAATCCTAAAATAAATAACAAGTAAAAAACCCTTTTTAAAAACAAGCTTTTATGTCAATGCGCTGAAAAGTATAAAATAAATTTTCCTTTAAAACTTTTACGATCAAATAATAACATCATTACATTACTTGTCGCGAGATTTAAGTACTGACTTGGCGTATTTAGTATTTTTATTTTAAGAAATTTAGTCAATCATATCACATTATGTATATAGTTTACTTGTTTATCTACACAGGTAGGTAAAATCTCGCGACAAGCTTTTATATAGTATAAATTGTGTAATGATGTTATTTTTCGATCGTAAAAGTTTTATAGGAAAATTTATTTTATACTTTTTAGCGCATTGACATAAAAGCTTGTTTTTAAAAAGGGTTTTTTACTTGTTATTTATTTTTTACTTTTTACTTATCGCTGGGCAGAGTTCTTAGTCTGGAGGTATATCTCACTGTTTATCTCATTCAACGCATCATTGAGGCAACGGCGTTTGTCGGTAAATTCGATGCGCTTATTATTTTTCAATCGACTAAAAACTGAAAGGGTAACTAACTATGTGCAACTAATAACTAACATACCTTGGTATCAGTTTATCAAAATATTATTTCGGTGACAATTAAATTAAGTAAGCCTCAAAAAGGGCTATTTTAATATTGAATAACGACAGTGACTTAAAGGTGGCGAAAGTTTTAAGCTCGCTTACTTAAGACATAGGTAAGTAAAGTAAGGAACAACAAATTACGGCTTGGCGGCTAATATAATGGCTAGGCGACGAGCTTGGCTACGAATTTAATGTAAACCAAAGAGTTAAAGAGCACTAATTATTACCCTGAAGTATTGAAATCCCTTCAAAAATACAGCAAATAGGAAAACCAATTATTTTCACCTCTACTCGCCGTGGTCCTTCGCTGTGATACTAGTCTGCCCAATAAACAGTGCAATTTTAAGGCCGAAGGCGCGAAGGGAGAGCATCCTAATGCTTGCTTTTATGTTGAACAATTTAAGGCTTAATGTTTGTATGCCAATTGCAAGTTGTAAACTAATGCTGTTGACGCCTCTCGCGAAATTACACAAATCAATGTTAAACAATCTATGCTACGGACTACAACAATTCGACTTTATTTTTTACTTTCAAGGTCTCCAAAACCTCAGTATAATCAATACACAAAAATCTTAGACGACTTACACAGCTTACCATACATTGTCATCTAAACAACCTGTATACAAAATTTCAGCTTAATCGGTTGAAGATATTTGCTTTGAAATTGAGCTGCAATAAGTATTTGTGACATAACTTATCACCCGACTAGGTACAACACCTTGTCTTGGGTGTTAGGAGAAATGCACCGCGTAAGGCATAAGTAAGCTTCAAGCTAATTATTGTAACTTCAAGCTAAACCTTACGCAGCGTAAACACGATTCCAGTTTGATTTCAAGTTATCCTTCTTCTAGACAGGCAAACCAATGCTGTTGACGCATATCTCACAAAATTTAAACTCGTCAAAGTTTACCTACCGATGCTACAGACTCAAAATATTCAACCTCAATAATTATAATCGAGGACTCCAAGCAAACTCCTTTCAACAGTCGTATACCTCATGACTGAGGGTCGTGATCATTATGTGGAATAAAACACTCACAACGACTTCTAGGCAATATTTAATGGAATGTTTTGCCCTTGCCTTTTCCATCTCACACACTAGCCACTAGTGTGCAGGTTTTTCCTCATGGTGTTTTCCTTCGCCGTTAGGCAGCCGTATCTTTGAAAAAAGTCTGTAGGTACTTAAGTTTTTGTACAAACTTATTGGTACAGGCGTTGATAGAACTCATGATCTCACGGATGAAAAGTGAAGTTTTCTCCGCTCGGCTAACACGCCTTTTCTTCACGCCAAGAACACCCGATACACCAAATTCCTATACGGTTCGGAGCAACGGAGTTAACCTCGCATGCTTATTCTCGGCAAGCCCTTTCATTTGACACCCATATTGTAAGAAAGCATAAAAAACTTAGTCCACCATCTATAGAAGTCCGCCTTACTTAATTTGAAATGACGTCACCTTGTTTATCGAGCTATTCTTAGCAAGCCCTTTCATTTGATACCCATATTATAGAAAAGCATCAAAAACTTAGTCCGCCATCTATAGGAGTCGGCCATATATGATTTGGAGTGACGTCACCTTATGTGTTTAGTAATTATTACCAAGCCCTTTCATTTGATACCCATATTGTACGAAAGTATACAAAACTTAGTCCGCCATCGTTCGAAGCCCGCCATATTGGATTAAGAGTAACGTCACCTTCTATATCGAGTTATTCTCAGCAAGCTCTTTCATTTGATACCCACATTGTAAGGAAGAAAAGTAAACTTAGTCTGCCATCTTTAAAAGTCCGCCATATTGGATTTGTAGTGACGTCACCTTATTTATCGTGTTATTCTTAGCAAGCCCGTTCAATTGATACCCACATTGTAAGAAAGCCAAGAAAACTTAGCCTGCCATCTTTAGAAGTCCGCCATATTGGATTTGGAATGACGTCACCTTATTTATCGAGTTATTGTCAGCAAGCCCTTTTATTTGATACCCATATTTGAGGATCACATTTACAAGTCGGCCATTTTGATTTTTTTAGTAACGTCACTTTACTTTTTGAGTTACTCTTAGCAAGCCCTTTCATTTGATACTAATATTGTAGAAGTGCATTGAAAATAACGAGTCCGCCATCTTGGATGGTCCGCCATGTTGAATTTAGAATGATGTCATGCATCTTACTATGCATTGTCATCCAAACTAAACGTGCATACAAAATTTCAGCTCAATCGGTTGAAGATATCTGCTTCAAAATTGAGTTGCAAGATTCCACCCGAACAAACATACATAGTTAGTTACATTGCAAGCTAAATAAAAGCTAGTAAAAACAAAAAAAGGCCTTCTGAAATCAAAACTATATAAATTAGAACGAAAGCTAATCGGGGCGTTATTTTTCCTAAAAACAAAGGAACGCAGGTATATTAGATTTTCCTGTGTTTCACCTGTCCGTGTTATTTAATTAAGGAGTGTTCTCGGCAACGGTGCCTCGGAGGATAGTTAAATCTTGGGCAAATATTGCAATTGTGTATAAACATTGCGACGCCTTAAGAAATCTTGTATGCGAGAAAAAATTTCATTACACTTAGGACTGAAAGAAGAGGAAAAATTATAAGACCTGCGCAATATCTTTTTTAGGCGCATGCTAAAAAACACATCTCAAAACTTCTGTCTTAAGGAGTTACACACTGTTTGAATATTATCACACTATTTCCGGGTTTGAAAGATCAGAATAATCTTTGTTCTTTTGCGCATACTTTTCAATAAGATTATCTGACCGGGGATCGAACCCGGTACCTCAGAGTTAGCAACACCATAAAAAACGGGGTGCAAGCCACTAAACACCCCACAAAATTTGCAGTTACCTACTATTTTAATAAACTGAACCTGCATGAATGGGTAAGCGTTGACTTTTTACCACGTTGGCAAAGTCTTAAACACAATGTTCAAATGTTTTTTTATTTTATGATTCTATTAGAGGATTATTAGGAAACCCATAAAGAAGTATTTTTAGTAACTACCTTTAGTAGTCACGTAGTACCGCCAAAAATATGTCAAAAAAAGCACTACAAGTAGGTAGGTACGGCAAGGATTCCTTTGTATACAAATAAAATCTAATAAAGCTAAGTGTCTCACTAAGTACATTATATGCTACAAAAGTTCTCAAGTGCACCGAGATTTGTATCTTTGCCAGTGAATCTGAGTTCATAGAGCTCTTTCACTGGCGCACCGCCAGGGGGCGACACTGATTGCAAGTATTGACTCAACTATTGCAACTTTGTATTACATTTCAAGTGGATTCTAACAGCTAAATTGCGATATACGAGTAGTATCTCCGTTTTGACATATCTCATCAGTACCGTTACCATGAGTTTACGGTGGTTTTACTCGCTAGAGACAACGTAAAAAAAGTGAATTGAAAATTTTAGTTCTCCAAGTAACCGCTAGACGCGCTGTGCAATTTTCCATACACTCTTTTTACGTCTTCGCTAGCGAGTAAAACCACCGTAAACTCATGGTAACGGTACAGTGCAACGTAATAACCGATCTCATTCGTTGACGACTTAAGTTAGATGAAAACACGCAAAAACTTGTAAAAATACGTAAGAAATCGCACCACTTATTATGACGTTTCTAAATTATTGTATTATTGTCTATTGCGTTTGTTTGACAGAGGAAGAGAGAGACAAAACCTAAATTTTATCGTAGACAAGACGTATTGGAATTGAGCCCATTATACTTGGTGCAAAAGTGGGTGCACAATACAGAAGCGCACTCTCTCTTCTTTTCATAGTTCGGTGAGACGCAAACCCAAGAGAGATAAGGTACAGGACTAACAGCCTTAGGTGCTTGAGAGTGAAGAAGAAAAGTTCTTTACCCACCAAAATACGATATTATACATTTAAATTTTAATTTATTTAACATTTGCAAGTCTGGCTAACAAAACATGCAGCTTTTAAACTTGTACTTCCTCAATCTTGATCGTGTCTAGTACCTGGGCGACTTAACTTTGGTCGGTTACTACACTCATTACGGCGCTCTTGCGTAGCGGGGCCACATTAGCGACTATATTCTGCGTCGAACAGTGTGAAAGAAAAACGCATGAAAACTCGAAAACACGCGTTTTCCTAAACCTAAAACTAATTTAGATCGACTTTTCTACCCCCATAACTACATACCAAATTTCAGTGAGATCTTTAGAGCCGTTTCCGAGATGCAAGAATTGCTCGTTTAAAGGTAGAAGATAAATATATTTAATTTCCTTTTAAATGTCTTTATAACAAGCCTTTCTGCACCCATTTCTGCTGTAATACCGAGGTGATTGCGGTCAGCTTCATTTGTTTCATTGTCTATCTTCGAGTAGTCTTGTCTTGCACTTTTTGCCACAGTCTTCAAAGAGGAATGGAGCAGCTGTGCAATGAATTTTGAGTAAACAACTTGTTACTTATTATGAATGCAGAGGAAAAGGGGGATTTCATTTTTATGATACTTTTAAGTAATTTTAATGTTAAACGCTTGATGTTGGTATAGCTTTGAGCTTGGTTGCAAGGGTACCAATCTACCTAAATAGTTTTAGTATGATAGTAAAAAAGCTTTGTTGCAATCCAGACAGAAGAATAAGTTTTCATTAAAGGTGATCCATTTCAAAATTAAATTTTCAATTGTCAGTGGCTTTGATTTTTTTGGCAAAGTCATAATAATATAGCAGTTCCCCGCGACTTCGCCCGCGCCAAAAGTCGGATTTTCCATACAAACATTCATCCCCCATTTCACCCCTCTGATGATTTTATATCGCAACATAAAGTAGCCTATGTCCTTCCCAGGATCTTAAACTATCTCTGTACCAAATTTTATAAACAAACAAACAATCAAATCTTTCCTCTTTATAATATTAGTGTAGAAGTGTAGATGTAATTTGTGATTGTGAACGACATCCATTCCCGAATTCATTAACTTTGAAAACATTTTCGTGTACTTCTTACGTACCTTGACTTGCCTTATTTTTCTTGTTTGCATATCTCTCAGATTGTTACAAAAAAACTCCCTGAGTATTTTTCTGATTCGGAGGCGCGTATTTTATTTAACCAAACGCGTGAAAAACATCATCAGATTGCTCAGTATTTTCCGTATTTTTCAATTTCATGGCGTCTGAGTTGAGGGTGCTCTGGTCCCATCGCATTGTTAAGACCGCGTCAAATGTCTAGAGAAATCTGTTTTTTTCCCGCCTTGAGACTTTTAGGGGTACGTCTGGCATGTTACGGGACTCTAGTTTTTAAACATGCAGTATGGACAGCATAAAGAGCGTCGGTGTCGCAGTGGCTAGCGGGTTGCTTCTCATGCGGGAGGTGCCGGTTCCATGCACCAATGACTTCTTCTGAGTTATGTACATTAGTTGTTTCACTAACCGATGCTCTTACTTGAGGGAAAACATCGTGAGGAAACCTGCACATTCAGGCGACTGCATGTGTAACCATAATCCAAACTGGTCAGGTTCCCCTGTTAACAGGGTCATGGAGGTCAGATGGCAGTTGCTCCACTGTAATTGCCGGATCTGCCACAACCTGGATCATAGTCAGCGGACCCTGGGCCCTCACATGCGAGTGCACAACCGGGATAGCGCTAGGAGGATGAGTGTGGACAGCATAAACAACGCAGTATGTGCCGTCCACTAGCAAACTGGACGAACTAGCTTGTTTAAGTAAAATCACGCTGGATGCAGGCAGCCTCGTCAAAAATCGATGGAGTAGATCTATGTTCAGTACTGACCTTATGACCTGGTAATTGGTAGAAATACCATCAATTAACTCTATCTAGGGTTGATGTACTGCAAACAAGTGAGATTAGTTTGGATGCCTAGAGATTTCGGTCAAAATTTTCACAAATATTTACATTATTCATAAATATTTTTATGGAAATCGAATCAAAATTAATTATTTAATATATGACTATACCGGCCTTATTACAAAAAACTTAGTACCAGGTTTTAACCAGGACTAAATATTAGCAGCAGATTAGAAATGAATGACACTTTCGTGACATTACCTAATAAAGAAACGCTTTTCTGATTGGTCCGCTAATAATATATTTAGTCTTGGCTTAAACCTGGTACTAAGTTTTTTGTAATAACCCTGTACATGTTTCTTGAGAAGTGGAATAACATAAAGTAAATGAGCCTATTATGGGGCCAGAACCATCTCTTCTTATTTACTCCTCGTTAAAAATGATGGCTACTTCGATGAGTATCTTTTTGAATGTCATGTGATCAAAAAACAGCTCTGTTACTTATTTTGGGGATTCAACTTCCTTCGAATTCCTGTTGTCACTGTTTAATACTGAAAACAAAAAATAGAGCAATGCGACGGAACCCTTGCAAATGTATTTTGAACATTCTCTCCGTTCAGTACGAATTTTTCGAGTATTTCGCAGGCGGTTTCCTTCAAGGCGTAAATTAATTATCCTTCTTCTTTCATAAAAAGTTTAATTAGGAGATACTTGAACGGGGCTTAAGAAATAATCTTTCTGTTTTATTGCCAGTATCTTTTTACGGTGTGGAGATAAAGAGTTGACGAAATTATTCGAATTGGAATAAGAGCATTGATTTCGTTTTTTAAAATATAGAGAAATAATGTATCTATCTATAATTTAAGAGCTACGCTCTTATCGGTGGAGTCTTCTCCATTCCTCTCTATTCAGTATCATTTCCTTGACTTCGGTACGACACGACACCTAACTTTTTCATTATTTACGGTCACTACATCTTCTACTACTACAAGGATTAGAATCTTAAAATTTGCTCCTTTTACGGTTCCTTTTTAGGTGATCACTAAACGATGATTCATAGAAATTTACAACTTAAGAGGGTATAAATGGGGCTAAGTTATATGAAACTTCGTCAGTTCGATAAAAATGTATTTTTTGAAATTAAAAACGATGTTCAATATTATTTTTGTAAATGCAACCTCTAAGAGGGTGAAAAGGGGGGTGAAAGTGTGTATGAAAAATTCGACATTTTGATGAAGTCGCAGGCAACCGCTAGGTAAAATATTATATACGAGGTGTACCAGTGTTACGTTATGATTTCTGGAACGTACCATATTTACTTACAATAGTTTGTTCCTTGCAGCAACATATCTAATTGAATGCCACGCCTCCCGAGGGAAATCTCCCACGGTATTACAAAACTGAAACAAGTAAGGAAAATTCCGTTGACGATATTGGTATAAATCTGGGTTGGAATACTTGAACAAAAAGCTTGGGAAATAAAAGTAGTTAAAGTCTACTTTTACTTATTTGTAAATCTGAACAGATTTGATTGTCAATTCTTTATGAAATAAATTTTCGTATACTAAAAAGTTCATGAGTTGACTTTTGTTAAAGTTTAAATCTACAACATTTAATGTAATGATAATGTAAGTATTATATTAATATAAATATTAATAAATTAATATAAATATTAAAGTTAACTTTAAGAGATTGTTTAACGTATGATAAGTTCCCTGAATTATGATTATGCTCATACATTTATTGCAATAGCATGGCATGTTGTTAAATTTTTTAATTAATAAATAATTTAATAAAACAATTAAAGTTGTAGTCTGGCTATTGAAAGCTGAACCCAGCCATTTTTGGAATGACAAAAATGTCAAGCCTTTGTTTTTTTAAGGTTATATCGAATATGAGTAAACATTTTAAGTCTACATATGTTTCCTATGATAAGTAAATTTTATTAAAAAAGTATCAAAATTATTTATTTCTTATTTGGTTGGTTTCGTTTTTTTTTCAGCTTTGTTTACACAGACTCTACTTAAATTTTTGTTACTTTTGTTCAGATGTTACGGTAGGTAGGGAGATGTTACTAGTGCGAGTAAATAGTAGTGGCACAAGTAGCACAAGAAAGACGGTTTAGAACAAAAAGAGTTTTAGTTTTTATTGGCCAAATATTTATCAGTTATTTTCCCTTTGTGATAATCAATACTTCCATACTAATATTATAAATGCCAAAGTGTTTCAGACAGACCTGTTACCCCTTGACGCTTAAACCACTAAACTGATTGAGATGAAATTTGGTATGGAGACAGTTCGAGACCCTGGAAAGGACATAGGCTACAATTTAAAATCCAACTCTTGCGGGCGAAGTCGCGGGGAACCACTAGTAATCTTTATATATTATATCATACCTATATTAACTACGATTTTACTTGAAAAGGAAAAAATCTAGTGAGTTCATTTACCTAAACTTCAATCTAAAGTTAATTATCGGGCTTTATCCTTGTACAAAGTAGCTTAAACAACAGGTTTAAGTGGGTATGTTTATATTCCAAATCTCGTTTCCAAATCCTAACCAGCTTAGAAGCCTATAACTTATTTAGAGTTAGTGTTACTTACGGCTGTTATTCCTATTCCTAGTCTAAAACTTATCCTGATACCTTCTTTATAACTTTTAAGCTTATATGCCTGTACAGTTAAACACTAACCAAGTTATTCCAAAAACTTAGTACCGGGTTTAAGACAGGACTAAGTTATTAGCTAGCAAATTAGATCAGCGCTTGTCTATTAGGTTATGTCACGAATGTGTCATTCATTCCTCTGTTGTCGGCTAATATTTAGACCCATTTTAAACCTGGTCTATTTTTTTTTGTAATCACCCCGTATTAATATCTGACCTAGAAAGCAGTGTCTGAAAATACTTTCTTGTAGGTATTTGTAGGATGTTGTTGCTTGGAGAATTTCGGAGGAAAATTTTGGCCAACATTTCATAAGCCACTTTGAGGACATTGGTTGGTAATTGGGGAGGTAAGTAATGGTTTTCTGAGAATATTTCAGTACTAACGAGATCTTGTATTCGCGGAAACTTATTAAATCCTATAACATTTCTTTGATGTTCTTGTATGTAAGAAAGTAAAGTGGTTACACATCGATTAATGAAATGCTTGCATTGCAACCCAGTATTGACGTACACGTTGATCCATGTCGTGAGACATGTCGTAATATATTTAAATAATAATTTTTAATTCAAATTGTATCTCTATATACTATTTATGAAAAATGTATAAATTTTAGGACTATGACAATACTGAACAGTTGCTTCATTTCCTTGTGTGACATGTGACATAATGATTTTATTGAATCCTGCATGCGGTTGACTGGTAGAGAATGTCTTATGGCAATAAGTCCGCCAATTGTACTTTCTTTTTTGTGGAATAAAGTTGTGAAATTAAATAAATAATAAATAAATCCTGGCATGATTTATATTTGAAATTAAGTACCAATATTTTATTTTCCTTTATTAATTTTTTTTAAGTTATCAAATCATTTATTTTAGTTATGTCATTTACTATATATTTACAATGGTTTTACTTATTCTATTTTTTTTATAAACACAAAGTTACTGATTTCAATTAAAATATTAATCCAATAGCTATTATTTCTTCTATATGAGAACTCGACTAAATCGCTATCACAGCCGTATCTTTTGTTTGCACGGCGAAAACACTACAATTGTCACGCAAAACAGACACAGCTCCGACCTCATGTCTAAAAATTACAATTAATGCCCAACTGACCCATTGCTTTGTCCCTACGCAGATTTCGCAAATAAAAATTTGATATGAGCAATTTCATGATTGAAAATTTAACCAAAAACAATAATGTTTTCCCATAGTTTTAGTATTTGTGCACTGAAAAACTTACGATACGATACGAGGTGCTACTCAGCCAGGATCAAAGCCTGATCCGGTAAAACCGGCACAGAATTAAAATTACAAATAAATATTAAAAAGAAAACATATCAAAAATTTTAAACTACCGTTTGTAAGGTAAGGTACTTATAATAGTCTCTATTCACTGGATTAAAAGTCAAATTGATCAAACCTACCTAACCGTTACCTTCTAAAAGGACCAAATATTAATCCCTTCGTCCTTACAGGTTCTAAAGTCTACCTTTTGGCGCTAAAGCCAAACGAAAAGTAGCTTGAGCATTAGCAAGTACTATCGTACAGACGACCGCACTTCAAGTTTAACACTACAGTAACCTATGCGATGGTAATAAGAGCGTTTTTGCAACAAAAATGTGTAGTCCGATGTGCCGGCGCTGTACTATCTGCAAGATAAACACACGTCTAAGTGCTCACGCCCCATTTCAGTTGGAAGGTTGTGATCGCGGATGCCTGTTACACCGAAACAGGTTGAAAATATTAGTTTTATATTTTTGTTGTTCGTCGGCCCGTGTTTGTCAGGTAGTTAAATTTTCTTAGGAACGCGTTGAAGTATCATGATGTAATTAATAACATTAAATACTTAAAATTGTGGCCCCTAAAACTGAGATAAAATTAAGTTTCTAAGCTACTGCAATTTAATTCATTATACAAAATCCACAGCTCTTAAATTTATTTCTAAATTAACATGAAAAGCTGACAGCCAATACCGGATTTACATTTTAATCTAATTAATTAATTAAATGATTCGGTAATTTATGTCGTAGTTTCTAACTTTATGATTCAGTTCTACATTTAGAATCTGCGATTTGACACACAGAAAAAAAAGGATCAACCAAACTAGTTTTCTTAGTTGAAGATCTTCGAAATTCAAAAATTCGCTAGTCACTAGATTACGGCCTAGTAATAGCCAAATTTCGGTTACTGTTAACCAATAATTTTTTTCAGTCTGTCTTTATTATTAAACGTCTATTCTAATTAACTGCTTCTGATAGTAGCGATAATAAAAACGGTGTAATGGGAGGTATTTTTATTGTGTTCGATCTCAAAGTCGATACAATCGGGGTAAAATATATTCTTGTATCGTAATGTATGCCAAAATAAAACGCTTGTAAACTTGAACCCTTTTATTTTGGCCATACAATTTGTATGCGAATCACCTATAGTTTGGGTTGTTACATATGTTTTTATTAGAAACTAGTTAGATGACTTCGTCTGTTTACGTAGATCGAATGATATATAATGACTCATACTCCATCGCCATTTGAAATGGGTTTGTTCTTGACTCGAAACTAAGCCAGACGTGAGGTAGACAGAGTCGACGGTAGAGCGAGCTCACCCGGAAGAAGTCTGTTTACTCTGAATTTGAAGGTTTTTGGGTTGTAATCCGTTGGAAACACTGAAGCGGGTAGTGAGTTACAGAACTTAGTTGTGCGCATTATAAATGTCGATGAGGAGAAATCGTGCACACATTTGTGCATTAACCGCTTTAAATAATAAATGAACCACTTTCCAATACGTAAGTTAAAATTTGGAATTAACGACAGATTAGTTATTGTAAAAGGGGTTATTTTTTGCGACGAAAATTATATGTAGTCTTATGTGCTGGCTACTGAAGAAAATATACTTATTGGCTTGCTTAGTCCCTACCTTCATATTAATATGTACCGAATACACACTCATAATAAAAATAGGTATGTAGCTGTTATACTACCTATACTGTAGGAAAGTAGGAAAAAATCTGTCAAAACCATTGAAAATAATATTATTTAAAATGTCCTTCAAGCCGAATTTCGACTGCATTGCACAATCTCATCAGAGATAAGCCAACTCATGTGTACTCTATGTTCCTTCACCTCATAGTTCGGTGAGATGGCAATCCGTCATGACCGAAGAGAGATCAGGCGCAGGACCAATGGCTTAATGTACTTTCTGAGGCACGGTGGTGTTAACATCACCAACTGCCCTGACTCCGGAGCTGTCTAAGTTAATTCAAGACAAGAAATACCAGAAACATTCAGCACGACTCGGGATTCGAACCCGGGGCCTTGTGGATAGTACCACGAGACCAACGAGACATTGAAAATAAATATCTGAACAGTAACGAAAAATATAACTAGAATTTTCATATTAGCCTAACAACAGATTCCACTTACACTTTACGAAGCTTTGAATACAGTTTCAAAGCTTTATGGGCCAAACTGAGATTAGGTCGAGATTGGAAAATGATTTTGCTGTAGAAGTTTTCGTCAACTGTTCTTGAAACTGGTTTTCCACTATGGGATATTATATTATACTATCTGAAATATCTTATAGGTATCTTTAAACAAGCAATTCTTGTATATTTATTTGTATGATACATTATTATGTATTTGTGATCTTGGAAACGGCTCAAACGATTTAGCTGAAATTTGGTATCGATGTTGGAAAATCGATATGGATTATGTTTGCGTCTTAAAAATGCGTGTTTTGAAGTTTCATGCGGATTTCTTTCGCATTGTTCGACGCAGAATATGGTCGCTAATTTTGCACTGGTAAGAATGAACGTCGTGGTCGAGTGCATAAGACGTTTATATATGTCTGGGGTTCAAATCTTGCTCGATGACGAAACATTTTTTTACTTTTTATTTGTATAAGTTCAAGTTTATACTAGTAGCTTGTTTTGTGTATGTTTACAAATTATTTTTAATTAATTATTACTTGTTAAATTCGCTGCCTGTACTAAATTATATTATAGTTATTAATATATATTAAAAAAAACTTCTGAGACCTTACCATTAATATCATTGATTTCAATACTTTAATACCTAGCATCTTTTAAAATATTTCAGCAACAAGCAACTTGGCAACAGTTTTTTGTACTTAAGTATTTCCTTTAGAAACGAATATCAAAATTTGCGTTCTTGCAAACTTTACTAAATAACTACGAATCACAGAAACGTTCATGGCTGAATACTTGCAAGTTCTGGATAGCAACTAGTTAGGGGTGTCAAAAATGTTTTTACATGCATTTATTGTGCCAAAAAGTACTTAATTGCCCTACTCGTATATTTTCTCCACTCCCTTTTATGCCTTACAAAATCTGTTCTCAATTTGATTCGATTTTTAGAAGCGTTAACGTACTGATCGCCTAAAAGTGATAAAGATTATTGAAAAAAAAAACACCCGACTGCAAAAATAATTATGTTTTTAAAATGATCTTTTCACTGGCTTTCATTTGATACCCATATTGCTATGGCAAGGAAAAAATCAACCCCCCATCCCACCCCCTTCGTTTTTGTTTGTGGGCGCCATCCATTTTAAAAATGTGTACAACCATGTCACTACCACAACTTTGAACGAATTCAACGACATCTCATACGCCAAAAACTGTCTAACCGTTCGGGCTATAGCGTATTGGTTAACCCTCTTTCCGCAGTCGGGTAATAAAGGTTTTTTCTTCTCATTTCTTTTATTTTTATTTTCTATTTTGGTAGCTGCCACCCCTAGCTGGCTACTCGGCCAGTAAATTAGCCCATTTGCGGTGCAGCCCGGCTGGGCGGCGTCCGCGGCTGTAATTAATTATACGCGTTTCACTACGTATTGCTCGTAGCTGATCGTCCGTCAACAAGCTGGCTGTGGTTTGTATTGACTGGACTCTGATTAGAGGTGACGAGTGCGATTAAACGAATGAGATGTAATAAGAATGATAACATTTTTATCCGACCGACAGAAGGAGGGTAATGTTTAAAGTATCATATCAGCCGATTCCCGTCCACTGCTGGACATAGGCCTCTCCAATACTGCGCCAACTTTCACGGTCCTCCGCTTCCCGCCGGCCACCTTCCTCAGGTCATCGGTCCACCTAGAAGGAGGGCGTTCAACACTACGTTTTCCGAGACGTGGTCTCCATTCGAGAATCTTTCATGTAGCCTAACCCAACCTTACATGTAAGTATGTAGGCCCACTTTTTTGGCTCGCTCTACAGGCTAAATAGCTGGAAGGATTTTGATATGTAAAGTGTCGTGTCGTGAATTTGTCAGAAATGTGGTAGTGACATAGGCTACATAAATTTTAAAAGTGGCGTCCGCAAATGACAAAAAAGGGGGAAGGAGGGTAAGGTAAAACATGGTAAGAAAAACTGTATGGGTATTAGTGTAAAGAGCATTACTTTGTTTTTGTTATTAATTGACTTTATGACATTCCTTTTCTATTCACTTCTCCTTTCTAGACTTATGGCTTCACACGGTTGCTTTTAAAATGGCTTTCAGGCGACGCTCCAGACTTCATCAGTTGAAAACTATTTGTAAGATAGATAGATACTCTTTATTGCACACCACACACAGGATCAATTTACATAAATGTAAAGATATTAAGTTAGCTAGAAAGCTTGGCTGGTGTCAGGCTTCACAAGAACCTTAGCAAGAGCCTACTGCTTACCTAGCTTGCTTTACCTTTCCAAAGCTACCTACTTTTGGTAATTACATAACTAACTTGCACACACAGTAAGCACCAAGTCGTAATTAATCGTGTGGACTGTCAATGGCAACGTGCGGCCGCCATATTTATCGGCTCCGATTCTTGCCCATTAGTTGGTGCCGCACGGAATTGACAAAGAAGGTTAGAAAGGTAGGTAGGTAGGTAAGCGCGACAGATGCGCCAAAGTTTTGATTACAAAATCTTAATGGAATTGGTATGCGTAAACTATTGTCCGTCAATTTAGTGGACAATGCTCATTCATGTGGAACTTTAGGCCAAGAAGCTAAATGTAAACTGTTACACTGGCTTTAAAGCACTGGCTTCTCGGGCTATGTAGCATAAACAGCGCTTGTGGAATGACTGAGATCTTTCTATTTAAGGCTTTGTAATATCACTATCTACATTGACCAGTATCTTGGTGTCCAGCCACTTCGTATCCGCATTTGGGTGACACATACATATTTCTAACAAATATTGCCTACAAAAAGACTGAAAACTGCCTTGAATCTTGGAGAGCGGGAATAGGGTAGGGAGACCTTTTCTTCGCAATGGGACACCTCAGATTTTGGATAGTATAAAAGTATTCCGATCTTAGCGGAGTTAGACGAGCAATTGAACGAGTGATGGTCGGCACTAGGCGATATTTCCTAAGCGAATACTTCCTCGTATAAGTTACTAATTCTAACTACAAATCACAAAGTGTAATAACCCTTCTCACCTTTTTTCTCTGAACTGTGGTCCGTTTATTGGCTTGTGACAAATGTGTCCTATTTAAATCGGCCCAGTTCACTGATTGTTTCGGTCCTGAGGTTGTGTTGTGATTAGGAACTCCAATTACAAGAGTATTAGGGTTGGGCTGGTAAGGTGTAATCAATCGTTAGGGTCCATTAAGTAATTAGTTTTGGTTTGTAAAGACTGGGTTTTGAACTATATTTACAAGAATATATAATTGATTATTCTATGGAGCGAAAAATTGGAGCGTAAACCAGTGTCTCATTTTGATTATTGAGTGCGATTTTGAAACTACTTTTACAGTTAAGATACTGTAACCTTTGTCAGAAATAAATACTTAGACCAAAGTGATTTCCTTAGTTTATCAATTATTTCAAATATTAATTAAAATGAGTTACATATTTTCTTATTCGCTCATATTTAATTAGCCAGAATAGAATCCCATGTAGTAATTTACGCATGTATGACGATCTTGTTGGCAAAATCGGGTCACCAAAATTGGCAAGAAAAACCTTTTTCTGGCGCTTTTTTTTATGATTCACTTAAGTGATTGAGTGCCACTTACGTTACGTAGGCTAGGTATTTTTATCTTTATTTATCATTTAAGCCAATTTCCTACGCAGGTAACATAGAAAATATTAAACTTCATGGTCGATAATTGGCAGAAGATATCACAGATATTCAATAATAGGCCATACATACTGAAGTACCTAATACAATTTTTGATGAAGCCTTATTATAATGTCAAGTGTACAAATAACTTTTTAAGAGGAAAGGTCAACTAATATCAAAGATGACCTAATGACAGGATTTGTATAGTACAAAGTTAAGATGTAAAAATAGCCCTGTGACATGCCTCGCGATTCGGATTAAATACATATAAATTGTCTTCCTTTGTGTGCATGGCAGAGTGTTATGTTCTTATTCTTAACTACGAATCCCATCGCGCTATTGTTTTTGTTCTTAGCTTACAATGTTCAGCCATTAAGGTGAGAAAATTGTTTCTGACACGCAACGAGCACTTAAACTATTAGCATTTCCATTTTCCAGACAAAAAGACTGCCTTTCCACCGGATAAATGTATGAGAGAATGCGTAGCGAGGATGTGTTTGTTAAGAACCAATATACAATGTGTTAGGGTACGAACTGATGGCAGAAAGGTTCTTGATTGGAGACCATTTGATTTAAAGCCTACACTACCATATGGCGTCCTCCGGCAAAATGGACAGACGACCTAATAAAGGTCACAGGATGGCACTAAATGCAGGCTGCAGGCTGCTTGTAACAGGTCACTTTGGAAATCTATGGTGATGTAGCGACATCTTACCACTGTCGCCCACACTAGCAAGCAACTTCAAGACGCGACGCCCTGACTCGGCTCCAACAGGCTAGATGGCGCTGATAGCCCGCTCCATACAACACAAACCGCGATATGTAAGATTTAGCACGAGCTTGACTACATATAGATAAACCAAGACGGTGACCATTGGACCTTGGTCCCCGACCATAACAACCGGTCGGTAGGAAGCGCTTCCCTTTGCCTTCCTAACCCAGTTGCGCCAAAGTGAGGCCTATATTCAGCAGTGGATGTTGCAGGACGTCCACGACGATCGTTATCAGCCATAAAAATTTCATTATCGTTACGGTTTGAATGGTATCGTGACAGTACCTATGATTATGTCTCGCATCATCTATCCACTTCCAGGCAGCAATTTATTCTTATCACACAAAGTGTGATCGTCTTTTTGTTCTCTATATACACGATGTTAGTTTGCATCCTTGCCATATTTACAGAGGTAACTATATTACGGACACTGAACTCAAATCATTAAATAAATTGTAACCTACAATTTTGATTTTTAATCTTGATTATTCAATTTTATCGACAATCTGTTACGCACACCATTAATTATCGTAGCGCATCACTGTTGGCTGTTCATCGGCACAAAAGAGCTGCGGCGATTGCGTTCTCTTTCTAACATCAAAAACGCCGCCCCTTCTTCTTTTTTTTTCTTCTTTTTTTTCCCTTCTTTTATCTCTGTGAATATAACAAGGATGCAAAGTAACACCGTGTATATTGTGATGTGTTTCACGAGAGGTTATCAAGTTCTGGCCCTGTATTCTGAAAAGGCAGTGTCACAGATATTATAATACAACAGTGTTGAGGAAATCTTGTCGGTTTAAGAATGATTTACTATATGTATATCCAAATGACAAAAACCAATCAACGAGCATTCTGTTGTTAGTAGTATTAGGCAGAATTAAAGCCTTTTTGGCTATCGTAGTTCAGAATTCTGCTTTGTCGCCGTCTTACAAATAATGTTACTACCCTTTTTCAACACTTGCTTAATTATAAGACTGCTAAATTGTATCTTTCTTGTTTGAAATGTGTTTGCTCTTGACCTTCAGTTTAAGCCAGAATAATAAATAAATACCTATTTGACATTTTTTTTTAAATTGTTTCAACAAACACACCAATAACCTAGCCCCAAACTAAGCGTGAACTTGTGCTATGGTAAATAGGATAACGGATAGAAATACTTTAATACATATAAACATCCATGACTTAGGTACAAATGCTCGTGCTCATCACACAAACATTTGCCCCTTGCGGGATTCGAACCCGCAACCGCCTGGTTTAGAAGTCCGGTGCGCGAAGGACTACACCAAGACGGTCGTCTAATGACAGATAGAATAATGACAGATAGATGATAACATATAATACAGACAAACATTTCAAATTATCCGTCTCTACTTAGTGAGTTAAACACTTAAATAAGTGTGAAACAGATAATTGGTACTGGTATACTAGTAAGACAGCCGGCCTATAATACAGGAAAACTAAGTGACCTCTCTGTGCCACACCCAATTGTGTCCACCGAAGCCATTTTTGAAATAGCCACTCAAATCCACAATGAACGGTAGCCGACAAGTACATTTATCTTCGGAAATCTGGCGGCTATTGAGCCGTGTCAGAGATCCATTGTGCCCTAACTGATTACGAGTACTACAGGTAATAGAAGCGAAAATACGACTTGTTCAATAGGATCATCATGGTGCCCGGCTTAGGGGACTACACACAGCGCGGCTCGAATAGAGAACATATATGAGGTTGTATCTTCTAACCCCCTTACTAGTAATAATTATGCCGTTTTTGTAATTATTAGTGAGATGCTTTAAATGTAAAAAAAAAAAAAAATTAATGGCTGACACTGACATGTTTAGACTGGGGAGAGGGGGATTATTAAGAGCAATATTTACCTTAGAAACTAAGTCCACAGATAACAATGCTGAATGAATTATTTATGGAACATTCCAAGTTTGTATTTTAGAGTAAAATTGTTTTGATAAAGTAGATCCCAAATTGACTAAACAAATAATGAATACAATTTTTTTTTAATAACGTTATGTCCCTGTTGTAAAGAAATTCACGATCACGAGTTCAGAATATTATGATATTAGGTTCCAAATTAATAATATGTATTTCCCTTTAACAAACTCATAAGTACCTACCTTTAATAATGAGGCTAGTCACATAATACAGTTAGCCATTCTTCTCGTCCGTATCTCCCATCCGAAGAGCTCTTACAGAATTGAAAGCGATCCCAGAATAACCTCACGCGCAATTTAGGCTAGTATGGGATTCAATTTGCCCAGAAAGTCCCCATATACTCGCACCTCCATTAAAACTACATGCAAACCGTACATCAACTGGGCCCCGGATTACGAAACCTATCATGTCGGAGTTATGCTGGACTTCGTTTAATTAATTGCAAGGGTTAAGTGACCAAATTCAACTATTAAATTAAGTTATGAATTGCTGCTTTAACATGTTATTTATAGTAAACGTGGCTCATATTACGCTGGCAAACGCGTGGTTAAGTTGCAATTTGAATTGTGGTTTCATTAAACTAGTGTATACTGATATACACAACAGTGAATAATTACGTTGATGTAAAAGTAATTAATAATTAATTTGAAATTTATTAACTATTCTGCGAATTCGACTGCGAAAAATGATATAATAAATGTTAGATTAAAAATATACCCAATTAAGGTTTACTTGGTTTTATTGTTATGAGAAAAAATAGAAAGAAGACAAAAAAAAATCCAAATAAAACGACCGATTTCAATAACCGAAAATAATACGACGACGACGAGAGAATGTTCTGGCTTTATAGAATGTTCTGGCTTCATAGAATGTTCGCCTATGAACCGTTGGTTATGAAAACTAGATAGATATACTATAAGAATAGTCAAGAACTCGAGACATTTTATTTTTGGCAACGGACACTTGAAGGAACATAGTAATAACACAAAATGCATCGTGTTTTGAGGTTATAAAAGGAATAGAAAGACGCAGCCTAAATGAATTCCTAATGCAAGATTGATTGCAATTCCAAATGCAATTAACTTACCACTCGTGGAGCAGTCCATTGGCGTATACAACGAAGAATTTCTTCGTTGTTTAATAGCATAGAACCTCTAGCAGATCTACAATTCACACAAAACTGATTTTGCAGATCCATTCTGTTTCACAGAGTCCTTTAATCACAGCCAGGTCAAAAATAAGTGCAATCGAATCAGAGTCCGTAGTAAAGCCAAAGTCGAAATAAACCAAAATTAATCTTAGGAGCAGCGAAAAACAAACAAGTTGCAGAATGCGCGAGAGCTTCGTTCAAGTAGTTCAAGTCAAGAGCATGTGTCAGTTTTTTTTTCAGTATTAGTTTTATGACCTTGGATCTGTCCATATCAGCCAAAGCATGTGTCAGTCAGTCACTTGTCAGTGCAGTCGTCTTAAATAGGTAACCTTTTGACAGGTAAGTGGTGTTGCAAGCGTAATCGTGCTTACCCAGAGTACCTAGGTACCTCCTAAGTGCAGTGGTAGAGCGTGCGAAAAGACAACCGACGTGGCGGAAAACGGAACTAACGAAACGTAACCAGTCAATCGTTAATATGTATGACTAATTTATACTTATATTTCTAACTTATTTTACATCATATCTTATGACCACTTCAGAAAACTAAAGTGAAAAGTTTATTAAAAATTACACTCAACAAGATTCATAAAACGAAACGTGTTTTTACAATGACAAAATGTTCATAGCAGTTTTTTTTAATATGTCTTTAAAAAAGGACTCGCGCCATAGTCAAAAGTATCTAAGTACTTTTATAACATAATATTACTCGTATTATCAAGAACAAAAAATCAACTTGTTATTTGACGTGCGACCATCTTAACTGTAAAATAAGTAACAGATAATGCAAACTATAAACACATCTGCAATTTAACAAAATGGTATCACAAACTAAGTACAATTTATCACTCTACAGTTATGTTTATCGCCCTGTAGTAAGAGCCTGGTTAAAGATCTTTATTCTCATTAAACCTTGGTTCTTAATTCGACGGAGTGGATTGACAGTTCGAACTGTTGCTTTGCTCCCTCTCTCTCGAGATAAAGAAACGAGAGAGAGCGACACAAGCGACAGTACGACCTGTCAATCCACTTTGTAGAATTAAGAATCAAGAATATCGTCCCAGACCTTCACTTCAAGAGTAAGCAATATTGTATACCACGCCATCTGTTGGCATCGAAACGAAGCCTGACATTTTTCATTGAGAACCGTGGCAACACAAGGAGTTCATTGCGCCTTCATGAAACGGAAGGTGTGACAATCACTTAACTATTTTTTTTTATTTGAATTTGTTAACTTTAGGTGTCCGTTGGATTCTAATGTACGTTCCAAGCATAATAAAATAAAACTATAATTAATTACTAATCAAAATTCTCAACGGTCCATAGGCCAATTTTATACAATCTCCTTTGACGACCGTCTCGGTGTAGTGGTTCGTACCATGGAGTACAAAACCAGCGGCTGCGGGTTCGAATCTCGCAAATGTTTGTGTGATGAGCACGAGCATTTGTTAGGTACAAATGCTCGTCCTAGTCATGGATGTTTATGAACGTATATACATAAGTATGTTTATCTATTATACTAGCCGCCATAGCACGAGCTCACGCTAAGTTTGGAACTAGGTTGATTGTTAAAAAAAGTATTGTAGCAACTTTTTACATACCAGATCTCAGTGGCTACGTACAGTCACAAGCATTAAAATGTATACAAATAAGTTTTTATGCCATTGTAATAAGGTCTAAAATCGAAAGCAAATGTATACATATTGATGCTCGTGACTGTTCAAGGCACAAAAATATTTTTTTTAGCATTCATACTTTACAACTCAATCAAGTCCAAACGAGCTAAAACCTAAATTGTAATTCATGGGCACTTAGTTGCTTTTCTTCATAAGTTCATATCAGACATGAACGAATAGTCTATATAGTTCCCGAAGACTGATGATCACAGAAGGTACGAATAAGCCAAGATGTATAGGCTATTAGGCAAATGACAGGCCCTACTGACCTTCAAGTGTGCCTTCTGAGGTAAGTTAATCACTCACTAGTCATCAATCACTGAATACGCCCTAATAGCTACGAATTATAGGTGTATAAAGTTAATTTATACAACGCAACGCTGAGTATAGTTCAGATAGCGTGGGTGGTCGATAAGTAATTGCGTATTATGGATGACGATTCTGGAGTACTAAGCGAATGAAGCGTATGCCGCACGCACGTTTGATAGAAAATTACTCAGGAAAATATATTGAATTCAGTAATTTGATGAAACATTATTGTTGAGGGTGTAATCCCAATAACTTCGATGAAAGCAACGCGGCGTTACAGCGTCAAGAAGCGCTTGAAATTTCGAAAGGTTTTCCCAACACCTGAGGGCAACCAAGCGTTGACTAGGCAATCGCCCGGTTTGCGAGGAACGCGGGTTCGACTCCCGTCTCAAGTGAAAATTCTACAGCAATGTCTAATCTTTAAGAGATTTATTAATTCTCGTACCTAGCGACCCGCAACTATTTCAACAATACAATAAACAATTAAACAAACAATAACTCTACGTCAGTGTCTACTGACACTGGAAACCTTCTGGTTATGTAGATGATGTTGCATAATTATCTTACTCTGAAGGTAAACACCCGTATTATTCTTCATACATCCCTTAGCAAGCGAGGCTGCGTTTATCTGACGTAAACTCTTTGCACCCACGAGCACATTGTTATACCAGCTGTCTGGTGCTCATCAAGTTTCTATTCCGTATACGAGTACCTACGTCTAAAATGCTAACTCTGTTTTCTTATTTCTAAGTTACGTTGTAAAAATATTGCTTAGATGTGCCATATTTTTGTTAGAGCTAGTGTGCAAATGGTGGAGCATCGTGGAATGTCAGTTATATGTATGAGTTAGGTTGCTATCATACACCAACAAAACTGGTTATAATCTTATATTCCTATTAATGCTGTCGGTATTTGCAGGCTCTAATAGTAGATTTTTATACAAGAGAAGAATGTGTAAAACATAATATACATACTTACACATAATGTGTAATAACAATCACTCTCGAGTGGTTGTTATTGTGGAGGTAACAACTTAAACACCAGTATTGGATACCAGTGTACGAAAATCAAAAAGTTTTTTAATTTCATGGGTGTAATTTAATAAATTAAATGTTTATTTTTCTAAGACTAGCAGTTACCCGGGACTTCGCCCGCGCGAAAGTCGAATTTTCCATACAAACTTTAATCCTCCGATGAGTTTATATCGTGTCACAAAGTTTACTTATGTTCTTTATAGGGTCTCAAACTATCCTTGTACCAAAATTCATTCGAATTGGTTTAGGACCCGTAGCCAAGTGGCAATTTATTGTCAAGAGAAGTTCGTTATCGCTAACAAAATGTATGAAACTGACATAATAAACCATCAAAACATCACGTGACTTTTGCATACATATTTTGACATTTCATTGGCGATAGCGAAGTTCGCTCCAGAACAATTGCTATTTGGCTATAGGCCCAGTATTTTCGGAGACTATTCAATACAAACAAAAAATCTTTTCTTTTATAATTTTAGTGAAGACTACAGTTAGCAATTTAGATGTTCCTAACACCAACTACTAAAATTTTCAATGAGACAAAATTAATGAACATTCGACAACTTTACCACTTGTATTTTGATAAGAAAGATCATCGGTAAAACTATCAGAACTAATGTGTCGTTCATAAAAAAATCGCAAATCTCTAATCGCAGTCTTCGGCGACCCAGTCTGATCGTATTGCCTAAAACACGTACTAAAGTAGGGAAAAAGAGTATAATACCGTCAAATATAAAAAATACCGATAACATTAAAAGTTTTAAGTCGCAACTGTTTAATTATGTTATTAATCACTTTTAAGTCGTAACCCGAAGCAATGTCATAATGCAAAATATATATGTTTTTGTGAAACGTGTACTAGTGGTAACCGCTACCTAGAATAAGCTTAGTATTGTATAATTTCTCATCTAAGTGGATTTTGTCTTTTTTGAGAATAAATTCTTTAAACCTAAACCTATGTATTTTATCTATGAGAAAAAAGTCTAATAAGCTGGTATTGAAAACTTTGTTGGTAGGTTGTTCTGACTTAGATAAATTGTTTCTCGTTTCGATTCGTAATAGTAAGTGCAGCGGCAGCATGTTAGGGCACCCATTTACTTCGAAAACAATTTTTATTAGGTACGTAAAAAATAGAGGCGGTCTCTTTTCAGAGGTTGACATTTGTCAACATGGTGTAGTCTGCCTTACAGCCATGTATACGTATCAAGTATTCAAATAAATAAAATTTAAAAAATAAAGTACAATTTATTCCTCAAAAACACTGTTAAAATTTCATAATCACACTGTCAACTTTAACACGCATCTTTCTTGCTTTTATTTATCTTGCGTTTGATCCTCTCAGTGTACGCGGCCACAATATTTGACAGGAGCGGCAAAGACGATGACCTCTCATCGTCACGAACGCCCACTTCAGCGCAAAGATCCGCTCTGGACCGCTTGTCTTTCGCCATAGCTGCCTCTGACGTCAACACGGACTCGGTATACAAATACCCGTTCCACTCCAGATATTCTCTTACTAGTTCATTAACTAGTAAAACCTCGTCGGTAGGGGCTGGTATGAGAGCTTTTTTCTCCCCAGCGCTTAAAGAGAATTGTCGTTCCTGCAGGACCTCGGTCACTTTTGCCCGCATCTGAAAACGCAATCGAGGAGCATCAGTCGATTGTCTTTGGTAGGGGAGGTTTTAGAACGCGAATCTTAGATCAAGTAATGCTTCCCAGTTTTACTTGTTTAGGTGTATATTTAATTCCTATAATGCTTGCATCAAGCATAGCATTGACAATTTAACAATACTTGGCGATTTTAAATCTCATTATGCGTATACATACATTGACGCTAAAATTTAAATGATAAAAACATTATTATTATTATTATTAAGTAATGAATGGCTGCCATTGAAGTGTCAGTTGGAAGTTGTGCAATGCTATGGCTTTGTTTTTGAATGGCGCTTACCTATAATTGATTCAGTTAACCACGCGTCGCGTTGCGCTCGTCTGGATCAGCTAATCAGGATTTGTTCAAGGCCTATTATCTCAGCTGAAAGCCCACTTGTGCCAGATTGGATTAGACAATCCAGACTTGAGCAAGTGGGCTTTCCACTCAGATAATAGGCCTTGAAAAAATCCAGAATAGTTAAATCGGATGTGTGCAAGTAGGCCTAGCAACAGTTTACAAAGCTTCAAAATGACGTCTTTGCATCAAGCATAACACTGCGGTCGTAATACGAGTACTAGGGGCAAATTTCAATCGCTCCATAAATTGTCCACGATCACAATTTAGCTTTAAGTCACTTACTGTTTGATTTGCTAAGTTGAAGAGTCGTACTATGTTTTGATAGATGCTATTAAGGGCATGCCGTAACTTTTAGATTTTATTTAAGGTCGGCGACTGTAGGTACTATTAAAATGGACGCGTGCATTCATATCCCAAATAGAATTATCAGGTTTGATAACACAACATTAGTACGCAGAACCATCAAATCGACATTAAATAGATGAAAATTCGGGTTTCAAAACCTTCCTTTACAGTAAAAATTGAGTTCATTGGCCGATCTTGATTGGAAATACAAACTGAACGGTTTCTGTGATAATAACGTGGTAGATAAGAGATTGCTGCAAGACCTCATATCTTTTCGAATTATTACGTATACAGTAAACATTCCGGGTAATAAGGTTCTGGGCCAGCCACAAAGCCATTGATCTCTTAAATAAGTTCACAAACACATATGCCTTTTACTTACAATTATTATCTACTTAAATATAAATTACAAGAAGTTCTATTCGATAGATTACTAATTAGTAAAGTTAATGAACAAAAAATAGATAGATACTTTTATATACTGGTACTTTTTTATTATGTAGTCTTTTAATACATTTTGAATTTCAGGCACTCGTTTATTCAAACGAATTAAAACATCAATAAATCGGGATTACGCTCTACATAACGTTGAAGTTTTATTTTAGGTACTTTGTATTGAGTGTACTCAACTCAACGATTTATAACCTCAAATACCTACCTACGTACGAATAAAATGTTAATTACCTCCGCCTGTAATTTATTCAAATGGCCACTCCTCTTAAGCAGATCTTTGATTGCCACCAAGAGCTCTTGTTCAGAAGTTACTTTGTTTTCATCCATTTTAATATTGGGAATAATAACTTTTACAGCTGTTTGGATTTGACAGTCTGAGTTAGTGAAGCGGGACGTCGATACTAGAATATCGATATTTTTCTAAAGCCATGAATACACTGACCTCTATAATACAAGAACGCTGGACTAAAGGTTGTATAAGAAATGACAGATAATTTAAGTGCATAATCGAAGCGCTGCGCTACCGAGTGTCTAGGGAACAAAAATAGAGTAACTTACGTATGTCAACTCCGATTAGTTTCGTGGACGGTCACTACACCCGTCAGCCGAAGATATGACGATAGTCAAATGTCTTTATTTTTAGTGCATGAATAGGTCATTCACGTTGATAGTCTGTAGCATTTCGGATTTATTCTCCAAATTATGAATCGAAGTGTCATCTTAAATAACAGAATTGGCATTGGGTTTGTAACTGAGAAACTAATGGGGTTGGCAAGTGAAATCTGATCTCAGATGTCGCACCCACTGATTGAACCCTTGTCAAAGCTGAGACAAACTTGGGATTTCTTAATTGCGATGATTTCTTGACAATTTTGTGCTTTAGAACATGCTTTTCACTTGTAAAATAGGTAAGTGAAATAAAAACTTAAGAAAAGGAGGCGCGGTAGTTCTCTTTGTTATTGATCTTTGCGCTACTGGCGTCACTTTGACAGTAGCCGTCGCTATTGCTACACGATGTAAAATCGTTGTACTGGCAAAGAACTTGAAATATTAAAAATTTTATGTATTTTTCTTTTCCAACTCAAGTTTTAAAATAACAAATAGGACTTTTAAAAATTTACTAGAAACCTATCACGTTATAGTTTTTTAAAATATGTTATTTTACATTTCGACAACAAAACAATATCGATATCCTTGCAGCATTATTTACTCGTCACATTAATGTCAGTATTAAATCTCGCGTCAAATGCTCTTTATGGCCAGTGTTTGTTGTGATAAAGTTATTGAATCTTATTCAAAATAAATTTAGATCGCTTTGTATCAATGGCATTGTATAAAAAAAATATTAACCTGTGTAGGATTCCGTCAACATTTTTTTTATTTTATAAATACTGCAGAATAATTTTATCATGACAATAATTGATTTATATTTATACGAGTAATAAATCAATGACGACAATTGTTTTTTTTTTGCAAAATGTAATAATATTACCAATTTTAAATTCAAAACATTGCAAAAACATGCCGTTATAAAAATAATGATTTTTTAAAAATCTTTAATATTTTACTCAGCGTTCAATTTTTACTTAAAATGAAACAGAGCTGCCAAAAATAACAAAGTAGTAGTAGTACTATATAAAAATAATAATGTGTTGTTATGAATGGAAAATGTGGTTGATCTAACCACGTTTCATGTATAATAAAAATCCTATGTTAAGCCTGAACTGTGACACTTATACTCAAATTATTTCACTGATTCGTTATAATTAATACTTTGCGCGACGTTTCTCAGTTAATTTTAAGAAACAATAGATATCATTTGTAGAATAAATACTAAACGCTTAAAGCAAGTAAAACTTCGAATCGTCTAGAAATGTATTTGAAAGGATTTTAAGGGAGTGCTTTCGGAGCCAATTTATTTCTTTAAAGCGACGCCGCCAGGGACCGATTTGATTTTGAAATATTGGCCGTAGAGGCTTTACTGTGTAGCAAGCTGTTCGTATTTTTAGATATAGCCATCACGCTTAATCGCATTGTTTTTCCGGCTGGAGTGACAAGGATGGCTATAGTTGAAAGTACGCACGTTGCCTTACAGAGTAGGACTTTTTAGCGAATTCAGTCCATCGTTTGCCGCACGCGATGTGGCTTGTCTTATAAACAAAATTGACAGACAATTTGAACGCAACAGAAAGCCATGGTAGATCCGTCTCGTACACAGCTTAGTTCTCGGTTAAAGTTAAAATAGAATAAGTGTACATTTTACGCTGTATTAAGAAAAAAATATTTGTTTTGGTCTCTTAGGCCGCCTCTCAGGTTTTGTTTTGTTTGCGTCGTGTTTTTTTTTTTAAATGGCCAGACATTTGAAACCAATCTTACCTAATAATATAACGTTGCAACCGTACTCAAAACGAAGTTTTATATGCGATTGTAAAAATTTTTACTATGTGTATAAAGTCTATTATCGCGGTTTTTTCCGCATATTTAAGACGTTTTTGTAAAATTTTTCGTGGGAACAAAGTTCCCGAGGGTACGATATACACAACGATATCGTGTAATCCCTACCCTCATGACTTCAAAATTTTCCTCAAAATGTTTAGAGTTCATATTGGTTTTATTTTCAATTTAATATTAATCAGTGATAAATTAGGCATCCATAGATACCAAAAATGTATATATTCGTCAAATACTTTTGTTGACAACAGACTGATAAGTTGCAACATTTTTTTTTTATAAACCGCTAACGTAATCAATTTTTCGTTTTGTTTAATCTTGTACTAAAATGATTTTAAAAGTCATTAGACACACAAAATTAGAACACACGAGAAAATTGATTAAAATACAACCAAATAGTATTTTACTAATAACCTCCTCTAGCTCAGCAAGTACTTTATTCTTACAGTGGTTACTGAATCTACCTCAATTGTGATTTAACCTTTATTGACGGAATGGAATCCCTTGAAGGTTGCCCGTTTGTCAAATAAAGTGAAATCTAAATGAAGGCATTTAAAATAAGTTGTAATTCAGTAAATAGCAACACGCACCGTATGAATTTGACAAATAGCTACGAGTATCCTAATAGATATGTATAGCCAAAAAAACAAGAATCGCCAGAAATGTTATGTTTGCCGCATATGTACATCAAAAAATTATAATGATTTACTGAAAAGACGATGTACTTTCATAGATAAGGTGACCTACCTTCAACATGACACAGTAAATGAGAGGTTACGATTTCTGATGATTTAGAAAAAAAAAACGAGTAAAATATTTACTCTTACGAATTTAATTTTTTTACGGCATATTATATCATAAAAACTTAACATAAACACACCAAAATATGGTACTTACCTTGTACTATAAGCGTCATTTTTATTTTGTTAAACAATGTCGTAGATATAACACACGATGCAATTGCATCTGCGCGAAAATCTCTGTAAAAATACGTGTAAACAATAAAATTAGCTCGAGTGATGACTATAGTACTTGATATCTCAACATTCAATAAACGTATGACTTTCACATTTAAATATAATATGCAGGAGGTATCAAGCAAAGTACTGTGTATTTTTTACTACCCTCACTTTGAAGGTTTTGATTTTTCTACACCTAAAAGTCGGAAAATGATTACCGTGCAGCGGTTGCGGTTTCAAATTCCACAAGGAGCAAATGTTTGTGTGGTGAGCACGAGCATTTGTACCTAAGTCATGGATATTTAGAAATGTATCTAAGTTTGTATGTCTATCCGCTTAGTTTGGGGCTAGGTAATTGGTGTGTGTGTTGAAACATTTTTTTAGGTTCTGAAATATCCATACTATTTAAACGGAAAATTACAAGTACGATTTACTTGACAATAGCTAAAAGTTCTTATTAAAGGACTTGTCCATTAATGGTTTTTTATTCGTCAATATTTCTAACCAGAATAAACTAAATATTTTATGAAAGAGTTCACAAAAACTAGCCCTTCTGCATAATTAATACATTTTTTAAGGCCTCCGATTTAGAGAAAAATTGAAATTAATTTTTCTCTTTGTCTGTACATAAACCGCACCTTCGTCTATATCAATTAACGCATGAAAAAAAATTGACAGCAAAATTGTCATTCCATTGACAGTAGTACCTATTATATAATCTGTGGTAGTACCTAGTAGTATTTATCCACCAGTAGAAAGGCAATGGTACATAGCCATACAGCCAGGAAATACAAGTAAGTGATCAATGGATGATGCCTGTTACAAAAAATATTTTTTCTCAAAAATGGAGGCGTTTAAAATTCTAATTTCTATGGTTACGTGTTTCATATTTTTGTAGCTTAAGGATAAATATAGGTTATTGGTGGTTGGTGATATCTTGGAATAAAAAACCAGTGTCCATACAAAAAGAGGACAAGTCCTTTATCTTCTTAGACGATTTCAATATTGTATGCTAAGTTATGCTAACCTCTTTAGCTGTCGAATGTCACCACAGATTAAATTACGCCTGGAGTCTTGGGATCTTGGAATATACCCGTAGCATCAGCTATTAAATTGCTATTAGGTTAACCTGCACCTTTTGACAGAATACGTAAAATTATTTAACGCTTTGTATTATTTATACTGATGAAACATACAATTAGGTACTTTTGCTACTGGTTCAGAGATGGCTAATAAATCAATTGAGTAGTTGACAAAAAGTACAAGTTTTAAAAAGCTGGTAAACCTAGATTGACGGTTTCTTTGACAGAATTCCCATACAAAATATTATGTCAAATAATGCTAAATCGGCTGATCAAAAATTAAACATATTGTGTTGGTAAACACCAGGCTTAACTTATTTGAGTTGAAAATGGCAATCTTAATTTAGCCAATTTTTAAGACAAATAAGAGTTAATAATAAAAGTTGTCAACCTGGGGCTCCATTCTTGAATCACACGCGTGCAGATTTCTACTAATTTTCGTTCGTCAACCAAAAATCCGTATTTTTGGATCGCTCGAACTGTCATTTTTTGTGTCTGTTAATCTATACATATAATAAAACAATTAAACCAATGCGTCTATACATTGAATATTTTTACCAAAAACTAATTGAGGGTGATGTTAAATAGTAACAGAATATAAATCTACAACTTTTAATTTTTTTGTCTGTTTATCTGTTTGTACACGCTAATCTCCGGAACTACTGAAAGGATTTAAATGAAACTTTTTTTTGTGTAGCTATTGAGTCTAGGCAAATACTAGGCTATAATTTGTTTTGAAGATCGGAGTACTTGACGTGGAACCTTAGCAGTACACTTAAACTAAGAGAGATTTGAAAGCAGCGCCTTAGGAAAAGTTATTTAGCGTGATGAGCACTTTCTATTGATGTACACAAATTGGAGGTCTGGAGCAACTGATATAGAACCCTAGCAGCTAAGCTCAACTATAAGAGATATGAATAGAGCGCCTCAGGGAACATTGTTCAGCGTGATGAGCATTTTCTATTGACGTACACAAATTGAAGCAATTGATATGCAAAATTATTCAAGGCTGATTTTCAAACTCCCAAGGTAATCCTACTGTCTATAAGTTACGATCTGGTGACAGAAACCAGAAGAAATCGAGAGAATCCTTCAGATAATTTTAAAGTGCTGAACTTAACGCTAGTAGTTCGTAATACTTTCACCACAGACAGTTTGTCGAAATTTTGTTAAATTAATGTATTTTTTAATTTCATTAACGATAGTACTACTACTTTTTATACTACTTATCACCTACTAACGAAAATCGAACTAAAAGAATAGTCTTACTTACTTTACGATATAGGGAAAGAGTAGGTAGGCCTTTGCCCTGCAGTAGACACGACAGGCTCCTAATAATAATAACTTTACGATAGTAGTTACTTACAAACCAACCTTTGAGTAGACTAGGGACACAATAAATATATGCTAAACCACATTCATCTATTGCGTAGGGAGGTTTGAGTCTGACCTGAACACTAAAACCTAAAGTTACCTATATTTTTTTACATAGGAATGAAACTGCCTTCAATAAAGTAACCTGAAAATTTTAATAATTACCTTTACACTTTCACTAACAAAAGATACGACAATATTTAGTTTTGGAGACGGTGTCACTGCCAAGCGAAATTTTCTTACCAGAGGCAGATGGCGAGGTGAGGAGGAGTTACCTTTCTAAAAAAGAGTGCTTATTGACCTTGATTTTTCATTCCTCTCTTCTCCTTACGACATGGTTGACTAAGAGATCATGATAGCTGGATGGCGGCGGGAGTATAAATTATTTTGTATCATCGAGTCCACGCGTACGGAATCGCGGGCAACAGCTAGTATGAAATAAGTCATGCGACTTAGTAGACGAGTGGAATTATGTCGCATTCCTCAACAAAATGGCATACGAGTGGTTCAATAATAGAACTCCTGGGGCTCTATTTTTGAATTACTTGCTTGCAGATCTCTACTGATTTTCATTCGCCATCTAAAAATCCGCATTTTTGAAGCGGGGAAGAATTTTCTATGGGAAATACGATACGCTAGTTCAAATATAAAGTTATACAGATCCAAAATTAACGTACGTAGTGTTTTGTTAATACCTCTCCAGTAATTTAACCTAGTTTCTTGTGGAAATAAAATCAAAAAATAAAATACATATCTTGTAACCTAAGTCTATTGAATCATTTACCGACTAATATGAATATTTAATGGAAACTAATGTAGAATTTTCCCAAAAAAAACAATATTTAAAATAAATCCATAATATAGCAGCTGTATTATTTGAGACCTTGCACATTGAATATCGACCATTCTAATATTTTAGGATTTTGTGTGAGAGAAGAATAAATTGGAAACGTCTTTTATTTGTAAGGTTACCTGTATGTGCTACTATTAAAAAAATCTTGGATAAGGAATTCCAATAAAGCTTATAACGTCTTTATTTACTTTATTGTATCTACAGAAGTGTTAAGCTCTGAGAGCTTACCTTTAATTTTAAAGTGAATTTTAGCAAAATCCAGTAACATTATTGTATTACCATAATTGTAAGTGGATAATTCTGTTCAAATGGAAATAAACCTTTTATTGTTTTTGTGTTTCAATCACGTAGGTGATTAAAAAAGTGGATACGTTTTCATTCGATAAAAATACAAATCCTATGAATGTAAATAAATTGGTAGCTGTTAGATAAACTGATTGGCAAATTGGATTACCTTGTGTTTTCAAACTGTAAAAAATGTATTTGTGAAAAAAGTGCTTTTAGAAATTAACTTTTTTCAAGCCGCTATTAAGTTGCCGCTTACCGATAATATTGAATAAAACTTTGAGAGCTAATTTGGCATATGAATATGGAGATACAATTTTAAATTATTATTTAGTCTTTGAGTATCTATTAATTACGGCACTGCAGAGTATTACAATATGTATGTGCCAATGGCAATCTTTCGACATCTACTTTTGATTCCCATTACTACAGAAATAAGTATGTGGATTATTATTATTACGTTATAACGCCACAAAAACAAAGCCTTGTTGTTACATGTCTTAGTCAGGCAAGAATTTCAAACTCACCTGCAAATTACTATAATTTTTCATGCGATTTATTTTAAAAGGAAAACCTGCCGTGGGTATAGAACTTAATTACTCTAACGAACGTCACGAAAAGGAACACTTTAGAGCGAAGATAAAAGAGCTAAGTGACTCTGAAAATTTCTATGAATCGGAACAAAAGTTCAAAAGAACTGGAGTTGGCATAGCAGGCCTGCCCTGCCCAATAGAGATGTGGCGGCATGCAAATTTGGGAATCATCGATTATCTTTTAAAAGTCCAGACATCGATAATCGATTTGGCTGACAATTTTTAATTGGGCTTACTATGTTTAAAATTAAGGATAATAGAGATGTGGCGGTATGCAAATTTGGGAATCATCGATTAGCTTTTAAAAGTCCAGACGTCGATAATCGATTTGCCTGGCAATATTTAATTGGGCTAAACTTAACTATTTTAAATAAGTTACGCTAGGGAAAGGAAAATGCTGCAATTTGGTATTAGTGATCTATCACTGCGAATATCATTACCATATCACTGATTAAAGTCAACTTTGTCCTGTTAACACGGCTGGATGTAAGATTACCCCACTTTGACCTTGAGACCGCCTCTATTACCTAAGTAAGTAAAGCTGTTTTCGTAGTTCGTAACCTGACGTGCTGCCAATTGTACATTATAAGCTGTATTGCAATAGCCATACAAAATTCAGAGGCAAACCACTGTCAAAGTTCTTCTAAAACCTTACACATGGTGACAGTAAGGTATACCAGCAGCTTATTTCAAGAAGCTGTATTTAAAAGCTTGTACAATTTTATATGAAGTTGGTGTTCGATCATTTTTTTATATTCAAATTAATATTTACTTGTATTTTAATGCCCCGTGGGGGGAATCAAAATTGTGTATTCATATTTGGTGTTGCACTTAAACAAAATGTTACAATTTATTTATTTGATTCTGAATTCAATAAACTGCACAATTTCGGAAAAACTGGTAACGATTTTAGTAAAATATTTATTTCTAGAGCATCACTGAATTTTGTTGATAAAATAATAATAATACATTGTTCCAACAATAATAGCAATTACCTAGCCCCAAACTATGCGTGAGCTTGTGCTATGACGACCAGGATAACGGATAAACATATTCGCTTATGCTCGTGCTATCGACAAACATTTGTCCCTTGCGGGATTCGAACCCGCAACCGATGGTTTGTAGATTTAAATATATTAAATACCCAGATTTAAATAGATTTATTTAGAAATTAGTCCAAAACCAATGTTAAATTCTTATGCATTTTTTTCCGCTTAAACGTTATCTAAAAAATAAAAGCGAAATAAAGTCGGAAAAACTTCCGCACATCCCTGCTCCTCGGGTCGAACATGAAACATTGTTTGACCTTCTTTCTAATAAAAGAAGTTGCCGAATTTATTGCCAGCTCATTCACTGGTTTTTAACGATTACGTTTGATTAATGCAGTAATTATGTGCCTGCGCGGGTCGCAGAACGTTTGGAGCTGACGGCCACTCTTTCGATATTTTGAAACTTTTGTTTGTATTTCAAAGTTACTGTACAGATTGCTGCAAGTTTTTGCTTGTTTGAGTTATACAATGGCTGTTTTCAAGTCAGTCTAAATGGAGCGATATATAAGTAGTATATTAGTATAAAAATTATATACATCAATACAAATCTGGCACCACCAACTGATAAAGATGGTGGGGCGCTCGAGTCAGTTGGTGACCTGAGAGGCGCGGAGGAAAGACGTGGAGCCATGACACGCGAGCTTAGTAAGGTATTAAATTGAGCGTAAGGTATTGGATCTAGTGTTCAATGACAATAATATGATACAAGGACACCACAGTATTCAACAAATTATTCAACCAATAGCTTCTTATCTGACAGTTACGGCCATAAGTACTCGTCCTCGTCAACGTGGAATACTTTTATTCAAAAACCGGTTAAGAGCGAGTTGGACTCGTGCCCAGAGGGTATAAACTAAAATAAGATGTCCTTACTACACCTATCCGAAATACTACTATATTTTTTGTCAAAAAATACTTTGTTTATCGTGTTTGTATGAATGACAAAGTTTTTTTATACGCAGACATTTGACCGCATTTTTACTTATAAAGCGACGATGCTGTAGTTTATATTTGCGGTTGTTGAAAATGTTCTTTATCTCAGAAACTACCGACTTTACACCGTTTAAAATATTTTTCGACAAAACAACTCCACGTGGCTTATAATATTGAAGCAAAAATTATCTAACCAACCATATTTTTATATATATTATAAGGCGCTTGTGCCGTCTATTTCCATTTTGTTTATCTAGGTACTAACATTCAGAGACTTTATAATTTAAAAAAAAAACAAAGCTTTTAATAAAGAAGGTGCTTATTTTTAAATCCTGTATAGGTATAAGTGATATGATTATCTGAAGGATTCTCTCGATTTCTTCTGGTTTCTGTCACCAGATCGTAACTTATAGACAGTAGGATTATACTCCTGTCTCGTCTTATCATCAGTAATACCTACAAACAACAGTAAAAGCTTATTAAATTAGACGTATTTTTTATGGACGCAAAAGCTGTAGTTCATGGGGTTAGACATACATCGTACCTAGTCCTTGAAACTTAATATAAATGTTGGAAAACTCTTTTTCACAAATCAAATTTAGTTATTTTAAAATGAATAAAACAAACGAACTATTATGATGTAGCCAATAACAATGACAAGTCTTCAATCGTTAGTGACATTGCTTCCTTCCTGTCTCAAGGATTATCAAAAAATCAAACTCGTTATTGAAATAACCAAATTAAGTTAACTTTAAAAGTGCAGAAGTAAAAAGTATAACTTTTTGTTACAGATAAATAATTTTCTTATAGTTTTTTTTTAAATTTATTTACCATGTACAAAACATTACAATATATGTTAGTAAAATCACGTACTTAAACCACTAAGGTTTGTTATGACATACCCGAGTCGACGATATAAGTAGATACAATTTCCAACGAAATAATTTAAACACACCCAACTAGGTATTATACAAAACGTACTACAACTAGGAAATGAGAAAGCGCATAATATGTTTATAGAAGAGAATCCAAATAAAAACTCAAAACATAACTACCTACAAGTTTTTTAGGCTCTCAACAATAGATAATATAATAGACCTTAAATAAACGCTTAAACGCTGCATTGATGTAAGAAAAAATTGCTCAGAAATGTTTCGTAGGTTTTAACTTACGCGTTTTCACGACATTAAAAGTTAAAAAAAAGAAGTTCGCTGATTTTCTACATATACAGAAAGTATGTATTTCTGTAGCAAAATAGTTTATCCCACTAATAAGGTTGCTAAGGAATAGAATATGATTAAATTGTTTTATTGACACATTTGGTGTGGTGGCAAAGCAAAATAGAGAAAAATACAATCAAATAATAATGTACAATAATTAGGAAAACATACTTACATAAAAAAGTGTGCCAAAAAGTTAAAGATTTGTTATATACTAAATAATAGTACCTTGTGTATGTAAGGCGAACTTTTGAGGCATATTAATTTTACTAAATATATTTAAGAATTATTTTCGAACCCGAATAGACTATAAACCTGTAACCTCTAAAGGAATTAAGAAACCAGAATATTTTTCTTTTGGTATTAGAAAATAAAATGAGAAAACATTTTTTGTAATTTCTTCTAAAGTTTTGTTGTTCACTCATAAAGCTAAATCAAAATGATTTCGCCGACTATAATGTTTCAGTTATAATTTTAGCCATCCTGCGGTGAAGCCGCGATATCAATAACCAATTACTTGACTTGCCTAACTGATTTATTGTCTGTTTTCAATTAATTTTAGGCTATTTCGATTTAAGCGTTATGAACAAAACTCAAAATTTGAATGAAAATTATTTATACTCAACTTATTAACAAATAAGTATATTGAGAGTGAAGGAACAGAGAGTGCACCTGCGTATTGCGCACACACTTTTGCACTATAAATATGTCCCGCGCAGTTGGCTAATCTCTGTTGAGGTAGTCCGCCGTAGTCGAAATTCGGCTAGGAGGACATTATAACTCTTATAATACTATGTTATGTCTAAGTTAACTGCAATTGCATCGCACAGAGCATTATGATTTAAAATCTCGTAGTCCGTAGCCGTCCGTAGCACACGTAGCTTGTAGCATGCTACGAAAAATGTCTTGGTTGAAATCGTAGCATCGTGACATCATTGTGTGCAAAGGTATGGAACTAAAATTATGTACTACTCTAAGCCGTGTTTGTAATCTTAATTACTTACAATATTTAATTAGCTTTGATTAATATTCGTTAATTTGGCAGTATTATAAAGTGCGACCTATCTGAAAGTCTATGTAAGATATTTTTCTCTGCCCACTCCCAATACAATTCATCGAAATAATTAAGGATATGACAATGTTAATATGTTACTCATAAATATAAACTTTCTCCGATTGACAATATGCAATTACAACCCCCTACCCCAAACAAGTTGATCTAGTTTAAGTTTAGCTGCATTTTTTAGTTTTTCAACTTAAGCAACGTCAAAAGCCTGATCCCGTCAAGTCAATTTACTCCCCACTTTTTCACCCCTAAATTATTCACATACCAAACAGGCTGTAATGCAAAAGGTATGTAACTGCACCTTGCCCGAAGTTTGCCGAGGTGTCCCGATCTTTGGGATGGGATCGGCAGTGCTGAAGCAGTCAGTGAGCTTGAAGCGTTGGTGGAGAGAGGACGTGTTGTTCGTTCTGTTGTCTCGCGCGCGATCTTTTTGTGCCAGTGGTATAGTCGTGTCTAGAAGTGCTTTGGCATGAGTGGCGTGAGTGACATAAGACTTATAGGATAGTAACAGGTGAGTGTAAATGCGATTTATGTTATTAAAAAATCACTACCCTCCTTGACACTTTCGGGTAAAAACTAAGTCTAACTAAGCCTGATCTTAGAGTTTTCTTAGCACATTTTAATTTAGTGTAGATAGGTTTTTCAATCCTGTCAAACTAATTTATAAGATTCAAACAAGGATTAAACGTATTTGTTTAAAGGCTCTAAACGTTTTTATGCTTGTGTTTTTGCACTAATTAGAGCTGATTGATTTTTTAAAATAGGTTAGTGATATCGTAAGCACTCTCTATTTTGAATCCCAATGATATTAACATTGTATTTATGACATAAAATGCTATCAAACTTTGATTTTAAAATAATAATGTAAATTCTTTGATACAAGAGTTCTAAGAGTTTTTTTTTTAAATTGCGTGCTTTTATCATAACATAGGCACCTACTTTGCAGTCAATCTGAGTCTTATATTACATTACAAATGCTGTTCAAAATGATTATCATTGAAAAAGGTTAGATTGTAACGAACACGTTACGTTACCATCAGATATAAGTTCATTGCCCTACTACTTCTATTGATCACTGTTTTACTTTTAACTAGTAAGCGGAAATTGCTTTCCTAATATTGAGTCAATTAACTCAACTTTTCATTTACAACAACTTTTATTAGGAGACATACTTAGAAATCTTAAAAATTGCGCGTCTTCATACTAAAATATGTGGTACCTCCACAACTTTAGTAGTGGACGTTTTTTTTAGGATTTAATGGTTACTAAAAGTTGTTGTCAATTGATAAATTCCTAGGATATAAGAACTTCGTAACATAAAAAATCGTACTTATATTATTGTTCTAATTGCATCCGTGCAAAGTCGAGCCACGTTGCTGGTAAATTAAAACAATGGAGCTACAATAAGTGGTATAAAAAGCACCGTGCGATTAGTGATATAACTAATGGTACAATAATTCCCACAGCTTTGGCCATCAGGGAAGTTGGACTAAGGGAAGTTTCCTCTATTAATATTTATCGTCGTAATATTGGGATTCGGTGTCCGTAAATTCCGTTTTCGAGATTTACCGGCGATTTAGTTTTTGGGTAAAACGATTTAGAGTGTATTTAGTGGCTTTTATTTGAGTAATGGTACTTGATTATTATGTTTATTAGAATATAACATTGTGTGGTGGTTTTACGTATAAACATGAGTTAAATCACCTAAATACTATCAAATATAACTTATTGATCGCAATAAGTTATATTTGATAGTATTTAGGTGATTTAAGTATAGTGTACGGCATTGCTAACAAGTACCTTTTGATTGTCCGATATTTCCATAGAAACTATATTCTAATATTTAGTGACCATAGAAGTTGAATTTTTAGTTTCAAATCACTAGAAACTAAAATGTCAAAGTCAATAATAAAAAAGAAATGTTTATTCTGCAGAATCGAGTCGAACGTTTTTTTCTATCGGACTCTTAAGATATATCCTAATGATAAAACGCTTTAAACATGTTTATAGTAAATAAAAAACGTATACATATGTCACGGTCAGTACTGAGCAGTAATCAAAAGACAATAAGCTGGTAACTTCAGGTCATAGTATATTCTAAGTGGGTAAACTTTACCCACGCGTTAGTAAATGGTTTGTACATTCGTTAGTTGTCGTTAGCCAGAAACTACCTATTCGTAGTAATAAAATATACTTAAAATAGTAAAAATATTCTTTGCTTATTTGCTCCATTATTGGAATCAACAGCTTTTTTTACTTTTTTTTGCCGTCCGTTTTGCACCTCATAAATAGTTCTTGACACTACCTACTCGGCAATGTTCATTATACGTCATGCAAACCTGACTAAAAGTGAGTAATGTTGTATGAAATTTCATTACGCCCATAGGGAGGTAAAGTGATTTGAATTTCGAATAAGAGTTCGTAGGCATGATCACACTAGCCCGTCCCGCACCAAAGAGAAGATATTTGAAATTTGACCCTGGCAGCGAAGAATTTTAGCACGAATGGAATGAAAAAAGCGGGTGCTTCTAAAAAAATTAATAAATAAAGAAAATAAAACCTACGTATTTTAAGAAATTACAAACAATGTTTTCGTAAAACTGTCAAATGACATATATTCAAGATCTGGCTGTATGGCTATGTCCCGTTGCCTTTCCCCTTCTGGATTTATTTGTCACCGGAGTCCATTAAATGTAAAGCCGCTGGTATTGTTAGTAATAATAATAATTTACTGCCAGAAAAGTCAAAAGATATCTATATAAATAGATAAAATAAGTTTTTTGTAGTACATTTTCTTTATTGCCTTGTAGGAAATGTGAAAAGCAGAGTATTCTCCTCGGGGATAAAAATGTCTTCGTTTTGGGCGAGCTTAAATCCCTCGCTAGACTCAGGATTCTTCTTTTAACTCCCTATGCTATGCTCGGGAGTAAACACTAAACTTAAACGTCAACCTTCGAATCCTTCGTTACGCTCGAGATACAAGATGTCGCCCGTTACGTAAGACATCACTTTACCCCCTTGGTGAATAATCTACTATTAACAACTTAATAAACCAAAATGATAGACATGTTAAGCATTCACGTTGCAATCCAAAGATTTAGTACTTATTGTACTTGAAAAAATGACCACATCCTTATGTGGTTATTCGTCGATCGATCGTTTAGTCGTATTTACAGTAATAAGTTATAACAAAATTCAGAAATAATAATATCTTACAAGATGCCACCGCGGCGCCGTTCGGTGTTAATATCCTTAGGTATTTGCTGGTTATTGAAAGACGGTGTTAGATTTAATTTTGGCGTTTTATTTTATAAGAAAATTTCATTACTACAAAAAATTAATTATTTAGTTTAGGCACGACCTACGTGATTTGTTGAAAATAAAACACAATTGACGAGCGCCTTCGCGCGCACGGCCAACTTGCTTCTTCTTTTTTTTTCTATGCTGCCAGTGCTGCCGACGAAGTCGCATACGTAGAGTTTTCGTAACATAAAGAGTGTTTAAAAGAAACGCTCTTCTGATGACATTCTGTGTAAGTCTTTAAGTTAATAAGAGACTAAAAAAAAAATCGTTTGTTTCTGGTCGACAGCAAAGGAATTTCCTGGCCAAGAAATAGCGATATAAATAATTAGAAAATATATACTAGATCTCTCACTAGCAGATTAGACGGTATTGGTCAATTTAAAACTCATAAAACATTGTTGAAAACCAATGTATTCATCATTGTCAACCGTGGGCTTAAATAGGACTTCGTTCAGGCTTTAGATGTACGCATCTGTAAGCATCTTCGTAGGTACAAGTAGTTATACATTGTCACGTTTCTCCTTCGCTTTAGGCAACTTGTTAAACAATTTGTCTCTATTAGGCCCATTTCTTCCTCCTCCATATTCATACATTTGCCGGCTTCATACATATTTATCTGTAACACAGTAAGAGGAAATCGCTAAATTAATTTTGTAGTTTCCGAAGTAGTTCGGGACTCACTCTTTGTTTCGTTTGTCATTGGGGTTAAAGCGATAGAAGTTATTTATTTAGTATTTACTACTCCCACTATACAGGGCCACCCTGTAGAATAAAAATATATTAAAGAGGAAAGCTTAAACCTTGCAACAATTCAAATAATCTGCAGTATAGCCATCTTAGCATGTTATATACCTAATCGAGTTAGTATAAGATGCTGAGATGGCTATACTTATACCTTATTACAAAAACTTAGTAACAGATTTAAAATAGGACTAAATATAAGCAGACAAATTGGAATGAATGACACATTCGTGACAATACCTAATAGTAAAACGCTTTTCTGATTGGTCGGCTAATATAAAATCCTGGTTTAATCCTGGTGTTAAGTTTTTTGTAATAAGAGGGTTAAAGTTAATGGTTACGATTCTATATTATTCATGAGTTTGTATGATAAGTTATTTTCGAAACTTTAGAATAAAATCTAAAAACACAGCTATATAATACATAATGCTTCGTTCACCATTTACTCTAAGGATCTGCCTACAAAATTAAAATCTTTACATTACCCCACTTTAAGTATAACAGGTAATTCCCTGAAATAATACCTCGTACATAATATACCTAGCCTACCATTCGAAGATCGTGGAGGATGTTACTAAGAACAGTACATAGATTATGTATGAAAGCGGATTATTTGTTATGCTACAAATAACCCTTCCAGCTTATCTGTTTCAGGTATTAAGTTACACGAGTAACCTCAGGCGCTGTTTATCAAAATATTTGTTATTAGGTTAAAACGACCTAGTTGTATTAGGAGTTTCCAAGAAAACAATTTAATTTGGATGTGATGTTGAACGCCATAAGTCATACTACCTTGGTAAATTTGTACAACAATGTAGAGCAAAGCGACAAAAACGATTAAACGAGATTTCTAGGTATGTTTGATGATTGATTTTAATTTTGTACATAATCATGTTTTATAATATCTTTAAGTTGCCTGTAAATAAAAATTATAATTATACAATTACTTAAATTGTATAATTATAATTTTTACAATTTAAGCAATTTCTTTGGAAGTTATAACGAAAATAAATTTGTTTTGCACACAAAAATTGATCGACCGTGTTGTCCCGTGGGATGTAGAATTAATTAAATAAGATCCACTTGCGCCAGTCCGAATTAGCTTATCCCGACATTTTCAAGGCCTATGATCCAAGTATAAAGGTCATTTGTTCAAGTCAGGATTATCTAATATAGGATCTAATGTCATGGGAAATCCCCTTCCCAGCGAAGCACCTCCTGTCCCCGCTTACAAATAGCATGCCTAGTCACTTTCTTTCCGTAGGAAGGTCGCATACAAAGCTGTCGGATTATAGCTTTATGTATTATAGCAGTTCCCTGCGACTTCGCCCGCACCATAAGTCGGATTGTCCATACAAACTTTCATCCCTCATTTCCCCCCTGATGATTTTATATCGCAACAAAAAGTGACCTCCAAAATCCTATGTCCTTCCCAGGGTCTGAAACTATCTTTGTACCATAATTATTGTTTTTTAAGTGATAAGCATTCACTATTCAATCTAAATATATTACTGCACTTGAAAAAATGACCACCAGAGACGGGAATCGAACCCGCGTTCCTCGCATACCGGGTGATTGCCTAAGCTCTCGGCCACCCTGGCGTTGGCAGAGCCTGTCGAAATTTTCAAGTGCTTCTTAACGCTGTAATGACGCGTTGCTTTCATCAATATTATTGGTTGGTTAATATTGTTATTAATATTGACTGCCTCGTTGGTCTAGAGGTCAGCACGCTGGGTACTATCTACGAGGTCCCGGGTTCGAATCCCGGGTCGGGCTGAGAGTATTTGAGTTTTTCTGTCTTGAAAATACTCAAACACAGCTCCGGAGTCAGGAAGTTGGTGGTGTTAACACCCCCGTGCCTCGGAAAGTCATGTCGGACTGCCGTCTCACCGAATTATGAGAGTGAAGGAACAGAGAGTGCACCTGTGTATTGCGCACACACTTGTGCACTATAATATGTCCTGCGCAGTTGGCTAATCTCTGTTGAGATAGGCCGCCGTAGTCGAAATCGGCTAGGAGGACATTATTATTATTGTATATGTTTTTGTTAAGGGTGTTATCCCAATAACATTGATGAAAACAACTCGGCATTACAGCGTTAAGAAGCACTTGAAAATTTCGACAGGCTCTGCCAACGCCAGTGTAGCCAAGAGGTTAGGCAATCGCCCGGCATGCGAGGAACGCGGGTTCGATTCCCGCCTCTGATCATCATTTTTTCAAGTGCAATAATATATTTATCTTTATACCAAATTTTCATTTGAATCGATCCATTAGTTTTGGAGCTTATTTAATACAAACAAACAAATAACAAAATCTTTCCTCTTTATAATATTAGTGTAGACTATTGGTTGCCCGCGACTTCGTCTGTGTGGACACGATGATACAAATTGACTCATACTCATACACATACTCCTATTACCGTCCAATAATCGTGATCTCTCGTTGTACAGCGGCAGCACATCAGGTTACCTATGTGAGCTACAGAAGCAGATTTTACTACGTAGGAAATAGTTCAAGACTCATGATCACACACTGAAAAAAAAATGGTTAACAGTAACCAAAATTTGGCTACTAGTAGGTCGGTCTAGTGACTTGCGAACTTCTGGTTATCAGTAACAAACGAGTTTTGTTGATAACCAAAAGAATGTTTATATTTAACAAAAAATTACTCTCCTACAACGAAACCTTCAACTAACAAAACTAGTTTGATCCTTTTTTTAGTACATACTTTAGAGACAAAAATTTCGAAAACTACATTTTTGTACTCTACTGACCTAAACTAAGGCTTAAGATGTATTTTTCATAATTTTAATGTACAGAATTCGATCTGCTACAGTTTTATTATACATAGATGTAATAACGCTATTGTATTTTTTCTTTGTTCTGCCACCGTAATCAATAATTGTGATCGGTATCGGTAATTTGCATCGACAGTCCATTGTCGTATCGGCATCAAGATAATTGTAAATGATGCCTGTTTTGATGCGTACTGGTATCGGCTACCGTAAATCAACCATCGCGTGTCACGTTGTAAATATTTCGCATTCAGGGGACCCATTTTCTATTTCATTATACTCAATTTTCGATAAAATGTTATAAGTTTTGCACAAGAGCATCGGTCCTCCTCCTAACATATAGCAGCGAAAAGTGGGCTGTAGAAACAAAGAGCCAAGTCCACCCACAAGTCTACCACTCCATTCAAGTTGAAATGAAGATGCCCCGGTGGATATGGTGACAAAATTCGACGAAACTCGCAATGAATACGTTCGCGAAAGTTCCAAAAGAGTAAGGCTGCACTGGTTTGGACACGTGAAACGTATGGGACGGCCAATCTTAACATTTAAAATAAATCAATAATCCGAGTATTGCTATAATGTAATATCCAAAAGCATGTTTTATTAAACAAATTGTGGTAGAATTTTATAAAAATTAGCGAGTTTTTTGACTGTGTAAACTAGTTGACAGCGCCGCGGCATTGACGCTGTAAGTTAAAAAACTGCCAAAGCATGTCTCAATAGAAAAATAGTTTTTCTCTTCATTCAATGCCTTGGATACTTTCGGCATGTCACCACACAGTCCGGTTAATAATTTTATTATCAATTAGATAAGCTCTGGTCCATTTGGCGACAAGGCTAGCCCAGGTCAGCCTGACTGTCGAAATAACATTTAACAGACAGAGTGGTTTTACACGGGTTAATGTCATATTGGAATATCTAAATAACTTATAAATTACCTTCTGCTTATCTGTTTTATATGTATTTGCGCATGTGCTTACGTAAGTCGTAATTTTATGGTGTACAAAACTTCCGCAAAAGCCTGCCGTTCATCTTTATTTAGCCATAGAACCCTTAAGTTCTCGTACAGTCGTACGGTAATTCACGTTTATCAAAATCATGTTACACATGAAATCGAGATCGAAAAGCAGATAATTGTGACTTAATGCTTGTTTTGAAGCATCGGAGCTCGGTTGTTGGTTGTAAACATCGGCAGTGAAACGAAATATGTGACATACACTGCTTTTACGGCGTTCTGTGACTGAGCGGGATTGTTTTCGCTTTTTGAACTGATAACGTACGTGTTGTGTGAGTTATGGCGAGATGAAGATGTTTGGCGATAGCACTGGCCAAAAAGATCTTTTTTTTCTTTGTTTGAAATAGGTTTGCTCTTGACTCTAGACTAAACTAGAGAAATTCGACGATAGAGCGAGCTCTCACCTAGAAGCTTCTGGCACCCTCACTCACCGAAGGAACACAGCAAGCTGCTTGGCGCCGGGCTCCTGTAGGAGAATGGTAGCTACCAGGCGGCACCTAACAGAGCCTTCCACCGCAAAAAAATTTTCGTTATTTTAGATAAACATAGACTTATTTATGTTTTTGGAGAAAATATGTTGGATCTTAGCGATTGCAAATAATATTTTAACAACTCTATCATGCTGAAAGACCTAATTATATGCATTATGCTAATCGGTTTATGAAAATCGTCAGATTCTTGAAAATATACAGCCCATTGTAAATGAAAAATAAATGTTAATAAACAGCCTTTTTTAATTGCACAGATAAATTCATTGATCAGAAGAGATCCCACTAAACTTTGGTATAGATTCATAGACGCTTCTTAAACATTGATATAGTATGAGAAAATCTGTCACCTTATTCATCAATGTCTAATACGTGTACCTACCACTCTCTAACTACTAACTTACTTCTTATTGTCAAAGTTTGTATCCATTTCAGTCTGTGTAAACAATCGTAATATCGAACCGGTACTTGTGTGTGACATAAAACGGTTTACGCGACTGCGGAAAAGTAGCTTGTTTTCGAATTTTAGTGCTGTGGACGAAAGTTGCGACGTTTATGTCACCTTCGTGTTTGTTCTGGTTTGGTATAGTCGGGTTCAGTATACTTGTGATTTGTATTCAAAGAAATAAAGATGTAGGAATTAAAGTCCTTCTATCCGAATTTTGACTACAGTGGTCAATCATAATACATATTATGTATTCAGGTCCTCCTAGCTAGATTTCGACTACGGCAGTCACTCGTAACAGAGGTTAGCAAACTGCGCGGGAGATATTATAGTGCACAACGTGTGCGCAATACACAAGTGCACTGTCTGTTCCTTCACTCGATAAAACTGTAATCCGACATGACTAGAGAGTGATTAGGCCAGGCTAAACGTGCTTTTCGAGGCACGGGCGTGTGAAAACCACCTATTACTTAACCCGGAGCCTGCATTATTTCAAGACAGAAAAACTCAGAAATGTTAATTTTAGAACAGAAAAATTCGGCTCGACTCGGGATTCGAACCCGGGAAGATGAGGATATTAGTATAACAGTCGGCCAGCGTGCTGACCACAAAACCAACAAAGCAGACGTAAGATATTTATTTAGGACATCACGAATACAGAACTTTGGTACAAATGACATTACACAAGACAGACAGTCGGACAGACGAACAACGAAGTAATCTTATAAGAGTTTCTTTGTTCCTCTAAAGGTACGGAATCTTAAAATGTATACAATTTGCGACTAATCCTTGAATTTTTTTTATCTTAGTTACTTTTTCTTCTTATATAGGCTGTCCCAAAACGAGGAAAAAGCGAGAACCTTTTAAATAAAAATAACCAAGCTCTAATAAATTCAATTTTTTTTTTGTATTTTTATTGTATGAAGGATACAATAAAGCGGCATTATCTCGCAAACTATGACACTTATTAGAGTCATGTTAGTAGCTATGGCTATCTAGTGCGTCAGTTTGGCGTGGTAATTTTTTGTGGACAAAAAGTGGCAATATCTCCAAAGATTTTTTTAAAGTTAATCTGAAAGATCTAGCTAAGCTTCTAGCTATCTTCTGTGCCAGTCTGACACGCTCTTTTTGAAACAATCTGTATATGTATCTATGTTAAAAGCTCAACAACAAAATATGTAATAGCACAACAAAAACAGTCTTATAGCCGGGAGCTTAACCAGACAACCAATGTTTTCTATTGAAGTTCCAAACCATCAGTCTTGTTTGTGGAGTGCGATAACTCTGTTGGATGAACTTAGATTACCGCACAAAATATTAACAGCCACTTGGAAGGTTAGCTTATTAATTTTTACGTTTACGACTTCTAAAGACATCAAACGATCCATTTACTGCTTGGGTAGGTTTTACTCATCGAAGTTGGTTGGCGTTCGGTTCATATTTAAGATCACTTTAACAAGTTCAGATTTATTAAGGACCTCTTAATTTTTATGATACCTATATTTCGTGATAATTTTGGGAATTCAGTCGCCATTTCAAAACAGCTTGACTGTTTTTGTTGTTGCTGAGCAAGAGAAGATGCCAATCGTCAAAGAATGGCAGCGTTGTCATTCCTTTCATGAATCAACTAGCTTGAGCAGTGTTGTATAAAAAAAACATAAAATCACCAAATAGATGTGTACCATCACATCGATAAAAAGTAACTTGACTTTTTTCGCTATTAAAAAAGAAGTAAAACATCCTGGAATTGTAAGAATACAAAACTGAATGCTTACCGAGTTCTTCGTCCACAAAAAAAAACTTATGAAATATTTAGCGCAATTTGCGGTAGGCAGATATACAAAAGTAATCACTTTTTCATTTATAATATTAGTATGGATATTAAACTACTAAGTTTGCATTAATGCCAAGTCTCGAAAGTTACATCGAGTAAGTACCTACAGTTTTGATTAAATAACTTTCTGCATGTGTATAAAGAACTTTATTGGATTTGCTTTGGTAAAATTTAATTAACTCATGTAAATTAAAGTGTTCGTAATTGAATTGTGCTCGTTTTATTTACTTTTAATTACTGAGGTGGGTGGTTTTAAAGAAAATTAATTCAATCTGGTTTTGTTCAAAATTGGTTTTAAAATTGTTGAATTAGTTTTGCAAGTGTATTGTGTTAAATACATATTTTTTTAAAATCTTGAAATAGTATGTAAGGGTCTGCTAATTTAAGGATAGAAGTAAGAATCAGTTTAAATTAAGGCATTAAGTCTGCCACTTGTATTTTCTTTCATTTGGTGCAATGAAGTTTTAATAAATAAATTCATCAATCAATCAATTTAATCAATAACGGAATTAACTAAACCGTAAAAAAAGATTACTATCAATCTTTAAATTGAGCTTTAATTAAAATAACACAACACAATATTTACACCCTGTGTAGAAACTTTTTCAGTAATCACTAAAAGGAGTTCAGAAACACGAAAAGGCCAACTACAACCGCTCGTTTCTAACTGTAACATAACACTTTCAATACATCCAACTTCAGTCATTAACGAAACTCATAGCTATTATTATTATACTCATATTACTTCACGGCGTCTTATCACGATCCGAAATCCATTTTCGCGGAACTTTTAATCGAATTTCAGTAACAATACGTCAGTGGTGAGTAATTTTCGCTATGGTTCGGAGTTGCGACGCTGTAGCCCGGAGTGTGTTATAATGGAAAAATGCGCAGTGGTTCCATTCTTTGAGATGTGACCATAAAATAATCTTATAACTATACCAACTCTTGTATATTTATTATATATATTTGTAATCTCGGAAATGGCTCTAACGATTTCATTGAAATTTGGTATGTAAAGGTTTTAGGCGCATTAGGGCTAATTCTCATTATGTTATTCTAAGGTTTTACACATTCAAATTTTAAAAAATAAAATTGGTTTTAGGTGGCTCAGGTATTTATGAGAATGTCCAAAAAAACAGAACTCAAAAAAGTTTTCATTTGTAGAAATTACATAAACTTATATACAACGTGGAAAAATTTTACACAAAAATTTAAAAAAAAACAATATCTTGAAACTGGTAACACTTATACTTGAAATTTTTTTGGCATATAGTAGGTCATACTGTGACCTGTTCGCAGTTAAAGGATTATGCTTCATTTTTTGGACACCCTGGATAAAGACAGTATTTATTTAAAAAAAACATTCCCAAATTTTGAGAAGTAGCTCTAATGAGAAGTAGCCCTAATTAGAAGTAGCCCAAGTGAGAAATAGCCAGAATGAGAAGTTGCCATAATAAGAAGTAGTCCATTAGCAAGTCGGTCGCCATAATGAGAATTAGCCCTAATGCGCCTAAATCGAAAAATCTACCTAGATTAGCCTTATGTTCGGAAAAACTCGTGTTTTGAAGTTTTAATGCGTTTTTATTTTGCAATGTTCGATGCAAAATATGGTCGCTAATTTCGCATCGGTAAGCACGAGTGGCGTTGTGCAAAAGACGTAAGACTGAAAAAAAGTAGAATACGTGGGTTTGAATCTAGGTCGGTGACGAACATTTTTTTCCTTTTGTTTTTTGTACATATTTCAGTTTATAGCCTTTTTTGTTTAGACTTAGGAATCATAAAGCTTTTCTATTAAATAATTGTAACCGAGCAAGGTCGCCCAAGTACTTAGTATAGTCTGACAAGTTCGTGCGCAACCTTCCTGCGGTCGCCCGCTGTCATCTAGCATGCCCTGCTAGATGACAGCGGGCACTGGGGGTTTTGCGGGGAAAGCGATTTCCTATAAAAGTCTTGTGCAATTGGCGCTTCATTGCCCCCCGCACGTTTTGCGGAGGTGGGTCGCCCCTGATCTTGTCGGATTATTATCAAAACTTTGACAAAGAATGGCAAATTTTCCCTTAGGAGTAAGCAGACTTGAGAAAAAGGTTCAGTGTATGGCGGAGCGTACCTCGCACATTCCTTGTAACACATTCTTTGCAACACATTCCTGCCAGCACATAGTGAATATAGTGGCGGGTAAGAGCACATTTATATCTCAGTAGCTTAGCTCTCATCAATAATAGTTCCCATACTTAATAGTTAAGATGCACTTAGGAGCAATGCGAGCTGTGTCATGTGATTTAGCTGCTTTTGCGGCCATGTACTTAAAATAGATCAGTAAAAGGATGGACTCATAGAAATGAGTCCATCCTTTTCCGAGATGCATCATGGCTGCATGCGGTGGTTTATATCTTGTGGTTTAAAATTAGTTCAGCCACATGGCTGAGTAGTTTACTATAATCGAAATAAGCAGCCCGCACGCCACAATCAGCATAGCTCCAAAATACATATTTAGGGCCTTATCACACTGACGGGTTACGAGCGTCTTCAAAGCGGAGCGAATGCACTGCAGGTGCGCAGCGAACACGTTGCGGTCGCGCAGTGTTTTCGTCGTGAATAGCACTGTGGACGTCATTTTGTACAGTTTTCCCGAATATAAGTAATGTCCTCCTAGCCGAATTTCGACTACGGCGGCTTATCTCAACAGATATTAGCCAACTGCGCGGCACATATTATAGTGCACAAGTGTGTGCGCAATACACAGGTGTACTCTCTGTTCCTTCACTTTCATAATTCGGTGAGACGCCAATCCGACATGACCGTAAAGAGATCAGGCGCAGGACCAACGGCTTAACGTGCTTTCTTGTTAAAACTACCAACTTCCTGACTCTGGAGCTGTGTCTGAGTAATTTCAAGACAGAAAAACCCATACACTCTGGGCCCGGGATTCGAAGGACAGTACCCAGCGTGCTGACCACTAGACTACGAGGCAGTCCCGAAAATAACTTTATTTTGTCAGGATTTTTAGAACAATTCAACCTAATCATAAAGATGGGTGCTATAATGGAGATTAAAGGCATTATGCTCGCTGCGCATTCGCGCCAACTTGAAAACGCTCGCAACCCGTTCAGTATGATAAGGACCTTAGAGCCCACTGAATCCTTTTAGGTGCCACTTTTGCAGCGGTTTCGAGTTGCGACCTTGTTACTGTAGCGGTTGCCTTTTATCTTTGATATTCTGTATAATTACACCCAAAATGATATGTCTGATGTCTGCTTATAATTATATCGCTGACTACGTCGGTTTTGCTTTGTTTTGTTTCATCATAATTGGAGTTTAGAAAGTTGTGGTTTGCACTGACTTTGAGTTAAAGCTTCTGCATTTATTTATAGTTAGTATGTTTTGGTTATAGCTGTACCGAGTGTTATAATTTTATTAAATACTTTTTATTACCAGCTGTTATCTGCGATTTTGTTTGCGTAGGCATAATGAAATAAAATGAATCATACTTCCATCGCGCCGTTTAGTAATCACGACTTCTTATATGTACTATGTCGTATGGTATGGTCTATATCTTTAGATGTACTTATCCTATTAAAGAAACGAAGCACAAATGGACTGGACTATAATATGCTTAAACTTAATCCAGCAGATTTCGAGACCGTACCAGGGTCGTCAACTGAAACATCAAATTGATAAAGCCCATTCAAAAACGAATGTCAAAGACAAAACGACTATACCTATTGATGAAATATACCAGGAAAACCACACTTTTCCTGTTAAAAAAGTAAAATATCCACGAATTCTAGCAGTGTATCGCACTGAACGCGATCTACTCATCAAAGTCCGCGCGGGCTCACGGCCGGGCCATTTATCATGGGTAGTGATGTATATTGATAGACAACTCTATCGATAATATTATTATTTGGGCTCAAAATAGGAGACGAAATGTATATAGTGTGCCCTGATAGTCAAGAATTGTCTTTTAGATACAGATTAGTAAAATCATGCTCTACCATACTACTCACATAAATCAATTTTGACATTTTGGTTAAAGTTTTTACTATTTTTTGGAGCCTTACCAATATTTTTAGTAAAAAGTTTATATTGTCTTGTCTGGTGTCCGGAATATTCACGAGTACTAAAATAGAAACAGACTTTTAAAAAGTTATTATTTGTAGAAGTAACCATATATTTTTTTTATATTTCGAATATGGTAACACTTTTACTTGATATTTATTTTGTCATATAATAGGGCATGATGTAACTAACTTGAACTAAATAGTTATTGCAGGTCATGTTCAGTGCTTAAGTATGTCTGTCCGTTATTCTTGTCACGCTCACGCTTAGTTTGGGGCTAGGTAGTTGGTGTGATTGTTGGAAAATAATTGTTATAAAAAAAGGCCTAGAAGATTTGTAGTGTCAATGTTTTTGTTCTGGCTGAAATATTTTGACTTACTTGGATTTCGCTGGATAATTTAAATTGTACATAAACAATATTACTTTGCTTATATGATTAAGATCGCTTTCGTTTACGTCGGATTGCCATTTCATCGACCTATAAGACTAAAGGTACTAAGACGACCGTCTTGGTGTAGTGGTTCGCGCTCTGGACTACTAAACCAGCGGTTGTGGGTTCGATTCCCGCAAAGGGCAAGGTTTGTGTGATGAAAACAAGCAATTGTACCCAGGTCATAGATGTTTATAAATGTATACAAGTATGTCTATCTGTTATCCTAGTCGCCATAGCTCAAGCACACGCTTAGTCTGGGGCTAGGTAATTGGTGTGTTTGTTGTAACCATTTATTATTATTAACGAATGCAGTGTACTGCGCACACAGTTGTGCACTATTACCTTGCGTAGTTGGCTTCTTTCTGTTGAGATTGTCTGCCATAGCCGAAATTCGGCCAGGAGAATAATATAAAATTAATAGTATGCTTTGACATTTTCGACAAATTTTTGACATCACAACTGACATATCGACTGCCAAACTATCGATAGTTGGGTAACTCTACTCACAGGCCACGTTTCGGCTCGTAGATTTTTTTCAATGACTGTACAGTTGTAAACAAAAGCGAGTTGGTATCATGGACTGCGTAGGAAGAATAAAGAGAAAAGACTCTGATTTTTTCTATGATTTGTTGAGGAACGATAAAACAATGCCTAACTGTTCTTTACGTTATTGATAGTTAAAGACTTTAAAGAAAAACAGTTTTTATGAAGCTCTGGTGACTTCGTATTTGAAGGCTGTGATAGGTCGTAAAATAAAATAGCATACCAGTATTCGAAGTGTCAAGAAAGTTTTTGTATCTTTCAGTTTATAAAATGATCACTATTTTAGTTCTATGTAGGTATACAAGTTGAGGACTGATATTTAAAAAGTGAGTCTGAACCATAATTAATGTGGACTTAAACTACGTAGATGATGAACAAATCGTTAAAATTTTGTTTATTTTGAAGACAAATTATGTGTCTCAAAAACATACAATATACTGTGTACACATGTCCCAACGATATTTACCCTATCTAAACTTAAACAACGATACCGCTGCTTATTACTTCTGCCACAAAACTTGAAAATCGTCTTTCAAGTTTAGCTAACAACCCAATTATGTATACCAAGTTATGAAAGGAAAAGTTTCACGCAATCTTTTTAGTTTTACTTTCACCAGAAAAAAAGTAATTTGGCTCCAATATTTCGGTGAGACAGAAGTGTCATTTGGGATTTGATACAAACCATGCCACTTTGTGATCGATGTGAACCGATCAAAACTTTTTATTATATCTCGGAATGTATCCGGCCTGGGAACGAGTTTTGGGTAGCCAGATTTTCAGACGCCAAGTTTGTTCTTAGAAAGAACTAAGGTATTACAGAAAATTGCCTCAAATCTTCTGAATGCTTAGAAGTGACCCTTAAAAGCGGGTTGAAGATCTTCAATTAAGATTACAAAACCATATTTCTGTATCCCTAGTGAAAACAAGGTCTAGCATTCAAATTGCCAACTCAATAATACAAAGATTCAATACAAAGGAAGCTCAAGAATGCTAAAATCCTCGTTAAAAATTACAATTGCTGAGTAGAATCCGACAACAAGCCTGCGCGAAGTTAAAAAGCTTTTGATTGCATCCGCGGATCTCAAATACAATACCAAAATATGAATAAGTTTCACAAACTCGGAATATCTGGCTAATTTCGGATGGAATAGGGTGACGTCGAAAACCGAACAGGGAGGAAACGCGGCCGGAATCCGACAAAAGTCGTTTGAAGAATGATAGACAGTGTTCGGTTCGGAAGAAGCGTCGATCCATTAAAAGTTTTAAAACGCCGTTCAGGCTGGCGCTTTATTAAATTGTGCGTCATTACGTCGACGACATTATTACCGTCACGGCCGATCGTAAAAGTTTCATGTTCTCATAATGCACTTACATTTATCAGGGGCAGGCGCAAATGAATAATAACTAGGGCTGAGCACGTTTAGGGGCTTTGAAGGAATGACGGCTTAGTGTACTCGTTAACTCCCGAGTATCTTTGTAATCAGCCTTTTGTGCTAAAAGACACCATTTGCTTTGATAAAGCACAAAAACGAAAATATTATTTTAATTCTCTGATAAGTCTTTGTTTGTGAGTATCTTCCTTGTAAAACCTTGTCGCTTAATCAGCTGAGTTACGTTGTTCCTTTAATAAATATGCTAACTTTCAAGGATATACATAATAATCAGCCTGTACAAACAAATGACACAAAACTTTGACATCGCTACGTTTCATTTGCACGTTTTATTTGAATGACACACTTTTATTACTCGTATATAATATTTTTTTTTGTATCAATTTTCCGCCAGAAAATGTTAACTTGGAAAACCTAGTGGATGCTAAAATTTTAAATTATGTATTACCACAGCCACTTACAATTTCGAGAGCATAATGTGACATAAAATTTTATTTCTGCAGCTATTTTAAAAACAAATTATTATGTTCATACAAAATGTATCCCTAACGTAATAAATTTTTGAACTTAGTTAAGTTTCTGTCACGAATTTTTACGTCATGAGGTTTTCACGAAGTGGCGCTATTTTTAGATTCAAATAAATTCACCAAGTGTTATCAAAATGATTTAATGTTTTTTTTATTTTACTTACGAGTACGTCTGAATAAGTTGTACCGTATGGCAATTGTATAGATCGTGTTAGACTATGTGAGTTTTATTATAGCTTCACCTAGTTATGCAAGAAAAACTAAAAACATGACTCATTAATTTACACGAATACAGATGAAGGTTCAGATAATTTTCAAATTGAAGTGAATGACTTATTTTTTTTACCACACTTTTAAACAGCCATGTGATCTGAGATATGAATAACACGCAGACGGCGCTTTTTATGCACACATTATGTTGGCATATAATATAATATTTCAAGCGTTTGCCTGTTGCTCTTATTAATATCCAGCAAAATACAGCGAAAAAAACGCGTTTGTTATATGGGAACATAAATATTTAAATATGTATATTTTGTTCTGTTTTTAGTACTTGTAGTACTAGTGACAGACAGAGGAGTCTTAGTTAAAGTTAATAGGGTCCCGTTTTTACCCTTTGGGTACGGAACCCTAAAAACACTAATTAATAACCACAGAAGGGTGCTGATTCTTGTACTCAAGTAGGTTATAAAAATTGCCCCCCCCCCCTAAATCACCAATCACGTGAAAATATGGAAAAATGAAGTGGTTTAATTTTGGTAGCAGAATCGGCCCGTAATCCGTCAAGTATGAAGTATCCAGGCATAAAAGGGAATAAATTGTTATCGGGTCGCCGGCATTCCTATGATACTTGAGACGTAAGGATGTTATTAGTATTTTTTTAATAACCTTGTATTTTAAGAAAAAAAGTCGTTGAATTCAGACCTTCATTTGCAAAGGATTCTTATGTAAAACAGTCAATATGTCAGCAGTCCACTCCCGTCGCGCTCAGTTCGGAGGTTCGGATTTCATACAGGAAATTGGATTTTTCTTGTGTCCGACCCGGTTAGGTCACAGCTATAACTATATTGAAATAAACAGAAAATCCCTAAGTCGATTTTACTTAGGGCTACGATAATCGAACGCTGAGAGCTTTGTTTTTTTTTGTAAAGCTGAGTAATTCCCAATCATGTTCAATACTTTTTCAATGTTAGTCTTCTTACCTCTTACCGAGGTGCTTGCGGCGCAGTGGCGGCAGCGCTTTCGTAGTGATATCAATGTTAAGCAACCCACGGCGCGGTCGTGATTGGATGGGTGACTTTTCCGACTATTTAAGTGACGTCCATGACAAGCATCTCCGTGCTTCGGAAGGCACGTTAAGCAGTTGGTCCGGCTAATATCTATTGATATTATCGGTTAGCCTAGTCAGAGGCCCTAGAGCGGCTTGATAACATCTGACAGTAAGGCTGGTCACTTGCCTTACAGACACCCCTCGACCAATCCGCACTGAGCCCGCGTGTATGGCTCGTACCTCCTTATAGTTGGTTGAGGTGAGGCCTTTGCCCAGCAGTAAGATCTATATAGGCTACCTACTACTACTTTATAGGGAGCACGCGCGCTCGGCGTGCGATGACTGGACGAGTGGCTTGTTTACGTGCAATATGCACTGGCCAACCGGTTGGTAGGCATCGAACGGCGAGCTTCGCTGTAGCTGTGCGCGCTCGCTCATTAACAAGCATGCTTATTGTAATTGTATAAAGAGAACTAGTAGTATCTAGATAAACCTAACATAGGCTTTAAGACACTATTTACTAACAAAAATGTATTCTTTGTATATTTAAATAAATAAATAAATAAATAACTTTACTAGTCTTCCTACCGCGCGAGTCAAAACGTTCATGGTAAGAAGTACGTCAAGCTCGTTTGAAAGCTGCGGCGATTGCAATTACAAACAATGACAAATAAATTATGTCTTACTAGAAAGCAATCGCGATTGCAATTACAAGCAATTTTATTAGTTTAATGGCTATTGCTTACGTGTTAGATTTAAATTTTTTATGCTTTTCTAAAAGTAATTTAAAAGTGATCAAATTACGCAAAAGGTGTAGACGAACGGTTGTTTAAATAACTTGCTAACATATTAAATTTGACTTAGGCCTACGTGCGCAAGTCCAGATTAGCTAATCCAAACTGGCGCATGTGGGCCTTTATATTTTAAAACGAATTTTTACTCTAAAATTATCTTTAGACCACAGGTATTTAAAAATACATGTTGTAGTAAACAGTTATCCACGTAATTTTTTAGCTTTTCCCGTTGAATGACACCCGCGGCAAGTTTTTGAATGCAAGCCATGCCGACGGCACTCGTTACAACTTGGCGATTTTACCTTGCCTTATACCTTGTCGGTTTCTGCTTCGTAAAATAAAATTAAAATATTTCACTTTGCCGCAATCTTACTTGATGATTTTAGTGTTAGTGATAAAAAGGACGTGCCGGTAATTTTAACGTAGCTTAGCATAATAAGTTGAATGAAAACATACTCATCTAATTTTTTTCTTTGACACTGCCATATTTGCCAATATACAATCTGTCCGGGGGCCGGCTGTTCAAACTTTAGGAGAGAACTACACACCTTAATGTTATCGGCAAAAAACAAAAAAATGTACTTATTTTCTATTAGATTAGTAAGAAAATATGTTTGTAGAGCTGTTGTGTATATGAAAATTAAAAAAAATATATATTAGAATTTTGCAACTTTTTACTAGGAACTGGTTGACCTCATGTGCACAATGATTTAGCCTACATTTAGTCTTGTATGTAATAAATATAAGGTATCCAAACGAACAATTTGTTATCAAGAAATAAATATTTAAAATAGCTGCCGTTTATAGGAGATTTGTATTTTATCCCTGTATTTTTTTGTATATACTTTTATCGATGAAATTAAGTGTACTATTAGCTCCCAAAGTTTGTACAGTCGTCCCCCGCACAGATTGTATACACATTTTAGCCATTATTGACGTTTCACACTGTAGTTTTTAGTTAGGGTTCCTTAGTCCGACAAGGAACCCTTATAAGATCGTTCAGTCCGTCCGTCCTAGTCTGTCACAGCAGAATATCTTCTACGTTTATGGACTGATTTGCATGTAACTTGGTTCGAGGATACTTTACATTTAGATCTTATTTTTAAAAATTAAAATTACCCCTTTTTAAGGGTACCTCCCCATACATGTAAAGGGTGGGTGAATTATTTTTTGAGTGCACCCCCTTGTATGGGGTATCGTTGAAAAGGACTATGAAAATAAGGTAGGACTTACATACAACACTTTTTTATCAGCTTTACCATTTGCGAGATATAGCCCGCCAAAGTCGTTTACACGGTGTCCCTTCCCCCTGTAATTTCTAAAGTCTTGGACCTATAAACTTCAAATCACTCTCGTAAAGAAACAGGCGCGAAAACTCTTATTTTAAAATTGTTTCTGGTATCCTGTGATGAATACTTTTGAAATTATAAATAAAACAAAAATATATACTTTTTTTGCCTATACTGTCTAATGTTTTAAGTTAATGGTACGGAACCCTTTGCGTCCGAGTCCGACTCGCACTTGGCCGGTTTTTATGTATGTACTGCGTTTTAGTAACGCGAATAGGGCTTCTGAATGCAATATCCAACTAAAATTATACCGAGCAATCTCTTGAGCCGTACCTAGTCAGAATATAAAGCGCATTTGCTTAATCATGTGAAATTTAATTAAAGAGCCTTAATGTCATAATTAGAGGCTTCCGTTTTATATTATAACGGAGCTGAGGCCAAATTAATACGGCAGATTAATTAATGTGCGATGCAGTAACGTTCTAGAAATTTAACTCCCATTAGGAACTTGGTAATTGAAGTCTGGGCAATGAAAATTGTAGACAAATGTTGGCGGAATTTGTGTAATTAAAATTATGTGGAAGTATCTATTATTAGTATAAAATTATAAAGTGTTATTTATTAAATAATTCGTGGTTTAAGTAAATAGCCTTATTTCTAGGTGTTCGAATATTTTGTGTTATAATTATTTGAGGACTATATCAGCGTGTATCTAAGTGTCATCCTTTTTAGGTGTTAATATATCATTGGATTTTGTAAAAAAAATAATCTTTATCTACTGATCACTGTAATATTTATGGCATAATATGTTAAATAATAAAAATATCATTTATATGCCTTGTAACTAAATAGGTAATACAATAAAGCCATGATATCTTCTCATACAGACAAGAAAAGTTTTCCTCCTCAACTCCTGAAAAAATGCGACTACTAGAATGTAGGATTTTACTAAGATAAAATTTTGGGGCACATACTGGGCACAGAATATAAAATAGCTCTGGGTAACCTCAATATTTTATTTATTTTCCACTTTAAAAATACTTATAATAACTGTCACAAAAAGTCAATGCCTTTTTCATTTGATTGCCGAAATTATTATTCTAAATTGAAAACCCGATTTTTAAATTTCTTTGATATTGCATAACACCCCAAGGCAATTTTACAAAATATGATTCTAAAATGTTCCAGCTAAATGAATTAGCGGGCGTTATGGCGGAATCGAAGTGGTTTCATTTGAGAAAGAAAACACGTTCCATTTTTATTTTCCGCCAGTAAAATCTAATTATCTCTCCCTCTATCGGTTCGTAGGTAGTTGACATGGGTTGGACCTTTTCATTGGAATAGTAGCTTTTGAATTAAATAAAAGTAATTTTTGTGGACGCCGAAGCCAGGCTTGATTTGATTAGCCTCCCTTTCTTATTTCTTGGGGAAATTCAAACCATTTTTTCTAAATAATCTTATAACATTTTTCGATTATTCTAATTGGTTAGGTACCTACTTAATTTTAACTTCTAAGAATAACTTACTTTTACTGAACTGCATCTTTTTTTCTTTATTCAAACGAACGTCACGCACACCAAGAAACAGACACCAAGATTAATTTTTACACTGCGCGACATCATAATTATGCAGTTGTAATAGAAACGATTTTGCAACGTAAATTTTGGATTTGGATAACAATATAATTTGTAAGCTGTTTCTTCCAATCTTTTTTACAAAAATACAACAACACGAGTAAATTCTTAACTGCAAAATTTTAGCTTACTTACAACATACACATTAATCACAAGCTTACTCCTAGCTAATATACAATACATATTTTTGGTATTTTAATTATAATTTGGTATTATGATAAGTTGCTTCTGTTTGAATTAAGCTAGCACATTAATAATTTTATTTCAAAAATACTATGTGTGAATGTTACTTGCATAATCATTACTAGGTGGTATTTGCTTATCTATAAGTAACATTATTTGTTATTATACATTATTCCTTTCTTCACTTAATTAAGGAAACATTATTGTACAGTTACTGTTAGGTATAAAACTTAAAAACTACTACTGTTTGAATAGATCCTTAGTTTAGGAGGTGGAGACCTGGTGTCTTGTAATACAGATTGTCTCAATCCACAGCAAGCACCAGTCTTCACAAAAGTAAAACTGACCACCATTATTATGACCTGGGCTGACTGTATAAATTATGTAATATTTTTTGTGAAGAAATAAATACTTATTATCTAGTAAATGGGTAATATAGCTTTTGACCGTTGTAAAATAATAAAATATCAATAATTACAAGCAACAAACGAATACGTCTGTCATTCTCGTAATAAAACCAGCTTTGTAACGGTAGTCAGTAATGCCAAGGACCTAACCCATCTTCATATCTTAGCCCTCATTTCTTTGTACCACATTCCTTTCGATGTCTTCCAAATATCTCGGGTTGCATACTCGGACCTCAATAATGGTGGAGATATTATCTAAAGAGATTGAAAAGCCGTGACAGACCTATTACGAGGGATCCGGTGAGCCTGACGTTACATAGTTCGTTTTTTATGCTTCAATTTTGGACTTACTCTTTCGGTCTTACCAGGGCCGGATTTAGGTGAGATGCCAATGCCATAAAATCTTAACTATTGTTATTCAATATGAAAAATGTTATACTCGTAAATACAAACATAAATATTCAATCATTCGTATGGTTGGTATGGTATGGTATGGTTTTTCTTACCATAGACATATTTTTATTCTTTGTAAAATTTAAAATAATTAGAGCCCATTAAATGTTATGTTAGCGCGCAAGAACACCAGGTTACCCATGTGAACTACGAAATCAGCTTTTATTACGTAGGGAATAGAGGTGGTCTCAAGGTCAAAGTGGGGTTGTTTGATGTGTGGCGGTGTGTACACCTAGAAATCTATTTTCTTATCGCGAAAGTTTTATAAAAGAAAAACTCTTGATTGGCATTAAAAAGAAGCAATATTATGGACAGAATAAATGCTGTACATCCACATTTCAAATTAAAAATTTCGCAGTTAGCGTGAGGAAACTTGATAGTGCTGTTGTTTTATGCAAAATACTTCGCGAGTTTGCCGCTCGGCCTTAGTGTTTTATTGTTAGATGGGTTTTCTTCTGCTTACTTGTAGTTTTCTTGACTGAGGCAAAACTTTATACCTACTTGGATTTTTCCAATCACAGACTTTTCCATAAAAAAGGTTCAGCCTTTAGATATTATTTTTTTCATTAATTATATAAATAATACTATTCATAGTAAAAAGTGCTACAGTTAGTTGAGTTTTCTTCTTGTTGCTTGTAAAATTCTTGTCTAAGGCAAAACTTCACGCCTTCTTCTATTTTTCCTGCCACTACACTGATCTTAAAAACCAATATTTAGACTTAAGATTAGGTAAAATAATACTCTTCATTAGGGGAATATATAGTTTTTGGGTTTTCGCAGAAATCAGAATTTAATACCTAGTATTTTCCTTTCCAAATTTTATTTTTTAGGGTTCCGTACCTTAAAAAAGGAAAATAGGATCCCTTATAGGGTCACTCTGTTGTTTGTCTGTCTGGCTAGACCCTTTGTTGCATAAGTGGAAGTATCATGTTAAAATTAACATTAAATATTTATATTTATAGTCCCTTTAACTGTGAAACGTTATAAGATACGGCGTTAACCATTAAATGTAAGTTAACCAGTTTAATTTTTAAGCTAACTTTTTTCACCTAATTCAAATTTAGTTACTATATGTTCTTAGAACATTCATGAAATGATACTCTTACATATTTCATATTGTTTTAAACTTTCATGGTCATTATCAATACAATTTTTTTATTAATTTAATATTTTTTGAAGTTTTACCTCATTTAAAGGTATTATTTACCCTTAACCTATCCCTGTGCGGATACCATCCCATTTTTTGCCTTAAGTTTTTAAGGCGACAGCGAGATTTCCCACAAAATAATGGCCTGCCCAGCCTGCGCGACGCCTGGGAAGTTTATTTAATTGCCTCCACGTTGTCTTTAAAGGCAGTTTTGTTTAGAAGCTTAACATTTTTGACTTTTTTCTCGAGGTCGTTGTAAAAAAAACTCGACTGTTGTTATAATTAAAATATAGTAAAATAAAAGTTATTTTTTTTTGTTTTTAATTTTTTGTCGCTTCATCATGCTGCAGGTTTGCATTTGTATGTTGTTTTTACTTATCAACAGACCAAAAATACTGCCAACGATAAATGATGCCTAGCCAGTAACAGCATAATCGTTCACAATCTTTTTTTAAGATGCGTGCTCTAGTTGAAGTTTCCTTGAAGTTGAAGTGAAGAAAAAGATGAAGCTTGCTAGTAGACAGAAGTAGTAAGGCCTGAGGATACAAACTTCCGTAAACTTTTTATTTTAGATTAACTGTCTCGCCACTTGTTTAAGACGCGTTCAGAGTACACCATTTTTATATTATATTTATAACTGTTCTTAAAAAATTTTAATGAAGAGTTAAACTTTACCTAATTAAAACCCATGCTAAAACTGCATTCTGTGTATAAACCGAATAAGTGCGAGTTGGACTCGCGCACAATGGGTTCCGTACCTTTATCTATAAAACATAATACACTATTATGACCTTTTTAGTTTTAAAACCGGCAAACAAAATCACGTTTTCATGAAAGCCCTCCTTAAATATTTTGCGGCTTTGCGGAGTGATTCTTATGCAACTGTATTATTAAGTAACTATTCAAGACTGAGAATCATCAACATAACCATTGCTTTTTATTCATTAAAACTTCCATTCTAAAGTACGAGTAGTAAGTTTAAAAAAAAAGTTCCTCTTTTGTGTTCAAATAGTAAATACTTTTTCCGTATAGCGGTTATGTTAATGAAACTTTGCTACGATAAGCGTTTTTCTTTATTTTAATTGTAGGGAGAGCTTGCTTAAATAATTATGCCTGAATTTGGTATATTCTTTTAGTGGTTTCTCAGTTCTAAAATCTTATTAAAAGAGGACTTGAAAGTGTATTTGTAAAAATGTCGTTTCGTGCATTAAAAAATCAAATCAAAAATTGTATATTGCAGTAACCCCAGACCAAATAAAGGTTTTTATTTGGTCTGAGGCAGTAACATAGTACATTTTAAATACATTAAGCTAGTGTCAGGGGACTCCTCTTAAGCGTTGCAATGTTGCCATGAGACCCCGCCCCTTCATATCTTTAAATTAATTAGACATATCGCTTACCAATATACATTTTTGTTGCGCTTTGGGTATGACGTTACAATTAGCATGTATTTTCATTAATATTTACAGTTATAGTAAACCTAAGCTCTGAAATATAAAAAGAGGTAGCTAAAACTAAAACTTCGCAATAAAAAATCAAACGCTTATTTTCAGAGCGCTCACGTTTCTAAAAATTGAAACGTCAACTGAATATAAGGCAGCTCGCACGCTATGTCAATTTGCATGCTCCTTACATGACGTGGCACATTTTCTGGCTGTCAGGCAGCGATGTGTCATTTCCGTGTGTCGCCTAAGCGCCACCGAACTACACTTTACGTCATTTCCGTGGGGTGTCATGTTTAGTGAAGAAGTTTCAATGTATCGATATCGACTATTATTTTTTTTATTATTTATTTTTTCCACTTTAACAACGTGAGATACAAGTGCAATTATAATATCAATGCCAGTCATTAATATTCATATTTTTATTGCTCGCAGCAATTCTTTTATTTAAGAATTTTTATTGCTCGCAGCAATTCTTTTATTTAAGAATTGAATTGAATAAAAATATGAATACTATATACTAATATACGTAGACGAAACTTTTTATTAAAAAATATTCGTAAATGCCATTCTATTTTTTACCACGTGCGATACAAGTGTTTAATATATTATAACAATGCTAGTCTTTAATTTCCATACTTTTCAACGCACAATGCAATTCTTAAATAATCTTATGCGTTACATTTGATTCAAAAATATTTGTTAACGCTATATTGCATGTAACTAGAAACTATGTTACTGCTAACTATAACTCTATAATTATAAATGTAATGTAGACAAATCATAATAAAAAATAAATAAAATAAAAAGTCTTTATTTTAGACAACTATATCCATAAAGTGTTAGTAAAAGCTTAATGGCTTTGTTAGTATTTTATTTGTATAATGATTACCAAAAAATAAGGATTTAAAATAGTAGTGTTGAATCTTTTCCAAAGATCCATCTGTAATATTAATAATATTTGCAATACTTTATTGATATTATTTTTCCGAAGATCCGTCTTATTAATAATATATCGATACTGTATCGATATTATTCAATATGTCACGTGACAACACTAATGGCATTCGGAGCAGAATCGTTACTTTGATATTCATATTTGGAGATAAGGGCAGATTTACGCTCATCTGAACGCGTCGAGTTGTATTCCGAGTAATATTAGGGCGTGTAATGGAATATTTTGCGGTTGATTTAGTAGTTTTGCCAACAGAAAGCGATTTGGGTGCAATCATTCTTGTTTGTACGCACATTTGAGTGAAGTATGACATTTTTATTTTATTTTGTCAAAGTAGGGCGAGAGAAAGGTAGGTATATTCGCGACTATAGGTAACCAGTTTTATCATTCAAGATAAATACGTAAAATATAGTAAGTAAGTAGCTAAAATACAAGTGTTATGAAATCAGAAACAACGGTGGTGGTACCACAACATTCGAATTCGAGACAATACAGAAAATATGAATTTCTTCTGTATTGACCCGATCGGGGATCGAACCCGAGACCTCAGAGATAGCCAACGGGTAAAAACGGGTGTGTGAGCTACTCAACCACGGAGATCGCCAAAAGTGTTTTATACACGTGCATTACTCATTAATCGTATTAAACTATTGAAAAAAATAGTTTTCTTGTAAAGTCAGCCTATGTAGATCCCACTCATGGAAAAAGGCCTCATCTCAACTATGAGGAGGTACGAGCCATACTCCACCACGCGGTCTCAGTGCAGGTTGGTAGAGGGGTATCCGTAAGGCCTCTGGGACTTAACAGATATTAGCCGGGGCCAACTGCTTAACGTGCCTTCCGAAGCACGGAGATGCTTAAATTGTCATGGACGTCACTAAACTGGTCGGAATGGTCACCCCTCCAATCACGACCGCGCCGTGGGTTGCTTAAGCGCGCCGTGGTTTAAGAGATGTGGAATTCGTGGTGTAGCGTATGATTGGATTAAAAGCTACCTAACCAATAGAACCCAATTTGTTGAAATTTCAAGACTAAATAGTAAACTGCAATGCGTAGTACATAAGTCAGAAAACAGAGAAAATTGTTTTGGAGTTCCTCAGAGTAGCATATTGGGACCTATTCTGTTTGTTCTGTACGTAAACGATCTCCCAAAATGCACGAAATACCCGTGCATATTATTTGCTGATGACATATCGCTCGTTATACCCAAACTCCCCAATATCCACTACGAATCGGAAATAATTAATGAAATTGACTAAATTGTAAAATAGCTCAAACAAAATAATTTAAGTATAAATTTGACTAAAACAAAGCTACTTCAATTCTATAATAGAAACGGTAAACCGCAAAAATTAGACATTAACTATCAAAATAATCATATTGCTGAAGTAACTACCGCAAGATTTCTCGGTGTAATAATTGACGTGGAAAAATCACATCGAATAAGTGAACCTGTTTGCCAGAGGTTAAACAGGTTCACTTATGCATTATATCACCTAACTAAAATAGCAAATAGAAAAACAGCACTAACCGCGTATCATGGTTACGTATGTTCTGTTCTGCGGTATGGTCTCATTGTATGGGGGAACTCAAGTGACATGGATCGTGCCTTCATAATTCAAAAGAAATGCATTAGATCCATTTGTAATGCTGATCCATTTGACTCATGCGGGCCAGTGTTTAGACGAATGGATCTTTTGACATTACCTTCTATGTATATTTTTGAAGTTCTCGTCTTCGTAAAGAATAACCGAGATCTCTTTGAGGCTAGGTGTAACAAATTTTCGACTTGATATCCAGGGCAACTAGTTCGACCTAAGTCTTCCACAGTATGCTTCTCCAAGAACTGCTACATAATATCCATTAAATTGTATAATATGCTACCAAACACACTAAAAGACCTACCTATGAAACATTTTAAAAAGACGCTGTACAAAATATTATCCGTAAACTGTTTTTATAGTGTAAACGAGTTTGTCAATTTTTGTACTTAGGGGCACATGAAACGCTTATTTCGGCGGTAGACGGTAAATTATGTATGTGTTAGATTTTATAAAAAATACCCTCAAATACTAGCATTTATAGTTTGTACCTTTTGACATTTTGTAATTTTATTGATGAAATTGACCCTCAAATAGTGACATATTTTGTACTTTGTACCTTTTGACATTTTTTAATTAACAATTTTACTGATTAATTCAATGCATGTACCTAACGTATTTTATTTAAATTTCAATTCTTTATCGTACTCAATTGCAATTAATAAAGACACGACGACGGTGACAAATATTTGCCTACCTATGCATCGGTGAAACACGCTGAGCTTTGATTGTCGATTCCCTAATAATTCTATTATGTACCGTGTTTTATGCAAATAAATTTTATTTCATTTCATTTCATTTAACTTTTGGTATCACTACCATAGCTACCATCTCAGTACTCTTGTACAGGAACAAATATGGAAAATGTTAAATGCAGCCTATTGTTTATACAAAATAATGTATAACAACTATTTTACTAACACGATGTTACAAATAATATTTTCCTTGTTACAGATCCAAGCAGTGTTAAAACAGTGAAAATGCAAGTGACTTAAGTGTGTGTCCACGATGGAGATCGCCAACTTAGTGCTGACACTAATCTGTGTCATCTCATTCACATGCACGCACGCGAAAATTGGTGAGTAATATATTCTGTAGCACTTTTAACAATCACCCATTTAAAAAAATATACCCGACTGAAAAATGTATTATATTTTTAATTTAAAAAAATATGAAGCTATGTGCGCGATGACAGCGCCCCTAGTGACCGCAAATACTGTGGACTTGATAATCAATTTAATACTTTAATATATTACTTTTTCATAGTATACCTCATGATTGGGGGTCATGATTATTAAATGGAATAAAACACACACAACGACTTTCTTGATTTTCACGAAAGTGGCTTTCCATTGCCTTCTCCATTTCACATACTAGCCTATATCCAAACACTAGTATGCAGGTTTCCTCACGGTGTCGGTGTTTTAAAAAGACTGTAGCATGACGTAGGTATGTTTTGTACAGCCTAAGACCCGAGTTCACCAATTATTTAACAGCTGGTAAAAAGGTAAAAATCAATCAACGATAAATTTGACAGACTTCCCTTACAAAATATGTCAAATAATGCTGAACTGGCTGATTAAAAATTAAACATAATATGTTGGTGCAAGTGCACAACCGGGATAAAGCTAGGAAAATGAATGATGTTGGTGAACTCCAGGCTAAGTGGTTCAGGCCATGAGCACTCATTGAACACCTACTCATAACCTCACGGATAAGTAGTGATATTTTCTCCGTTAGACAATCGCTTCTTTTTCCCTACACGTGCGAACAATGGAAATGTTGTCCTTTCATTTTGATGACTGAAATAATCACTAGTTGATTTCTTAAATATTCGCATCATTAAATTATTCAAAAGTACATTTTTTATACTTCACATCGCGACAATCATGGCAAGAGTGTCCGAAATTTCCACTCCCTGAATTTCGTACCTGTATTTTTATCAGATTAAATTCGTTGCGTGTTTCAAGACAGATTAAATTTCCCGCAGGACGACAGCCGTTATCCTGTTTTCAATTTGTGGTCTCCAAGGGCATGCCTCCGGAAAGTTAACGGTGGTAATCCCTGCGAAGACGAATATAAATGTCGGTGTAAGTTTTTAGAGGGATCACTGTGCAATGATTTTCAAGTTGGTACGGCTAACAAATGTTAGGTCGTAACAAATAAATGGGACTCTTGCGAAATTGAGTCAATTATTTTAAGTAGGTTTCATAAAATAAAGAAGCTGTAAAACTAATGCCTAGGCTTTTCAAAACTTTGTGAATTCTGAACATACTTCTACAAAACGAAAGACAAGACAAAAGAATGTCACTAAAAAAGCAAAATAAGTATATCAACTGAAAAAGCATGTACGAACATGGAAAATATTAATTACACTAATCAGTGTATAACATTAGTATACATAAAAGTTCCTTCAAAACTTTGAATTATCAAAGCTTTCATTTTGAAGGTTTTTATTATAACTGGTATTAAATTTCAACTGGTGACTACCTTGCTTGAAATTATGTGATAAAATAAAATGTATGTAGTTTTATGATGCTCTCTAAAACCGTTTAGACAACACATGGGTCCACATCTTTTAAACACCGTCAAATGTAATGATTCTTATCTAATTTACCAGGTAATTTAACATTCTTACCAGTTAAATGAATATTTTACACAAGCCTTTTAACCTCATTACGCCTATAGCACAAAGTTCTTCCAACACACAACAATACAAGAAAATGCGGGCTTATCTCTTATGCTGCCATCAGTTACGCTGTCCCTCGGTCGCCCGTTCGATTCCCGGCGCGATTAGGCGTGTGTTCACCTACGACTGTCGGGTAGGCGCGTGGCCTGAATATCTTGACTTTATACTTGATCTGGATTCCTTAAGAAAAAAGTGAACTAGTCAGACATCACCAATACTCGGCTGCATCGTCGCTTACCGTGAAATAGCAGTCATACTCGTATTTCTACCTATTATAAAAAATAATGTTTGTAGCTCAAATAACAAGAGAGCTGGCTCGTTGGTCTAGTAGTCAGAACACCGACTTCTATGGAGGTCCCGGATCTCTCGTCTTTGGTCCAGTCAAGGCTTGCGTGTCGTCGGATATTAAATCGGTCTAGACCTCATCTTGGTCGCCATTTCAGGATTTTGGCTGTCATCTATCTATCTTTATCAGCCTTTGGGTTTGTCTTCGAACATATACCTATTCTTCAACTTTCCACAGACCTTATGTTTCCGACCACCTGCATCCAGGTTTTTAGTTGTTGGATGTCCAGCCTGTTATTGGATGTCATCTGTCCATCGTTAACGTGGTCTTCCTCTGCTGCGGGTGTCATTGCGGGGTCTCCACTATAAGATATTTCTTACCCAGCGATCGGTGTTCATCATTTTTTTTACTTTACTGGATTCAAATCCTGATTATGATATTCAAGCCTGTTGAGACGCTTCGTGCCACGAATATCAATGCTTTGGGCTCGCACATTAAACGACACCTGTGAAAAAGATGTTATGCAGAAAACAATTTTAACGGACGTGACACAATTTTTATCGAAGGGTTAAGGTTCTGTAGCAATTTCGTCTCCTTGCCTCAAGGACACGGGTTTATTTTTGATTAAGTAGGTTATAGCTTTATTTATTACTAGCAGTTCCCCGCGACTTCGCCCGCGCCAAAAGTCGGATTTTCCATACAAATTTTCATCCCCCATTTCACCCCCCTAATGATTTTATATCGCGACAAAAAGTATGTCCTATGTCCTTCCCAGTGTCTCAAACTATCTCTGTGCCAAATTTCATTTGATTCGGTCCAGTAGTTTCGGAGCCTATTCGATTCAAATAAACAAACAAACAAACAAAATCTTTCCTCTTTATAATATTAGTGTAGATTATTTTATGCATGCCTTTGTTTTTCTTTTCCTTTATTGAATAAAACAACCCAAACTATGTTACCGTTGTCTCTTCTATATCATATCACTCATGTTTAATCAATAGATTAAGATACTAGTTTAAACTCTCACACAAACTAATAAAGACAGTTAATCACAAAGTATTCGGTAGGTAGTCAAGTTGACTATCCAAAGGATTTGCTCCGGAATAATTAATCCTATACAAATATTCCTCCGCCGAAGTTGGCGCGAACGATTTGTTTGTTTGAGAAGGGTAATTGTACAGTCGGCAGCACGTCAGGTTACCCATGTGAACTACGAAAACAGCTTTTATTACGTAGGGAATAGAGGCGGTCTTAAGGTCAAAGAAGGGTAGTCGGACGTGCGGCCGAGTGTACCTTTGTTTGGTATTGTGACACATTTAGCACAGAATATGTTCATTCGTAATGCGCAGAGAAGGAAAATATTCATTTTTTTGTGGTATACTAGCCTGTAAGTTGTCAATGGGCTCAATTCCCATGCGCCCTGTCTAAGATTAAATTTAAGCTCAGTCTCTCTCTTTCTCTGCCAAACAAACGAAAAGAGACAGACTAGATTTATTAAGAAACGTCAGACTAAACAGCTGTCCGTTGCTATGGAAATTAGATAACCCATAAACAATTTAGTATGATGACGACTAAAGTTAGACCAAAACACGCAAAAATGTGTACAAATACGTTAGAAATCGCATCACTTAATTTGACGTTTCTAATTTATTGCAGTCTTTTTGTCTGTTTAATAGAGACAGAGAGACGATGAATAAAAATTTAATCTTAGACAGGGCGCATTGGAATTAGCCCACTGTCTTTTAAGGTTTGATCGGACTGTAATAGATCCTGCTTTTAATCTAAGATACCATAATACTTATCATTTTCAATATTGACTCACAGTCACAGTCGAATATACCCTATGACTGAGGGTCGTGATCATAATATGGAATAAAACACACACAACGACTTTCTTGGCAATTATTAATGGAGTGGTTTGCCTCCATTTTACACACTAGCCAACTAGTATGCAAGATTCCTAACGATGTTTTCCTTCACCGCCAGGCAGCGATATCTTTGAAAAAACTGTACTTATTTTTTTTTGAAACTCAGTGGTACAGGCGGGGATCGAACTCCTTCTCCGCCAGGCAGCGATACCTTTGAAAAAGACTGTACAATTTTTTTTTACAAACTTAATGGTACAGGCGGGGATCGAGCTCAGGATCTCACGGATGAGAAGTGAAGTTTTCTCCGCTCGGCTAACTTGCCATTATCGTGCCCCCCAAATGCGGTTACCTACATTACTGAAACACGGAATAGACTGCCACCCTTCAATAGATAAAACTTTTCTGATGACCAGCACTCGAGTTCACGGGCCAAAGGTTTTTGCTGACTCCACAATATTGGACCACATAACTCTCAACTAGCCTGAACTAGTTCGAAAATCTTTTTTGTTTTTGCTACCGTTTGATTAATTACCGAATTGGTCAAAGTGACTGGAAAATATTTGTGCTGTTTGAGTCGCAAACGTGATTGACATTCGCTTACGTATGGCTGTTAAAAATATTCAAGCCTCGTAGTACGTTTATAGAGGGAAAAGTAGACGGGAAAAGGAAAAAAGGAAGGCCAAGAAGGTCCTACATGGATCAAATAAAGAAAAAGTTAGATATCGTGTTGTATCAAGAAGCCAAGGAAATGGCACTGAATAGAGAGGAAAGGAGAAGACTTCACCGACCAGAGCGTAGCTCTTAAATTATAGATAGATAGATAGGTTTTAAAGTCAGGAGAGGTATTGGAACAAGGATTCATGAACCCTTAAATCTATACTAATATTATAAATGCGAAAGTGTGTCTGTCTATTACCTCTTGACGCTTAAACCACTGAACCGATTAAGATAAAATTTGTTATGGAGACAGTTCGATTCAGAAGATTGGAGTACTTGACGTGGAACCTTAGCAGTACACCTTAACTAAGAGAGATATGAAAGCAGCGCGTAAAGAAAAGTCATTTGGAGTGATGAGCATTTTCTATTGACGTACACAGATTGAAGGACTGGAGCAACTGATATGGAACCCTAGCAGCTCAGCTCAACTCTAAGAGATATGAATAGAGCGCCTTAGGGAACATTGTTCAGCGTGATGAGCATTTTCTGTTGACTTTCACAAATTGAACGCCTGGAGCAATTGATATGCTAAATTACTTTAGACCGATTTACAAACTCCCAAGGTAACCCTACTGTCTCCGTGTTACGATCTAGTGACGGAAACCTGGAGAAGTCGAGAGAATTCTTCAGATTTTAAAGGCATGTATACCATATATGCTAGAGCATAAATTTCGATACTTAAGCGTTTACATTCAGGAGTCATAATTTTATGGTGCTGACCTTAACGCTAAGTAGTTCGTACTTTCACCACAGACAGTTTGTCGAAATTCTGTTGAATTACTGTAATATGAATGAAAGATCTTTTATTAATATATTTTATACTACTTATCACTTACTAACGGAAATTGAACTATAAGAACAGTCTTACTTACTTTACAATATAGGAGAAAGGGTAGGGAGGCCTTTGCCCTGCAGTGGGACACAACAGGCTCCTAATAATAATAATAACTTTACGATAGTAGTAACTCATAAACCGACCTTTACCGAAGACTAGGGACATGTTGGATAGATGCTAAACCACATTCATCTATTGCGGTAGGGAGGTTTGAGTCTGACTTATTTCTGAACGCTAAAACCTAAAGTTACCTTTATTTTTTTACAAACGAATAAAACTGCCTTCAATAAAGTAAACTAAAAATTCAAAAAAATCCTTTACACTTTTACTAAGAAAGATATACGACAAAATTTAGTTTTGGAGTCGGTGTCAATGCCATGCGAAATTTTCTTACCAGAGGAGGATGGCGAGGTGATAGTAACCTATCTAAAAAAGAGTGCCTATTGATCTAGATTTTTCATTCCTCTCTTTTCCTTACGACATGGTAGACTAAGAGATCATTATAGCTGGATGGCGATGGGAGTAAAAAATATTTTGTATCATCAAGTGCACACGTACGAAGTCGCGGGCAACAGCTAGTAGGATATATGATCATATAAATGCTCTTTCAAGGTTTAATATAAAAACAATATTACGGCTCTCATTGATAAAAAAAAGTAATTCGTACCTCAACAACTTTACCAACTTAATGTTTTGAGTGTTTTTTTTCCTTTTGAGTACAAGTAATTAATATTAGTAGCAAGTTACTCGGCTTACTCAAGTAATGAGAACATTTAACAAAGAGTGCCTTTCTAAGTTTATTGCTACTTACTTACATAACACTAATGAGTCTGGTAAGTTGCGCCGTCAATTTATTATATTTCGAATTAATAACAAGAACCTTTAAACTTTAAGCAATGTGATTCCATTCCACAGTACTATAAGTTCGACAAGTTCTTGCGCGCCTGTTTACACCAAACTTTTATTTTTTGTTTGTGTAAAAAATAAGGCGCGGAAACTCTTATTTAAAAATGTTTCGGGTATCCTGTGATGAATACTTTTAAAATATAAATCAAATAAAATAAATGCTTTTTTCCAACAGAACAGTATAAACTTAAAAAAAATTTTTTTTGCCTATACTGTCTAATGTTGTTAGTTAATGGTACGGAACCCTTGGCCGGTTTTTTGTAATGCTTATATAAAGTATGAGGGACGATGTACTTTAAGCACGGAATACTTATTATTTGATTTAATTTCAGTGGTACTTGAAGCTAATACAAAGCTATCAAATAAATATATAATAATGCTATAAATTGCTATCGCAATGGTATGTTGTCCTTGGAACAAAGACGTATAGCTATGGATGCAAATCTACTATATGACATAGTAAAAGGACTTGTCGACTGTCCGGAACTTGTGGCTCGTGTAGCGTACCGTGTAGCGTACCGCACTCCAGCGCGCCGCACGCGCCACACTCCTCTTCTTTGGGTACCATTATCGGCCACCAAATATGCTCGCAATGCTCCTCTCTCAAGAATTGCTCAGTTTTATAACGACTTTTTAAGTAAAATCAACATGTTTCCTAGCTCGAAGTCTATTTTAGAAGTCGTGTACTCGATATTCTAAAGGATCTTAATAGGATTGGCAGTGACAATTCTTAGCTTGTTGACTTGACTTTAATTCCAAATATGTATACGAGTTGATATTACTATTTTCTTATCCAGTGCAAATATTCTATTAAAGTTTTGTTTGCATAGTGAAATCACATTAAAGCTAAAATCACATCTTAAGTTATATTACCTTTTTTACACAGTGTTTGTCTGGGAAGCAGTTCTTATCTTACATCACCTAGGTGATTTAGCTACGTACTTACTATAAGTTTGTCTAAGGAAACCTTGTAAAGAATAAATACCTTTTCCAAAGAGCCAAACATTTAGCCAAAGAGAAAAGCTATGCTTATTGCTGGGTTCGTAATTGTACCATAATGGTTCGTAAATCCGATAAATCACCCGTAATTCATATAACTTCCGTTGAATCGTTAAACAAAATCACATAAGAATTATTTTTATGTATTTTCTGCGTTGTATTTGTAACGAGGTATGTCGATGTGACCTTTGCTATTTCTATCTCGCAATACTTATGTGTAAAAGGTTTAGAACACCTGCCGTACTATTCACGCTATTGTTTGAGCGCTTTTATTATTGCTGCCGGGGCGTGCGTAGTGTATCGCCGCTTCGATCATCCATCGCGGAGTGCAGCCTGCGTATGACTCAATTGCCGCGAGCGTGGGGAGAAATGTGTAGTGCGTCTTATTCAATTATAATTATTGATGTGTTTGAAGTTGGGTCCGGTTTTAAAATTTTAACTTTAACTTTAAAAGTATTCATTTGCGTTGAGTTATCGTTGATTGTTGTGAGTTGGGCGGTATTAGTAAAATCTTTGGCGATCCGGGGCAGTGGAACGCATTACTATATCGTTCAGTTTTGTTACTTTGAAGTTGTAATGTTGCATTCTATCTTTCTTACTATTGTTAGCTCGTTTAATATCATATGCAAAATTATACTTTTTTGTGCGTGTTTGCGTGGCTGTGATGTTTTTGTATGTTTTTGTTTTGCGGTTCAATTGCCATTTATTTTATACCGTTGGATAAAGGTTATTTTTATTGTGATGACGACGGAGTTTATTCCACAGAAAAATATATTTTTTAACGAATTCAGAATTAAACATATTAACGAATTAGTCAATAATTGTCACGGAGCTAAATAAAGTTTTAAGTTGTTTTAATCAAAACGTACGTGGGCTGCAAACCAAAACTAAAATATTTTCTAGAAACCTTCTTAACAGTAATTATGATATAATTTTTTTGAGTGAGTCGTGGCTCTTAACTGGCATTTTTGACGCTGAATTATTCGATGCTTGCTATAACGTTTACCGACCTGACCGGGATTACGAGCGGCAAGGGGTACACAAGGGCAGAGGCACCCTAATCGCGGTTAAACGTGAACTTTTGGTGGACTCGCAGTGCTTAATATTGCCTGATTTCCCCGACGCTGAAGTTACTCACCTAACAATTCAATTGTCCCGGGGCCCCGACCGTAGGCGGTTACATTTATACTGTTGTTACTTTCCAGAGACGCAGGACCAGGTATCTTCGCAGTTATCACTATTCGAGTCGATATCGGAAATGAGCGCAGATAGACCGTCCGATGAATTTCTTGTGGTAGAAGATTTTAATGTTAGGGTTGCGGTATGGTCACTGAATCACGCCGATAGTGAAAGTTTTGTTATGTTAAACCCGTCAATCAATCAGTTAACCTCGCAAATATATACATTTATGAACTTCACAGGATGGAGGCAGTGCAATGGAATACCTAATCATAATAATAGATGGCTTGATCTCGTATTTTCTAGTTTCCCGTGTAGCGTTGTTCGCACTGAGCCTCTTTCTGAGCCGGAGGACAATCACCATCCGTCTTTATCTTTAACCGCCAGTGTTTGCGTGAAGGACGCCTGTTTACAGCAGGCGCCTGTCACAGTCCGTCGCTTTCATGCAGCTAATTATGACATTATTAAATCTGAGCTAAAAAAGGTTAGGTGGGAGCAACTTTTATCTGACACAGACATTGAGAAAGCGTTAGAGAGCTTTAACCGTATTGTTAATAAAATAATTGATGATCACATACCTTCAAAAATTATAAAAGATCATAATCAATACCCTATTTCGTTCTCACAAAGATTAATTAAATTATTAAAGAAAAAAACAAAAGCTCATAAGAAGTGGAAAAATTACAATAGAATCTCAGATTATGAAAGCTTTTCTGAATTACGGCGATCTGTTAAAAAGTTAGAAGTCGAATGTTACAACTCTTTTATCACCAGGTCGGAGGAAAGTATTAGACATTGTTCGAAATATTTCTGGTCCTTCATAAAATCTAAAAAGCGTATTAATAGCATACCCGATACCATGAAACTGGATAATATAGTAGGTAATGATGGTCAGACTATTTGTGATATGTTTGGTACTTTTTTTCAATCAGTATTTGAGGGAGATACCGGTGCGCCCGGGAATTTTGAGCTTACGGAATCCGACAGTATTTTAGTTAGCAATATCCACATAACACAAGAGATTGTAGAAAAGTACCTTTTTAACATAAATATAGCCAAGGGCAGTGGGCCGGACGGTCTGCACCCATTGTTTTTGAAGACATGTTGTAAGCAGTTAGCTTCTCCTGCCACATTTCTTTTTCAGTTGTCCTTGTCTAGTGGAATCATGCCCGGCTATTGGAAAAAAATATTCATAGTTCCGATTTACAAAAGTGGTGATAAGCATGACGTTCGTAATTACCGAGGTATTTCTAAATTGTCTTTGCTACCAAAAATCTTTGAAAAAATTATTATCACAATTTATCCACTAATGAGTCCTTAGTTGACAATGCGCCAGCACGGCTTTGTCTCCAAGCGGTCGACTGAGACGAATGTCGGCGAATTTTCGGATATAGTCTTGCATGCTATGAGCAAGGGTTTTCAGGTAGATGCTGTCTACACCGATTACTCAAAATGATTTGACAAAATCTCACATTCACTGCTTATTAGTAAGCTCAATGCATTCGGTGTGCACGGTGATTTACTTCGATGGTTGACCTCCTACCTCAAAAACAGAACACAGGCAGTTACGGTTAAGGGTTACACTTCTAGCTTCATTCCAATTACGTCTGGCGTGCCTCAGGGTTCGCACTTGGGACCTTTGCTATTTAACGTATTTATAAACGATGTTGTTAATTGTTTTCAAAACTCAGAATTATTATTGTATGCCGACGACACTAAAATGTTTACAGTCATTAGAACAGAGAATAATTGTTTGGAATTACAAGATGATTTGGATCGCCTGTGTCACTACTGCTCTTTAAATAAATTGTACTTAAATGTTGAAAAATGTTACATCATCACGTTCACAAGAAAAAAACGTCCTATTAAATTCAGCTATGAACTATTTAATAAGGAATTAAAGCGGGTAGATGAGGTAAGAGATTTAGGATTACAGTTGGATAGTGGACTATATTTTGACTCACATATCAATAAAATAACTGCTAAAGCATATATACTGCTTGGCTTTATTTTTCGCCAAAGCACAGATTTCAGAAACGCAGACACACTTATACTGCTTTACAATGCATATGCTAGGTTGGGACCTATTAGAATATGCTTGGGACCAATTAGAATATGCTTCGACGGTATGGAACCCAATGTATATGAAATACATAAACCTACTTGAGGGTATTCAAAACAAATTTATCAAACGTCTGGAGTATAGATTTAGAGATTTTGATAAAAACAAAATTGAATCATTGGTAACTCGACGTGAGCATAGGGATCAAATTTTACTGTACAAAATTATAAATAACGTTGTCGACTCTTCTTATTTACTAAGTAAATTATGTTTGAAGTGTCCTAGACTCAATTTACGTCATAAGACCACATTTGATACACCCATATGTTCAACCAATTATAGATGTAATAGCTTTATCATTAGAGCTTGCAAAAAGTATAACGCGGCTTATAGTCACATCGACATATTTCACGAAAGTCTTACGCGCTATCGATATTTGTTAAAAAGACCCCTCGATGCAGCTGCACCATAAGTACCTTGTACCTTAGATCAACCTTAGATAACTGTCACTTGAAGTGTCTGTCGACTGTTGTGTTTCGAGTGTTTCTTTTTTTTTCTCATGTTGTATTGTATTATATATATATTATATCCTAGTGTAATTAATCTAAGCATAGGCTTGGATAAATTACACTAGGATAGGCATAAGTTTATAGGTATAAATATTATGTCCCTTGTCTATTTGTGTTTGTAGTATCTCGTCAACATAATGAATAAACCAATTGTGGAAACTTGTTAGGCTTCAGCACTAAACATTATTTGTAAACTAGATGTAAGATTAATAGCTGTTTGTTTCCCTAATAAAGATAAATAAATAAATAAATAATTGGCTTTACCTTTTGTTTTTACCTTGATTAAGCATATATTATGTAACGCTGTATAGTTTCTTAAATAAATAAATCATTTGGGTATGATTTAATCTGTCACCAATTAAATTCATTTTCGGTTTCCTTAATAATAGAGTTTGCCCCCAAAATAATAGATTTGTCACCAAAATCTAGTCACCAAACAATATAAAATCAGTTCCACCAAAAATCACTTAAAATCATGGAGATATAGGGTCTAGTATCGAATTAATATTTTTGAATGTATTTTAATATGTTTGTCCTAATAAGTATTGAAGCAAATTAATTTAAAGTGATCACCAATAAATCATATTTTTGTCGCTAGAAAATTTCAAAAAGTTCAAAAAAAATTAGAAGTTATTATTATTATTTATTAAAACGATTTTAACTAAAGTCTACCTACTACTTTACTGGACATATGCCTCCCCCAAGGTTCTTAATTCCCACAGGTAAAAGCAGTATTTAGATTAAATTTCTAGTAGTCGAATAAATTAAACACATAGTTTACGTGATATAATCAACATTTATTATTTAATAAAACAAGTATTATTGAATAATTACGGCTGGTTTCGACTTTGCAGGGCGCCCTCTTTTTCTTTTCTGGTCGATAAGCACATTTTTGGCTTCTAGTGGGGGGTTAGCCAGCTTCAAGCCTAATGCTAATCCGACAATTACTTACGACCCATCGCTGAGGTCTGATTGGTCAATTTTTAAAGCGCGCCAATTTGGCTCTGCCTATTTGAATTTTTTTTTTCATTCAAATTGACAATTGTTGTATTAAATAGGTGACGAACAATATTATTTTGATAACTGAATGAAATAAAATGTTACCACTGTATTGGTGACAGAATAAAAAATTAAAGGGAATCGCAGTCTGGGATCGAAAATCGATTTATTTGGTGACAGATCTGTAGCCTACTCACGTATTCTACATTTTATTATTAATCCTAAATAGCATTTTATTTACACAAAACAAATACACGCAATTTATAACTTAACTTAACCTAACACTTAACCTACTAAAATAAATAAAATACTAATATAAAATTACTTATTTAGTTTCCTTATTTATATCTAAGTTTCATATGTACAAAGTTACTAGCTACTACTTACATAACTAAATTATCCTAATGTTTAAAATAGATTGTTATCGATAGTCGATATCGACACAGCGTCATCGACTTGCGGAAGCACTATGCGTTGCAATTCAGCAGACGCAGCGGTTTTCGCCACACAGAAGGTGCGACGTCTCGCTCGCCCTCCAGTCGAGATCTATGCATTGAACGCGGTCCGCGCGTCGCTTGCGCAGCCGATATTGCCTATTTATTTCGCGATCTTTATTTCGGATAGAAATTAGATCTTATTTAGGTTTATCGCGTACTGTTAAGTAACTATTTGCTCTCTGCACTCCTTCTATTAATTCCTGGTGTGACTGTAAACCTGTGTACGTGCTATTTGAGACAATACAACTGATTTATATTTATTTCGGACTTGAAGTTATTTCTCGCCCTTACACATCAACCTACATTGTCACACCAACTTGGGTGTTCACCACTGAACACCATAACTGGTGACCCTCGTGCAACACGGATTTATCAAGATGAGCGAAAGCAGTACCGGCACAGCGGACACGGAGTTATTTCAAGATACCCACGGCAATGTTACGGAGCGCAAAAAGCCAAAAGTACTTGTTTGTACTGATCCAGGTTCGTCACTATCCAGTGACATACGCCGAGTGAACCTGAAAGTTCCTCCATTTTCACCTGATGAACCCGAAATCTGGTTTGCCCTCCTAGAAGGTCAGTTCGAGTGTTGTCAAATCACTGACGATTCTACTAAGTTCATTAACGTCATCAATAACCTTGACATTCAACACTCAAAAGCCGTGAAAGATATTTTACTCAACCCACCGGCGGAAAATCGCTACCTGAAGATCAAGACCGAGCTCATTAAGCGTCTATGTGCTTCGAAGGAAAATAAGGTACGACAATTATTAGTACATGAGGAGCTTGGCGATCGGAAACCCTCTCAGTTTCTTCGCCACCTCCAAGACCTAGCTGGACCTTCCGTTCCTGAAGATTTTATCAAGACGATCTGGTGCAATCGCCTTCCCCAGAACATACAAACTGTGCTTGCATCTCAGCCAACCCAGCCATTGGACCAACTAGCAGACTTGGCTGACCGTATTCGCGAGATCACGTTACCCTACAACGTGGCCGCGACATCATCCAACTCTTCACACGTCAATCCGTCTAGTGAAATAGCTGAACTAAAAAAGATGGTGGAACATCTCACTCTGAAGCTCGAGGAGCATACACGCGCTTCAAACTGTTCCAGCATCCGATCCCGATCTCGACAGCGACGCAATGAAAATTCACGTCCCAGGTCGCGATCCCACTCCAGCTACAAGAAACACCCTATATGTTGGTACCATATGAAGTTCGGATCAAATGCACGACATTGCATTAAACCGTGCGACTACAAGCAAGCGGGAAACCCCTCGGGCAGTCTCTAATGGCGGCTGGTGATTGCCACTCTTCAGGTCGCCTGTTCGTTACCGACCGTTGTACGAACATCCAATTCCTAGTCGATACCGGTAGTGACTTATGTGTTTTTCCTCGTGCTGCGCTTCGTGAACGACGATCTAAAACTGACTATCAACTTAGTGCGGCGAATGGTACAAGTATCGATACTTTTGGTTACATTGAACTAAAATTAAATTTGGGCTTAAGGCGTGATTTTACATGGCGCTTTATTGTTGCGAATGTTACCAAAGCCATAATTGGCGTTGATTTTCTTAGCTTTTATAATTTAATTGTTGACTGTCGCAACCAACGCCTCATTGATAATACGACTTCTTTGTATTCAAATGCTTGCCATGTTAGTGATGTGAATATATTTTCTGTAAAAGTTTTATCGACTAACACTAAATATGATAATATTTTATCGCAGTTCCCGGAAATAACACGCCCTTCAGGCAAACACTTGACGCCAAAACATAACACCGTACATTTTATTCGTACCACTCCCGGCCCTCCAATTTATTGCAACCCCCGCAGACTTGCTCCAGACAAACTCCAAATTGCCAAACAAGAATTCCAGCTTATGCTGAATGATGGTACTGTACGTCCTTCCGATAGTCCCTGGGCATCGCCACTTCACCTTGTCCCTAAGAAGGATAACGGTTGGCGACCTTGCGGTGACTACCGTTTACTCAATTCGCGGACTATCCCTGACCGTTATCCTATTAGGCACATACATGACTTCGCTAGTTCGATCGCTGGTTGTAAGGTGTTTTCAACAATCGACCTAGTGAAGGCATACAATCAAATACCGGTCCACAGTGACGACATACAGAAAACTGCCATCACGACACCTTTCGGATTATACGAGTTTCCGTTTATGAGCTTTGGTTTACGAAATGCTGGCTCCACATTCCAAAGATTCATCGACGAAATGACTAGGGGCCTAGATTTTTGTTATGCCTACGTTGACGACATTTTGGTGAGCAGTAGAACCGAGACAGATCACGTGACCCATCTCCAGCAACTCTTCACTCGCATGAGGGAGTACGGAATCGTCCTCAATACTTCAAAATGCGTTTTCGGTGCAAGTGAGGTAGAATTTTTAGGCTACCGAATATCGGAAGCTGGTACTCAACCACTGAACGCTAGAGTCGAGGCCATCAACGAGTTCCCCGTGCCCAAAACCGTGAAGCAGCTCAGACGATTTTTAGGTATGCTGAATTTTTACCGGCGTTTCCTTCCAAATGCAGCTTCTATTCAAGCACCGCTTAATGCTTTGCTTGCCGGCTCTGTAAAAGCATCTCAACCTATCGACCTGACTGGAGACACTCTTCTGGCTTTTCAACAATGCAAGGTAAGTCTCGCTAATGCTGCCCTACTCGCACACCCTGATAGTCAAGCAGAACTCGCACTGGTCACAGATGCGTCAGACCTGGCTATGGGTGCGGTTTTACAGCAGCTTAAGGACGGAGCATGGCAGCCGCTCGCTTTCTTTTCGCGAAAGCTGAGCCCATCGCAGCAAAAATACTCCCCTTATGACCGCGAGCTCCTAGCCATATACGAAAGCATAAAATACTTTCGTCATATGCTGGAGGCAAGACATTTCGTGGTATACACAGACCACAAGCCGTTATGTTACTCCTTCCACGAAAGGAAAAGTAACTGCTCGCCTCGTCAACACCGCCACCTCGATTACATTTCGCAATTCACGACTGACATTCGCCATATTTCCGGCAAAGACAATGTCGTGGCCGACACATTGTCACGCGTCGATGAATTGCAGATGCCAATCGACTTGGACGTTCTTGCCTCATCACAAGCCGCAGATCCTGAACTTGCCCATTACCTGAGCCAAGAAACTTCTCTCCGTCTCAAGAAATTACAGATTTTCAACGGCAGGTCCGAAGTCTACTGTGACGTAAGTACTTCATCACCTAGACCCTTCGTGACTAAACCCCTTCGTAAACAACTCTTCGACAGCCTTCATAGTCTGAGCCACCCTGGCGCTAGCGCGACCGCTAAATTAGTCGCAGAACGCTTCGTTTGGCCCGGAGTGCGCAAAGACTGTCGAGAGTGGGCACGAAAATGCCTCTCGTGTCAACGCGCCAAGGTTAATCGTCACGTGTCGTCCCCTTTTGGCACCTTTGATCTTCCTCGCGCTAGATTTTCTTTTATTCACGTGGACATTATTGGACCTCTTCCTCCATCTCAAGGTTTTCGATATTGTTTGACTGCTGTGGATCGTTTCACAAGGTGGCCGGAAGTTACACCGATGGTCGATATGACAGCCGAAACAGTTGGTAAGGCTCTAATATCGTGGATCTCCAGATTTGGATGTCCAACTGATATTGTCACCGACCGCGGACGACAGTTTGAATCCACGCTTTTCCAATATCTTGGAAAAATGATCGGATTCAAACATCGTCGAACCACCGCGTACCATCCTGCGTGTAATGGCCTAGTGGAACGATTCCACCGTCAACTTAAAGCCGCCATAATGTGCCACGCTGACTGCAACTGGGCTGACTCGTTACCCTTAGTCCTCTTGGGTATACGAAGCTCGTTCAAAGAAGACTTAAAGGCTTCCTCGGCTGAATTGGTCTATGGCGAGCCGTTACGTTTACCAGGCGAATTTTTCCAGGCGTCCGTCCCTGATTCCACCGATATATCGGAATTCACGACTCGCCTCCGCCATTTCGCCGTAAAGCTTTAGCCATCTCCAGCTGCCCGTCACAATAAAGACAAAATATTTATTTATAAAGATCTGGCTTCTTCCAGCCATGTATTTCTACGTGACGATGCATTGCGAGGCGCCTTACAGCCTCCATATTCTGGCCCATATGAGGTAGTCGAGAGAGGAGATAAAGTTTTCAAAATTAGTGTCAAAGGCAAAACCATTACGGTTTCCATAGACCGCCTTAAACCGGCCTACATGCTTCTTGACCCCACTCCTTCTCTTACTTCTCCTACTACTCCAACCGTGATACCTACCGCTACACCTTCTACTCCTACCACCTTACCAGACCCAGTACCGGTACAAAACACTGTTAGGACGACTCGATCAGGTCGCGTAGTTCGCTTACCTAACTTTTACCGCCCATGACGGTCTCTGGGGGGGAGTGATGTAGCCTACTCACGTATTCTACATTTTATTATTAATCCTAATTAGCATTTTATTTACACAAAACAAATACACGCAATTTATAACTTAACTTAACCTAACACTTAACCTACTAAAATAAATAAAATACTAATATAAAATTACTTATTTAGTTTCCTTATTTATATCTAAGTTTCATATGTACAAAGTTACTAGCTACTACTTACATAACTAAATTATCCTAATGTTTAAAATAGATTGTTATCGATAGTCGATATCGACACAGCGTCATCGACTTGCGGAAGCACTATGCGTTGCAATTCAGCAGACGCAGCGGTTTTCGCCACACAGAAGGTGCGACGTCTCGCTCGCCCTCCAGTCGAGATCTATGCATTGAACGCGGTCCGCGCGTCGCTTGCGCAGCCGATATTGCCTATTTATTTCGCGATCTTTATTTCGGATAGAAATTAGATCTTATTTAGGTTTATCGCGTACTGTTAAGTAACTATTTGCTCTCTGCACTCCTTCTATTAATTCCTGGTGTGACTGTAAACCTGTGTACGTGCTATTTGAGACAATACAACTGATTTATATTTATTTCGGACTTGAAGTTATTTCTCGCCCTTACACATCAACCTACATTGTCACACCAACTTGGGTGTTCACCACTGAACACCATAGATCTACCATTTTGAGGACAAACCTATTATTTTAGTAACAAAACTAATATTATGAGAACAAAGTTTATATGCAATCAATGCACTACAATTTCTTTGGTCATCCATCTTTTATTTTAAACATATATTAACATTAATTTGGTGATTCATACCTGGGAACACATTTGTTTATCTGAGAACGAAAATATTTCGTAGCGATAGATTTAATTATTTAGGGATATAATTTGATGACAAATATAAATTTTGGTGATGTTTTTTGCGCTATAAGAAAAATAAGGTGACAGAAAATATAGTTCCCAATCATTTAATTATTTAGCATGATGTGACTCAAGTGTGTAATATAAGAATAAATTACACATAGAATACGTAAGTTATTTGACGCCTAATAATTAAACTAATCATACGGTTTGTTAACACAGAACACTTATTAAAACTTTAGGCAGACAACTTGCTTACTTAATAAGTTATGAATGGCATTTCAAATACACTTGAATCTAAAATATATCATAACGACGCTCTTGCGCGTCGATCGTCTTTGACTTTCAAGATAGTTAATTTTAACTTAATTTGAAACTCTGTTTTTTAACTACTTTCCTACTATAAAATAAATAAAATGTGCCTCTTTTTAGGTATATAGGGTAGCTTTGAAAAAATGTTTTCATGTTGGCACACGTTTTACACGATCCGAAATGTAGAGTTTTCATCCAACAATATATAGGGTCTAACGAAATTAGTTATCAACCGGCAAAGGGGGATATCTATACATCACACTGATCTAGCTCACCAAATTTGGGCCAAAAATTCAGACTAGTTACCGAGATATTCGCAATTCTTAGTTGTGAAAAAACACACTATTTACAGCTGTGTGTGTGATTTTCGTACAATGCGTTTTGAATTGTGTTCGTGTAACTACACTATCTGTGAATTGATGCAATTGTATGCGTAAAGTAAAGACACAGCGTGCTTAATCATTTGCAGTATTTTATTTGAATTATTTTGTTAGAAAACATAACTTTGAAAAATGACTATAAAACTATGGTTCATTTTTTGCCATCGTATTCAGTATGATGTATAGATACCCCCCTTTGTCGGTTGATAACTAATTTCGTTAGACCCTGTATAAAGGATAAAGTTAAAACATAAATTCTTATAGCTAAGCCAATCACTCTTTTGTTCAATCTAAAATACTAATATAATAAAGACGTAAAGTATGTGAATTTGTGATTATATTTGTAAGCAATTTCTAGAAACTAAACGGAATTTGAAGATTGTTTCACAAAAAGAAAGCTACGTTACCTAAATAACCCATCCGTGTCTGTGCGAAGCCAGGGGGTAGCAGTTTCTAATATACGTATAAGTATATACATGTACGTACATAATACACTTGAAAGTATCTACTTACTCAAATTGATGTAAAAGGATGAACCTTTTATGTTTATTCGAGGCTCATTTTGCGAGGCTTGGTTAAATTGCCGTCAGTATACATATACATTATTCGTACACTAATTAGGACTAATTCCCAAATTAACATTAATTAACTAATTGAAACTAATTGGGCTTATGTGTAGTCCGTTAAATTAACTTAACTCCATCGTTTGTTGGGAAACTTTTATACAATATTTACTGGTAAGCGGGCTTACTTACTTTAAAGTTTTACGAATAATAGCTCGCTACAGATGTAGCGAGTGACTAACCTGGCGAAAATAAACTGTTTACAATTTATTACAGACATACTTATTTTATATAGAGAGACTAATCATCGTCATCTTTCAAATCAGCTGCAGGACGGCTGACTGCTGTACATAGGCCTCCCCCATCGATTTTCAAAGTGAACTGTTGTTAGCAATCTGTGAGCGATGTGCAATGCTACGATTTTTCTAAAGGTGCTATTCCAAAGCGTAGCTGCATGGTGCTATCGGATAGGCAGCTGCTTTTTGCAGCCCGCTTGGGAATAACAGCTTAAAATAAGCATGGTTTTGTGAACTTGGGTCATTAACTAGTTAAAATTTCATCACTTTCCCATTTCGCATTGATTCTAAATTCTAAAATTAATCATCGACCATACGCAGAAAATCTCTTTAGTAAATACAGTCAGGCCTGTGTATCTTCCCGCGTAGGTAGCAAAAACGTACCTATGCGCGGCGACCCCTTGGTAAGGGACTAAACAAGTTGGGTGTCGCTAGCCGGCAGCGACACGCTCCCGCGTTTTATTCACCGGCGGTGCGCGACACTAGGTTGCTGGTTGGAAGGGCGTGAATAAAGTCCTAGAAAGATGCGCTAGATGGCGTAAGTAGCTTCTTGTGGCAATCAACCCTATCGCGTTGCGTGATAGTACGTCACTGAATAGGTTTAGGGTATTATGAATCATATTCCAGAGTTATAAGAATGAAATTATTTTGCGATGTATTTCTGTAGGTGTCTACACGAAAATGTGCTTGAGTCAGAGGCGAACTGAATTACACCATATCGTTGACGACATTGAGTAGATATTTCATCAAATTTCATTGCAAAGTCATACTTCTGTACAGAGTACTAGTACTTATTCTGTGATACAGTCCGCTACCCGTTAGTTGTCGTTTTCCGGCTTTATTATCGCACATTTTACTGTGCACCATTATTCGTCTTCTTTCCTAAAATGACTTTTAAGTGGTGCGATAGTGTTTTTTTTAATACTCCTGACTCCTCGCTCGCTGAGGCAACTTCAACATAATAAGTAAATGACTTATCGATTGCCTATAAGCAGACATAGGCTTCTGTCCGGCACTGCGTATTACTTATGCATGAACGCACGGAGGATTGCCAGCGATACTTCTACCAAGTTGTGGGTAAAGATGTTTTTGAGAAAAATCTTTTAGTTTCCAAATGGTTTGCGTTCCTGGACATTATTTATGGAAGAATTTGTTGCTTTAAAAGTCAAGAAGAAAAGAATAGCGAACATCTATTCCTTTCAGACTGGAATTTGTTAATATGATTTGTTTGACGCGGCTTTTCGTTAAAAAACTAGGCTGGTTGAAGTAAATGAAAGCTTCATTTAAATCAATAATACCAAATTTATGCTTCTTAAATCACTTGAAACTTTTAAGCAATTAAAATTCCAAAATAATTATACCTGAGACGAACAGGACGGACAGACCACACAGAAAGATGTGATAGATGTGATAGATTGTTTCTCCTTTGAAATCTTATTTTATTGGTATTACAATAGACGTAAAAGTCAATCTGGTTGCCTTGCTAGAAACTATAGCTTGGTATACTTTAAATTAAGTTCCGAGATTTCAAAATGCAAATTTTTATCAAAAATAAAATGCTCGAAATATGAACTTACCTACGCAACTCTACGGATAAAAGGTCCGAGGCTCGATCCAAAAATGCTTGAACTATAAGCACGTATCAGGTGACCCCATAAAGTGTGTATCTCGTAGGGATAGCGACATATTTCACGAGTTTACAGCCGGTCGTCCACCGCCAACTAAACTAAGTTAGTTCAGCTTAGCTCGCATAGTTGAGCCAGTTTTTCATACATTTACGCACACATGTGCGTACATGTTGTTCATAAATATAAAAAACTGGCTCAACTATGCGAGCTAAGCTGAACTAACTTAGTTTAGTTGCCGGTGGACGATCGGCTTAAAACTTTTTATCTTTTGATTGGGAAGGTTGATTAACATGGCAAATAAACGTTAACTTCGCGTAATCTATAATAATATTATCAAGAGGAAACTATTGATTTTTGTATGTTTGGCATCGAATTCAAAAAATATTGACCCTGTTAAATGTCTACCAATATGCTACACTAAGAAGACATGGGATATTTTTTTAAATATAAAATTGCACCGTATTCGATGAAATATTGAAATCGGTTCAGTAGTTTTCGACTTTATTCGTTACAAACATACTGAAACACATATCTTTCCCCTTCATAATATTAGTAAATAACACAAATAAACTTGAAGCCAGACATTTCAAGTTAACATTTTATATCGCAACAGTGTATGATGAATCAAAAATGTGAACGGTAAATGATTGATTTATCACTAGATGCATCCTCTCGCAATGGCTACTCTAATTGATGATAACCGATGAAGATCGAAGTCTATTAAGCCATTAAACTCGACCACAACACGTCGGGTAATTTGAATATAATGAAATGGCTTATGAATCAAAGACAAAGCATAGTCGTTGGATTCCTGTGCAGACCTAATAAAGCAAAAAAAAAAAAAATTACTAACCTATGCTATAGTTTTTAATATTTTTTAACAATCACAGTGTTATTTTTATAGAAGTTAATAAAAGAATATTAAATGTATCTTATTTGAACTTGTATATATTTTTCTCTGAAAGCGACATTATATAATACGCTTAATTGGAATTAAAGAACAAAAACTTTGTGGAAAAATGTGGACTTGAAAATGTTCCTTGACTAACAGTTTAACACAGTATTCACAGGCATGGATAATATAAGAAACATGGCAATGTCTTAAAAAGATAAATTTTCGAAAAAGTAAAGGACGAAGTAAATTCTCACCCTGTATAATTCTTCTCGCCCTGTATTAATCTGGCGTGGCCCATAAAGCCTGAATTTCGATCTCTACGCTCGGCCGTAAACACGTATCGTGTGAGCCGATAAAAATGTGTAACGCGAGGGCCGTGCGACATATTTCCACAGATACAAAACTATTTGACCTAGCGAGTAAGCACCTATCTTTACGCCACGATCTAGGCACTCTCGACATTTCTCGGGTACTAGGCTATGGTCTAGTAAGTCCATTCGTTTTTAGGATTATTACAAATTATACTGGCTTAGTATGAAACAAAGTTTTAATACTTACATTGATATGTATATTACATAGATTGTCTCGACATAAACCCAGATGCGCCCACCAGTCCTTAAAAGGAACTAAATATTCCAAATTTTATAAATATTTTTATTACTAATATATAACCAATATGTTGGATGGCTGTGACAGGTCAAATACATGCACCACTCTAAGTGTGAAAGTGTGTGGGATCTATGCTTTAAAGTTTTTGATTAGTTTGTTAGCAAATTGATTCTTAAGTATCGCTTACATTATCATCATTCTAGTGCCGAGGGTCCGCTTTGGAGCGTGATCCAGGATGTGGCAGATCAAGTTATTACAGTGGAGCGACTGCCGTCTGACCTCTGCTACCCTGTTAACAGAGGAACCTGACCAGTTTGAATCACGGTTACACATTCAGTCGCCTGAATGTGAAGGTTTCCTTACAAATTTATCGGTTAGTGAAACAATTAATGTACATAACCAGGCCTGTGTATCTCCCTGCGTAGGTAGCAAAAACGTACCTACGCACGGCGACCCTTACTTAGGGGCTAAAACAAGTTGCGTGTCGCTACCGGTCAGTGACACGCTCGCGCGTTTTATTCACCGGCGGCCGCGCGGCTACGTTGCTGGCTGGACGAGAATGAATAAAGTACTAGAAAGAGGCGCTAGATGGCGTTAGAAGCTTCTCGTAGCAGTCAACCCTATCGCGTCGCGTGATATTACGTCACTGAATAGGTTTAGTGTATTATGAATCATATTCCAGAGCAATAAGTAGGTATGAAATTATCTTGCAATGGATTTTTGTAGGGGTCTACACGAAAATGTGCTTGACTCTGAGGCGAACTAAATTACGCCATATTGTTGACGACATTGAGTAGACATTTTTTTTAATACAATTGCTAAGTCATACTTCTGTACGAAGTACTAATAGGTACTTATTCTGTGACATAACTCAGAAATAGTCATTGGTAGTAAATATCGCTTAGATACTTTTCGTGATTCAGTTGATTACTACACATAATATCAACACCATTTTCATAATTTGTACTTTCCACCAATAAACCAAGCAACACACGACCCACGCATCTTTACAAATTTTCCTCATTTACATGCCTTGTAAATAAATGATATTCAATTCCGACAAAGGAAATTAGAGGGGCATCCTAACAAACTCGCTTTGAGGTCCTACTGTAAACGAATGTCCGTACGAGCGCTTGTATCTTCTTTGCTCACGTGTTTATGCGGGCTTGAGTGAGCAGGACGACAGGTTTTCAATTTATACTTCAATATTTGATATTATAAATGTGAAAATTACTCGTCTGCCCATATTCGGCCCCAGATGCTTAAAAAAGCAGGAGTTTTTGGGAGTGCCAGAACCTTCTGGGTGAGCTTGCGCCACCGTCAACTATGTCTACAACTGGTTTAGTCTAGAGTCGAGAGCAAATCTATTTAAAAAACGACTGGTTGCACTCTGGGAGTGCCGGCAGAAGTGAAAACTTGAATATATGCACTTTGTTCAATTTCCATATTTTAAACACTTTATATACACGAATTTTACGAATACACAGCAGTATGGCCACTACACAGACGGTCGAGTCATCAGCTGTCACCGTCCATGGATGCGCGTAGCACGCTGTAACATAAACACACACGAACATTCGCGCAAGCGCCCTGCGCCGCCTAAACGAAACAGCAGGCGCAGGCATACATTTTCGCCGCGCCAGCTGTCTACTCTCTATCCGTCTTACGAATTTTCGATCAGGTCCGATATTTGCACGGGTGAAGTCGCGGGGACCGGTAGTACACGACTATTGTCTTACATAAGTACATAGTAGGGTCTTTGCACACGGTTGCTCGACGAAGCGTGAAATGAGGCATAGCGCTGGGCGGAGGGTAAGACATCCCTTGTTATTAGATTTTTAATCCCATCCACTGCTTTGTTTGAACTGATTGCCCTTTCCCTGCAAGTTGTAGGCATATTTACGCGTTGATTTAAATCTGAATCATAACACAGAGTAATGATATCATGGCTTAAACATAAATTGAAATAGTTGTTCCTTTCAAGAAAGTGTTAATAGCATTAATAACATTCAAACTGACGTCTGGAAAACAATAATGCTAGCTTTCAATATAGTGAGAAAATGACAATTTATGTCAAGGATGACAATGGCATATAAATTGTCATTTTCTTACAAGAAATAATTGCTATTTCTTGTAAGAAAATGACAATTTATAGTTTGTTAGTTAGTTTGATTAATTGTTTTTAAATTAGGCGGTTACCTTTTTATTTGCAGTTTTTTTGTAACTTAATGAGACCAACTTTTTATAAAAACCTTATCTGGACCGTTAGTAAGTTTAACGATAGTTGGTAGAGTTTAATAATTGCACATGTGACGCGCCTAGTATAGCGCTATAGTAATTCATTTGAATGTGTATTAATTTGTCTAAATAAGAAAGAGGATTTTTTATACCTTGACACCAACATACAAAGTAAATAAATATACTGTTTCAAACTACATTGAGTACAGTTTTCTTTCAGTCTATAATCCCAGCGTACATAACCTACTGCTTCAAAACTACATTTAGTAGTTTTCTTTTAATCTTTTACTTGCAGAGAAAAGTGCAACAGATAATGGCAAATACCCTGACAAAAGCATAATGCTTCCATTCCAGTAAGTAGCTTCTAGGTTAAACTTAACAAGACGCTGTTTATTTTTGGAATAACCCTCTTTGCGTTGAGCCAGAGCCACAACACAGGAAGGCTGGTGTTAACAATTATAAGTCAGCCTATTAGATCCCACTGCTGGGAAAAGGCCTCACCTCAACTATGAGGAGGAACGAGCCATACTTCACCACGCGGGCTCAGTGCGGATTGGTGGAGGGGTGTATGTAAGGCAAGTGACAAACCTTACTGTCAGAAGTTATCAAGCCGCCCTAGGGCCTCTGACTAGGCTTAACGACTAATACCACAGATATTAGCCGGGACCAACTGCTTAACGTGCCTTCCGAAGCACGGAGATGCTTGTCATGGACGTCACTTAAATGTTCGGAATGGTCACCCATCCAATCACGACCGCGCCGTGGGTTGCTTAACTTTTGGTATCACTACCAAAGCGCTGCCGCCACTGCGCCACAAGCACCTCCAGGTGTTAACAATTATGTGTTCTAATACTAACTAGCCACATACCTCGTCTCCTTGGCGACTGCCGCGTGCACGGCCCGGCCGGGCGTAGATATTGATAGTTTTGTTTAACACACAATTTATTAACCGTCTACAGGTGCGTGTTCTTGTATTTTCCTTCCAATTTTCACTGACACACGCGAAATTTGGGTGCCGAATGGGGATAACCGAGAGCCACTGGTGCGCGTGTCCTCTCAATCGAAACGGCCGATCAGTTATGTTTCTTTCGCACACTTAATCTTATAACGTCGCATAGTTGCGATGCACTTGCAAGCAAAAACACCTCAGAAGGAAATGTTGCTAGTAGAAAGAACACATACAAAAAAAAGAGAAATGGAACATTCCTTCCAAATTGCGTAGCCTACCTACATAAGAAAATTAACAAAATATATTTCGGTACGAAACAACTGGGCAGACTTACTTAATTTAGTATGTAGTAAATCAATTGTGCTGTAAATAAAATGTTCTCAGGAACATTTTATTTACAACACAATTGAATTGAAGAAACAAGAGGAGAAAGTAATGACAAAGCCTAAAGTTATCTTTCTGAGGTCAACATCCATACTAATATTATAAATGCGAAAGTGTGTTTGTCTGTCTGTCTGTTAGCTCGGTATGGAGACAGTTCGAGACCCTGGAAAGGACATAGGCTACATTTTGTCGCGATATAAAAAATAAGAGGGTGAAATGGGGGATGAAAGTTTATATGGAAAATCCAACTCTTGCGGGCGAAGTCGCGGGGAACCACTAGTTTATTATAAATCTTTGCCATATATGTTTCAGGGCTTTAGCAAAATGACATTAATAGTCTAAGTCACACTTGCGCACGTTCGTATAGCTATTCCGAACTTGTTCAACGCCTATATTATTTGAGTTAAAAGCCAACTTGCACACGTCTGGATTAGCTAATCCGGAAGACACTCTTGCGCCAGTCCGAATTAACTAATTCGGAATGGCGCAAGTGGGCTTTCAACTTTGATAATAGGCCTAGAATAAATTCAGATTAGCAAACGTGCGCAAGTGGGCCTAAGGGTGTAATTTCAGTGCTCCAACCCAACATTTTTTGTATAGAACCAACATCGAAATCTCTTACAATAGAATCGCCGCCTGAGAGATTGGCGTAATTTCGTTAACGCCTGATATAAAATGGTTTTATTACAATAATTGGTAATTATGTGTAGATAGTTACTGTTTTGATGCTATTTATCAAAACTCAAATTGATATACTGCATGCGAACATTCGTGACAATAAACTGCTTTGTAATAAAAATCTATTGGCTTTAAATGATGCTCGTTTAGATTTGAAACATAGCCTGTTTAATTGCTTTGTTTGTGTTTCACACGCGAGATTGAAATGATAGACGGAAAAAATCAGTAAATATAGGGTGTCTTTTGGACTGTTGAAAAAGATACACGCGTAGTTTTAGCGTTGGGAACACACGAAACACGGTAGGTACATGGATGTATTTCATTTTCATTCACCAAAAAAAAAATACCAGAGTACCTATGTTTTTTAATTTGCCTTTAATAAAGTATGTAGGTAGAAACATAGTTTAAGACATTGTCTTTTCATCCGACTGCGGAAGGAGGGTTATGTTTTTCGAGATTAAGTATGTATGTATGTATAATTGTTTGGCACGCCCTACAGCCCAAACGTCTGGACAGTTTTTTCCCGACTGTGGAAGGAGGGTGATGTTTTTCGAGAGTATGTATGTATGTATGTAAGTATTTATGTATGTATGTAAGTATTTACGTATGTAAGTATGTATGTATAATTATTTGTGACGACCTACAGCCCAAACGGCTAGACAGTTTTTGACATATGAGTTTTCGTTGAATTTGTCAAAATTGTAAGAGTGACAAAGGTTATATAAATTTTAAAAATGGCGCTCGCAAATGGAAATAAAGGGGGGAGAGGGGATTGACTTTTTCCTTATCATATGAGTATCAAATGAAAGCCAGTAAAGAGACCATTTCAAAAATATAATCATTTTTGCAGTCTGATATTTTGTTTAAATAATAAAACTAAAAATAATAAAATAAAAAACGGTAATTTAAAAATGAAAACTAAAAACCAGATTGCGTTTCTGTGTAATTAAAAATTAACAAACCCTAAAAGAAGAAAGAGATCATACCCGGGTTAAATTGCTACCCATATTAAAAATTGTAGCAGTCGGGACCCTTCAGCAGGTCAAGTAGGTATGTGCTCTAAATTCACTAAGCCTCCATTTCTACAATGGGTCCCGACTGCTACAATTTTTAATATGGGTACCAGTTTAACCCGGCAGTCAGAATTTTTATTTTTTTAAATTACCGTTTTTAACGACATATGGGGTGTTGTTAAATTTGTCAAGATTGTAATAGTGACATAGGCTATATACATTTAAAAATTGGCGCCCGCGAATGGAAATAAAGGGGGGAGGGGGGTATAAAATGAAAGCCAGTAAAAATACCATTTCGAAAATATAATAATGCTTGTAGTCAGGTTTTTTGTTTTTTTTTCAATCATTTTGTTTGCTCGTTACTTGACTTGTAACAGTTACTTTTGTAAATCACATTTTGGAAAATAAACTAGTTTTGGAAATGAGAAAACCCCCTACTGGCAACACTGCACGTCCGTGCTTATATAAAGCCTCGAGCGCTTGTTACAAGCCTATTTGCCCGACAGCCACCAAAGAGAAAACATCAAGCCAGAAGCTCTGTCCGATTATTCCTTCCGATTTAGTTATTTTCTTTGCATTATTCAAATATTATTAACTTTGGTTTAGTAAAATTATTTTTATAAGTTAAATCTTCGTTATTTATAAAACTATTCCCTATCGTTTCATCGTTCGGTGTTCGGTGCAAGGCATTTCCCCAAAAGCTTCACTTCCGTTTTCAATTTACTACGCATGTCTGCATTTACTAGTTTTGCATCGGACGAACGTTCGCACCACATTATCGTAGATATGCTGAAAATTGAATATGCACTAAGAGGTATGTACTCATGTTACATAACATCATTATTTAGGAACAGCATATTAGCTTCGATTTAAGAGGCCCGATCTTGTTGAACACAAGCTAGCGTGCTGTTCCTATCTTGAAATTCTTAGTAACTTAGAAACAGCTCAGAGTCAGGAAGTTAGTGGTTTTAACACCCCCGTGCCTCGGAAAGCACGTTACTTCTCCAACAGAATCTTGAGAGTGTAGGAACAGAGAATGCATCTGTGTATAGCGTATACACTTGTGCACTATTACCCGAGTATCTCCCACGCAGTTGGCTAATCTAGGTTGAGATTGGCCGCCGTGGAATTTGGCTAGAATAACAGTATTCTTTTACGTAATACTTCTTCTTAAGTTCAAGATTATAACGCGTTTTACGTGGTCCGAGCTTAGTTTTTCAGTACCTCATAAAGATACTATACATACATGACTAGTTTATACTCGTATCTTTTGTTTTGTTGTTTTGAAGTTAAAAGAACTGAATCCGAATTCTTTATTCGGTCATTCTCACGATAAGGTGTTCTTCGTATAATTTCCGCCACGATTTTTATTTCGCAAGAAATTCGTTTAATTGGCAATTTAATTAGGAAAACACGATAAACTAAACAGAATTATGTATTTGGCACTTCAATGTGCCGACTGGTTATGGAGTTATGAGGTGACAAAGTTTTGGGTGTGACGGAAATTAGAAAATAGCTTACTTAAATTTATATTGTATTAAAATAAAACTCAAATAGAAAATAAACAGAATTAAATGAAAAGTAAGCCTCACAAGTTATTGTACAGTCTACAAATAACAAAAAAACCTCTTTAATAAAACAAAAAATTTGCTCGGTAGCCTACCGATAACTGATAATTTAAAAAAATCAAACAATATATATAATTATATTATATGTAAATGAACCATTTTGGCTGTCTATTTATTAGAAACTCGAACGATAAACAAGTCATTATCACCAAATCCCCTTTTACGGCTTCTTTATATGAAGCCTTTGTTGCTCCAAAATCTCCTCTCGACTTCGTTATGGCTTACCCATGTTTTCTGTAAAATAAGAATACACATTATGGTATATGCTATGTATACCTACCAAAAAACTTTAAGTAGGCACCCGTTTTAAGGTAAAAACATAAAGAAAACAAATGTTGTCAGGTATTATATAATTTCCGTCACGTTTAGCGTGACGGAATAGGGTGATGGATATTAGGAACACGACGGTATTTATGAGATATTAATTAAATGGTAAACAATACAGTATATTGCTACAAGTATGAGGTAGCCAACGAATGCCTGCATATAATATTATCACAGACCAGTTTGTATCCATATAAAAATATTAATTAAAAGAGCGAACGGAAATTAGAAAAGAGGTGAACCAAGCGAATAGAAATTAGGTACTTACGGTCGTAGTTCGCCAACGGAGCAAGTGACACGGGACCGCTTCGGTTGCCTGCCGCGACGCAAATGATCAAACACGACGTTGCGCTAGGGATGGAAATTACTTACTCTGCGAGCAGATATTCGCTACTTTTATACTAGTGACTGAAATTAGGCATGATGAAAGGACAAACATATTTTTCGTTTTGTCTAAGAAAATACACAAGTTAAACAGAATATTTTTAGTGAATAATAATACTTGATTATTTATCTTAAAATTGTATACACTGAAATGTACCAATCGTAACTTATTTTGACACTGTTAAAGGTTTTGTACTTGAATCTGGGTTCTGGACAGCGAACGGAACTTAGGAGAACGACCTAAGAAAAAATAATTCAGTGCTTTTTTACAAGACGATGTGTCTCAAATTCAAATTCCTAACAGATAAATGCTAGATCTAGTTCCTAAAAAATTGACAGGTTCAAAATATAACAAACTAGTCAGATATTTGCACGGACGCACCAAAACCAGGCGTGCTGTGAATGACCGTATTATTTTCGATGTTTATCTTCTCTACTAGATAAGAGACAGTTGAAAAATATTAGTGTTAATTAGTTTTATTTTTTCTGGTTTAGTAAGTACTAAGGTATCAGTGCGTACTAGGCTTAAAATCTCTGACCGTACACGTGTGTGAGCGCGATACACGTACTTACTAGGTTTATTATTTCTGATTTACTAGGTATTAAAGTATAGTGCGTACTAGGTTAAAAAACTCTGGCCATACACGTGTGTGAGCGTGATACACGTTATTACTGGGTTTATTATTTCTGGTTTACTAGGTACTAAAGTATAGTGCGTACTAGGTTAAAAAACTCTGGCCATACACGTGTGTGAGCGCGATACATGTTATTACTTGGTTTAGTATTGCTAGTTTACTAGGTGCTTAAGTATCAGTGCGTACTAGGTTTTAAAATTTCTGGCTGTAATACACGTGTGTGAGCGCGATACACGTACGGAGGTAGATAATTTAGGAGCGCTAATCACATACTGCCCTCGCCCTTTGTTGAAGGGAACGCTTGATTGATGATCCGACTTTGCGATGTGGAGTTAATCTTCGACACAATACGGGAGAATACAGGGTGGTGGAACAAATGCATTAATTTGATTAGATCTTTGTGGAACGTTTTAAAAAGCACGCATAAATCAGAATTTGTTAACCTTAAGACGTTCGCCAAGAAAATCTACGCAAATTAACACTATTACTACAAAATTAAAAAAGAAGCATAGTTTAAACCTTTAAATAAAAAAAAATATCATTTGTCCAATTTTGGACGAGGAAATAGGGGACTACGAAATGCTGTTTTGGTCAAATTTAAGAAGTGATTTATCGTCTGAGCTTATTTGTACTTTTCTTGCTTGGGCAGCCGCCAGAAATTGCTTCAAGACAGCTACTTTTTATTCAAATACCTTTTCTTCAAACGCCACGTGACCGCGTTTTTTAGAGACGATCGATAAATTTTTGAGTGCAACATTTTTTTTTATAGGATTGTTGTTTAAGGCACTCTAGGAGAGAACGACATTGGTTCAATATCGTTCAATTAATGCTCTTTCTGTGCCTACGCATTAAGAGTAAAAATGCCGTAAAATATGTAATACCGCATCCAATAAAGATGATTCTATTTTATGGGATATGAAATCACTGAAATTGGATCAAGGATTTTTATTTTTATCACTAGTCGTTGGTTCTTAATCTTCTTTTGTAACATACTTAGGCCCACGTGCGCAAATGGGTATTCAACCGAGATCATGGGCCTTGCGCAAGTCCGGATAAGCTAATCCAGAAGGTCTACTTGTGCCAGTCTAATTCGCACGGCCTATGGTCTAAGTTGAAAGCTCATTTGCGAAGGTCTAGATCAGCTAATCTGGACGTGGGCAAGTTGGCCTTAGTATAAAATGAAGTCGCTCCCGCTGTCTGTTCGTTTTGATCTTATAAACTTCGCAACGGATTTTAATGCGGTTTTAAGCAATTGATGTTATTTAAGAGGAAAATTCAGATGTATAATACATGCATATTGCACCCGTGTTATGCCGGAGCAGGTCGCTAGTCATATTATTAAAATAATATAATAAAAATGAAAGCAATCTAATTTGTATATAATAAAAATGAAAGCAATCTAATTTTTAATTTACTTCTACATACTCGAGTAGGTAAGCAGATGATCAGTATGACTTTACTACTTTCACGTATTCATGATGGAAATGCTTGTACGTAAAAAGCGGTACGGAGTGTGAATGCCAAGTGATATTGCCTCCTTGTGGCCTCGGGCATAGAACACAGTCCGCTGTAAAGCAGTATCACAACTTGGTACAACTGCAAGAACTAACGTTCTCACATAGCTGTGGTTGGCAGCACGGTCAAGTTATAAATTTGAACCACGCAAATAGCTTTTATTACGTAGGAAGTCTCAAGGTTAACATGTATAGTCTGACTTGCGGCCGTGTGGTACCTATTAGCGCTATGACTTATAATTGTATACTTTAGATTATTTTTATAGCTTTAGATCTGTGTTCTAATATGTTTTCTCGAGATTTCCTCCACTCCACTCAACCTCAGTGAAGGAATTTAGTATTTTAAGGTGACATATCTGGCCTCGACTTGACGCTTCCCTCACTGATGTTAAGAATGAGTCGAAAAATTATATTTCAAAGTTGATGTACGTCACGATCTACCTTAAGATCTTCATTAATTTGATGCTGTTTCTTACATAAAGTAGAGTATTTTGTTGCCTCTGATTCCATACAACAAAGCGAAAATAACAAAATATTGCCAATTTGACATTTATTCTTGAGAAAGGAGTGACCTCTGTGAATACCAATCTCGAACTGTTTCGAGGACTTTATTGAGCTTACCTTAGTACAGGCCGTGTGGAGAAAATCTCGAGTAAACATCTTCGAATACCGGTGTTAGTGGACAAAAAATTACTAATTACTTAGCAGCACCACATCATACGAAATTTCCTTAGAATCTTTTTACCTGACTGGAATACTCCCGTATTCCAGTCACCAGTCTGACCAAAGTGGGAACTTTGGTCAGGTTTAATAGCTGTCCTACTGCATAATATTTGTTTACTGTGTAATGGGCACAGATGTTACGCTTTTTGCGCTTGTGTATATAGTTTTGCTTATGTGAACAGTGCCCTTTATCTTCGTATACAGAAAACACTGTTAGGAAAGGAATAGTTTGGGTAATCTTTTCTTTCAGCTGAAGTTTGTTCAGACACATGTTTACCTTTGTTAACTGATATTCTCACGTTATGTATTAGACATTAACTTTCTATTTATGTATAAAAGGTGGTATAAAACTACCCGTTAGAAGTGAAGATATTAAGAAATAGTAACTAAATAACTTCTTCCTCAACACAGGTCGAATTAGCCAAAAAAAACGACTCTCATAGAAATCAGACGGGTCACGCGACTAATTTAGTATGGTAAGTAATTCTATTATATGATATTTGTTTAGTTGATGATCCTCAGTAGTTCAATCATATTTGTAACAATAAAAGCGTTTTGGTTGGGATCAGTCGACAATATTAACACTTTCTAGTTGACAACTACAACTTTTAGCGCGCTTTTTTGTCGTTTATTTTAAAAGCAAAATATAAATTTGGGTTTTTCCTTAATTTCCGTGACTTTACTCATTTGACCATTATAAAGATAAAATCGTTTGTGATAACTTAATTGGCCAGTTGTTAGTTTAATTAGTAGGTACCTATGTATTTTTATTTGTGTATTGCGCACATATTTGTGCCCTATAATATCTCCTGCGTACTTGGATGATCGAATTCGATAGGATATTATTGTAAGTATATATGTTTTTATTTATTTATTTGCAGTTACTACTACATAGTTTAGTTTAAGACCATACTATTTTGGGCTATATTAACTAATGTAGGATGGATTCAATGCTTGAGTACTTATATCGATTTTTTCCAACACATTAAGAACTCTTATCGGAATACAAAACGAATGAATACCATTTTGTACAGAAGTACAAACAAATAGAATTTTATTTACACGATATAGATCTGTACCTTTTATGTTACCCAAAATAAATGTTTAATAATAATTTTATTTATAAATAAAATAAGTAACAGACATGATGTTTATTTAGATGGCACTGAAGTTAATTATTTCATTTAAAAATAACTGTGTTATATTTTGTTTTTTAATAGTTTTCTTTTATCAAGCTAATTGATACTTTTTATTTACATTTAGAACCTAGCAGTAACATCCTTTGCTAAAATTTTATGCAGAAAATGTCTGATACTACCTAACATATTTACCTTAGACACGTACCTATGCCTAGGTAACAATAAAAAAACGGTGTAAATAAGCATAACACAGAGTTATTTTATCGCCGTAAAACCACAACAATAATACTCGTAGTATTATTGTTGTGTGTGTTGTATTATTGTATGTTTATAAAACGACTACGAACTACGAGCTACGAACTACGGTGCTACGCCGTAGCCAGTAACAAGGGAAACTTGTAAACACGTTTCTCACATAGTTAAAGTGTTGTAATTACACTTTGTACTTTACAATCCCGAGGTGTCTGAACTTAGGTGGACTGCGAACGTGTTCATCAATCAACCCTGGTAATTATACAGTAACGTCCGAAAAAAAGGCTTGCTTATTTGACGTTCATGACTAACAAAAGCTGACGTAATACGGTTCTACTGTTGTTAATGCATTGTTTTCTCTGGGAAATAAAGAGAACCATCATCATCATTTTTAGGGTTCCGTAGTCCGACAAGGAACCCTTATAAGATTGTTCAGTCCGTCCGTCCTAGTCTGTCACAGCAGAATATCTTCTACGTTTATGGACTGATTTGCATGAAACTTGGTTCGAGGATACTTCATATATAGATCTCCTTTTTGAAAATACAAAAAATTAAAATTACCCCTCTCCTGGGGTACCTCCCCATACATGTAAAGGGGGGGGGGTGAATTATTTTTTTGAGTGCACCTGTAAAGAAACAGCCGCGGAAACTCTTATTTAACATTGTTTCGGGTATCCTGTGATAAATACTTTTGAAATTATAAATAAAATAAAAATGTATACTTTTTTTGCCTATATTGTCTAATGTTTTATAATGGTACGGAACCCTTCGCGCGCGAGTCCGACTCGCACGTGGCCGGTTTTTTTTGCCCTGTTTATCTGGGGTCGGCGCAGCAAGCTTTTCTCTTCCATACTATCCTATAATTCGTCACTGAATCATCCACTCCTTTCACTATCATATCTTGTTTTATAGCCTTTTTCTACAGCCGACATTTCTCAGTTACATAGTATGTCTGTTTAAAATTATCATGTCAATTTTGAAAGTGTTTTCTATGAAAATTCTAAACATAACAGGCATTTTTGTGATCAGTAACTGTGGGTCAATACACTGAAAAAACGGATCAACCGAACTTGTTGTGTTAGGTTCGTTGTAGGGAAGTACATTTTTGTTAAATATAAACAGTCTTCTGGTTATCAATAACAAAACTAGTTTGTTACTGATAACCAGAAGCTCGCAAGTCACTAGATTACGGCCTACTAGTAGCCAAATTTTGGTCACTGTTGACCAATCATTTTTTTCGACAAGTAAAATCAGTGTAAAATATCACACAAATAAAATAACTGAAAGATATAACATTATAGACAATTTGCAACTGTCGCGTTTGCTGAAATAGGGCCCACTACCCCTAACACCGATTAGTTACTTGCAATAACACGCTAAATTTCCCTAACTCATGGAAATTTGGATTCTCTTGAGTGAGGTATTAGACAATTTGTATTATTTATGACTTCGCCAACACAAGCACCTTCGTACATTGATAATTGACTTTCAAACTATGTCTCTGTAAACTCGTTGTTTTAGTTAGACAGGCGGCTTTATAGTTAAGAAGTTATAGATAGTGATAATGTATACGGTTACTGTACGTTCAGTCGAGGACAGAGACACCTAATTGGACTTTACAATTACTTGTTGATGTTACCTACCTACAAAATCTGTAACAATAACCACAAATGAATCAAACTCTTATTTTTTTATTAAAAAATAAAATATATATTAATAATAATAAAGCCCTTTATTCCGAAAATCTTATAAAATATTAACAAAACAAACATTTATATTATGTCCCTAATTTCGGAGTGCCTTTTGGCATAGGCCTCCTCTAGCGACTTCCACTGTTGTCTAACGCGTGCGACTCTAGTCCACAGATATCCAGCTGTCATTTGATTTCGTCCATCCATCTCATCCGCCCCCGACTTCTTTTTGCCATCCCTTGGGTACCATTCTGTTACTGCCTTGCTCCATTTACCTAGGGTATCGCGCATCATATGGCCTGTCCACTGCCATTTCTGCTGGTCTATTCGACTTAGGATGTCAGTAAGCTTGGTTTTTGTTCTGAGATCTTCTAGATAAATAAATATTAAAAAGTAAATACCGAATTAGTTACGTCTTCCTACAGTTGGTGTGCGAAAGTTGCGTTATCTCTCTATTTACTTTATTTTCAGGAACTTTGAAGGAGATGTTATAATAAAATAATAAAAGTACAATGATTAAACATAATTGCAATAAAATCGGTAGACTTTTTAAATTTTGGCACTTCTTTGAAATGTAGGTAACCCTGTATTGTTTTAACCCAATTAAAATATAACCCGAAGAATCTGATCTGTTTTTACCTGACTGCCGAAGAAGGGGTTATGTTTTTCGAGAGTAGGTATGTATGTATTTTCATTTGTATTATTGGCTCTTTGTTAAAAATAAAATTCATTCATTGACTTCTTTTAAAACCACAAATAATGATTGAAACCCAGCAAAAAGCCTATCTCTAAAATAGTTGTTAACGCATTATTACCAACATGTCCAAATACCTGCTCCTGCTAAGCCTTTAAGTTTTTGCTGCTAGCAAAAAACCAAAACAACCGTTAAAAATTTACTAATTTCGTAACGTTAAGATTTTTCGCTGCTGATCGTACATTTTAACACGCACAGGCAATCACGCAACGTTATGGCTTCTGTTAAATCTTTATTCAGTAACGAATTGGTTTTACTTAAATAAGACGGCGATTCTTTGAAGACTTGCCTAAAAGAGGAAAATTACTGAATAAGGCAGTTATTCAGTCAAGAAGACTTAGTGGTGCTTTGAGACAGTAATAGAATTTATTGTAGTTACATCTTAATATAATAGTATAAGTATAAATTAAAAAAAAACAACTATTTAAATTCATTCAATCAGCATAGGGCAAATGATAGTAAAAAGGAGTGTTCGCCCAACTGTTAGGGTCTCGTGGGGTACATTTATACATTTTATCATCCTATTCTTGTTTTTCTTTTGTTGCATCGAAATTAGAAATTTTGTTTATAAAAACATAAGCCACCCCATTCAGACACAATTCGTTTGCTTTACTATTTTCTTACCGCCAAATCGTAATTTTCTCCCATGCTTATTTTGAGACGAGCTCATAGCTAACTATAATACCTTTGTACTCAGCTCACTCAATAAGCTTATTTCGCTCAAAGCAATCTTGAATCTTCAAAAAATCAATCACTTCAAATAACTTCAATTCCAAAGATTATTACTTAAAGCCTAAAATTAGATGCCACTCAAGAAATGAAGAGTCACGACTCTTAGGCGAATGATATTAAAATCCCAATTCCATTGAATATCTTGTCCTATTACCACGTTAGATATACTTTGATGAGCCAAAAGCCTTTTATGCCGCCAATTTTATGTCATTTTCGCTCTGTCTTAGTTGAGCGAGTATGCCATCAGTCATTCCACATTCATTAGTGTGTTAAAAGCATGTCAACACGAATGAGCACCGATGCAGAACGAATGATGTATCTTATGCCAATGTGCACAGTTTTATTTATTTACAGTCTGCTTGCAATAGGTAATTATACTTATTATGAATGTGGGATATATTTTTATAATACATTTTAAAATGTAGGGCAAAGTGGAAAAGAATAATTAATAATACATACCCGACCATGAGATGAGAGTAATATCCACGAGGGAGAAAAAAAGAGATTTGCTTAAAAGAATATCGAAATTGGAATGAAAATGACACAATGATTATTTTAAAATAAAAAAATGACATTTACTCTAGATGATAATACACGTAAGTATAGAAATGGTGTTTTTGCGTATTTGACTTTTATTTACTACTTTAGTTGCATCATGTTGCATCAATTCATGTTCAGTAGGTACATAATGTATTGTATTTAACACCTGTTTATGTGACAGGCAATTGTTTTTTTTTTAAATTTGTTCATGTGATTCTGAGTTAAATGAAATTCCACCTGTTTTACCTCTTTGAAACAAAACAATGTTATAAAACTCACCGACATTAACCTCATATTTATTTAAAACTTGAATTGATATTCACTTATATTATTAATTATATTATAGCAAATACAATGCATCTTATAGTCACATAGATATTTTTCATAAGCGATTGACAAGTTTTCGTCGCCTTTTAAGATCTGCATAAATACAAACAAATTTCATTATATATAATTAGTGAACCCTCTTTTTTGTAAAATTTTTCATGTATGGATGTAAAAAAAAATATGTTGCATGTTGCCTTACTTTTCGCATATACATATGTCTTCTTATTGGCACTTATTGTAAAAGTTTGCATTGGAAACTTTAAATGCTAGTATATAAGCTAATTTGTTACCTTTTTTAATGTACAATAAGACAGCTGTTTGTTTCCTTAATAAAGATAAAATAAAAAATAAAATAATTATGTGATATAAATAATATAATCAATTCCGTCATTTTTTTATTTCGGCCAAATATGTAATTCGGTCTAAATGCTGCCAGCTACTTGTAACCACATTTGCAATATTTCCTTCTTCGCAGTTGAATATTCACTTATTTATCCCATAGCCGTTGTCTATGTATGACAAAGCTGCCAAAATGGAGACAGGCTGAGAATATTTACACTTAAAAAACATTAAAACGCGAGGATTAACGGCAAAACATCATTTGCCTTTAATTTTTAAAGATGTTATGGAGTGATTTATATATGTATTCTATTTGTTTTTGTTACCGTGCCTTCAGACGTTGGTCTAATTTTTTGAAATAGAAACAGGAATAGAAAAAAATATTAATTTGGCACAACACACAAGACAGAGTAAAGAAAAAAAAACAACTGACAAAAATAAACATAAAAACTTATAAATCTAAGAGAGTGTACCAAAAAGTTCCCCGTCGTGACAAAACCAGGTTTTTAACTCTTTGATATTCGTCGTTAATATTAAAGTAGAATTTGAGGTTTTATCACGTGAATGATCACTTGACATCCAATAATCAAGACATTTTGCTATGAATAGGTTACTATAGTAATAATTGTGATCATTAACGTGGCCTGGGTTAAGTTTTCACCAAGTCAAAAATGTGGTCAACTCCATACAAGAACACTATTTTATTTCTGGTTATGGTTTATGACTAGCGGTTGCCCGCGAATTGGTCCTCGTAGATGTTGAATTTTATACAAGCTTCCACCCTCATTTTCACCCCCTTGCAGGTTGAGTTTCTAAAAATCCTAAAAAAACTTTGTTCTTTATTTCTAACCAAATAGCTAAATACCAAATTTTATAGATTTAGCTCTTAAAACTGTCAGTTTCATACAAAATTGCCCCCATTTTTTACCCCCTTAGAAGGTGAATTTCCAAAAATCCTTTCTTAGTGCACCTCTAAACCTTATAAGGAACCTATGTGCTAAATTTAGAGTCTCTAGACCCAGCGGTTTGGGCTGTGCGTTGATGTGTCAGTCAGTCAGTCATTAAGTCAGTTTATTCATACTAATACTATTAATATTATAAATGCGAAAGTGTGTCCGTCTGTCTGTTATCTCTTGACGCTTAAACCACTGAACCGATTGAGATGAAATTTGGTGTCGAGACAGTTTTAAACCCTGGAAAGGACAAGCTACATTTGGTCGCGATATAAAAACATTAAGGGGGTGAAATGGGGGATGAAAATTCACATGGAAAATCTAACTCCGCGAAGTCGCGGGGAACAACTAGTATTTTATATTATTTAGATGTTTAGTGCAAAGCCTTAGTAAAAGAATACCTAAAATTTTATAGTCTGTGGTACAATACTCTTCTTTTTTTCTATTATGGAACTCCATTTCGGTCGTAACATTAATATCTTTTCTGATTTATTCTAACAAAGATTTCCCATAACTCAGAGCGGCAGAGATACTATATTTCATAGAAATTTATTAAAACAAAACGTGCCGCTACCAGATTCTCGAACGAAAATGATAAATGTAATAAGTATAATAATAGCATTTTATCATGTTCATGCTCTGATTGTAATCTGTCAGTATACCTATTCGAAATAAATAAATAAATAAATAAAATGTAGTTAAAAATTGCTTCATTAGTAGATGAGTTTGGTTGGAATCTACTAATATTGTTAATTTAATTATTACTATGGGCTTGATTCCCATGTGCCCTGTCTTAGATTAATTTTAAATTCAGACATCTCTATTTCTCTGCCAAAAAAACAAAAAGAGACAGATAAAATATTTAGGAACGTCAGACTACACAGCTGTCAATTGCTAAAGAAATCACAGCATCCATAGAAAATTTAGTAGGGATGTCATTCGATGACGACTAAAGTAAGACGAAAACACGCAAAAACTTGTAAAAATACATAAGAATAATTTGACGTTTCTAAACTATTGTAGTCTGTCTATTTCGTTCGTTTAGCAGAGAAAGAGAGAAACTGAACTTAAATTTAATCTTAGACATATTATAGAATAGAGTCCTATGGTTGTTACCTTTTTATACCTAAGTGAGGGCATGAATCATTCTACAGTTTAGATTTGAAGTTATAATAGAGATAGGGAACAAATTATGTTTGTTTTTTTACATGAACATCCGTTAAATATTTGTAAAAATATTTCAAATGGATACATGCGGGTACATTCCCCAAGTATTGATGAGATCGAACGCCGGCTCACTGGCGTAGCAAGCACTTGCAAAAATTCGTCGACTGACTAACGTCCTCCGTAGCTTAGTTGGTAAGAGCACTCGCCCGGATAGCGAAGGGACGTGGGTTCGAGTCCCACCGGATGAGATAGTCGATTGATTTTTGTAAGTGAAATTTGATTTAATTTCGTTAAAACTTGCAAAATAATTGCTAAAGTTATAAAAATATAATGAACATCCGTGTTCTTTATTTGCTAAAAAAGGTTTAGTTTTAGTAAATACCTACTTTTAATTATGCCTTCCAGCTTTCTCTCAACAGACACGTTTTCAATAAAATTGAAAACGTGTCTGTTGAGAGTCAAGTAATTATTTCCATGAAAATTATTTTCGCGTAGAAACGTGAAAGGGATTCGGAGATAATGGTTTATATAATTGTGAACTGTTTATTTGTTTGCACTTGAAGCAACATAGTCACAGTCAAAAAAGAACACGCAGCCCACTTGACTTTTTAACTATAGAATGGGTCCCGACTGCTACAATTTTTAATATGGGTACCAATTTAACCCGGGTATGACCACTTTCTTGTTTCTCTTTATATCTTTTAAATTACCGTTTTTTAACTAACGCATTGTGACGTTTGGTTCCACGTGTCGCCATGTACCAATGACTATAAGTTATTTTACCAACTGATGCTTTTACGGTGAAGGAAAACATTCAGGCGACTAAATGTGAAACCATGATCCAAACTAGTAAGGTTTCCCTGTTAAAAGGTCACGGAGATCAGATGGCAGTCGCTCTACTGTGATCGCGCAGTGCACGCACACAAAGAACTGCGAAATGTGTCTAATCTGCCGCGTTGATTGCTACTCCTTTTTACCCATGTCGCGTTGGCGCGGGTCACTTCCCAATTTTATATCTGTCCTTTCGGTTTCTGTCTATATTTTATTTGTAAAAGAACATAAACACAAAGACATGCATAAATTAAAAATAAATAAACTTAAAACCTACTTAATCAAAAATAAACCCGTGTCCTTGAGGCAAGGAGGCGAGGATGCTGGCTGCGTTACCGCGTCGGATAGCTATACTTATCCTTTGAGCGAGGAACGAGCCAGCTTTACTATTTGCTAAAACAGAATTTAATTTAGGTGCAATTTTTCCAAATAATAATAAATAATAAGTTAATAAAAATAATCTTAAGTTGTGAAGTATCTCATTTTATGATTATATTTTCATCGAATATTTTTGTGGTTAATTGAAATTCCTAACTGTCCATGATAAGACTGTGTTTTTTGGGCTGTGAGAACGTTGAATGAATAGGTCAAGGTACACTTCAAATTATAAGGGTTAACGGCACGTGTAAGTATAACATAATGCGTAGGAGCTTAACGTCGAGCGACGTTGACATAGAAAAGGAAAATTAATATCAAGTTTTAAATAACTTTTTCCTTTGAGGACATAATATTTTAGACAGTTGACCTTTAATAATTTACCTACCGTTTGTATACCCAATGGAGATAATGTGTTACCTTTTCTTCTAGTTTTATGGAATACATTTCGGTTTTTTCGCTTGTTTACACGGCCCCACATCATGCTACCCTGATCCGTCTTTCCGCAATCATATTTCGACCTTATGTTGATTACATAGAGTTCCTTATTTGAGATATTTTTACAGATTTGGGTTAGTCGATGTGGGGGCCCCACTGTTTTCAAATAGGCAGCTGTTTTAAGGGTTAAAAGCCATGTAGTCAAAATACGGATAGTATTAATAGTAATAGTCAGGATAGTAATAGTCAGGATGCAACAATAGTTGCATCCTGACTCTATGTGCGTATTTCGACTCTTACCTTCTTACTAGTAATATTTATCTTACTTGATAATTCTTGATAATTTATAATTAACTAGTGGTTCCCCGCGACTTTGCCCGTAAGAGTTGGATTTTCCATATAAACTTTCATCCCCCATTTCACCCCCTTTATGTTTTTATATCGCAAAACGTAGCCTATGTCCTTTCCGGGGTCTCGAACTGTCTCCATACCGAATTTCATCTCAATCGGTTCAGTGGTTTAAGCGTCAAGAAGTAACAGACAGAAAGACAGACACACTTTCACATTTATAATATTAGTATGGATAACAGACAGGCGACACGACATAACGGAGACTAAATAACCTTCCTATATTTATTGAAGAGTTATTATAACAGTGGTATATATAAATAAAGCGGTAACAGCGGTCCATAAGAAGTGAAATTTCTGCAAAAAAAAACCGCCTAAACACATTTATTTTTTACGCTTGCGCTTATGAAATTGCCATCTAATCCTCTCCCATCCAAGCCCAAGCCTTACATTTAAATGTGACGCTATGGCGCTACCCGCGATTATAGCGCCCATCTAATAAATTAAGACATTTAATCCCGCGCCATACAAATCGTCTGTGTAAAGGTCTCTGCATACCGAACGTGTTTTTATCCGGATGGTACGGGAAGTCTCCTAAATTCATAGAAAATGTTTGCCTGCGCTTTGACTGGAATTGTAGTTACTTCACCAAAAAGGGTTTTCAAATTTATAATTTTTATGATACGATGATTATGAGAAAATGTTCGGACGAGAGCACCATGGGCACTGTGGGATCCGACACTGCCGCGGCCACAAAATAAATACTAGTACTACGTACAGAAGCGTTACTTCGCAAAGTAATCAAAGAAATGTCTTCAATAATATGTCTTTATTGAAGACATTAAATTTAGCTCGTCTTAGAGTCAAGCATTTTTTCAAGTAGACATCTACAGATATCCATTGCAAGCAAATTTCATTCTTATAACTCCAGATAACGATTCACAATTCACTAAACGTATTTAGTGTCGTCATAACTTGCGGCGCGTTAGGGTTAACTGCTACAAGAAGCTACTATCTCCATTAAGCGCAACTCACTAGCATTTTATTCATGCTCGTCCAGCCAACAACGTAGTGCCGCGTGCCGCCAGTTTATAAACGCGCGCATTTGTCGCTGCTCACTCGTGAGTCCCTACTGGATTACCTTTTTGCTACCTACGCGGGGAGTGGACAGGCCTGCCGCGGCCAACAGCCACGCGACATTTTTAAGTCCCACTGTGACAATGTTAGATGGACCTTAAAAATCAAAATAAGCGTATGCATTGTCGCTGATGGTTTTGATTTTGCAATGGGTACTTTATTAAATATTTTAAAACGCCTGACATATCCTCTCTTTGCATTGGTGCAAAGTGACCTTAATCCTGCGCCATACAAATCTAACTGCCTAATTTATTTCGCGACGAACTCAGTTGGATGTGCCAACTTGGTCTCCAGGGGCACAGTACTTCAAATACATCCGTATGCTAAGGCCATTAGAGTCAAAATTATCTGTTTCTACTTACTGCACAGTTAACATAAGCATGTGCCGGATGAACGTTCAAGAAGCAAGAAGATTAAATGATTAATCGTTATAATTTAACATTACTACAAGTTTCTTTTGTTCTTTTAAAAACTGTGAACGGTTAAAAGAAACATGTTTCAATGAATTTTTGAACAGAAAAGGATAAAGGCCAGATTTTATCGTGGTCTACACTAATATTACACTTCTGGACACATCTATTGGCCCACCTTGTATTTTCAGTTTCGTTTGGTCCTAGCTAAAATTGTATATTAGGTCGAGCAAAAAGTTTTTATGCAGTTTTGAACCTGGCACATTCACAATTTCATTCAATAGTCTTTTTTTGAATTTCGAACACAGAATTTAAAGAAACAAAAGACAATTTGGAGCCTGTTTGTTGATGGTATCAAACAATCGAATACTAAGAAAACTTGGTTTTATTGGTTTACTTGGATTTAATTCTTGAAAAAGTGATTGATATCTTTGGTTTTGCAACAAACATTACTTATTCTTAACATAAAGGTGAGGTTATATCAATAATCTATAGATACTTCACCTGAAGTCGCCGCCCAAGCTGTGGCACTTATTCAGGCCGGACACAGCCAAAGAAACGTGAGTGCTCAACCTAATTTAAGTCGATCTGCGGTCCGAAATGTTTATCGGAGGTACCTAGAGGCTTTGTTCGTCGCCAAGGAAGGCCACGATCTCGGGTCACAACTGAAAGGCAGGATCGATTCATCGTGACGACCAGCTTAAGAAATCGTCACCTTACCTCCATTGAGATACAAAACCAACTTCGCGACTTCCACGGAGTATCTGTGAGCGCTCGAACTGTTCGGAGAAGGTTAAAAGAACGCGATATGGTACCACACAAGCCAGCTAATGGGCCCAAACTAACGCGAGCCCACCGAACAGCGCGCCTTCATTTCGCACGCAGTCATTTAAATTGGACACAGCAAGATTGGAGCCGTGTACTCTTTTCTGATGAGTCTAAAATTGTGTTACATGTACTCTTTTCTGATGAGTCTAAAATTGTGTTGCATGGCAATGATGGAAGTAAGAAGGTTTACCGACGTAAGGGAGAGCGTTTCGCACAATGCTGCTTTGAAGAGAGGGTTGCTTATGGCGGTGGCTCATGGACTGTCTGGGGCGGTATATCCGCGAGCGGCAAAACTCAACTTGAGGTTGTTACAGGACCACGGCTGCCAACATTAAATGCTGAAAGGTACATTCGTGAGTGCTTAGAACCTCACGCGATACCATACGCGGACTATGTGGGCCCAAATTTCCTTTTTATGCATGATAATGCAAGAGCCCACGCGGCCGGCATCGTCAGGGAATATCTTCGGGATGTGAACATCACAGTTATGGACTGGCCAGCCAGAAGCCCAGACATGAACCCCATTGAGCACATGTGGGACGAGCTAAAAAGACGTGTTAGGGCTCGTCAGCCAGTTGCCCAGACGATGCAGGAGTTAAAAACTGTCATAGAAGAGGAATGGGAGATGATCCCTCAAAATTTCATAAAGCGGTTGATAAACTCTATGCCTTATCGTATGAGAGCTATGGTAGATGCCCATGGAGGCAACACGCGTTATTAAATTAAACCTTTATTTGATAAAACATGTTTTTTATTCAAAAATCAATTGCCGTCAACAAGGCGCATATCCGACTTGTTAGGCGTAGCTCCATGTCGTATGGTATTCTGAATTCAAATTTGAAACAATACGATCGAAAAAGATGGTAAAATGTATCAGGTTTAAAACTGCATCAACCGTTTTTGTTCTCGTAGAGAGATCAGGCGCAGGTTGGTCCTGCGCCTGATCTCTCTACGGTCATGGCTTAACGTGTTTTCCGAGGCACGGGGGTGTTAACACCACCAACTTCCTGAGCTGTATCTGAATAATTTCAAGACAGAAAAATGAGAGTGTTTGGGTTTTTCTGTCTTTGAACGTATAACGTAATAACGAACAAAATATGTCTTGTCAAAGATTTGTGATGAAATATTTTGTTCGTTTCCTGTATACAGGCAATAATAGTACATACGTGTAGGTTGTATCCAGTAGAACGATGAAAGTAATAAAACAGTTGTCAAAGGCGGCGTTCATAGAGCGTCATTAATCAACTTCTTGCTACGAGTACGCGCTCGTGGGGGAATTATAACGTTGACGTATTCTTTGGAGACCCAGCAAAAACGTCAGAGCTACCGACACCTACTTGTAGCTTAGTACTAAAAGTTTAGTAGCTCTCGTGTAAGTGTGACTATGGAAATACTAGATTTGTGCTATGGTATAATCGTTAGTGCTCTAAATCTATATACTAATATTATAAAGAGGAAAGACTTGATTGTTAGTTAGTTGTATTGAGAAGGCTTCGAAACTACTCGACTGATTTAGATGAAATTTGGTACAGAGATGGTTTGAGACTTGAAAGAACATATGCTACTTTTTGTCAAGATATAAAATCATGAGGGGGTGAAAATTTGTATGGAATATCTGACTTTTGGCGCGGGCAAAGTCGCGGGGAACTGCTAGTCATCCAAAAAATTTTGAGTTTTGAGGCTAAAACTAGGGTATGCTTCTATAAAACCGTTCCGCCCAGGATGGACTGAACCAGGTATCTGCTTGGCTCTCCGCTAAATCCCTAGCCCTTAATGTAGCAAAAACTACGTACTTAACTTTCTCCATTGACGTTCGTGGACAACCGACCGGCTACCGACTAATATCTCATGCAAATACATGCTCAAATGATCTACATTGCCTATGTCCGGATCTGGCACATTCCAATACCGTTAAGTATTTGGGCGTGATGCTTGACTCACATCTAAGCTTCTGTTCCCATATTGACCTGATTTCCACTAGAGTACGAAAAACACTCTACATCTTTAAAACCTTACGACATCTTGCTGACCACAAGACGATCAAAATGGTCTACCAATCAGTGTGCCAGTCTCTCTTGGGATACTGCATCTCCTCCTGGGGTGGCGCCTGCAAAACTCACCTAAAAAGAGTTGAGAGAGCACAAAGGGCTGTCTTGAAAACTGCTGCTTTCCTTCCCATGATATGCCCCTCTACCGAAGTATACAACTACTGGAAAGTACTCACTGTACGACAACTGTTCATACTATCGATAGTTCTGTTTTCTGGGCGACTACTTATACTCTAAACTTAATACTGTCCTCAACATATATCCTCTACCCAGATATTCATGCAAGAAGAAAATTACACTGTGGCTGTTGGACCACGATTATGAGACTACCGAAAATTTAATTACGATTATGTCTTAACACACACACCCACAACACACACACACACACACACACACACACACTCACACACACACATGTATGTATGATAGGTTATTAAGTATTTAAGTTCCGAATTTTTCTCATAAAAAACATTGACCTGTAATACAGGTATTTTACCTAGCATAGGCACCAGTCTCACACGTACGTCTTGTTCTTAACTTTAAGTAACTAATTGTCATTATTTATCCATAAGATTGTATGTGTTGAGAAATAAAGGTTATTATTATTATTATTATAAAAAAAATAGCTTGTACATTTGATAGTTACTTTTACTTTTTACTGGATAGTTGACATAATAAAAACTACATTTAATGGAAATTCCAATGGTCGTTAATTAAATCTGCATTTGCTTTGAAATGCGCAGAGGGAAAAAAGAAAATATAAAATACATCAAATAAAAAAAGCAGTTGTCTAAATTTGAAATGAGGACAGCAATTAAAACTATAAAATTTGTAAATAAAGAATAAAATATTTATCTGCTGCCACCACCAATGTATAACGTTGTCAAAAAGCAGGGAAAATATGGCGCTATTAATAAACTTCTTGCTTTACTCTAGAATAATGACAATGACGTTTTCCCCGGACGCCGGGCAAAAACCTCGACCGTAGCACAAGCGTTCCAAACGTTAATTTGTTAGCTTGTGAGTAGGACACGTTACGAATGGTTGTTAGTGCCAACAATCTCTAACAGCTGACATTTGAAATATAGGAGGTGAGATGTATGATGTCGGGTCATTCCGACATAAAACTTACTTACTTAGCCTTCACTTGTTTACTTTTAGATTTAAATCAATTCATAGAGTTATTTAAAAAAAACATTAATTACCTCTTGAGGGCCAATTCTACTGCTCAAAAATAGCAACTTTTTCTTCAAGACCAACGTCTAAATCACAAAGAAAATTTATGCTTTCCGGTACTCGATTGCCATTGCCACCAATCACGTAATATTTGTACGGATGGGGGTTTTTTGGTGAGATTGTGTATGTGTGTATTTTATATCCAATTATGGATACACATTGTCACTAAATCAGTGTTATAAATTATCATCGCCGTTGCTTACCCGTCTTGGATTATTAGTTCAAAGTTAACCATGTTTAGATTTTAGTTTTATAAGACGTAGTATGTTGTTATCTGTCTAACATGATAACCTTTTGTTACAGGTTATTTCTGGCACATAACGGACTTCCATTATGACCCGCTGTACACACCGCAAGGCGACACTAGACGACGTAGGTACAAAATATGTTTTTGCAATTCGGTACGTAAATGTAATATTAGGAAACCGCTTTGCACTGGCACTGTGGGCTGTGGCAGCTGAGGCCAAAAAATTAAAACGTTTGAGGAAACAAATATGTCAAAAACGTCTTTAATTTTTAAAATTTTACTGTTATTATTTTTGTGCACAACTCTTGACATAACTGGAATAAACGAGCAAACATAATTTAAAAAAGAACAAAAAAGTATTTAATTTTTTTTTTTAAGTCACAAAACAGATTACAATCATTTATGAATTAGGAGCTAAACTATAACGTGCATCATTAAAGTACCAAACAGAAGTACAAACAATGAAGGACGTACTATATACAGAGTGTCCGGGTTTCGGCCTTTTATTTATCAAATTTTAGAGACATAATCCTAATGAAATTTTTTTGACAAAAATTTTTTTGCATTTTTGTGTTTAGTTTTGTAATTTGTTTTAAAAAGTACTTAACTTTTTTAAATTTTAGCAAGATTCCTTAATTTTTTTTCTATGACGGTTAATAGTTTTGAATTGATCTTTATTTCACTTGATAGACGATAGCGTTACCTTTCAAATGAATCATTTCATAACTTTTGGTACCTCCAGGTCCACAGAAAACGTATTTTTAAAATAAATAGAATGGCTGCCATTTCAAGAGTTAGAACCCAACATGGGAGTTTTCTGTCGATAACATTTGATGAACTAATAGCCCATCAATTATCGCTAGTCCAAATCCGGACACACTGTATATATAGTACCATCTGCTGATTTAAGTCGGTGCAATAAAAAAATAAAATAAAAAAAACAATCATATTTTTTTAAATACCCATATTGCTAGTGTAAGAAAAAAAATACGTTATAGCTAATGTTACTACTACTATTCTGCCCTATTCAATGGCACCTCATATGACAAAAACCATCCAGTCGTTTGGGCTGTAGGGCGTGCCAAAGAAATGGGCATATACATATATATACATACGTTAGAAAAACATTACCCTTCTAACGCTATAAATGCAATGCTTGATACAGCATCAATTTAATCCAGTTCTTATAACCAAAATAAATATTTAGGTTTAAAATCTAAGTGAAACAAAGAACGAGCGTAACTTTTGAAGCAATAAATACACTCACTCGCCCCCATAAGTTGTTAGATACTGTAGATAAATACTTAAGTAGATTAAACATTAATAGGATTAAAGCTGAGCATTGGAAATACGATTTATTACATCAAACGGAATAAAATACAGACGCAGAGTAAAGATCTATTAGCATGGATGACACTTTCGTATTCCTTAAGCCTACGCTTTATGTCCTTTTTACTGCAGAGTCCCTTTTAGGGATAAATATTTTTTCCTTATTAAAAGCTTCTAGAGTCGCGCAAAGATTAAGTAAGATTAGGAAGTTAAGACATGGAAAAGTGTTTTAAGCATATGCTTTAATTTGTGGCTGTATCTAAAAAAAAAAAAATTTACAGACAAGCGTTAGCATGAAAAATTTATAAAATATATCTCAATATATCACTTAATAAAATCAAATGTAAAAAAGTAAAGTAAGCCTATATAGATCCCACTGCTGGGAAATGGCCTCAATGTATTGTCAGGCCTGTGTATCTCCCCGCGTAAGTAGCAAAAACGTACCTACGCGCGGCGCCCCTACGGCTAAAACAAGTTGCGTGTCGCTACCGGTCAGTGACACGCTCGCGCGTTTTATTCACCGGCGGCCGCGCGGCTACGTTGCTGGCTGGACGAAAATGAATAAAGTACTAGAAAGAGGCGCTAGATGGCGTTAGAAGCTTCTCGTAGCAGTCAACCCTATCGCGTCGCGTGATATTACGTCACTGAATAGGTTTAGTGTACTATGAATCATATTCCAGAGCAATAAGTATAAAATTATCTTGCAATGGATTTTTGTAGGTGTCTACACGAAAATGTGCTTGACTCTGAGGCGAACTAAAGTACGCCATATTGTTGACGACATTGAGTAGACATTTCTTTGAATACAATTGCTAAGTCATACTTCTGTACGAAGTACTAGTATTCTGTGGTATTATGACTTAATCTTAGTCTCGGGTCGAGCCGAAAGTTTTTGAGTTTTGATCTTAAAATATTTAGACAGCTCTGGAGTCAGGAAGTTGTAAAGTGAGTTAATAAAATCCTAGCGAAATCAAATAAAAGAGACATTTAAAATGAGAACGAAAAAAATACTTCTAACGTACTGGCTTTTAATATATTTTTTTAAGCAAATGCGAAAGAAACGTTAATTAGTTGAATATTAAAGTTTAGGCAGAGTTTAGGTTATCCTTAGGGAAATTAACAGAAATCATAATCAGAATTTAAACACAAAGATTTTGTGAGTAACAAAACCAATTATTACGGCACGTGCTTATTTAGTTAGATTGGCGGTTCATCGTTTTAAACAATTAAACGTTTTATTATAGACTAAACATTTATTATTGTTCACCCGGTCGCACGTCACACTATCCCACTACGATCTTAAGACCACCTCTATTACCTGTGTAATAAAAGTTGTTTTCGTAGTTCAAATGGTTAACTTGACGTGCGGCAGCACTGTACCTTAAACAGGATTTGAAGTATCAAACAAAATTGTATGTAATGAGAGTATGGACGAACATGGACGAATAAAATCATACACTACGAAACGTTAATTGTTAAAAAGGGGTGATAATTTATTTTATAATAAAGCTTTTTGTTATAGGGTTTCCTATTTATTAAGACCATATTTTATACTGAATAATGACCGATAAGAAAGAGAATAACTAATTTAATTCATCGAAAATTACGTGATGTCACACATTGCTCAATGTATTGCATTCGCAATTTAATGGTTCTGAATTGGGGAAGGGGCAGCCCCCTTGTCTGAATGCCCCGATGTTTTAATTAATTTAACATCTTTTAGTTTTTTTTAATAGGCAGACTGCATTTAGCGGCAATTTCGATGTTGTCTCGCTATGATGCGGCTGAAGATGGCTCGTGTCTAAAAAGTAACGATCCACTAGTAACGATCACTTATTTCTTGAAAATATCCACATCATAGTGCTTAAGGAATACTTCAAACGACAGCGAATTCCACTATCTACCCGTGCGCGAGGGACGTAGATCCAAAACGTGTGATGCGTATTAACCCATTTTTTTCCGTTGCAGACTGTCGAAGAGCGGACGAACGGGGCAGCTCCGGGCACCACAGGGCCCTGGGCCGCTTTGGAGACTATTCGTGCGACAGCTCGCTTGAGCTGATTGAGTCAGCTGCGCGGTACATGCGCACGCGTCACTCAGAGAACGTCGAGTTCGTGCTGTGGACAGGGTACGTCTATTTTTGCTTCTTGATACCATTACTAAATTAGGGCGTCGGTGGCGCAGTTGCTAGCGGGTTGCCTCTCATGCGTGAGGTACCGGGTTCAATCCCACGTGCCGCCATATACCAATGACTTTTTCTGAGTTATGTACATTATTTGTTTCATTAACCGATACTCTTACGATCAGCGACTAGGCGAGAAACTGGTCAGGTTCCCCTTAACAGGGTCACGGAAGTCACACGGCAGTCGCTCCATTGTAATTATCTGATCTACTAAATCCTGGATCATGGGCAGCGGACCCTGGGCCCTTGCGTGCGAGTGCATAACCGGGATAGCGCTAGGTTGATGATGATACCATTACTGAATTAAATAACCTTTCTGTTGAACTGCGAAAACTGTGAAACAATTCTTATGGTTGTCTCAGATAATAGATGTCTACTCCTGAACATAGGCATCGCACATGTATCTACACTTTGATCTTTTCTGTTATTTGCTGTTATCCAGAAACGTGCCCTTTAAAAAACACGGTTCCACGTTCTCTTATGGAACAGCTCTAAACCAAACCACAAAATTTCTTCCATTTTAAGCATCAAAACATAACTTGCATTGTACTCGACTTGTATATGGAAGCCTTCACCTTCACTTAGGACCTTCAAATACCTAGACCACTGTAATGACAACTTGTGCGCTACTTAATTACTTGGTATATGATCAGAAAGTAACATATCATTTCCTTTACAGTGACATCATAGCCGCTCGGTACACTGGCAACGAAGACACCAAGTACCAGGCGATTAGGAATATGACAGAGCTGCTCAGCCAGACCTTCAGTTCACATTTTGTATTCCCAGTGCTAGGGCACTTGGATCCTGCACCCTCTGCCAGCCTCACCAACTTGTGGATGCATTGGCTGCCTCTGGAGGCCATGCAGACCTTTCAAAATGGTTAGCTTTTTGCACTAGCCTTCATTGCCTTTTTAGGGTTAAGAAAGGAGACTTAAATTTTAACAACAAATACTCTTCAATCCCTTCAGCGAGTTTTAACAATATTGAGAAAAATATTCTGTTTTGTGCCACAAACATGACCTCTTATTTTGGATATTTGTTTACATCCAAAATAAAGAGCGTTGGCCCGGTTAGCCCAAGGTCGTAGGTTCAAATCCTACCTGTGTGCGAATTTTTGGTTTCTTACTTAAACTCATATAAATAAGAAAAACACTGTGAGTGTTAAAAAATATTAAAAACTATTAAATATCCAAAAGTAATTTTGCTGTGGAACAGACAATTCAATAGGAAAAATAAAATTATTTTGCTTTGGTTTTGTGCCAGCGTCTCTAAGTGGAAATTTAAAGCAAAATAATTTTATTTTCCTATTTAATAATAGATTTCCGCAAATTAACGCCTGATTCCATCAATTATACGGCTAGTTTATTTTAGTCAAACAAATGAACTAATTAATGAACATTTATCTATTGTCAAAATATCTAGTGGCCAACAAGCTGGCTGCTTCCTGGATAGGTTTAATGGTTTTTCTGACCTGAAACTCAGAAACAGTTTGGAGTCAGAAGTTTGTTAGTATTTTACCCCAGTGCATCGGAAATCACATTGAGTCGTTGGTCCTGCGCTTGGTCATGTTGAATGACCGTCTCACAGAATTTTGATAGTGAAGAAACAAAACATGTTTACGTACATAATTTGTGCACTATAATATATTCTGCGCAGTTCTGATCTTGGTTAAAATTGGCCGAACATTTGGATTCACTCTATAAATTGGAAGTCACTGATTGTCCTGTCTCCCATCCGTGTAGTATACCATTTTAGGTTCTAACATTACCTTTCCTCACAGGTGGATACTACACCATAGAGCAGTCATACAGCAAACTCAGGATAGTAGTCCTGAATACCAATCTCTTCAGCGTACGAGAGTCGAGCAGTTCTCACGCGAAGCGACAGTGGGACTGGCTGGACGGAGAGCTGGAGAAAGCCACTACTAATAAGGATATGGTAAGACTTAATGAATAACGTATTCGTTATATATTATGACATAAGTTGAGAACTGGCTAATATAATATTAGTTTTTCAATAAATTAACATAATCAGATAACATAGTAGCCAATAAGTTTAAAGAAAGTCTTCTGGGTGAGCTCGCTCCACCATCGACTCTCTCTGCGCCACGTCTGGCTTAGTCTAGAGTCAAGAGCAAAGTCATTTTAAATAAAAAAGGAACTTATAAGGACTATCCAAAAAATATTATCCTAAAACATAATCTTGTTAGTAGTATATAATATACATACGAGTATATATGTATTTAATTCCACTTTGTTTACTTTTTTGTTATTTTAATCGCTTAATTTTGTTGTTAAATGCGAATAACTTCGCGTTCTATACGTCATCGTAACGTATTATGACAAAAGCTACTTACGGTTTCAAAGTATGAGTGATCAATAATTTTGTATTTCTTGCAGACCTTCAGAAACTAAAACCTTTGTATGAAACCTTAAATATCCATTAAAACTTTTACAAAACAGCCTTTCGTATGAATCACAAGTTGCAAAACTCATTTCGGGTTACAAATAGACGGTTGGCTTTTTAGATTCTGTGGCTAAAAGGTTTCTAAGCTATTTGGTTGGTGTTTGTTGGCAATGACTAAAATGTCTTAATTATCTGGAGGCACGGCAGTGCCCCCGTCAAGTCGAGGCAAAAAGCTATGCTTGTCGCTGGTGTCAATAAGGTCAATAAAGTCATTCAAAAGACAAAGGGTACGTTTAATAGTTTGACTTTGAGATTGTACCACCAGGTCGGGCAGAAATTATTAAGTGACAAGTAAGTGACGCGATGACACTGGAAGCGAAGTTACATGGTCTACAAAAAGTCAGCAATAATATTGCAGGATATGAAGATGTACCTATCAAGTCAATCGAACTGGAATAATATCCAATGCAAACAAATAGTGATTTTTATTTTCACTTAAAATGTCAAAGTGTGCGTAATGTTCTTGATATTTATACACTTTCGAGATTTTACTTCAGATTTCTTGAGTCTGAATTCCAGTAACTGAATAGTTAGAAAGCTTTCCTAGAAATACTTTTCCGAGCTTTTGCTACAAGAGCAAATATTTATCAGAAACATTATCAACCTCATAGAAAAACAAGCTTGCAAAAGGTGTTTTAATGTTTTTTGATTATTATACTACTAGTGGTTCCCCGCGACTTCGCCCGCAGGAGTTGGATTTTCCATATAAACTTTCATCCCCCATTTCACACCCTTAATGTTTTTATATCGCGACAAAATGTAGCCTATGTGCTTTCCAAGGTCTCCATACCAAATTTATCTTAATCGGTTCAGTGGTTTACGCGTCAAGAGGTAACAGACAGACAGACACACTTTCGCATTTATAATATTAGTATGGATAGCAATTTTAACAAACAATACACATCTTGGCGTACTCAAATAAGATTGTTCCGATTTATGTTTCTTTTCTGATGTTATTAATATTTTCGACCAGATTTGTTCTGGTAAAATCTGATACACATTTCTTTTGCGCCGTCTTATTCTATGGGATTTGGCAGAATTCCTTTGCTTTTCATTACGTTTCTAGAATATAAGAACTACAATGTGATTACACACGGCCGCACATTAGAGTACCCCACTTTGACCTTGAAATCCGCCTCTATTCCCTACGTAATAAAAGCTGTTTTCGTTGGTCACATGGGTATCATGACATGCTGCCGACGGTACCTATATAAAAGAACAACAAGTAGGTTAGGAAAGTTTTCAAAGAGAGTATCAACGGTGATATCAACTTACATTATCATCTACTACTGAAATGGCTTTTAACAGCCATTCTTATTGAACTCAACTCAATTCGTTAGGTAGTTAAAAAAGTGCACCCAACCCATCAATTGGAGAAATCAAATTCAAGGGTACGGCTTTTAAAAAGTATTTGCCGTACAATTTCGAAGCGATTAGATTAACGAGTTCCTAATCTGTAATTTATTAGAGCGCCGACGCCGGACTTCCTCGCCCCTGTTCCGGCGCTGTAGTTATGAGACCGGCCTCAGTGCATTTGTTTAGGTGAACATGGCGGCTAAAATTTTAAAGAATTTATTTTTAGCTTATTCTAACCTTGAGCGATAAATAGAGGAGTATATTTAGGAGCCAGTTATAATTATGTATACCGATACCAAAAAATATATTATTTTTTATTGTTCAAAGCAATAGTCTGCCTTGTGGAGACTGGGAGATTTTTGTAGCATATTAGCAAAAAATATTTATATTCCAAAATCTAACCAAAGTACCGTATTCAAGCATAAGATGTCCCATTATAAGCTACTCTTTGAGGACCCACAGTCAGACACACAAGTAAACACATTTAATATAGTCCAACAAGTTTCAGCGCGACCTTTCTGCGCCCCGCAAGACGTGCGGGAGGCAAGGAAGCGCCAATCGAACGCGACTGTCAAAGGAAATCCCTGCAACACCACCCATCCTCGCTGACATCTAGCATACCCCGCCCCCCGCACCTCTGGCCACCGCAGGAGGGTACCGTACGGACTTGTCGCTCTACTTTACGTTATAGTCACTGAATCACAAAGTTTCCTCTAACTTTTTTTATAATAGAGCCGCAGTTCGTTATATTCGACTCGTGGTGCTAACGGTGTGCTACCACGAGCAGAATTTTTGGTGTATTTATTGTTATTATGCGGGATTTACATATGACGAGAATTTATAAAATTCTATAAGGTTTTGGACGATATGCGTTATTAGATGATTAAATGTATTAAGAGTTTTTTTCTTTGGTTGTGATTTCAAGAAGCTAGTTACTCTTTAAAAGATTGCAAGCTGTTACATGGATGTTACGGGTGGGTGCAAATCAGGGACAATCTTCTAAGAGACTGCTCGTACTTATCAACTTCTATCAAAGTCGCTGCCACTGCTAACCACTAGACTACTCTGCCATCTAGGCACATTACATGCCCGTAAACCATCATTAGCCCCTTTAAATGCTGTTATCTTCCTCCGTGTATTACATTAGGTTTAAAGTTGCTGCAGCATAAGCGGCCACAATTATGAATCATTTCAATAGGCCGGTGATAAATTCAAGTTTACAAATGGCCGCGGGAACACAGGCGCGGAGTGGTTATAGCGTATAAAGATTCAGTAGACCAGGGTTTCGATACTCATGCAGTGGAAAAAACAATCTTGTAATACGAGTGTGTAACCATAGTACAAACGCCAATATCTACTATGGGTTACTATGTGTCACCATGGTTACCAACTTGTAATACAAGACTTGTATACGTTCTGAAACAAGGCACAGGGCCGTGTTTCAGGAACGTTACCAAAGTCGTGTGTGTAATATAACTCGAGTGTGTAACCACAGTAACACCCATTATTACTTAGTCTTGTAATTCGAGTGTGTAACTTATGTTACGCACTCGACTTGTACGAGGGTCAAACTGAAAGTTCTTAGAAAATCAAAAACTGATTACATTAGCCAGTTATTAGTTTTATTATATCTTTTCAAAATATTGTCCATTGACGTCAATACACCGCTGCATGCGATGGAACCACTGGGAAAAGCACTTTGCCCACTCGTCCTTAGGGGTCTCTTCAATGGCATCGCGATACGCAGCCACCGCTTCTTCAGCATTCATAAACCGCTTTCCTTTAAGTTTTTCTTTAATTTTTGGAAATAAATAAAAATCACAAGGCGCGAGGTCGGGGCTATACGGCGGGTGACCCAGTAATTCAACGTTTGATGTCGCCAAATAGTCGATCGTTCGCTTGGCGGTGTGCGACGAGGCGTTGTCGTGGTGAAGGAGGATCCTACTGCGAGGTCGTTTCTCTCGAACTTTTTCCAAGACAAGTGGCAAACAATTGGTAGTGTACCATTCTGCAGAAACTGTTTTTTGATCCTCTAACACAATTGTTGCGAAATGACCTATCCTTCCAAAGAACGAGGCCACCATTTTTTTTCCCGCACTTCGATCTCTCTTCACTTTAGTTGGCAACTCCTCGAAAGGAAACACCCACTGAGCAGATTGTCTTTTGGTTTCAGGATCATAACAGTAAATCCAGCTTTCGTCACCTGTTAGTATGTCGAACACAGCATTTGAGTCACCTCCGTTAAATCTTTCAATCATTTTACGGCACCAATCCACACGATGGAGTTTTTGAGCCTTAGTCAAATTATGAGGTATCCACCGGGCGCAAAGCTTCCTGACCGCTAAATGTTCGTGGAGGATTTTGTGCACTTGACTCATACCGATGCCTAAGCTTGTCCGAATCTGCTGATAGGTCACTCTTTTGTCAGTCTCTATCATACGCCGCACAACACAGATGTTATTTTCAGTCGTCGCCGTAGAAGGCCGTCCCTCACGTACATCATCAGTGAGATTAGTGCGACCACGTTTAAACTCATTAAACCAGTTGTAAACAGTCGCACGAGATGGGGCTTCATCGTGAAAGGCCAATCGTAGTCTATCATAACTTTCTTGTTGACTTAAATGACATCGAAAGTCATAAAAAATCATTGCACGAAAATTTTCTCGTGTTAAATTCATTTTGACGTGACACAGACAATTTTCAATTTGCCGCCAAGTCGTAAAACAAATGACAAATGAATGAAATATATACTCAGTAATATTGGCAAAGAGTTCTATTTTCAAATTTTAGAATATTTTTTTTATTATATTGTTTATAAGTGGCCAGTTCTAAGAACTTTCAGTTTGACCCTCGTACGCTTTGGGAAATGGGGCTAAAATTAGCACAGTTCTTTTACAAGCAAGTCAGACATTTGAACTATTACAAACTCAAGTAAATAAACCTTTCTTATCTAAAAGAAATACAAAATAATGTTACTAATCCATCACTAAGAAACATAAAAAATACTGTCAAAAGTGTAACACCGATTTGGTCGTTTGTTTAAAAGACTTTTTTCTCTCGAGTTTGAGCAGCAAAATCACTCCTTTTTGATTCGGATAGGTATTTTTTACATATTGTAAACCTCTATAAGAGCAAAAAAAATCTTAAACCTAATCGCTATAATATGAGCTGTATAAACCAGTAAGAAAAGCTTGGAACTGGTTTAATATGAGCTGTAACTATAAACCAGTTACAAGCGGTTCTAACTGGTTTATAAGACTCATATTGATACAAGCGATATGGTTCCATTTAGATTTAGAGACAGGCTCATATCGTAATTCATTTTACAAACGAGTCCAATAAAAACTTGAGTGTGGCTTAACCCTTAAATGCGTGGTGTTATTATTAAATTATGTATGTATATAAAATTATAATTTATTATTGAAGTTGTTCTAGACACTTTAAACTTTTAAATAAAAGTAATTTTGTAAACAATTTTATCAAATAAGTATTTTTCTTAAAATTTTCGTTATCCATAGGGACATTTTACTAGAACCTGTTTACTTTCAGAAATGGAACCTTTTTTTTGAAAAAAATAATAAAAAATACACCTACTTTATATATAACAATAATTTCAATTAAAGTACGTTTTTTATTAAACATTTTTTTTAATAAAAAAAAAATATTTCAAAAAATAAACTTTTGATTTTTATTTATAAGGGGGGCCTTTTATTCAATTATTTTGGTTTTTTGCGTTTTTATCTAGTAAATTTGGCAAAAAAAAAAAATTTTTATTTTTCTCGCAGTATTTGATTGATAATATTTCGATTAATTAATGTTAAATTGAGAAATAAAAAATCGCGCATTTCTCAAGTTTTTATTGGACTCGTTTGTAAAATTAATAACGATATGAGCCTGTCTCTAAATCTAAATGAAACCATTGATACGCTTACTAGATTTAGACAAAAATAGGACATGCTGTATCCAAAACAATTATGAAGCAGATAAAAACAGCTAGCCAACATAGAATAACGTATTCCAAACGTGACTCAAATAAACATTGCAGTAAAGGCAGCTACAAATCATATACACGCGACATGGTAGAACTTTATGTAATGGTAAAAACATTAAACGAAAATATGGCAGAACAAGAATTTCGTCTAGTAGGCAGTTAGTGCGGTATGCCTTTACCTTGGAAAAATGATTGCCAATACGTTTTGTACTTGCGAAAAGTTTTTTCAGGCGCGTTATTTATTTTTCTATTTAGTGAGTAGGCTTTAATCCAACTGGCGCGAAGGTCAAAAGGAGGGTCAAGTTTTTTTCTTATCATTAACATAACCCTTCATTAACCCCTTGATGATCATAAGACCGCCCGTGTTTTTATAACAATTGATTATCTATTGAGTCTGAAAACATGAAACGTTAATGGCAAAAACCTAAGTTCTTTGTAAATCTTAAATTGCGCTGTGGTTCTTTAGAAAAAGGTGTAGTTTTAACCTCGTGAAGCAGTCAAAGTCTATTTAGTAAAGCAATAATCAACATTGTGATTTAGAGAGTAAACAATTAATATAAACACATGAACAGTGGGCCACACATCAACTTACTCTGATCTTTTAAATTTCCGCCACCGTATTTCAACCTTATGTTGATCACCTAAAGTCATTTGAGATATTTTGATAGATTTGGGAAGGTTGATGCCCCAGGCCCACTAAACAACTTTTCTATTTTTGACACATTCGGGTAGATCTATGCGTTGCAAACTGTACCTCTCTACATTCATTATTCTTATGTATGATTTGCATTCATAACTCCTTTCGCGATACTATCTCGCATACTGAATCTTAATACGCTGTGGCTCAGAACGGAAATAGAGTAATTTGATACAGCAAAATACAATAGCTGTATTCTGAAGTAACAATGCTCTATGCAAAAACCTATACATCACTGTAAAAATGGAGATTGTGTTTCTTTATTCCAAAATAAAAAAGAGATGAGTTGGAAATGTACTATTTTTTTGATTTTCTCGCAATACAACTGTGCTTTTAACTCAACCTTTAGAGTAATGTAAGTCACTGTAGTAGATGCTAACGAAGTACGTATAGGTACAATGCCTCGTTGGTCTAGTGGTCAACACGCTGGGTCAAATCCCGGGTCGGGCCGAGAGTGTTGGGTTTTTCTGTCTTGAAATAACTCAGACACTGCTCCGGAGTCAGGAAGTTGGTGTTAACACCTCCGTGCCTACGAAAGCACGTTAAGCCGTTGGTCCTGCGCCTGATCTCTCTAAGGTCATGTCGGACTGCCGTCTCACCGAATTAAGAGAGTAAAGGAATAGAAAGTGCACCTGTGTATAGCGCACACACTTGTGCACTATAATATGTCCCGCGCAGTTGGCTGATCTCTATTGAGATAGGCCGCCATAGTCGAAATTCGGCTAGGAGGACATTATTATTATTAGGTACAATGGTATGACAACCTATAGATCATGTGGGATGTACATTCTTGTTTGTCTACGCTCAAACCACAACTAAAGGTATTTAGCATAGCTCAATGGTCCGACTCAATTTTATGGCCTAAACGCTGTGTTATATTTTAAATTGAAGCCTACAATATTATAACCCAAACTAGGATAATGTTCCCATTGGCGTACTTAACCTTAACCTGATTTGGAAGCTACACCAGAAGTCAAACTTCAAAAGCCACATAACCACTGATGCATCAAGAGTCAAAACAGCAACATTATTATACCATTGTGAGTATTATACATTACAATATTTCTTAAGAGTATCCATACTAATATTATAAATGCGAAAGTGTGTCTGTCTGTCTGTTACCTCTTGACGCTTAAACCACTGAACCGATTGAGATGAAGTTTAGTGTGGATACAGTTCGAGACCCCGGAAAGGACATAGGATACATTTTGTCGCGATATAAAAACATTAAGGGGGTGAAATGGGGGATGAAAGTTTATATGGAAAATCCAACTCTTGCGGGCGAAGTCGCGTGGAACCACTAGTATGTATAAACATTATTATACCACTGTGAACGTTCGACATTCACCGAAACATTGTACAACAAACGACAAATTTCATCCGTCAGCAAGACAATGAAAACAAAACAATATCAATTCTTTGCACACAGCTACAAGTAATAAAGTTATGCTCAATATAGAACGAGTCACGTCAAGGCTTTGCGACGATACGGGCTCACGGGAAAAATTCAATTTGTTTTCCACAACAAAATATTCTACTCGAATCTCTGGATTTAAATTCAATTTATTTGCGTGTACGCATTTTAATGTAAACCCCCACTTTGTACTTCGGTCTGTTAAATTTACTAGGGATTTGTTAGGCTATTTCATTTACAGTGGCCGTAATTATGAACTAAATTAATTTTCTTGGCGAACTTTGAACGTGTCTAAATTATTGTTTTACTTTTCGGAACGGACAACATAGTGGCCGTTGGATAAACAACATTTTCGTAGAAATTTTCTTTTGTGTGTTTTGTTATTATTAATGTTTGTATGAAAACTTTTTCATTGATTTATTTATGTTAGGTAAACAGTTTCGACAGGTTACAGTCATAGACTGTATAAAGCAATAGAACTATACACTAAGTAAAATATAATAACTGTATTAACTAAAATATAAATTTTTATTATCTAAGCTGGACCGCAATCCATATTGTACGTGTACATATTACACTCTACCTTTACTAAATCAATGAAAGAATGATTCTAATTTAATATTTTTTCTAAATCATGTCGACGATTAAATGTCTGTATCAAATTATTAAAATTTACAGCAACTTAAGCTCTTCATTTCGAAGTCGATAACTATTTTGTTGATTGTATTCAGATCACAATTGCAGACATTTCAATTACAAAGCGAGATGTACTAACTCCAAAGGCTTCAGACCAAGTTTGCCACAGACAGCGTGGGGCATCAAACTATTCAGTTGAGACGTCTCCCGACAAGGCTATCTCTATTTAGGCCAGTGAACTCACTTTGACATTTGCTGTGGAAATAATTAGAACTTCATCTGGTGCCTACCTAGTCGATTTATTAAAGATGAGCTTTTGAAGAACCGACGAAGGTTTTTCTTGTAAAAGGAACCGTACAGAACCGAACTGTACAGTACGACAGTAATGTATGAGATGACGCATACATTACTGTCGTACTGTACAGTACATCTCATACAGTACTGTCTTTAGTCACATATTATATAATAGTTACTTTAGTTCATAGTTGACAATGTATGGAATCCACTCTTAGTTTTGACAAAGTTTTAGAGACCAGTCGCGTTAATCCCCGTTTTAAAGTGTTATTATAATGAAACGCGAAAGTTTAAGAGTGCTCAAAATTACTTTTGAAATTAGCGGGAAAGGCATCGTCGTTCCATAAGTCTGCATTATGTCAATTATGTCCACATACGTTTTGGCGCACCACCGTGCATTAACCTTTGCTTCTCCAACAGGTATACATAGTGGGTCACGCTGCGCCCGGGTCAGACTCGCGGTACCCCTACGATACGTCGCCAGATGCCAACGCCAAATACCTCCGGACGGTGAGGCGGCACGCCCGCATCATCGCCGGCCAGTTCTTTGGGCACCTACACGCTGATACGTTTAGAGTTATTTATGATAATGGTAAGTTTGGAACTTGGTTTACTAGAAATTAGTTCTGGTTCACCCTAGAAATACGTGACCCAAGTTTACCAATTCTTATACAGCCGATAAACGTAAGTTGACGGTTTATTTGGCATAATTCTGTTACAAAATATGTCAATATTATTAAAACGACTGTTTAAAAAAATGGCGGGCCATTGCGTGGGTAGGTACTCTATATGAATATATTTGTTTGTTTTTCTCACCATCGCGCAATTTAACATAACATTTGTTTTTTACTTGTTTTTGAACTGAATAGTAGATTCTGCCTCACTAACTCTATCCTATCGACTTTCATAAAATGTACATTTGCGTGACTGCATTTTTTTGAACCCTGTAGACAGTAAGGAAGCCCGAGTGACAAATGTTTTTATTATGTACTTTTTTGTCTAGATCGGCCAGTCTCATGGGCTCTCTTGGCTCCCTCCGTGAGTCCTCACCGTGACCCTGGTGGCTCATCCAACCCTGGCCTTAGACTGTATAAGTTTGATACCAATAATGGGAAGGTGAGTTTCTATCTGTTTTATTATTATGAAGTATTAATTGGTGGTTGCCAAAGTTCTTCATGAGGAAATATTATAAAGGTTACATAAAAAATTTGGGTCTCTCTAAGCTTTACAGCTAGTAAAGCAGTGAGAAGAGCAATTTGAACCTAGAAATAAACATTTGGAAATTTCTACTCTGCCTATCATGCGTCATCAGATGCAATATGCTGATCATTCATGAGTCGATTCAAAAACACTTACTTTTCCTTTGCCACATCGTGGGATACAAATTTTTTTTCCAGTGTGGCTAAATTTTACCAGTGTGTCGGAGTTGTCCAGTGTGGTTGGTTTACATTGAATCCTGAAAAATTTTACCTGTATGATTGGATTACATTTGGGCATTTTACCAGTGTGGTTGCCTTGCATCTGGGTCTGCAAATTTTACCAGTGTGGTCAAAATTTCACTGTACTTTCTTTAACAGGTCCTAGACTACACCCAGTACTACCTAGACCTGGCCGCGGCGAATCGAAACGCGGGCGCAGCGGAGTGGACAGCGGAATACAATCTGACACAGTACTATGGACTGCACGAAGTGTCAGCTGTCTCGCTTCACAATTTAGCTGATAAACTGAGGATAGGAACGCCGCATGAGACGAATGTGTTTTACAAGTACGTGATAAGTATATGTTTTTTGGAGAGTGTTGAACTGATTAGAAACATTGTATAATTATTATTTAGGACCCTACTTTTACCCAAAGTTCCTTTAACAATATACCTTTATAAAGAAAATTTGCTGTGTATAGAAACGCTTTTGGCTTTACTGTTTAGCAAGAAGTAATTGCAATAAGTATGTTATAGATCTTTATTAGTTATATTGTTATAAGTAGTTGGTCAATCATTTCATTGTTTTCAACGTGTTTTTAGTTTTTTTTTGTTTTTTTTTTGTTCTTATCTTAGGATACAAGGACCCCACAAGTATTACAAACATTTTGTCGATTACATTGTGCCGCTGAGACAAAAGGCACTTTATGGTACAAGTTCAATAGCAATTGCACTTTTTCTTTTTTCTGAGCACTAGCTCACAATTTGTCCCGAAGGTTAAAAATATGTTGGGAAATGCCCCCTGTGGGTTTTCACTCTACATGCATAATAAATAACTTTTACTTTCATTGTCCCCAATACAAACCACGTTTTGCCTCAAGCACTATATACTTTTTTATACATTTTCAATATTTATTTCTCTAGATACCTCCGAGCCTACAACGTAAGGTACGACAGCACCGACAACTGCGACGGTGCGTGCGCGCATCAACATTTTTGCGCGATCACGTGCCTCGAGCATTTGGCCTACCGCCAATGTGTAGAGGCAGCGGCCAGTGCTCTCGCTGCCGCTGGTGATTCCGCTCCGCTTATCGCGCCGCTCGTGGTCACGCTACTCGCCGTAGTTGGAGTTTTGTTTGTGCTTGTGTAAAGTGACTTTTTGTGAGTGATACAAAATGGGACGGGATAGGGGTCAGAGTTTAAGTTTAATTTAAGGTATGGGTATTTTGGTGAACTGAGTGAAAAAAAATTTGAACTGAAGTTACGAGAGGTTAATATTTGTTATAAGCAATTCACTTGTATGTAATCACTACCAAAGTGTAAAATGTGTAAGAAGAGAAAACTGGTACTATGTCTGAGCTATTGTCTTTCTGATCATATGTACTTGTAAATAATTATGTTTTTACTTAGTAAACAGAACTTTTGATTAAAGAATGAACACTTTAATCCAAAATTTTAATGGTCATTTCTTAATCATTTCTACGAGTAATTTAGCAAGAATCTAAACATTGAAAACTGTAAATGTTATTGAATTAGGGTAGAGTGATAAACTTGGTGTATCACACCAATTGATGAAAATTACAGACAACTAAAACAATCCGATCGTGCGGTTAAATTTCTACATTATTTTTGTTGCTGTCAAACTGAAATCGTATAGATGAGAATGCGGCGAATTGTTAATAGTCGTATTCTTTATCTTATACACAATTTGATTTAGATTCCGTCAATTTTTAAATGTGTGTATGTTTTGGTTCGATCCCGCTAAACGCTCCGCTTGTGACCTAAAAACGAACCTTACTCGGACTTTGTTTATTCTTCCGTAATTCAGTTTGTCTTTCGATACAAATATTGACGACAAGCCTGCCGAATGCCGACCTGATTCGCTCTTTAACCAATTACGGAAATCATTCCTATTTGTCTTGTAATTTCTGAGGACTGAGCAACATACAATTGTGTCAAGGCTCTTTCGTACAAAGTGTATGCTGATGAAAATTGTTTGTGTTTTGTTTACTTCAAGCAAAGTTATTTTCGGCTGTTTTCCAAACGCACTTAAACACTTGTAATAAAAACTGTGGTGATTGGTTTGTTTCTAACCACAGAATTTCCAATTTGATAGTAATCGTTTTGTTGTAACGTAATACCTACAGTCTACGGTGGCGTCATTTGACGAATGCATTCATGAGCCCTTAGATAAGATGCAATCTTTTTATGGCGAACTTCGCTATCGCCAACAAAATGTATGCAAAAGTCACGTGATGTTTCGACGGCTTATGTCAGTTTTATATATTTTGTTAGCGATAACGAACTTCCCTTTAGAATAAATCTTGTCTACGAGCTATGTTTTATTACTTATGTAAATAATAATAGTGTATAATAGTATACTCATCTAGTTCGACTAGAAAGTTATTTTTTTGAATAATGAATTTTGTGCTTCAACTAAAATTAAATGTAAACTTAGTATAACTAAAATATTATATTTTAGCTCTTAAACGCGTTTGTGATATAGCTTGCTACCTTATTTTAGTTGGTTTTAGTATAGAGTTCTTTTAAAAAAATAAATATTGTAAATAGCGTTATGAAACTGTAAAAGGAACCCACTGAAATTACAAGTAAGAATCTTTGATTTCAAAATTATACTCGATAGTAAAAAATATATTAGTTCTTAATTTTGTTATAGGAAATAAAAATTATTATTTAAAAATTGTGGATGTTTATATAGGTCATATACGATTGATATAGAAAAATATGCTTAAAATTAAACTTTTAGTACTGTTTACATAGCTAGATACTAATGAAAATCGGGAATTGTCTGTAACTAAACTAATCGACCTAGAATATAATTACACATAGTTAATTAATTCAATTGTAAATAAACTAAATAAACTAATTAAGATTCAAATTGTAAATGAGGAACAATTAGTGATTAAGCTTACGATAGAACTTTTGCTTTTTATAATTCAATTATTTACGACCAATTATGTCTGTGAAATAATTGTCATATTATAATAACGATGAAATTGTACTAACATAAAAGTTAAATCGTTAATAAGCCTAAAAGTTGATTTGAGTCTTCATAAAGTATGGATAAAGTATAATTTCGTTCGCATTAATAAATGTTCCCGTAATTATGAAATGGATGTTTCGATTAATTTTTAATAAAGAGTTGTATTTCACGCGTCTGCTTTATTTAATACTAGTGGTTTCCCGTGACTTCGCCCGCAAAAGTTAGATTTTCCATATAAACTTTCATCACCCATTTCACTCCCTCAATGTTTTTATATCGCGACAAAATGTAGCCTATGTCCTTTCCAGGGTCTCTACTCTGAACTGTCTCCATACCAAATTTCATCTCAATCGGTTCATTGGCTTAAACGTCAAGAGATAACAGACAGACAGACACACTTTCGCATTTATAATATTAGTATGGATTACCTACCTGTTAAATATTATTCGGAAATCGTGTTGAAAGCGATATTATACGTAACTAGCAGGTAAAAATACAGGTACAAAAATGCTTATATTCATCTTTTAGACCCAGGCAAATTTGGATTCTAATATTTAAAAATCAAGGTAGTATTTTGCGTGGTAAGTAGTATTTAAGAATACATTTAGAAAATCGGTTCGCAAAACGATTAACTTTGATCTTCGAATACAGACACAGCGGCGCACAACCGAATCTGACAAATTATCCCAAATTATACTGAACTCTATGTAAACTTTCGAAATTGGACTGATCACGCTAGATTATTGTCCTGGGTACAAGAAGTAGGTTACCAGGTAGTCAGTAAGTATACATATACTGTGCACGGATTTCGACCGGCAATAATCATCGACAATAAACCTAAGTCTCTTGAAATGGCAGCCATTTTAATTACTAAAAAAATACTAATTTCTATAGATCTGGAGGTCCCGAAAGTTAAGTTAATTCACCCCTACATGGGGGATTTTGTGGATAACAATTGATTTTAATTCATCAAATTATCTTTATCTTCTTAGTTATGGCAAGCGAACTTAACCAATGTCACGTGTGCTCATCAAATTATCGCCAGTACTAACCATAAAATGTCAACTGTCAAATTGATTATTTTTTAAGGTTGCCAGGTTACCAGCAGATATAATATGTATATGAATCTTGCAAAGTTTGGTTTATTAGAAATAAGAATAAGTATAGAATAAACTTCTAACAAGATAAATGTCTGAAAGTTCCCAAAGACTGCTTCGTACACCTCATAAATTGTGCGCTTCACGTCAATCAGCAAAGTCGAGTTAATATTATTTACAACGATAAATATACCTAATTTAATAATGAACAATGCAAATAAAATCATCAATATGCCAAATACACGGTTGTTGGTAGGAATCACCTCATTAACGATTTGATTAAATAAATCAGATGAAAACCACATCAAAGCGAACGAATCCAACTATAGTTTTGTTTGGTTGCGGTAAAATGGCAACGTATTTGTTTAACTGATATTATACCAATTTTAGCTACGAGTTCAATAAAACAAAAACAAATTATGCATAATCTTTTATTTATGCTAGAGGTTATTTTAGCGTAGTGGTGATAGCGCTTTGGCAGTATTAGCTACGCACTCGAGCCAATATATAGACGATCGTTCCCCCGATGTTATGGACTGTAGTCTTCAAGTAAAACGCTTCTTGTTTCTTTCTTCTTTATTGGAGACCGATGACCGTGAGAGCAGCTAACAAAATCCGGCACTCACGGCCCTATACTTATACTAATTACATAGGTCCTACTTAGTAACTAAAGCACCCTAGTGCTTACTGGCGAAATGATAAGGATAGCACCTACGTTACTCTTCCAACGCGTTCAACAGCCACCCTCAAAACATCTAAATATCAGTATTTATCTCTTTCTACAATATTTCTCTTTCTACAATATTTCACAACTACCTATCGATAGCCTAATAATTCCCACTCACAACATTCTACCTCTCCGGGTTTTCCTACCTACCCTCGGAATGTGCGAGATGGGGGATAGGGACACACTGCCTGAGTGGGACGGCCAGATAGGGTCTCCTTCGCCCCTGTACCAAACTACCTACTTTATATTTTATTATTAGTTCCTACCTGCCTTACTTGCTATCTTTATAAAATAAAACAAGCCCTGAGCTAATTTACATTGTTTCTTATGCTAAGCCCTATGAGAAAATTAAACTTTATTGAATCCACAAATATCTTATACTAAATTTCAACATTCAAATATAAACATAATGTAATCGATTGGGCGTCCGTAACAGGTAGTGATACCAAAAGTTAAGCAACCCTCGGCGCGGTCATGATTGGATAAGTGACTATTCCAATTTCAACCATTTAGCTAACTTCTATCATTTCTCTGTGCTTCGGAAGGCGCGTTAAGTAGTTAGTCCCGGCTAGTATCGGTTGATATTTGTCGTTTAGCCTAGTCAGAGGCCCTAGGGCGGCTTGATAACATCTGACAGTAAGGTGCACTTGCCTTACTACTCCACCGATTCACACTGAGCCCGCTTGGTGGAGTATAGCTCAGACCCCCTTGCCGGTGAGGCCATTGTACAGCAGTGGGACAAACGTTTTATTCTTAGTAAGTACACATATTTATTACACATTTAGTACACGTATTTTATGGGCCATTGTATTTAAGCACCAGAATCGCCCCCTTGCGGATTGGAATATTTTACATATTGTATAGAATCATCGCACCATCTTCCTGTCCAATTTTAAATAGATACGAGGGTCAAACTGAAAGTTCTTAGAACTGGCCACTTATAAACAATATAATAAAAAAAATATTCTAAAATTTGAAAATAGAACTCTTTGCCAATATTACTGAGTATATATTTCATTCATTTGGCATTTGTTTTACGACTTGGCGGCAAATTGAAAATTGTCTGTGTCACGTCAAAATGAATTTAACACGAGAAAATTTTCGTGCAATGATTTTTTATGACTTTCGATGTCATTTAAGTCAACAAGAAAGTTATGATAGACTACGATTGGCCTTTCACGATGAAGCCCCATCTCGTGCAACTGTTTACAACTGGTTTAATGAGTTTAAACGTGGTCGCACTAATCTCACTGATGATGTACGTGAGGGACGGCCTTCTACGGCGACGACTGAAAATAACATCTGTGTTGTGCGGCGTATGATAGAGACTGACAAAAGAGTGACCTATCAGCAGATTCGGACAAGCTTAGGCATCGGTATGAGTCAAGTGCACAAAATCCTCCACGAACATTTAGCGGTCAGGAAGCTTTGCGCCCGGTGGATACCTCATAATTTGACTAAGGCTCAAAAACTCCATCGTGTGGATTGGTGCCGTAAAATGATTGAAAGATTTAACGGAGGTGACTCAAATGCTGTGTTCGACATACTAACAGGTGACGAAAGCTGGATTTACTGTTATGATCCTGAAACCAAAAGACAATCTGCTCAGTGGGTGTTTCCTTTCGAGGAGTTGCCAACTAAAGTGAAGAGAGATCGAAGTGCGGGAAAAAAAATGGTGGCCTCGTTCTTTGGAAGAATAGGTCATTTCGCAACAATTGTGTTAGAGGATCAAAAAACAGTTTCTGCAGAATGGTACACTACCAATTGTTTGCCACTTGTCTTGGAAAAAGTTCGAGAGAAACGACCTCGCAGTAGGATCCTCCTTCACCACGACAACGCCTCGTCGCACACCGCCAAGCGAACGATCGACTATTTGGCGACATCAAACGTTGAATTACTGGGTCACCCGCCGTATAGCCCCGACCTCGCGCCTTGTGATTTTTATTTATTTCCAAAAATTTAAGAAAAACTTAAAGGAAAGCGGTTTATGAATGCTGAAGAAGCGGTGGCTGCGTATCGCGATGCCATTGAAGAGACCCCTAAGGACGAGTGGGCAAAGTGCTTTTCCCAGTGGTTCCATCGCATGCAGCGGTGTATTGACGTCAATGGACAATATTTTGAAAAGATATAATAAAACTAATAACTGGCTAATGTAATCAGTTTTTGATTTTCTAAGAACTTTCAGTTTGACCCTCGTACTAACAATTCAGTTATCTATAGACACGTAAAGATAACAAACAAGTTTATGAGATTTATACACAGGCATCGGCATCGATGACACATGCCGTGTATAAAATTGTATTTCGGTAGGCGCTTATAGAGACCAAAATCGTCTGGCATTTAATATTTGTGTAGCTTTGTGTAAGGACCTAAGTGTGGGCTGGGAACGATTCCAAAATCCTGACGAAGAAATAGATTGTAAAAGAAATCCATCTTAAAGTTGTTCATTTAACGGCCGATTTCAATAACCTACCTTTAATAGCTATCGGTATTTCTATAAATAAAATTTTATACAACGAAATTTATTAAAGAAAGAAATTAGGTCGTTATATCTATGACTGCCGGTGAAATTTCGGTAAGATATTATAAAGGGCCATACACCGATTTTCGAATAAGATTAGCTCATTTTCTAGATCATAAGCATTTGATAATTAGGATTGACTCTCTCTCTCTCTTTAGTCGCTCCCTCATGTCTGAGGATCGTGGTCAGCATCAATGCTGCATCTCGTCCTGATCTCCTTCACCGGTTTCGGTCCAGCGCGCTTTTTACAACCACGTTGAACTTGGAGGAGGAAGTTTCCATTACTAAGATTGACTAGGTACTGATTATATTCATTCCTATACGTTTCGTATAGGCTGAATTTTTGTACCGTACACATCGCCGCAGAATCCTGGGAGATTCGGTAAAAGCACGTAGCATAGCACTGAGGTGATTATGCGCGCCGAAATGCACGTTTATTATATTTTAGTTCTTACTAGCTATTATATTTTACCCGACTGTGGAAGGAGTATGTTTTTTGAGGGCATGTATGAATGTATTTATGTATAACTGTTTGGCACGCCCTACAGCCCAAACGGCTAGTCAGTAGTCAGACATGAGGTGTCGTTAAATTTGTCAAAACTGTGAGAGTGACATAGGCTATATATATTTAAACAATGGGGCTCGCAATTGGAAATAAAGGGGTGCGGGGGGGATTGATTCTTTCTTTACCGTAGCAATAATATATGTATGTATATATTATGGGTATCAAATGAAAGCCCGTAAAAAATATTATCATTGTTGCAGTCGAGTTTTTTGTTTCTTCAATAATTATGTTTGCTTGTTTACTTCGAACAATCTTGTCCATCCTCTGATTGTTATCATATTATTATCTACTAGCAGTTCCCCGCGACTCTGCCCGCGCCAAAAGTCAAAATTTCCATACAAATTTTCTTCCCCCATTTTACCCCCCTGATGATTTTATATCCCGACTAAAAGTAGCCTATGTCCTTCCCAGGGTCTCAAACTATCTCTGTTACCAAGTTTCATTTGAATCGGTTCAGTAGTTCGGAGCCTATTCAATACAAACCAATAATCAAAACTTTCTACTTTTTAATAATAGTGTAAATAAATATGAATATACTAGTGGATCCCCGCGACTTCGCCCGCAAGAGTTGAATTTTCCATAAATACAAGGCCCAGCAATGGCTAAGTCATTGTCCATTGATCATCCGGATGATGTGAGCGACAATTAGTACTACATTATGTTAATGACCGACTGCGGAAGGAGGGTTATGATTTTCGAGAGTAAGTATTTGTGTATGTATAATTGTTTGGCACGCCCTACAACCCAAAAGGCTGAATAGTTTTTGACATTTGAGCCGTCGTTAAATTTGTCAAAATTGTGGTAGTAACATAGTTCACCTTAGGGCTCTTTCAATTTATGCGTTTCTTGACGGCCGGCTGCGGTGCGGAAGTGGTGCGTTTATCGTACGGCATACGGACGGTCGTTTGTTTTCATACAAAACGCGCGGTGCGGCAAAAGTGCGGCGTGGATATCGAGAACCGAGTTTTCGGTACCGACGCCGCACGACACGTTTTGTATTGAAAGAAATTTGCAAGAAACGCATAAATTGAAAGAGTCCTTATTGTATACAACAATTGGCCCCTAATTGGCAAAATAAATAAACTTTATTATTATTATAGGCTTTATACATTTAAAAAATAGCGCCCGAAAATGGAAACAAAAGGTAGAGGGGGGATTAATTTTTCCTCGCCATAGCAATTTGGGTATTAAATGAAAGCCAGCGAAAAGACCATTTCAAAAATAAAAAAAATTTTCAGTCGTTGTGACGTTGACTCTTATGTAATTACCTTCTTAGCGTTTACGTTGAAAACCTTGTCTGCCTGTAAATGTGGGCTTGGACTGTATTGTTGGTTTATATCACGGGGCGAATCCGCCAAAATTTGAGCACGGCACGTTTCTACATGGCCCTCGTGTTGACAGCCTTCCAGAAATAATTACCTACCAACACCAATTTCAGATGGAATTTCACCGCAATTTTCCCGTTTAAATATTTACATCATGAAAACAGCAAAATTAGGTACAAGATGTTTTTTGGTATAACAAGATTTTATTATGCTAAAATACGTTACGTCAGAGAAAGACCGCTTAAAAGATGGACAGATGACACCCGGTTACAGGCTGGAATTAACTGGATGGGAGATCGCCGGGGACAGAACTTTGTGGAAGGTTAAAGAGAGAAGGCCTATGTTCGAAGACGAGCCCAGAGGCCGAAATAGATAGATAGATGCTAAAATGATTAAAAAACAAGTTAACAATGTTAATGTTGTGGGGAATTCAGTCCTTAGTGTAAGAGTATTACACTAAAGGGCTTATTTAATTACATTTTTATGCCATTTTAGTTTTTGAAACTATAAACAAACCCTTTAATTAACCGAGAGAAACAAATTGAGTAGGTACATCGAGGACATATCCTACTAGAGGGGAAATGGCATTAATTTTGTTTCAGAAAAATTCCGCCAAATCCAAAAGATTCCGAATGAACCGACTGAATGTCAAACACCGTATTAGTGATGGTCAATAAGAAATTAGTATCGATAGTCGATGTTATTGTTTAATTTAATGGGAACAATAATTTTATTACACCTAAGGTTAAACTTTTCACTAATGTGCAATATCCTAAATATAATATCTGATTCTTGTTCCAAAGAAATTTAAGTTAGTCATCAAATAACCATTTAAAGTATGAATCATCAAAATTGTTATCAATCTATCCCTATTTCCCGGCTGGACCGATTTCACTAATTCTTTTTTTGTTGTTTGTTATTGTCAGAAGAAGGTTCTTATAAAAGAAAAAAATAAGAAAATTGCGCAGAAAATTATTAAATTCAGAAATACTTAACCACCTTATAAAATTATTTCTAATCAAACCTTAGCGCTTTGGACGTTAAAACATTTTGAATGTAACCTTATGACGTTCGACCACTGACCTCTATAATACAAATACGCTGGACTGCATACTGTCAACCTAACAATGAAGTCATTTAATTATCGCAATTTTGGCGCTGACGGCTATAGTGAGCGTGTGGTGACCATCCACGGAACTAATTTGACATAAACATATGATAGTTACTCTATCTTAGTTTCCTGTACACTCGGTGGGGACGCTTTGATTTGGCACAAAATTATATGTTATTTCTTAGAGAATGTTTAGTTCAGCGTGCTTGTACTATAGAGGTCAGTGCGTTCGACATAGAATTGACAGATATCGTCAAAGAGGATTTAAAAAAAAACTAAATAACAGGACAAAGTCTGTCGGGTCAGCTAGTATATATTAAAAAAAAAACTTTTGTTTGTAAAACAAATTTACTTCCATAATAACTTGCAAATAAATTGCTTAAATTATAAAAACATGAATTTAAAAGCCAAGCACAGAGAAATTACATTGAAATCTAAATACAGTAAGTATTTTTATTAAAATGCGTTTATTGTTTTCTAATTTCTATAAATTAAGAATAAGGCTCATACTTTATATACGACAGGAAACAAGTTTCTTAAAATCATGTTTTCCGATACATATCTACCTATTTACCTAAGACCAGAGGCATCACTTTTAAAGTTTTAAAGCCCAGACAAGGTTTTTTTTTTAAAAAACAGGCTGAGTCCAAACTCGCACACGAAATTATACCATTATCTTCTTCATAGTCACTTAGTCACTTCAGGTTTTTCAGTGAATGAGAATGTAGGTAAATACGGTAGGTATTTTGTCTGGAAGGGATTGTTTTAATAATAAAGCACCTACATTATACATATTTCTGTGTAAATTGCCTTATTTCTTTTATTGGTATGGTTTGCCACAAAGATTTTCTATCTATTTGAAGGCTCCAATTCCTCATTCGCTTCTCATTACATCCATTTATCACCTTTATTATCGTCACACACCTTACAGTAATAGAATCGATACACATATATATTACTCACGCAAACATCCATACTCTTTGCTTTCACTACGCATCTCATTGTTCATAATCCATTAAACCAAGAAAACTATCAAACGTCATATCAAGTGTCAGCGTTTTGTTATTCGCAAGAAAATCAATAATTCTAACAAAACCTTCCTTGGTATAGGTAGGTTAATGTCATTTTTGCATAGGTATTGATTCTAGTGCGCGAGTGTAAATATTTGTGTTATCGATTATATCACTATACCTCCGTGCTGCCAAAGTACTAAAATAATTATTGTGTAATGTAAACTGTGCAAATAAATGTCGATAAGTCGTATAACCAATTCAGCGTAACACTAGTAACGAGTGTTAACGAATAGAATGAGATGACATTATGTGCTAACCACTTAGTGGGAGCAATATGAGACTTAAACGTCAGTACGCTTGACCGATTTATCTTGAGCCTTAGGAAAATTTTATGAACTTTTTAAAATTGCATAATTACTATTACTTACCGATGAAATGACATCACATCCGTTTTAAAATTCGATGTTTTGCTTTTTTTCTTACAACACAGTATAGAACAATACGACATTATGTTAATTATTTTTCAAATCTTATTTTTTCGTAACAATTCAAGTATTCACGTTGACATACCACACAGATCAATTGGTTTTTGACATACGGTTTTGACAGAACTGACACCTTCTATTGCGGTTGTCAGAGCAGATAAAGTTTCGGAGTAAAACAGTTTTTACTTCGTCTCTAGTAGAATATGTCCTCGATGAGTAGGTACCTGTCACTATCCACAAATAATTCCAAAACCCTATTTCTTGAAAACTACAGCATATCGCAAACACACATTATTAATATTATGTAATTATCTGCAATATTTGATATTTAATTTAGCTAAACGCGATAAAAAACAAGTTAATTGAATACAGAAAAATATTACGTCGCAGTTTACTATTTCTATACAAAATCTTTGGAAGAATTACTTTTGGACGGTACATTCAAATTTCTTCAACAATTGGTGGTCAAATCAAATAGCTTATTCTTTCGATTGTTAAATACTTGTAAAAGTATTTCTTTCGAGTGTTGAGGGTGTAATCCCAATAACATTGATGAAAGCAACGCGGCATTACAGCGTTAAGAAGCACTTGAAAATTTCGACAGGCTCTGCCAACGCCAGGGTGGCCGAGGGGTTAGGCAATCGCCCGGCACGCGAGGAACGCGGGTTCGATTCCCGCCGTTGGCGGTCAATTTTTTCAAGTGCAATAATATATTTAGATTGCAAAGTGAATGCTTATCACTTAAAAAACAATAATTTATTAGCTTATTCTTACTTTTTCTGTGCCTCAGAGTTACTTTCGTTATGTATATACCTATAATATATATGGTATCAAAAGTTACATTGACCAGCCAATTATATTCGACCATCATTTTTGTCGCAATACAACCCTTATTACATCTGTCACCGTGTTTACCTTGTTACATATTTTATATCTATAACCTTTAGTGTGCTCTTAAAAAATAATAAATGGTACCAGGCATTTTGTTACACGTGCCTATATGCTCTAGGAAATAAGGCCATAACCTTCGCAAGGTAATCATAAAATTGCCGTACATTTCCCTACATTATTCAGGGGAAAATACTAACACCTACTTTATTGAACAAAGGCTTAGTTCACGTAACGACCTTATGATATTATCGGGCCTCGAAAACCCACACATAATAAAAATATAAAATGAGGTTGCTCGCTCCTAATAAAATATTCGAAAATGCCACCTAAACGACTTCTATCGGTGTAATTATGAGTTAAAAATATATTCATTTAATTAGGGCAGAGGTTTTAACTTGTTTCTAGTCATGAATTTTCTCAAATTTCAAAGACCCTTTAAAAAAAAAAAAGATGAGAAGCGACGGTTGGCTTCCATTGTTAAATCAAAATAGAAAGTGTGACGATGAAGCTATGTCAGTGAAAAGCACGAGTTTGATTTACATATTGCTGACAAAGACAACAAAGTATTATTAACTTTCACCAAAACACAATATAAATCAATAATTTAATATCAAGCACAAGTTCAGAATTCAACTCGACTATTACATACCGTGATGCCGGTTGAAAAACAATGGCAGCATTTAAACAAGTCAAATAACTACTCGGTACGCAACTCAAACGAACGTGAGCTAACAACCCTCGTAACGCAGAAAGTTACAGTAGGATTGACATCTAACAACATGCAACAGGTAGTGAATGGAATAATTGGCAATAGCATCAATTATTAGCATGCGAATTTGTGATTCGCAGATGCTACATAATTTTGTGAATGCTAAAATTTTTAATTTGCGAACTTAACAGCAGCCCGCAGAGCGAGCGTGCGATTGCTTTAACACATTCTCAGGCACTGGCTGGGCTAGCTAGCATGCTATTTTATTTAGCATGCGAATTGAATCGGGTGTGATCGGGGGATCTCGGTTTTCCGGGCGTAACTCGAGCGGTAAACTAATGAATGATAGAAAACGAGATTATCTGCAATTATTTTAATATTTATCAATGCATTTACTTAATTGTATGCTATTTCAAATTATCAATAAAAATCATATGAGCATAGCAATAGCACTTAGCATGCTATTACATGAGATTTCGCATGCTAATTAAATGAATAAAAATTATCAATAATTTTTATTACTAGCAACAAGTCCATGTCACTCTTTTTCCAGGCTGGTATGAGACAAGGATCGTCAGTAATTGACATTTCCATCTCAGCTGATACGTCAACGCTTGGACATAACAAGGACCCTAGGTAAGTAATACCTCTCTAAAACCTTCCACATATTCGTCTTTTGACTGAATAGAGGGTGAACGCTGAGCTATCACTCAGATGGTTAACAAAAGTTCAGTAAACCAAACTGTATGACCTCCTTTAAAGGTTTGAAACTTTTTTGCTCTTGTGCAGTTTCTCATGTCAGTCTTTTAATTAAAGCAACCTAATTCGTTTTAAATGTAGTAATAACAATCTGGATAGGCAGATATCTGATGAAAGGCTATATTTAGTGCAACAAGAAATTGATGGCACAAAGATGAGCCAACTACAGCTGCAATGGAACGAAATAATCTTGTCTTCCAGGTCCAAAAAGCCTACAGCCCAACTCGATTGCTTTCGAATTGCAACAATTAGGAAAGCAATAAATAGCTTTGACGAGTGGCAGAAAAGTGTAATTTTACTTTTATTTCATTGTTCGAAATGGCTATCGTAATAAAGATAGTTTTTAAATGGGACGATCGACCTGCTGTTAGCGAATATAACGACTATTTATTTACAATGGTCTAAAAAGCTCCTTAAATTGACTTCATAAAACTAAGCATACCACTTCTACATTGACTATGTTCGCCATGAAGTTAAGCGAGCAAATATCATACTTAGTACGATTTACGCTGATTCATAAATAAGTAGTTGGCCGTAACTTTCAAGTGGTTTCGTGGGTATTAAAACCGCTTACGGGGCACTTGAGAGCTCCTACACTGCTCCTATTCAGCTCCAATACAGCTATAGGGCATATACTGGAAGATGCTAGTCCTGTTTTACCAAGAAACCGCGTATCGACTTTCGTGCTTTGCATAAATTTGCATTACAAGATGTACAGTGAACCCGCCAAGTTATCAGATGTTATCTAAATTTAATCTTGCCCTTAGGGCCCGAAAAGGAATTGAGATAAACAGAAACAGCCATTTCTAAGAAAAACGCGTTTTTTTAGATAAGTTTCATTAGTCTCCAATGGATAATAGGTAATAATGGAAGATAAATTGTATTTCAACCTTCTTTGCTTCGTTTATAGAGTTTTATTACAATTTTAATCGAAATTGCTAAAAAAAATATAAGTACTTGACTATTATTTGTTACAATAATGAGGACACGTAACGAAACATTTAGGTATGATTAATTTCAAGGATACTTTTCAATATCTTATCTTATTCTCCCTAATATATGTAATTTATAATAACATTAAACAAATTGTGTATAGTTAAAAGAATGGCTAGACCAATTTTCATTTCTTTATTTGTTTATGTCTCTTACCCAAATAGCAGAATAACTTTAATTAAATATTTTTAAAAAGCACCTAAGGAAGTGAAATTGGTGAAAACAGACTGTATGGGGTTAATCTACCATTTATACAGACAAAGTCACGTAGACTTGCTAGTTTGTTATACAGCTTTATTGGAATCACCCATCTTCTTTGAGTTTATCAAATCGTAAACCTGAAAATATGCAAAGCCATTACTTTCGGAAATTCGTTGAATAAATAACGTCCTCTGTAGCTCAGTTGGAAGAGCAATAGCGAGAATAGCGAGAGGTCGTGGGTTCAAAACCCACCAAAAGACGATCGATGAATTTTTATGAGCAATATTTATTTATTAACAAAGTTATTTTAATCCCGTTAGAATATTTGTATAATTGCCAGCACCATTCTTCATTGTACTTTTTGTTAACGTTCTTTTAAATTACGTTGCAATTTTTCTCCTGTCCGTACCACCACTTGCTTATGCGGAAAACATGATACCCCCTAGGTACATTACAGTGCCATGTATCATAAAATTTATCAAGCATTCTGTGGAAATAACACGAGTATAATGTCACGGCAAGGTGAGGGGAAAAAATAAATCTTCATTGGCCGTCGTGCAACCAACGCAATTGTAATCGTATCCCTGATCTATAAGGAACAAATTACAATGACGTGTATTTACTATTTTGTTCCGGAATAGTTCGGTTTCAGTGTTATAATAATTACGATAGCTGCCAACCAAATTGAAAGGTACAATTGGTCTATTTACCCTAATTGGTGGAATTATCTACGGGCAATTGAAAATATATTTATTATGTACAAGAGATTTTGATACAATTGACAAAAAATACTTTATTACGAAGTACCTAAAGGGTATGAAATATTTAATAGTGGAATTCTTAATTAGTTTGCAAAATGCTGGCCAGCAAACTAGACAATTTATACATTTTCATTGCAAAATGATCTTTTATATCTGCGTAAGATTACCTTCGACTAAAAGTACACATTGTCAGATGAGGGTTAAATTACTATTTTCGTCGACTGTATGTTTTTTAACTGCCTCGTTGGTCTAGTGGTCAGCACACTGGGTACTATCCACGAGGTCCCGGGTTCGAATCCCGGGTAGGGCCGAGAGTGTTGAGTTTTTCTGTCTTGCAAAAACTCAGACACAGCTCCGGAGTCAGAAAGCTGGTGGTGTTAACACCCCCGTACCTCGGAAAGCACGTTAAGCCGTTGGCCCTGCGCCTGATCTCTTTACGGTCATGTCGGACTGCCGTCTCACCGAATTATGAGAGTGAAGGAATAGAGAGTGCATCTGTGTATTGCGCACACACTTATGCACTATAATTATTAGATTAAACGAACTTACCTGTAAGTGAAGTTCAATCGTAATTATACGAAGTTCCCTTTACGAAACGGTTTAACTATGCAGCAGCATATGGATTTGTTCCGATGCCTTCACAGCTTTAAAGATCCCTAAAAAGAAACTTGCGCCCACTTCCGGACGGACCTGTCAATGTCATTAAGTTTAAAGCACAATCATGAACAACCCTACAATTTCAATGAACAGGCAGGGTAAATAGGGTGGGAGTACCGTTTCGTAAAGGGAACTTCGTATAATTAAGATTGAACTTCACTTACAGGTAAGTTCGTTTAATCTAATAATTATACTTATTCCCTTTACGAAACGGTTTACCTATGCAGATGTTCAAAGATAGGGTTGTGAATGATTAAAGGAACTGAATAATAGTATGGAGTTTTTTTTTATATAAACGTATATATATATATATATATATATCATTATGTAATAAAACATAATGTATATGTTTTTTTTACACTAGCAAGTTTAGTTAGTTGTGCAAATTTTTTGGTTGTAATGATCAATACTTTATCTATTTTGTTTAAAATGTGAATATAAGATTTTAAACGTAACAAGATTGTAATCTAAGAAATTTCAAGTTATTTTCTTTTTAGAAAATATATTTGATAGGCATTTTAATGTGTACCTATGTCACCTGGAATATATTTTTATGTAAAATCTGTAAAATGTCCAATATTATTCAAATTTAATTGTTTCACAAAAATTGAACTTAAAGATATAAGGCAAGTAAGTTTTATTCGTAACTGACAATACTACTTTTCCATAGTAACCTGAACTCATATTTAAAAAATATTATGGCTACTGGTCACACACAAAATTTCAACGCTTTAAGGGTTGAATTTTTTTCCCTGGACCCAATTTTTCTAGACCAGTAGTATGTGTATATGTGCTATGCTATAGCATAATATGATTCATCATGTCTGGGAAAACACTTTTATATTGAACCCTATTGGTTGCATTATACTTTGATACTAAATAAGTTTACCCTATACATATAAGTTATTTTACTAAATAAGTTTAAACATTAAACATCCATATACAGTTATTTTTTCTTTAAGCCAGCTTTTGTGATTCTAGGTCCCGTTGTAAGTGCTTGATCCGACCTTAAGATTCCAGAGCCAATAATTGTCATATTTCTTATGAACTATCATAATTCTTCCAAAGAATTTGTAAATGACTGAAAATAGCTAGCGACAAGTAATATAAAAAATTAGCAATTGAAATTTCAAGGTTAACAATGTTTGGAAAAAGAAAGGACTTGTCCATTAATGGTTTTTTATTCGTCAATATTTCTAACCAGAATAAACTAAATATTTTATGAAAGAGTTATCAAAAACTAGCCTTTCTGCATAACTAATATATTTTTTAAGGCCTCCGATTTAGAGAAAAAAATAAATTATTTTTTCTCTTTGTCTGTACATAAGCCGCACCTTTGTCTATACCAATTAACGCATGAAAAAAAAATTGACAGCAAAATTGACATTCCATTGACAGTAGTACCTATTATATAATCTGTGGTAGTACCTAGTAGTATTTATCCACCAGTGGAAAGGCAATGGTACATAGCTATACAGCCAGGAAATACAAGTAATGATCAATGGATGATGCCTCATTACAAAACATATATTTTCTCAAAAATGGAGGCGTTTAAAATTCAGATTTCTATGGTTACGTGTTTCATATTTTTGTAGCTCAAAGATAAATATAGGTTATAGGTGGTTGGTGATATCTTGGAATAAAAAACCAGCCTCCATACAAAAAGAGGACAAGTCCTTTCTCCTTCTGAGGTGATCAGGTAAATATTTAATTCATAATTTCTTTATGGTGGCAACTAGATAACCCTTTAACAATACATAGTTAGGATACTCTCCCCCCCCCCCTTTTTTTCTAAACAATTTGTAAGAAATTGTATAATACATGGTACAATCCTGAAATTGATTCTATGTAATTTGAACTAAAAAAAAATTTACCGTTACTTTACTATTTTACTACAAGCGGCAAAATTTACAACAACCATGATTGCAGAGGCCAATAATGAATAAAATACTAAGATATTTTCGGCCTTGTTTGAATAAGAATTCAATTTATCAATAAAATATACAAATATATTCACCCAGTTAAGTGAATGTAAGTGTCCTATATCTGGATACACATCCTCTATATTTACTATTAATCTAGACGCGAAAAAATCTATTTCTGGTCTAAAAAATTGTCTCACAATAGAAGTCCATTTCGTATTTGTTGCTAAATTCATCAGCCTCAAAATTACTTCTTTATTATGTATTATTAAAAAATAATATCCCCTTATTCACATTTCTTTGCACATACCATCTCGTCTCTTGTTATGTTTTACATATATGGACTTATGATTTAATAACATTCATCTTAATAAATAAATATTTGACAACATAACACACATGTGTTACGGAAATAAAAAAGTTCTAACAACTCTAGGCTGTATTTAATATTGCAAAAAGTATGCAAACCATATTTTTGATACTTTTAGTTTTTAATTAGAATTTAGCATTGCATCTAATAAACCCGTAAATAATGATCCGATGTAATGTGAATATGCAAACGTAGTACATACGTGTTTGTGCACATTTTCTGATTTGTTATTTTATTAATAGCCACTTTGTTTTTGGATATTGACTCACGTCACGTCAAATAAGTTTAGATAATATTGACTTTATGAGGGTTAACACATGATACTGAATCTGTAATTTGTGGATCACGATTATTACAATTTCTATTTGAAAAAATCTTTTATAGTATAACTTAATAACATATTTTATTAAATTCTTGTTTTTAGTTCTTATAAAGATCTCTTAGTAACCAGTGGATATACATATAGTACATACAAACAGAACTGATTAAATTTTTATTCTTCATATTAAGACTTCAGTCATTTTTAGTAGGCGGTAGTTGGCTACCACAACTAATGCTGAGTCGGATGCCTTTTTGGTCGATCATATTTTTATAATTTGTAAATTTGTTTTTTGCTTTTCTTCTTCTTCTAGTAAAAAAGTAGAGTAGAAAGTAATAATAATTAGATTATATTTTGTCTATTAAATTGAAAATAAATCAACATGTCCCATTTAGTTGTAGAATCACTTAGAAAAATAGAAGACACATGTTTGTTCTACAGTGAACTTACGTAGCATATTAGGTACCTTTACAGATTATAATATCATATTTTAGGTAGCATAGGAAATATAGATATACATAATGATATCTTTATTTGGAATGATCAATAGGATCGGAGTATATGTTATTTTAGTCCCAACTAAGTAACATATATAAATATTTTGTTGTAGGACTGACACAGCTGCGACATTCAGATTTCTTCATGGGGGTTGTTTCCTCTCTGTGTTCTTCTAAGTGGTGTGCAACTCTCTGAGGTTTTTGCTGTTGTAACTAATGAAAGTTGAAATTTGTGTCCACTGTGATATATCTAATGATTAGGTATCGGGACCTTGAAGTTTTCTAAAGATTGTCTATCATTTTGTTATACCAATAACCATAAATCATAGAATAAGAGTTGATTCTGATACGGTAAAGTACTACCATTAAGATATTTGAATATTTTTTGCTGTACCCTGACATGGTTAGCGTTTATGTATCTATTAATGTATACTGGTATTATTTTTTTCATTCTAATAAACAAAGTAAGACTAGACACAGTCTTAATAGAACATGTAACAATTTTGCCACAATTATAGTGGGGTTACCCTAATGTTCAATATTGTTTTAGCATATCATCATAAGTTGGATAATATTGATAATGTTTACAGTCAAATACTGATGTTAAGATTTTTCATGTCTGGTATTCTGCCTCCACGTATAAGTTATCTGTTTTAATATTTTGCTTCAGGCATTACTGATTTTATGTCTGGACGGAAGCTGTAATTGCTAGTAAATTATCTAGATCAGGAATTTATTAATAATAAAGTCTGTGTCTTTTTCAAACCGTCTCTTATGAAGTTTGTCCATGTGAATGCTCCATGCTTAAAAATTGGTTATTCAATGTCCCCACTTTCTGGTCCCAGGACTTGAAGATTTTTTCTTGATCTCATCTTCCTCTAAAATATCTTCATCAAATTGTGATCTAAGTGTATTCCAAAGAAAAAACTTTTCCCAGCAAATAACTGCTTACTGTAATGTCGGTCAAACAAAAGGTGGTTGATATTATGAAATATTTATATTATGCCACATCCTGAATCATGGTCTAAAGCGAACCACGGACCCTCGCATGCGAGTGTACAACCGGGATAGCGCTAGGATGAGGGGATTGTCTCTCTTCGATGTGGTAACACTGTGTAAACATAACAATCTTGTCTATCCTCTAAGTGATAGCTCCAAAGATTGTGAAAAAACATAACAATCTTGTCTATCCTCTAAGTGATAGCTCTAAAGATTGTAAAAGAACATAATAATCTTGTCTATCCGCTAAGTGATAGCTCTAAAGATTGTAAAAGAACAATAATCTTGTCTATCCGCTAAGTGATAGCTCTTAAGATTGTAAAAGAACATAATAATCTTGTCTATCCGCTAAGTGATAGCTCCAAAGAAAGTAAAAGAACATAGTTGTTCTTGTCTATCCTCTAGGTGATAGCTCTAAGTTCATGATATAATTAAATTCGTCTAGCCTCTAGTGTGCTAGCTCTAACATAGTAAAATAATTAAGTTTGTCTATCCTCTAGTGTGATAGCTCTTAACTTAAACCAGACAATTTCTGCTTTCTTGAGGGGTAGGTTTTTTTTAAATTTGAGGAGGCAGAAAAAGTAATTTATTAAACACACCTGAATGTATAAAAATCAGTGTCCACTTTTGCAGGAGTCTTTTCCAGTAGATGGCTGCCACATGAGCTTTCCATTGTCAGTGTTCTTTTGTACTGGCGGGACCCGGGAGTAGTGAATGAAAAGATGTTAACTCCTTGATGATTGGTTTATTACTGTCTTAATAAGGCGGTTACAGAGTTTATATATGTTGGTGAACATATAAGGGAGTGTGTCGCACACTACACCTCCCCCGTTTTTGAAAAAAAAAAAAAAAAAGGTTATGCAATATATTTTTATACGCAGAATACACAAAAATACACAATCAAAAATATTATTACTTGGACTGAAGGTGCACTAAACATCATTTAGAAAATGAAAATATTTGTAATAACTACTTGTCACCGAAAATTATGAACTCAAACTATAAATTTATGTACCAAAATGAGTGTGTGCTTGATAAAAGAAACTTACAATAACCGTTTATTAGTAAATTATTGAAAAGATACAGTCAATTCACAAAGCTATTATAACATACAATTTTTGTTTTCATTTTGCTGTTTGCCCCATAAAACAACTATTAACAATTTAAAAAAAAATGGAATTAGACTTAAAAAATAAAGAACTTAATTCAAGTTATCAAATTATTAGCAATAACTGATGTTAATTCAATTTGCATATTTTTGAATTAGGCAAAAAAGTTGGATGAACATTAACATAGTGTTTAAACCAAAAATCAATATTTAGTTAGATTCAAATAATTAATATTTTAGAAAGTATAATTTCAATACATTTTGTTTTTTATTTATGTCCCAAAGTTCAATTACAAGGTAATAAGACATAATAATTTTCAGAAACATAAGACATTACAGTAATCATAATACAATAACTATATAACTTACACAATAATAGTATAGAATAATACACATAATAATCAAATTAGGAGCACTCTGTTAGCAATCAGTGATTCTTTAATTAAAATAATAATGTATGCCTGTAGTAATCAAACTGTAAAATATATCTCAAATCAAAATATATCGTCGTCTTTCTCAAAAAAACAATAACATGTCCTAAATTATATAGCATTCTTTATAGATATAGGTAGGTTGGTGGTATTCTACTTTTCATGAAGTCGGTCTCAAATTCATTTATTATTTATCATTTACTTGTCTGATTCATTATTACATCTTAATAAATATAAGATAAGATACGTATCTTTTGTCATGTCCTAAGTTCTTAATAATAATTATATAACCTCGTCAGGTTGTAATTATTAATAACTCTATAAATTCTCCTATAACAATAATTGTCATCATTGGTGTACCATATTATTGTACTCTCATATCATTTTATTTCGTACGTACTCAATATCACATTTTGACGTCGTATTTAATTATTTTAACTGGGGCCCCCTTTATTTAATATTTATTTATTGGTACACTTTATTTAATTTTAAAGTCGACTTTTATTTAATATATTTATTTTATAACTTGGGTCGTGCACGCCCTAATACTTATTTGTACCTAAACAGAGGTTATGATTTAAGCCTCTTTTGGACTCCAACTTATCTCACGGAGGAAAACTCGTTCGCACCATGATCGAATGGAAGGACCTAACTCTCCTTGTACCATTATTTTCGTCTAACACTCATTTTATTATAATATCACAGAGAATCAAGAATTAAGACATTTCTTAGTCTCCAACCGGCTTTAGCGATGAAGCTCGTTCACGTCGCCTTTACCCAGAAGGAACTGATCTCTAACATTCGTACCTTTATAGTGTACGACTAATTCAACAATCTCTACTTATATCTTGCGGGTTTACTTACGAGTAAATCTGTCCTTAAAATCGAAAAAAAAAAAAATCTTTCTATCCTACAATCAACATTCCAAGAATATTTTGACTTACAAAATAATGTAATTCTTTCGGATGATCAGTCCGACTGCACTCCTTTATTTTATTAACCAAATTACTCGCACATCTAAGGTGTCATCATTTAAATAACCAAATATTAATTCCATTCCTATCCTAATTGTAGTCTATATCTGTATAAGTATAGCAGTAGGTACATAATTGCACAAAGCTGCTTATCAAAACACTAGTCTCCCATTTCTTTAAAAGAATATCGCGAAAATCTGCAGTATTCGCGGCGCGTGAGCGCGAAAGACTTAACTGCTCCTATCCCGTCCTTTATATTCCTTACCGTCATTATAGGTAGGTATTTGTTACGTTAACTACGTAATTTGTCAGACCGATTGTAAATAATAAATCCTAATGCCTAACGTCATTTAAATTGTAACGCAAACTATTTCTTCGGATACTTAAAAAAATCACCCGTGAAAAAGTACTTTAAAACATTCCATCGAATGAACAGAAATCTGAAACTATCGTGCTAATACCTACGGGTTGCTATGTTTATGGAATGGCGATGCATGCCTACATACATAAAAGGTAACAGATTCATCTTCTTGGAAATGCACTCGAAGTGACTGCATGCTATTATGCTATTTTTGGTAAGGTATTTCAAAACATTGCAATAAAGCTGTACTGTTTCAAAAACATACTCGTACTTATCTTGTGAATATTATCGAAACATTTAAAAACAAAACGAAAATTAACTCATTAAGCTTTTGTTTAGGCAAAATAAATATTTTATACTTGCTGTTTGTATAGTTATCTTTAAAAAAATGTTGAATTACCTGTATAAAAGTTCTTAAAGAAATCACTTACTTTTTTTTTGAGCAAACACTATTTATACAAATATCCGTCAAACTGTTTTAAAAAAAAAAAAACTTTACCTATGAAAAATAAAAAATAATAAGTAGAATTATAGAAATGTCTAAATTTACATTGGACAGTTGTTAAAACAAACTAAAGACGCATAATTGTTTTTTTTTTTTTTTACAGTTTTTTTTTTAAATGGATCTAACAATATTATATTATGTAACGAATATTGCCCAAATACAAATGTAAAACAAAAATTAGGGCAACAATTTGTGGGAAAATGTAGCGCCTCGCAACCACTTACTCAGAGCGCGTCAAATTTCAAGATGCACTAATGCTCACATGTGTCTTTATGTCAGCAATTTCGTTATCTAACTTCAGATGCATTTTGCAAAGGTTAATGTAATAAGGTCAATTCAGATTTAAACAAAATATCTACTCGCCGTAAAAGAAAGTGTTTAAATGAATTATTAGGAAAACACACTAAAGTTAATATTAATATTATTGTCTTTAAATTAAAAGTGTACCTACCGATTCCATTTCTTATAAAAAAAATCAGTTAAAATTTGTTAATCAGTAATTAATTTTCAATCAGTTATATTTTTTATTAGCCAAAAAATTAAAGTTATCTCATTTATAGGTTAATGTTTTGAAAGCTTGGTTAGAAGGAAAAAAATTAAAAAAGGTAATTTAAATTACGGATCATTGATAAAAAAAAATTGGTAGAATATTAGACACATCCTTTATACCTCTTTTACGGATTTTTTAACTGATGTTGATTTTACTATTACCTTTTAATTTTTTATTTAAAAAGAAACAAAAACATATCGGAAGAAAAACAACATACCTTTATGATGTCATTTCTCAGCTGTAATCAAATATTTTAGGTGTTATTATTAATGTAAGCAAAATATACCTTTTTTTTATAAAACAAAGCTCTTTGTGCCAACAAAATTTTACTAAGTTTTACCTGTTTAGACATAAAATTGAAAATTGAAATTGCAATGAGAAGACTGATATTCTTACTACAACCACACGTTGTTTGTTTTACTGAATTGCTAACAGTGCTTTTGTCAAAATATAAGAGATACAATTAATTAAAACATTTTTCCTATATGATTTACGATTACATTTTCGTATGAGTAGTATATTATTTACTGATAACTCTAATAACTAAATACTATTCCCTCAATTCACTTCCTAACAATACTCAGCACACTGATCACTCTTTGAGGCCGTCGCTCGCGACACGCCGACCTCCCGGCAGCAGCATCCTCCATGGTCAGCAACTTCTCCCAGCTCCCTGCATTAATCTCACTCATCTGACACGTACTATCTCCCTGCGCCCAGCATTATTCTGCACTTACACCATCTGGCTCCAACAATCGCCCGGCCGCCAGGACCTTACTTCTTCTCGTTTTCTCTCATTATGTTTTGATTTTTACGTCCGCATCAGTCTGATAACTTCAGCATTTTTTTTTTTTGTTTCCTTTTTTTTTTTAGTCCATTTCGATTGACTAAAGTCCGACTGATTTAAATTAATTTCACACAAAAAAAAAAATCGGTTTCAAAATTTCACCAAATAAAATAACCGACGGTATTGCTCAGCACTGCCAACAAGGCAGCACTGGCAGGGTCGCCATGTACTGGCGGGACCCGGGAGTAGTGAATGAAAAGATGTTAACTCCTTGATGATTGGTTTATTACTGTCTTAATAAGGCGGTTACAGAGTTTATATATGTTGGTGAACATATAAGGGAGTGTGTCGCACACTACACTTTTTCACTTTTGAATCTTCTATTATAATTTCTTGGATTCCATTACACATTTTCATTTTTTGATAAATTACAGTATCACTTCTAATTAGTAGTTTGATTTTATTCAACACTATTTGCGCAGAAAAAAAATTCAAATTTTTCGGGAAGGATGTTATATTAGAAAACACTTTTAGAACAAAACGTGCTATTTTAAAAGGAAAATAATCCTTTAAATTTTACTAGTAGGTAGGTAATAAACTAGTCATATAATTTTCCATGAAAAAAATAAACATTTCTATGGAAAATTTCTAAACATAAACATAACCTCAAACGGGTACTGTATCAAATTTTGAATGCAAAAATCTGTATTTTGTAAAACTGCTATGATTTTCCATGATTTCACCGATAGTAAGAATAAGTTATTTAAACTTACCAGTTTTCCACAGTTATTTATCATATTATGTTTGAATGGTTACCTCGTTTGAATATGAATACAATAGTTACTTCCTTTCCATGATAAAATCCACAAGGTTGGGTCCCAAAAGTAATCTTCTTTCACTACACACTCCCAATAATTTCTTTCGATACACATAATTTCTGATAACGAAGAATAAACACCTAAAAGAAAATTTATTTACAAATTTGCTGCGTTAGCGTCGGTTCACAAAAACCATAATGATATTGACAGGTCCGTCCGGAAGTGGGCGCAAGTTTCTTTATTTTTAGGGATCTTTAAAGCTGTGAAGGCATCGGAACAAATCCATATGCTGCTGCATAGTTAAACCGTTTCGTAAAGGGAATAAGTATAATATGTCCCGCGCAGTTGGCCAATCTCTGATGAGATAGGCCGCCGTAGTCGAAATTCGGCTAGGAGGAGATTATTATTATTATTTTTATCAACTCTTACGCCAGAAGATGAGCTATAGCCAGCCAGATTATAGGCCACCACTGTAGTGTTATAGAATAAAAAATAATAACGCGTCGGGGGTCAATCTCCAAAACGGGCGTGTTCGTGTGATCGCTCTGATGCTTTTTGGATATTGGTGTTTGGTTGTAACTGTAGTGATGTACACTATTTGACCAACATTATATTAAATGAGATAACATAATTCAAGTTAGGTATTGGTGTCTAAGAAGCGCCAGGGCGATAACACAAGTGCGTCCGTTTTGGAGATTGATCCTCGGATAGTTACTTTATACAACAATATTTGCTGTTCGACCAAGCCAACAAAATGAATGTCAAACGACAAACGACGACAAATACAAGTAAATACCGATGAAAATACAGATGGAAATTGTACTGTGTAAAAACACCATAGATTTTTAATTTCATTCGGTATTTGTATTCGTTGTGACTTTTTCTGAGTTATGTACATTAGTTGTTTCACTAGCCGATGCTCTTACAGTGAGGGAAAACATCGTGAGGAAACCTGCACATTCATGCGACTGAATGTGTAACCATGAACCAAACTGGTCAGGTTCCCCTGGTAACAGGGTTACGGAGGTCAGATGGCAGTCGCTCCACCGTAATTATATGATATGCCACAACCTGGATCATGGTCAGCGGACCCTAGGCCCTCGCGTGCGAGAGCACAACCGGGATAACGCTAGGAGGATAATTATGATTTGTATTCGTCATCGTAAGTCGTTTGATATTCGTCTGGTTGACTTAGTCGGGTCATTTTAATATGCGTTGCTCTTGATGGATCATAAAATATCTAACAAAGCTACGAGGAACTATAAAGATAGTCGTTAATTTAATGACTTTAGTTACTAATAACTTTTGTTACAGTTAATAAACAAAAGCTTATGGGTTAGTGACGACCTTGACAAACAGATCGATGTGGAATCCATTATTAGAAAGTGATGAATATCACCCACATTACATAAATGGATGTGCTATTGCTAAATCGTGTAGCATACTAAAGGTTATAATAATATTGAGTATGATCGATCATTTGAAGCTTATATCAACAGAAAATAAATCAAATACGAAGAAGAAATCTATACATATAATAAAACAGTAAAACCAATGCGTCTGTACATTGAGTATTTTTACCAAAAACTAATTAAGGGTGATGGTTAAATAGTAACAGAATAGGAATCTACAACTTTTTTGTCTGTTTGTACGCGCTAATCTCCGGAACTACTGTACGGATTTGAATGAAACTTTTTTTATTGTTTAGCTATTGAATAATTTATTTTGAAGATCGGAGTACCTGACGTGAAATCTTAGCAGTACACTCTAACTAAGAGAGATATGAAAGCAGCGCCTTAAAGAAAAATATTAAAAATAATAAATAAATAAATTAATGTGGACAACATCACATACATTGTTCTGATCCCAAAGTAAGTAGCTAAAGCACTTGTGTTATGGGAATCCGAAACAACGAAGGTACCACAAACACCCAGACCCAAGACAATATAGAAAAATATTTTTCTACATTGACCTGACCGGGAATCGAACCCGGGACCTCAGAGCTGGCGACACCATAAAAACCGGTGTGTACACCACTCGACCACGGATGTCGTCAAAATTCAGCGTGATGAGCATTTTCTGTTGACGTACACAAATTGAAGGTCTGGAGCAATTGATATGCTAAATTACTTTAGACTGATTTTCAAACTCCCAAGGTAATCTTACTGTGTCCAAGCTCCGATCTGGTGACGGAAACCTGGAGAAATCGAGAGAATACTTTAGACAATTTTATGGTGCTGACCTTAACGCTAAGTAGTTCGTGGATACTTTTACCACAGACAGTTTGTCGAAATTTCGTTAAATTTATGTATTTGTTAATTTCATTAATGAAAGATCAAAGTCTTACTTTTCTTACTTACTTTACAATATAGGGGAAAGGGTAGGAGGTAGGCCTTTGCCCTGCAGTGGACACGACAGGCTCCTAATAATAATAACTTTACGAAAGTAGTTACTTACAAACCGACACCTGAGTAGGCTAGGGACACCATAAATAGATGCTAAACCACATTCATTTATTGCGTAGGGAGGTTTGAGTCTGACCTGAACACTAAAACCTAAAGTTACCTATATATTTTTTGAAAGGAATAAATCAATAAAGTACCCTAAAAGTTTTTTAAATTACCTTTACACTTTTACTAACAAAAGATATACGACAATATTTAGTTTTGGAGTCGGTGTGCGAAATTTTCTTACCAGAGGCGGATGGCGAGGTGATAGTGACCTATCTAAAAAAGAGTGCCTATTGACCTTGATTTTTCATTCCTCTATTCTCCTTACGACGCGGTAGACTAAGAGATCATGATAGCTGGATGGCGGCGGGAGTATAAAATATTTTGTATCATCGAGTCCACACGTACGAAGTCGCGGGCAACAGCTTGTTACTAAATAAGACTAAAGGGTCGTGGGTTTATGTCCTACTGGACGACACGTTTGATTTAATTTCAATGAGGGATTTTCCTAGTGTTGAAAATCAATACTTTAAAATCCGCTAGATGGAGCAGAACAACCTAAGTCGGGTAGATTTTTATTCATGAAAGGCATGTTTTAGATAATTTAGGCGTACTAACAGGTAATTTTTAAACAATATATTGAACATTAAGACGTTTTTTTTCCATTAAATTTTATTTTAAATGCGTTCTGAAACTTGCTTATTTTTAACATAAATATTTCCACTACATGCCTGTACACATAATATTACAATAATTTGTTATTATTGACTTAGATAAATATCGCCATCTATCAACATACAAATTAACCAAAATTTTGAGTTTACAGAAAATCCCTCATTATCTCGCTATAGTGACACTTTAGAGTACCATGACACATGTCAATTTTGGTTCCTTTAGGTGTGTTCTATCTATACAAATCAATGTTAGTGTGCGCCGCGATTTCTAAAAAAATACAAAATAGCGGCGGGGTGGCTAGATATCCCAGAAAGTTTCAATGCCCTTTACTCTCTTAAAAACTTGCAAAGAAATTTCTTAAATTCAAAAACGGAATTATAAAAGCTTATTTTTAAACGGGCTCGTGCCTCGACACGCACTTGGCTAATTTTAACTCTTAAAGTCGACCATTTCAAAACAAAGTGTCGTAACTGGCCTAACAGAGCTTTCCCGGGATAAATTACAAATACTAAAAAACTTTCGGCGTGTGACCGAAATCTGAGATTTATCTTTGTCGTTCCGACTCGACAACGTGTTTTCGATTTCGTGAGCGAAGCTCGTTTGAAACTCGCGACAAAGGAGGTAAATCAGTTTTGGATGTTTTTGAAACTTCCAAGATGGTCGTTTGATTCTATTCCGGATACCCCATGTTTCGAGAAGACGTACAGTTGGTACGACTGGAATTCGAAATACAAGACCTGGGTTATCCTCTTCTATCGTCAAAGTTATGTAATGTACGGCGAAGAAAGTGGTCTACCAGTTTTAAACTTTTTTAACAATAAATATGACGTATTTATTAGTATTAGATTTCAAAATATTTTTGCATGGGGAAATTAACCCTGTTGTTCTGTGACAAGCGAACGATTTTCAACCAAGGTGATAGACCACTTTCATGGCCAACCGTACATCAACATACTTCCTATAAAGTTTCATACTATTATTTAAGAGTAAATGCGAAAGGGTGTCCACCTATTTGGCTTTCATCCCTGCAATTTAAAAATTAAAGAGATTTAAATGAAATTTAGAAGATATACTCGCCGCAGGTATAGTTTCAGTCTTGGGAAAAATAAGAGTTTTTTCTCTTAAATTTCTTTGAAGGGTACGAAATGTGGAGTTAGAAGTTTGTATGTAAAATTTACTTAGTATTTTTTGCGCGGGATTGGTCGTGGTAAATCGCTAGATTTTACATAATAAAGCAAGCAGTAGTAGCAGTATCACAAGAAGAAGCAGTATCACAAGAACAACTGATTAAGAGCTCAATCATATGTTCATCTACCTCACAAAACTAATGTCCTAAAACTAACCTCACAAAAAAATGTGGGTTCATTTTTTTTAATTTTTATTAAATGAACTAGCTGTTGCCCGCGACTTTGTATGCGTAGACTCGATGATACAAAATATCTTACACTCCCGGCGCCATCCAGCTATCATGTTAGTCTACCATGTCGTAAGAAGAATAGAGGAATGAAAAATGAAGGTCAACTCTTTTTTAGATAGGTAGTAACCTAGTAGTGATAGTAATCACCTCGCGATCCTCCTCTGGTAAGAAAATTTCGCATGGCAGTGACACCGACTCTAAAACTTAATTTTCTCGTATATCTTTCTTAGTAAAAGTGTAAAGGAAATTTGTATACTTTATTAAAGGCAGTTTTAATCGTTTGTAAAAATATGTAAGTAGGTAACTTTAGGTTTAGTGTTCAGAAAAAAGTTAGATTCAAACCTACCGCAATAGATGAATGCGGTTTAGCATTTAATTATTGTGTCCCTAGCCTACGCAAAGGTTGGTTTGTAAGTTACTACTATCGTAAAGTAATTATTATTATTAGGAGCCTGTCGTGTCCCACTGCAGGGCAAAGGCCTTCCTACCCTTTCTCCCAAAACGTAAAGTAAGTAAGACTATTCTTATACTCGTAGTTCAATTTCCGTTAGTAGTATAAAAAATAGTGCCAATTAACTTTGATCTTTCATTAACAATACAGTAACTTAACAAAATTTCGACAGACTATCTGTGGTGAAAGTATCCACGAACTACTTAGCGTTAAGGTAAGCACCATCAAATTTTGACTCCTGAATGTAAACGCTTAAATATCTAATTGAATGCTGTAGCATCTAAGGTATACATGCTTATAAAATCTGAAGGATTCTCTCGATTCCTCCAGGTTTCCATCATCAGATCGTAACTTGGAGACAATGGGATTACCTTGGGAGTTTGAAAATCAGGTTAAAAAGTAATTAAGCATATCAGTTGCTTCAGACCTTCAATTTGTGTACGTCAATAAAAAATGCTCATCGCGCTGAACAATGTTTCCTAAGGTGCTCTATTAATAACTCCTATAGTTGAGCCGAGCTGCTAGGGTTCTATACGAGTTGCTCCAGACCTTCAATTTGTGAACGTCAATAGGAACTGCTCATCACGCTGAACAATGTTACCTAAGGCGCTCTATTTATATCTCTTAAAGTTGAGCCGAGCTGCTAGTGTTCTATATCAGTTGCTCCAGACCTTCAATTTGTGTACGTCAATAGGAAGTGCTCATCACGCTGAACAATGTTTCCTAAGGCGCTTTATGTTTACTACAATATTTTGATTTGTTTGTATACCCTATTGATACTACGCCGCGCACACTCACATACATACCTGCCTTATTTTTATTTGTTTAAAACGTACCGTTAATTATTAAAACGATAATAGAAGGAAGAATAGAAGGAAAAAGGAAGCGAGGAAGACCAAGAATAAGCTACATGCAGCAAATAAAAGAAAAGATAAATGTCGGGTCGTATCAGGAGGTTAAGAGAAGGGCGGAAAGCAGAGAGGAATGGAAAAAACTTCACCGACAAGAGCCTAGCTCTAAATTTGATGATGATGAAAACGTACCGTGAGAACCCCGAAGATCGAGTCGACATCGAGACGTTTCCTATGACACATGTACTAGACCGACCAGAGTGCTTTCGCCGCGTGTGTATCCTGTGAAGCTCCTTACAGACATTTCGAGTGATTGTGGCCTGTGAAGTGTTACCTGAACCCTGAAAGCTGATGTGGCAAGTACCTAGCTATAAGTGCTCAGACCTGACTGATTTTCCACCTATCATTGTCCTCCTCCACGTGTAATCCACTGCCTAAACTCTCAAACACTCTATTAATAACTCCTATAGTTGAGCCGAGCTGCTAGGGTTCTATATCAGTTGCTCCAGACCTTCAATTTGTGTACGTCAATAGAAAGTGCTCATTACGCTGAACAATGTTCCCTAAGGCGCTCTATTTATATCTCTTAAAGTTGAGCCGAGCTGCTAGGGTTCCATATCAGTTGCTCCAGACCTTCAATTTGTGTACGTCAATAGGAAGTGCTCATCATGCTGAACAATGTTACCTAAGGCGCTCTATTAATATCTCTTAAAGTTGAGCCGAGCTGCTAGGGTTCTATATCAATTGCTCCAGATCTTCAATTTCTGGACGTCAAAAGGAAGTGTTCATCACTCTAATTTTCCCAAAGGCGCTCTATTTATATCTCTTATAGTTGAGCCGAGCTGCTAGGGTTCTATATCAGTTGCTCAAGACCTTTAATTTGTGTACGTCAATAGAAAATGCTCATCATGCTGAACAATGTTACCTAAGGCGCTCTATTTATATCTCTTAAAGTTGAGCCGAGCTTCAAGGGTTTTATATCAGTTGCTCCAGACCTTCAATTTGTGTACGTCAGAAGGAAGTGCTCATCACGCTGAACAATGTTCCCTAAGGCGCTCTATTTATATCTCTTAAAGTTGAGCTGAGCTGCTAGTGTTCTATATCAGTTGCTCCAGACCTTTAATTTGTGTACGTCAATAGAAAATTCTCATCGCGCTGAACAATGTTTCCTAAGGCGCTCTATTAATAACTCCTATAGTTGAGCCGAGCTGCTAGAGTTCTATATCAGTTGCTCTAGACCTTCAATTTGTGTACGTCAATAGGAAGTGCTTATCACGCTGAACAATGTTCCCTAAGGCGCTCTATTTATATCTCTTAAAGTTGAGCCGAGCTGCTAGGGTTCTATATCAGTTGCACCAGACCTTCAATTTGTGTACGTCAATAGAAGTGTTCATCACTCTAATTTTCCCTAAGGCGCTCTATTTATATCTCTTATAGTTGAGCTGAGCTGCTAAGGTTCTATATCAGTTGCTCAAGACCTTCAATTTGTGTACGTCAATAGAAAGTGCTCCTCACGCTGAACAATGTTCCCTAAGGCGATCTATTCATATCTCTTATAGGTCAGCTAAGCTGCTAGGGTTCCATATCAGTTGCTCCAGACCTTCAATTTGTGTACGTCAATAGAAAATGCTGAATAACTTTTCTTAAGGCGCTGCTTTCATATCTCTCTTAGTTTAAGTGTACTGCTAAGGTTCCACGTCAGGTACTCCGATCTTCAAAATAAGTTATAGCCTAGTATATGCCCAGACTCAATAGCTACACAATTAAAAAGTTTCATTCAAATCTGTTTAGTAGTTCCGGAGATTAGCGTGTACAAACAGACAAACAGATAAACAGACAAACAGACAAAAAAAATTAAAGTTATAGATTCCTATTCTGTTAATATTTTAAGATCACATTCAATTAGTTTTTCGTAAAAATACTTAATGTACAGACGCATCGGTTTTACAGTTTTATTATATGTATAGATTTAATCATCTAAGATTATTTCATGGAATCATTCTGGTAATCATTTTATTTAATGATTGTTTATTTTTTATACGGTTCTTTATTTCAGAACTTGAAAACAAAAGTCAAACACGAATTTTGGTAGCATTTTTAATTGCATCACGCTTGATCACGCTCCAATAACTTTATTTCATTCACAAGGGTCAAAAGTGAATACAAGGGTTCTCGATATGTATTTTTGCGGGTCAATTGGGTTTTAGCTAAAGGGCCCTTTTACCTTTGGTTAGGATTCTAAGAGAAAAATATTGGCATCATAAATTATTTCTCTTTGTATTAAAAACGCGAAACACGAATGACCATTCGATTTATGGGAGAGCTACCTTTCGACGTTTTTCACCGCTAGGATTTATTATCTTGATTTTTTAGGGGTTTACTGAATACGGTCACGACCAATGAAAAGTATACAGTAATGTTTTTTTTTTTTAAATTAAGCCCTATTTTTTTTTATAAGACCTAAAAGTGACTGGCAGATAAGGCCTTCAACATTGAGTTTACCTTTTAAACCAGGGAATGGAAAACCTATTCATAAAGATTAACCGTTTCAATCGGTTAACCTCTATTTTGTTACTAAATTGAAACGGTTCTTATCTTATCTTATCTTTATAGGGGCCATGGGCATCAACCCACGGAGCACCTCGACCCACTAGGATCTTTTGTCCCCATACCTTTACTCTTCAGTGTTTCTTAAAGACTTCCTTTATACATTTTACTATGTCTTTAGGTCTGAAGAGCCTATAGTCTTCCGAGTCTGGGTAAGCCAATCCAAGAAGACCCATTCGGGTTCTAGCCAGTGCATCGCATTCACACATCAAGTGCTTCATGTCTTCTGGCCCTTCCCCACAGGCTCTGCAGCTGCTGTCCTGAGTTAGCCCCATTCTGAGAAGCATTTTATTTGTGGCGTAGTGACCAGTTAATGCCCCCAGCAGAGGTCTCGAGTGTTGGCGGCTGTTAAGCATTAGGTATTTGTACCATTTTCTAGCATTCAGATCAAGAAAGGCTTTAGAGTGATCCAGGGCATTTATACTGGACCATTCCTGGGCATGTTTGGCCTTTATGTGGTTCTTGAATGCCGTGTTAATTGTTCCATTCGACAATCCTATAAAAGGCTCAGGGCCAATTAGTCTAGCCGATGAGCCCCATCTCGCTAATTCATCTGCTTTCTCGTTAGCCTCGTAACCTGTGTGACCCGGTATCCATATTAAACGGAGTTTATTATGTTTGCCGAGTCTGTTAAGTACTTCAATGGCATTTATGACTAATTTTGAGTTTACTTTTGCCCTTGACAGTGCCTTTAACGCAGCTAGACTGTCACTGATAATATAGATAGTGCGGTTTTGACACCTTGATCTAGATTCCTCAATGCACATGAGAGTATAGCATAGGTTTCCGCTTGGAAAACTGTTGCCATTACACCCATGCATTGACTTTCTTGAGAGTCTTTCAGGTAAACTCCCGCACCTGTACCGCTATCCATTTTGGATCCATCCGTATAGCAGATTATGCTATCCGGTTCCGGCTTGGGTGGGCGTTGTTTCCAGTCTTCCCTTGTGGGGAGGTGGACTTTGTATAGTCTTTGGAAGTAAAATTTTGGACTTGTTCGATCACATTCCATTTCAAGGATCCTGTTCAAATCCGAATTTCCTTCCCATAGAGTGTGATTCGTTTCAGGTTTGGATGTATCCCAAAGCTGGGAGACCTTAAGTCTTTGCAGTGCATTCCTTACAAGGTCATTTGCATAACCTACTGTGTAGTAAGGTCCTTCATTTAGTCTGGCACGTAGCGAGTCTACAACTAAGCTCCACAAAAGAGGCGATAAGACTCCGCCTTGGGGGCATTCTCTAGTGGTTTTCAAAGTAAGATGTTCTCCCTAGCTAGCTCAGAGTGTATTATTCTTCCTTTGAGCATGCAATCTATCGATCTGCAGATAGTTTTAGATATGCCGTGCTCATTCGCGGATGCTCTTATGGATTCGAATGTTGTGCGGTCGAAGGCACCTTCTATGTCCACAAAAGCCCCTAGGCACAGTCCCATATGTTCTAGAGCGTACTCTGCTCTTTTTGTGACATAGTGAAGTGCGGTCTCCGTTGATTTGCCGGACTGATAAGCGCATTGTAGACCGTGTAGAGGAAATTTTCTCAATGCACCTTCCCTGATATGCCTATCAACCATTTTTTCCAACGTTTTTAGTAGGAATGATTGTAAGCTGATCGGTCTGAACGCTTTTGGTTCCTCATAATCTGCTTTACCTGGTTTAGGAATAAAGATTACTTTAACTTGTCTCCATCTTTTTGGTATATATCCAAATGCTATGCAAGCCCTATAAAGTCTACATAGATCGATTTAGGATCGAGACACCTTGTTGTAGTACAATGGGGTAAATGCCGTCTGGACCAGGCGCTTTAAATGGCTGAAAGGATTTAAGCGCCCAGCTCACTTTGTCTGCATCTACTACCTTTTTTGCCACTAGCCAGTCGCTTTGCGTGGTCCTTCTCACTTGTTCTTCCTGGCTAATGGCATCTTCGTTTTCACCTATAGTCTTGGCGCCGGGAAAGTGGGTTTTAATTATTACTTTCAGCGTTTCGGCTCCGACCTTTGTGCGTTCTCCATTCTCATTTCTTACTGTTGACAGTGGAGCTGATTTTGTGGTGGAGATCGCTTTTGTCAGTCTCATTCCTTCTGGTACTGAGCTGATCTTCTCGCAGTGGGCTCTCCAGGCAGAACGTTTTGCCTTTCGAACCGCAGTGCTGTATCGCGTAAGTGCCTTTTTGTATTCACTGAAGTTATTCGTAGCTTTAGCTACATTGAATGCCCTCCTTGTCTCCTTTCTGATTTGAGCTACCTCTTGGGTCCACCATGGTAGTCTCCTTGCAATTGCTTTGTTTTCCGGGCAGTTGCCTTTCCATGTTACTTCTAGCGCATTATTAATTCTGTCTGCCTCGAATTCTATATCCAGTATAGAGTTCAGCTCAACTCTTTGTTGATTAAGTTCATTCTTGAAGTTATCCCATCTTGTGTTCCTAGGATTCCTTCTGCGTACAGTTTCAATAGGCGTATCAAAACTACCCAAAGCATATGTAGTTGTGGTCCGAAAGCGAGACCTCGTCTGACACATGCCAGCTATTAATGTTCTTGGCAGCTTTGTTGTTCGCTACGGTTATGTCGATCACCTCCGCCCTTCGGGCATTAAAGAATGTCGCCTTATTTCCTGAATTTAATAATTGAAGGGGAGAGCTTACCACATAGTGCCATAACTTCTCTCCTCTATCGTTGATGTCCGAGCTTCCCCAGACCACGTGGTGTGCATTCGCATCACATCCGATGACCAGGTTGTCATCTTCTCGACTGCAGGAGTCCACCAGATCCCGTAAAAATGGTGTAACTGGATCTTTATCTTCATAGGGGAGATAAGCTGACGAGAATATTACTGCCCGCTTTCCTCCCGCCCCCGTATGGACCTTGACCGTAGTCAGGTCCCTGGAACAGAAAGCAAAGAGAGGAACTGCGTTAAGGTCATTTTTGACATAGACACAGCTCCTCACATCATTAGTAGAGCAGTTGTAGTAAATTTTTCCTGCTTGGCTACCTAGACCCTTAACCTGCCCCTTATATAGATAAGGTTCTTGAATGAGGGCAATATCGTATTTATTACATTGAAGCTCTCGTGCCAGAAGGGCAGTCGCAGCTCGACAGTGATGTAGATTTATCTGCACACACCTTAAATTCGCCATTTCTGCTAGCAGTCTGATAGGAGGACCTCTTCGTCCTCCTGTGCCATCGGCGACGAATGACCCAGGTAGAGCGAGTTCATGGCACCAAGCACCTCCCCTGACCTTGGGTACCCCTCACTTGGTCGCCCCAGAGGCAAGCACTCAGCGCCACATTCCCGCGCCAACCCTGATGGGCCCGGAACTGCAAGGTCCTGGGTGCCAGCGTCAGGCTCCTTATTTGCAGCCTGTACCTTGCTGTTCTTTGCATCGACCTGAGCAGCCGCAGGCCATACCGTCTCATCCAGAAGCTTGAAGGTGCTCAGGTCGATGCCAGTACTCAGGCAGTAGCCTCTTGCCCCTATGTATTTCGCAGAGGCTCCATCCATCAGTACGATCCGACGAGTGGTGCGACCCTCCTCCTTCGTGTCCACCACCCGCCAGTTCGCAGTCTTTACTTCCGGATGTATCCTCTGCACAATACCCAAAAGTCTCGAGACGTCTGCCTTCGTCGTCTTGGTCTTCCAGGCCATCTTAATGGGCTTAGGAAGGTCCCTGGCTATGACCACTTTTAGCTTGACTCCTTTAATGGTCTCGCCATTAAAGGATTCAAGCCATTTCGCGGAGTGGTCTCCATTGCATGAAACGGGGATCACCCCATTAGAAGTGAACCCCATGTGTACTTGAGGAAGGGGATCCGGTGTCGATTCCAGCCTGTCGAGAATGGCAAGCTGGATGTCGTCGAATATCTCTTCCTCAAGCATTGTCGCGGGATAGTTGTCAGGGATGATCGCCATTTTGATAGTCCCCAGTGCCTCTGCGTAAGAACTCGATGTCTTAACGCGTTTGGCACTGGTTTCTACAGGGCCCTCATCACTGACCTCTCTCACTCGCTTTGAACGATCGCCCGAGGCGGCATCCTCAGCCTGCTGCCTTTGCAGAATAGCCTGAGCATGCCGCCTCTGGGCTCCCGTCCTACCGCATTTCTTGTCGTTCGGCCCATCCCTGGACAGATCCTGTCCCGGAATCGGCCGAGCGGGCGCCGATGAAGTGTTAGGTAGCGGGGCCCCACCCCTGGAGTTACCGGCACCTTCGCGTGGCAGGCCGACGCCCCTTTGGTCACCGTCCCGACCGCGTGACGGTCCTGAGTCCCCTTCACGCGGCGGTTCCCGTACCGTCCGGCTGACGTGGTCCCCTCCACTTGTCGGTCCGGGTCTCCGTTGTGGTGGTGCTGTGTGCTGACCCCTTCCTTTGACCTTGGTGGAGCCCCCACCTGGCGGTCTGTTGACTGGCAGAGCCTCCAGGTTTCGTCTCACACCCCTGCCTCTGGAGTTGCTGTCCTGGCACTCTACCACCTCTACTTGCACCAGAACCGCCTCGTTTCGCAACTGTTCGCCATCCTCCACGCGCCAGTTCAGAGTCCGATAAGGATTCCTCCCTGTCACGGTTGGTGCGTGTACCTGCCGTCTCGGTGGTCCTGCTTGGAGCATTACCAACCCGTGATGTCTCTGCTGAGACCTCCAGTTCCCCCGTAGGATTGCCGGTGCCGCCACCTGCGGCTGCATGGGTAAGCAATTTTGTGCCCCCCCCCCCCCCCCAGAATACGTGGGGCAGCCCGAGCTTTGCTCGGGGAGGGATTCTCCAGCACCGCTGGTGTAAATTCCTTTTCAAATTTGCCTCCATATTTGTTGTTGGGATTAAGAAAAAGTTACGCGTAGCCCCTTCCTACAGAGCTACTGCCACACTTTTAGAGGCGATTTCCCGCGCTCATGGCCTGTATTATGGTTATACCGCCATTGTTCGGTTGGGTCCTTTTAGTGTCCACTCAAGGCCGCCCACGCCTCATCGGTTGCTTGCCGGAAATGGTTATACCGCCATTGATTCGGTAGCATGGGACTTTTAGTAAGGCCGCTGCCTTAAGAAAAATTTTCGCTACCAGCGTCCGTCCATCATCAGGTTACAGCGCCTTTTGTAGGGGTATGCCACGCAACTGGCTCCCCAGCACCCTTCAGGACGGACTGCCTGATTACTGCACCCGGTGGCAACAGGCCCTGCCCCCTGAGAATGGACTCTCAGAGTAAGACCCAAGTGCAGGAGATCACTCTACAGTCCACCACCATATTTTAGATGATGGACACGCAGGGACATGACCTCATCATCCCGGCGATAGTTCGTCTGAAGGTTTCTGTTACGTCTATTTCTGAGGGAATTAGACCAATAGCAGAGTGGCAACCGCGTGCAGGAGAACTCTTCAGGCTCGCCTTGAGGATCATCACGGCTGTAGCGCTCTCCCTCAAAGCAATTCGCCACCTTACTCGCCAAGAGACGAGTAAGGTAGGCCAGTACCTATACTATACAAGCAGCAAAGCAGAAGCAGAGTGCAAGCTAGGCATCGCAACTATTAAAGCATAGACACTGCCCCACCCCAATTGAAACGGTTAACCGAAATCCTGGTAAACCCAATCGTATCGGTATTGCTTTACACGGTTTTATCTTATATCTATTAAGGTTAACCGAAATCGTTTTGGTATAACCCAAACTTATGGGTTACTAGTTAAAACTGTTAACAGAAATAAAACCATATTTTAGTTGTCAATAGAAAGGGACAGCGATAGCATTCGGAAAACAGTACGCGTGCGCAGGCCGCGCGTCCTGCCGCTCGGTCTACCTAACGCATAGTAATTATTAGTGCCTTGTTATCGTGTTGCGCGCAGCGCAGGGCTCGCTCAGGCGGAAAAAATACTTGAGCTTCGTGAAGATCTGCGTGCGGTCAGCGCATATAAGCGGCACTGAAGTTTGTTTTTATTCAATAAAACCTTGTTTGCTTATATATCGTATTACATACGTACATTGGTATTAGTTCGACATATTTTTGTGAATAATTATATTATTAAACAATAGAATGGCAACACACCATAAGTTTTCTGATGAATCTGGTAAGTATTAAAGAGACCTATTCAATTATTTGAATTGATATTCGATAACGAAATATTTACCTTTTTTACACACCCCACACGCATAGGTTTCACTTATTTTTTTTTGTTTTAGTTCTAAGTATAAGTGCTTAAATGTCATTATTTTTTTGTATAAGAATCGTAAAGAAGTAACAGGAAACACTTACCTACGAAGTTTTAGCTGTGTGATGCTAATAGTTCTAGAATAAAGTGGCTGTGACATACAGACGGACAGACTGACAGACTAGGCGAAACTATAAGGGTTCCGTTTTTTTGCCATTGCCATTGTTACGGAACCCTAAAAAAGGCTACTTGATTTGTTTCAAACCGGCTCGTCTGCACGACAACCATTCAGGTACCTATGTAATCCTTACATGACACTTGAATAAAGTGTGCAGTGACTGTTAATTCTTCGAGCTGGGTAAGACGGTTCAAAAATCAGAACCTACCAACTTGTAGTACAAAGTTCAACGATCTATACATTAAATCCATTTGTAGAAAATTTATTATACCTATTGCCCCTTAGATAAACGCGAGAACAAACTAGAGTGCGCATTCCGTAACTCTATCGATCTCGCTTCGGTGTGCGCACTCTGCTATTATGATTAAAAATTTTAATTTTTAAGGGTATTATTTTTTATGGGTTTAGCTCATGGTGCTGAATGACCAATTTGAAGGTTAAGACTGTGTACGTACACTAACACCCGTTAATTAACTAACGGTCCCCCGCGACTTCGTCCGCGTGTTTTTTAAGTTTGCTCCCTCCCCCCGTCGTAGCGTGTTGTTTTATAGCCTAAATTTAGGCCCTAAAGCCTTCCTCGATAAATAAGCTCTCAACACATAAATATGTTGTTAAATCGGTCATGTAGTTCCTGAGATTTTCGCGTTTAAAAAAACAAACAAACTTCTCAGCTTTATAAAAATTAGTAATTCGTCAACAAATAGCTCGGAAATAAAATGATGTGAAATAGGTAGGTAGGTGAGTAGCGTTGGGTTTACTCCAAAAAAAAATATGCGGAATAATTCCAATTCGTGGGGAAAATAGGGAAAATACTCAAAAGTGCACGTAAATTAATAATATGCGAACATTAAGCTATTTTGACAGTGGCTTTACGCCTGTAGCACACCTTCACATGAACATAACAGCAGAACCATCGAAATTGTATGGGTTGCAAAAAAAACACATAAGACTAATACCCCGCTACGTCCCATTGTGAGTCAAATTGATACCCCAACCTACAGATTGGCTTGCCAACGGCATATGTGAAGGATTCCTACCATTTCATCAGCGAAATCAAGAACTTACAATTAGGAGATGATGAAACTATGGTTATTTTGATGTACAGTCCCTTCACAAGTTTACCAGTACAGGACTGCATTGAATTCAACAAAAGGAAGCTGGTTGAACTCGACATGCCAATAGAATATACAGAACTATTGGAACATTGCCTTACATCTGGCTATTTACTGTGGGATAATGAGTTCTATCTGCAAACCGATGGTGTCGCAATGGGCTCTCCGTTATCTCCAGTTGTTGCTGATATATTCATGGATGATTTTGAGGATCGAGCTCTGAGCACATCACCTATATCACCAAGGTTTTATAAGCGGTACGTAGATGACACTTTTACAATTTTACCCACCAATAGTGATTCTGCTTTTCTTAATCATCTTAATTCAATACATCCAAAAATCAAATTCACTATGGAAATAAAGGCAGATAGTAAACAAGCTTTCTTAGATATTTCACTAACTAAGAATTCGGATCATACCCTTAGCCACACAGTCTTTAAAAGCCACCCATACCGATAAATATCTCAATGGTGCGTCCCACCATCATCCTTCACAGTAAGCTACCGTGGGCAAAACTTTGTTTCAGAGAGCAAGGGGCATCTGTGACGACCGACACCTGGCTGCTGAGCTTTAGCATGTAAGGAAGGTGCTTACTACGGGACAACTAGCTTCCAGTACCACATCGTTGCAGACCCCGTGCCAAGCCTACGATAGTTGAACGCCAACCTGCAGAACACATAGCTGACGTTAAACATAGACGGAACACGAAATCTGCAGTGTGTGAACATGCCTCAGACAAACCCAACCACTTCATTCGTTTCGACCAACCAAAAATACTTGCTAAAGAACGGTGTATTATTCCTCGAATGCTACGTGAAGCCATTGTAATAAGAAAACATCCAAATTTTAATACAGAAGATGGTTGGAAAGTTCCACCGGCATGGGATCCTATTCTAGCAAAAACCAAAACAACACCTCGCAGTGCAAGATCTCAAGACACGGTTAGCTCTTTCTGCGTAAATAGGAACGTAAATTAATATTAATGAGTGACGGTAGTTTAATTTTTCAAAACTTTGTAATTGACAAATACCTTAGTCTCCCTATGACCACGAATGCTGTAAAGTGTTCGAAACGTCAGGTTTTAAATAAAATGTAAATAAATCGCGAAGTAATCCGTAAAGTTGTGTTTTAATGAGTTATACGATTCACTTAAATGTAAGAAACAAATTACAGAGATATTCAAGTCATCAACATAAACTTAAGCTTTTATTGAAGGCTTGCGTTCAGGACTCGACCTTGTTTTACGGCTCTTTTGAAGGCTCGAGTTCTTTTAAAGGCTCGAGCTCTTTTAAAGACTCGAACTCTTTTAAAGGCTCGAGGCATGGCTTAAAGAGTTCGCGGCTCGTCTAGGCTCGGGATTTCGAGCCTCCCGAGCTCACTGAGTCTTGCCATTCCACCTCGAGGCTTCAAAAATAAACTGGACGCCTCGAGGCTTGTAAATCACTAGGTAATATTATATATACTAAAGTCTTTAAAAATGACATTGAGGTTTCTAAAACCTTTTTTTCTCAATCTCAATCATGTGAAAGCCTAGACACTTCCAAGTCCAAGATTTTGAGATATAGCACATTTCAACATCCACAAACTAAGGTTAGTTTGTGGATAGTTTGTCTTACATGGAAACACTATGCAAAACAAAGTTTTTTTTTTCTGGCGAAAAAATATAGTAGTATTTTGGCTTGTAAGTAAGTGCGCGCTTTATTAAGTTTATAAGTTGGTGTCTATTATTGTTTATGACTGACTTTTGGCAATTGCACTTGTCAATATAACCACACTTCCATAGGCTTAAAATACAACTTGAAGAAGCCGGTCATAATTAGCTCTGAATTAACATGAATCCTGAGGACTGATTTGTGCCCCAAACAAACCAGTGATACCAAAAGTTAAGCAACCCACGGCGCGGTCGTGATTGGATGGGTGACCATTCCGACCATTTAAGTGACGTCCATGACAAGCATCTCCGTGCTTCGGAAAGCACGTTAACCAGTTGGTCCCGGCTAATATCTGTTGGTATTAGTCGTTAAGCCTAGTCAGAGGCCCTAGGGCGGCTTGATAACATCTGACAGTAAGGTTTGTCACTTGCTTTACACACACCCCTCCACCAATCCGCACTGAGCCCGCGCGGGGGAGTATGGCTCGTACCTCCTTACAGTTGAGGTAAGGCCTTTTTTCAGCAGTGGAATCTATATAAGCTGACTTTTTAATAACGTAGAAGTAACTTTGAATTTAAAATTTGGTTTTTGAGGTAAAATCACAAAAAGGAACCTTCGCTAGCTTACCCCCTTCGCTCGAGGTCTTTTAGTATGTTCATAAATTAGCTTAAAGATTGCGTATTGTGATCAAAACTACATGAATTATCAATTCTAATGGCATTGATAAAGAAACTTTTCTTAGAATTTTTTTAAAGGTCAAAGCAGTCCTGTTTTTTTTTACTTATGTTAAAATTCACGTACCATAAAACAATCATGATTTATAAGGTGTAAAAGCATCTACGTGGGTTAGTTCTCAAGAATAAAGGGGTTTGAGTTTTTTCCCGCCGAATTGGAATATTTCCCAATCTCCGTTTTTTTCCATATTTTCCCCTATTTTTCTTTTCCATCCCAATTTTTTCTTTCCCTTGCCCATCGCTATAGGTTAGTACTCACTTTTAATTTATTTCCACACTAGCTGTTGCCTGCGACTTCGTACGCGTGGACTACATGATACAAAATATTTTATACTCCGCCATCCAGCTATCATGATCTCTTAGTTTACCATGTCGTAAGGAGATGAGAGGAATGAAAAATCAAGGTTAATGGGCACTTTCTTTTTGATAGGTTAGTAGGACACCGACTCCAAAACTAAATTTTGTCGGATATCTTTCGTAGTAAAAGTGGAAAGGAAATGTTTGTACTTTTTCATTTACTTTATTGAAGGCAGCTTTATTCGTTTGTAATAAAATATGTATACGTAAGTTTAGGTTTTAGTGTTCAGAAAAAGTCAGACTCAAACTTCCTTACCACAATAGATGGATGTGGTTTAGCATCTATTTTTTGTGTTCCTGTGGTGTCCCTAGCCTACTCAAGGGTCGGTTTGTAAGTTACTACTATCGTAAAGTGAGTAGGTAAGACTATTTAGAATTAGACAAACTGTCTGTGGTGAAACGGAACGAACTATCTACGAACTACTTAGCGTTAAGCTCAGCACCAGCAGCAGGGTTCTATATCAGTTGCTCAAGAACTGCAATTTGTGTACGTCAATAGAAAATGCTCATCACGCTGAACAATGTTCCTTAGGGCGCTCTATTTATAACTCTTATAGTTGAGCCGAGCTGCTAGGGTTCTATATCAGTTGCTTTAGACCTTTAATTTGTATACGTCAATAGAAAGTGCTCATCGCGCTGAACAATCTTCCCTAAGGTGCTCTATTCATATCTCTTATAGTTGAGCTGAGCTGCTAGGGTTCCATATCAGTTGCTCCGGATCTTCAATTTTTGTACGACAACAGAAGGTGCCCATCACGCTGAACAATGTTCCCTGAGGCGCTCTATTCATATCTCTTATAGTTGAGCAGTGAGCTGAGCTGCTAGGGTTCCATATCAGTTGCTCCAGACCTTCAATTTGTGTACGTCAATAGAAAATGCTCATCACGCCAAATAACTTTTCTTAAGGCGCTGCTTTCATATCTCTCTTAATTTAAGTGTACTGCTAAAGTTCCACGTAAGGTACTCGATCTTCAAAATAAGTTATAGTCTAGTATTTGCCCAGACTTAATAACTACATAATAAAAAAAAATTCGGTTATATCCGTTCTGTAGTTCCGGAGATTAGCGTGTACAAACAGACAAACGGACAAACAGACAAAAAAATCAAAGTTGTAGATTCCTATTCTGTTACTATTTTAACATCACCCTCAATTAGTTTTTTGTAAAAGTACTCAATGTACAGACGCATCGGTTTTACAGTTTTATTATAGTATAGATTCCTTGCATGTGCTGAATTTTGCACCTTTGTCAAAATCAAAATATCTATGAACAGCGATGTCCTGCGAGGCATCTTTCCAAAGACGCAAAATCAATTCTATAATCTATTACCTAAACAGCACTGTTCCAACCGACTTCCGATCCGAAAAACAATTACCGCAGCAATACAAAATTTATCTGCATGATAAACAAATAATGCAAAATTTGTGGTGGCTACAGCACAGAATACTAGTACTAGGCTACAGACGGTGACATATATCTATTTCTTTCTTATAAACTAGTCAGCTAATTCACTGAAAGAGACGTTGCACGGCGCTTTGCGTGTGTGAGATGAAAGATCGGGACGTCGCGCCACGCGCTGGCGACGTTTTATTTTGAACTTTAAGCACAAATACCATTATTTTTAGGATTAGTATTTCTTTTACACGATATAAAAGTGTTAAAAAAGGTTTTGCAAACTTCAATATCTGTGGATTCTGTTAACCGAAATAATTTCTTAACAGATAGTTTCGGTTAACCCTAACCGTCCGATCCCTGTTTTAAACACTTTTATTAGGTAGGTAGGTACATAACCTAATCCTATATAAGTACATAAGTAAGTAAGTACATAACCTATACCTAATCCTGAGGATAAGAAAAAGTTTAGAAAAACATTGCCTTAGCTCTTGATCTATAATATTCAAATACTTTAGTTTGCATAGTCTCCAGTACTATAAGAAAGTTTAACATGTGTTGTAATATTTTTCGACAAGAAAGTGTATGTAATCATTACAGTTTCTTTTAATTAATTACTGATATAGTTGTCATCACGAATTTTTGGTATGTCATATAGTGCGAATAGTGAAAATTGGCTACTGATGGCTACGAAGAATATTTCAATAATGATTTTAAAAAATGATTATAATAAATAATTGTTTTGAGTTTTATTGCTTTATTTCAACCCTACTTGTATATTTCAACTAAAATAGTTCGTAGAGTTTTTCAAGATTTCCTATAGATTATTTAAAATTATGATATTATTTCAATTAATATCATTTAGGAAAACAATGGATTGATGTATCTTCTACCCGTTAGTGGTTTTGCAAAAATAATTATATTTTGGTACAAAATTCAAGACCAATATTACAAAGCGCTACTGACTTCAATAAGTAACTACTCAATTAGAGAGTGTTCTGTCGTGTTATTTTATCGTAGAATCTGTTATTATTAGGCAGCATGTTTAAAGAATTAACATAATTATAACATATAAAAATATGTTTTTTTTAATGTTCAGTTGCCAATCTACGCTGGTATGATTATACCGTGTGTTGTCATATAAAGACGATTCGAAGCGCCCTTAATTCATGTCCCATATATTCCTGGTCAGGCTATACCTAAGCTGTGGAGTGAATCAAGCCTGTTCTTACTAAAATGTCATCAACGCTGTCAAAAGCTTTATTTGTAACATTGAGCTTAGATGGGCGCTATAAATATTTACTATTTTTAAGCCGTTAAAATTACTTTAGCAATTATATTAAGCATTTAAACAGCAAAAGGATCGTAACGGTCTAACCGAATTAAGTAAATTGAATGAGCAGAATAAACCCAAACAGTCAGTACAGTCAACGTCAAAAATATGTTTGCAATTTCGACAAACGTCGATCTTTATTTAAACTTATAAAGTTGACCAAACGGGAAAAGCGTGTCCATAATATCGAGGCTGCCTGTACGCCCGTCAGTTACGCCACCCGTTTCATTGCGAATTATTCACATACACCGGTTTCGGTTGCGTCCGTACGTTTTGTACGTACCGTAGCACGTGAACCTATTAATCTGGACGAAATAAAATTGGGTTAAGTTAATGCAAAACCAGCCACAGATGGTAGCGGGAATACATGGACACAGCACATGAAAATATCAGCCTGCCCAAATAAAACCATTTTAGGGATATGGGTTATTATTTGCATTTTACTTGAGATTCTATCAAACGATCAATAAAGTTATGTGTCTTCAACTTGAACTATCTACGTACCCATATTGATAAAATGGTTAAATTGTTCCTTCGCAAGTTTAAAAAGTAAGGTAAAATAATAATAGCTGCATTTTAATGTAGAAATCAAAACAGAGGTTTTATTTACATAGTAAATTAATACAGTAATTTAACTCAAATAATATTTACTTGATAGGATAGATAACAACAAAATTGCACCTTCATGTTTAAAAGATATTTGATTATACATAATATACGTACTTGACTAAAACATAATGCTTGCATTATCAATTAATTCGTTCAAAGTAATAAAACTCTCAAAAAATGTAGGCAATAATACTGCTCAATTTAATTTTTCTCTTTGTTACCTAGACTGAAATACTGTACTGTCAGATCACATTTTATTTTTTTAACGAAAGTTCTACTATTATCTGGGCTAGCTGCTTTACCTACGCTGCATGGCCGAATAGCCGGGAATTCAAATTTGTTTTATTTAAATTCAACTCAGCGGAATCCAAAGCAAATGACCGCTGCGCAATTAGCGCGGCGTAATGCTGCACGCGTACGTTGGGCTGTAGACAAAATGAATACGGAAGGGCCATCCTACAATAACACCACATAAATACCAAAAAAATTTGAGTTCTCTCAGCAGCGCGGCGTCTCCAAAATGCTAGTCAATTCTGCCGCTTGACCAAGTACGTTGGATTATAGACAAAGTAAATGTAAAAGGGCCATCTTATAATGATATCAAGTGACAAACATATTAGACAGTTTTTTTAGCAGTGTCTTTACTTTAAATGCTAACTTTTACAGCTTATGTAAATTTTGCCGCTTTTTGCCAGCAGCACATGCTGAGTTACTCGTAAACCTGTATCGAAACAAACAGAGTAATATTTTTCAAGTTTATTTCCTCTTGTAACTGAGCTAATTTAATATTAATCTTCAGTTCAGATGCCCCACCTCACTTTAACTACAAAAAACTTATTTTTTTTCTAAAAAAAGTTATGGTAATGGTATGGTGCCGCAGTTAAAATGAGGTACCTAGTGCAAACTCAAATATCTATCCGTTATCACAGGAATCATTTATGCTTTTAGATTATATAAAACCTTCTGTATCTCAATCTATTATGTTTAGGCGTTTTGTCGAATACCAGCTTCACTGTGACTGCTTCAATGGATTTTCGGGCTATTTAAGAACTTTTTACTAAGGACTTACAAAATGGCTGTTCAGACATAAAACATTGCTGAATGTGTGCACGGTTACTAAAAAAAATACGACAAGGTAAATAACGTAGTTTAGAAAAACTGGGGAAGTGGGAGTCGGACTTGCACACTGAGGGTTCGAACGAACAGTTGTTCTAAGATATAACTACATAATATTTCGAGTTTTCGGAAGTTTTTCTTTATTTTTTTGTAACCTACTTTCTTGCCAGGTCGGTAGGAAGTAGCTCATTAGGTTATTGGCTATATTTCACCAAACCGACATATGTCATGTCATATATGTCGACTAAAAATTGACAACATTCCTAGCATTTCTGTGACAATTGTCAGTATCAGTACAGTTGTGAAACAGTAATATTTTTTACAATTCGACATATTTGTAGAATTGTCGGGAATTCTAGACATGAGGTCGGAGCTCTGTCTGTTTTGCGTGGCAATTGTAGTGTTTTCGCCGTGCAAACAAAAAGTACGGGCTGTGATAGCGATTTTGACCCGTCAAAATCGCTATCACAGCCCGTACTTTTTTGACAACCCGTTATTGACAACCCGTTGTCATGCAGAAGAATAAATAGAGAACGGATAAATATCGTAATTGAAATTGGTTGGCTTGCGTTTTAAGAAAAATACAGAATAAAACTTAAATAAGATTTGTGACAATTGTCGCGCCTGTCGCGTTGGTGAAATAGGGCCCTGATTTCCCTGCGAAATGTTTGTAAAAAGGCTCAATTGACCGTATCTTTGGATTTCGTTGATTTAGAAGCTTGATTTTTTTATAGCTTCAAGGAACCGCAACCATAAGTATTTGATGCTAATTTCAACATGATACCTTCACGCGTTCCTGAGAAAAAGGGTCTCAAACACAGACATGCAAACGGGCACACGGTTCCTAATTTCCTATCGAGGTGCGGAATCCTAAAAATATCTAAAATGAAAATATATATTTCTGAAATACCCTTTAAAGGCCGTAATTTAGTAAAAATTAACACTGCCGTTACCGATCGTCTGACTGATCCACTTACTTATAAAAAACCTTTAAAGCCTATGCTTAATTTAGTTAAATATTTTATTGCTACACAAATCATTTGACCAACTTTGCTATTTCGTATCGATGTACAAAAGGCTCTAATTTTCAGAACGATAATGATTCTTAGAAGTTTTTTATAAAAACTGGCAGTGAAATCTTGAGCGTTAAGCGCCAGAAAAATAACACGGCAATTCATCAATCTTAATTCTTGGGGACAGGCCAGTCAAAAGAATTTTCCTAACTGGCAAGAAAAGGAGGTCTAATTATTCCATCCTACAAAGTAGCAAAGCAAATTTCCTTGTCACAGAACTAGTAAAATGGGTATAGCTTTTAACGAGTTTTTCGAATTGAAGAAGTCGGAATTGAATTGGTTTATGATTTCAGTTTATTACTCGTACCAACCAAAGAGGTCCTAGGGCGGCTTGACCACATCTTACAGTAATGTTGGGCGCTTGCCTTAATACAGACAACCTTCCATCAATCCGTTTTGAGCCCGTGTGGTGGAGTATGGCTCTCCTTCTCATAGTTCTGTTGAGGCCTTTGCTTATTAGTGGGACGTATATATAGGCTATCTTTAATTTTACTAATACAAATACTCGTACATAGGTTTATGGAAATAAGCTAAATAATGTGCTAAGGATTTAAGGATCTCGATAAAAGTAAACATAAAACTGTCATAAAGTTGACTGTATTACACCCCTGTGCTTGGTCCTGAACCTGACATCTTCTCGGCCATGTAGATTTCTGTCTTATCTCACCAGATGATCAGAGCGAAGGAACAGACAGCACCTGTGAGTTGCATTTTGTTGTGCACACTGATATTGCATCGTCCTTGACCGATCTCTATGTGGTTGCCTTAGACTCAATTCGAAAGGAGGATACTGTGGAGGATAATTTCATTTATTTTTTTATTTATAGAAGTACACAAACAGAATGCTGTCTTATCATGCTGATACTTACGAGTTCTGAATTCTAAACTAAACGGCAATTCAATAATAGTGTACATGTATACTTTATGATTAAGAGCCTGAAAAAATGCTAACTAGCAAGTTTAACCCGTTAGGTGTACAAATATCTTATCTGAGCTTAAATCTCAAAGCATAACAAGGACAATAATGACATTATTTCTCTCATTATGTCACCCCCACTATCAAAGCGATTCCGCTTGAATGCCCAGAAATGGTCTTAAGTCACGTCCCAACAATGCGCTAGACGCCAATATTTGTCCATTAAACAGAGCAAACAAAGCCGTTGTATCCATGTTTCCTGTTTGAGTAATCGCTTAAAACCTGTGTTTCCTAAACTTTCGAATCATTTGCTTAGCCCCATTCTGTCTGCTTTTATCTAGTGCTTATACCCGCCTAGCGAGTTTGGAGTATGGCGGCTAACTAAATTAGAAATCAGACGCAGAAGATAAAGTGCACAAGTGTGTGCATAATAAATACACAAGCGCACTCTCTGTGCCTTTCTTTTACTAACGCAGAGTGAACCATTACATCCCGCGACGGTAGAAATTGTACAAAATTTAAAATATTTTGCAATTATCTAAAAGGAAATAAAGCATTTCAACTATTAAAACAAGATACATGTTGGTAGACTCATTTTGGCAAATCTATAATAAATAATGTAAGATTTTTCAACAAACTGTACAAAGGTATGAAAGCCAACGATTTTGTAAAACTAACTGCCGTTAATTTAAAATAATGTCTCGTACAATGATAAGTTTATTTTGGTTGTGTACTGTGATTGTTTTATAGTTTTATTATAACACTTGTACGCTACTTTTCACCTTAGTTTTGGGAACCGCTGCCCCACTCTCTGACTTGATAGTGTTAAGATGCTTTGGTGTTTAGGATTATCTATATTATCTATTCTCAACATGCCACTGTAATGTGTTTTAGAAGACATTATTACCAGCCTAAAATGGGTGTTAGTGGGTTTATTGTATTTTCAGTCTGTATGTTTAGCCCTTGAGAAAAATGATACCAAAGCGATTAAATAAAATTCATACTATGTAATGGTGTTTTAACATTTTGTAAAAAAAATGTTGTTATAGAATGCATTCTGTTTAATGTTTCTTGTTTAGTATGATTGTAAATAATTAACCAATATTTTATTATCAGTATCGCTGTGAGTTGCAGCAGCATTATCTCAAACCTTAGTGGTTTACTCGTGCTGTTTGTTTATTGTAACCATTTGTTTTTTTTTATATGTAAATAAATAATAAAAAAAAAAAAACGTACAGGACTTATCGCACTATTATGAGCTAGGCATCTGAGCATAAATAAAAATAGCTCTAATAACAAATACTAATAGTTATAATAAACTCAATATCACAAAAAATATTTGTAATGCTTAATTTAACATAAAATGCATTGATAAAAAAAATGTTTTTTTGTTCTTTTTTAACAAACACACCAATTACCTAGCCCCAAACTAAGCGTGAGCTTGTGCTGTGGTGACTAGGATAACGGATAGAAATACTTAAATTCATATAAACACCCATGACTTAGGTACACATGCTCGTGCTCATCACACAAACATTTGCCCCTTGTGGGATTCGAACCCGCAACCGCCTGGTCGTCATAACCTCTATCTCAAGCTAAAAAGAACTCGCATCTGAACTTTTAGGTGTCAAGCGTACGCCCACATCCAATCAGGGCGCGTAGACAAGATGCAGTCTAGGTACTTATTCCAATCGAAGTTTGCTATGACCTATGACTAGCAAAATGCATGAAACTGACATAAGCCATCGAAACATCACGTGACTTTTGGATACATATTTTGACATTTCGTTGGCGATAGCGAAGTTCGCGGTAAAAAGATTGCGTCTTGTCTAAGGGCAGATATACCTTGGAGCTAATCCTTACTAACACTGATTGACAGAAGAAAATCCAATTTTAAAAATCACCTATTAAACAACGCTGTGAAGCCATATCGGTTCACATTTAATTAAACTTCACCGGCTGCATATTACATTATAACCTCATGCATACGTTAAACCGATGATCATTATTACTATGCTAAGTAAGCGGTGTGAGTTAATTATAGTAGATAGAATACCAAATTACTATAAAGTATATTGTTTTTTTATTATCTTAGTTCATAATTTGTAAATGAAATAATAAGTTGCAAAGAGTACTTATTTCAAATGATGGAATCGAACCACTCTACTAAATTTTAGATTTCTTTGTATGGTAAGAATAAAAAAAAACGAAAAAAAACAGATTTTGTCTGCCTGATTTCGTTTTCACATAACTTTAAATATTTTTTTTATGATATCTGCTATTTTCTTAGCAACTGACAGCTTTTTACTACAACATTTAAAAATAAAAGTATCGTCTCTTATCGTTTCCGATATCATTGAGCCTACGTAAATCAAGACACAGACAACTGCAAGTAAGAAATAAAATAAAAATACTTATCTTTATTAAAGCATGCTGTTCAAAATAAACAAACACGTAATATCTTTTTCAAAAATTATGTGGAACACTGTCTGAAAGTTAAAATTTATCATCTCGATACAAACTTACTCAAGCGTGAAATTGATAAAAGCATTGATATTCTACCGATATTCTTGCTCTCAATTTCGCATCGACGAAACATTAAACTTTCGGAGTACGCTTAATTTATTTAAAGCAAAACATTAGCCTTTTAAATTATAATGACAAACTTGACCGTGATTATTAAAAGTTGGTCGTAAGTACCTTAAGTTGACGAGTGCCTTCCTAACAAGAGGTCCTACTCTCTAAGCCAATGTTCATATTATGACTGAACCCATCCCTGTCCCTAAAATCAGCTACTTGCAGTATAATATGCGTAGGTTTGACCGGTCAGTAGACTCAGTAAGGCTGTCATAAGCTAACCAGATCGAATCAAATCATTGCATCGGTCGACCCAATGTCAGGCGATAGAAAGAAAGGCAATTAGCTGGGTGAATATTATTGGTAGGTGATTGGCGCTCCGCGATCTAAATTGCTCCTTATGGTGTCGCAGCAGAGTCGCTAATTATTGAAATTGATTTTGCGAAGTGATTCTTCTGTACTTGATTATTTAGTCTGCCTCATTGGTCTAGTGATTAGTACGCTGGGTACTACCCACGAGGCACCGGGCTCTAATCAGGCCGAAAGTGTTGGGAAAAAGTTGGTGGTGTTATCACCCCCGTGCCTCGGAAATCACGTTAAGCCGTTGGTCTTGCGCCTGATCTCTCTACGGTTATGTCAGACTGCAGTCTCACAGAATTACAAGAGTAAAGGATCAGATAGTGCACCTCAATTGCCTAATCCCCGTTGAGATTGGCCGCTGTAATCGAAAATTTGGCTAGGAGGTCATTATTGTTTTATTCTGTGCTTATTTATTATATCAACATGACTATGTAAGGTAGCGATGGGCGATTGTTTGAAATAAATTAATCGAAAGAATCGTTAATCGACCATTCGAACTACCGAATGTCGATTTAGTAATTCGTAAAAAAAAATCGAATAATAATCGACAATCGAATGATAATCTATATGGTGCCTTCGATGCATTCGATCGTATTGCCGCGACTATGCGCACCGGACAGGCAGCGACCGAACGATTAATCGACGCGACGAATGACGATTCATTCGTTATTAGTTAGTAGTACGGCCTGCAAACCGCGCGCTCCGGTATTGCTCGCCGCATAATCGAACGACTGCGGTTGCTTATCGAATACGTTCGATTACAGAGACCATTCGAATAATTAATTAATTTACTAATAGTCGCCCATCGCTTATGCAAGGAAGTGCGATAGCTGGACATGTACAAAGTCGTACAGAGTAGGACCTAGGAGCCAGGGGGACGTCGGGGGCTCAAATCATAAAGAGACATTTTACCGTGTTTAGACAAAACTTTTTGCCACTTTAGTACCAGTTGTTTACAAAATTGTTTGCCTTTTATCTCGTTAGTTAAATGTTAATATAGTCAATGTTTTGTGTACCTGCTTAAATTTATGATTCGTAAAGTTTTGTATTCATAATACTATTTTATTTTTTAATGGGGGAGGCCTATGTTCAGCAGTGGATGACCAGCTGCTGATTATATGATGATTATGATGATATTATTTTTTTACAAACGAACAAATGGTTTAGCTACAAGCCTACAGTTTGTATATCTAAACACGCTGAAATTTTAGTGGTTGTTTTCCCGCAGCAGAACGATTTACCTTTAGTCGTACTATCGTGCTTCTGGGTAAGGTTAGGTTAGGTAGGCTTGTGGCGCAGTGGCGGCAGCGCTTTGGTAGTGATACCAAAAGTTAAGCAACCCACGGCGCGGTCGTGATCTGATGGGTGACCATTCCGACCATTAAAGTGACGACCATGACAAGCATCTCCGTGCTTCGGAAGGCACGTTAAGCAGTTGGTCCCGGCTAATATCTGTTGGTATTAGTCGTTAAGCCTAGTCAGAGGCCCTAGGGCGGATTGATAATATCTGACAGTAAGATTTGTCACTTGCCTTACAGACACCCCTCAACCAATCCGCACTGTGCCCGCGTGGTGGAGTATGGCTCGTTCCTCCTCATAGTTGAGGTGTGGCCTTTTCCTAGCAGTGGGATCTAATAGGCTGACTTTACTTTTTTTTTAGTAGGTACTATCGAATCACGCAAGATATTTTTTTAAACTAAAAATATTTTTGTTCTCAAAAAAATAATGATCAACTCGAAAACGTGAGAAAAGATAGTTTCTTTTACGAGAATTGACGTATTTGGGTACTGTTTGTCGCACGAAATCAATGTTTAAAGCAAAAGAAGCTCTATGCACTAAGCAATACAGCATAAACTGCACTATTTTACTGCGGGAAAACAACCATTAAAATTTCAGCGTGTATATTTATATTCTATAGATACCATTTAATTGTTTTCTATCAATTTCTATCATTCATTGCTAATAGGTCCACGTGTATTTATATGCGCATAAGGTATAGCAAAATTTGAGCACAGACAAAACAAAATCGGTCTAACCGTTTTCAAATAAAAAAAGGCTTCAAACAAGTCTAAAACGCCTTTGTTTTATACATTATCGATACTATACTAACCGTACAAGCATGACAAAAAAGGTTTCGAAATGCAGACGATGATGCTAACAATAAAGCTGATCATATAACTCGGCCCGGCGAACCTTGATCCCTATGACATTGACAGTTATTCCTACGACACAACATTGTAGTGGCGTCACCGTTACATTAGAATTGAATTGGAGGCTTCTATAAATGTCATTTATTAAATTTCGGTAGATATATGCCATTACAATGATATTCCGTCGGAATTATAACAATTCTTAACATTTACAAGAAATTATCTCAATCAGACTACGTTTACGGCCTGCAAAAGTTACTTCGTTCGGAAGATATTGACTAGTGCGGAAAAATATCGATAAACAAATGTCTTTAATGGAAACGAGTGTACATGATTTATAATCATTTAAGTTATAGAAGCTGAATGTTAAAAAGTTGCATGAAATTGTTTTTATTTCTCTCAAATTTATAAAATATTTCTGGGGACACCAGGTTTTGTTTTATTTAAGATTAGATTTTATTAGTATCAGTTTTCATGTGTGGCATAATTAAGTGATAAATTATGAGTGTCATTACTTTTTCATACTTAAGTATTACTACATTCTCTGTTGAATAGAACGGAGCGCGGCATACATGCACTCACGATTGTATACCCAAGAGAATTTAAAAAATTACTGTAGGACAAAACCATATAAAACAAAAGCTGTTCAGCGATCATTTATTTATATATTTTAATCTGAATCTGATAATGACATTAGGGTTTGTGTCACGAACTCGGAATCTAAACTGAAGCTGCTGTCGCCTACGTCACTATCAAAAACGGCTCATCTACAATGATGTCATATCGCACGTCTCGATCCCAATCATCAAAACAAAGTTTTAAAGCATTATATTGGCAGTGGTAGGGCGGTAGCCTAATCACATTAAGTTACATAAACACGACCCATCACTAACATGAACTGTCATAGGGATCAAGGTTCGCCGGGCCGGGTATAGTATAATATGAAGTCAAATATCAACAAGGTTGAATGCGACTTCACATCACCAACCACTCATACTTCAATTACCTACCCCATATAACTTTTTTCTGTCACAAAGATGTCCCTTTTATCTAGGGGTCCTAAAATAACCCGAAACACAATTGATGGGGTCGCCCTCTTGTCAATGTTGATCTTTCTAATTACAAGCGAATTGTTTACTTGTCTCAACTTAATGGGATAATCGGACTTAACTTTTAACAAGAGTTTAAAGTTAACTGTTTGGGCGAAACAAATGCTTTACTTTGGTTGTACGGTTCGTGTTCCGAAGCAGATTTGAATTTAATTTGAAAAGTTAGAGATACTAAAAATCAAGCTGTTGTTAAACTGTATCAAAGTAACAAACTCGTAACACGAAACATGTTTTTTTTAAAAACATGATGAGAGACTAAAACCTGAGAATTTAACCTCTAGGCTCACCTTCTTACACATTGTTCTTTTGATTAGACTTCTGGAAAGCAATTAAATGTCAGTTTGAAAGCCATTCAGTTGGTAGAGACTAAAGCAAACACATCAAAAAAAACTTGTAGGTATACCATTTTATACATAATTTATTGTAGTAAAACAATTGACCTAAAAGTAAGAAAGAAAAACGCATTTATGAATTTTGGGACATCACAAACAAACTTCGTACAGAATAAAAAAATACAAAATTACAAAAATCACAAAAAAAAACATTAATACAAAAAAGAACAAATGAGTAACAGTCAACGCTAGCCAAACAGTGCCTTTGTGTGTCTGTGATGTCCAAATCAAGGGGGCCTTACTCAGCTAAAGCTTAAGAACTGTGTTAAAACTTTAAAGTTACCTATTTTAAATGTAAATTGTAGAAAAGTTCCTACTGAAAATGTTTTGTCAGCGTTTTAAATTCATTTCTATTCTTACATGGAATATTCCTTTGCTTAAAAAATTCGTTAACACAACAGATATTTGGCTACAAAACCAGTACAACGCCTCGAACATTCCCGGCACTTACTAACCGTAACATTTACCTTCCAGTCTGGATTTCACACAAGTAACAGCTATAACTGGGCGCCCACATTCAGGCCATCTTGCGAGTGCCCTGATATTCGGGTAACCGGCGGTCCATTGGGCCCGCTGCCAGTTCTCGGCCTTTGCTGCAGTTACGACGACTGTCACACCGAAGTTTGGCAGCAAACATCACTTTTTTTACCATTACAACGGTGCCCACCTTGTTGATGTAAATGTCAGCCGATTAATTAAAAAATCCTAACAGCGATAGAATAGCCTCCGTTAAGTGCCGCCTGGCAGCTATCACCCTTCCACTGGAGCCCGGCGTCAAGCAACTTGCTGTGTTTCGTTGGTTCCGTCTGTGGGTGGAAGTTCCAGAACTTTCTGGGTGAGCTTGCTCCACTGTTGACTCGGTCATGTTGTCTAGGTCATGTCGGGTTTAGTCTAGCTAGAGTCAAGAGCAAACCCATTGCAAATAAATAAAAAATACCTCGAAAATATATGGTTTTTTAACTGTCATGGTCACTAATATTGTAGGAGTAAGGCATGGACTTTGTTTAGCAGAATACATCATATGGCTGGTGGTAATGATAAATGAAAATCACTTGAATTTGCATCAATTTTTAGGGCAAACTTACTACAAATACCACTAGCGCCAGTTATTCAAAATCTATATATCGTTTTACTATAGTGCAATTTTGCTCTTACATACTGCAAAGTGGGCCATTATAATGTTTTCATACTTCATTTGATACCGTTCGTTTAAGTTTCATAGTACTAGTTTTGAGCTCGAGCTCCCAAAGTTTTACATTTTTCCCCCATAGCGCGTTTACCATGGTCTTTACTATAGTCGTACTATGGCGGTCAGATGGCAGTCGCTGCACTGCAATAACCTAATCTGCCATATCCTGAATAATGGTATCAAGCGGACCCTGGTCCCTCAGTTCGAGTGCACATCTAGGATAACGCTAGGATGATTATAATAGTGATGCTATCGCAGCTACTACTGTGTGAAACTTAAAATCGCTTCGGTGTGACTGACCCCGATAATTTATCTTTACGAGGACAGTAGGTAATTCTAACAGTGATATTGGACCGAGATTTTGCCGTGGAGCCATTTTAGAAAATGCTTTACAGGTGTATGAGGTACGCTAGAGCTTGTTTTAATGTAGTGCGGCACGCTATGAGCTACACAGGGTGTCCGGATTTCGACGAGCGGTAATTGAAGGGCCTTTTAATTATAAAACTTTAGAGACATAATAATATGAATAAAAAAAATAAGATTTTTTTTAAATTTAGAACAATTGCATTTCTGTGTTTAGTTTTGTAAGAGGTTTAAAAAAGTATTTAACATTTTTTAATTTCACTTGATAGGCGATAGCGTTAGTTTTCAAAGGAATCATTTTCTCAACGTTTAAGTACTCGAGATCCCCAGAAATAGTATTTCTTAAAATAATTAAAATGGCTGCCATTCCAAGAGGGGGGAGTTAGAACCCAACATGGGGTTTGTTGTCGATAACATTTGATGAACTAATAGCCTATAAATTATAGCTAGTCCAAACCTGGGCACACTGTATATACAGTTCTTATTTAAATGCACTCGTAGCTAACTTGAAGAATGGTCGTAGGTTTAGCATTGGAATGTAAGCATGGTTAAATTAATTTAGAATGGATCAAAGTCATAAAACGTACAACAACTTGAATATTATTTTATATTTAATGTCCTCCTTGCCGAAATTCGACTACGGCGGCCAATCTGAACAGAGTGTGTGCGCAATACACAGGTGCACTCTCTGTTCCTTCACTCTCATAATTCGGTGAGACGGCATGCAGTCCGACATGATCGTTGATGAGATTAGGTGCAGGACCAACGGCTTAACGTGCTTTTTGAGGCACGGGGGTGTTAACACCACCAACTTCCGGACTCCGGAGCTGTGCCTGAGTAATCTCAGGCACAGCTCCGGACAGAAAAACCCATTAAACCCAAACACTCTCGGCCCGACCCGGGATTCGAACCCGGGACCTTGTGGATAGTACCTAGCGTGCTGACCTCTAGACCAACGAGGCAGTCAGTTATATATAAACAATTAGTTATCCTTATTAGGAGGCACGGAGTCAAACATGACATTGTCCACGAATCATCTGCCACATCCGCACTTTTTTGCAAAATGGGGCTGCCACTATAGGGGCTAAGAAGATTTCTTAGAAGGATTGCTTGTCAATTGAGCATATTGATGAGCCGAAAAGTTCAAAAAAGCCCATAGAAGCATTTGATTATTTAAGTATTTTAAAATAGCTATAATCACTATAGACGATTTCCGCCACTTCGTCCGCGCAAATTTTAATATTCCTATACAAACTTCTACCCTTTTTTTACCCCTTTAGAGGTTGAATTTTCAAAAATCCCAAAGCACATCATTCTTAATTTCTAACTACCTACCTATTTCTCAATATCGATTTTTATTGATTTAGCTTTAATACTGAAGGGAGTTTTATACAAACGTATTCCGTTTTTTATCCGCTTAAGGAGCAAATTTCTATATCATATTATAAGGATTTTTTTCATTTTTTTTCAAAATATCAGGATCCTAGGAGTTTGAGTTGAGTGTAAATTAGCCCTAAAAACGATACGACCTTGGCAGTCATACTTTACCATTCATTATTATTCTTTGACGACCGTCTTGCTATAGTCGTTCGCACACCGGACTACAAAACCAGGCGGTTGCGACCAGGTTTGTGTGATGAGCACGACCATTTGTACCTAAGTCATGGATGTTAATATGTATTTAAGTATTTCTATCCGTTATCCTAGTCACCATAGCACAAGCTCACGCTTAGTTTGGGGCTAGGTAATTGGCGTGATTGTAAAAACAATTTATTTATTTTATTTATTATTAAAACCAACCAAACCATGCCTATTTATGAAAACTTCAATAACTGCGTCAAAATAAATCTCGACAAAAATTACAACGCGGCTTCACGGAATTTAGGTGAGTAACGGTATCCATTGTATAATTGGGGACCTCTCGCCCTCTTGTCAAACCCTCCTCACAAGCTATACGCTTTGAAATGTTCCCCAGAATCGCCGTAATACCTTGACGGCTTATCAATTTGAGGCATGTTGATACTGGCAATATTCTTGGTTGCTGACGGTTGGTGGTAGGTAGAATATGGTTACTTTATTATTTTACATTGTTATGCTTATTATTTATACACCAGCAAAGCCCACAAGCATGATTGTTTTTTGAATTCTTGTTGGTTTAACATGTTTTTGTTTTATAATTTTATTTTGTTTAGACAACAAATAGTATCTAGACAAACCTAACAAAGGCTTTAAGATACTGCTACCCTTTAATATATTAATAAAATATTTTAATTTTTGGCTTGTCTTTATAAATTACCGTCCACTCTTTCCTATTTGAAGAGAATGGGACCTAAGCTGGAAAGAGAAGCAGGGATAGACCAGTAAGGCGACAGGAAGATGACTTATTGCAGGCACAGAATAATAAATATTGTATCTATATTGTTAACTGAGCATACCTATCTAGCAATGTCGTGTTCACTTATAATTGAGTGGCATACCAGATGTAACTTCGTTTAGATTAAGTGTTAATGTTTGTATGTAACCTGTGTGTGTTATTTAAATAAATAAATACAAGTATGAAGGTGACAGGGAAACACTTCATGAGAGTAGCAGCAAATAGGAAAAAGTGTATTACAACATAGTGTATTTTGTGAATAATTTTTTTTTGAGCATTATCAGCAAGTCTATGTGTAAGCGAGATCCAGAATGAAGCTTGTCGTCTTGGTTCAAACCGAATAATTAATACATTTTCATTCAAACGGCATTAATTCAATAGTCGCAGCAAACTCAAACCCGAACTATTGACACTTCAGCTGATGAGTTAGTCTGGTTGCGCGCTGTTTGTAAATTAATTGAATTTGCACACAAATTCCGTGTGTTTATGAACACATTATATAGGGTGTAAAAATGGAGCCATAATACTGTAGGGAATGTAAAGTGTTTTGTGTAAAGGGCATTGTTACCTTGTGATAAAATAAATATTCGCAGTTTTGTAAATTAATTTAAAATATTGTGCCAGAACTAAATATTGGTATAGTAAATGAACTTAAAGGAGTATATAAAATAATAAATAACAAATCGCGTTTTTGAAGATAATACTATTAGATTATTTATATGATCTGCTTATTGCCCATTTATTTGATACCCTGTATATTGAGTCAAACGTTAGGAACAACAATAATATATACCTCAATAAAAGCGAGCACTAATTAATTTGATTTGTGAGGCCTTGTTAAGCTTTGTCTGGCTAGTTGATAGCATGATTATGGACAATAATATACATATGTTAGTTCTAAGTACAGTGTGTGTGGCGAACAGGATAGGAAACCCCCGAAGAATAATAAAAGGAAATATATTTATAAGAAAATAAGAAATACAAAACGAAAGACAAAGATACTAGAAAAGACAGTAAAACAAAACTATAACTTTTTAAGATCAATGACACAATCAATAAATCCTCAAAGAGGTCTGTCCTTCACAGTGTGTTTACATTTTTGTTGCTTTTCCCTACTCGCTAAATTTAAGATCTACACATATACCCTTCAGTGGTAGGGCTTATGAAATATATTATGTTGGGACGTGTATAAATTCCCAATGTGGTGCTACATACATAAATAAATGACTTTAACTTAAGCACACTGGGTACTATCCACAAGGTCCCGGGTTCGAATCCCCGGTCAGCTCGGGCCGAAGGTTTCTCGACTTTTCTGTCTTGAAATATCTCTAGCACAGCTCCGAATTCAGGCAGTAGGTGGTAACAACACCCCCGTGTCTCGGAAAGGACGTTAAGCAGTTGGCCCTGCGCCTGATCCCTCTCCGGTTATGTCGGATTGCCGTCTCACCGTATTAAAAGTATGAGAGTGAAGGAACAAAGATTGCACCTGTGTTTTGCGCACTTACTTATGCACTTTAATATCTTCTAAATGCTTGCCACAACAACCAGGTTTTTATGTGGCAAGGATGGCCGCTGTAGCTGAAAAAATCAGTAGGAAAATATAATTTCAATCGTTTTTTTCATATTTTTTTATACTTACAATGTTCTTTTTTATTTATATGATAAAGGACATGGGTTCAAATTCTACCCATGTGCGAATTTTTGGTTTAAACTAATATAATTTTACTGAGCAAGTGAGCTCTCGTTTGACCAAATTTTTCCGCGGTCATATCAATAACACTAAAGTCGCAAATTATTCGACACAACGCTGAAACTTATTTTAATTACTTACTAATTAGATAACCGCGCAGAAGATTCTCAGTTTCGACATATCAACCGATAGAATCCAGATTGAACTGGATGGGCGGGTGTATGCATGATAACCAAAGTCCTAGTTCGTGATATCGGGTTCTAAATGACACGTGCCTTTGCATAATGTTAAATAAGGTTATCTGTCTCTCATTAGTGGCTAAGATTCCAAGTACTGAGGTGCACGATATTGTGCCATGGTCGTGGCTCGTGTGCTTGGTTAAAACAAGCTATCTGTGTAAACTTGCAACTAACTAACTTACACGATTATGGTTCATCTCTATGATTGAAATTTATTTTGCTTTTTAGCTTGCATAGCATAGTCCGTATCAAGCTAAACGGTTCATATTGGAAGAGGTGTCATAGCCACATAAAAAATATAAATGTTTATTTTTTAAGCCTATTTTCATGCCTAGCCTATTCTTGAGAAGAGCTTAGAAACCAAACCTGTCAATACTGCCAACTGCCGTGTAGATACTAATTTATAAATACAGAGATACGTAAATACAAAGTAATAGGCCCTATCTCTAAGAGCAATTTCTTCCAAGCAACCTTTGGGTAGAGGAACTTCTTAGTCACAGAGATTGGTAGGGAACAGAGGCAGTCTCAAGGTCAAAGTGGGAGTCTGACGTGCGGCCGTATGACAGTAGGCCCCATATCAACCTACCCTGAACTGTCAAATTTCCGCAAACATAATTCAACCTTATTTGGATCACAGGTTGAGTTCACAGATGAGGTGCTTGTGGCGCAGTGGCGGCAGCGCTTTGGTAATGATACCAAAGCTAAAAGCAACCCACGGCGCGGTCGTGATTGGATGGGGGACCATTCCGACCATTTAACTGACGTCCATGACAAGCATCTCCGTGCTTCGGAAGGTATTAAGCAGTTGGTCCCGGCTAATATCTGTTGGTATCAGTCTTTGAGCCTAGTCAGAGGCCCTAGGGCGGCTTGAAAACATCTGACTGTAAGGTTTGTCACTTACCTTACACACCCCTCCACCAATCCGCACTGAGCCCGCGTGGTGGAGTATGGCTCGTACCTCCTCATAGTTGAGGTGAGGCCTTTTCCCAGCAGTGGGATATATAGGCTGACTTTACTTTTACTTTTATTTGGATTACATAGACTTCAATATTATTCTAGATATTTTGACAGATTAAGATAACTTGATGCGGGGCTCACTGTACATGACTATTCCGAACCCTGTAACTACCTATCATAAAATAATTCTCATTCAGCGAGCATATCATTATAACGGAAAGTACTGAAACCGTCTGTCTGTCTCGCTGCAGAGGCGTGTGAAATTACATTTTCGCACATTCTACTGACCCGTTAAAATATGAGCCTTATTATATTTACCGTAAAATGCCATTCGCTTCAGCCAGACAGACAACCCGATGGAAAACTAGCGAGTTCCCGTTTACATTTTTCCAAAGACCACAGCTCCGTTTGTGCTGTAATGGTGCGACGTCACAGTCAAGAAAAGTACAGAGAAATCTGATATTTATGAAAAAAAAACGAGGGTTACCACTTAAGTGCATTACTAGTAGTGCAGCAGCCAAAAGAAGACCTGTCTCACTCTACCTACGCGCGGCGTACTTCCGTGGCAGTATAGTCTAGTAGGGACTCGCAAGCAAGCGGTGACACACGCACGTGCTTTTTTCACCGGCAGGTTTTAATCGCAACAAAAAGTATCCTATGTCCTTCCCAGGGTTTCAAACTATCTCTGTACAAAATCTCATTTGAATTGGATCAGTAGTTTGGGCGTGATTGCGTAACACACAGACAGAGTTACTTTCACATTTATAATATTTGTTAAGATGTAAGTAGAAATTCATTCATTGGAAAGTAAATGAATGCTTAGCTTTTGTCTAACAAGTCTAAAAAAGTTTGTAAAAAAGAACTTTGTTGAGTTCATTAAAACACAATTTTACTTAAAACATGACGTTTCGAACATTTTAGCGTCCATGGTCACAGTGTGTCAGGGTAAACATTATTATGCAGAAAGAGCCAACCATGTCTTGAGATCTTGCAGTGCGAGGTGTTGCGTGAGTTTTTGCTAGAATAGGATCCCATACCGGTATAACTTTCCAATCATCTTCTCTATTAAAATTTGGAATAGTCTTTGAAGATTTATGTAGGTACTTTTTTTTCATACGGAACAATCTCACGGTTGAGTTGATATTGTATAATGCCCTCCTGTGCATTTCCATTGCGGCAATGTTATTGAATGTCACGGTTTTATTGCATGCTGTCCATATTTAGTATTCTACATAATGTTACATCATTTAGGCAATTGTGTAAGATTGCTTTGTATCAATAATTTATTTTGACTATTAAGAACATTGCATATTGTGTGTGTTTTTAGATAACCAAATTTGGTTGTTAAGTCTACAAAGATAAGATTAATAATATAATAGGTTTACTAATTTAGCACAAAACTAAGTTATTAATGTTCATCAACAGCTCGTATTTTTAGTTTCCACGTGTTTAAATTCCTTAAACGAAATGTTAATTGATATTTGTACCAAAGTTGATGACTACGTCTTCATGCTGTCGCACTCTACGCGGTCCCGGGTTCGATGCCCAGTCGGCTCATTATAAAAATCCATATTTATTCGGATCTTGGTAGTATGGTACAACCGTTGTTCTTAATTTCATCTTTTCAAAGATAATTTCCAAATGGATTCAAGAGATTCTTGAAAGGTTGAGAAAAACTTTTACGTAGTCTCTCGGTATTGACAATTTACTAACGAAATTGTGATCTGAATACCCCGGATATTGTACAGGAGATTGTAGGTGTCAAGCTATAGTATCGCTGTACTAAAACGAACAAATACCTTTAAGACTACGCTTGGGCTTTTAAGCGAAAATAAGACGAAAAGTGTCATAAACAGTCGATGGAATGGATGGAAAATACTTTAGAATTTCATTATGATGATGTTCTTAACATTCATGCAAAGATTCAGCTTCTTGATAATTTATGAAGGGTTATTTTTCTAGTAAACTTGACCAAGTTATTATTGGAGACACTGAACTTTGTAAAACTGGTTCTCAAGCCTTGAACATAGGCGTACTGACTGAATTACGGTAGACGTTGTCAGTCGGCGAATTTTTGTAAATGCTTGCTACGCCAGTGAGCCGTTTGATTTCATCAAAACTTGGGGAATATACCCACACGTACCCGATGGAAATATTTTAACAAATATTTGATCATCAGACAAGATGACTGAATTGAATTTCGCTCACAAAAATTTATCGACTGTCTCATCCGGTGGAACTCGAACCAACTGAGCTACGGAGTCGATGTTTAATGTGGCCCCACAGTTATCTTACTACAATATAAATGGCTTTCAGTGAGTTTGCGAAGGAATTCCTCGAATTGATTCCTCTCTGTGGTCGTTTCCCTCACTGCTGAGGATCGTGTCTCCTTCGACTATATTTGCTTTTACTATGGGATCAATTTAGTTAGAACGAGATTCAGATTCAGATTTAAAAAAAAATACCAAAGCTGCAAAATTATCACCACTTAAGTTTCTAAGCAGTAGCATATAAACTTAAGAGTGAAAAGTAAAAAGGTTTGAATGAAAAATACTTTTAAATCTTATTGTTAGTTAATTTATTTGTATTAATACTTTTGACTCCATATTTACAAGTTAATTATTTTACACAAAAATATTAATTTATCATGCATACTTAACTGCGTTATCAGGTACAAAAATATTCTCTCATGCAATTGATGAACAGTTTACATTACAAGATCAAGATTACATCACATCTACATTACATGAACAGTGTTGCATTAAGATGTAAGATTAGTAAAAAACATTTTGTTTAATGGGAATAAGAATACAGTTAAACTTAATTGTTAATCAAATTTTGATGTCCAAAAAAAGTTTTGAGTACTTAAGGCTATATAAGTTAAACGTTAACATTTACAGTGTCACAAGCTCTGCCGGTAATTTTTATCCTAAATAAAATATTATGAACTACGTTGTCCACATCTTAACATGTAGACATCCTATACGTTTATTATTTAGCGAGTGAATAACGATGTCTGTTAGACATCCAAGCCGATTTGACTACGTAATGTTACACTCCAGTTAGATTCTAACTACGAGTATATTCAGTCGGATCCGATGCATGTCTAAGATATCAAAGGAACTAGTACCGTTTGATTGTGACCAAATCACAAATTGGCTTAGTTAGAAATTCGAATATAGCCTTATATTCAATTTCGGCTTTGTCTCAATCACTTTTTGTTTTGATAAGTTTAGATGCAACTTACGTCATTGCCATTTGGTTGCAAAGCAACTGTTTTTTTCTGTGCAATTAGAAGTCTTTCCTTTTTGATTTTATCCAAAAATAAAGTATTTTTGCTAAACATTTGAGAAACAATAAATCTAGCATCTGTTTTTACTTACTTTCAATTTAGTCGTTCAATTCTATTTACAACTCTCATACTTTCATTCTTCACATTTAGATCTCAGTGACTTCTTCATAAATTGACTACTGCCTACATTCAGTAAATCCTCCACCATTTATATAGACAGGCAGCCAGTCAATGTAATAATAAAATTAAAAAATACTATAGTAACTTAACTAGAAAACTGAGGATCAATAAAACCAAACGTTCTTATCCTGCTGATCCCACCGTCAGGCGCCATTGTGACTTTGATGTGTGTGATGCTTTCTGAATTGCAGTCAAACCAGTGTTCCTTGTTGGCTGAAAGCTGTGGAGAAGAAAAATAAACATTATTTATAAAAATAAAGAAAAAAGAGAGACTAGGCGCTGGTGGCTTATGGATAGCGTCAATTATTTTGTCTTGCTCTTGTAACATCAAAAGTTACTAAGGGCATATTCGCGTAAATTAAAATAGAAGTACCAAATCTCAAAGATGCGGTGCATTTGCCTGACCTAATACACTTCGTGGTAATGGTTGGTGTGGTTGGGTCCCTGCGCCGGCGTCGCTTAGCGGAAATTTATAACAAAATATTTTTCAATTTTTCTATATAATAATGGATTTCCTCAAAGTTTCGTTTTATTTAATAAATTCGATTTTGGCCTTTATATTTTAATTAAGGTACCCTTTCCCCTCGTTTGCAAATTAGATAGAACAGAGGGACGAAAACTGCAACGACAATCGGTAGTTGAGTGAAATTAAATACGGGATTGGTGGTCTGGATTGCTTTAGCGCTAACTCATCAACCAGAAATTAGACTAATGAGCAACAAATTCACCCAATCAATAATTAAAATAATGTTCGTTCGTAATGGAAATTGTGGTGGTGTCACACCATTTGTGTGATCAAACAAGCATTTAACTAGCAAACTTATGGCCAAGCAGGAGTGAAATGAAGTGGTTAGTCAAGTTCGAGAGTACTTAAAACTTCGCTAAACTAACCGTAGCAAGGTGTGTGCTGTTTTAAATAAGTTTGGACGTTAATAACTTTAAACGCTGATTTTAATCAGGGGACGGTGGTAATTAAAACGTAGATAGTGAAATTCATAAAATCTATTACAAGAACGTTTTTTTGCTAGGACATGTAAATGTAGCTATCGCTACTGCAATTATTGTCCTTGGGTATTTTTGCGTTGGATACGAGGGTCAAACTGAAAGTTCTTAGAACTGGCCACTTATAAACAATATAATAAAAAAAATATTCTAAAATTTGAAAATAGAACTCTTTGCCAATATTACTGAGTATATATTTCATTCATTTGTCATTTGTTTTACGACTTGGCGGCAAATTGAAAATTGTCTGTGTCACGTCAAAATGAATTTAACACGAGAAAATTTTCGTGCAATGATTTTTTATGACTTTCGATGTCATTTAAGTCAACAAGAAAGTTATGATAGACTACGATTGGCCTTTCACGATGAAGCCCCATCTCGTGCGACTGTTTACAACTGGTTTAATGAGTTTAAACGTGGTCGCACTAATCTCACTGATGATGTACGTGAGGGACGGCCTTCTACGGCGACGACTGAAAATAACATCTGTGTTGTGCGGCGTATGATAGAGACTGACAAAAGAGTGACCTATCAGCAGATTCGGACAAGCTTAGGCATCGGTATGAGTCAAGTGCACAAAATCCTCCACGAACATTTAGCGGTCAGGAAGCTTTGCGCCCGGTGGATACCTCATAATTTGACTAAGGCTCAAAAACTCCATCGTGTGGATTGGTGCCGTAAAATGATTGAAAGATTTAACGGAGGTGACTCAAATGCTGTGTTCGACATACTAACAGGTGACGAAAGCTGGATTTACTGTTATGATCCTGAAACCAAAAGACAATCTGCTCAGTGGGTGTTTCCTTTCGAGGAGTTGCCAACTAAAGTGAAGAGAGATCGAAGTGCGGGAAAAAAAATGGTGGCCTCGTTCTTTGGAAGGATAGGTCATTTCGCAACAATTGTGTTAGAGGATCAAAAAACAGTTTCTGCAGAATGGTACACTACCAATTGTTTGCCACTTGTCTTGGAAAAAGTTCGAGAGAAACGACCTCGCAGTAGGATCCTCCTTCACCACGACAACGCCTCGTCGCACACCGCCAAGCGAACGATCGACTATTTGGCGACATCAAACGTTGAATTACTGGGTCACCCGCCGTATAGCCCCGACCTCGCGCCTTGTGATTTTTATTTATTTCCAAAAATTAAAGAAAAACTTAAAGGAAAGCGGTTTATGAATGCTGAAGAAGCGGTGGCTGCGTATCGCGATGCCATTGAAGAGACCCCTAAGGACGAGTGGGCAAAGTGCTTTTCCCAGTGGTTCCATCGCATGCAGCGGTGTATTGACGTCAATGGACAATATTTTGAAAAGATATAATAAAACTAATAACTGGCTAATGTAATCAGTTTTTGATTTTCTAAGAACTTTCAGTTTGACCCTCGTAACGTAAAAATTCTACTAAGGTATTGAAATTCATTTCATTCACAAAAATTATTGTACTGTTTCATCCGGTGGGACACAGTCGATTCGTTTTTGTGAGTGAAATTAATTTCAATTTCGTAAAAAACTTGCAAAATAATTGCTTAAGTTATAAAAATAATTCTACTAAGGTAATTAAAAAATAAGATACACGTGTAAGTTATAACATCGTAATTTAACTTGCTGACTAATTATCTGTTAGGGCGACTACAATTGGCCGCATTAAATAATTTTGGAAGTATTTTATTGCATTAAAATAAAATTAGGGATTTTGAACTATTTTTAAAACGTGACGAGGGATATATTTATACAGATCTATTTTATGCGCAGACAAAGTCTTAAAGTTTGAAGTAAAGTCTAAAGAAAACTCGATTTCTAAATGTCTAAATATTAAATAGGTTTATGTCAATTTACTCTTATTACCTTGCTGGGCTTCAGAACGGTTTTCCAAGGATACGTTGAGTCTGGGCACCAGTCGGCACATCCCAAGAACGCTCCTTCGATTTTCACCGAATCTGGGTAATTTCCCTTGAAGTGGGCTGTGTCGACGCATATCTTCTGGATTTTCCCGGGAAAGCCTAGTTTCAGTATCGCCCATTCTTCTCCTGTTAAAGACAAAAAGATTGCAAATATTTCTATGAAATGGAAACAATCTTTCCTGTTAAGATTTTTTTTAAAGTCTAGCAAGAGGATAATACCTAAAATAAAAAGTATTTTTGTCAACTTAATTCAATTTAATAAGATCTTTTTCCTATAGTCGATTTACAAAGTCATTTTGTCATGAGACAAAATTAACAAAACTGTCTTAATTAACATGCAAACCACCTCATTTAAATTGTTTTTCTTACAGTTTTATTAATCACTCATAAGAACTGAATATAAGATTTCAGGAACGAGAAGGTCTTTCTCCTATCACAAAAACTTTATACACTGAAAAAAAGGATCAACCAAACTAGTTTTGTTAGTTGAAGGTTTCGTTGTAGGGAAGTCAATTTTTATTAAATATAAACATTTTTAATTAAATATAAAGTCCCTAGATTACGGACTACTAGTAGCCAGATTTTGGTTACTGTTAACCGATTGGTTAAAAATGTTTTTTTTATTAACAGCCCTATTACGTACAGTTACCCATGTGAACTACGGAAACAGCTTTTATTGCCTAGCTAGAAAATAGAAGCGGTTTCAGTCGGGTAGTCTGACGTGCGCCTGTATGTACTTAGAACGCGATAGTTAAATAAAAAAGGGTAAAAATAAACCTTACCCGGTAATTGCAACGTGCCGTCATCATTCGCTTCTATAACCTCCGGCCTGTCAAGTCTTCTTGCAGTTTCCCAGCCATCAGCCATGGATTTGCTTATGCACGGTTTGATCATGTTCCGAGGGTGGCCGAAGTGTGCGTTGGAATAACCTACAGACAACGAAAAATGTGTTATTATCTGCCACTGATTGGAGTAACCTACAAACAAAAACATTTTTTAGCTGATACTAAATAGAGCGTATTTTTAACTGGCTGTATGATAACCAACTTAGATATAACCAATAATTCCATCCGATTCGGGACTGAATTACTACTACCTACTAAAGAAAAATATGCAATCGAAGTACCACACAATAACTAATATGCCGCTTTACCAGCATGAGAGAAGAAACGGGCATATGTGTTAGGAAATTATGAAAATGAAATAGTAAGTGTTTATCAAAATGTAAGACGATCCGATGAATTTACGTCCTGCTCACAATTTCGATTAATTTTAAAACAGTTAACTAATTTTAACACAGTTAACTAATATTCTTGCTGTTTATTTTAATAGGGCTCGCTTTTATCGGAGTCTGTTATCGGGATTATTTTTATTGATGCAATTTGATTTAATTTAATTAATATATAGATGTAAGTAACTGAAAAACAAAATCCAAATACAAAACCTTTTCAAAATAGACGTCCCTAATTTATATTACTAATCTTAATCATCTTCTTTTAACAGTCTAGAATTCTGTAGGGTCAACAAAATCTCAAAATCAAGTAAAAAAATATATATTTAAGTAAGTCTTATCTTATGACGTTGATAGCACTCAGTTGTCTTTTCAAATAAACATTTTAGATGGAGACATTTTTACTTGGCATAATGTACCGAGATTTTTCAAAGAAAAGAATAGAGAATTTTTCTTATCAAAAAGTATAAAAGTTACTGTAAAACTTATAAATATGGAAAAGGTTTTTTTTGCTTCCAATAAAAACGTCCTACACATTTTTAAACTCTATTTCTAAGTAAGTTTGTGAAATTCCCAGACATTTATATTGTCACCATTCGGCCAAGTATTGACAGCTTATCTCTGAACTTACAAGATTTTAAAGCAATTTGTTTTTTCTACATAAAACACTTTTACATTTAAAAAAAGCGTCAAAGTAAATTTAATAAACGTCTTAGGTAATTTTGTAACTGACGATACGTTTTAGCTTTTAAACTACATTGATTAAATAAATTACGTTATCTATCGACAGTCTAAATAAGATTAAAATTAAGGAATAATTAGATTCCTAGAAAAATTGTATGAATCGCTATCGTATCACTACGTTATGATATGTAAATTTAATTATATCCTTTTACTATCTGCATATATTGCGGTTTTATTTATCATACTGCGACACATACACACTTTTAGGCTGTATAGTGCAATAATTAGGTAGTAATTGTGTCATTCTAATCTACATTTACACTAATTTTATAAAGAGGAAAGATTTGATTGTTTGTTTATATTGAATAGGCTCCGGAACTACTGGACCAATAAAATATGGTTGAAGATAATTTGAGACCTTGGAATGGACATAGGCTACTTTTTGTAGCGATGCAAAATCATAATAAAATATGGTCGGAGATAGTTTGAGACCCTGGAAAGGACATGGGCTACTTTTTGTAGCGATGCAAAATTATCAAGAGGGTGAAATGGGGGATGAAAGTTTGTATGGAAATTCAGACTTTTAGCCCGGGCAAAGTCGCGAAGCACTGCTAGTTTAAAATAAATATGATTCATGCCTTCCGCTGCAAACAAAGCGTTGTTTAATTTCATGTCAACTAATGCGGTACAACGTGACCTAAGCTTAGATCCTTGTCAAACAACGTTGGCAGGTCTAGTAACTGATGATGGGTAATCTCAAAAATATCCGTACCTTGACAAGTAGCGCCACTGAGTAAGGAAACCAGGTCAACAATTTCATCGCATGAAGGTGGTTCGGGACGAGCTTCTCCGTATACCCGGAGTCTTGCTATTCCGCCATCAGGGTAGATGTTCAGTCGGATGTGTGTCCAGGCTTCGTCGCTTACCACCTGTTAATTAATAAATAAATTGTTTCAACAGTCATACCCGAAGTGAAACTTGGCCGAAACACCAAAAGATGCCACTTTAAAATCTTTTGAAATCTCTTGCTATTTCCAAAGATCCACTTCGCTGCGTCAATGCAGTCATGAGTGTTACTTACCTACTTACTGTAGGTAAGTAACACTCATGCCAATTATCTAGTCCTAAATTAAGCGTAAGCTTTTGTCATGGTGACTAGGATAACGGATGAACATACTTATACATTTTTAATAGAGCATTTAACGAATTTTTACTTTTATTTTTCTTCTTGCGGGATTCGAAGCCACAAATCGACCTTTTTATTGAAGTTTGAACTTAAGATTTCTTTGCAATTAATACTTCTCTAAATGTTACAACTTTTCCTTTCAAAAACCGAACCAAATTGAAAATTACCTTTTGGAAGTTGAGCCTTGTCTCCTCATAGCCAGGCCTCAGTGCTGTAACCGGTACTATCGTCTCCCATTTGTCAGAGCTAAGCCGCTCCATCTGTTGTATCTCGCAGTCGCTGCAGGCCGAACCAATCTTTGCATCTCGCTCCGGCATCATGGCCTCTTCTGTTCAGAAATTGAAATTTATTACTGTTTATTTAGTACAAACGTACAACAAACAAGAAAGTAACTTTCTTGGTGCGGGAATGAAAACGGAACGGAGTATTACAGCGTGTTGCTTTTGATATTGAATAACTCTATGTATTTTATGTAAAGAAACATTTTAAAAGTCTACCGAACGTGATCTACTTGCAAGTTTTCGAATATAACAGCAGATAAATAAATTAACAGTTCAAAAATTGGGACAAGTAAAACGAGACAATACACCATGTTACTTAACATTTTTTTGTAACTAATAATGAAACATGAAATCTGTTAACAATTTTATACGAACTTGTACAAGCACAAAATGTAAACAGCTTGAAGCAACATAGTTTTTGATGTCAACAACCTAATTTTATTACCAACCTTCAGGCGTCAGACAAGCTGCTTGGATGGAATACTTTGGAGCATAGTTGCCAGTGAAAAACGCCGTGTCAACAAGTAATCCTAGAATATAAAACACAGTATAAAAACAAAGCTCTGTTAAAAGTTTACTTACAATTTTATTGAATGAAGATAGAATATATTCGAATCAAGAAGCGAAAAAGGTTTTATGTAGGAGGCATAATACTAATATATTATTTTAACAAAAAAAAATTGCTAATTTGCGATCATTAAAATAGCAAATAAATAATACGAAAACCAGTCCTTGAAATATGGGGACTCCGTTTATTTTTTAGAAGAGAGAAATAGACGTTCATCAGAGAGCTTTATATCAATCCGTTCCAAATACATTTGTAAGAAGAGTCAAACGTCAGAAGTAGGTCAAAACCTAAGAATACTTATAAATGCAGATAATATAAAAAAGTGACTAATGGGTACCTCTAATAACACACTTCGTAGCTAACTTCAGTATGCACCAATCGTGCCCTGTGGTCCTCTTTCTCCTGGTCTCCCAGCCATCCATCCATTTGCCAAACTCCGTATATTTCTCCGGTATGAAGATAGGCTCGGTATCCAAAAGCATGTTCTCGCATGGCGCGAAAAAGTCATCCGTAGAGAATACTACTTTTCCGCCAGCCTGTATAAAAAAAAAAACTGTTTAAAATGTTGTTTTTCAGTGATCTTGGTACAACTTAGAACCGTGAAAACGTAGTGAAATCTAATAGTATACGGATTTATACACGTACACGAGTGAGTTTGTAAGCAGCAATAGTAAGCAAGCACTCAAACTCTATTCTGATTTATGATTTTTTTTTACTTTGATTGATACATTAGCATATTTTATTTTATTTAAATTAATTGACACATCTAAAACAATAATTTATACATATTAATATACTAGAACAATGAAACTAAAATAAATTATTATATAAAATTAATTTTACTAATTATATTTGAAAAAATATAATTACGATAAACTCACAAAAAATCTGGCTTATATAAAAACAAAACTGGCTCATAATCCTTATATCTCATTGACAATTACTTGACATAAACTATTTAAAACTTTATTAAAAAAATCTATAAGTGTTCCTTGTCCGGATTACGGAACCCTAAAAACGAATGCCCACACTGATACTTACACTTGCGCTGCAGAATTCACTAAGGTCTGTAAACGCAGGCGCCTTTTTCTCGATCATTTTGAGTCTGTAATAGTTATCACTTATTAAATAATCAACTGACACTCCGAATGCGAAGACGCGGACTGATTAGAAACACTTCCAGCAACCCCTTATATACTTGGTCGAGTGATAAAAACAATAATAATAACATTATCACCGCTTTTTGTGATACCTATAAATACTCTGATACAATTTAGATCACATAGGTACTAACAGCTTCTGGAATATTTCCTATTGTATGGCGTATTTATGCAACAATAGGTTCAGGTTTTTATAGCATGAGTATACAAAATGCTTAGTTTACTTAGAAACGGTGTGTATTGTCAAAAAAAGCAAATTATTTATATCCTGGTTATTGTCTGGTCTAAGTCATTAGCTGAAAAAAATAATGACAACTTAATTTTTTAGTTAAAATTGTACCTAGGTTTTTTTAAAGTAGTCAAACGGGAAAAATAAATAAATTAAATATTATGGGCAATATTCAAAATACTAATATTTTCATTTTATTATTCTTCTTACACTACCTAATTGGATCCCTGCTAGCTAGGCTAATTTATTTCTTGATACTTAAAAACAGTTTTACTGGCTTTAACACTTTATAAGTTTTATTTTTAGTGTTTTCTCAGTTTGTCTTTTTTCATTGTTAAAATTTGATGAAATGCCTAAGTTACTTTAACACCATTGCTTTTTAATTTCCATCGGAATTATCTTAGTATTTTTTCGTCGTCGCAAGTCATTTTATATCCATCTTGGTGTAGTGGTTCGAGCCGCGGACATCTAACCCAGGCGGTTGCGGGTTCGAATCCCGCAAGGGGCAAATGTTTGTGTGATGAGCACGAGCATTTGTACCTAAGTCATGGATGTTTATAAATTTATATAAGTATGTCTATCCGTTATCCTAGTCACCATAGCACAAGCTCACGCTTAGTTTGGGGCTAGGTAATTGGTGTGTTTGTTGAAACATTTTTTTTTTTCTATTTGGTTTCGTCGGGTAGTTTAGTTTGCTACAGTTGAACTAAGACGTAAGAGCATAGATCATGCTCATAAAAGCAACATGGCACTCAGTACTAAACCAATACGCATCAGTGATGATTTTATTCCGTGACATGAAGCCATCCTTATTGCAAGAGTCGATTTTACCAACGTCAGTTAAGACTTATCCGACTAAATAAGTATAAAACGACCGATTTTAAAATGACATTTACTTAAATGATTGCTGACAAATAGGTGACGTTTTCAAATTAGGTGTTTTGTATCCTATTCGACGAATATTACTTATCTGACGTTGGTAAAATCGCCTCTAACTGCCGTACTCAGAGACGTCAATTAAAGTTAATTCTTCATTAAGTCTCATACCGTCCTTTTTCTATTTCATTGACAAAGAAAGTGACAGAACGAGATTTAATCAAGGATTAAATTTAATTGACGACTGAGTGCGGCAGTAAATATTCCAATTGAAGGAGGTTATTCCCGGTTAGATCCGTTTCCACCAATCACTCCATCTGTTTGTATGCTGATTTACTGATTACTGTCAATCCACGCCTATCTGCCATCAGATTGTCCGAGACACCTAATTAGTAATCACCACACGTTACTACATCCGATTAAATGTGAAAGGAATAGTGATGCGATCTTAATATACGTGAATAGTTGCTTCCCGCGCCTTCGTCCGTGCAATTGTAGAATTTTCTTAAGAAACTTTCACCCCATTTTTTAATCCTGAAATATGTCATTCTTAATTGGTAACTTAATAGCTAAATACCAATTTTTATCTATTTAGTTTTAAAACTGACGTCGTATACCCTCTTACGAGACGAATTTCCAAAAACTCCTTTTTAATGCTCTATATTAGAAAAAATGGTGCAAAATTTCTAATTTTAATCATAATAGTTTGGGCTGTGCGTTGGCGTTTGTTTTCCTTTTCGTATATTTAGATTTTTAATAAAGTGATTCATAAAATTGCAAGCATTTAGTGCTGTAGACTGTTTGTTTTGTTCAGATATTGATTAGAGTATCCATGAACTATACAGATTCTTTTTCTAGTTAGAGCTCCAGCTAGAGGTGAAAACTTCGGAATCTTTCCGAAATTTTGGAAATTTTCAAGAATACTTCCGGAAGTTTTGCTGAAAACTTCCAAAACTTCCGGTAACTTTGGAAGTTTTCATAATAGATTAATTTAATAAGAAAAACTGGGGATACTTTGAACCTTACTTACTGTGTTACTATGATTACATACTGAACATCACAAATAAACAGTGTTTGATGGCTAAACCCTTGTATAAGTAACTAGCAGTCCGCCCCGGCTTCGCCCGCGGTACATACATAGCCTATGACACTTGGGGATAGTGTAGCTACCCAATGGTGAAAGAATTTTGGAAATCGGTCCAGTAGTTTCGGGGCCTATTTATTACAAACAAACAAATCTTTCCCCATTATAATATTAGTGTAGATAAGTGTAGAAGTGTAGTTATAGTAGCCAATAACACATATTTTTGATACGTGACGAGTAGCGTTGAGTTTATTCCCCGGAATATTTGGAAAGTATAGTATATTCGGAAAGTATGCGAAATATTTATAATTCGTCGGGAAAATAGGGAAATACTCAATAGTGCACTTAAATTAATAATATGCGAGAATTTAGCTATTTTGACCATGGTTTTACGCCTGTAAACCTTCACATAAAACCAAAACAGCGGGACCACGCTAGTATTGCCTGTTTGTCAGTTTTATTACACCAAACGTAAACTGCATGTTCTAATGCTTAGATTTATCTGAGTCTCTCCTTCTTTGAGATTCGACGATCCTGTAGTATACTTCCTACTACTGTGCCCACGATGTGATGGGTGCAGAAATGTAGACGTTTAAAAAGGATTGGAGAAATCTTGACATAAAGAAACAGGGTCATAGTAAAATCTCTGCATTAGAAACGGCAGTTTGGCTTCTGCTAAGTTTGAAGATTTGAGACAAGTAATAATAAAGTTAAATCTTCGTTATTTAAAACAATAAATTCAGAAAAATAAAACGTGTAGGTTTGTTTTTTTAAAGTGTCCAGGTGAACATTAAAGTCCCGAGTGTGGAAAGTGAGCTATCAGCGAAAGAGTGAAAGAAAGGTGCCTCTGTTGCTTATATTTTTTTCTTCATCATATCAGTCTGTTGCAGTCCACTGCTGGACATAGGCCTCTCCATGACGGCGCCAACTTTCACGGTCCTCCGCTTCTCGCATCCAGCCACCACCGGCCACCTTCCTCAGGTCGTCGGTCCACCTAGCAGGGGGGCGTTCAACACTACGTTTCCCGAGACGTGGTCTCCATTCGAGAACCTTCCTACTCCAACGCCTGTCGGTTCTGCGACAGACATGACCAGCCCACTGACACTTTAGCTTACTGCACCTCGGAACGATATCTATGACTTTCGTCTTTTGGCGGATGATCTCGTTCCGGATTCTATCCCTTAGCGAGATCCCCAGCATAGACCGTTCCATAGCTCGCTGAGCGACATGCAGTCGGTGGGCCAGCTTGACTGTCAAGTTCCACGTATCGGCCCCGTAGGTCATGAGAGGTAGGACGCACTGGAGCTCTATTTTTGAATCACTCGTATGACATTTTGTTGGCGAATGCGACTTAATTTCACTCGTCTTCCAAGTCGCATGACATATTTCATATTGACAAACACAAAAAATGACAGTTCGAGCGATTCAAAAATACGTATTTTTAAATGACGAACGATATTCAGTAGAAATCTGCAGGCGAGTGGTTCAAAAATAGAGCCCCTGGTTATATACCCTGCTCTTCAGGCATTGCGGTAAAGGCGACGAGAAGATGTGACGCAACTTCCCAAATGCTGCCCAACCTGGCAAGTTGCACCCTTCTGGCGATTGGCACTTAGCAATTTAAAGATTACATATTGAACTTTAAAATCTTCCGCAACAGGCGGCAAATATTTCAAGTGCAATATCAAATTTTACTTTGAATTTCTTAGCATGTGTTTTATTCTGGAATCATCTAGTACATAACTAGCAAGTCCCAACCTGCTAGTTTGAGGTCAAGTACAGATATCACAAGACTACATGGTTGACTGTAGAAAATAATCATTAATGAATTATACACGCGTTCGTGGTCCATTATTTGGGAATTCACATTAATCCTTCAAGTACCATGTTTTCAAACAAAATAGGCAGTCAATTGTTTTCGAGACGCCGGCGTTCTTATAAAACTCAAAGGACTAAGAGCGTTAGGTAATGTGAGGTCTATATATCAGAGGTTTTGGCTAGGTGTTGTATTTGTACAGAACCCATACGAACTACGAAAACAGCTTTTATTACGCAGAGAATAGAGGCGATCTCAAGGTTTAAGTGAGGTAAGTAGTCTGACGTGCATTCGTGTGAGCTCACAACTTTGACCCTGTAGTGTACCTTGCTTTGAACTTAATAGTCAAAATCTCTTTTCTGAAAGTATTATTTGAGCCTAAATGTAGGCTAGTAGGCTTTTCAACTCTATGTGAAATTAATGGTCCTTTTTGTAAGACATTTCTTGATATTAGTACATGACTTATGTATTTGGTATTATTAACCATTCATACTAAAACATATTAAGTTTAAGTATGGCTATAATATGGTTTTGTGAAAATTGAAAAATCAAATCCTAAGTAATATTTTTTTATTATTACGAGACGTTGATGCTTTATCTAATTTAAATATTGTTTAAAACTAGATTTAACTAGACAACTAATCAAAACGTTTGTAGCACGGATATTGTTTTTTGATTAGGACTTAATTAAGTAAGCGCCACAACACTTAGAAAAATAACAATGTCCAGCTAAGACCGTCCTGGAAGACTATTTATAGTGATAATGCAAACGTGAGTTTTGTTTACATTATCCATTACAAACTTCCAAAAGAACAAAAAGATAAAATAAGATTACCTACGAAATACGTAAGTGTAGTAATTCTTCAAAGATAAAAATACTAATTGGCTCGAACACATTTTTAACACAGATTATTTAAAAAATAAACAAATAAAAATGGCACGCAATTTCATTATCAACTCATCACGTGATGATATGTACCTAAGTAGATGTTTGACAATTTAGAGTTCCGTGCGTGCCAACGGGTCCATCCTTCAGCAATACGTAGCTCAAGAGCCGAGATACCTTGGGTATACCTATGACCGATTCAAAATGTGATGATACGGTTCTTATTTTGACGGCCATTCCCAGTTTCCACATTCGAGAAACCGTCAGAGATGTCCGAGAATGCGTAGAGAAGAATGAGTTTGTGATGAACCAATAATATTCACTATCGTAGCCTAGCTCCGCTAGCCGTTTCTACAGGAGCTGCGCTGAGCGAGGCTAGATCTTCTTCTTTGCTGTATTCTTTATTACGCAATGTCGCCCTGATGAAAGTCCTTTACTGTATTTTTCATTACAAAAGGTGGCGTCCCTGATAGAAGTCCTTCAAGTGTGCTACTATTCGCTTCCGGTTGTTACCGAGAGATAAGAGCGGTCACCTGTTCTGCTCACACCAGCGGTTTGGCAACAATTTGTTACCGAAAATCCTTGGGTATTTGAGTCATATTGGTCGTTTTCAACCGAATAACCTTGACAAATTGGTTGTGGTGGGCAAAGGAGAAGGTAAAAGACCCCGCAGCCGAGGTTAAGTAAGGTGATTAACACACTGTCCCGCACCAAGCAGCGTAGCGTGTATTCTCTCGCACGCTCCTGCGCGTAGACGCGTTTTCAATATGTGTTTTCTATACAAATGGAGATACTTAAAAGCAACGCTAGAACACGCATTCACGCGCTACGCTGCGTGGTGCATGGCAGTGTGTTACATGTGTGATGTGTAACAACACCATCCACATGTGGTAAAAACGCAGACTAAATGACCATTATACGTATTCTCAAATGGTAGGTGCGATCATTCAGTACCTACTGGTCTAGAAATATGACTAATACAAAACATTGCTCAGACAGTATCACTCTCTCATGAACTGATATACAGGGCACGGGTCACTCAGATCGGCCAGATCTTGGAGCTATTAACTAGTTATAACCAGTTTTGCTGATAAAACGTAACACACTGACTTGGGGCAGCGGAAAAATATACAAACTTGCGATTACATACTTATAACTTGGGTGTGGCAATAAAAATATATTGTGAGTTTGTTTTGTCGCACTTTTAATTACATAGATTGTGAAGGACGATTCATAAATTTGTTAGCATTTGAAAATATTACAAAAAGTATTAATTATTAAGAAAGCACGAAAACAGTTTTTATTTAATAATATTCTTCAAATGACCGCCATCACGACTTTGGGTTTCCTTTGAACGAGCAGGAAAATTTTCCATTAAACTTCGCAGCGATCTTGAGATTTCTAATACCTCGTCTCTTATCATTGCTTTTGATTTAAGCAGTGTATTCGGCTTATGGATGTAAACACGATCAGACATCCCCATAAATGTACTGGTGACAAATTAAGGTTTCTGTGTGACCACGCGATATCACCCATACAAGAAATGACCTTTTCGAGAACATCTCTTGGTGTAGCAACTGAAATTTTAATGCTACTTAAGTTCTTGGAAACGAACGATCATGTACCCGCCAGACCTCTCCCCGCACCCCGCGCTTTTAATAAATGTTAACTAATCCATTACCCTGAGTACAGTGGCCAGTACATCATCCTTCAATTTTCGTTTGAAAATAGCTAGGTACTATTACAACTTCATAAGGTACCGCAGTGCTTACTTTGACGTGTTGTGTCGTGCGTTACATGAACTTTTAAGATATTTTGTATATATTTATTTAGAAAGATTCAAATATATGTTTTCACAAACAAACAGCAAAGCTATGGACTCCTTCTTTGATTGTCTTTAAGCACATATTCTCATTGAGGTGCTAGTGGCGTAGTGGCGGCAGCGCTTTGGTAGCGATACCAAAGTTAAGCAACCCACGGCGCGGTCGTATTGGATGGGTGACCAATCCGGCCATTTAAGTGACGTCCATGACAAGCATCTCCGTGCTTTGGAAGGCACGTTAAGCAGTTGGTCCCGGCTAATATCTGTGGTATTAGTCGTTAAACCTAGTCAGAGGCCCTAGGGCGGCTTGATGACTTCTGACAGTAAGGTTTGTCACTTGCCTTACATACACCCCTCCACCAATCCGCACTGAGCCCGCGTGGTGGAGTATGGCTCGTACCTCCTCATAGTTGAGGTGAGGCCTTTTCCCAGCAGTGGTATCTAATAGGCTGACTTAACATATTCTCATTTAAAGGGTTGCATGAAATTGCTTACACGTCATTTGTCGTCAAATACGATCTTATTTGTTAGTATCAGAAATCATTAAGTTTGTGTTATTATCAGCTGTTTTCTTTAACAATTAACTCTTACTAACAGACATTCCTAGTACCCAGTATTCTGTCGCTAAGCGCCATTTCTAATGACCACAAATAATTTATCTTTTATTTGCTGTTAAACGCGTATTAATTCTAATTGACTTAAAAATAAATATGTTTTACTCAAATTGAGCTCAAAGTATCGGTTTTAACTAGTTTGTGCGAAGCAAAGTCTACATTACCGACAGCTAGATAGCATTTTACTTCTATTTACTGTGACATGCTAATTTATAAGTTACAGTAAAATTGTTGGAGTTGTTGTGTGTAATTACAACTAAGGATCACGACCCTTAGAGCGGGAACATAGTCATTTGTTACATAGAAGAAGTCTCTTTTTAAGCATGAGCAAATAACTACTTCATTTCACTCTTTAAACGTTGACTTTGCTTTTCCCTTAATTACTACTAACTAGTAACATATAATTTAAGCAAGTCAAAAACAATATAAGATCTAAGTTTTAGAAAGTGACCATTGGTTTTGCTCTGTGTAAGTATATTAAACAATCCAACTTTTGCACGAACGCAGTCGCGGGGAACTGTTAGTTGAGTCGGTATAATATAGATTCGTAACTATACATATAATAAAACTGTAGTAGGTCGAATTCTGTACATTGGTTTAAAAAAATACCTCCCGGGCCTTAGTTTAGGTCAGTAGAGTACAAAAATGTAGTTTTTAAATATGTATGCATGGATCTTGAACGTTATAGACTCGAAATCTGCTGACCGAATGTTGATGTACGTACTACAGTTTAAATATGTATATTCCTGGTAATCTAGGGTATGTTTCATCTCAAAAGTAGTAGAACATCTAGAGATACAGGTTGACCCCTCTGCGCCATACTTCACGGGACAAACAAGAGGTCATTATGACTGGACGGTTACGGGTGTACAGTTCTTTTCACTTGAATTAAATGGCAGCGGTGGCAATACAGTTATTAGTATTTTTTTATCAGTGATTTACCGTGTAGGTTATATACATTTAGTGATACAGGGTGACTTCCCTTCACCATACAAAAGAGAACAAATAAGAGACCACGATTACTGGACGTCGATAGGATTATGAGTCATATATATATGATCAAATCCACGCAGACGAAGTCGCGGGCAACCACTAGGTTTCTAAAAGTAAAATCTTTAGTCTATAATCTTTAGATGCTTGACCGTGGTCTAAACACGAAAAATCCGGTTGAGCGGTCGGCTTCCGACCTCTGTTAACTCTTGGATAAGATAAAGACCATCGTAGATCATGGCTGTTCAATCTGTATATCTCGTGTCTTGATGTAAAATATGAGGGTCTCTAAGTTCCTACAGTCACTTAAAAACGTTGTCACCGGTAGAATTAATTTTTAACTAAAAAAAATAGTAGGCAATATGACAATATGACAGAATGATTTCACTAGAAAAAACAGAACCTGTACTTATAAAATCTGTCCCATGATTTTATGTCCAGTATGTAGCATTGTACAATATGTTGCAGACTACAACATGCAAGCTTCACGCAGCTCATTCATTCTGCCCAGAGATTGATGGCGTGCACGATGCATTTGTTTCGTCACGTTCACACATTTGTAAAGTTTGTGTAAAATAAACCTGTTTTCTGAAAAAGTTATGTCTGTAAATATCTGTCATGACTACATGCGCTCTCAATTTATGCTTCAAATGTTTTATCTAGCAAAAAATATCCATACTTAATATTATAAATGCGAAAGTGTGTCTGTCTGTTACCTCTTGACGCTTAAACCACTCAACCGATTAAGATGAAATTTGGTATGGAGACAGTTCGAGACCCTGGAAAGGCCATAGGCTATATTTTGTCGCGATATAAAAACATTAAGGGGGTGGAATGGGGATGAATGAATGTTTATATAGAAAATCCAACTCTGGCGGGCGAAGTCGCGGGGAACCACTAGTACTAGATACTACTATTACGAGACCCAAGGTCAATGGGCACTAGTACGAGATATATTCAAAAATGGTTTTTGTAATGGTTTAAGTTTATTTAGAAATTAAGTTATTTAAGAAGTGACGACTTTTATCTAGCTGATGAGCTATTTCTTTTTGTGCTAAACTAAGGGTTTCAGGTTGGGTTTTTAGGTCACCATGCACCATGCCACCATGCGAAATTGTTAAATCTCAGTGAAATGAAGTTTTTTGGTTTGCGAGTTGGAGTGTAGAAGATAGGTTATATTTGCTATTGCGGTTAAATTGCATTATTCCTAAGTGACATTGGATTTATTTTTTAACCTTAATAAAACTCGTGTGATGCTGTAGCTGAGGCGGATCACTAGTAGATTTATGTAACGTTATTCATTTCCAAAACTTTTCTAAAAGTATGTGTACAGATAAAACATGAATTGAGTATTTGGTGTATCCTAAGATAACTTTATGATTATGACTTCTCATTCAGGCTTTGTATCTAGCTCCAAAAGCAGACCAGACTGCGCTTTAAGTACATCCATTACAAGCTGTCTACAGAATGATAAATTGTAGCGTATTGTTTATAAATCATGTGACGTTGTGCGGTAAGGACTTGGCGTAGATTGGATACCATCAAAAATCAAAATCAAAAATATTTATTTACCTTTAACAAACGTATTTCTACAGCAAGTGGCCAGAGTCTCCTTTTAAGTATAAAGATACTTGTGCCAGGAGCCTCTGCTCTTCAATAACAATGTTATATACAACTTTAACTAAAATATAATAAATATTACCTTATATATAAACGTGTGTTTGTGAACTAAAGTTTAAAATACTAATTTAAAAAGCACATCACATATTTTCAACCTCAAAATAAACATATTTAGACCAAAGTAAACTAAATTTTATAAACAACACTCTTTAGTGGTATGCAGGCTAATTGTGTATATGTGCGTAATTGCACGCGAAGCGTGTGCGTGTGAGTGTGCCTAAGTGAATAAATGTGTGTGTGAGTGTGTGTTGTGTACGATTTATGTGTGTAAGTGTGTGTGTATGTGTTTTGTGTGATGTATGTGTCTGTGAGCATGATTGTTTGATCTTTCACTTAGCATGTACAATTATTCAACCATGATGAACTTAACATACATATATATTTATTCTTATTTTAAATTATTTTTGTTAATGAGATTCAATTTATTTTTAATATTAATTCAATTTCTTCATACTTAAGGCTTTTAATCCAAGATGTTAAAGTAGTCTTACAGTCATAATACGTTTTACTATATATAAATATTATTTTATTAATTTCATTATATAGACGAGCTGCTCGTACATTATATTGCATTTTAGCAAAAACGGTTCGAGTGGCAGGGTACGTTCAAAACAATGTCTTTTCGTCTGCGGTTTTCTATATTTGGATCGTACGTGATACATTTATGTTTTTTTAAGACTATGCTTAGTAATTGCCATTACCTATGCTACCTACAGAACCAGTTCCTAGCTACCATTTATTTAATATATTTGGTATTTTATTATTTGATTCTAATAACAGAGTTGGCTTGCTATGAAATTTAGGCCCCTTAATTACCGCTCGTAGGCATAAGCTCTTATAATTTTTATACTTAGAGTTTAATACATTTTTTACAATGGTCTTAGAGTAGTGATTTGCGCTTTGGACTATCTAACCAGCTGTTGCGGGTTCTAACCCCGCAAGGAGCAAATGTTTGCAACCTATACCATACGTATAAACTTATGAGTACGTCTATCCGTTATCCTAGTCATCATAGCAAAAGCTCACGCTTAGTTTGGGGCTAGATAACTGGTGTGATTGTTGGAAAAAACATTTAATACAGTTAAAATAAGCTAGTTTAAAGAGGCCATAAACTAGCAGCAACTAAAACATTTTGTACACTCAACGGTACTTGATGGGTGCACAGCTTTATTTCTTCGCAAATGAAGACAAACCGTTCTTTCTACTAGACGCACTGCAGTGACTCTCAAATTACTGTTACGAAGCTAAGTAAGGTCTCGTTCACGTTGCATTGAAAATATAGTAGAACGAAACTGCAGGGCGTTTTGTAACTTATTCACAAAGTGGGGGGTTAAAAAGAATGCACCTATATCAAATCAACATAGCTTATAGACTTCCGTACCTTAAAAAAAACCCTAGGATCACTTCTTTGTCCGGCTGTCCATCTTTTTATCAAGACCACTGACCTCTATAATACAAGTACGCTGGACTAAACGTTCTCTAAGAAATGACAGATAATGTTTGTTCCGAATCAAAGCACCCACCGATTGTACAGGGAACTAAATAGTGTAACTTGCATATGTTTACGTCAACTATCATTAGTTCCGTGGACGGTCACCACATGCTTACTACAGTTGTCAGCGCCAAAATAGCGAACTTGCATTATAGAGGTTAGTGGTCAAGATCCTAGTGCTCAGGAACGCGCAGAGATATCAAGTTGAAATTAACGTTAAATACTTTTATGGCTGCGGTCCGAAAATTTGTATTATTGTCCGTTTCTCTAACGGCCGGCATGTAAGCGAAACCTTTTTTTTTCTGTTGACATTACTGCCACTCGGTCGATGGTGACCGCGTGAAGCTGTCAAATTATAACTCGCACTAAGCCCTCTGCGCAATGCAGCTTGCGATCTGCGCCACGCGGTTCTCATTGCGGCCAAGCGGCTGTACTTCGAACTACAAGATAACCGGAATAAATAAAAGTTCAAGTACAGAAGGACCACTCCGCAAAGTCATTTAAGTAAATAGCGACTCTTGCTACGCAAAGTAAGTAAAATTAGCCTATATAGATCCCACTGCTTGGCAAAGACCTCAACTCAACTATGAGGAAGTACGAGCCATACTCCACTACGCGGGCTCAGTGCGGATTGGTGGAGGGGTTGACTGTAAGGCAAGTGACCATCCTTACTGCCAAATGTTGTCAAGCCGCTTCACGGCATCTGACTTGGCTTAACGACTAATATCAACCGATATTAGCCGGGACCAACTGCTTAACGTGTCTTCCGAAGCACGAAGATGCTTGTCTTGGACGTAACTTATATGTTCGGAATGGTCACCCATCCAATCACGACCGCGCCGTGTGTTGCTTGACTTTGGTATCACTACCAAAGCGCTGCCGCCACTGCGCCATAAGCGCCTCTACGACTACGACACCTACGGCTACGACACAATAAAATGCAAATTGAGATCTCGGCACGCCTATAGCCTACCGCTTTAAACACCTACATATTTCGTAGATCTTACATGCGATGCGGCTGAGGACGGCTTTTGACTTTTTATTGCGATCAAACGCCAACCAGTCGATCCGCGTATGTACTTGTAGCTTTAAATATATTATTGCACTTGAAAAAAACGACCACCAGAGGCGGGAATCGAACCCGCGTTCCTCGCATACCGGGCGATTGCCTAACCTCTCGGCCACCCTGGCGTTGGCAGAGCCTGTCGAAATTTTCAAGTGCTTCTTAACGCTGTAATGCCGCGTTGCTTTCATCAATGTTGTTGGGATTATACCCTCAACACTCGAAAGAAATACTATTACAAGTATTTAACAATCGAAAGATGAAGCTTGCAAATAAGATAATTACTGTTTTTAAGTGATAAGCATTCACTATGCAATCTAAATATATTATTGTACTTGAAAAAAAAAACTTGTAGCTTTAAGCTGAATTGCGGAGTAATCCAGGCCTGGTGTACCGCAGGTCGCAAGTCGCATTGCTCTGATGGGTACTTTAACTGCACCAACTCCAACATCTTTATGTTGTGCCAGTGCTTCCCTTACTCGAACTTAATTACTGGCCACTTAATTGAATTTGTTTTCAGTCGCGTCTTTCTTTTCGGGGTCGTTAGTTAGGAGCAATTTACTTAAAGTTGTTTTCGCATTGCCCTATTTGTACTGCAATGTCCAGGTTTATTTAAATGAGATCTGGAATTAACTGTGGGAATGTATAAATTAATTCAGGGTCCATGTTTGATACAATTCCTAACGCTTTAAGTATTTGCATGGGACAATGTTTTTTTTTTTGTGTATGCTTTTCCCTTTGTTTATCTCTTTGTTTTATGTGGATCGTATAACATGTTTTGGAGTAGATTGTGAACTTTTTGATTTGTAAAACTATGTACGCTATTAATAGGTTACAGTTAAGATCTAATTATGCACTGATCCTATGAATTATAACTTACTGACTGTGACCTGTAAGTGTACTAAATAAATAAATAAATTATTTCTTATATATTAACTTTTTATTCAGTTTCAGTATTAGCTTTTTGGTGATTAAATTAAATTTCTCACACAAAAATTGATCGACCACGTCATACGATGGGACTCGAACCCCTTCGCTATCCGTGCGAATTCTCTAACCTACTGAGCTACGAAGAACGTTAGTCAGTCGATGAATTTTTGTAAGTACTTGCTACGCCAGTCAGCTGGCGTTCGATTTCATCAATAATTTTTTTAAGGGATTCCTTTAGGTACAGGTATGTTACATTTCTCCACTGATGATAGTCTGCCTTTACACGTAAGCAAAAATAACCTTGTCAATTAAAAATAAGACACAAAGATTTTTTACCTGACTACGCCAGAAGGTGGGCAATGTTTTCGAGAGTATATATGTATGTATGTATAATTGTTTGGCACGCCCTACAACCCAAACGGCTGGACAGTTTTTGACATATGAGGTGTCGTTTAATCTGTCAAAATTGTGGTAAAGGCTATATACATTTTAAAAATGGCGCTCGCAAATGTAAACAAAGGGGGGAGGGGGATCGATTTATTCCTTAACATGGATATCAAATGAAAGCCAGTAAAAGGACCATTTCAAAAAAGATCGAACTACGAAAACAGTTCTTATTACGTAGGGAATAGAATCAAAGTGGAGTAGTCTGACGTACGGCTGTGAGTGATACTTCTTTAATTGGATAGATGTATGTATGTGTATGTAACGCATTTATACAATTTATATAGATTTAGTCTGCACTCAGTTACAGAGATCTGCAATAGATGGTGTTTGGTTCATTTTTATCGCCGAATTTTACGATATCGAACTCTTCGAAGACGTCTCTAAGGTAATTTTCAAACTATTTCCACATCGTGCAATGAAAAGATCGCTTCAATAAACTGGCCACCCTGAGGACGCATTTTCCTGGCCTGCAGTTTATTGCCGTAGCAGTTAAACCATTTGGTCGCCGACGACTGGGTCCCGAGATGCTGAACCGTTGTCAAAGACTAAAAGTGCAGGAGAGGCTTGAGATTTGTTTGTTGTCCTTAACCATAAATTCAATAAAGGAAATTAAAAACAAAGACATGCATGAATTAAAAATTAATAAACTCAAAACCTACATAATCAAAAATAAACCCGTGTTCTCGAGGCAAGAAGGCGAGGATGCTGGCTTCATTACCGCATTGGATAACATGCTTATCCTTTGAGCAAGGAACGAGCCAGCTTTATTAGCCTTAACTTTAAATGCAAAAGTGTGTATGTATATGTGTTACCTCTACACGCTTAAACCGATGATCCGATTGAATTAAAAGGTATGGAGATAGTTTGAGTCCCGCAAAAGAACAAAGAATAGTTCTGTATTCCAAAAAAAATTCCTTTGAGGTGGTCAAAAGGATTTGGTAGTGTGTATGGGAAATTTATAAAGCTTTTTTTTCTTTCTAAAAGTTATTGCAATTTCAAAAGTGTAGTACTAACTTTTGCAGGCCAGTGTATTTCACACTCTACTTTAGGTTTATCGAGATGGGTATCGATGACAACCCATGCATTAATCAGACACTACACATTAATGAACCCTAAAATGCCTAGTAGTAAACTAATCCAGTTTGGGCTCATCTTGAATTAAAAATAAATGTTTCAGTCAGCTCCATTCATTGGATAAATAAGTAACTTGCATTACCCCGCCGGCGAGGCAATTTCATTACTAAGACTTCTGTTTTTAACGAACAAAACGTGTCACTGACCGCGACCCGCGATGCCTCGTAGCAATGTGAATGTCGACTGACATTTTAACGACATGTCGTGAAATAGTGCACTCGCGTTTTAGATGCTGCTGTGGAATTGGGCACTAAGTACGCCATCATTAACTATGAAATGAATTCGCGCACTACATCGCCGTGAAGTATTCTGAATATTCGTGGAAAATTACCAAGAAGGAACATTTAAAAGTCGTCTTACGAGGGTCGGTAGCGCAGTGGCTAACGGGTTGCCAGAGGTACCAGTTCGATCCCACGTGCTACCATGTACCAATGACTTTTTCTGAGTTATATACATAAGATGTTTCACTAACCGATGCTCTTACGGTAAGGGGAAAACATCGTGAGGGAACCTGCACATTCAGGCGACTGCATGTGTAACCATGATCCAAACTGGTCACGTTCCTCTGGTAACAGGGTCACGGAGGTCAGATGATAGTCGCTCCACTGTAATTACCTAATCTGCCACATCCTGGATCATGGTCCAAAGCGGACCCTGGGCCCACGCGTACGAGTGCCCAACCGGGATAATGCTAGGAGGATGACTAAGAAACATTTAAAAGTCTATCTTTATGTGACTTAAATGGGGGATAGTTTGTTTGAGAAACTTTATAAGAAAAATATTGCAAGAACGGGAAAAATTTTCTTCTGAGAGAACTGACCGAACCTCATGCGGGTAGAGCCGCGGGCGTAAGCTAGTATAGTATAAAATTTAACATCAATTTTAAAGTCACTAAACTGGTTGCTAAAAACAGTTCTCAAAAATATCATTTCTCAACGGTCAAAACACCTTACAATTGTATCGCATTTCATCCAGGAAAAGAAAATAGCGGCTGAAAATCTTTATTAAAGGACTCTTTTGTCCAGAACAATGACGTTACGGTAAGCATTTCTCATTTAGTTAAGACCTTTGTCACAAACCTTGGACCGAATCAAACGATTTCAGAGTTACACTTACAGTCCACCCATCACCCTCAAAATCGACTTTAGTACTTTGCTGTTAAGAGCCATAACACTTAATATCTGCTATCTGCATTGCTTTCGCCCTTTTGAAGAGGGTTATTTACAAATCAAATTTTTGCTAAACGAGGTTGAATCTGTTGAAACCCTCGTAACTTTGTTTAGATCGATTTTCTAGGATTTTTAGGGATTCTTACATCAAAAGGAAAAAAATAAATCATTAAAGGATCACTGACACTATGTTTTCCGTCTGTTTTTCTGTCTATCTGTCTGTCAGGCAAGACCCTTTTCAGGGACGTTTGGTGTCTATTACTTCCAATAGACGTAGAATTATGAAGTTTGGCAAAAAGGTATGTCTTACACTACAAGTAAAGGACAAAATCATAAGACCGTTTATATTTTTGGATGCAGTTACACAAGTTTATACAGAACCTCCAGTGCGCGAAGCCAACTCATTTAAGTCTCATTATTCTTTGGACTGATTTTTCTGCCTTTTCACTCCAGTAAAGTAAAAGTTAAAAATTATCTATTCAGTTTAGGACACAAAATGCCACTCATGAACGTCAATAATTAATATTAATCAGTATTAGCCCTTATGGAGCCTGAACGAATAAAATGTCTGTGCGGCTGATTACAAAGTAATGGGTTTCTATTTGTTTAGTCTAGTGTTTTATTCGTGTGTGTAAAGAGATGGAACTCAGCTGGTAATAGGACTTTAATATTAACTATAGTTAAAGGTTATGTTTCAGGACTGTGATATTTAATTTATGTGAATCTTTTTTTAACATTCACATTCAGCAAAATGTCATCAAAGTTGTTATTAGAAAAAGTCCGGACAGAATGGATAGCAGCTTCTCACCCACCTTTAATGCCAAAACCAATTTGTGTTGGTTTAAAATATGTACGAGGGTCAAACTGAAAGTTCTTAGAACTGGCCACTTATAAACAATATAATAAAAAAAATATTCTAAAATTTGAAAATAGAACTCTTTGCCAATATTACTGAGTATATATTTCATTCATTTGTCATTTGTTTTACGACTTGGCGGCAAATTGAAAATTGTCTGTGTCACGTCAAAATGAATTTAACACGAGAAAATTTTCGTGCAATGATTTTTTATGACTTTCGATGTCATTTAAGTCAACAAGAAAGTTATGATAGACTACGATTGGCCTTTCACGATGAAGCCCCATCTCTTGCGACTGTTTACAACTGGTTTAATGAGTTTAAACGTGGTCGCACTAATCTCACTGATGATGTACGTGAGGGACGGCCTTCTACGGCGACGACTGAAAATAACATCTGTGTTGTGCGGCGTATGATAGAGACTGACAAAAGAGTGACCTATCAGCAGATTCGGACAAGCTTAGGCATCGGTATGAGTCAAGTGCACAAAATCCTCCACGAACATTTAGCGGTCAGGAAGCTTTGCGCGCGGTGGATACCTCATAATTTGACTAAGGCTCAAAAACTCCATCGTGTGGATTGGTGCCGTAAAATGATTGAAAGATTTAACGGAGGTGACTCAAATGCTGTGTTCGACATACTAACAGATGACGAAAGCTGGATTTACTGTTATGATCCTGAAACCAAAAGACAATCTGCTCAGTGGGTGTTTCCTTTCGAGGAGTTGCCAACTAAAGTGAAGAGAGATCGAAGTGCGGGAAAAAAAATGGTGGCCTCGTTCTTTGGAAGGATAGGTCATTTCGCAACAATTGTGTTAGAGGATTAAAAAACAGTTTCTGCAGAATGGTACACTACCAATTGTTTGCCACTTGTCTTGGAAAAAGTTCGAGAGAAACGACCTCGCAGTAGGATCCTCCTTCACCACGACAACGCCTCGTCGCACACCGCCAAGCGAACGATCGACTATTTGGCGACATCAAACGTTGAATTACTGGGTCACCCGCCGTATAGCCCCGACCTCGCGCCTTGTGATTTTTATTTATTTCCAAAAATTAAAGAAAAACTTAAAGGAAAGCGGTTTATGAATGCTGAAGAAGCGGTGGCTGCGTATCGCGATGCCATTGAAGAGACCCCTAAGGACGAGTGGGCAAAGTGCTTTTCCCAGTGGTTCCATCGCATGCAGCGGTGTATTGACGTCAATGGACAATATTTTGAAAAGATATAATAAAACTAATAACTGGCTAATGTAATCAGTTTTTGATTTTCTAAGAACTTTCAGTTTGACCCTCGTATTATAGTAATCGGAAATAGCTCTACAGCATATATTGGCAGCGAGGCGACGGAAAGTTCTTCCAATAGCGATAGATCGAATGCTGCCATCCTTCTTTTAAGGGCACAGCACTGCACTATATAAGAAACAAATAAATATAAGGTTTACTTACCTTACCTGACAACATTAATTTGACCAGCTTTATCAAGTTTTTTAAAAGTCTTATGCCGAAATCAAATTGAATTTCGCTCACAAAACTCTATCGGCGTTCGATTTCATCAATACTTGGGAAATGCACCAGCATGTATCCGATTGAAATATTAACTATCAGTTAAGATAAAATCAGCTTTACTTATAATTATTTTTATAACATAAGCAATTATTTTGCAAGTTTTTATGAAATCAAATTGAATTTCGCTCACAAAAATCAATCGACTGTGTCATCCGGTGGGACTCAAACCCACGTCCCTTCGCTATCCGGGCGGGTGCTCTTACCAACTGAGCTACGCAGGACGTCAGTCAGCCGAAGAATTTTTGTAAGTGCTTGCCACGCCAGCGAGCCGGCGTTCGTTTTCATCAATACTTGGGATTTAATAATAAGTCCTCCGTAGCTCAGTTGGTAAGAGCACTCACAATGTATTTTTTTATTGTTAAAAATGTAAATGCTGGTTATTATTGAAACAATTCGACTTAAAGCTCCACACAATGGCATCGCAAATGAACATCGCAGCTTGTTGAAGTTTCATAAAAGTTAATTACAAAAGATTTCACCTTATCACACACAAAACGAAATACACCTCTGATATTCAAGCGGCTGCCCAAATAACAAAGATAAACTGCAATTTAACACCACAGCGGAATGTCAGGCGCAGGGAAATGTGTCGCACTTATCTCGACTCGTCACGATAAGGCTGGTAATACAAGAGCGAAAATTATTGTAAGCTGCTTATTTAATTTCTAGGGAAAAATTATTTAAAAACAATAATGACACAAGCGCTCGAAAAAGTATATTTGAAATGGAAAACTGACTGACTGACATCAATGCGCAGTCCAAACTGCTGGTTTAAGAGAACTTCAAATTTACCACATAGGTTCCGTATGAGGTCTAGGGGTGCACTGTGTATAGATTTTAAGAAATTCATCTCCTAAGAGAGTAATAAAAGGGGGCCAGTAAAACTCCGTCAGTTTTGTAGCTAAATCGATAAAAATTGTATTTAGCTATTTGGTTAGAAATCATTAATGACGTATTCAGGGTTTTTGAAAATAAAAATCTAAGGGGATGAAAATAAGATAATTATTGTTTTTTAAGTGATAAGCATTCACTATGCAATCTAAATATATTATTGCACTTGAAAAAAAACGACCACCAGAGGCGGGAATCGAACCCGCGTTCCTCGCATACCGGGCGATTGCCTAACCTCTCGGCCACCCTGGCGTTGGCAGAGCCTGTCGAAATTTTCGAGTGCTTCTTAACGCTGTAATGCCGCGTTGCTTTCATCAATGTTATTGGGATTATCCCTCAACACTCGAAAGAAATACTATTGCAAGTATTTAACAATCGAAAGATGAAGCTTGCAAATAAGATAATTATTGTTTTTTTAAGTGATAAGCATTCACTATGCAATCTAAATATATTATTGCACTTGAAAAAAAAAAACGACCACCAAAATAATAAAAATAGGTGTGTAAGTTTGTATGGGAAATTCGTTATATGTGCGGACGTAGTCGCGCAATAAATCGTAAATCGTAAATCGTAACTCGTTTAAAGGTATAGTATTCGTTTTCATTGAAACTGAAACTGGAAATGATAAGCACAAATGCAGTTATTTCCGATACTAATTCGTTAAAACTCAACATGTAAACTTATCTTCACGCAACACATTTATACATGATGTAATAATAATGTCCTCCTAGTCAATTTCAACTACGGCAGCCTATCTCAACAGAGATTAGCCAACTGCGCGGGACATATTATAGTGCACAGGTGTGTGCGCAATACACAGGTGCACTCTCTGTTCCTTCACTCTCATAATTCGGTGAGACGGCAGTCCGACATGACCGTAGAGAGATCAGGCGCAGGACCAGCGGCTTAACGTGCTTTCCGAGGCACGGGGGTGTTAACACCACCAACTTCCTGACTCCGGAGCTGTGTCTGAGTAATTTCAAGACAGAAAAACCCAAACACTCTCGGTCCGACCCGGGATTACATACATGATGTACGTAGGTAACTACAATCAGATATTTGTATCAGTGTGGACCCGGCGTAACGCAGGTGTGACAGCTACACGAAGTCTGCTTATTAGGCCTTATCAAATACGAGTTTTGTGAATGGTGGGAAGAGGCTTATCGTTCGAGAGAAGTTTTGATCGATTGAGTTTTTTTCGCTTAACTTCTGTAAGTCTCAGGGCTGATTTTTATTTGTATGTGTCGCGCACTTCGTTAAAACTCTTTGAAAATGGAAATATTTTGCGAACATTCCCAAACATTCCCAAAATTAACTTTCGATAAAAAAAAACTCACAAACCAATCGTCTTATTACCAAAAAAATGTATAGTATTTGAAAATGACGAACGTCCATTTCTGTGTATTGATGGTATTTTAATCAAGAAAATATTTAATAATTTCATCAAATCTGAAATTCGCTGTTTTAAACTTCATGGTCATTATCATTAGAATAGTTATTTACGGGATTGCTACCATGTTACTTTTTATTTTTGAGTTTTCGGTATTTCGGCGCTGTTGCAAGAGCCATAAATGTTATTCCGTGATCATGGCGCTTGCAACAGCGCCGAAATATCGGAAACTCGTGGAAAAGGTACATGGTAGCAATCCCGTAAATAACTATTCGAAATCTGCAATTGACGGCTTACGTAGTATGTACTTACAGGAACCTTGTGTAAACTGCTCTTTTATTCACACTAAACGATGCACTCGCATATAACTAATAACCACTTACGCAAATAGTAAACGATGTAAACCCGAAGACAATTACGCAGTTGTAGGTACGCGCTGCAGTTAAATAGTAGGTTCGGATTTAACAAGATACCAACCGTAACGTATGGCTGGATACGGCTTACCGACAATCTTCGCCAAAATTAGGCACAGCCATTGAGCGAAAGATTAATGTAAATGTAGATAGTTAGTATGCTAATTTGTATTGAACAATGTACTTCAAAGGAAATGATTGTCGCTTGTTTTTGGGTACATACGCTGATAAAAGTGTAGACTTGTATTTTACTGTATATCTAGTAGTAATATGAACTGTTGTTAATCATTTTATAATACATTATTATGTACAAAATAGAAATTAAAAAAAAAAGATTTCTCGTGGTAAGGTTTCCAGGATGCTGGCAGAATTACCCCGCTGGATAGCGATGCTCATAGGCTGTGCAAGGTAGCTGCCAGCTCTTGGGTCACCACTGATGTCAACCAGCCTGTTGGAAATCTCCTCCATCTACAATATGCACCGAAGTTCTTAAATTCTAGGAAAGTACATATATAAAAGCGATTTTTTATTAAATAACCTACTTCTAAATCCTATAAAAAATTGAAAATATTCGGTTTGAGTGTACGAAAGGGTACATACATTATTAGAAACCTAATGTACAGGCTTTGTTGGTAAAGTAATTGCCATTTGTCTTTCTATACAGATAACGAATTGTCAAATTTGTATTCCACTAATTATATTTTCTCAATTCACCAACAATGATTACAAGCGAGCCCTTTAGTTTAGTTTAATACGATATGAATAAGTAAATTAGTCTGTCAGTTGCAACCCCAACCTTTGTGTCATCACAAGTTGGCCGGTTGGTATGGACGCGTGTTCACGGCTTTAAACTTTCGTGACAAGTACCATGGACCTAGATGAGGCGAGAGCGATAGCGTAAGCTAGAGAAAAGCACAGTGTTTTGGTTTTTATTTATTGCACGAACAAAGATGTGTAAATAGAAAACTTAATACCTTAATGCATTCTCTACCAGTCAACCATGTGCGAGGCAGTTTATGATATCTGGCGGCGTAAAAAGAACAACACAATAATTATAACAAGTTTTATGATTGTCTATGGACATTTATGTAAATAAACTCATCTAAATCATTTCATATATTCGTGACAAGTTGATGTAAATTAATATACAGGGTGTGGCGTAAATAGTGGTCCAAAGCAAAGGTGTGGATACACTGTACACTGAAGCACCACATACCAGTATTTAAAAAAAAATTATGTACAGGGTTTTCAAAAAAAAAAATTATTTTTTATTTTTTTAGAAATCGTTACCTTGCCTTACAAATTTGGTTATAATTTCCAAAAATGACGGTTTTTTTTATCCATTTTTTTATTATTATTGCTGATCACTTGTACTTAGTACTCCATTCGTTTTTTTTTTTTTACAAACTGAATTTAATAAAAAAAATTAAGTTTCTTTCAAAATTCAATACTCACTGCTAGCAAATCGTTTGACTTTCAATGCTTTTGGTGCAAAAAAAATGTACCACACTGTCAGTGCCCATTGTTTAAAAAAATGCCCATCTTTTGCAGATTCTAAAATGGTGCAACAATAAGTGTTACGACTTACAGAAAAAAAGTTATTGCTTTTCGAAACAAAAAGGAGCCCAATTCAGAAAAACAATTTATTTGAAGTTCAAGGGTTTACAAGGGTTGTAATTTTTTTCTGTGTGGTCCAAAGCAAAGGTGTGGATACACTGTACACTGAAGCACCACATACCAGTATTTAAAAAAATATTATGTACAGGGTTTTCAAAAAAATTTTTTTTTTATTTTTTTTAGAAATCGTTACACGCCACACCCTGTATAGTATGTAGTGTGTTTAGATAACTACTTATGTAAAAGTTATTATAGTGCAATCAAAATAACATAGTTGATACAAGACGAGATGACATGTCTTTGACACAGAATTGAATAAATAAAGAATAACATCACGTATCGAAATTAAACATATACAAAGATTTTTCTTTTTTTATCAACATTGTTAGAGTGTAATAATACTCGTATGGAAACTTTAGCTAAGCAATAAATTATTGGTTTTAATCTTATTTTTAAGTGACAAGCTTTACAATTTCACTTTTTTAGTCTTAATATCAGATATTATTGCACTTAAAAAAAATGAGACGAGATTAAAATGCACTTGATAATTTCGACAGGATCTACTAACGCCAGGGTGGCCTAGAGGTTAATCAATCGCCCGGTATGCAGGAAACGCGCGTTCGATTCCCGCGTGTGGTGGTCATGTTTCAAGTGCAATCATCATATCAGCCTCTTGCAGTCCACTGCTGGACATAGACTTCTCTAAAACGGCGCCAACTTTCATGATCCAGGGCATCCAACACTACGTTTCCCGAGACGTGGTCTCCATTCGAGAACCTTCCTACTCCAACGTCCGTCGGATCTGCGACAGACATGACCAGCTCACTGCCACTTCAGCTTACTGCACCTCTGAACGATATCTATCAAGTGCAAAAATATCTAGTATTTAGCTAAGCTATCTATTAAATTCAAAGAAGCTGCAAATTCTTTTTTTTTATCTCGGCAGTACAAATTCTAATGTTGAGTATAATATTAGAACACGGTCTAAATACATTTAGTCATGCATTAATATTACAGTCCACAATACACGCATCTCGCTAAGTCCATGCGTTACATCCAAACTTCATTCAGTCATGGTTGTCACTACCATTATTATTACTGGTTTCGTGGCTCGGGGCCGCTTGTTTTCAAAGGTTTTGTCTTGCAACTCAAATCTTCTATTTAGAACCCTGGATACCACATCATAAACATAATTTTGAAATTTTGAATAGTGCTTATGAATTATTATAATGTTTTCAATTAAAAATTTTACATTTACATCAGTTATCAATTCACTTATAATTAGTTTAATTTTTATTATTCACAAGTAAGTGATTAATTTTGTTTTAATACATTAAGTTTTTACCATCATTTTTTTTTATTTGTCAATATTTTGTTTGCAAGTTTTTTTGTTGGAAAGAAAGAAAGAAAAAGCATTTATTAAATTTTAACAACACAAACGTACAATAAAACAAAGAATTACACATTAAATGTAAGCTCAAAACACATTTTCCTAATTCTCTTTTGGAAGTTTAATATTAGTATTAAAATGTAAACAAAACAGCACGTATTCGTCAAATTCTTGGTTTAAGAATAATTAATCTTTGTATGAATTATGTACGTTTGTTAAAATCGTAGATAAATTAAGTGCCAAAGTATATCATTATGTATAATAGACAGCTAACTAACCTACATTATACTTTAATTTGTTTGTTTATGATGTTGATCGACGTGAACTTTAAACTTAGTGAAATTACAAACCCTAGTGGTTTTTATGCTAAGTTAGTACCTACATGTTTTATGAGATCTTTTATTTGTTAATAAATGGAAAAAAAAAAATTTCAGAAAATATCACAAAAAAAAAGAATCTAAAATATGACATAATTTTATGTCATATTTTGCACACAAAATATTTCATTTTAGTGTGGTGTACTTTTTTTTTATTGCCATTAAATTCATCTCACCACTAAACAGCTACAAAACCGAGCGGATCCTTAACCCAGTAAGACCGCACCGCGACAAGCCGGCCCGTAAGTTACAGCAGTTAACACGTTGGACGTAAAACCGCCATTCGGCTACGACGACTTTGCGATTGCACACGGATATCCAAGCGGTTAAAGAGATTTAACGCGAGCGGTTTACATTAAGCTGGAGGTGGTTTGTCGTTACTTAATTCTGTTTTATGAAACTATACAGGTTCTACCTATGATTTGCATTCAATAAGAAATTTTCTGACATTTTAGTTATATTGTATGTTGACAGATTATTTATCTAAGTTACCTATTTATAAGGTACCTATTTATCTAAGTTATACAAATGTTGCGTCGAAATCATGAAGCTTAAAACGAAAGCAAATTATTGTAATACTATGTGATCAGACATGTAAAACAAAATGCTTACGTTAAAAATAAGCAAGTTTCAAATTGCAGTTAAAAAAACTTTATTAGAAAAAACGTCTTGATGATCATTAAATTGTTAAAAAAAAGACGTGTGAATCAAAAACATGCTCAACAAGAACATTATAACATATAAAACTCAAGTGGCGATGGGCGGGTCACAAAGCGCGTATGAACAAAGACCGATGGATAAATAAAATAACGACATGGAATGGACCACTACACAAAAGAAAAAGAGGAACCCCTAAAGAAAAGTGGATCAACGAAATAAACAAAATAGCCGGTGAAAACTGAATAAATACAGCAAAAAAATACAGAGTAATTTGGAAAAGAATGGAGGAGGCCCTTACTCGCTGAGAGGTTCTTAATAGTTTTATGATAGAATCTCATTATAGTTTGCATGCAGTATAATTGTATAAAAAAAATGTGATATAATATTTTATTAAGGAATAAACGAGGCTATAATAATAATAAAGGCGCAAGGGCAGTATGTGGCGTGCTGTAGGTGAGTGGCGACACCTCGTACCCCGACTCCCGAGGGCCCGGCTAAACTTATATGGCCCTTGCCTCTTGTGCTTGCCTTAAACGGCCGGCCAAGAGTGGAGATCGCAAGAGCGGAACCTATGCTCCAGGTTGGAAGTGTAAAATGTCATAACGCCGGGGGCCTGCTGGCTGGTGCGCCTAGGACTGGCCACCTGCACCCCGCAGACTCACCTCTCTACAACCTTAGCCGTTCACACCAATGTTGCTGCCTTGCTACCCACCTGGCAGCTATTATAGGCGGTCCATTTATTAAGCGGCGAGTCACCGTCTGCCGTGATTATCGAGATGAAACATTATATATGGCAGGCGTTCCGTTGTCTCATCAATATCCCGGCAACCAGTCCAGCAATTTCCCATCCATAGAATCAGTATTAGTTCCCATCTTCTCCGCAATAGTCCTTGCACCTAGCGGGTGCTGTCTTTGGCTGTATCTTCTTAATAGTGCAGGCAGAGATAGTATCCACTAGGTATACATATCCCAACTCATTATCGTATCTCAAAGGGGACTCTTTGTGTTGGATTCATATCCCCACGTACGCCTTCCAAAAGGACCGGCCTCGTGCCGTGATTTCCCGCAGGAGAGATACAAATAATAATAATATGAAACGCTTAAACCAGCCTTTTCATAAATAAAAATCTACCTGACTTTGATTGGTCAATGCCATCTAGCGGATTTTTAAGTGCTGATCCCTCATTACTGAAGCACATCACGTTTCAAAATGACGCCAAAATGTTAGTAAATTGTCGCTGTTTAATGACAGGCTCTGCCAACGCCAGGGGTGGCCGAGAGGTTAGGCAATCACCCAGTATGCGAGGAACGCAGGTTCAATTCCCGCCTCTGGCGGTAATTTTTTCGAGTTACGATACTTGAATTAAAATTCTATCTAAGGCTAGGTGACATATGTAGCAGTTAAGTAATAATTTAGAAGTTTAGTTCTGTTTCCGAGAAAAAATGTGTTCTATGACTAAGTTCATAAGTTAAATAGTTTTACATAGAACTACACAGAACTATTTCACTTTATACGGACGACAGCTCATAAAGCTAAGCCCTGTGGCACTTTACGCAGTTGTGCTAAGGCCGTTTTTACATTAAAAATGTTCAGTCCGATGAGCTGTAGTATTAACTGTAACAGTATGTTCACCATAACCCTCGAACATCATTTACGGTAACTTTTTCAACATGATCAGTGATCACCAAGCTAACTTATTTCCTCCCTATAAAATGTTCGATGAATAAGCAATACAATGATAAAAGGCGTTTCCAGCATTAAACCAACGTTTACCGGAGCATAAAATTATCTCAAGAAGCTGCAGTTCGAAAGTAAAACAGTTGGATTTTTCCGCATAAAAGTGCAGCAGAGCTAAGTTCAGGGGACTGTGGCAAATTTAAAAATAGAAGCAATGGAGCGGTTCAGTATAACAACTTTTTATTACTTTCGATTTTTCCATCTCGTTTACGATGATAACATATTAAGATGAGTTAAGAGGAGCCGGGTTCAATTCCACGTGCTGCCATGTACCAATAACTTTTTCTCAGTTTATTCTAGTCGCCATAGCACAAGTTCACGCTTAGTTTGGGGCTAGGTATTTAGTGTGTTTAAAAAAAATGCAAAACAATATGCAAAGGTACATTAGATTGAAATAAAATACTTACCAGAAGAAGAGGTGCTTGTGGCGCAGTGGCGGCAGCGCTTTGGTAGTGATACCAAAAGTTAAGCAACCCACGGCGCGGTCGTGATTGGATGGGTGACCATTCCGACCATTTAAGTGACGTCCATGACAAGCATCTCCGTGCTTCGGAAGGCACGTTAAGCAGTTGGTCCCGGCTAATATCTGTGGTATTAGTCGTTAAGCCTAGTCAGAGGCCCTAGGGCGGCTTGATAACTTCTGACAGTAAGGTTTGTCACTTGCCTTACATACACCCCTCCACCAATCCGCACTGAGCCCGCGTGGTGAAGTATGGCTCGTTCCTCCTCATAGTCTGACTTATTACTTACCAGAATAGATTTCTAGGTCTTATTACTAGGTTACAATCTTGTTAGGCTGAAAAGAGGATAATGAATTAATTTTAACTTGTAATTGGCAACACATCTGCTTACCCAAATGAGTCAAAATATCCCAAATAATATTGAATGCTATGTGATCATTATAAGTTTGTTATTTGTTTGCGGTTTGATAGATAAGGATAGGTTGATATGCTGCTGTGTGTACATTCGTTTTGTAATTATTTTGCGCGTTGCGTGTAACTAATGTATCGTTAATTGCACCTGGCCAACTAATCCCATCCAATTAAAACAAATTTGGTTAGGCTTTTGCGTATTGCGATTAACGTGTTAAATGAAACGTTAGAATTATGAATTGTTATTTAATTTTGCTCTGAAATTAATCATGTTTCAGGAATTTGAAATTTCAGTTATATCGGCACCGCTGTAGGTGGGTAGGTATAGACTTATGTCAAAAGAAAACTAGACTAAAAATTATTAATATAAGGTTTAAGGCGACGAATTTTAATCTATGCTACAGCTAAATTCGCTATCGCCAACGTAATTACAAAATGTGTTTGTCAAATTGATGGTTCGACGAATAAGTAATACATAATTTGATTTTAATACATTTTTAATAAATAAATAAATATATTTTAACAAACACCAATTACCTAGTCCCAAACTAAGCGTGAGCTTGTGCTATGGTGACTAGGATAACGTATAGATATACTTATATACATTTATAAACATCCATGACTTAGGTACAAACTGCTCGTGCTCATCACACAAACATTTGCCCCTTGCGGGATTCGAACCCGCAACCGCCTGGTTTGAAGTCCGTGGCTCGAACCACTACACCAAGACGGTCGTCGGCTTTTGGACCAACTACACTGTAGATGTATTTTATCTAAGGGCCCAGTACATTTTTGCGCAAACATTAAGCTACGATTAATAAATATGAACTTTAAATTTATTTAATGCTTATTAATCGAACCTAGTTTAAATCTGAAAATAATCTATCTTTGTGAGAAATTAAATTTCTTAACCCTTAATACCCTTAATAAGCCGTATTTAAACAGTTTTCAAGTCAACCAGCACATTAACCTGAAATTAAGAGAGGTAGGTTTTATCACATCGCGTGATAGAGAACAGTAAAAAATACTGTTATTAGCCCGGTCGGCTGTTTCGTTTAAAAGTTGCCTTTAAAATGAACACGACTCATAATTGCCGTGTAAGTTTGTACGAACTCGCTGTTTTATCCATATTTACTCAGTGATAAACAGAAACAAAGGTTCTGATGTGAAACTGTATGATTGTTGATTATAGAGAACCGGGTAACCGATAAAATGTAATCGAGATTTCCGACGACAGTTACAGATTGCTGGGACTGATTTTTTTTTACTTTATTTCAAAACAGTTAGCATTATTCTTTTGCTTGCTTTAAAGCTTTGTACTTAAAAATATATACCGTCAGGTTTTAAATAAAATGTAAATAAATCGCGAAGTAATCCATAGAATTGTACTTTAATGAACAAACAGTGTATTACTGTACAATTTCTAATTGCTGTATCTCTCAAATCAGACACGAACGCACTCAAAATATAGAACAATATATTAACAGAACAAACTAAAACAGACCTAACCGCAATCAGTATCAAAATTCACTTCGTTAGCCACAAAGGAGTGCGCCGTAACGCTATAATTGCGTCGGACAGCCCACCATCTGCTCTGAAGAAAATAGTGATGTAGTGCGAATAAATCAGCCTGGTCACTTTATACAACTACCTTGTATAAAACACCAGGAGCTCTATTTTTGAATCACTCGCGTGCAGATTTGTACTGAAAATCGTTCATAGTCTAAAATCCATATTTTTAAGTCACTCGAACTGTATTTCTTTGTGTCTGTCAATATGACTGTTGGCGAATGTGACTTAATTTTTACTCAACACATTAGTTTTTTGGCGTTTATTCTATCACTCGTCTTCTGTGACGAGTGGGCAGGGGCACTTGTTGTGGTTTTGAGCGGTCGAGGGCAGTTGATCGAATGATTCAAAGATGCTGAGTTTACGAAGCGTACGAACGAGTGTACGAACGAAAATGACGAGCGAGTGATTCGAAAATAAAGCTCGAGTCACCTCTACTGCACTGCTATACCATTGCGGTTTGATAACCATGGTTATAAGCATACGTTGTAAACAGCATTGTACATTTTTGGTTCCTATACTGTTTCTATACTGGTGTAGTGGTTTGCGCTCCGAAATGTTATACAAAACAAGCAGTTCGGAGTCGAATTCCACAGGGGGAAAATTTTTGTGTGATGAGCAATAACATTTTTGTACTTTCGTCTATCCGTTATTCTAGTCGCCATAGCACGAGCTCGCACTTAGTTTGGGGCTAGGCAATTGATGTGATTGTTGGCACATTTAAGATCGTTAATAATAATATTTTCTTTAGATATTCTATCTCCGTTTTATTTTAAATGGAAATGGTCTGTCTACTTCACTTAAACTACAAAAGCGCACAGAACTTATAGTTTAAAGTTGCCGCAAAATAATTTCGCTGTTTCGAGCCGAGTCAAAAAGAGATCTGTTATACGTGCTCGCTTCTCTGCTCACTTCTACTTGCTGATTTAAATTACCTTTGCGCAGTTTTATCATTCTTGGTTGGGCACAAATTATGATGCACTTTTATTAAGTGTAAAACGTAAAGTAAACAAAACAGGATTATTGATTAAACGATGTAAAACATCTCAGTAAATGATTTTAGTGTTCAAATGCAAAAAAGGGCCTGTAGAAAATAAGCATTTTTTTCTACAGCAAACTTTGCTATCGCCAACGAAATTTTAAAATCACATAATGTTTCTATGGCTTATGTCAGTTTCATACATTTTGCTAGTGATAAAGAACATCGCTGTAGAATAGATTGCATCTTGTCTAGGGCCCAGCTTTTTAAAAAAGGTATGGAACCAGTGTTAAAATTGTTGACTTCCACCAATTTTATTAATATTTACATTTCCATAAACTACTCTCGTATAAAAACAATTAATGTGAAACGTGACAGACTTTTTTGTCTCACTATTATAACTTAATAAAACAAAGTAAATAATATATTAACTGGTCCCTCAAAGCACTGATAAATAAAATCACTATATGAAGGATTTACATCGTACTAGAGAACATACGAAATATTACATTCTGAAGTATAACACACAATAATCAATAAATAAACGGAAACATAAGCGAGTCAAGTAACAAGCAACGCCATCTAGCGACAAAGTGCGCAAGCATAACCGTAAAAAATAATAAGAGATTTCGCCACTAAATCAATGATTTGACTGCCAGGATATGTACAAATGTTTTATTTATCCTATCGCTTTCTGTTTTTGGTGTTTTGTTTTACTCGTAACATACTGTTCGAACTTGACACACAATCCCCAAAATCCTGCTTCATTGTTAGTTACCCTACCTTTGATAACAAGCGTGTTTGATTGGACAATAGCCAATAGCTTTACTGAAGCGAAATCATACAATGCTTGAATGTCAGCCCTTGAGCCTTTGTGTAAAACCGCATGTTGGAATAGGTAAGTTAATGTTGAGCACTATGAACCTGACAATATCCGACTGTGTGCTCATGTATTTACAGTTTAAAATTGAATGTGGTGGCTAACATCTTGAAAGTTTCATGAAAAGGCCTGAAGATGTGGGGTGACAATCTTATTGTAAATGCGTTAACAGATCTGTAAGGGTTTTGGTTGGTGCATTATTATGTATTCGCCTATAAGGACAATACATTTTTACCCTCATCATCATCATCATCAGCTCAGTACATAACAGCTGTTGTAATATTACTGAACTGCTAATTAGCTAATTCAGACTTGCGCAAGTGGGCCTAAATATACTAGAACCTTCTTAGCCGCCCCCTTAATATGAGTTTGTTTTCGATCAGGTCTCCTTAAAACTGGATACTGATGTCAACCAACACCTTTGACAAAAATAGTAAGTTAGTTAATAGTAAGTTATAAAAAAGAAATGCGGGGCAATGCAAAATAGTGAAGCTGAATTGTAAAGTTGTAGTAAGGGGGCAAAAAAGTCGGTGTAACTTTTTTTTCTTCACAAAATGATTGCGCCATGCTTCATTGCGGCCGATTTTGAAGAAAATATGGGGGCAAGTACTATTCAGTAAAATGAAAGTAAACCTAACAATGTACATTGAAAGTTACATGTAATAAAACTATAGAAAGTTGAATCTGCACATTGATTTAAAATACCTGATTTCATTGGTTTATTATTTATTTAATTACTATTATTTAAGAGTTAATCCTGTTGTCGGTGGAGTTTCTTCCATCTTTCACTATTCTCTGCCATTCTCTTAACCTCCTCATACGACACAAGGTTCGTCATAGGTTTGGTAAGTACAGAACAAATATTTTGTTTGTGAGTATGCTACCTATGAAGTCGAAATCTGCAAAATTATTTTGATAAGTATGCATACCAAAGCATAAACGTGTAAAGTCCGATGCACCAAAGAGATTATGTTTCATCTCAATAGAATAAATACATTTAATGATACATAGTAATTTCTCTTCACCATACGACATGGTCTATATAAGGTTTCTAGACGGCCATAGATATGTGAGACATTTTGTACCATAGAGTCTGCACAGATGTAGTCACAGACAAGTTGCAATCTTTTTGTAGCAAACTTCGCTGTCGCCAACAAAATGTGTGTGTGTGTCTACACAGGATCTGTTTCGGCTAGTACATAAATCTATCCACGCACAGACATTGCCTTAACTTGAAGCTCCTAGATACCAATTGGGTACTATTTAATCATCCTACAACGTAATAGTTGGATAATCTCATCTTTACAAGCATCTCCGTCGAACTACTAGTAAAAAACTAAAAACCGAATACATATTTTCCTCAAAGCCCAAAGACTCTGTACTGTAGATAGAACATCTTACAACGTCCGCTGAGGAAGTACATAATTCCTTAGTTCATCCTCAGATATCCAGGACAGTGTACGGATAAAGTATAGAAGCAGTTACAGGTGTATCATTACTGCCGATGTGAAACTGGCAGAATTAGTCGCTTTCTTTCGAGTTGGTGAAAACATGTACCTACTCTTTAAAAGGCCATCGTTTATGTATCTAAACTATTCCACCAGTCAATTTTGCTGATAATACTCATATTGATAAGTTAAGGTTTTTCGCAGTAAATAATTGCTTAAGGTACTTCACATTTTATATTAATTAAATAAAATACGAGGTGCTTGTAGCGCAGTGGCGGCAGCGCTTTGGTAGTGATACCAAAAGTTAAGCAACCCACGGCGCGGTCGTGATTGGATGGGTGACCATTCCGATTCCATTTTAAGTGACGTCCATGACAAGCATCTCCGTGCTTCGGAAGGCACGTTAAGCAGTTGGTCCCGGCTAATATCTGTTGGTATTAGTCGTTAACCCTAGTCAGAGGCCCTAGGGCGGCTTGATAACATCTGACAGTAAGGTTTGTCACTTGCCTTACAGACACCCCTCCACCAATCCGCACTGAGCCCGCGTGGAAGAGTATGGCTCGTACCTCCTCATAGTTGAGGTAGAGGCCTTTTCCCAGCAGTGATATCTATATAAGCTGACTTTTTTTATAAATAACATACACATAAGCCAGTTCCATCCCGCGTACTTAGGTGTGTAGAGGCAATTAAGAGAAATTAGTACAAGCAATAGATATAATATCAACTTACCAGGCCCCCTAGGCAAGATGCAATTTTTTTAATAGCTAACTTTGCTATCATCAACGAAATCCCAAAAATATATGAAAATTCACATGCTGTTTCGATGGTCTATGTCAGTTTTATACATTTTGTTAGTGATAGAAAACTTCGCTGGAGAGTAGATTGTATCTTGTTTCAGGGCCGAATTTCGATTGCATTATTCCAATTTAGGACCTAAAAGTGACGTTATTAAAGTATCTATGATTTCCGTTCACCGATCCAGTCTTTTTATTTATGGGGCGCTTAGTGACCGTCCGCTGAGGTCGCTGAATTAATGTTACCCTACTCTGAATAATTACGCTTTTTGTAGGGTTCCGTGTCTAAGAAAAAACCGAGATCCTAGCAAGATCACTCACGTTGTTACCGCGTTTTTATTACGAATGTTTTTCATAGCTAAAATGGGTTGACTAATCCTCGAATATGACTGTATTTGCATTTTGATTTGAATTGTTGAGGCATTGTTTTTAGATTATGGGCTATGTTGCAATACCTTATTGTAACATAACATACGAAATACATTTTGACATTTAGCTACGGTTTATGTTATTTTGTGCAACGGAACCTCCATATTTAACTGAACAGCACAGTAAATTAGAATCATGATTGCAAAAATTAAGCAGATCATCGTTACAGGTACTAGATAGCTTAAACAGTCAATATTATTGTATTCAATCTATTTAAAAGTCATGTATCAACATGTATTGTATCTTTTAAGACCAGAGTTCACCGAACCTTAAACACCAGGTTCACGTTGATTGACGGTTAATTTGACAGAATTCCCAAACAAAATATGTCAAATCAAATTTAAACTGGCTGATTCAAAAATAAACATGTGTTGGTAAGCTCCAGTGTAAAAATAATTTTAACAAAGTCTACAAAATAAAAAAGAAAATAGTAAAGAACCCTTCAAAAGCGGGTTCATTTTCGCTTTCCCGTATTTTTTTTCAAGCAAGGAACTAGGCGAAGATGATAAAAATAAACTACAAGCCGGCCACGTAATTAAGTGTTAGGTGCAACCATAAAACTCTTTATTAAAAACTTTCCTGAAGCCGAGACAACGCGCGCTAATTTGTAGGAAGAAAAGTGACGATTAGGTATTCAAAACATTGATGCTAAATATGCTGTGTTAAGCTTTATTAAATTTACAGTAAGTTACCTCGGGTAAGCTCCTTTTTACCCGACTGCGGAAGGAGGGTTATGGTTTTCGAGAGTATGTATGTAAATTGGTTTGGCACGCCATACAGCCCAAACGGCTGGACAGTTATTGACATTTGAGGTGTGGTTTAATTTGTAAAAATTATGAGAGTAACATAGGTCATATACATTTAAAAAATGGCGCCCGCAAACGGAAATAAAGGGGGGAGGGGAGATTGATTTTTTCCTTGCCGTAGCAATATGGGTATTAAATGAAAACCAGTAAAAATACAATTTCAAAAATATGATAACTTTTGCAGTCAGGTGTTTTGTTTTTTCAATAATTATGTTTATGTATAAATTTTTAGATTACGTGCTTTTTGTATGCGGCTCTCACCCTACAAAGTAGGTGCGGTGCAACCATGATTGGATCTCTTCTTACTTAATTTGATATTGTTGTAGTTTTTTTTTAAGTTTGTATGTGATCAAGGTTCGGTACGGTTTAAGACCTCCCCTTTAAAGCATAACTCATTGTTATTGATATTAAAAAAGTAAAAATTTGAGTATATACTGCAAAATTGTGATGACGTGACTAAGCGAATTTCGGTAACATTGTTTTGCTTTAAACAAAACAATACAATTTATTTAAAACTGCACAACGAAACAACGCGTGACATACGACCATAAAGTATAGGAACGCCGATTAGCCACTAAAAGTTTTATCCTCCTCCTTGTAGCTTAGGGGATAGGGTTGATTTTGTCGAAGTTGCAGTCGATGCAAAAGGTTTTTAAACCTGGCTTAAACGTCACGTAAAATGTCCGACTAATGGCTATCGATTTTGCCCGTAACATTTGTAAACACAGCACCTGCCAATGTGATTAATGATAATACATTTCTTGGATGTTTACCCATTGATTAGGCTAATAACACCTCGTTACTTTACGTGTTGCAAAATGTAAGGTAAAGGCAGCTATTATTTTCAATTAATGGTGCTTTTTACATTAAGAGAAAGATAACACTAGGTTTAGTGGAGCCAAAATGTCAAAAATAAATCTTGTGCGTATGATCAAAGAGTAATATATAATTCTAAGCAAATACTGAAGATGTTGTATATTTGTTTACTGCCTCATTGGTCTATCCGGGTTCGAATCCCGGGTCAGGCTGAAAGTTTCTGGACATCTCGGAAAGCACGTTAAGTCGATGGTCCTGCGCCTGATCTCTCTCCGATCAAGTTGTTATTTTTAATATTCAAAATGGGTTTGTTCGTGACTCTAGATTTAAGCTAGATGTGTGTGCCAGACAAAGTCGGCGGTGAAGCGAGCTCATGCAGAAGGTTCTGGCTCCCACTCACCGACGCAACATAGCAAGCTGCTTGGCGCTGGGCTCCGGTGGCAGCTACAAGGCTGCACCTAACTAAGCCTACCCAAAAGCTGGAGATTTTGATTTAGTTGTCCGGGGTGGACCACAAAGAGGTACAACCTTCACCACTCCATTCGTGTGGCATTTATAATAGCAGTCTTACCGAACTATGAGCGTAAAGGAACAGAGAGTGTACCTGTGCATTTCAACATACTTGTGAATTTTAATATCCTGCGCTGTTGACAAACCTCTCTTGAGATTGGTCGCCGTTTTCAAATTCGGTTAGGAAGATCTTACTATTTAAAAAGGTGGTATTCGTTTTCAAAATACTACTCACGTAACAACGACTCTGGCGTGAAAGTAACCAAAACCAACGTGAGCGGGCTGCGTAAATTGAAAAACTACAGCAGTTACAGAGAGCCAGTATAAAAAGTTTCGTGTCTAAAAAATATGTTGCACCATTTCTTCTGGGGTGGAACGTCCGAAACTCCGCTATTCAGTTCGCTCTGTTATTTGTACTGCAAAATTGCTCTAGAACTTTCCATGTAACAATAGGTGTTCTTAAAGAAAAAAAGATCCGACAAAAGTCTAGTAGTAAACATGTTTACGTCCGACTCACGGCTACTCTTGGATGTTTTATTTTTTCCAATTCCATTTCCTGAGTTAATTGAATTTTAGAAACGGCGCTATCTTCATTTTTTTATTGGAAAAGTGGAAGGCAAAGGAATAACGCTTTAAATTCGTTTGTATGCCATAGACAGAGCATAATTTTGTTTATGAACCGAAAATCAAAAAGATAAGTTAGGCATTAAAAATATAAATAATTTACAGTAATTATTAATTTGTGTATGAAAATTAAATTAATGGTGCTAGTATTTTGTACATTTAATACAAGCTGTTGCCTGTGACTTCGTCTACGTAATTGATGTTACATAAAAAAATTATCAACTCTTATTTATAATTTGTCGTATGGTAAAGAGAGGGTCCACCCTGTGTCTCTGGTTTTTTTTTAACAAGAGTTAGTGGTTTTATTTGACTCGTGGAGCTATCAATATGTAGTATATTGATAGCTCCAAGAGTCAAATAAAAGGTGGTACTACTAAGGTGTAATTATTTTACTGAGACAAAACATAGCCTACGTTGTACATTGAAGTAAAGTTGATTAAACAAATTTTCGACCTTAGGTAATATACTTAGGACTGACAAAACATCCAAAATTACAATTTTGTACTCCACGGACCTAAACTAAGGCCTGTAAAGCATATAAGGGGTTTTCAGTTTTTTTTGTTTTAACCATTGCCAAACAACACTGATTTGATTTAGAACACGTTTTGTATTTGTACGCATTTTAACTCTCCATCAGTTTTAAGCGATTTGTAAATAATAAGGTCATTAATGTCATAATTACATATCATAAATATCTAATGGTTCTGTATAATTTGAAGAACGAATTATTGTTCATACATTTGAACATAACTCAAATTCCCCAATAGACTTATTCAAAGAAACAGTTCAAACATAGAATGACTTTGACAAATTCCTCCGCGTAAATAGGGCACGTTTTCCTTTATTTTGGACCGGTAATGTCGGGTTATTAATGTACGTGTTTATAGACTTACGTGACACGCAGTTCACGTCCTAAGCTACACTCATATTGTAACTTTATCTCCGTAACCGTGTGACGTCGGAAGCAATTTATTTTTCTTAAAGACTGCTAGGCGCAGGGACTGATATCGATACATTTAGAAGTTATGCCTCCAGTGATACAGTTGAAAGTTATACTCTTATATGAACTCATTTATACTGGTTATACCCTCAGGGGTCTTTTCAAGTACCTAAAAAATATTCAAGTACAGTATCAAATGTCAAATACGGTATTGTCTTCACATTCTCTCTTTGAGAGAGACAAAATGGCAAACATATACCCCGTTATTCCAAAAACTTAGTACCGGGTTTAAGACAGGACTAAGCTATTTGCTAGCCAATTAGAAAAGCGCTTCTCTGTGGTCCTGGTCCAACCTGGTCTATTTTTTTTGTAATAACACCGTATCGGTGTTATTACAAAAAAAAAAGACCAGGTTTAAAATGGGTCTAAATATTAGCCGACAACAGAGGAATGAATGACACATTCGTGACATAACCTAAAAGAGAAACGCTTTTTTAATTGGCTAGCTAATAGGAATAATAGAAGGCTACTTCTTTTTATTATACACTTACCCCGTTACTTATAATGATTACGCCTTTGGTATAACACTAAGTAAATGGGTCGGCTTGTTTTAATTCCAAACTAGTCGTATCATATATAAACAAGTGTTATAGCAGTGGCAAATTCATTGTTAGTAAGGAGGTTAAAATATAACTTAGGTCTAGATATTACATAATGTCATATGATAGGTCTAGATATTATATAACGCCAAGCCTCAGCCAATCATAGCCAAAGCCAGCCTAACCCAGCCAAGCAACCCAAGCCAGTCAAAGCCAGCCCAGCCAAGGCCAGCCATAGCCACCGCACAGCCAGCAAACACCAAGCCACCGCTTGCCACCTTTCCCCACCGCCAATGTACCTATAAAGGAGGGGGAAAGCCTTTATAAGCGACGGACAGCTCAGTCTAGCTAGCTTGTACACAGCAGCCACTGAATAAGCTAATACTATGCCAGTTTGAGTAACCATAATCATAATTATTTGAAAGTGTGTGATTCAGTAATTATATCTGTGTGTTTAAACTATTGTGCGTTTTTTATTTATGCCACTCGTTTACAATAATTAATGGTTATTTTAGCGGCCTCTAAAAACGAATTGAAATCCTACAATGTGCCTAGACAAGTACAATGAGCTACAAACAAACTATGAGTCCCGTAGGTTGGTACTGAACTAAATCTCTAGATTGATAAATGAAAAAACTAAGTATCAAAGCCTGTTTTTCCACAATATTTTACGCAAGTATTCGACAGACTATTAATTTCAATGCCACGTTATATTCGAAAACTTTACAAAGTGTATTACCATGTCATATTCAATTTGGAGTTGGTCCCCTGTACCTCCTCACTTCTTGGGCTCATGAAGATTGATTATCTTCAGTGACGTAGCTACCAGCTGATTGACATTGCAATTTACTTCATTGGCGTTTTTAATTTATCCCCAAAGCTTTGTAGAGGCTCCATTAAATTGATTCACGTTGGGTTTTCGGGCCGTTAAGTTTTAATTGGGAGCTGCGATCCGATGACAATGACTTATAATTATTTTTATAACTTAAGCAATTATTTTGTAAGTTTTTACGAAATCAAATTGATTTTCGCTTACAAAAATTAATGGACTGTGTCATCCGGTGGGACTCGAACCCACGTCCCTTCGCTATTCGGGCGAGTGCTCTTACCAACTAAGCTACGGAGGAAGTTAGTCAGACGACGAATTTTCGTAAGTGCTTGCTACGCCAGTGCGCCGGCGTTTGATTTTTCAATACTTGGGGAATGACTGTCAAGAAATATAGTAGGTTTTGGTAGTTGGTCTCATTAAATGGCTTATTTTTATTTATAATTATTAAGTTATTTACAGTTTTGAAGTTACTCAAATAAAAAAAAACCTAAGCATCAATGTTAAATCATTAATGTCCTCCTAGCCAAATTTCGACTACAGTGCCCGATCTCAACAGAGATTAGCCGACTGCGCGGGAAATATTATTGTGCACAAGTCTGTTCGCAATACACAGGTACACTCAAATTTTCCTTCACTCTTATAATTCGATGAGATTGTAGTTCAACATGACCGTAGAGAGATCAGGAATTTATTATATTGTTGGTGTAAATATTTTTCTTTATTTAAATACAATAACGTCAATACTTTCTAAAATATTTTTACTGTAAGTTGCTTAATCCTTTAACCAAGCGTGAAACTGGTAAACTATCTTATTACAGATCTGATGTTCATTTACAGCTGTATCAACGTTTTTTGTGTTGTCGAATATAACTCAATGGCTCTGAACGCCTAGAAAACAATGAATCGTCACGACTAGGTCACGATAAAAGCCATCGAGTGACGGCTGGCAGCCCGGTTGGCATAATAATTTAGGACAAGGTCAAAAATTGACAACCACTCCGAAGTGTTTGACTATCCCAAAACTTTCCCTTACAGATATACAAACTGTAGCTGTATTTCAGCTATCGAAAATACCCGCCGAAAGCCCCGAGCAGAGGGGATCAAATGTGTTGTCTAAACTTTGTTGGCAATTTGTTGTATCGGATATTCGGGTATCGTGACACGCGACAAACAATATTCCTCACAATTAGCTCAAAGTTTTGTATTGTTTCCATTGTGGAAAATTATAGGGTTGAGTTTAAATAATTATACATCTAGAATACGGGTTTGGGTGGCGAATGTTGCACAGTGGGCTTACTTTAAATTATCATTTTTATGAAGCCACTAAGTCTGATTTTGATTAGTTAAATGTTATTTCTTTGTGTTGGATATGTTCGTACCTAATAGGTACTTTCACATTCTGAAAACTTGATAAGGGGTACGTATTATGACTTCGTGAATTTCCTTTCAATTAAAACTAAAATTCAATGAATATCTACTTACTCATCTAACCACCATTAAAATATTGAGACGCCACCAATTCAGAAAGAAAAAAAAAAGTATTTATTTAGCACAAAAATACAAAACAACGGGGCGACTTGGTGCTTTAAAACTAACATTTTGGTACCAAAAATTCACGTGTTTGTTTATGCAAACAGAATTCGCATTTTTTCTGAACTAAAATACTAAGTCACAAATTTTTCTGACCTTAAAAATTACCGTTTGACAAAAAACGTGTTTTCGCAAAGGTGCTAAGTTTCAGGAAATATCAATTTTCGCTGCAAAAGCTAAATGACTCGAACTTAATGCAGCCTAATTTTATAACGGCTAAATGCTGTAACAAGCTTGGAAGGCTTTAGTTTTTCACTTAAATTTCTAAGACAGCTCCTGAACACTTCACTTATTTTTTAAACTTTAGAATTTGCGAAACACTTAATTATAGCGAGTAATTTTTGCTTAGTTTGAGCATGGTAAAATGTTTTAGTTTTAGAATATTTTACAAGAATAATAAATATTTTGCTCTTTACTAATATATTCCATGATGATAACGCATGGAATTCAGTGATGCCTACACGTTGATTAAAGCGTGTGTTAAAATATCTTAACATTTTGAAGTAAGAAATTATACGACTGCTGTTTTTTAATACTAGAATGTATTTGTTAAACTTTAACGATTAATTTCATTTTATAGTCCGACAAATTCACGTGCGACCTCCTGCAAGGGGCAGCGCAAAGGCAAGGAAGTGCTAATCGCGCACGACTGTCATATGAAATGCCGGTCCTAGTCTTTTAAAAACGTTTCAAAACGTTAGTACACTTTTTGCTTTTAGAACTTAACAGCCACGCTCGTAGTATCGTAGCATTGTATAAACAAACTGTAAAAAATATGTAAATACTCGTTGCAGCTATGATTCTTTCAGTGTACTTCAGACTGTCGATACGAGAGTACCTTGTTTGATATTTGTTTCTTACGTTTACGCGAATTGTTCAACTCATAAAAACACAATTTTACGGATTACGTCGCGATTTATTTACATTTTATATTTAACCTAACGTTTCGAACACTTTACAGCGTTCGTGGTCACAGGGAGACTTAGGTATTATTTGTCAATTACAAAGTTTTTAAAAATTAAACTACCGTCACTCATTAATATTAATTTACGTTCCTATTTACGCAGAAAGAGCTAACCGTGTCTTGAGATCTTGCACTGCGACCTACCTTGTTTGATTTACCTCCCCTTCTGACATCAGAAGTGGGATTCGAACATACTTGTTAAATCAGCAAAGAGTGCGAAACCGTACCTACTCTTTTTTAAAATTTTATAATTTGGCATGATAATTAAAAACTTTAAAGGGTCTCGTTATCTTTTTCATTCTAGTTAGTCTAGAGACAAGTAGTCTAGAATGCCAAGAGTTTTTAGTATATGAAGCGAAAATATTTTTGATGTTCAGATCAAAGCAAAAATTCAAGGTCTTGTTAATTTATTTAATGTAGGTAATATGGTAGCTGAAAAGTTTTCGTTTATATTTTCAACTAAAGCTAAACATATTTTTTTTTCAATAAAATTGGAAAAAAGAAGTAATTTTACGGGTATAATAAATAATAATCAATTTGGTTTACAGCAAAATAATAAAAAAAAAATATGATGATAAATTACATCATTTTGTCGCTCATGTAATAGCGAACTATTTTTATTTTATTTATTATTTTCTGATTTCCGCTATATTTGAGAATAAACACCATGCTTAGTGTCAAATCACTTTTTTTTTCGAATCCAGTTCTTGCATCACGAAATGCTCAAAAACCGTTGGGACAGATGGGTGGTTATCAATCTGCGCTACTGCGCAGGCGGTGCGTTATGAATGGCGCGAACTGTGGTGACAGATGGCTGCTGAATAACTGTTCAACCCATTCTTGTAATTAACATGATCGTTTTCACACAATGCGACACGTTAAAAGAAGCTCGGTCTGTTTGCCGTTTTTTCACGCACTGGCAAGTGACGAGTTAGCGAAAATCACGTATTAAAAGAAAATGACCGTGGTGCACCAATTCCCTTCATCTAGCGACACGTTAGCGCAACCTGTTTTCACCCGACTGCGGAAGGAGGGTTATGTTTTTCGAGTGTATGTATGTATGTATAATTTGGCACGTTCTACAGCCCAAACGGCTCGTCAGTTTTTGACATATGAGGAGTCGTTGAATTTGTCATAATTGTGAGGCTATATACATGAAAAAATGGCGCCCCCAAATGGAAATAAAGGGGGGAGGGGATTGATTTTTTCCTCACCATAGCAATATGGGTATCAAATGAAAGCCAGTAAAGACACCATTACAAAAATATATATATATTAATTTTTGCAGTACGGTGTTTTCTTTTAAATAATAAAATTAAAAATAATACAAAACAAAAAGGGTATTTAAAAAACTAAAAAACCCGACTGCGTTTCTTTGTAATTAGAAATAAAAATCACCTAAAACAAGAAAGTGGTCATAGCCGGGTTAAATTGGTAACCATATTAAAAATTGTAGCAGTCGGGACCCATGTTAGAAAGTCAGCAGTCTCGTCAGTAGATTGGAGTAATCTGCAATGTAATATTGAGGTAGGTATAGATGAATTTAGAGCACATGCTCCAAATTCACAAAGCCTCCATTTCTAGAATATAGTCAAATCATTTTTAAATATTAACAATATTTTGATTGAAAATATGTCACGTAACAATGTGAGTGGTATACTGAATCCTAAATCAATAAGAGTCCCACCGGATGACACAGTCGATTAATTTTTGTAAGTGGAATTTGATTTAATTTCGTACGAACTTGCAAAAGAATTGCTTAAGTTATAAAACTATTAAAAAAAAAGGTTAAGCTGATTTCATCTTAACTGATGGTTAAATATTTGTAAAAATATTTCCATTGGATACATGCGGGTACATTCCCTAAGTATTGATGAAATCGAACGCCGGCTCACTGGCGTGGCAAGCACTTGCAAAAATTCGGCGACTGACTAACGTCCTCCGTAGCTTAGTTGGTAAGAGCACTCGCCCGGATAGCGAAGGGACGTGGGTTCGAGTCCCACCGGATGACACAGTCGATTAATTTTTGTAAGTGGAATTTGATTTAATTTCAATAAGATAATTTAGACAATAATGTGACAAAGATTCAAAAGTGAATAACTTGAGATAAAAGCTGGTAAGGCACTTTAAGAATTCATAATTTTAGTAAAGATAATTTGTCCCATTACATGGCTTGTCTACTCAAATAACTTATTCAAACACTCACAGAGGTAATAACCGAAATGATATTTAGATCTCAAACGGGCTTGTCTTGAGTCAAATAACCCCGAAAACATCTGTTACGAAAACTAATTTTCAAGTTTGTAGGTAAATGGAAACAATGAAACTCTTTTGGGCAGAATTTAAATCAAACCTTGTGCTATCCGTTCATAATGTTTGAAGCTTAAAACAGATGAACAAACTCTAAGAACAACCTCAAGTTGGGTAAGCAATAATTAAAGTCAAAACGCTCCAACCCTGCAGGCGGTCCAATAAATAAGCGATAAATGTTCGTTTCGACATTTATTTTTATTTCAAAACCCTCTGTTTGGGCTTCGGGTGTTGGTAAAGTCTTCTTCAAAGTTTGACTTTGACGACCGTCTTGGTGTAGTCGTACGCACCCCGGACTTCTTAACCAGGCGGTTGCGGGTTCGAGTCCCGCAAGGGGCAAGTGTTTGTGTGATGAGCACGAGCATTTGTACCTAAGTCATGGATGTTTATAAAAATGTATATAAGTATGTCTATCCGTTAGTCTAGTCACCATAGCACAAGCTCACGCTTAGTTTGGGGCTAGGTAACTGGTGTGTTTGTTAAAACAATTTATTTATTATTTATTTAAAAGTCGTATCTCATGAAATCTTGAGAGAAAGATTCTTATTCCGTTACTTCGAATACGTCACCTCATTAGTGGAGAGAAACAATAAAAGGCCTGATCGCCTGCGACGCGGCTTAGCTTAACCAAGCCAACATCTCCTGAGGATGTCATGTGAATCGTGAAGTGTTTAAACGCGTCGAGGTATTTTGCACGTTGGTGTTGGGTACTAACAACTGCATTAACTGTGTTGCATGCGTATTGTGGGAGGGCGGAAAGCGCATTCTGCATTTGCCTGAAGAATTACTCAACGCAGTCACGGTTGGTGTGGCCTGCGCCGGCGTTGCTTTGCGGAAATTTACAACAAATAATTATAGTTTCTCTATTTAGCGACAGATCACTCCCAATATGGGTTACCAACGTCAATTTCTCTTCAGGCCCAAGCAGGACACATATCTAACCTCACTATAGGCTTACCGGTCAATTGTCCTGCTAGAAAAGGCGCGAAACCTCTCAGACGCCATCAAGGCCAGACAGAGTCAAGGCCGTCTAAACAGGCATCTCACTAAGACGGGTTCAGATTTGGCCTATCATTAGTTTAGTTTCCGGCGGAGCAGATTTAATGTTTTTGGAGTAGGTAGCGCGTAGAGGATCGTGGCGGTGTCTCTGGGCATTTCCATATTCACTCACTCCCAATCGGTGCATCCTGTGTGTGTGCTTCCCTCGCACCTCGTGTGTTGACAACCTCCAAACAATTTTAAATATTATAATAATCCATGCAAGATCGATCAGTTTTTAATTTTTTTATAGGTTTAGTACACCATGTAACCTTATATGGTTGTATTAACAGTCAAGGCATGTCAGGTCACGTCTGCTTGTTTTCAGCAAAGTTATTATTAATAAGTGTTTGCTTGCAAAATCAGCTGTCAGTAATGCATTTCAAACCATTTTATACTCGAGGTTAGAGCAGCGTTATTCTACCAGTAATATCCACTATAAGCATATTGTTTCTGATCCAATTTTCAGACAAAGCCTCCATCGCAGTGAAAATGCATTCAGGTGTAACATTATACTGCACAATAGCCTGTTTTGTGGCCCCAGTGCCATTTTGATTGGAGCAAAGAAACAAAGGACAGCCGATTTATTATGACCAAGAGCAGTCCGCGTAATAAAGGATTTCGTAATAATACAAACGGGAAATTGAATAAGCCAGTGGTTTGTTCGCTAATTATTTTTAATATCAATGTTTAGTGATTTAAATGCAATTTTGATACAGAACGCATAAATAGCACCAGCTTGCAAGTCAGCATACCGTTCTGATTTAGCCAGTGGCACTGTATAGCCAAATAGTAATATAAAAATCCATTAAAATAAAATGTTAATAAATCACAAAGTAATCCATTAAATATTGTTTTGATGAGTTCGACTATTCGTAATAATTTGCTATGCGTAAAGGTAAGAAACAAATATAAAAATTAATGATTTTGAATTTTATAACATCGATCGAACGAACATTGTATTTTGTGAAATAGAGTATTACTAATGATCCAACTCGTTTTCTTGTATTTTTAATGACAAAGGTGTACGTTTTGGTTCAGATTCAATGTGTGACGGTGAGTAGGTACCTACTTTATTTGAGTTAATTTCATTTTGTTAATTTGGACCAAAATTGCTAGTCAGCCAAGGTTTCAATTTAGGCTTTAGGCATGGTCAAGAATTCACCCCAGACAGTTGTAACATGATTACTGCTAAAGCCAGTCTTTTCCTTAAATTAAAATTTAACTGACTTATGTTGTTCGACGCCATCTAGCGGATTTTTAAGTACTGATGTTTGACACTAGGAAATCGCTCAATAAAAAATTCGACAACGCTATCTCTTGGTGCCGTGAAGGCCTGAAAACCCTGGCCAAAGTGTTTTCGTGTGCAGTTCTATAGTTTAGGCATTTGGTACAGTTAAAGTCAAACGGTGCAAACGAAAATTTGCAAAAAAAGTTGGTTAAAAATTTACAATTGCGAATTCAAGACGTAAAAGTTTGTTGTTCAGCAAATTAGTAAAACGATTTCCGTAAAGGCCGGTTTAGTATCTCGTTTGCTATTCACTTTAATTAAACTTCTTGGCGCTTGCTATTTTTATTTGCTTCACGACATCGGAGCTTCATAGATACATAGCAAATGTTAAACAGGCCGATTACTTTTCTTAGCAAATGGGTATGCCATTTTTTCAATATGAAATGTAAAAAACATTTCATTTAAATAAATAAAATATTTTTACAGATAAATTAAAATAAATAATAATTTAGAAAAAAATAGAGACCAAGAGTGGCAAGGTTCGTGAAATTCTTAGGTACCTGCCAGCTCTTAGGTCACCTTTAGTGTAAAACTGGGGCCCAATTCTCACGCCTTCAAAATTATATAGCATACAATATTTATCAAAAAAACAGGGCGGATATCACTAAATTTAGATATTCCCTGTTCTTGATGTATCAAAATATTTGTTATTCATCACATTTCATGATATCCGTTGTCATTTCATAAATAAATATAACAAACTGTCTGATTTATTTTAGCTTCAATAGAGTTTTGCTTTGAGTTTCAAACTTCAATTAATCATCTACATTTATTAAGGACGGTGTCAATATTTAAAGCACCCTTCTCTTTTAGTACAAGACAATGAATATAGAAATTAGTTAATAAAATTCAAGATCGTTTTTCTGAAGGAACTGTACTGGGGATAAAGTTTCAATATTTCCGTTTCCCTGAGGTATTTTCACGGCGTAGTCTGCAGGACTCGAAAGATAACGCTAAGTGCTTCTTTAAATAAATATGTTTAGACCAAGATTGCTGTCCATGTCCATTATTTTGACTTATTTACTGAAAAGCTCCACATTAACAAAAAGTTTTTTATTGTTTTTTTCAAGTATGTTTTGTATCATGTTATGAAAGAATCATTGGTAATTGTATTTCATACTAAGGATGTATATTCTGAAAAATGTTGTGTTATTTACAACATAACTCTACTTTTTCCTTTTCTGTCACATGTGTAATTTAAAATAATTTAGACATGTTTATTATTTATGTAACCATTTATATAGCAAAATGAACGTAACAAAACATAGATTCATATGGTAATAAAGTTTATTCAAAATGACCCCCGCGATTTTGAATACAGGCCTTCAATCTGCGCGGCCAGTCGTCAATCGCAGCACGAACGAGGTCCATGTCAATATCGGTGGCTGCCTTAATCAAGGATGCCTTGAGTGACTCCAAATCAGGATGAGGCCTTTAGCAGACCTTTTCCTCCAAGTGTTGCCTTATCTTGTAATTTAACGGACTCAAATCTGGACTGGACGCGCCGCCAGCCAGTCTTATGTGCTTTTCGCTCTATGAGCTGGCGCAGAATCTTGTTGGAATACCCAGTATCGATGTACCCAATTAAACATGGTTTGAGAAAAGGTTTCACAAGATTCTTGAGGACTGTATTTTAATACACAACTGCATTTGTTTTTACGCCTTTCTCACAAAAATGTACCTCAGTTAAGCCCCAATAAGAGACTCCCAACCAAACCATGAGCGAGGATGGAAAATGACCTCGTTGGACACGCGGAATACGGTTGCTTGCTTCTTCACTGCTAAGTGCGTACACCTTATCATTTTGTTTGTTGTAGCTCTCTTCCACGGTGGAAAAGTTTTCATCTGAAAAAAGAATTTCCCGATGCTTTTTTCCCGCGTACCGCTTCAACAAAGCGCGGCATCTCTTCAGTCTCAGGTCCATTAAACGAGCGTCCAAACGATGTCCTGTTTTTCTTCGATATACCCTAAGCCCTAAGTCTTCATTAAACACCCTTTTCACCGTGGTCCTGCTTAACTCCATCTGAAGGGCCAACAGTTTTTGCTTACGTATGGGATTTCTATGAGTTCGCGCCTTCACAGTTTTTAGCACTGCTGAAGTTCTACCAGAGCGAGGGAAACCACTTCCTGACCTGTCATCTACACTAGAGTCTTCATTGTATCATTTCATGGTACGATAAACGAATCTTTTGGTTATATTCAAATTTTTCAGTAAGTCGAAAATCTGAATTGGCGCGTAACCGCAACGATGCAACGCAATAACCGCGACACGGTATATTTTTATTTTATTTATAATTTCAAAAGTATTCATCACAGGATACCCAAAACCATTTTAAATAAGAGTTTCTGCGCCTGTTTCTTTAAGTGAGTGATTTAAAGTTTATAGGTCCAAGACTTTAGAAATTACAGGGGGGGGGACACAGTGTAAACGACTTTGGCGGGCTATATCTCGCGAATGGTCAAGCTGATAAAAAAGTGTTGTATGGAAGCCTTATTTTCATAGTCCATTTCAACGATACCCCACACAAGGGGGTGCACTAAAAAAAATATTCTCCCCCCCCTTTACATGTATGAGGAGGTACCCTTAAAAAGGGGTAATTTAAATTTTTTGTATTTTCAAAAATGAGATCTATATGTGAGTGCTGTGACAGACTAGGACGGACCGACTGAACGATCTTATAAGGGTTCCTTGTCGGACTACGGAACCCTAATAAAAATAGGAGTGTAGTACAGCCAAGCGAACAATCCACTAAAAAGCGCGAATTGGAATAAAAATTACAAAAAGATAATTTCAATCGCATCTAAATCCTTCGTACATTCAACGATTTACCTATTTGAATAAATGAACGCGCGGAAGCATACCATCGATCTGAGAGACTAGCAAATGAAATGCACGATTTCGTAAGATAACTTTAACTTTCTTTCGAGCACCGCATAATTTACCGGCTTAAAACTGGAAGGATTCCAAGTGGATGTATAAAATGAATCCGAAAGTTGAAGTGGAGTTGTTTCACCTGTCCGGAAAAATCGGGGTAATATATCTTTGGAGGTCGGTAGATTGTATGCCATCACTATCTGAGAAAATTTTATCTATAGGTTGTTTCCCTTCTCATAGGTTATTAATCTTATTTGTTATTATTTGATTTGGTTACATTTGCAACATAAAAAAAATAAATAGTTTTTAGAAGTACCTGATTAGAAAAGAAGGCAGCAGATATGACTATAGCAAAAGATGATAATTACATTGGTCGGTCGTGGACATTTCCGCAATTTATTCAGAATCCCGTTATTGGAGCCAAGATTATGGCATTTTTTTTTTTGAAAATTCGTTCATAAATAATATTACAATCGAATACATAAAATAACAAAGTAGTCGAACCACGAACTTCCGTTTTTTAAGCCTACTTGCGCACGTTTGGTCTATCTAATCTGGATTTATTCAAGGCCTATTATCTGAGTTGAAAGCACACTTGCGCCTGTCCTGATTATTTTATCCGGACTGGCGCAAGTGGATCTTCTGGATTAGCTAATCCAGCCTTGTACAAGTGGGATTTCAACTCAGATATTAAGCCTTGATCAAGCCCGGAATAGTTCATCCGGACGTACGCAAGTGGACTTATAAGTTTTGTTGAAAAGCAGTATTGCTTATGAATTGCGATATTCAAATACAAGCTGTACAATTATACTATACCAAACACCATAAGTTACGAAAAAACAAACAAAACATCACAAGCAAAGTTTATTAAACATGTATTTTAGGTCCAACCAATCCAATTAGCTCAGTCCATCCCGATCCTTTGGCTTAGCGAAGCTCGCCCGCAGGACTCTGAAGTTTATTTATAAAACAAAACAATATGCTCGCTTTCTAGTACCTATAGTACAACTACTAACTGTGGTCGTTGAAAAATTTGCTTTTTAAACGAAAACGACAGCACGCTTGACAACTTTGGCAACTTTTCAGAGGTACTTTATTCTAAAATGTGTTATTATGTGCATCCGTTTTACCAAACTGAAAAGAAGTGAAATATAATATATTTACATAAATATTATGTATGCATATTATGTATTTTAGATTTCTGGATGATTACGTCTCGAAACGAAAGATTCAGTAAAAACTAAAGAAACGCCAAAAAATATTGGTAAATTGAAGATGTCATTTACCATTTTGATATCTGTCTTGGCAGTATAATAACTGTTGACTATGTTGATTGACGTAAACTTAATGCTAGGTCTAATAACCCGATTGCTGGCAATTCAAAGGATAGTTATTTTGCTGATAGTACAGGCCCTGACGGTAATGATGCAGCGGAAAATGGGTCAATCATGAAGTTTTCTTATAGACCTTAGTGGTTTCACAATGATAAGTGAATACCTATCTAATGATATTTTATGTGGTAGTACAAAAAAAACATTAAGGAGGCTTCCCACTCACTATACTGTATGAACCGACAACAACGTGTTCTTATTAAACGTGACAACGACGGAAATCAATATGCTCTATTAAGAACGATACTGTTAATCACCAACGAAAAATCATGTTATATAGATATACTTACTTAGGATCGATTTTTCAATTGATAAAAAAATGGAATTTCTTCTTTGCACCGCCTATATATTATTATTATTTATTCAAGATATAAGATAACATTGATCCATTTTGTTAGTCATTCATCATATCAGCCTATTGCAGTCCACTGCTGGACATAGGCCTCTCCAAGACGGCGCCAACTTTCACGGTCCTCCGCTTCTCGCATCCAGCCACCACCGGCCACCTTCCTCAGGTCATCGGTCCACCTAGCAGGGGGGCGTCCAACACTACGTACATTTTGTTAGTAATTTATAAAAACTACATTAGTACAGAATAAAAATAAATTGAATTAAATTAATTCAGACACAGTCAATATTATTATCAAAAATTTTAACACTTATTTCAGCCCCTGAGCACACATCAAGGAATTATATTCCCTGCTTGATCAGCAGCTGAACGAAGTGTTTGATCATCGGAGAATCATGCCTTTCCGCAACGGTCTTCAGGATGCTGTTTGAGCTAGCCCGAATTCGTTCCAGCAGTGAAGCTGTTTTCTTGCGTAACACGGCAAAGAAGCCGTCTGTGTGCGATTCAGCAAACATTTCCGACGCACTACAGGAACGAGGCTAGCTTAGAGGTATATTGGACTCGTAGGACGCCAAGAGATTTCTGCGTGTAGTTGGTATATAAAAGTAATTTATTTATGTATGTAGGTCCACAGGCGGCACTTATATACATCTTATTGTATCTTCTCTGTGTTGGACCTATGGTTGACTGGTAGAGAATGCTTTTGGTATTAAGTCCGCTATTCATCATACCAGCCTATTGCAGTCCACTGCTGGACCTATGTCCAGCCTCTATGCCTCTCCAAGACTGCGCCAACTTTCACGGTCCTCCGCTTCTCACATCCAGCTACCACCGGCCACCTTCCTCAGGTCATCGGTCCACCTAGCAGGGGGGCGTCCAACACTACGTTTTTCGAGACGTGGCGCGTGGTCTCCATTCGAGAACCTTCCTACTCCAACGGGCGTCGGGTCAGTGACAGACATGACCAGCCCACTGCCACTTCAGCGTTTGTACAATGTTTTTTTCATTTGTGCATAAAGTACAAAATTTAATAAATATATAAAATAATATATAGGTTTCAGGTTACGTATAATAAGGATGATTTTAAAATATGTTTGACACTTCTACTTGAATACGTACCTACTTCTAAATAGGTCGCGCGTTATTATTTGATACATATACACACACACACGACCTTATAATGAGAAAAGGGCAAAAAACCTATAAAACTACTTAGATTTGACATCGACCTGATAAATTGTAGTAACTCCAAAAAGCGAGCATTTTACCAGAATCTAGAGGATAAAACATACAAGCCAGAAACCAGCACGATTTTATCTCCATTAAGACACAGTGGTCCTTGCCTGGCTTATCTGCGGACCTCAAAAAAGGTGAAAAATGTCGTTAGCGCTAACGAGCTTGACCCTTCACTCCATGGGTCAGTACAGCCAGAAACGTAATCTTAATGTTGTTACTATAACCTAATAGCGTTACTACAGAAGACTCGAAATCAAATTGAATTTCGCTCACAAAAATTAATCGACTATGTCATCCGGTGGGACACGAACCCACGTCCCTTCGCTATCCGGGCGAGTACTCTTACCAACTGAGCTACGGATTTCATCAATACCTGGGGAATGTACCTGCATGTATCCAACGGAAATATTTTTACAAATATTTAACCATCAGTTAAGATGAAATCAGCTTACTTTTAATTATTTTTATAACTTAAGCAATTATTTTGCAAGTTTTTACGAAATTGAATCAAATTTCGCTCACAAAAAAGCTGATTTCATTTTAACTGCTGGTTAAATATTTGTAAAAATATTTCCATTGGATACATGCAGGTACATTCCCCAAGTATTGATGGAATCGAACGCCGGCTGACTGGCGTAGCAAGAACTTGCAAAAATTCGTCGACCGACTAACGTCCTCCGTAGCTCAGTTGGTAAGAGCACTTGCCCGGATAGCAAAGGGACGTGGGTTTAAGTCCCACCGGATGACACAGTCGATTAATTTTTGTGAGCAAAATTTGATTTAATTTCGTAAAAACTTGCAAAATAATTGCTTTAGTTATACAAATAAATAAAAATTCTACTATAAGTACACTGTTTTGCTCCGGGTCTTACTTTATTAACTACTAGGTGAACTCGATGATACAAATTAAATCATACTCTTATCGCCGTCCAGTAATCGTGGTCTCTCATTTGTACTCTGTCTTATGGTAAAGGGAGATCACTAAATGTTTAAACCCTATACGGTAGGTCACTAATAAAAAATATTAAACTCATCACTGTACCGCCACCTGCTTTTTATTTCGAGTGAAAAGAAATCGTACCCCCGTACAATCGTACGTCCAATCATCCATTACCTCTTGTTTGTTCTGTAAAGTTAGGCGTAGAGGACCCAACCTGTATCTTTGGGTTTACTATAAATATCGAGATTAAACATAGGTACCTACCTTCGATTACTACCAGAAATATACATATTTAAACTGTTGTAAGTACATTAAGTTTCTTTCAGCAAATTCCGAGTCTTTAACGTTCAAGATCCATGCATACACACACATATATACAGACAAAAAATTCAAAAATTTAATTTTGTACACCTAAAATAAGGCCTGGTTGGTACTTGAGTATTTTTTAATTTTTTTTTTGGTGACTGTACAGAATTTTGCTTGTGTACCTAAATAATCCTTTAACGTTTGACGGTACAATAACGTTGCAGAATATTTAATACAGTAATTAGCATTAATAATGCAGTACACGTCAAAAGAAATGCAACGTGACACCGGGACAGCCTCAAATGTATCCGTAATTTTAAATGTAAAGTTAAAAGGTACGGTTAGACAGCTTTTGAATAACTAATGGTGTAATAATTAGGTATTTTCTTGCCTTTTGCACTTACCTACTTACACTTGAAGTAAGTTAGTGTTTCTCAGTAGCCTGGCACATCAGGTACACGCGGCAGCAAATCAACATAGCCTGATCTGTCAAATCTCCACAAATTAAGATAATAATAATAATAAAATATTATTTTGAAAAAAAAGAATACGATAACTTTTTTTGCTGCCTGTACGAACTTACATCATTGTAACTTTTCAAATTCAAACTTTCTTTTTGTATTGTTTATCACTATCACTATAATAATACGGGAATTCAATCAACGCACCAATACATTACATCATAGTACCATCAAGGCGGCGTAAGACCGGATCAGATGGCGTTCTCTTGTGTCGGAGTCCAAGACATACTTTGGGTCGCTGCGCCAAAGGAGAAAGTAAGTAAGTATAGTACCATCAAAATAAATAAAATGTTATAAACGCCTAATTTTCAAAACGGCCTCCACAGAATACCAGTAGTCGTGACGTTCTTTTTTGCCGGCACTGACATACACTGAGCCTTTTTGGTACCAATACATTAGTTAAGCACTAAAACGCCCCGTTGTTTTGTACTTTTGGTGCTAAATAAATACTTTTCTTTCTTTCAAAGTATTTATCCAAAAACTACATGCATATGGAACGACATTTCCTTCGTACAATTGTGTTCAAAAAACAAATCCAAATTACATTTTGTGATAACAAAATAAAAACACGATTGTTAGTATTTACTTTACGCTTGGATGTTGTATAATCAACTCTTGTTTACTTGTGGCTTGTAAACTCAGAACTTTCTATAAAAAACTCCTTGAATCTTCGCTACGTAATATAAGGTAGTTAGGTACAGTAATGCTTCTCTTATACATATTAATATTATGCTTTGCTGACTGCCGACTAACTCTTTCTCAGTTTGGCAGACTGTGGTTTTTGTAAAAAAAAATGCACGGGTGCAATATAGAAAACGGGTGCAAAATATAGAAATGTTTCTTAAACATCACGTAGCTTTCTACTGGTAAAAACCAATATCGTTCAAGTAAGTCCACAGAATAACTACTTCCTACGAAAACAAATTATAATAGGTTTTTTTTTTGCGTGAATCTATTATGATCTATTGACTGAAACTGAAACTCAGATCTTTACTGCCAAGAGGGCTAGATGACATGTATTTATAGATGTCATACAAAATTAAAATGAATGATATCCAGAAGTTGGTTGAAATTTAAACAATCTCAACAAAATTCGGTTATTGTCAATTGACTCTTCTTATCCCGTATTGAAACTTAGGAGTAATACTCATACTTCTAATCATTTGTCAGCTATACATTTATATTGTGGTTACCATCAGTTCCCTGATTACGCAAACTTGCAATGTTGCCAAATTCCTTTACACCATGTTGGAGTTTCTTAATCATATTGAGTTTTATAAGCTCATCAGCGTTCGAAAATCTGTTGCAGTGTATAATCATAAGAGTAAAGAATATTTTTTTAGGTTTCTTGGTCAACAAAAACCCTTAACTACCTCGTTGGTCCAGTGGTCAGCACGCTGGGTACTACACACGAGGTCCCGGGTTCGAATTCCGGGTCGGGCCAAGAGTGTTGGGTTTTTCTGTATTAAAAAAAGTCAGGTAGTTGGTGGTGTTAACACCCCCGTGCCTCGGAAAGCACGTTAAGCCGTTGGTCCTGCGCCTGATCTCTTTACGGTCATGTCGGACTGCCATCTCACCGAATTATAAGAGTAAAGGAATAGAGAGTGCATATGTGTATTGCGCACACACCTGTGCACTATATTATGTCCCGCGCAGTTGGCTAATCACTGTTGAGATAGGCCGCCGTAGTCGAAATTTGGCTAGGAGGACATTATTAAAAACCCTTATCATTGCAATCATATTGGTCTTTAGTCTGTCTATCCGCATTCTACCGCAGATTTTATTACTAGAAAGCTTCAGGTATTAATTACGCCGAGACAAAGTAGTAAAATACAGTCTTAAGAAAAACATGATCACAAGTAAAATTGAAAAGGTTTATTAATTAGTATGAACACTTGCAAAAATTCGTCGGCTGACTAACGTCCTCCGTAGCTTAGTTGGTAAAAGTTCGAGTCCCACCGGATGACACAGTCGATTAATTTTTGTAAGCTAAATTTAATTTGATTTCGTAAAAACTTGCAAAACAATTGCTTAAGTTATAAAAATAATTATAAGTTAAGCTGATTTCATCTTAACTGATGGTTAAATATTTGTAAAAATATTTCCATCGGATACATGCGGGTACATTCCCCAAGTATTGATGAAATCGAACGCCAGCTCACTGGCGTAGCAAGCACTTGCAAAAATTCGTCGGCTGACTAACGTCCTCCGTAGCTTAGTTGGCAAGAGCACTCGCCCGGCTAGCGAACGGACGTGGGTTCGAGTCCCACCGGATGACACAGTCGATTAATTTTTGTAAGCGAAATTCAATTTGATTTCGTAAAAACTTGCAAAACAATTGCTTAAGTTTTGTCAACGGGCCCGTAGCCAAGTGGCAATTTATTCTCAAGCGAAGTTCGTTATCGCTAACAAAATGTATGAAACCGACATAAGCCATCGAAACATCACGTGGCTTTTGCATACATATTTTGACACTTCGTTGGCGATAGCGAAGTTCGCTCCAGAAAGATTGCCATTTGGCTACGGGCCTTGTTATAGATAATGAACCTGACACTTGAAGTGTCAGTGAAAGATGTACCACATGCAGTTACCGCATGCGTCCATTGACATGTACCTAAGTTTGGGTTTTGAGTTTGTAAGGCATTGTATACAATTGCAATTTAGCAAATTGTGCAAATTAGCACATGCAAACCTTTTTTCCTTTAATATGTGAATTCCACAAGTAAAAGTACTTAAGCTGGAGGAGTCCCAAGAGGCATGAATATCCCCGCCGTGTGGTAATCAAGAAACGTGAAAGTCAATTTCGTCGCGACCGCACCGTAAATAACTCTGGCACGCTTAATTTTTGCCTCACACTTGTCGTCGTGCATGACGTTTATAAATGAACTCAGGAGTTTCCCAATTCACAAGCAGACGCTAGGGCGGTAGCGGAAGCGGTCATTACAGTTGAAGATCTTTATTTTTCGCTTCAAAATGCATTTTGTGTCAAAGCTTGAGTGAACAGTTATCATTAATAACTAATGAGGAGATACGTAGAAGAACTAAGGTAACGGACCTGCGAATCAGTAAGCTCAAGTGGCAATGGGCAGGGCACATAGTGCGAAAAACTGATGGCCGTTGGGGCAAAAAGGTTCTATATAGAGTAGAGAACCTTTGATCAAAGGCGAAGCGCGGGACGTCCACCGGAAAGATGGACAGACCAAAAAGCTCTTGAACTTCCTTAGATACACAGTGAAAACTATGAGAGATAGTATTTATTATAAGATTTTTTTGACATGCAGATGATCTTGTTCTCAACAATATATAATTGATGATAATCTTATTATATTTAGCTAGCTAACACATGTGCATAATACGCATGTACATAATATATTTGTAAGTGATAACTATTGCTTACTAACCGCTTCACATTATAAGATAACATAAAAATGATACCACGATTCTCTACAATCAGTACTACTTACCGTACAATAGTACTGACCGACCTATATAGCAGACCTTCCAAACGACCATCCAGAGCGTAAATGAACTAATGTACATATGTGTAAATATAAACACATGATGAACTAAAAACTTTACAAAACCATGTAATTATAGATGAACTAAAAACTTTACAAAACCATGTAATTATTGTTAAAAGTTTTTCAAGATCAATTTTCAAGAACGTCGGATCACAAGCAAGCAAGCACCGTATCCGTCCGTGCTCAATTAAAATACCATTGGCAAGCTCCGTATTTAATTAAAATACCATTGGCACAAGTGTATATTTTTCATCTCACCAGTTTCCGCCTCCGCTTATGCCTTGTTTGGTGTCAAAGGGCTACAGCGAGACTTTATTAGAGGCGGTCTCAGCGGGGCGTCCTTCTTGACTTTAAAATGAAAAATACGGTCGTAACGCGTCCCAAGGCGTGTGTGACTGGCTTAGAAACTAAGCTTTACAATATAGGCTAAGCCTTTCAAGTGAGATTGGATAGAAAAATCAATTTAAAGTGCGGTTTTACGGATAAGTTCATGATAGCAGATTATGAATGTGCTGATGTCACCACTTTTGGTCTTCCTGATAGGTGAGGCCCTACTTGACGGATAGTTTAAAAACATGCCAAGTTCCACTTCCTGATAAGTATCTGAAAATGACCTCTGTACTTCTTGATAGTAGCGAAATTGACATAAAGATGGGCCAAGTCTTACTTCCTGATAGCTATATGTAAGAATATCAGTTCCCCGCGACTTCGCCCGCGCCAGAATTCGGATTTTCCATACAAACTTTAATCTACCATTTACCCCCTCCCCCCTCCCCCACTAGATATTTTTCATATCGCGACAAAAAGTAGCCTATGCACAGACCACACAACCTAAAGACCACGCATTGCGGGGGACTTACATTCGCCTAGGTTATGCAGTATCACTGCATAACAGCCGGCCCCGCCCCCTTTCGTTTCTCATTCCGCTACCGAGACTCAAAGTAACAACATTGACCTTGCTCCCGAAAAAAAATAAAAATAAGCGGTAATAATGCCGTATTGTTCAGTGAAATGGTGTGAAAAGTGTAGTACAACATCTAGTCTCACGAAAGATGGCATTACATTTTAACGGTAAGTAATTATTCCTATCAAATTAATTGAAATACTCCAATATCAAAAATGAAATAAAATGATTTATTTCAAAGAGCACGCGTTGATGTCTTTTTTTTGCTATCCCTTTCTCGCAAGTTTAGTTCAAATGATCAAATGATGTTGTCTCAATTTGTCAATTAGCTAGGAGTAAAATAGTGTCGAGACACATACTAGTAAACTTAAAATTCAAAATATCGACAAATCCTAAACAAAACAAGTGATAAGTAAGTGGATATCTAAATTTCAGTTATTTCATATATATTTTAATAAAGTGACTTTACATAAGAGCACTTACGATGAATTGAAATAAGTGTAAAGTGCTTCAACAAACAAACTTTAACTAATAAAACAAACAACTTAACTAAACTTTTTAAAATAAATATATCAAACTCATATTGCGTACGATTGCCATTTTTTTCACACTTGGTTTTCGTACACCTAACAAAATGATGTTGAGTGAGATAGGTAACTTGTTTTACTAAAACCGCTAAATTATGAAAAGTAGCTAAATAACGTGAGATCTCCGGCGATTGACCTTTGCCCACTCCAGTTTTTTTTTAAAGTGCTATTTATCTGTGTCGGTTGTACGTGTGTTTTTTAAATGAATTATTTTAAAGCTCCTAAATATTTTCTTACTTTTTTTTAAACTAAGGTATCGATATCAAGATATGTCTTGCCCATCACTAGTGAGCTATCACTGCCATTGTCAAATTTGACGTCTCCTTGTACTAGCCAATCGGAACGAGCAGACCTCTCCCCGCACCCCACCAACTTTTGGCGATTTTGTTTTCGTATTAGAGTTGATAAAAGCGTGGTCTTTAGGTTGTGTGGTCTGTGAGCCTATGCCTTCCCAAGGTCTCAAACTATCTCTGTGCCAAATTTCATTTGAATCTGTTCAGTTGTTTAGGCATGATTGCGTAACACACAAACAGAGTTACTTGCTCATTTATAATATTAGTTAGGATTTACTAAGGGCGTTTTAAGTGTCATGCATATTTGCTCAGGCACGCGGAATTGAGCTTTTAGTCTTAGATGCCAAATAATATTTGACATGTTTGGTCGCGGGGCTATGCATCACAAAGTTATTTATTTTAACCTCGTATGCGTGAGCAAATTCGCACGTCTCTTAATAGCACCCTAAGATAAACTAAGACTTTTTTGTCGGGAACTGATTCTTTGATGGGCACATTTTTGACAAAAAATCGAAATACAACTTTGCTAAAACAATTCTAGACAACTTTTAATACCTAATTGTCATAAAGCAATTACAATTAATCCTTTAAGCCCTGTGAACAAAAGCCATAGTTATTCCAAGTTATCCCAATGAAATCCCCGCAAAAGCTCAAAGAAAAACCCCCTGATAGCGGCGATGTGAAACAAAGGAATCCGGTAATGTGGTTAGCCAGCGTTGGCTGGAGTTAGTGGACGTCTCCACAGTTTTATTGTTACCACTTATATGATAGTGTGAAAGAAGGTAATACATACTTTCGTCTGCCAAATTACTTTCAGGAAATTGCAAGAAGGTATGAAATACGCTTAGGTCAGATATATCTTTAGATATTTCATGAACGACATTTTGGGGGACTATTAATCCAATTACGCGTACATTGTAGCTATAACTTCAGTGTCACAAGTTCGACGACCTGCGTGGTTTGGTAGCTTGTACGCTGGTTGTAAGGTGTGTTTAAGATTCCGGGTTTGATCCCCAGTCATATCAGATCGATACAGAAATCAGTATTTTCTATATTGTCTGGATGTTGTGGTACCACGGATGTCTAATTTTCATAGCACCAATATTTGAAATTCTTTTTAATCTTTTAGAAGTTACAAAAGAATTTAAAATTTATTCAATGTCTGTTTTAAAAATGTGTGCAGCCGTTTAAAAGTGTTTGTAGACTCAAATTTATTCAAACATCAAATAAAAATACAATTAAATATATCTGTGGGTCGCAATCTACTCAAGAATCGAATAAATAATGGCACAGATACAATGAATTCTTATGAATAACGAAAAATGCAAATCCGTTAAAATGTAACAATACTCTGAGCTTCTACGGTCATTACAGTCAGGTACTGTATAAGCATCTCCGAGAAAATCCAGCGAAGAAATTTTCCATTGACATACTAGATCTAGGTACTTTGGAGTTCAATCACATTGGCTCTATTATATGATTTACTCTCATAACACACAGTGGATGATTATTGCTGATTTGACCATATTTACTGGTCAGTAGTTATACATACACCTAACATTGGGTAAGAGCTTAGACAAGTTCTCTAAGGATAAGCGGCATGAAGTCTAATTCGCACATTCGTCTATTGGGCAACTTGCTATAAATATACAAATTATCATAGGAATTGTAATAACTACCTAAAGAAAACTAAATCTAGTATTTTGAACTCCTTATTACTTTTAACTCTGAAATTAAAAAAGGTTGGTCATAAACATATTTAAAAAAAAACATAATTGCTAAAATCACGTCATGAATATATAATATTTTAAAACTTTTGTGACGCCGGCTGCAATCCAGCTAAAACGTCTATCATTGAGTATCAATACTAATTAATCAAATAATCAAATTAGTGTTTAGACCCGTCATATCTAATACAATGCATTAAGATTAAGCTTCAACCTGGTTAAGATAAGAAATGCAAAGCTGGCGCTTGTCCCTAGTAACAAGATGGAAATAAAATTGATTGAACGACTATATCATTTTGTGAATCAATGCAGGTCGCGGCAAAGGAACGTTTTGCATGGCTGCGCGCAATCGCAACCTCGTCGCGTACTTGTGTAAAAAAATAGAAATAATAAACTGGATGCACGAGTTCGCTGAAAAGCTAAGTGTTCCGTGTTTAGGTGTTAAGGTTATAACAAAATATCGGTTCAGTTGTTAATTTTTTTGATGAATGGACTCTCTACGGTCATTGCTGTCTCACCGAACTTTGAGACTGAAGGAACAGAAAGTCCATCTGTGTATTGCGCACATACTTGTGCTCTATAATACTTATCTCTTGCGCAGTTGGCTAATCTTAGATCAGATTGAGGCCGCCCAGTGCTTTAAATTCGGCTGGGAGGTGTTTTTTTTATTACTTAAATGTATCCATAAATCAAACATACGACGTTTTAAAAAAATAGGGCATAGCTCTTTTTTATTATGTGTAACCTTTTGTGTTAAATTCATGGATCATCGCTCAACCAGCACCATATCGCTTTGAGTTATTTGTATCTCAAAACCATTTCAGTAAAAAATTAAGAAAAATGTGTGACAGTGACGTTTTGATTTAATACGGTCACTTATTTTTTATTTTTATGAATTAAAAAAAAAATAAAAAAAAAAAAAATTTAATTTTATTTTTATGACTAAAAAATCTATTTGATTACATCAACGCAGTATCTTTAGAAGAAATTTCAGTGAAGTCACTCAGATACAGATACAATGCGTAAACTGTGACTACAATATTGCCGTTTTCAGTTACTCCACGGAACCCCAAGTATAAAAAGTGAGTTCGAGCCGCGAACACCTTTTCATTACGCGGTGGGAATTGAAAATGCTTGCTGTTGATTTTTTTTACTCAACTCGAGTGTTCCACTATTTTCATTTGTCCACAGTTTTTGCGATTTCAACTTTGCGCAAATTTGTTTTGCTAAACCATGTTTTGTTACCATTTTTTATGAATAGCGCGTAAAGGTGTCGCGAAACTTTGCACCGTGCTTCCTTTGTTGGTGAGAACTGAGAAAGGATTTAAGGAATCTCGTCCCTTAAGGGGTTAAAAGGGGGGGTAAATTGTTAAAGGGGTAAAAAGGGGGGTAAATCGTTAAGGGGGTAAAAAGGTAAATGTATGAATCTCCGTCAGTTTTGAAGCTAAATCAATAATAGCGTAGCCTTCGCGAAAGCGCCGAAACACGACATCCTTCGCCCAAAACTTTCAAAATTGGAATTCTAATCGCAAAGGAGTTGAAATTCACATTGCGACTAGGCTCCAACTTGACGACCCGCAAGGTGAGGTTGGTCTTCTTCTGCACGTACTCTTTGACCTGCTCAGCCACTTGGTGTAACTTTGCAGGCGAGAAACATACAGTTGCTTTGTCGGAATCGCAGGACGCAGCAGCATGTTAGTTCCAGCCAGTATAGTTCCGCATTAGTTGCGGTTGGTGGGCTTCTTTCGCTTTAGGGTCACACTTATCAACTCAGAAAGGGATCGTCACCGTATCGCCTCTCGCCTCGTTGTCAAATAGGCGTAAACCTACCGTTAGCACGTAACCAAAGCGGATCAGCAGCTCCGGTACGTCGACTCGGCTACGGCAGGACCACACCGCGCTTACGGCGGGAGGGGTAAGAAGGGCAAGGGTCGGCGAAGAGACGTAAGCTCGGGCACGGAGAGACGTAAGCGCATGGACAAGGAGCCGTAAGCGCGGGGACCACTAGTGAACCGACCCGCAAAGCGGTTCGTGAGTTGGTCCCGAGGCGAGGCGATTACGTTACGATTCCGATTAGTGTGCGTTGCAGTACGGAGTTTCATACAAAGAGTACCAAACGGCTCGAGTTGATACGTTTACGTTCCGTTTACGAGTTGATAAGTGTGCTGTGACCCTTACTGTGATGAAGCAGCACTGCGCTCCTCCGGCTTTGGGTGACCCAAAGAGTTCTTTGTAAACGACCAATACCATTAAAGTTCCAATGTAAGTACTATTTTGTTTGTGCAGTAACAAAGTACAATAATTAAAAGGATTTGACATGATAATCAACAAGTTGTTAGTGGTTTTAGGTTGATTATGAAACAGTCTTAATAATATTTATGAAAGTACGTTGCCATATAGATCTTTTATGAGCGCTGTTATACAATATTATATTTTATGCTTTCCAAAAAAACTGAAAGCATTTTGGTTCTTTTACCGAGTCCAATGTATTAATTTATACAGCTTCTGGCGGCTTTTATGTTAAAATGTGTATATTTCGTTATTTCGTATGTTTAATTGGAGCTTTCGTTCGTTTCGTAATTAAATGTTGAGACAGTTGATTTTATTTTGTCAAGTTTTATTTACAGAAAATAAGGCTTTATAATATTTTGGTAAGCAGTAAGTTTTTACTAGAACATTTACTATCTTCTAGATGACACCACCTTTTCGGCATCAGTAGCCTTACGTTTGGGGGCACCTTGGAATGTCCCACATCGCTGTCCCTGCGGTGACATGGTGGATCCTCAGGGTCACCACGGCCTATCGTGCAGCAGAAGCGCTAGAAGAATCTCCCGTCACGCTAGCCTCAATGACATAATCCGCAGGTCTTTTGCTAGCGCTTCGATTCCAGCCATTCTTGAACCGAATGGTCTGGTTCGAAGCGATGGTAAGAGGCCTGATGGAATGACTTTGGTTCCGTGGAAGCTGGGAAGGCCCCTGGTGTGGGACGCAACTTGCGTAGACACACTGGCCCCTTCTCATCTTCTACAGACTTCATCTGGGACTGACACTGCTGCTGCATCAGCAGAGTCCCTCAAGCGGCGCAAATATGCAGGCATCAGTAGTGCCTACATGTTTGAGCCGTTTGGGGTAGAGACTCTTGGACCGTGGGGACCAAGTGCACATCGCCTGTATAGTGATTTGGCCAAGAGGCTAATTGACTGTACGGGTGATCGCAGGGCTGGCGCATTTCTTGGCCAACGTATAAGTTTGGCCATTCAACGAGGAAATGCGGCCAGCCTTCTGGGGACGATGTCTCGGTCCTTGGACGGCGATTTGGGCCATGTATTTTATTTGTAATTATTTTTGTATATACTTTTTTTGTTTTGTATTGTAATATGTACGTATTCATAGTCTATATATAGGAAATTATTATAATTGTTTATTCTGGTTGGAAACTATCTTGACTAATTATATCACTTTTATTATAAATAAATATACTGTTTCATCAAACACACCAATCACCTAGCTTCAAACTAAGCGTGAGTTTGTGCAGTGGCGAATAGAATAACGACTACATACATGTATATACTGGATGACATTTTTTACCGTCAGGAAAATAATTGTGTGAGATAGGTAAATGATATAGGTGACGATGGCGTCATCAGTTTAAAAAAAAAGAGAAGAATGAATGAATCCGCCCTAATTTCAGTCACAAATTCGGGCGGATTCATTGATGTTTAGCGCGTTCGGAGTAGGGTATGCGTTTGAGTTTTGGTCAGTTTCGTATTTTTAATATTATTTTTCCAATATGCTTTTTTAAATGTTATAATAGTCAAAATTAACTAAGAATTAGATGGTTAGGTGCGTAGTAATTTGCAAAAAAATAAATCTTTTTTTTTTAACTGATGACGCCATCGTCACCTATATCATTTACCTATCTTACACAATTATTTTCCTAACGGTAAAAAAAGTCATCCAGTATACATACGTTTATAATCATCCTTAACTTAGGTATACTCGTGCTTATCACAATATCATTTGCCCCTTGCATAATTTGACCCCGCAACCTCTGTATTTGCAGTCCGAAGCGCGAACCACTACACCAAGAAGGTCGTCTTGTAAATCGGCTGTCATTAGATACTCGTAGTAAGGCGCTTAGCATTTCTATGCTATGAACGAAGTCGCGAAATGTGTAGTGGTCAGCATGCTTGTACAAGAGGTCCCAAGTTCGAATCCTATGTAACCTAGAAATAGGTTACACAGGATTCGAACTTGGGAAATCTCTGACTTGTAAAATCTCTGAAGCGTCATCATCATGGATACCCTAATGACAAAAGGTTATTATAAAGTAGACGATTATTTGAGTACAAATTCTGTATCTAAACATTCTTCTTATAATAATGATAATAATAAATAAAATCTAAAATCTAAACATTCTTTTTAAAAGAGGCTTCGACAGTAGTGACTAAGTTTCTTGCGCTGCTTCTTCTCAGCACTAGCCTACAATTGTCCCGAAGCAGTGGTAGGGCTTAAAAAAATATATGGTGGACGTGTATAAGTGCCTCCTGTGGGCCAACACACATAAATAAATGACTTTTACTTTCATCTAGCAGTAAGAAAATTGGTGGTATCAAAACCCACGATAAGTCATCAGTCCTGCGCTTGAACTCTCTGGTCGGTTTTTCGTCTCACCCAATGTTGAGAGTGAAGGAACAGATAATGCCCCTTTGTGTTGCGCACATATGTATAATATCCCGCGCAGTTGGTATTTTTTGGCTCCAATAGCCAACAATTTCTCACGATATGTAGCTTAAATTAGCAAACACGTAAAAAAGTTCAATCGCACACAAACTGGACTATCAACCACAGATCGAACGCAGCGCCTTAATAATGGCGGCCGTGCCAAGCCAGTATTTCCCAACAAGACAACTCTCAGAAACGCTAGCAGTAACGGAAAATTTGGACCCTCGCCAAATGAGTAAATGGTTGATAAACTAAGGTTAACTCAGCTTTGTTTCTGAGCGTCTGCTCGGGAGTATTAAATTTACAAAACGAGCTCGGAAAATGCCTCAATTGTAAGCTTAAACTTACGCCTTTGTTCAATTAAGGGGAATCGTTTCGAGTGTGCCCGAGATTTATTATCGACGATTAAGATTGTTTTGGAGCTAATTAAAATAATTTTGGTAACTGATGGTTGAGATACTAATACTTACACAACGAAAACCGACTTTATGATTGACTGACTAACATATGAACGCACAGCTAAAACTACTAGTATTAGAAATTTGAATGTTTGCTCTATGCTTCCTTTTATACTGTAAGTAAGCAATAATAAAGGATTTTTGGAAATTCATCCCTTAAGGGGTTAAAAAGGGGGGGATGAAAGTTTGAACGAAACTCCGTAAGTTTTAAAACTAAATCGATAAAAAAAATGTATTTATTTTTATACTTAGAAGATAAGAGTGATGTATTGTAGGATTTTAAAAAGTTCAACCTCTTAGATTGTGAAAAGGGGGGTGAAAGTAAGTGTGGCAAATTCAACATTTGCACGGACGAAGTCTCGGGCAACCGCTAGTGGTATCCATACTAATATTATAAATGCGAAAGTGTGTCTGTCTGTTACCTCTTGACGTTTAAACCACTGAACCGATTGAGAAGAAATTTGGCATGGAGACAGTTCAAGACCCTGAAAAGGACATAGGCTACATTTTATCGCGATATAAAAACATTAAGGGGGTGAAATGGGGGATGAAAGTTTATATGGAAAATCCAACTCTTGCGGGCGAAGTTGCGGGGAACCAATAGTATAAAAATATTGAAAGAAATAGAGGAAAGGATGAGGAATCATTAACAGTCAGCAATTGCGAGATGGGAAGTTTTTAAAACGTATGTTCATTCATTCTGATCGACCCATTAACAGCCAACGCGAAACTAATAACAATGCACTGAGACTCGAACTTAAAATGAAGACAGAGAGCTTAATTATAAAACAAAAAGATGTTTTTATGAAGTACTATATTTTTACACAAATCAGTGTTTTATTAAAATTCTGGCAATCGAAGCGTAGAAAACAGTAATGACCCTTTATTTAGCTCTTGATATTCACATTTTTACAAAATTACAAGATAATCAACCTACATTTATTAAGAAATTTACAAAAAAATATGATTTTCAACACTGTACTCGCTTGGGTACAGCGGCTACAAATGGGTATACACGAGTTCACATCTTACACCTTAGTTCTATTAAGTCCCATTTTAAAAAAACTCGTGCTGGCATAGCGTGACGGGTAAAAACGAGTTAGATTAACTTCTACGTACAATAACTTAGAAGAATGATTAAGAATAAATAGCATTGTTTTTAACGGTTCCAGCTTGCACGACACCGTAAGAACGTAATTACCACTTACGTGTTTTTTCTCGGAACTTTTAATATTGTTTGTGAGTTTTCAGGTTACAGTTTACAATGGATAAGTTTTTGTGCGATCTTAGTCAGGAGTATTCTATACATGTAAATAAAAAGTAACTTAAGCTATTTATGTGTCGGATCGCTGAAATCCAGTTCCACTTTTTACCCCAATGATAGTGTTCAATATTCTATAACTATAATAATAATATATATTCTATAACTAGAATATGAATATAATTATAAATAGTATTCAATTTGAAAAAGATGTCACTAGCGCGCGGAAACTGATCTGCTCATACTCAATTTCACATTCTAATTTCATACACAACGTTTTGAACTTACAGGTTAACATGTGAATAAATAAGCATGCATGTGTACTCAGCACATATTTGAACACCGCCGTCATACATCAACTTCTTTTTTTATACACTATCATTGTTATATATGGGCAGATGATTACTATTTATTTGGATTTCATTACGTGTGAGGATTGCAATAGGATATATACTTTTGCAGCCCAATCATCGAACAATAAGTTGATGATCGAACAATAGTTCGTTGATTGGGCCGCAACAGTTGATTTTCTTGCGACTTGTTTTTTTCTAAAAAAACTTTATAAATTTGTATAATTAGACAATTTTTTCTGTGAATAAATAAAAATTCCCAATCAAAAGGTTTAATATTTGTTTCTTACTTTTACGCGAATTGTTGAACACATTAAAACACAATTTTACGGATTATTTCGCGATTTATTTACATTTTATTTAAAACCTGACGTTTCGAACACTTTACAGCAGTTGTGGTCACAGGGAGACTAAGGTATTATTTGTCAATAACAAAGTTTAGAAAAATTAAACTACCGTCACTCATTAATATTAATTTACGTTCCTATTTACGCAGAAAGAGCTAACCGTGTCTTGAAATCTTGCACTGCGAGGTGTTGTTTTGGTTTTTGCTAGAATAGTATCCCATGCCGGTGAAACTTTCCAACCATCTTCCCTATTGAAATTTGGATGTTTTCTAACTTCAATGGCTTCACGTAGCATTCGAGGAATAAAACGCCGTTCTTTAGCAAGTATTTTTGGTTGGTCGAAACCAATGAAGTGGTTGGGTTTGTCTAAGGCATGTTCACACAATGCAGATTTCGTGTTCCGTCTATGTTAAGAAAAGGTTTAAGTCAAAAGGTTTAAGTTTTAAAAAACTAGCCTTTCGAAACTATTGCCAATCTTGTTTGGTGCACACAAATACGATCATGGTTGGTATCCTATTCCGAAAGTAGCATCGGTTTTTTTCGAGAGTCATGTTAGAGTCGGAATAAAAACGGCTCCAAAATTCTCCTCAAAAATATGGAATTGTTTCGACTATTTCTGCACTATCCAATAAGAGAAAAATATTCAAGTCAACAGAATTCACAAAGCCTAACGAATTTCGCATCGAAAATCGTAATAGTATAGCGCATTGGGATTTTTTTGGATTGCACTTGATGCGAAATATACGTTAAGATAAAAAAAACTCTTAACGTATATTTTTTCAAAGAGTTAACAAAAAAGTAGCAGTTTTTTTATTACCAGTTTACTATTTTGTGCCAGACCTTGTTTAGCTAGGCTCTACAGCCCATACCTTTGTCTCCATAATAAATAACCTAAAGTTCCAAACGGGACCTTTAGGTTATTTATTATGCTTTTTAAGGGGGTGCAGCGCGAAGTAAGTCGAGTAAGTCTAAACGATCTTCAAACAGAATCGAACTTATTAATATTAGTTATTAGATCCATTTGCTTTAAAGTATTAGACTTGATGACTTAATTAGAACAATAGTTTTATTCTGCGCAATGCGCAAAACTATCAGACATTTGTGTTAAAAACTGAAATGTGTTCATATTTTCTTATTTATATTTTATTCGTGTATATTAAAAAGATTGTTACATGCGCAAAAATCACCAAGTTTTCGAAAAAATTAATGCTCTTAGATATCATCAGCTACAAGTCATGTTTATTATATCATAAAGAATTTGTTTCAAATTTCAACAAGACCAGGACCTTGTGCAATAATTAGGCTAACGTAATTAAGTTGTTTTAATGTATTTAACTAATTCAGCTCATCGTACAAGTGATTTGGAATTACGTCAATTTTCTCAATTTCGTGCAGGACCCCCTTAAGACAGTTACCATATTTAATGGCGTTAATATAGCCATCAAACTAAAACTACGAGTGTAGGGCCATATCGAATTCATTATACAAAATTTTACATGCCCCATGCGAATTTTATTATTCTGCTTCTCGATGACAATTAATAAAGAACCAGATATATTTTTTGCGATATCAGTTTGATAACTCCATAGTACCTAAGTAACCCCCTAAATATGGTGACTGTATAAAAAAACCTTTTTTATGAGCACAATGAAAATTCAAACCTGCGGAATATAGAAGAGATATCTATAGAGAAGGATAGAAGGGTCATTTTGACGCAACAGGCGAGCCGCAGTTATAACTAAGCAATCGTAATTGAATATAATGTCCTATGGGAACTAGCTTTAAGTCACAATCGAAGCTTTTGTGAAGTGACTATGATTTGTCCATTTTTAGGGTTCCGTAGTGAGACAAGGAACCCTTATAAGATCGTTCAGTCCGTCCGTTCCGCCCGTCCTTATCTGTCACAGCAGAATATCTTCTACGTTTATGGACTGATTTGCATGTAACTTGGTTCGAGGATACTTCACAAATAGACCTCATTTTTAAAAATACAAAAAATTAAAATTACCCCTTTTTTACCTCCCCATGCATGTAAAGGGGGGGGGGGTGAATTATTTTTTTGAGTTCACCCCCTTGTGTGGGGTATCATTAAAAAGAACTATGAAAATAAATAAATAGGGTTTTCATACAACCCTTTTTTATCAGCTTTACCATTTGCGAAATATAACCCGCCAAAGTCGTTTACACGGTGCCCCCGTGTAATTTCTAAAATCGTGGACCTATAAACTTCAAATCACTCACGTAAAGAAACAAGCGCGGAAACTCTTATTTAAAATTCTTTCGGGTATCCTGTGATAAATACTTTTGAAATTATAAATAAAATAAAAAATATACTTTTTTCCAAAAGAACTGTATAAACTTAAAAAGTTTTATTTGCCTATACTGTCTATTGTTGTAAGTTAATGGTACGGAACCCTTTGTGCTCGAGTTCGATTTGCACTTGGCCGGTTTTTTCATTTAATAATGTCAGTTACAAACACGACAAAGTTAAGACAATACAGTTTCAGAAATGCCATGGAACCCAATTAGGTTTGAATGGGCATTCATATTTAAAGCTACAATTAATACAAATATTATTTTACATCATTTAAAATGTTCGTAGTAGGTATATAGACGACCGTCTTGGTGTAGTCGTACGCACTCCGGACTTCTTAACCAGGCGGTTGCGGGTTCGAGTCCCGCAAGGGGCAAGTGTTTGTGTGATGAGCACGAGCATTTGTACCTAAGTCATGGATGTTTATAAGAATGTATATAAGTATATCTGTCCGTTATTCTAGTCACCATAGCACAAGCTCACGCTTAGTTTTGGGCTAGGTAATTGGTGTGTTTGTTGAAACAATTTATTTTATTTTATTTATTTTTATTTAAGTAAGATAAAGAAAAAATAAGAAACTTTTACACACCACACCTAAATACCAGTCAATATATTGTATAATGGAGCGTGGTAAAAATAAATGGAGTAAAAATTAATTTGAGGTTACGCTTAATTTACACCTTTTCCTACAACCGCGGGGACGGTCTGAAAATATGTGGTTATGTGGGGCTCCAGACTAAAGGTTGCCTACTCACTAAAAATCTGACGGCGCTCTCCGGTGCCAATAGTGAAGCAATGACTGATCCGGAAAACGGGATAGGCCCTGGTTGATATTTGCGCTTCGCATCAAAATTTATAATGCGCACAGCTAAGTTTTGGAACTCACTACCAGCTTCAGTGTTTCCAATGGACGACAACCCAAAGACCTTCAAAGTCAAAGTGAACAGGCTTGTTCTGGTTGAGCATGCTCCACCGACAAATCGTACGTTTGGCTTAGTCTAGAGTCAAGAGCAAACTCATTTCGAATAAAAAAAAGACATAGGCCCTGAGCATTCGGCCGCAAACCTGCTCTCTGGCTGTGGCTCGCTTTTACAGCGAGCGCCACCCGAGTGCAAGGGGTAATGCAATCTTCCATGCATACTTCTGCAATGGAGCAATGGAGCGAATAGAGAAGCGCTTTTTTAATTGGCTAGCTAATAGCTTAGTCCTGTCTTAAACCCGTTACTATGTTTTTGAAATAACGAGGTTAGAGCCTTTGTCATTTCCACAATTTTGATAAATTTAACGACATATCATGTCAAAAACTGTGCAGCCGTTTGGACTGTAGGGCGTGCAAAACAATTATACATACATAATCTCGAAAAACATAACCCTCCTGCCGCAGTCGGGTAAAAACTCGTTATACGATCACTTTGTTATCCATCTGTCTGTCCCTTGACCCTTCTTTTAGCAATGGGTGGGAGTAAAAAGTTAAAAAAAATACCATGAAATGTCTGTGGTCCTATGAAGCAAGATACGGCTTTACGATTTAGCAAGGAAACTAAACCTAGACGGCCTTATTACAAAAAACTTAAACCAGGACTAAATATTAGCCGACCAATCAGAAAAGCGTTTCTCTATAAGGTAATGTCACGAATGTGTCATTCATTTCTAATTTGTCAGCTAATATTAAGTCTTGGCTTAAACCTGGTACTAAGTTTTTTGTAATAAAGCCGATAGGGTTGGTACTTCCTATAGACCTAAAATCATGAAACGGCAAAAGCAAGGTAAGTATTATACGAAATGCATTCGTATTAAAACATTATGTACCTATTTATGAGGACGGACCGCATAACTAGCTGACTTATTTTGCATTTTTATTCATTGCTCGTGTTAAACTAGTCATAGCTGCATAATTTTCTCGGAACCATTTGTAAGTTTTATTTTTGTTTACTACTAGTTCTTACTTTTAAGGTGCTTTTTCCATGGCACTTCATAACCGTATAAATGATACTTAGCTTTGTTTAATAAAAAGTAAATGAGAAAAGTTGTAGTTATGTATTCTGATGACCAAAAAAAAATCCAGTAAGTATTTCTTTTCATCGAATTTCAAAGTAATAGACATAGATAACTTTTGTTGAAATAAGCAAAACCTCGGGAAAAGCACAACCTACCTATACATAGTTTAAAATATCCAACAACACCTAATTGAAAATATGGAGCTTAAAAACAAAGCTCTTCAGACTTTAAACTAAGACATAACGACTATTCCCATACAGACTTTTTGTATTCAGATCACTTTTTCACGATTACACGCATTTTACAGTCATCCATGCCCCTTAAACAAACTGTTTTCCATACATCACAAATCAAGGTTTTATCAAGAGGGTCCGGTGCAGGAAACTATGTATCATAAGTGGGGCATCGATCGCGAACCAGCTGCAATTTATGACCACAGACCGTGGAGAAGAGGATGAGCCATATTTACTGGAAGTGTCACCTATTTATCACGCCTAGACAACGTTCAAAACAAATGTAACGCAAACCTCAGCCGAGCCAGCCAAAGAAAGCCAATACCAAGCCACCGCTTGCTTCCTTCCTGCACCACTCTTTCCGCCAGCCATGACCAATGATGGAGGAAAACAGCCTTTATAAGCGACGGACACGGACTTATTCTAGCCAACTAGAACATAGCAGTCACGGAGCAAGCTAAAACTCTGCCAGTTTCATGATCATCATTCTAGCGTTACCCCGGTTGTGTATTCGCACGTGAGAGCCACAGAAACTCTGCCAATTTCAGTGCCCATAATAGTTATTATTTGAAGGTGTGTGATTTTGTGATTTTTGCGTTTTATATATATACCACTCGTTTAGATACAACAGGACGGAAATAGCTCACTCACTAAATTTACCAATATTAAGGTAGCTGAAAGTTGACGATCGGAGAAATTATGGGTTGTCTTGTGAAAAGAACGCTGAACCGTCACTTAAATATTATATTGGATACTACGTGATTATTTTCTTAATTTAAAATTGATGTGCCACTTTCGTTTTTCCTATCTCCTTGTCATTATCACTACTATAGTATATTGATGTCATTTAAGCTCTGAATAAGAGATATATCACCAGCAAGTATTGCACGATGTAAACTGTATGGCTTTATGTAAATAATTTATAAATTTTATTTTGGTTGTCATCTCGATGTAGGTACAGGTTGTAAAAAACATCAATGTTAGTGAAGAAAAAAACTGGAATGCTATAGAAAGTCAAATCAAATACGACAATTGAATCCCTAACTTTATCGAAACGCATTATCATCAATTATAGTGCGCAAACAGTCAGTGTGTTGGTTTAAATTTGTTTTAATCATTTCTATTACAAATGCAGGTATTAAATTATACATGCAACAAAACTAATGACCATTCAGCATTTTGCGGTCGCGTTTTAATTTACTCATTTTCATCAAAACAACACCACGTGACAGTTAAAGTCCAAATGAAGACATTTTTTAGATTGACTACAAACACGCTTCATCTGGCAGAGTATGTACTGACAGCGCATGATATGTCCTAATAAATGGTCTAACCACGGAATTTGTTTCAAATTGTTAATACCATTTGGAACTGACGATCCTTAGGGTTACCCACTGGCTCCCTACGGATCACGGAAGCGTTAAAGAGATGATCTTGACAAATTTCACGAAGATCAGCAGTCAAAACCACTAATAAAAACACAAAAAAAACTTATTTTTTAAAAATCCATTTTTATATAATTTCTGGGAGAGCCCATCTGGGTGTTATCCACAAGGAAGAGTGGTAACGTTTGGGAAAGGCCTTTCCCCCACGAAAGGATAGCAACGGCAAACAAAAAAGTGACAGCTAGCCAATGCCGACCTGTGGCTATAAAAGTCAATTATGGTTGTCAAAGGTTGACCATATTTGTGAAATCTGGCGGATTTCTGGTAAAGTTTCATGAACTCTGGTTTTCAACGCTTCACAGCAACATAATACTGCTGTGTTTTGAAGACTAGCGTAACAAATGTATGTTTGCGACCTGCACGGCGACCGCACCATAAATCCGTACCGTCAGCAAATTCAATAAGCTGCTTCCGATGGCTAACAAACGACTTTGTTACGAAATTTCTAAAGTTCACTCAATATAGTGAACTAGCAAATACCCGCGACTTCGTCCGCGCAACTGTCGAATTTCTCATAGGAATTTCCACCCCTCTTTTTTACCCCTAGTGGTTGAATTTTCAAAAATTCTGAAGAAAGTCATTCTTAAAGTCGAACCAAATAGCTGAATACCAATTTTTATCAATTTAGTTTCAAAACTCAAGGAGTTTAATATTTACCCGCTTCCCCTTCTTTTATCCATCAAGAAAAGAATTTCCTAAAATCCTTACTCATATATACTATAAAAAGAGAAATTTTCAAATTTCTAATCTAACAACTACTATTAACAATTTACTATTATTCGTATTTTCAGCCCAATGGCTGTGCGTTGATATAGTTCAGTTTTATTGTTTATAATATTAAGCAAAGGTGGGTACCCCTAAGAGAAAAAAAAAGGTTATCAAGAGAGCAGTTTTTAAACACAAACGTTTTGTCTTTTTATTTATTGGGTCTTACTGATATTTTTTCTCGTTTTGGTAACGTCCATATACGAGTATCAATTGATAGATAGATATTCTTTATTTCAACAAGAAAATACATTACAGATATACATACATTTTAGATTAATCATTCGGTGTATCAAATATCCTTTGAACATGATCTTTGAGTGAGCAGATATCGTGGTAAATGTCACACGCCCGAAAACACCTTTCAAAATGTTTCACCCAACTAATATCGCAGCCGACTGTACTGTGACAAAGACAGACCATGTTTATTAGTGATGCATTAGCTATTAGTGCATGTAACAAAGTTTAAACTGTGTTCGCTACATCGACAGGTGACTATGCTATGGCTCAACAAGTAAAGGCAGCCCAATTCTTACTTCATAGTCGTATACCTCATGACTGAGTGCTGAGATCATTGTGTGAATTGAAACACACATAATGACTTTCTTGGCAAATTTAAAGGAATACGTTGCTACTGATACAAACACTAGCCGAAAACACTCAACCACTACTGGGCATGTTGGCGCATAGTATTTAGTTTCACTATTAGGCAGCAATATCTCCGAAAGATTGAACTTAAGTTGGTACAGGCCAGAGATCGAACTCAAGACCGAAGAATACTGAAGTTTTCTACCTACTATAGCCTAATTAGTGTCATGCAAAGTTTTGAAAGCCCTTTTAAGGTAGCCTTTTTGCCCACTGCTACCCATCAGCGCTCCCATCGCGAATGCGAAAACAAATCTGATGGCCATATTTATAGCTTTTAAAACCATTTTATATTTCTTGGCAGTAATGACTTCCAATTCTCGGACTTTTGCCGCACTGATTAAACCGAGTGCTGCCATTTTTAAAGAGAATGTATCATGGAGCTGCATCTTTGGGGAAGCGTTTCATTTCGAGCTTTTTATTATTATTAAATATACAGAGTGATTCTCCGAGGGCCGTTTTTTGGCGGTCACACGTCCATAATTCCTGACCCCATTAATATACAGCTTCGGAATCAACTTTAAATGATTCTCTGTTTATTCATCTACACAGACATAGTTTAAAACATAAAATAAGGCTTACAGATATTTTTAAAATGATATTTTACCGCCAAAATCGGGAGCAAAACCGGTGTTCTCCGCGCGTCCAAACGACCTCGCGCTCAGTTCAACCACTAATATCTATATTGCTTGTTGTGTACACATACTATATATCAAAAAATATGTAAAAAGGCCAAGATTGATCATTAAAAAAACAGTATCAATATCGTTTAAACAGAAAGAGTTGAAAAATATTTTGTCTCAGTCACACGATTGTGGTAGATTCGTGAACGCGACATAAAAAGGATCATAGCTTCAAAGAGCCTCAACTTTTAGACAAGCTTAATGGCTCTACGGAAACTTTAGTTTCATTACAGCATCATTGGAGGACAAATGCCTTTCTTATCGCTATGATAGAGAAAACACAGGGACACAAATTTGACAACTTTTTTCTGGCAACCTTTTGAAGAAACCCTTCATGGTTAAATTTTAAAGACGATAGAATGATTTAGATGCAAGTGTTGAATATTTAGTATTAAACCCCTTTTCAATTTCGTCGTCCGCTTTTTAGTTTTTATATTTGTCAAAAAGCCACTTGTAAATTTTTAAAAATGTAAATTTTTTGTAACTTTCGTGGCATGGTTTTCGTGGACATTTGACCACGAAGGTTATCTTTCACTCCACGTAAGGTTACGAAGGTCTATTTGTGCAATCTTAATTCACTTCTTTTTCAGTCTGTAGATGTTTTTAAATAACCATGTTAACGTTTTCTCCCAAAATTATTTACAAACGATTGTTTGAGTAGGTATAAGCATAACTTTTTCTTGTATTCATATTTTTTAGTCAAATATGGTTGATATGCCTAATTGATTAAACTCTGATGTTTTACTAACTAAATAAATGGTTGACTTATCAATTTATCGATGTCAATAAGGAAAGTTCTCCATAAAATTTATATACGAATAACTTGATAAAACACTGCCCTTGATTAAATGTATGCACATGTGGAATAAAAAGGATTTGGCATAAACAATATATCACACACCTTTGATAATTATCATCATGCACTCAGTTGGGGCAAAGAATATGGAGGGTCTTGGCAGTTGGCACAATGCATGTCTTCAAACAAGTGAGCCCTTAAATTAACTTGGGCCAGACGAATTTTAGTTGAATTCCCGTATCCAAGTGGCACCCACTCTTGTATCTATTGGAAACGGAAACAGTGATCTACAGTTTTAGACGATAGGAGTACGTATACCTAAAAATACGCGAGGGCATAATTTTGAACCAAATACTTCAGTGCTTAAAAATTAACGTCTACAACCAATCCGAAACATGGTCTCTTACCATGGGCGTTATAAAAAAGTTTAAGGGCACACAACGAGCTGTTTGGTGTTTCTCCACGAATTGAAGAGATACGTAGAAGAACTGAAGTAATAGACTTAGCCCTGTAGATCACTAAGCTCAAGTGATAGTGGGCAAGGCACAGTGCAGAAAGGTTCTTGATTGGATACCATTTGATCAAGAGCGTAGCGTCGGGCGTCCACCAGCAAGATTGATAGACGACCCTGAATAGTGACTGACCGATGTTTCGGTTTCGGTTTCGGCCAGTTTCGGGTAAAAATTGTGTTTCGGTCAAAGTTATTCGGCCAAAAACAGGCCATATACTTCAATAGTCACGGTCTGTTTTGATAAGTCCTAGCTTCGGAACGGAAGATTCTTCTTGTGCATCGTTTTACCTTTCGAATGTTTGCAGCATTCACAAACGCACAGTTTTAGTAGAATTTATAGCTTAATTTACTAAATTATAAAAACACGTCAGATTAGACATGTGCAATTGTTGTGATTTTGCAATAAAATAGTACTTCTATTCTACTAGCGACTATACAATGTCAATCTTTTTTTTAAGGAAGCTTTTGCCTTTCAGGCATGTCAGCTCCATCGTAACTTAAAGCTATTATTAACAAAGTGCTTAAATCTAAAGATGCCATTATAAAGTGTTGTATTTCTATTTATAGTTATCTTACAAAGTAAATTTGCTTCATTGAATAAGGGCACAGCCAAACACTTTAAGCAATACCCACATCTAATCAATTAATTTGCAAGGACTCCATTACTCTAAGTCTCAAACACATTTTGACACATTCCATCAGCAAGAAAAACATTACATGTGTAACAAAAACATTACAGGTGTTTTTGTTTTTTTCGTTAGATATACAAACATACCAAATGGAGAGCGTCCAGACAGCTATAAATAAACCAGGATAGTCCTGTACCAAATTCCCTTTTCTCTTGTTATCATTAAACTGTTCAACATATTTATATTTTTGTAGTCGTCATATTTTCATTTTAGCTATAGCATAGATAGTCCATGGTTATATCAACGTAGCCGTCCTTAAGCTATTCAATGCAACTCCATCACTGCAATCTCTGTGTAGTCAGCAAAGCCTGACCATTATAAATATCCAGTAAAGGTGCTTATTTGCCACGCCGTCTTAAGAAAACTACTCTACTTCGATCCCGCAACGAATTAAATCACATAGAAAATTCAAAAATCATTAATATTTTTTGCAAATCATGGAAAACTGCGACCATTGTGCGTAATAAGAATATTTCACTTGCACGTAAATGATCAATGTTATACTTTAAAATATTGTTTTAACTAAAAACGTGGTAAAATGATGCCATATAAAAATTTACTATAACTTATACTATACTTTGCTACGGAAAGTGCATCTACAAGTTCTTTGACACAAAAATTTGCGCTCGTTTTGATCGTGCCTTTTGAAGTTAGGTTGTATTGTAATGAAGACAGTTTTGACAATATCATTGTACTTCAATGTCAGAACTTCATCATTGTCCTTTGAAAGACAAGCGGATGCTCTGTTTGCAATGACGATTCTTCGATTTTCCAAAAATGTTTGCGCTAGCTCTGATCGCACTTGCTTGCCCGTGAGTTTCGGTTTCGATTTCGGCCAAAACTGACACCGACGCCGAACCTTCGGTTTCGGTTTCGGCTGAAAATCGTGTTTCAGACCAGTTATCAGCGGCTTGTATCGCACTGGATACAAGCCGCTGATAACTGGTCACGTTAGAAATCTTTGGGGTAGGCCTATGTTTATCAGTGGACGTCCTGCGTCTGATTATGTTGTTGATATGCATGTGTGCATTTAGCACATAAGCTAACAAAAATAAAACTTATTTTTGTGATCTGTTAACAAACCCTTTGATTCTACTTCGTCTTCAAACCGAAACCGTTTGCTATATATAAGGTTAAGAGATTTATTTATTAATGCTTTTTATTCTGTTTACTAGAAAAAAAAACTGTTATTTTTTGTAAAAGCAGAGATTCTTTTAATTATGTAGGTTTTATTTGCAATATTTTTATGTCATAAAATGGAACTTCGCTGTGAAAAATACGTTTCGTTACTTACGTGGAGTCATAAATAACTTTCGTAGGTACCGAAATTTCAAAATTAAATATCAGATTGAATAATAAAACGATTTGTTTGATTCCAACAGAATTCAATATAATTTTAAACCTTCTTTAGTGTAGTATTTTTTTCTTTTCAAAAAAACTTAAACTAAAAATCGCCACGAAGGGGACGTGGAGAATGCTTTCCGGAGAACCACTCTACAACTGTAATCCAAACACATGCGTTGCATTTTGTAAATGACGTAGACGAGTCACTAAAATTGCTTTAATTTAAATCAAGTCTCAAATGAGCTGCCCGACGATATATTTTGATGTTAACGGTCTTTTGATAAGCCTGCAGGCCTATCGATTGCTTTCGTTGTATATTAGTTATAGCTTTTAGTAGCAATAAAAGTTTTAAACTGATTCCTGGAAAGCAGTAGTAGCTTCAAAACAATGACACAGTTTCAATTAATAATAATAATAAAATGTTTGAACAAACATACCAATTACTGACTAAGACATACTTATTTACATTTATAAACATCCATGGCTTAGGTACGAACGCTCGTGCTCATCACACAAACATTTGCCTTTTGCGGGATTGGAATTCTAAATTAGGTCGGCTTGCTGAACTGTTGGTTCTATCCCGGCTGTATGACGTGATAGTTAGACTTGTGTACGAACTTGGCAGTCGATGGCACATTAATGATGCAGCGAATGCTAGACTGTGTTACCTAACGTGACATCTTTAATAGTAATACTATCATTAATGCAAAATTACCATAATATGACTTGGTAACTTTGAAGTATTCTGGAGACTTACGTTACATCTCAAAGCAAAGCGATTAGATAATGAATTAATAACTTCACTAAACGATAATATATAATGCGTACCTAGTAGTAGATGCAGTTTATTTTATTTTTATTTTATAACAGGAGAGCCAGGGTTTTAACTTAAGTAACATGTGATAGAACAGGTAACTAGTAAACCACTTATATGTTATCTCTTTCTGGTCGTTCCCTCAATGCTGAGGATCGTGACTGTATGTCAACAGGTTATATAATGTACCTATAGGTACTTACAGGCAACTTAGAGATATTATAAAACTAATCATCTTTATTTATTAAGTATTAACACAATATTTATAAACGATAAAAAATAAATATATAATTATAGTATCAACCCCTCCACTAAGTTGCTGGTGCCAAGAAGGCTGGCAGCGTTACCCCTCTGAATGGCCAAACTCAAACGTTGGCCGAGGTAACAACCAGCCTTCTTGTCACCAGTTACGGTGACCAGCCACTCAGCCAGCTCGGCAAAAAGTTTTTTGGCTTCAGGCCCCCATGGGCCCAACGTCTCTACTCCAAATGGTGCAAAGCGGTAGCAGCTGTCTAAGGCGGAGTACTTCCTACTTTTTAAAGACTCCGCCGAGGCAGCCGCTGCGCCTGCAGACCTAGAGGAAGAAGAGACGTGAGAAGGAGCCAGATTGTTCACGCAATTTGCATCCCAAACCAAAGCACGTCCGTTTCTCCAGGGAATTATCGTCATTCCATCAGGCCTTTTACCATCATCTCGGCAAATACCTAATGGTTCTAAAACTGCTGGGACTCTAGCCGGGGTAAAAGCCCTGTGGAGAACTTCGTTTATGTTGGCGTGGCGTGGAATGTGGCCTGCGCTTTGGGCACAAGACAGACCGTGTAAACCAAGACTGTCTACGGCGGTACCGCAACGACAATGGTGGGGATGAGTGATACGAGTACCGAGACGCAGGCATGAAATTAAAGTTAGCGACGTATTGTCTAGAACGGTGCCAATGTTTGCGGAAGGCAGCGTATGGAACCAATACCCAGATTCTTTCTCGGCAACGGCTAAGAGACGTGCACGATCTGTCTCACTAGAGCTCGAGGCGAGCAGTGAGTCGTAAACATGTTTACAGAGCGGCTGGTCCCATTGCCTCTGCGATTTTAATGGTAAGGGTGTGTTGGCTGAACATAAGCTTGACCACGTATTTCTTGCGTCCGCCAAGCAAGTGATCTCAGCATCGCGAAGCGACGGGTTTAAAATTAGACGGAAGAGGTCAAAAGAGCTGTAACCGGACGAAAGAAAAGCAGGTAAAGCAATACTGGAAATTTTGCGAGTGCCCAATCCTCATAACCTAATGGGAAGGGAGGCTTGAGACCAAGAACGATCATCCAAAGGGCAATTTAAAACTTTTCGGAGTAAATTTTTTAGAGAAATATCCAATTGAGCCAAAAGATTGTTGAATTTCCACATAGGGCAGCAACGTAAAAAGTACGTAAATTTTGGCACAAATGTGCAGTATCGAATAAGCGTTAATGCCATATGAGAATTAATGCCTGGAATTTAGAATTTTTGTCTGAAATAAAATTTGGAATACCTTCATCAAAGATGGGGGGCACCGAGGAGGCGAAGAGATTCTTTGGATTGAATGATAATATTGGGTGCGATAGAAGAAAATTTTGTAATAATTTCTTGCCTAGTGGACGGTTGGACCAAATTGAATATGAATAGCTCACATTTAGAAAAATTTAGTTCGAAGCCAATATTTATAAAATCTTGAATCAAGGAAGATAAATCATTAAAGACAGAAGAAGCCTCGCCAGCCAAAGTGCCATTATCCAAGTACCAAACATTAAATTTAGAATTTAGATTAGAGATAATGACGTGAATAGCCAAACTAAAGAGGGCAGGGCCTAGGGGATCACCCTGCTGACAGCCAACAGAAGATGAAATAAGGTTGTTTTGATATACTAATTCAGAGGGTTTTCCATAACATTGCCAAATATATTTGTAAATGGGGATAGAGAGTTTTTACCTTTGTCAGCAGGGTTCCTCTGTCAACCGAATTAAAGGCATTTTTGATGTCTACTTTCAACAGCACCTTTCCACCATTGTTATGCAAAAAAGAGCGCACTGCATAAACAGCAGCTTCACATCCACCTTTTGTTCCAAATCCCAACTGGACAGGCTGAAAAGAATGGGGTAAAGAAGGAATTAGGTGGCGGACGCAAATTTTAGAAGCTAATCGGCGTATGGTAGACCCGATGGCAATGGATCTAATGCCACATTCTTTTTTTTAAAGCAATCAGATTTGCGCCATACAAGATATCGGTGAGACCCTCGAAGACACAACCCGAAAGCAATAAGTTAACAAGAGAAGTCAAGTTTTTGAGTAAAAGGCTTGATGCGTTTCCCGTTTCAGAGGAAAAGAGGTCCTTTAAATGTTGGGGTGTAAGGCCGTCAAGGCCCCAAGCGGAACCATTTTTAAAAGAAAATAATACGGATAAAATTTCATCGGACGTTGTAGATAAGAAAGGGTCGGAGCTAGAAGGAGAAACCGGAAGGTGAAGGGAAGCTGCCGGAGTAGGGTGCTTAGAAAGAAGGGAAGAAAGAGTATCTGGGTTATTGGGTGCAAAAACATCATCTGAAAATAAAAGCTGGGCGGCACCCTTAATGTCGCCATCGCTTATTTTATTTTCAACGGTTTTGAGGCAACTTGGTTGCACAGATTTTTTTTAGGAGGCTAAGAAGGAGGAAGGCTAATAGGAACGGGATTCAGACAATTGTTTTTAATTTTTTGAGATACAGAAACTTCATTCATATGCCTGCGGTCTATGTACAGAGTCTGATAAGCAAAAGTAATCAAGTGTTCCCAGCTGGAGAGGTCGTTGTGTTTCAAGACCCGATTGAATTGACTGTGAGAGAGACCGAGACACCGCAACGCGTGCGCCTCGAGGAATTCTCTTGACAAGAGGTCGACTGCTCTTTAGTAAGCTCAGGCTCAGCTCTCCCACAAAGGCAAATCTGGGACTGAAGGGGAAAGGGAGTTTGTGTCTGGTAGCACACTGGTAAAAGTAGGTTATTTACATATTTGTTACAACGGCTAACATGAATTTTGAGACCTCTAGAACCCTTAAAGTGACGTAGCTGGGAACAAAGGTCACAACGAACTAAAGAAACAGAAACAAAACTATAGCACGAGTAGTTTTGTTTCTGTTTCTTTAGTTCGTTGTGACCTTTGTTCCCAGCTACGGTACAATCACTCATAATAAACTTTAAAAAACTTATACACTAAATAAGAAAAATACTTACATAAAGAACATACAACAGCAAACCTATATTTAGGCCTAAAATAATTAAATTTACACCAGTACTTACACTTGAAGACACTATAAGACAGCTTCTTGACTCCTGTCAAAGTGTCAATATTCAGAGACAATCTTGATCCCGGATTTACAACGCCAGCTAGATTGGGGCTGCACGGCGCTCGAATGGGTGTAGATACTCTTCTTTGGAACCAGCTTCGCAAATCAAAGAAAAATCATTGATGGATGACTGAGCCTGGCACTTAGCAACGAAAGGGCTCAATAGCGTCCTTGGTAACTGTCGTCTGCATGTAAACAGAGACGGAATAGAAAGACTGAAACCGAATAGGTAGGAAAAAAGGGTCTGTCTATAGAGCCAACATGCACACAGTGGAACGAAGCATTAAACTTTGGTGTCTATCATAGTCATATAGCACCAAATATTTAAAAAAAAATGAAATAGGAGGCCTGTGTTGACAAGAACAGTTTTTTTTATAGGTTATAGTTGTGCTGAAAAATATATTTAATACCCCTTTCGATAAAATATTCGCACTTTGAAACTTCAGCTAAATGACTACAACATTTTAAGTAAATTTTTGTTTAAAATTTGAGAAGCAATTTGCAAATAAAAGTGTCAAACTCACTAACTCCTTTGCGAAACAAACAAAAATTAAAATTTTTTGTCAAAAAAATAATAATAAAAAATGTTATACAAAAAACTCTGTTACAATCGTTTTAACTGCGTGTCATGTTATAGGAGGTGATAATGATTCGCATGTTAATTGTGAACTGACTAGATAGAGAAATTGGCTAATTACGAGTATAGTAACCCACTGAACGATGTGCCAATTATTCCGTATTACTCCAAAATTTTTAAATTCATATTCATATTCTGTGTCCGAGTCCTCGACGAATACCTACAACATTCTGTTGAGCCAACAATACCCTAATTTCTGGGGTACGGCACTTGTTTCAACGTCTCCTCTGATTACGTTAAGTACAGTCAACACGTCAAGTTACCCATTTGAACTACGAAAACAGCTTTTATTACGTAGGGAATAGAGGCGGTCTCAAGGTCAAAGTGGAGTAGTCTGACGTGCGGCCGTATGTACATACCGCATGGACATGTTTTCTCGCCCTTGATCAATAGACCCGTTTCCAAGGACGCGTGTAAGATCTTGAGGCTCAGTAAGACTGTTAGGTAAGTTACCTACAAATTGTTTTTGAACAATAACATAACTAGCGATTTCCCTATTAATAATCTTAGCCATACAAACATTCAACCCCCTATCCACCTCCAATGGATGATTCCCGGGATAAAAACTACTTGGTAAATTTTGCCCTCCCCCCTCTATAAGCTTAACTGCTGGTTAAATTCATGATGATAGTGTATTTTATAAACTTTAAAGGAAAACTACAGCGGTTAATATTATTAGTTTAGCAGTAATATTCATAGAAGTTGGGTATAAGATAATTTTGTATTAAATACGAAATCCTTAAATAAGTTTAATTAAGAAACCAAAAATTCGCACACAGGTAGGATTTGAACCCACAACCTTTGGCTAACCGGGCCAACGCTCTTACCAACTGAACTACCGTGCAGTTCATCCAGCCGTGCGAAATTCTTGGTCTCTTTTTTAATACGTCATTGCGTAACGTCAGCGACATCTACCCGAGCTGTATTGCAACAGCAGTGGGTGAAGTAGTTATTCTTTACAGAATTAATTTAACTTGAATGATGACGCTTTCGCTATTCAATTGTTTTTTAACACTCACAGTGTTCTTTCTTATTTATATAAATTTCAAAGTGTATATTTAAAACTGTGTTCGTGAGTGACGGACCGGGGACAGAACGATTCGTAAGACCTACTAAGCCTTCGTAAATAACGAAACACCAGACTGCAAAATTAATTACATTTTTGAAGTGGTCTTTTTACTGGTTTTCATTTGATAACCATAATGCTATAGTAAGGAAAAATAAATCCCCCTACCCCTTTGTTTCCATTTGCGGGCGCCATTTTTAAATGTACAAGCCACTACCACAATTTTACCGAATTCAAAGACACCTCATATGTCAAAATCTGTCCAGCTGCTTGGGCTGAAGCGCGTGCCAAACAATTATACATACATACATACTCTCGAAAAAAACATAACCCTCCTTCCGCAGGCGGGTAAAAAGTATGACTCCTAGATAGTTTGAAAACACAAAATATTTTTAGGCTTTCTGCAAAAAAATTACCCCAAAAAGCTTTTAGTAAAAAACATAAACTAAAAACGGTCTAAAATAATTTTCGTTGCATGTGTTTAATTTTTAGTCATCTACTTGAGCATTATTTGAGACTAGCTGTTCCCCGCGACTTCACCTGCGCCAAAAGTTATATTTCCACACAAACTATCATCCCCCATTGATTTTATTTTGTTCGTGTTTAACATAAAATAAAACTAAAATTTTGAGCTGTCAGAAAATCCTTCATTCGACTGCGACTTCACCCGCGCCAAAAGTCGGATTTTTTCATACAAACTTTTATCCCCCATTTTACCCCCCTGATGATTTTATATTTCGACAAAAAGTAGCTTATGTCCTTTCCAGTATCTCAAACTATCTCTGGACCAAATTTCATTGAAATCGGTTCAGTAGTTTCAATCAAATCTTTCCTCTTTATAATATAGGGTAGATATTTTGTATGGGGATTCTGTAATTTTAACCGTCAACAGGCCTGTGTATCTCCCCGCGTAGGTAGCAAAAACGTACCTACACGCGGCGACCCTTACTTAGGGGCTAAAACAAGTTGCGTGTCGCTACCGACCAGCGAGTTTTATTCACCGGCAGCCGCGCGGCTACGTTGCTGGCTGGACGAGAATGAATAATTACTAATTAGAATGAATAAAGTACTAGAAAGAGGCGCTAGATAGCGTTAGAAGCTTCTCGTAGCAGTCAACCCTATCGCGTCGCGTGATATTACGTCACTGAATAGGTTTAGTGTATTATGAATCATATTTCAGAGCAATAAGTATGAAATTATCTTGCAATGGATTTATTAGTGTATACACGAAAATGTGCTTGACTCTGAGGCGAACTAAATTACGCCATATTGTTGACGACATTGAGTAGACATTTCTTTGAATACAATTGTTAAGTCATACTTCTGTACGAAGTACTAGTACTTATTCTTTGCCGTCAATTGAAGTTTACCGGCTGTTTAAAAATTGGTCAACTACTAATTATTGGGTCTTTGTGTTATTTAGCTGCGATTACCTACTATTAAAAGCACAGTGTGCTTTATAGAAAGTCAAGTAAATGTCCCATGACAGTCGTGTTCACCAGAACAAAGCAAATGGCCTCCACTTTGGTCCAAGGAAGCAATTTGCACTTCTGAACACAACGCCATGTTGCTCTTAAGAGCAAGATTCGTCGACACATGTAAAGATACCCTCAAATTACAAGGGTCAAGGACTTGAAAGGATTGTCTTACTGATCTTCGTCTTTCGGAAGAAGAAATGTTTGTTGGTTAAGGTACTTAAATAACATAGTAAGTCGAAAATAATTTATTCAATTTAGGACAGAAAAATGCCACTTATGAACGTCAAAATTAAAAAATCAGTATATTGGCCCTTAGGGGGCCCGAGCATGTCTCCTTGTAGTGGATTATGTAACTTTGAATGAAATTATTTCAATCAAAGTTTTGTTGCTAAAGTTGGCCATTCGTGGCCAGTTACACTAATTATTCGGTCTGAGGTACGACCAAAATTTTATGTTTTTAATATCGATAATAAAAATCTAGGCTATAGGCATAAGTACTAAAAAAGTTACTTAACGTTATAATTTTTTTTTTTAAATTGCCCATATTTTATCGGTTCTAAGACCTTCTCGCCAATTTTACCCACAAAATAAAAGTCCCCTTTGCGTGGGGAATTGCCCACGTTCTAGCAGCACTGAATGAAAGTAAGTTTTCAGATTATTTTTATGTTAGTGAGCGGAGTCATTTTTTTAACTGAACGTGAATGGCCAGCTTAACAGAGTAACTGAACTTGTCAAATATGACATTTTCAAGCGATTTCAATCCTGAATTGTTAACAACAGAGTTACGTAATTAGCCCCCTTATCTTTTGAGCCCTACTAGTGCTTCGAGACAAAACAGACAATCTGGCAAGTGCTGGCAAGTAAAGATGGCTCTTACCATAGCTGAATGAATGAATTATCATAAGATTTAAAATGAACATCTCTACTTCTATATGAATTACATGATTGACATGAATTATAAGAAAAAAAGTAAAGGAAGTTTAGTATATACCAATAAATTAATTGTATCTGTAAAAGTAAATTCACACTTATATTTTATAGGTAATTTATATTCGGTATTTTTATGACATTGCCGTATAACTTAAAAAACGTATTCAGTATTTATTTACATTCATGCCGCATTTTACACGGTAGAATCGTTTGACGAACATTGAAGAAAGAAAGAAAGAAAACACATTTATTTAGTATCAAAAACTATAGAAAATCAGGCGAATCAGTGCTTATTGCGGTTTTGTGTTTGTTTTGCTACAAAAAATACCGTTTACTACTTGAACTTTCCTCGGCAAAAAATAATGATAGGTACAGGACCAATGGTTGATGATAATAATGAGAATGAAGAGATTTTATCCACAAGACAAGTTTTGGTGCGCTCAACTTTTGGGTCAATACCCTTCACGGTACGTTAAACGGATAGATGTCCTATGTCCATCATTGTCCAAGCCGTGCCTCTGTCTGGCTGTTTGTCACTGCCCTGTCTAGCAACCCTTATTACACTGATTAAACTTCCGCGTAACCGATAATCGACCTTAATCTTTTAGGATAGAGATGGAAATCGGTGTGCCGCGAGCAATAATACATTTTGCTAACCTAATCCGGGCATTGTTCGCGGTAAACCAATTAATAATCTTGGTGACGGGTATCGCGCACTGCGTAGTGTAAGGTGGTTGACGTCTTTACAGTGAATACATTGTACCACAAGTAATCTGGGACACGTGTTTTAATCCCACTAAATACTGTTACGTTTTTAGTTAAGGTAGGGAGACGGAAGACGCGATATACCTACTTAAAACAAAAAAAAAACGACGCACTCTTTTTTTTAATATGTTAAGAGAGTTATAAAGTAGTTGTAGTTTGAAAACATGTGAATGTTTGGCATCACTAGCCTCAATGAAATCCGTAACGAATACGAAAAACCTGGGAGTACTTACGAGTACGCAACATTGCGCACTGAAAAAAAGGATCAACCAAACTAGTTTTGTTAGTTGAAGGGTTTGTTGTAGGAAAGTATATTTTTGTTAAATATAAACAAACTTTTGGTTATCAGTAACAAACTAGTTTTGTTACTGATAACCAAAAGTTTGTTACCCAGATAACCAGTTTGATAACCAGAAGTTCGCAAATCACTAGATTACGGCCGACTAGTAGCCAAATTTTGGTTACTGTTAACCAATCATTTTTTTCAGTGCGGCATCGCCGTCAAAATGCAGGAGGTCAAGAAAATGCAGGCTGCAATGGTCACGTGTAGAAAAGGTACTACTACGACGGGAATATAGTGCTGCAACATTTCATCCAGACTCTAAACCAGACGAAAAAATGCAGTGCTGAATGATGACGTGATGACAGAGCGAAGTGAAGGAGAACAATAAAGACGGCTGACTCACAACCATGTGAGATACATATATTAGACAGAAAGAGAAAGAGTATATTTCGAAAACAGTAAAAAAATCACATGATTGTATGAAGAGTTTAAAAAGTTTATAATTTTTTTTGTATGATTGGCGTGGGACCAATTTGCACAAACTGTGTGATAACATTTTAAAAGTAAGCCATTAAAACTACTCTAAACTTTAATTTATTTTTAAAAGCGCATTTTATCAAAGCATGCAGCTCTTACTTAGAATGCATTGCGTTTGAAACTTCCTGTTTTCCAAACTTTGCGGACAAGTTTCGATTTTCCCTCCAGGACAAGTAAATCTTTGGCCCCAGTGATTTCGGACTGTTCGCTTTGTGTAGCGAACGAAGTTAGCTACAACTCAGAGTTCCTACTCTGTACAGTCATCTCCGCAAACAAGCCCCAACTTATGTTATAAAAAAATATATAAGGAGTCTATGTCACTTCTACCACAAATTTGAAAATTTAACGATTCCTCATAATTATTTTAGAAAGCGTCCAGCCGTTAGGGCTGTCGGGCGTGCCAAAGAACGTAACCGAAAAACACAACTTTTCTGACACAGTCGGGTAAAAATTATGAGCAACGTTACAGAGAAGGGTTTCAGTTATGTCGTCCGGCAAACTTAGTATGGGGCTAGTAGGCTACACTGAACAATCGTGTCCGTAGCTTCTCTAGCTATCGTCGTCACTAATGCGTACAGTGGCCCTAGCATAAGCCAAACAACATATCATTATCGCGGCCGTTTATCGTATTTTGACAGCGTTATATCATTAGTCTACCGCTGCTAACATGTCATGCCATTTATGTCATGTCTAACTGTCAAAATACGAAATACGATAGAAAACGATAAAATTGTCTACACACTCTAACATGAGTCTCTTTTATTTGTCTATTTTAATCTATTTTTGACATTTTCGCATGACATATTATCGTGGTCATTTGGTGCTAACGACTAAGGAAAAAACTTGATTAAAGTCGGTGAAAAACTGTGTAAAAGGCGAAAAATATGTCCGTACCATAATACCCTTATATATTTTGTGTTAAACGCATATGACGAACGACCAGTGTAAGAAATACGACAGAAACGCATCGGTGATATTTGCGATCAAGTCGATTTCTGAGAGTGTATTTCAGTCGCTTTGGCGAATATTTAAGCCCATGGATACTGATATTTCACATCATTGACAGGCTTAGCTTGGCCCCAGCTAGAGTCTATAAACCTTCTAGCGGCTAGAAGGCTTATAGAATCTAGCCTATTTGAAGGTGAGATCTCCAATATAAACACTTACGTAAATCATTTATCACAAAGAGCTCTTTCACCTACACAAAAGCAAAGAATAGCTGTTATTGTTGTGTTTTATAAACTTACAAAATACTGTATTGAAAACAGAACCTAACCTTTTATAATGTATGTTATTTTACATAGGTAGGATAGGTTAGGTAATCATTATTTTTGTTTCTTAGGGTCTACCTATGTTGCCTCCTTTTGACCCATGAAAACAACAGCAAATTGGACAACACCGCTCTCTGTGCTAAGCCCAAACTACTGTAAGCAGTGTCTACAGTCTAGGACCAGTAGTAGGAAGCATATATTAAGTGTATGTAAATCGGTGAAATAAATTGTAAAACCTTGCACACTAAAATATCTTAGATATGTAAACTTCCTTAATGTAGCTTTGTGCACTAAAAAGTATTCCAGTCAATATCTGCGCCTAACTTGCCTTTGAATAACTTATGGGGATAATTATTGTTTTTAAGTGATAAGCATTCACTATGCAATCTAAATATATTATTGCACTTGAAAAAGAAACGACCACCAGAGGCGGGAATCGAACCCGCGTTCCTCACATACCGGGCGATTGCCTAACCTCTCGGCCACCCTGGCGTTGGCAGAGCCTGTCGAAATTTTCAAGTGCTTCTTAACGCTGTAATGCCGCGTTGCTTTCATCAATGTTATTGGGATTACACCCTCAACACTCGAAAGAAATACTATTGCAAGTATTTAACAATCGAAAGATGAAGCTTGCAAATAAGATAATTATTGTTTTTAAGTGATAAGCATTCACTATGCAATCTAAATATATTATTGCACTTGAAAAAAAAAAAAACGACCACCAGAGGCGGGAATCGAACCCGCGTTCCTCGCATACCGGGCGATTGCCTAACCTCTCGGCCACCCTGGCGTTGGCAGAGCCTGTCGAAATTTTCAAGTGCTTCTTAACGCTGTAATGCCGCGTTGATTTCATCAATGTTATTGGGATTACACCCTCAACACTCGAAAGAAATACTATTGCAAGTATTTAACAATCGAAAGATGAAGCTTGCAAATAAGATAATTATTGTTTTTAAGTGATAAGCATTCACTATGCAATCTAAATATATTATTGCACTTGAAAAAAAACGACCACCAGAGGCGGGAATCGAACCCGCGTTCCTCGCATACCGGGCGATTGCCTAACCTCTCGGCCACCCTGGCGTTGGCAGAGCCTGTCGAAATTTTCAAGTGCTTCTTAACGCTGTAATGCCGCGTTGCTTTCATCAATGTTATTGGGATTACACCCTCAACACTCGAAAGAAATACTATTGCAAGTATTTAACAATCGAAAGATGAAGCTTGCAAATAAGATAATTATTGTTTTTAAGTGATAAGCATTCACTATGCAATCTTAATATATTATTGCACTTGAAAAAAACGACCACCAGAGGTGGGAATCGAACCCGCGTTCCTCGCATACCGGGCGATTGCCTAACCTCTCGGCCACCCTGGCGTTGGCAGAGCCTGTCGAAAAACTTATGGGGAGCCTACTTACCATATACTTATATACCTTATTATACATAAAGGTGGATAAAAGTAAAATTAATTGAAGTAGAAAAATCATTAGTCAAATAAACAATAATATGTAATTTTATAGAATAATAATAAGGTATTACAAATGATAAACCTTTTCTTAAAATTTTAATACGATACGTCTTATCACCATAGTCTCCACTGCTTCTTACAAGTCAACGTTGACTGCGATGACATTTTCTGAAAAATAATACATATTCTCTAATACTATGTTTTTCATGATATCTTTTGATTTTGTTACAGGTGACTCAAGGTATCTATTAAAGGTGGAAAATGTTGAAAACAATTAAATCATAATAATTATGAACAATCAAATGAACATGTCAATAGAACCTGCATATTTACTAAAATATGACAAGCTTGAAGGGATCAAAAATTATTCACAATTACTATCAAAGTGATGCATGTTGGTACTACTACAAGTATTCTGTGAAAGAAACTTTTCCTTACATTTGAATCCAATTTTGTTCTGTTCCAGCGTACCTTCCAAAATTAAATCCTGAAATACAATGTAAACGCATATTATTATTTAATAAACTAATATGTATTTTCTTTTTGTGCATACTTAAACGTCTAAGTATGTAGGTATAGTTGGTTTAGTTACTACCAAATTTTCAAATACCAAAGAAAACACTCTATGACAAAATGTTGCATGTCTGCTTAAATGCTTCAATACTTACTGTTTTTCACTGCTCTACTGAGCGATATGGACCCAGTTCGTCCAACCAATATAGGCCTAAGGTAATCCTACTGGTTGCTCCACCTTAGCAGCTCCTTGAGGAGTCAGGAAGGTAGCAAAACCCAGGTGCGCTTTCATGTATGATAAGTAATCTGTACCTATATTACATCACAGTTTTCTAAAAGTAAATGATCATATTAGTTTCTTTTCCATTTGTAAGATTAATAACACAATTTGTTGGAAAATATTAATAGGTACGCCTTTGACTTTGATTTATAAAACAGAGGCCCTACTCCGATTGACGTTGTCCGTATTGTCGACTTTAGCCATCCCTGTCACTCACGCCAGAATGACATCGCTACCGAGCGAGATGGCAATCGGACATCGTCAACTAGAGTAGGGACTCGGCTGTCAAAACTGTCAATGTCATGTCAAAAACAGACGTAAGTAATTTAGTTTTAAATCGATAGTCGTGCTTGGGATTAAGTGTTTAAGCCAAATCGGTAGTAAAATTGAATGAATGATTGAATATCAACGAAATGTTGTATATAATCTGTGGTCGTGTGGATAAAGGCTTCTCGTGGGAAGTATTTCTATCGTAAGTGGTTGCCATGTTAGGAAAAATGATAAAATAAGACACGATGACAAATTTTCTTATGTCTAACGACAATTTAACGATGTTGTACATCTTAGCCCAACAGGACATGCAAATGATCGTGATGGCACGATTTAAAAATACGAGTACAGTCATCTTAAATAGTGCTAAATTTTAAACGTCACCGTTGATGCAATCCCATTAGATGACCTGCCTAGTCACTCAAATAATGAATAACTAGGCGATTAATCATTATGGAATTATACGAGAAGTACGGCCACTACGCACTTACTCGCCACGGCACGCTTTGTGCCAGTTGGTGATATATCCCTTTGGATGTTATGACCAGCAGTGACAATGGCACCCAGTACCATCTAACGCACCACAAGGGGTCCAGGCCCTGGCAATAAAGTTTCAAAACTCTAATTTATCAACCAGTCGTTTAAAAATTAAAAGAAAAAAGGAAGAAAGAGACATTTACTTATTTCAAACATAACAAACACGAAATGAAATTAAAAGTGACCATTTTTCTTTATCTACATAGAGAAGCTAAATTCTTCTTACATTTTTCACAAAATTGCTAATTACATAATCTATAGAACCTCTGCCAATAATATTCTAGAATATGATTCGTGATTGGACTCAGAAGTCCTAGATCAATCGTTGTTCAAATTGCTTTAATTAACAATATCTTCATTAGGCCGTATGCTTTCGATTGAATTCGTAGCGTTTTCTCATTTTATATTTGCTTTGAAATAGAAGCCTTTAAATTGACTGACCTATTTACTCTATCGATTACTTTATACAAATGTAATATTTTACATTAGTATAATGTAATCGATAGAGTAAACTTGTTTGACCCAAAAGGGAATTTTGGGGCTCAAATACAACAATTACAAGGTTGGTCTAGCATATATTTTGTTTCTTTTAAAGCGCCAAAATCCCCTACTTTTATATTGAACACGTTTTATTTTTACACTTTACAGTATTGTAGATACATTTCATTATAAGACGACTAAAGTCACGCAGTTGACAAGTGACCTTCGAAAATCCTAAAAATCTTTTAAATCACTTTTTAGACAAGCATTTTGTTGCTATTACACTGTAAATGGAATCTAGGGTTTGGCTTGTTTCGAAATTAATCGTTATTAATATTGGTGTACTTCTAATCTTTTTAACTGTTGTTCAGCTAGTGATAGCATTTTTATAACATTAAAGCTTACTTCTATCATTAATACATATATTACTAAATAATATTATATCGCTATCTGAACAAATGCTCTCCCAACTGAGCCACCGATAATATTCGTCATTCAACAAATTTTGCGATTACTACATTCGATGAAGTGCTTGCCAGTCAGTACGCATTAAAACATTTGTATTCTACGTTAAAGAAATCAGTGCAAGCCACTAAATCCTCCAGATTAGATTTAGGTAACCGAAATAAGCAAGAATTTTCAAAAACATTTTAACCTTCGTCAAATTTGCAAGTTAGATGTGTTCCTAAAAACCCAACGGGCTACACTAGAAAAACCTTTAAGATTGGGATCGCTCAAGATAAGTACAATAAAGAAAAGACAGTGAGATCCATTGAACCTGAATGGTTGAATGGTTCATTTGTGTAGTTGCTAAACGCATTTTTTTACTTTATACAAAATAATCCGACACCATTCATTTAAATACACACATTAGCATGTCCAGTACTCTTTGAAACCATTTAACTTACAGATTCTCAAATCTACATTTCAAATCAGATATCTACTGCGTAGCAGAAATTTGACTAGAACTATTACTCAAAATGTTATGTTTTAAAAGTAAAAGATTTCATTTCCTCTTCCAGTGCTTAAGTTTGTGGTATTTTACAAAACAAACAGTAAACAGCAACAAGTTGAAAAAAAACGAATGTAAACACCCTTTATAAAATAATCATTTCTAATACGTCATATAAAAGTCAAATCTATGCGCTGAAACCGTTAATTGTAGGTATCATTCAATACATGTGGGTCCATGGTTTTTTAGTAATATTAGGCCCACTTGCGCAAGTCCGGATTAGCTAATCCGAAATTGCGCAAATGGGCTTTCAACTCAGATTATATAGGTAGGCCTTGCGCTAGTCCGGATTACTTATCCGGACTGGCGCAAATGGACCTTCCGATTTACCTAATCTTGACTTGCGCAATTGGGCTTTTAGCTCAGATTGTGGGCCTTGAACAAGTCCGGAGTAGCTATTCCGGTCTTGCGAAAGGCTGTAGAGCCTGTGATATTATGGTTTCACGTTGATATACTAAATTACTTGAAAGTCCTACCGTATCTTAATCCGCTGTGAACTAGATCTGACCGCAAAAACAAAGGTGTTTACATTGCCTGCTGAGTTTTCCGATCACGTACGCTCTTTACAAGTTTAGCTTTGCAAAATTTCGACGGTTTTAACACAATCGTCGGCGATTTGTCGTGATTTATTCAGTAAAATCCTCACGTACTGACGCGAGGATGCCGAATTGCGAAGACATAGATGCTAGCACTGGATGCAAATTTGTAGTGGACGAAATAGTGACATGAGTTAGAGGTAACCTTGGGGGTGCAATTTCAGAGACCTATTTGGACTTTATATCTACTGATAACCTAATTAGCCCCTTGATCATACCACCAGCGGTCGCATAACAATTGATTTTCTATTGTGTCTGGAGACTTGATCTCTGAATGGACAAACATTACCTTGATGTGATGTTGGTTTAATTAAAAGGCTTACTATGATGTAATCATTACTTACTTATATGAGTTTAAATAAGAAAAAAAAACTCTGTGAGTGTTAAAAAAATATTAAAAACGAATACTTACTTAAATTTTAATATATTTCATTGCAATTTTATGATGTTAGTAAATTGTTTCAACAAATACACCTAGCCCAAAACTATTTGTGAGCTTGTGCTGTGGCTACTAAAATAACGGAAAGACGTACTCATATACGTTTATTTTCCATGACTTAGGTACATAATGCTCGTGTAAAAAATCTAATTATGGGTCGGTTCTATCTTTTCTTAAGGTGAGCTATAGGTAAGTACGTGACTTTACCCTGCAGAGGTGCAAGGTAAAGTTCTCTCTACCCTTTTTCCACTCTCCATCATTTTGGGCCATTGCTTTCCAAACTCTTTGTATGGGTTCAGCTTGTGGCGTGTCACCATAGTCTTATCACCATAGCCTATCGCGTAGCCCTCTTATACAGGGTCTAACAAAATCAATTGTATTTCTTTTAGAGGGTGATTCTGCTACTCTAATAGAACAACTTTTACTATAGGACCAACATCGAATTCACAAAAAAAAAAAGATCAACTCGTCACAGGAAATATGAATTAATGTAAAGGACAATTTGTCGAAGTTGAGTTTTATATACAGTTCGATTGCAAATTTTCCGCTCTATCCAATGGTATATTTAGAATTTGTATATCTTTAAAAATGATGTCCTTTACATCAACTAATTTGGTAAAAAATAAACTTAAAAAGTAATGCATAGTACGTGTAAGAACTGTGTAGAACTCTTGATTAATGTAACGTAGTATTTATTTTGTAGCTTTTTACTGTAAACACACTAACATAGTAAATTTGTTTTTACATTAGCTAAGCTACTGAACTTTTACAAAACTGTTCCTTACATTAATCTCATAAATAAATTTTAACGTTTATTTTTTCAATAAATTAATGTAAAGGAATCTGGTGTTTCTACGAGTCCTTTAGATTCTCTTTTACGTTAAGTATTTTAAAAAAACTAAAAATAAACAGTTGATGTTAATGTCGACAGGCTGATGATAAGAAAAAATAAGACCATTACGCTAAACTTTTTACGATATTCACTTAAAATGTACCCTTTACAGCAACGATAAATTAAAGAAAAAACTGTTTTTGTCCTTTAAATTTAATATTTTAGAGAAGCTAAATAGTCACCTGGGCCCTTACTTGATGTTTACTATTATTTCTATTCAGTAAATGATGCTTACATTACTTATTTGAAAACATATTTTCCTAGAACAATAGTTTACTTTAAAATTAACAGGGAAATATATCTCTCTGTACCACTGCCACCACGCGTTAGAGTGAGACATTTTGCGCGCGAATCGTCGCCGGCCTGACAATAAAGCACCAGAGCAAGCGGCGCGCGGCGACGTGTTTGTTTGTTTTGATTCATTTAGTGTATTTTTAATCCTTAACACGTGCGTAGTAATGGGTTATAGTGATGGGATAAATACTCGTAAATATCCATTTTTACTCGAGTATTTATCCAAAAAGATGGATAAATACATCAAAACAAGTGCTAAAAAGTTATGAATTCCATATAATTAGCAATAAAAAAAATTATAGATCTTAATTTTATTATTAAATGACCAAGAATTTAGGTTTCGGCTTCGACTGAGAATCATGTCGATGCTGCCGTAGGATGTCCACTGCTGAACATGGTTAGGACTACCCCATGGTTTTCCACAACGACAGATTGCAAGCGGTCTGTATTCAGTTTAGTGTGATCCTGCAATTTTACAATGTCGTCTGTCCATCTTGCCGTAGGGCGTCCGTCCTACGCTGCGCCTTTGATCAAAGGATCTCCAATCTAGAACTTTTCTGCCCCAACGGCTATCAGTTCTTCGCGCTATGTGCCCTGTCCATTGCCACTTGTGCTTACTGATTCGCAGGGCTATGTCCGCTACCTTAGTTTTCCTACGTACTTCCTCATTTCTGATTCGATCTTGTAGATAAACACCGAGCATAGCCCTCGCCATTGCATGAACTTAAGGCCCAGCTTTTTTGAGGCCCATAATAAAGACCATGTTTCAGATCCATATGTGTTCACTGGTAGCGCACGTTAATTGAAGACTTTCGTCTTAAGGCACTAAGGTTATTAAGACAAGAAGGTGTTGCGTAGTTTCCCAAGCACTACCCAGCCGAATTGGTTTCGTCGACAGACCTTTTTTCTCTAAATTGGACCTAGTGGTCCAACTACTACCTAGTTGGACCACTGGGTACCAATCCAAGTACCTTCTTGTCTCAGGTAGACGTACTTGTCAACAACTTCGAGAGTTGAGTTCCCAAGAGATACAGGAGTGGGTACCACTCGGCAGCTAGACATTATTTTAGTCTTGTCCATGTTCATTTTAAGACCCACTTGTTAGGAGATTCGGTTTAGGTCTTCGAGCATAGTGCCAAGCTCCAGCGTGGCAAGCCGGAGGTATGTGGTTCATTCGCCACTAACGTTGATGCCGAATCCTTTCCATTTCGGAAGCTTGAAGGCGTCTTCTAATATCTTAGTGAACAGTTTCGAAGATATTACGTCTCCCTGTCTCACACCTTTCCGCAGTGGAATGGCCTTTGAGCTCTGCTTCTGTTATCGGACCGATATGGTAGCATTGTTGTCCAAACACTTTAACACCTCTATACTCTATGTGGCAGACCGTAACACTGTCCACGCTTCGATCAAATCAAAGGCCTTCTCATAATCCACAAACGCTAAGCATAGAGTCATGTTGTACCTACTCCTCGGACTTCTGTAACATTTTCCTTAGCGTATGGATATGGTCTATTGTACAGTAGCCATTTTCAGGAGGTTGGAAGTCATCAAAACTACGTACGAGACAATACGCGATGACCCTTGAAAACAATTTGTGGCTCAGGCAGGAGTGATATAGATCTGTATTTTTTTAATAAGGTTTTGTCTCCTTATTTAAAGAACAACATTTAACGAGTATGGTGGTTACCATACTCCTTTTCCATGCATCAGGCGTGATGCCCTCTGGTAGCACCGAACCAAAGAGTTTGGTGCCTTGTTGTTTTTAAGCTGTTTCAGGGTCATCCTAATTTTGTAGAGGCCTATGTTTAGGATGACTTTGGTGTAGTGTCGAGTCAGTATAGCTCTTGGATCGCTGGCCGAGCTATCAACAGGTTTGGCAACTGAGGTGTACAACACTGAAGTGTCCTCACAAAACTTTTCGATCTTTCTTAAAACCTCTGCCTTTGACGATGGCACATTTCTGTCTCAAGACAAATTGTGATAACATTGACTTATGACAATTATGACAAAGGAGTTCCTTTAAGGTAAAAGGTAGTTACCTTTTAAACCTGTCAGTACACTAGAAATAGTAATTATATTATGCTATATAGCCGAATTTCAACTACGGTAGACAACCAACAGAGATTAGCCAGTATTATAGTGGACAAGTGTATACACGATTCATAAGTGCAGTTATCTGTTCCTTTATTATCATAGTTCGATGAGATGTATCACCAATTTCTCGACTTCGAGCTGTTTCTGAGTTATTTTAAGACAGAAAACCCCAGAAATCGGCTCGAACCGGTGTTTGAACCTGGAACCTCTTGGATATAAGGCAGGATGCTGAAGCCTACATCAACAGGCAGTCTCAGTACACTACAATGTATAAAAAGCACAAGTGGAGCAAGCGCATTAATTTATTTTCTCTGGGTTTCAGCATCAGATCCCGACTTGGTGACAGTGGGACAACCTCAAAAGTATGCTCTTTCAATAAAAAACAATTCTAAAAATCAATCCACAACAAACGAATAACTCTGTGAACGTAGATAAAAAAAACGAAAAAATAAAAAGGCAAACGGTGGAACATAGAACTTCCTTCTTTTTTGAAATCGGTTAAAAACTTAAATGACAGGTACCGCACCTGTCGCACGTGGTAAAGTAGACCCCAGGCCTAATTAGTTATTACATTTCCAGTAAATATCCGATAAAAATGGATAAAAACGAGTATTTATCCATTTTATTATGCATGCATTTTGTTATGCTTTACGAGGCTGTCTTACCATTATTATTTTTAATATTATTTCCAGAAAAATGCTTAGGTTTAATGTGTGTTTACTACCTACATCATCTCTGAGACCCATTATAAATAATATAAATAAATAAATATCAGAACACTAGAAATTTTATGTTCTTTTTATATTTAAATTACGTACGGAGTAAATACTTTTTGTTGTGTAATAGCTATTTTTGTTAAGTCATAATTAATGTATTTTTTTTATTTTGAAAGAAAAAAATAAAACTATGATTTTATCACAGTTATTTTATTCATTATGGTATAAAGAGAAAATCAGTCGATAGATTGTAGTTACTACAATAATTTCTTAAACTTTTGTTGAAAGCAGCCAATTAAACTTTAACTTCTTAAATTTAAGTGTCATTTTCCTTTAAACACTTCGAATAGCGTAACTCTAATACCAAATTTAGTGTTTCTTACATTAACACAAGTAAATTTTCTAAGGACTTACATTAAATCTTATTTTTTCATTTTCAAAAAAAGTCAGTGTAAGTGACATTTAAAACAATAAAAATAACGTAAGGGACAGTCTATTTTTAAAACTATAGAGATTAGAACATTTTTAGTAAACTTATGTAATAGAGCTTTAAATGTAAAGAAACTTTGCTGTAGTTATCATTTCAATAGCATTACAAACTCAAAAAATATAACACATTTATAAAAAAAGATATCGTTTTTTGCTCTCCTGAAAATTTGTGGTTTGTACTTTACAGCAATTCATATTTCCGGTGACGAACTGATCACTACTTTAGGGGTTTTTTAGGTAAACTAACAGTATTTTGATGTTAAAACCACAATAATAATTGTGGCATTTGATGAGTACAAGCGAACACAAAATCAGCGAAAAATACACTTTTTATTCTATGCCAATGATCAGATTTTACAGTTTTACAGCGAAAATCATTCTTTTTTTGGAGATTTCGATGTTGGTCCCATAGTAAAAGTAGTTGTATTAGAGCAACATAATTATTACTCTAAAAGTAGTACCGTTAATAAAGTTAGACCTTAGATTATAAAGGGACCCACTTGGTGCATATTTTAGACCAGAGGTCACACGGGAGACATGTCCAACTCAGTCTCACTTTAGCCGAGCGGCTCTTAGCAAATTTTAGTTTGAATTAAAAATACTTAAAGAAAAAAATGATAGCAAAATGAAACTACATCCAAAACATGACCTAAAATAAACCCGTTTAAAACTTTTTCCTTTTACAAATTTTAGTTCCGCTTCTGTAGTTTCAGAGAGATCTCCCTGTGGTTTCGTTCGCTTAAACTTTACATTTTTCAATTCGAACGTAAAAGTAGCGCTTTTCTTTTTAAAAAAGATACGTTCAGTTGAGTTTAGTGTGTTATCGTGTTCTAAAAATATTTGTAGGTCTTTTTAATGTTATCCTGTCGACAGTTATTACCAACATACCTTAGAAAGCAATTTCTTTCTTTTTACCCGACTGCGGAAGGAGGGTTATGTTTTTCGAGAGTATTTATGTATGTATAATTGTTTGGCACGCCCTACAGGCTAAACGACTAGACAGTTTTTCTAGTGACATATGAGGTGTCGTTAAATTTGTCAAAATTGTGAGAGTGACATAGGCTATATACATTTTAAAAATGGCGCCCGGAAATACGGGGGAAGGCGGATTGATTTTTTCCTTACCATAGCAATATGGGTATCAAATGAAAACCAGTAAAATGACCATTTTTTAAAATATAAAATTTTTTGCAGGCGGGTGTTTTTTTTTTTAATTATGTTTTTGCGTTTTTACTTCAGATTTTTGTGGATCGTACAGTGAACGGATATAAACTGGATCGTTGTGATATTAAAGTAATATCATCGTCCAAAATTTGTTTTCAAATGTTTTATCAATTTACACGCAAAGAAGAATAAGATTTCTGTTACTTGAGATTAGGACCCCTACAATTTATTTCTTCATATCCGAAATATATACCCAAGTCCAGAATATTTACTCTTTTGTAATACAGTATGTATTATTACATTTACACATGTTTCCCTCAAATAACAAAAATATATTATTTGTGTAGCAACTGAGAGTTAAACTTCCTTTATCTCGGCTTCGGAGTATTCGTTTGTCACGCAAATCCAGGGACCAAAGTAAAGATCACAGATAACCAAATAAAACATAAGATACCAACTCATGAGAATCGGAAATGTCTGGAAATGGTACGATTTGTATTATAAGCTATAAAGATTGTAAATTTATTATTTCATATAAACATTCGGGTTTAATATATTTTTTAGTTCAGTATCTTTTATTCAGTCTCTGAAAGACTTTTTACTCGCGCAAATGTCTAACTTCTTAACAAGCATTTATCCTCCATCTTAATTTTTGCTTCGGCGACTGAAACCTTATATTTCCTTCTCCAAAATATAATCAATCCTTATTAATTTAAGACGCTTAATTTGGTCGGCATAATGCAGTATAATTACAGAAAGAAATGTTTGAAATCGCTTAATTCCCTTCTTATTAAATAATCTTATTACTTAATTCACCAAATCTTGTGTCAAATCCGGTAGTTCTTTTTTTTGTAGATGTGATGTTGGCCTATGAAAAATCCGAGATTGTGACCTCAAACGCCGACCGCAACTTTGTCAAAAATAGAAAATAGACGCGAAAATGCACGCAGCCGAGGATTGATTTATTTATACTGACAGTGTATTTCTGTCCTACTGCGCGGCGATTCAAATTTTGTGCGCCGAACACAAGTTCTTTTACTTGTCAAATTTGTCTCGTTGTGAAATTTGAATGCGAAATTGAGCAAATCGCTAATGACACATCTACCCCTTTTTAAATGCACTATCATTGTTTATACCTCTATAGTGACTCGTCACTGCGTCACTCGTCAGTGCGGTTCTCGAACCGAAATAATATTTTAATCAAAGATTAAACAGCAACCGTCAAAATAGAAAGGATAAGGTATTAATACCTTAATTTCTAAATGTTGTAAGCGAAATATGAAACTTGCTGACATGGGTTGGGTGGGCCCTGTTAAATAATTCAAATTAAACCTACCTGCAGTGATTTATTTGTTTAGTATTGTTGTGTTTACATTTGGATAGATCACCAAACAATGGTCGGCTTATCTAGGTGGCAGGTAAAATACGTAGGTAAGTGAAAACTAACGGAGCTGCTGAATTATTTTTTGGTAACCAACATCGCGTTTAAAATAAGAGGTGGTACTTAATTTGTTTATAGACGTAGTAGGTTCAATTATTTTAGTTCATCAACGATTTTCTATACTATAATATAAGGTTCAAATAGGAAATATTTGATTGTTTGTTCGTATTAAATAGGCTCCGAAACTACTTGACCGATTCAAATGAATAGGTTTAAAAACAGTAGACCCTGGGAAGGACAAAGGCTACTTTTTGTCGCGATAAGTTAAGGGGTGAAATGGGGGGTGAAAGTTTGTTTAGAAAATCTGACTTTTGGCGCGGGCGAAGTCGTGAGGAACTGCTAGTTACTTATTAGCCTAAACACAATTTGATAATCCTACCCTACGTAGTTACTAGTCCTTCAATAAACCTTCAAGCGCTGCATCGACACTGCACTTGACTTCTTGCAGCACTGTAAAAAGTGTCAGAAAACGCTTTGTATCTGTGACACGGTAAATATCACGTGACGTACCCACTCTCATACACTCCGGTGCCTGTGATGAGGTCAACGAAGCTTGAATAAAGTGGCTGTGCTGATATTGCAAAACCTTTATTAAAAAGCTTTATTACATGACCGTAGTGTATGTAAAGTGGATATGTCGCAGCCGACGGGACGCATAGACTTACTTTTATTTTATTTATTTTAACTTAGACTGCAAAGATCCATAAAATTTGTTAGTAACAATTTACTTAGCCTATATTAGTAAGTAATTAATAACTAAAGCGAATTGAAATAACACAGGGTCCAAAAGGCGTGCCCCAGAGACATGAAGTTTGATCCAGTGCCTTAAAATAGGACAATTGACTGTGCTAGCCATAAGTTTTAGAATGCTGTTGGCACTACCTCTCACGCGATGGAGCAGGAAAGCCACTTTGTTCCTGATAATGGCGGAAAATCCATCAGTACGAGCCTCCGGGAACATACCGGATGCGCTACACCATCTCGGCAGCCGCAGTAACATTCTATAACTGTTGTTGTACTGTATACGAAAGGCGTTGCATGCTTTCTGCGTGTAGTCAGTCGATCCATATTCGCTGCAGGTGTAAAAGCTCCGACAGTAGGCCTTAAACTCACCCTATACATATAGATCCTACTGCTGCGAAAAGGTCTCACCTCATCTATGAGGAGGTACGAGCCATACTCCACCACACACAGAGCATCTGTGTTGCGCACACACTTGTGCACTACAATATTATCTCCTGCGTACCTAATATACCTGGTATATATCTGTTGGGATTGGCCGACATAGCAGTCGTGGGAGTATTTATTTGTATGTTTAGCCAGGCATCTCTCACTTGATGTACTTGCGCGCGATAATAGCCTACTCTCGAGCGCACCGACGTCGGTGCGTAAATCAGTTGGCTACCAACAACCATCGGGCGCACCCGTACGCACTGTTAAATATTTGTATTACGGTCGGTTCATTTTAAGCGAACTAATTAAGTAATATGGTTTACCTATCCGGTCATTTACTGTACAAATTCAACCAGAAGCATATAAGTAAGTAAGAATTAGTCTCAGATTTAAATTAAATTCTGGACTTATTAGAGTCTCGAATGTTTGCATTTTTATAATCTTTTAATTAGTCGGCAGTTACGGCAGAGTGAAAGTGCCCTCAGATGCTTTTTATAACTATGTCTGTATACATTTTTGAAAACTATTTATCACAGAACAACATGTTTTATGTTGGTGAGCAAAATTTAATTTGATTTCGTAAAAACTTGCAAACAAATTGCTTAGTTATAAAAATAGTTACAACATCTTTAATCTCATAAAAAAGTGACTTTCATCCCACCTTGCCCTTGTTTTCCGCATGACAACTTACTTATTAAAACTGTTTGTACTATTCCTTTCTTTTTTCCGGGACAACCGGGAATATTGCACATATAAACTTTTTGTAAAACACTAGTTCATATTAAAACATTTTAAACCAATCTAAAAATGAAAAAACCTTGTATCTAGGAGGCAACCCTGACTTAATTTTTTTTACCGACGCGCGGCACTGGCCGCGCGCAGCTGCATAGGAATAATAACGTAATGTTCGATGCTTAAGGTACATTTTCGTTCGCAGTGGTGTGCTACAAAAAATTGTAAGCTATTATAAAAGTAGGTATAGACGATTTTGAATGGAGTGATTTATCTCTTACGTAGTAACTATTATATTATCTGTGGTTTAGCGCTAACACTGTGCAAGTGGGGCTTATTGACATAGTCACAAGTACGAAGTAGCTACTTATGTAACAAAATAAAGATATCTATGAACTTTTTGGAATATCTCGTAAAAATGCTTGTCAGTGTAGAACTACTTAACTCAAATGTAAAAACTGCAAAATGGCAAGAGATTTAGCGACAAGGCACGCTCGCAGTCCGTCTTATTGCTATTTTGTTACGGATAATCACTACTTTGGATCCGTGTTCTGCATAGGGTGCATTTTCTCATAAAAGTTGTGGTCCTATGTGTATGAAGATTAGTAGTAATCATCATCTCATATGACGTAATACCACCGAACCGCACTTAATAGTAATAATGAATTTGTCACGGCTATAACGCTTGGATAAATATGATTAGTTGGATGGAAAAGAAGACAAATGACGATGTTTTGAGGATTGTTGGCGAGAACAGACAGATAATGCAAACCATCGAGAATAGGAGGGTAAAGATGCTGGGATACTTAGTACGACACGATGACCTTATCAGAGTGATTATAGAGGAAAAAGTAGAAGGAAAAGGAAAAGAGGAAGGCCAAGAAGGTCCTACATGGACCAAATTAAGGAAACTTTAGGTGTCGTGTCGTACCAAGACGAGGAAATGGCACTGAACAGAGAGGAATGGAGAAGACTCCGCCGACAAGAGCGTATCTCTTAAATTATAGATAGATAGAATTATGAGTTAATTCGGAATGACCGTGATATGACATAGTGAAGACAAACATTTCCAATTAGCAGTCTCATATTTACTCAAGCACTAGGATAATTTATTAGTAACGGGATAGGTCCACTAAGTAATTAGCAAATAACCTCCTGTATATGTGAATTTGCTTTGGCGGGTTCAGCACCAACACAGGTATTATGAACCAGTCACCCTAATATCATTTAGAACAAGACTAGTACCTACAGCACTTGTATAGGCACCCATCAAATTACATACACGACTTGAACATAGCAATTTTCCGATATGGACGACACTACATCAAGATAAGCACTGTGGTATCTTATACAATGGTAATAGGATAGATTATGCCTCGAAAATAGGTAATCTGATATGCTACCCCTATACAACGCAAACATGGGAACCCGGAATCAAGAAATAGCCAATACCGTATGAATATAAATGAGACAAACTGATTTCCCTAACGGAGATCGTCCCCCTCCGAACAAGACCGAAAATATTGACAATGCAGCGTCGACCGAAACCGGATTGGACGTGACTTGAGTGGCCTGTTAGACTCTGGTTCTCAAACCTTATCATATAACTATACTGAGCCCTTTGTCGGGATGCAACCTATTTAGCGACCAGCGAAGTTTGCTATCATTACCAAAAAAGATACATATATTGGTATAAACCAATGAAACATCGTGGTGACTTTTATAGTATATTTATCATTTCGTCGGCGATAGCGAAGATCGCTGTAAAGTAGATTTCATTTTATCTAGCAGCCCTGATCTCTACTTGGGCTTTCAGGGAAAGACAAACCACCATCTTGAGGTCAATTAGGTGGAAAATACTATTTTTGCTATGATTTAATTTTAATTACAGGTTTTTCATCATGACCGAAACCAGGTTGAACATAATCTGCAGACCTACCATCTTATTAGAAAAGCTATTGCGATTACGATTTCAACTCCAAACAATGACATAAATGTTGAAAGCTCTTATTGTTTACCAGAAGTTAATTTAAAAGCTGGTAATGTTTTTAAGTTTCATACTAATGGTTATATAATTACTTCATTTGATGACAGTTGGATGCTAATTGAAATTAGCAATGTGATGTTTGGATGACAGCACGTCAACAATATTATTTGGCATCTAATGCAGTTGCAATAGGGCTGATTTTTTAAAAAAAAAGGATTATTTCAATATGCTGGCTATTGTACATACGTAACTATGGTCAGGTTTAATTAAAATAACATTGCTGTTACCGTCACTTTTAGTAGTAAGATCGCCCTTCTTTTTGGGTTTACCAAGTGGTCGTACAGAAAAAACTTTAAGAACCATAGTCACGTCCGATGAACCGAACGAGATGCACCCGTCTACTGGCGGCGATCTGAGGCTTTACCCCGGTTGAAGATGTCCGTATTTTCGAGTCTAGCCATCTCGCTCGTTTGCGTTGTCTTCTGGCGTGAGTGACAGGGACAGCTATAGTCGAAAATACGGACACCGTCAACCGGAGTAGGGCCTCTGGAGCAAATTCGACGGCTGTCAATGTAAGGACCGCAAACGTGACCACAGCCAATGTGGGATGCTCTTTTGTTATACACCTGCATTATGTACCCATGTCCACTTACGATGTTAGGAGTGTCAGTGGCGTAGTGTCTAGCGGCTTGCCTCTAATGCAGGAGGTGCCGAAAAAAGATTACCAGATCAGTGTTGCCGGGTTCGATCCCGCATGCCGCCATGTGCCTATGACTTTTTCTGAGTTATGTTCATTAGTTGTTTCACTAACCAATCCATTGGGATTCGAGACGATTTTTTGAAAAAAAAAATTACATAGGTATTGCAAGAAGAAACAAACGCGGCTACGTTGCTGGCTGGACGAGAATGAATAAAGTACTAGAAAGAGGCGCTAGATGGCGTTAGAAGCTTCTCGTAGCAGTCAACCCTATCGAGTCGCGTGATATTACGTCACTGAATAGGTTTGGTGTATTATGAGTCATATTCTAAAGCAATAAGTATGAAATTATCTTGCAATGGATTTTCGTAGGTGTCTACACGAAAATGTGCTTGACTCTGAGGCGAACTAAATTACGCCATATTGTTGACGACATTGAGTAGACATTTCTTTGAATACAATTGCTAAGTCATACTTCTGTACGAAGTACTAGTACTTATTCTGTGGTATAACCCATAAAGTTCAAACTGGATGAGCATTTCTGCCACTGTCGTTAATAGGTTAAGAAAGTCGTTCACTGGAAAATCCTGGTAAAATCCATATATAGCACATAATATAGTGCACATTGCTGAAGCATTTAAATGCGGCGTTAATTGCGACCGTGCATCGTTAAGTTAATGACATAAAAATTCTCTCCAACGTGTACATTTGCAGTAAAAACTATACATTTCCGTTGCAAAAGCGTGCTTGTCACAACTACATAAGGTGTGTTTAGCTTTTGTTGTGTCATTACTATAAAATCTAGAAAAAAATCGGAGTGTGAAAGATTTTTATCATGTGATATACAGGTTGTCCGGGTTTCGACTAGTAAAAATTAAGGACCATATATTTATCAAATTTTAGAGACATGTTATAAGAAATGAGAAACATATAAAAAAAAATTTGCGTTTAGTTTTGTAAAAGGTTTAAAAAATATATTTGACTCTTTTCAAGTTTTTTTAAAAATCATTTTTTTCTCTCGATCTTTTTTTTAACTTGATAGGCTTAGGCTTAACTTTTATATTAATCATTTTCATAACTTTAAGGACCTCCAGATCCATAGAAATTGTATTTTCAAAAACTATTAAAATGGCTGCCATTTCAAGAGGGGGGGAGTTAGAACCCAACATGTTTTTGTTGTCGATGACATTTGATGCCATAGGTTATCGCTAGTCCAAACCTGGACACTGTAGATATACAAGTGTACTCTTTATCTTTCCCATACTTCAGGCTAAACCTAGTATACCTACCGGCTACCTACTGTCGACGATTCCCCTTTGTCAGACATCGATCTGATAATTGATCGGCCACAAAGGGCTATGTGTCAAAGTTATTTTGATGACTCCCCACGGTGACTTAACTGGATACGGATCAGTTAACCTATTTGCTGCATCACGCACCAGTGCTGCAGGCAAAGAATAAAGTGGACATGCCTCAAATCCCGAGGTTAATTTTTAAGAGCAGAAAAAATCCTGTGATTTAAAAAAAAGTTATTTACTTTTACACAATTTAAACTACTGTACGCGCGACGTTGCCAAACTCACATCAATGACATCGGATGTCCGAAGTTGCAAAACTCCAATACGCGCGATGTTGCCACAGTTGTAGTTCGCACAACATAGCTTGCAAGAACAAAAGAATACAATAACGGAAATGCGGAGTACTCCCCGCTTAACGGAATGTACTAGATTTTGTCCATTAGAAATCCCGGGAAGGTCCACATTAATATCAACATTTCGATGCAAGTACTTAAATAACACTACCAAATTCCGACCTTTGACGATGACAGTGAGCAACCAGTCCAAGCGGCGGGCGTCCCGATTTGAATTGGTGATTTGAATTTGGAAATTAATAAATATATTTTTTTAACAAAGACGCTTTTTACCTAGCTCCAAACTAAGCAAAAAGAATGGTAATTTCTAATTTCTTACTAATTACTAATGATATCTTACTATAGAACTAAGTTAGGTGGTCGGGCTATAGTTGACTGTTTTAAACCATGCTTACACCTGGATATGGATGAATTAAATATGTGAAACCCATTAGGTAGGTAAGGATTATGGAAATTTCTTTTTCGCTGGGTCTTCTCTTTTCCTAGTAAAATGTCTTGGTCTTTACTTTTTCGTGTAGGTACTGTTTCCATTGTTTTAGTTAGGCAATAAGCGATTTTCCTAGTGTCAAAAATCAGTACTTAAAAATCCGCTAGATGGCGTTGAACCACCTAAGTCAAGTAAAAAAAAAATTTTTTAATTAAAGAAAAATAATGGTTTTAGCTTTTATTGTTTTAAAATGCTTATATCTAGCATGTTTTGGAATCACTTGTACTAAAAGTTAGTTTATTAACAATTTAGTGATCGTCAATACGTTTTTTCCATATTTTTTTTTTATTTTAACTGCATTTTGTAACTTGCCTATATTTAACGTAGTAAGTACTTCCACTACGAATATGTACACATAGTATTACAATAATTGTTTTTTTGTTTTATGCTCAATGATTTCGACGCAATATATAACTTAGATAAATTTTCTATTAGACGTATTTTGATCAAAAAATTAAAAAAACGTTTATTATGTCAATTGGGCCACTGATTTAGGGTTTGGATTTCATTTGCGCAAATGTACAAAATTAGTTTATTGTAATTTGTGTTTCGGCAGGGGCTGCGTTCATTTATTTAAAAACATACGGGAAATATTACGCACTGGCACGTTGTAAAACTTTAGGGTATTATTTGGTTCGTCTGCAAAAGGATTTTCTACAACCATTTACTTCTGAACATTTTTAAGTCCTTTAAAGGACTACAAATGTTGTCAATGGGGACTTAAAAAATGTCAACATTTGAAGGAATTTAAACAATGACCTTTAAATGTTAATGTTATAAATTACAAATCGTCTGTTGTTAAAAAATAATAGAGTCACTAAGTGTTAAAATTATGGGTCACAAAGTGACAATTGTATTAATTGCTACTATTAAGTATTGACCCTCGTAAAGTGACATTTATGTCCTAAATTGAGTAAAATAATGATTCATAACTTTGATGGTTAATAGGATACAATTTTTACTTTTAGTAAAGCTAGAACAAGTATTTAGTGAAAAAACCGGACAAGTGCGAGTCAAACTCACTACTGAGGATTTCTTACAAAAAAGGTTCTTCGATTTAACTAATTTGCGGTTTTCGGTTTTTTTCTTTACTAGTACTTACCTTTCTTCTTACCAAACATCATGATGTATGAGCTATACGGGAAGTACCCTATATAACCTTTGAACCCCCTGCGAACTGTTAGAAGATGGGACTCAAATAGCTTTATCTTTGGACTACATTGAATCAGAAGCTTGGTTTTTGACAACATCAAGAGACCGCAGACATACGCATTTACCCGAATGCGGAAGGAGGGTTATGTTTTTCGAGAGTATGTATGTATATTTGTTTGGCACGCCCTACAGCCCAAACGGCTCGACAGTTTTTAACATATGAGGTGTTATTGAATTTGTCAAAACTGTGAAAGTGACATAGGCTATATAAATTTTAAAAATGGCGCCCGCAAATGGAACTAAAGGGGGGAGGGGAGATTGATTTTTTCCTCAGCGTAGCAATATGGGTATCAAATGAAAGCTAGTAAAGAAACCGTTTCAAAAATATAAAAATGCAGTCTTGTGTTTTGTTTTAAACAATAAAACTTAAAATAATAAAATAAAAAACGGTTATTTAAAAAACTACAAAACCCGACTGCGTTTCTGTGTAATTGGAAATTAAAAAACCCTAAAACAAGAAAGAGGTCATACCCGGGTTAAATCGGTACTCTATTAAAAATTGTAGCAGTCGGGACCCATGTTAGAAAGTCAGCCGTCTCGTCAGTAGATTGGAGTTATCTGCAATGTAGGATAGAGGTAGGTAGGTATGTGCTCTGAATTCACTAAGCCTTCATTTCTAGAATGGGTCCCGACTGCTACTATTTTAATATGGGTACTAATTTGATCCGGGTGTGACCTCTTTCTTTTTTTAGGGTTTTTTAATTTTCAATTAGGTACACAAAAACGCAGTCGGGTTTTTTTAGTTTTTTAAATTACCGTTTTTTTTTCATGTTAATTTCAACTGATACTAGATGTATCAGCGTTCTTAAAAAATAGGATCGTGACAGACAGACGGATAGGTGGACACTGGACAGACGGACAACAGAGTGATCATATACGGGTTCCTTTTTTTCCTTTTTAGGCACGGAAACCTAAAGACATCGGAGCAACAACCTCTATGTTACACTGGACAGGCTGTTCAGAACAAACTTTGTAGTATAGTAAGTTGAGGCCAGATGGAGCATCCGCGTTTAGTCTGTTGCCAGAAACTACCATGTCAAAACGTCGCCTACGTCAAAAGACAAAATTAAAATACTACTTAAATATGCGTTATTATGCCATATTTTCACATAGTTTGTACGTGATATTTTTGTTTAATTGTATCAAGTAAATCTAAGTGATTCGAAGTTTAATTTGAGGCGTAAAAGTATTAATTTTATTTTTGTCATAACTTGTATATAAAAAACCAAAGATTTAAGTGAAAATTCAAAACAGACATGCCAAAAGTCTTATAGGTAGAAAAGGAATTATATGTTTTATCTTTCAGATCACAAGGGCCTAAGTATATATTAAAAGAATAAATAATTTATTCAAAAATGCCACCGGTTGTAAAAACAGCTAAAAATATTTCATAGTTTTTAGTTGTTACCCAAATGAAACTTAAAAGACTTGTCCATTAGTGGTTTTTTATTCGTCAATATTTCTAACCAGAATAAACTAAATAATATATGAAAGAGTTCACAAAAATTAGCATTTCTGCATAATTAATATATTTATTAAGGACTCCGATTTAGAGAAAAATTGAAATTAATTTTCCTCTTTGTCTGTACATAAACCGCACCTTCGCTTATACCAATTAACGCATGGAAAAAAAATTGACAACAATATTGACATTCCATTGACAGTAGTACTTATTAAATAATCTATATAATCTGTGTTAGTACCTAGTAGTATATATCCACCAGTGGAAAGGCAATGGTACATAGCCATACAGCCAGGAAATACAAGTAATGATCAATGGATGATGCCTGTTACAAAAAGTTTTTTTCTCAAAAATGGAGGCGTTTAAAATTCTGATTTCTATGGTTACGTGTTTCATATTTATGTAGCTTAAAGATAAATATAGGTTTATTAGTGGTTGGTGATATCTTAGAATAAAAAACCAGCCTCCATACAAAAAGAGGACAAGTCCTTTATTGTAATTTTATTATATTGTTATTACGAATCATGTGTTTTATTTCAATGGACTTTATCATGAACTATGCAAAATGAGGTCCAAAAAATACGTAACTGAATAATATTGTAAGATAGGTTATGTTACTGTCTTATTATGTTGTTATAATATTGGTAGGCATATAACACTTTTTTGTTGATACAATATCATATTTTTTCATGAACATCATAACTCGAAATTAAACAATAGACGTAAGTAATAATATAGGCATAGGCAATAAGTATAGGCAAAAACTAAAAACCAGCAACGTGTCATATCTGTTCCGTTACTCTTTGCTACCTTTGACAGCTCTGTGCTACCATTTAATGGCGATTGTCTTGTTTGGTGGGAACGGGAAAAAAATATAAATGAGTTTTTGTTTTCGGGAAGTGTTGGTTTTTCAGTAATTAGTTTTCTAGTATATTGATTGTTCTAAGAAAAACGGCAATAATTGGCATCAAATAAAAGAAATAAAAAAATAATAATGGCTTCATAATACTGTCATTTTAGAAAATGTGATACAAAATTTGTTCTGAACAGCGTGTCTAGTATAAAATTCATATAAGTCTATGCATCGGAGTTTATTTTCCAAAAATGCTTCCGTATGTCACCCAGGGCTGATCAGTCAGCTCAATTCGCGCGTTTGTATTTTTCCAAGCACCCGTGTTTAAATTACCCCATTTGTATGTTGGGAGTATTGACGTTTTTTTTTCAGTGCAAGCCGTCTGCTGACACGCCTAAAACAAGTAAATTTTTTTTTTAGTTTAAGAGTAAGTAAGGATGTGTAATAAGTTTTGGCTATGATATAAAGCAACAGCTGTTTAGAGAAGTTAACAATTAAAATTTATGACGTATTAATAAAGTACCTAAATACAATGAAAATAAAAATCCCTTTTCAGAGCTTTCAAGACAGAGATGTTTGTGAATCAGGATGATTTACCTATATCAAAAGCTTTAATTAAAAAAAAAGGTCAACGTGCAAGGTGTACTCGCGCCCATAGGGTATTACTAAATAAAGTACTTATAGACTAAATAAGGTGTCCACTTACACCTAGCCAAAATACCACTATAATTTTTCAATCTATTTGGGTTCCGTTTTTAGGGTTTCGTAGTCCGACAAGGAACCCTTATAAGATCGTTCAGTCCGTCCGTCCTAGTCTGTCACAGCAGATAATCTTCTACGTTTATTGACTGATTTGCATGTAACTTGGTTCGAGGATACTTCACATATTGATCTCATTGTTTAAAATACAAAAAAATTAAATTACCCCTTTTTAAGGGTACCTCTCCATACATGTAAAGGAGGGCGTGAATTATGTTTTTGAGTGCACCCCCTTGTGTGGGGTATCGTTGAAAAGGGCTATAAAAATAAGGTAGGGTTTCTATACAACACTTTTTCATTAGCTTTACCATTTGCGAGATATAGCCCGCCAAAGTCGTTTACACGGTGTCCCCCCCCCCCCTGTAATTTGTAAAGTTTTGGACCTATAAATTTCAAATCACTCACGTAAAGAAACAGGCACGAAAACTTTTATTTAAATTTTTTTTGGGTATCCTGTGATGAACACTTTTGAAATTATAAATAAAATAAAAATATATACTTTTTTGCCTATAGGTACTGTTTAATATTTTAAGTTAATGGTACGGAACCCTTCACGCCCGAGTCCGACTCGCACTTGGCCGGTTTTTTACCATTGGGCTACGCAACCCTAAAGCGCCTTGCACTAAATTAAAACTGGAAGGTTGTTATTGTATTCCCTTTTTCGATCAACTTTTCTCTGACATAGTTGCTTTATGCAAAACTTTTAATTGGCCTTCCTAATTACTGTTTCGAACTAGCTGCAAACTTGTTTTAAAGGCGAGAAAAAATTTAACAATGAAATTAATTAAATCTTTACGTAGACTGAACGAGACATTGTGTACAATGCTACAAATAATGTGAAAACAAATAAACATACTTAATTAAAAAACAGCATACTGAGGTCCACTTTTACGAAACTCGATAAATACACATAGCGCTAGACATATTTAAAAACATCATTCTGTCTTTGTCGGTCATTCGACGTTGGCAGAAACAGGGGATATTTTAAACATAATTACCGTTAAACGTATTTAACAAGTTTCGTAAAAAAGGCCTAAGACTGGAATTCATTAAGACATGTTTAACTTTTAATCAGCCAATTTAGCAGTAATTGATATTTATTTTACAGGGTAATTCTGTCAAATTAACCGTCAAGTGATACCGGTTGTTTAAAAGTTGATGAAATCGGGTCTAAAAGTCGAACAAAGGTTAACTGTATGCATGCTATTTTTTCTGTGTTCATCGATTTCCCCGTCTATTGTAAACCGAAATTTAAAATCATTTTTCAATTAGGTATGCCCACTGTCACCAAGTCAGGTTCTGTTGATGGGATCAAGGAGAAATCAAAGGGGCTTTTAGGCACGTCTATTACGAGTATCGTTTCCATATTAAAAAACAATAGTAGAAAATTACATTCAGCCACTTCAACAGGGCCAACCTATAGCTAGTAAAATCTCTTCATCCATTGTCGCTGCAGACTCTTAGCGCATACACCGCAATGTCGCAACTCCGTAATTCCGGAGCGTCGTCAGAGTTTTTAATCCAGCGTTGGGCGAGCTTCCAAGGGTACGGTTGCGCGCCGTCAGCGCCTACGCGGCTTACCGACACACAGTTGACATGCACTCAGTAAGGCTCCGCGCAGATGGGCAGATCACAGCCACCGGTGGCCACACACGTGAAGTGAGTGGCGGCCACTCGCGACTCAGTGTTCGCGACACGCCACCGGAGAAGGTGGTCACTCGCCATTTTGAAAAAAACATCTGTCGGCGGAAGTGCTGGCAGATAAGCGTCAATTGGAGCGGCCACCGACCACCTTTGTTAACGCGTGACCGGAGTGTAAGCTAAAAAAAAAAATTATATGTACACATACATATGCATATGCATATTTACAAAATCTTCAATGACCACAAAATGATACGATATGAAAATGGCTTGATATACCGCCAAGGGTATAAAATATTTAATGGAAAGGCAGTGTCGTTGGATATCGCTATTTCTAGACTATGTAATAATAATATGTTTTCTTTATTTAAGACTAGCTGTTGCCCGCGACTTCGCCCGCGTAAACTACTTTCTCTGTATCCTACAGGAACTGTGTTTTTTTTTTCGGGATAAAAAGTAGCGTATATGTTTTTTCAGACTATAATCCAACTCTGTGCCAAATTTCATCCATATCCGTTCATTAGTTTTTGCGTGAAGAAGTAACAAACATACACACTTACAAACTTTCGCATTTATAATATTAGTGGGACAACACAGTGCTCCAAGAGTATTTCTAACAAGCAAACATAATTATTGAAAAAACCAAACACCCGAATGCAAAAATTATTATATTTTTGAAATGGTCTTTTAACTGGTTTTCATATTATACTCATATTGCTAGGAAAAGGAAAAAATCAATACCCCTCCCTGCTTTGTCTCCATAAGCGGTCGCCTTTTTTAAATGAATATGACCTACTATAGCCACTACCAAAATTTTGACGAATTCAACGACACGTCATTTTGTTTGTGTGATGAGCACAAGCATTTGTACCTAAGTCATGGATGTTTATAACCGAATATAATAATAATAAGTATGTTTATCCGTTATCCTTGTCGCCATAGCACAAGCTCACGCTTAGTTTGGGACTAGGTAGTTAGTGTGATTGTTAGAACAATTATTATTATTTATATTTTTCCCTTTTTAATCTCAGGTATGGGAGCTGGTAAAATTGGAGTCAGCCACGGGCTATGGTCAGTATCTAGATCCATAAAAAGTTTTGGGGGAATCAGTTTGTTTTTTATGGCTAGTTTCTGATGTTTGTATGTGACCTTGTTATGGCGGTGTGTGTAGACATTTTGGGTAAGCAACGGGCAAGCATTTATGATATATGGATGGTTTTATTATTATTATTATTTATCATCATCAAAAACAGTCCAGCCGTTTGGCCTGTAGGGCGTGCCAAACAATTATACATACATACGTACTCTCGAACAACATAACCCTCTGCGGTTAAAAAAGGCTTATTACTAGGTTTGTGATTAAAACAAAACACAGATCAATTTCTTTTAAGAAGATTGCTACTACTGTCGCACCAGCTCGCTTATAAAGTGCTATGAGAGACGGTCCACCAGCTTATTACTACTCGCAAATGTCCTCAGAATGCTGTTGGAGCAGTTTCGTAAGTAGTTTCGGCTGTTTGTAATGTAGTAGCTGCAAAAAAAACATCAACGCTTTTGCACTTTTAAAGAAGACATAGTGAGCATTTTCTGATAAACTATCGTTTACCATAGCACGAACTTGTCGGACTATAATGTCTCACACTAGCAGGAAGTGATCCTACTGAAACTTTGTTCATTATGCAGCAAGCTTTGTTTATATGTTCCAGATTTTATACAGCGTTAATGATGGCTTTCACATATTTATACTCGTTCGTTGGTCTAGTAGTCAGCACTATCCACGAGGCCCCGGGTCGGGCTGAGAGTGTTTGGGTTTTTCTGTCTTGAAATTACTCAGACACAGCTCCGAAGTTAGAAAGTTAGTGGTGTTAACACCCCCGTGCCTCAAAAAGCATGTTAAGCCGTTGGTTCTGCACCTGATCTCTCTACGGTCATGTCGGACTGCCGTCTCACCGAATTATGAGAGTGAAGGAACAGAGAGTGCACCTGTGCATTGCACTTTTAAAGAAGACATAGTGAGCATTTTCTGATAAACTATCGTTTACCATAGCACAAACTTGTCGGACTATAATGTCTCTCACACTAGCAGGAAGTGATCCTACTGAAACTTTGTTCATTATGCAGCAAGCTTTGTTTATATGTTTCGGATTTTGTACAGCGTTAATGATGGCTTTCGCTTTATACGAATGCCATGAGCAATTAAATGCATAGTTGAATCTAGATAAGCTTTGAATGGTTAGTTTGCTTTTAATGATTTACACTGGAATAAATTAAATTAAGGTTTATTAGAACACGTTTACAAAAATTGTCATTTAGCTTTGCTATTAGCGCTTTATTCGATTCTGTGCTAAAAAAAGAAATTAATACAATTTGAAATATTATTAAAAAAAAAAAAAAAAAAATTTATTACGAGAATTATGATTAATTAAATCAGAACTAGGCTATTGCTGATGTTCTCGAAGTAAAACTTGTACCTGATTAAAATATCGATGTTATGTACAAGTTCCGTATAATATCCATGAGTTGGTTGAGTCCCATCCGGTCCTGGACATTTTTGAGTTAAATTTGCACTTGTTTCGCAAGAGCATTGACGGTGCTCACGATATTTGTCAGCAGAATTTAACAATTGATTTTGCATTTGTTAACAGTTTTTATTAGTTTTTTTAAGTTAAATATTGACAAAATAATGATTTTGTGTATATTGTTTCGATCGTAAATAATTTCTGTAATCATATGTAATTTTATGTACACTATTTATAGGTTAAAGTCTAGTTCCATAAATATAATTTCCATGTTTGGTAAGTCACCGACTGTAACCTGTTTGTGTACTGAATAAATTAAATAAAAAATAAATACTAAAAATATAGACTAGCATTAAGCAATGTTTCAATATGAGGCTCATTTACAATAAATGACACAATAGTGACATAAGATAATGTAAAATATTATGGACAAAACATTTCAAATCTTTTAAACGTAGCTTAAAAATTGTCCATCTTTTTTTGTAATAACATCGGTTATGTTAAATTTTAGCTATGCAGCAATTCTTGTTTATTCTATATTTACTAACATTGCTCATGTTTTGCCCATGACTAAAAAAAACGTATAATGAAATGTGATATTAACTTATTTTATCTATAAGAAATGGTTAAAGCCTACTCATATTTTTGTTAGAACAGATTTCCTAACAAAAATAGAATCATACAAAAATCATATTCAAGTACGGAAGTTAAATTATATTTTCGTCGAAAACATTGTTACTTACTCCTACTCACTTTTACGCTATTATCTCCTCAAAAGCTTTGTTAGGTATTTAGAATGATAACTAAGTGTGTTTTCTGAATATGTAAGTACTGTTGCTGACAAGGAGTTTGGGCGTATTTGGATAAATAAACGTGTTAATAGTATACTCTCATGCCTGGAGCATGGTTCAAATGACTGTACCAATGACTTTTTCCGAGTTACATACATAAGCTGTTTCACTAACCGATGCTCTTACGCTAAGGAAAAACATCGTGAGGAAACCTGCACATTCAGGCGACTGCATGTGTAGCCATGATCCAAAACTAGTCAGGTCCCTCTGTTAACAGAGTCACAGAGGTCAGATGGCAGTAGCTCCACTGTAATAACCTGATCTGCCACATCCTGGATCATGGTCAGCGGACGCTGCGCCCTTGCGTGCGAGTGCACAACCGGAATAATGCTAGATAGATGATGTTAGTAGTATACTGAACGCACTGTTCAACCTCTCCTTTTTGAAAATTTAAAATCTTTTTTGTGACCAAAAAATCCGTGATCTCAGATAGTGAATGGTATTTACTTTTTAACAGACTGCTGGGTGTACTTATTTGGCATTTGGATTAAAAATTAATTAACCACCTTTTATTCTAGGTTGCACTACAGCCTAACATCAAAAAAAGTAAACTATCTTGTATTATTTACTGTTAACAAATATGTTTCTGCGGCTTGTACCCACCTAATTGTTTACTGATCTTGCTATAGGTTTAAAAGTAAGTGTATAAAAATACTGCTATTCATTAATATCAAGTTGGTCCTTAAATTAAGAAGTTTAGGCGGATCACAAATGAAACGTTTCTGTGCTACATTGGTATTTTATAGGTACATAGTAAGACTTATTTTACGTGTACAGTCAAGATAAAAAGAGGTACTTGAATCCACCTGTGTAGTGGATTTATGGAAATTACTCTCATAAGGGAACATTCACTTAGCTTCATGAAATGTCTAGCAATTCAGTGCTAGCATTTAAATTATATTCAGTACTGTACTGGCGGAAGAAAAATCCATCGCGTAGGTACCTAATATGAATTTTGTGTTGTATAGCGTTTATAATTTTTTTGTAAGTTTAATTCACTTTCAAACTCATGCAGTTTAGTCCCGGATAGCAAAGGGACGTGGGTTCGAGTCCCACCGGATGACACAGTCGATTAATTTTTGTAAGTGAAATTTGATTTAATTTCGTAAAAACTTGCAAAATAATTGCTTAAGTTATAAAAAATATAAAAGGTTAAGCTGATTTCATCTTAACTGATGGTTAACGTCCTCCGTAGCTTAGTTGGTAAGAGCACTCGCCCGGATAGCGAAGGGACGTGGGTTCGAGTCCCACCGGATGACACAGTTGATTAATTTTTGTAAGTGAAATTTGATTTAATTTCATGCAATTTATTAAATCGAGTTTTTAGACCTGGGTTCACCCATCATTTAAACACCCCGTAAGCCTCGGTTGACGGTTAATATGAGAGAATTCTAACACAAAATATCCCAAATAATGCTAAACCGGCTGACTAAAAAATAAACACATTTAAGTAAACTGTAGGCTTAGTTCAATTGTTTCAGAGTGTAAGAGTCGCATGTTGGTAAGTATATTTTGTTCCTCAGTAGCTTAAGGGGGTGCAGCACGAAGTAAGTCGAGTAAGTCTAAACGATCTTCAAACAGAATCGAACTTATTAATAATAGTAATTACATCCATTTGCATTTAAGTTTTAGACTTGATGATTTAATTACAACAATAGTTTTATTCTGCGCAATGCTCAAAACCATCAGACATTTGTGTCAAAAACTGAAAAGTGTTCATATTTTATTCGTGTATATTAAAAAGGAGGGGACCTGCGGACTATCAATACAATCATTTTCATGTACAAATGATTGTTTCATGAGTAAAAATCACCAAGTTTTCGAAAAAAAATGCTCTTAGCTCCTAATTATTAGCTACAAGTCATGTTTATAATATCATAAAGAATTTGTTTCAAATTTCAACAAGACCATGGCCTTGTGCAATGATTAGGCTAACGTAAAAAAGTTGTTTTGATGTATTGAACTAATTCAGCTCATCGTACAAGTGATTTAGAAATACGTTAATTTTCTCAATTTCGTGCAGGACCGCCTTAAATAAGTTAGTATGTATGTGATATGCCGGAAGATATGGGTCCTAATATTAAAAAGGAAAAGTTTAAAAATAAAAACTACTATGCAAAATGCCTACGTCTCGTTCAAATCCGAAGTGCGCAAGTTTAACAACTTTTTTTTGTAACGAAAATTCCTTTCATCAACCAATCGATCACTGCTTGATACTATCGCGTGTACACACCAAACGATTGTAATTCTTGCTCGCTTCCAATAAAGTTCACTTTGTCTTGCACACACATAACAAATACGAGCATTTTCTTGTATTTATGAAAGCCGCTCGCGTGAGTGCCGCCAGTTTTTTCGTGTAGATTGTAATCACAAAATGAGATGTAACTTATTTGCTCATTTTGATAACGGCGAAAATATAGCTTGAACAATGTCAAATCGCTTAATCAAATCGTAACCGTTTCCTTTGTGTTTCGTCTTCACGCGATTTTTTGTTGAGAATGTCAATCGGCTTAAAAAATGATGCGTAGACCCGAGTTCACCATTTTTTAAAACTCAATTAACGGTTTATTTGATAGAATTTTGAAAAAATAGGCTTGTGTAACTCCTGAGTGAATGACAAAAATGATATATATCTTTTCAAAGAAGCTAATCACTCACTAACTCACTTGCATCTCAAACATATATACGACTCCTTTTCGAGCGACTGAACGAAATGAACTGAACTACAGGACTGAGTTAGATGGTGTTACTGCTCGCTAGTATGTAAAAATGAGAGAGACATAGGATAGCAAGCAAATAAATCACTCATTCATCAATGATTTGCATCCTGAATCACTGAGTTAAAAGAGCCGAAGATATAAAAGAGTGATGCTTTTTATATTTTGTAAATATATATATATTTTTACATTACTTTTAGTTAAGTTTTAGGTTATTGTATTAGTTTTAATATTTGTATAGTAATCATAATTAATTATTTTTAAACAACACATATTCGTCTACAAAAAAGAATAAATTTACCTCTTAGTACTGCTGAAAGAGTGATATATATCTTTTCATTGATATATTTTGCGCATCTAAAAATAAACATGTGCCGTTGAAATCCAGGCTTTAGTATCATTAATCATAAGCATCATTTCAAATATTCAAATAAATTTCGTAATTAAGTCGATTGGTTAAGCGTTTCGTTATTTAAATAAAGTGCTATTTGCTGTCTGAAACACTGTTTGAAAGTCATTGATACATTTCAGTATTTGCGGTTTAGAATAATTGTATGAACTGAGGATAAATTAGTCTCTATGAAAATGAAGCCTAAAATAGATATTTGAAGCGCTGGTATAAAATGTCGGAATAAAAAGGGCTTATTCAAACCTTATACATTACTATTTTAGTAAGACCACAGAATATCACCGTCCGAGACACTTATCTATACTAATTTTATAAAGAAGAAAGATTTGATTGTTTCTTTGTATTGAATAGGCTCCATAACTACTGGACGGAATCAAATGATTCTAATTTGGTACAAAGATAGTTTGAGATCCTGGAAAGGACACATATTTGTATCGAAAATCCGGCGCAGTCGCGAGGAACTATTAGTGTACTATTATTTATTCTGTACCGAGACTATATTTTAAAATCACACAAAAGTATTAAAGGAATCACGCCCAAAACAAGCAATTCCTAAGAGCATCCAATCACTCCGTCCAACCCGTGTATATTTTATACGTCCCTCAGGTCATTCTGCCAAAATAATCGAATAGCCTATATCCAACCACCAACATACTCGATGAAGTAAACCCGATCAAATATTAAACACTAAACAAGATGAATTTACTCGATGAATTCCGCCAATCTCAGAGGCAATAACAAACAATATCTTTTCCAATATGCCACCTCCGATAGCTTTCATAAGCTGAACTACAGTTGGGCCAAATAAAATTGGCACGAGTATTGACACGTCAAAGCAGATTCCTCTGCGTTACAAATCTGAAAAAAAAACTGTCAACAAAAAACACTAATGACAGTTGGGAAAAAATTAAAGAAAACTTTTAGACCTCATTTCTAGTCGCTAATTGAGATTTTAATATTTTTTAGACGATGAATTTTCCTCATAGCCCTATACGTAGCCAACCCTCCTTTTAACAGCTCTCCGAGTTTGCAAAGAGTTTTATAATTTTAAATTGGAGTAAAGTTTCCACTCCAATATTTTTGTCGCGTCCTGATTTCGAAGCGAAATATCATAAATCATAACGAAATAACAAATCAGTTCATAAAGAAACAGTAAAGAATAATTTAGTTACATAAATAAAATTAGTGCCTTTGGCACCTCGTCAACTTCAGCGGCCCTTAATTTGTTTCTGAAGGCCAAAAGTAAAGTTAAATATTATACGACGCTTTAATTTATTTGACGAACCGTTTCTCAAACATTGATGGGAAATGAAATTTTCTTAAATGTTTTACGGATAGACAATATTAAAGGAAAACGTGCGAAATTACTTTCGTTTTGAACGAAGCTTGGTTTAAAGAAGTAATTAAACTCGCCAAAAATTTATTTACGGGAGGTTGTCTTCTTTTAGATTATTACAACATCAGTGGGGATAATAATATAATTATTCATGTTGTTTGAAGATACTATTGAATTGAATTTAATAAAATTGGTAAAATAAAATTCAATTTTTAGGGTAAAGCAATCAAAAAATTGTCATAGTTTCCAGAGAATTTAAAACGTTCTAAAGTGTGCCCATTACACAAAAAAATAATAGGAAAGAAATCAGCCCTTTCATTGGATACCCATATTGAGGGAGTTAAGAAAATATGTAATCAGCCTGTTACGGCGGCCATCTTGGATTTAAAATTTGTCATAGTGTATAGTATTCTACTAGTCAAGCCCTTTCATTTGATACCCATATTCAGGGAGTTTAAAAAAATATGTAATCCGCCATTTTGTTACGGCGGCCATCTTAGACCGATTTTCATCAAACATAGCTAAGAACACTCTCGACTAATTAATCATTCAAACAAAAAAAAACTAAATTAAAATCGGTTCATCCGTTCGGGAGCTACAATGCCACAGACACACACACACACACACACACAGACACGTCAAACCTATAACACCCCGTCGTTTTTGCGTCGGGGGTTAAAACATTTTGGCGTAGTATTCAATGCTTTGCGAACTTCGTCAAAGTCTGGTGGCTCCCCATGATGGTCGTGATCCTGGTCTTGGCAAGTGTTTGAGAATTGGGGTTTGGTCGGTGACCGGAGGGCAATTAAGGAGTTGTTGGAAATAGTGGCGCCACATAGTCTTCTGCTTTTCGGGATCCGAGACAAGGTTCCCTTCATCATCTTCGAGGAGTTGTGTGACAGGTTAGTATGCCTTTTTAACTGTTCTCACCTATTGATAGAACTTTCATGATTCGTTCGGTCGTCCATGATGCGTCCAAGATATCGCTGGAAGGATGAAGTCGCCAAAGACCTGAAAGAGCTAGAAGTGTCCGACTGGTCAGATTTGGCACAGAATAGGGAAGAATGGCGCACTTTAATGTCGGAGGCCAAGATCCACTTCGGGTCGCTGAGCCAGCGAAGTAAGTGGTAAGTATTCAGTGCTTTAGTGTTATTCCATTGTGTGATGTCATAGAGCATACAAATAGAGAATAATATATTAAAAAGTATGTAGAGTTAAAAAAAATAGCAAGCAGACAAATCAACTTCACTTAAAAAAAATACCAACCTGAGTGTACAATGCAAAGAATATTTTTCCAATTGAATACGCCAGCACTGGCGTGTACTAGTCAAAGAGCCCAGAGTCAAATACAACAACTATATGTAGGGAACTAACATACTCTTAGAATTTAAAAACACTTCATTATACAAATGACTGATCATCCGTTACAATTTTGTTTGGGAGACATTATTTTTTGTTGTTTTATTTTTGAGCACCAAAATCACCCCTTTTTGGACTAGGGTTTGAAATAGGGTTTTAATTATATATCTTGTATGTGTGTATAATTAAAAACTGAAATCAATGTAATCAAAAACAGTCACTTCACCTTGCTCCTTGTTTGCTTTTGTTTATTTGACAAATCTAAGTATATATTGCAACAGGGCTCTATACCCTTATATTAGTTCACTCAACACTTGTATCATTAGGGTTATGAACCACAGTAAAATGCTCACCATTACCTGAACTAGGTTTCCAAGCTTCTTCTTCTCAGGCGTTATATTTTTGAGGACCAATACTCAGCGACTAACAGAGCATTCTCAGTTGCGTCGTACAGATCATCAAGTGTGCAGGTATAGCAGCACGTATTGCGTCCAGGCTCTACGCCTATAAGTATGTAATATTTCGCGCAATCTCAGCAAAGACACCGTTTTCTATCACGCAGTACCGACTCTCATTGCGCTTCAATACCTAAGATGGATTCAGGTATTATTTACATAATCTAAGCGAGCAAGGTAAGCAGATTATTGTTGTGTATTTTTATATATCTTTTTGCGTCTTATTGTGTGGGCGATACAACATTGGCATCAGATTAGCCAATGTAGACGTCTGATATATCTTGAAGTATTTTAAGAAAGGTGACGGGTTGTTAATATATCTTTTTGGGGTTCTGTACCTCGATAGGAAAAATCTCAGATTATAAAAAGAAGAGAAATGAAACGGGGTCGGGTCTCGCGCGAGCGCGACATGCCCAAAACGAACTATCGATCTCCGCGGCGGATTGGTTATTTCACAGTCATTGGTGTGTGCACTGCGTGCCAATGAACATTGTGAATAGAATTACAGTATTCTATAAGCTTACAAAAGTGTTCTTAATTGTAACGCACACATAAATAAATTTGGCGACACAAGTTCGCGAAGGATTACCGGGCTATTAAATGCTTTTGTATGATTCCCTCATTTTGTTGTCTGTCCGTCCATCTGTCTGTCTATCTGTCAATATCATTTTTCTCACAAACGCACACTATTGGGCTACAGCGTCTATTGACAAAACTTTCGTAACGTGGCTCTTTCAATCTTAAATAAAAAAAAAAACACAACAAATAGCTCCAAATGACAATCTTCCTAAACCACAAATAAGAACTCTTTAATAAAATTTACTATAAGACTAGCTGTTCCCCGCGACTTCACCCGCGCCAAAAGTCGAATTTCCAATACAAACTTTCATCTTCCATTTTGCCCCCCTAATGATTTTATACCGCAATATAAAGTAGCCTATGTCCTTTCTAGGGTTTCAATCTGTCTCTGTACTAAATTTCATTTGAATCGGTCCAGTAGTTTTGGAGCCTATTCAATACAAACAAACAATGAAATCTTTCCTCTTTATAATATTAGTGTAGATGGAAGAATGCAAAAACGAACTCAAACCGAGAGAGCCTTCAGCATTCATAGCGCTGCTAAAATACAACCCGAGCTAAAATCCTGTGTTATTTATTTACATACACATGAGCACTTTACCCTGGTTTCAGGTAAAGTGCACTGAAGTAAAATATTCCACGTCGGATGCGAGTGATGACAACGACCACCGAAATTGCTGTTCAGGTTTTTAACCGACTGTAACAAACATGTTTATGATTCGATTGTTTTAACTTTTATAACATAGTATCTAAGTCCAATTACAGAAAAAGTGTAGGAAGGTACCACAGAATAGGTACTAAAGCAATTGAGTAGGTGTAGTGCAACAACCTATAGAAATGGAGTAGGTGCGGTTACTTTTTTACTAACTTCACTAATTCCACTGCTGGCAAAAATACATACTTACAATCGAAAGACACATTTGATATCTGTAATTTCATAAGTCAGCTTGCAAGTTTGTTAGTAGAAAAATCTCACTGGTTCAGTTCGAGGAATCAATTTGGAAATTATTACTTACTAATATGAAGGAAGTAGGTATATTTGTAACTGAAAAATTTTAGACACGCCAAATGTTTTAATTTGTAATAAATCCCCTTGCTGTCCGGGTCGCTAGTCATACATAAGCCTGACTCATTTCTTGTAAGTGGCCTTTTGATTGCTTAGTTAAAGTATACTTCTATTAGTCTTGATATGTATTGTGTTGCTGTACCTTAAGTAAAAAAAATAAGCAGCTAAGAATTCGAATCAGTTCAGACAAAACCTAATTACAAACCAAAGACTTCCTAACTAATGTTACGCTTAACCCTCAAATCCGCAACGCGACCAAAACTCTACTATGAAAGCCGATGTTTTATTTTCCGGACTATCTGTCTCTTTAAGCAATAGCCTTTAACCGGCACGAAAGACAGGGACAGAATCTGTAAAATTACCTAGACTTATACAGTAAGTCTTTGCTCCGTCAATCGTCCTGCGGTTGTGGGCTGGACCGTAACACCGATGGGTACAGCAGTCAGCACATCAAAGTACCCATTTTCGTTACAAAATCGCCCCTATTACGAACATATAAGATACTGCCGGGTTTACCTTGATGTGCTACCGTCCGTACATGACCGACCTTTGTTTTGAGGGTCCTTTGTTATATGAGTTCAGAAGGGATCCCACTTAATTTTGTTAGACAGTGTAAGTTCTGACCATCATTCGGTGTGTAGCTATAAATGTTTGAAGGCTCCATTGCGCTTACTTAGTTAAACCTTAACTAAAGGACAGAATCATTTACACTTAAAAAAATCTAAAAATGAATTTAGTGACTTCTGAACAACTGGTTATCAGTAACCAGAAGATTGTTTATATTAAACAAAAATTGTCTTTCCTACAACGAAATCTTCAACTTACAAAACTAGTTTGGTTGATCCTTTTTTTCAGTGTACTGTCGATTGCAGTTTGAATGATTTTTGACAGTTGATATAAAATTAAAGAATGCAGGAATGTACCTCTTTTTTTCCAGAATTAGATTCGTTCAAACTATATTGCATTTTTATTTTTTTATTTTTATCTTTATTGGAAAACACAACAGATTACATCGTGGCTTAAAACTATGACATTCATGATTAAAACAGAGTTATAACTAGAAAATAATCCTAAAACGTGTTTTAACGGCATGCTAAAGATTGGTGTTAAAAGAGACAGAGATGTCTATTCACGTGATATAAGTTAATCAACACAAGTCTAACTGATCAAGTACCAAACACAGTTAACACAATAGATCAAAAACAAGTACACAAAGAAAATAAACTAATTAGGATCTAGGAAGACACCTGAGGGTGTCTCTCAAAACTGCTCTAAAACGGGTCATATTGGCGTTGAAGATGTCAAGGTCGGTGAAGTGAAGACTGTATTCCTCGTACAGCTTACATAATCGGGCCAGAGGTTGATTCTGCGAGATTTTATTGCGATAGAGGGGTAAGTCGAACATCTTGGCCATTGGTCTGCGAAGGTTGTGTTTTGTATTAAAATTAATCCTCTCCAAGATCTCGGGTGCGTCCAATTCCGAGTGCACTATTTTATGGACGTTAACAAGGTCCATTTCGGAGCGACGAAGGCGAAGTGGTGTTACATCAAACTCAACAAGTCTCTCTTCGTAGGATTGAAGCCTTCTGTTAGTTAGTTCTGCATATGATTGGAATTGTTGTGTAAGATGTTGTTTTATTCATTTAGGGAAAAAAACCGAGAAATTGTTTAAGAACGTATAAAGGACAAAAAATACATATATACTGAAACAGCAGATACAACGTTAAACTTTTATACTGAAACAAAACACTGCGTTGTTTTCTGTGCTCTGTTCAACTGCAGATGTCTTGGATTCGAGACAGGGGTCCTATTTTGAAAGACGTTTTCGTATATCCCCTATTACTGGCACCAGGGCCCGAAGACGAGATGTATCTATTTAAAATCAAAGTTGGCTCTCGCTAACAAAATGTATGAAACTGACATAAACCATCGAAACGTCACAAGACTCAAGACTTGCATTCATAATATCGTCGAAGTTCGCTGTACTTCAAGAGCTCTATTTTTGAATGACTCGTATGACATTCTGCTGAACACATTAATTTTGACAATTGTTAAAGAAATTGCGGTTTCTAGAGGTCAAGTGTAGTTGATAGAGTGATTCAAAGATGCGGAGTAGATGACGAACGAGAATCAGTAGAAATCTGCACGCGAGTGATACAAAAATTGAGCTCCAGGCCGAGTTTGGAAGTGGACCGAAGCGTACGCTCTATTTGTGGGCAAACAACAGTTTGTTAACATAGAAACTTCCAAATGAGGACTTAAAAACAAAACTTGGACACGAGTCAATACAGACTCCGACATCTGCAGTGGAAATAGAATGGAACAAATTAAGAAAGTAAGTGGACCGTCTTAGTGAAGTGGTTCTCGCTCCGGACTACAAAACTAGCGGTTGCGGGTTCGAATCCCGCAAGGGACAAATGTTAGTGTGATGAGCACGAGCATTTGTACCTAAGTCATGGATGTTTATACACGTATGTAAGTATAGTCTATCCGTTATTCTGTTCGCCATAGCACAAGCTCACGCTTAGTTTGGGGCTAGGTAATTGGTGTGATTGTTGGAACAAAATAAAATACACAATACTTTTAGTTCCAAAGTAAACAAACTAGATACTAAGATTTATTTTGAAAAATTAAAGGCAGGTTTGAATAATTCTATCTCTTTTAGTTTAAGTTATTTTATTAAGTAAACCAATGCTGCTTAGGAAGTTTAAAAATTTTTAATATGATAAACAGATTTCTAAAAAGGTATCATATTTTCTAGAGACAACCATAAAAAATATATTTCTAAAATGTCGCTACATGTTCTTTTGCCGTAAAGCGTTAGGATTATTATTATACTATTACTAGACATATCATGTATTAAACACTACGTCACTCACTCCCTCGTGGTAGTTCCTCTGACCTCTCCCTCTCGTCGAACCACAGATAAATAAAATACCTCAGAGCTGTGTGAAAGATTTATAGATTGTCAAATCATTTTCTATTATTCTGCCCGGAAAAATACAAACAAATCGCGATGTAAATACAAGCCACGCCATCTATTCATTTTCATACAAACTAAACTTATACATGTATGGTAAAACAAAGCTGTAGGGCCAAACTTTGCCTTTTCCAATATCACTTTTAAAAAACTATCATCCTCATTTTATGGGTATCTTTATCTTAAATAATATATAAGTCAGCCTATTAGATCCCACTGCTGGGAAAAGGCCTCACCTCAACTATGAGGAGGAACGAGCCATACTTCACCACGCGGGCTCAGTGCGGATTGGTGGAGGGCAAGTGACAAACCTTACTGTCAGAAGTTATGAAGCCGCCCTAGGGCCTCTGACTAGGCTTAACGACTAATACCACAGATATTAGCCGGGACCAACTGCTTAACGTGCCTTCCGAAGCACGGTGATGCTTGTCATGGACGTCACTTAAATGGTCGGAATGGTCACCCATCCAATCACGACCGCGCCGTGGGTTGCTTAACTTTTGGTATCACTACCAAAGCGCTGCCGCCACTGCGCCACAAGCACCTCTAAATAATATAATAATAATAATAATAAGTCAGCCTATTAGACCCCACTGCTGGGAAAAGGCCTCACTTATCTATCTTTAACTTATATACTAAATTTATGATAGCTTTGTAGTTTAATGCCATTTAAGTTTATTACCCACACATAAAATTAATAGTCAAATAAAAAGCAGTGAAGTTAGTAAACGGAACATCGTGATAAAAATTCAATTTCTAGTTTTATTTTTAGTATTATCTTTATAGTATTTTTTATAGCTAACGACAATCAAGTCCTAAAATAGTTAAATCTAAAACTGATACGATATTCTTTTTAAAGTAATAATATGCTTTATAGAAGTATCGTATCAGCTTTGGTGGCAAACCAAAACGCATTCGACCATTGAATTGTATTTAAAAGCAAAATATTTGGTCTTAATAGGTATTAATCATCTTTTTATTTAGTTTATTTATTTTAAAATGCTCACAAATATAAAACACGGGCTTATTGCATTAAGGCGTTCTCTACTTGACTATTATTTCTTCTCTTATTGGCATAAAACTCTCTCATATTAAAGTAATATGCTTCATGAAAGAATCGTATTAGGTTTGGTGGTAAACCAAAACGCATTCGAGCATTAAATTGTATTTCAAAGCAAATATTTGATCTTAATAGGTGTTTATCATATTTTTAATTTTGTTTGTTTGTTGTTCTAAAATGCACAATAAATGCAACACGGATTGCAATAAGGCATTTTCTATTTTATTATTAATTCTACTCTTATTGGCATAAAACTCTCCTAGGGAATGTAAAGGAAATATTATTAAGGAAGCGCCCTAACTGTCATAGCGCTTTCTATTGAATACAACCCTCTGAACAGTAATTCGCTTATTTCAAAATGTATCTTTATTTATAGGCATTTACTCGTAGTTCGTGCTCAGCAGTTGCGTAGGCAGTGTTAGCATGAAGTATACTGGTTCAGTAAACTCACTACTGACTGTGAAATACTATTAGGTACTTAATACCCCTTTTTTCAAAAAATAGGACTAAATATTAGCCGACCAATGAGAAAAGCGTTTTTATAAAATAGGTAATGTCACGAATGTGTCATTTATTTCTAATTTGTCTGCTAAAATTTAGTCCTAGTTTAAATCTGGTACTAAGTTTTTTGTAATAAGGCCGAATTTGTTTATTTATCCTACAGTAAACAGACATCAAACTACCACCAAAATAGTAAACCTTAAGCCTCGTGCATACTCTTATTTTCGGGATATTTGCACCTAAATTTACTTACAAAAATGTTTAAAAAAATGCAAAGTGCTAATGACAATAGGTCGTTTTAATCTGACCATTCATAATGTTAAGTTTAAGTTGTACTGTTATTCTTTCTATACGTACCTACAGTCTGCAATTAAATGTGCTATTCCATTAAAATTTTGAACATTTCCCATACATTTTGTAAAGGCAATATCTCAATAACTCCCTACACAAAATCGTAGAACAACATGGTTTTTTCAACATGGGATTATTCGTGTTTGTTTTGGATTGTTATGTCTCTGGACTTCAGCTTCATAATTCTTTTTGGAACACCCTGTATTTAGGCACGACGTATAATTGGTTGCTTTATTAAGCTAAGCCTGTTTAAATAAAAAATTTGCTAAACCCGTTTAGGCTTGAAGTCCCCAATGAAATCATCTGTCTGCGTAATTTTATGATTAAAAATATCGTAGTACATATTTTGTTCAAAAGATGAAAATACCTTGGCCCGTAGCCAAGTGGCAATTTACTGTCAAGCGAAGTTCGTTATCGCCAGCAAAATGTATGAAACTGACAGAAGCCATCGATACATCACGTGACTTTTGCATACACATTTTGACATTTCATTGGCGATAGCGAAGTTCGCTCCAGAACGATTACCATTTGGCTACGGGCCCTTCTTCGTCTTCTTAAATTATGGTGTTTGCTCAACCAGGCTGTAATTATTTTAAATCAATAACAATTTGGTGCAGCGTCACGCAACGGTTCGTGCTAGCAACCAGTCGACTTATTTAAAACCAGTCTTTTTGAGAAGACATTTTGTAGGTAAGAAAATATTGATGAAAATAATCCTGTTTACTACAATATTTTGATTTGTTTGTGTACCCTATTGATACTACGCCGCGCACACTCACACGCCTACCTGCCTTATTTTTATTTGTTTAAAACGTACCGTGAGAACCCCGGAGCCCCGAGTCGACATCGAGACGTTACCTATGACACACGTACTAGACCGACCAGAGCGCTTTCGCCGCGTGTGTATCCTGTGAAGCTCCTTACAGACATTTCGAGTGATTGTGGCCTGTGAAGTGATACCTGAAAGCTGATGTGGCAAGTACCTAGCTATAAGTGCTAAGACATAACCAATTTTCCACCTATCATTGTCGCCCTCCACGTGTAATCCACTGCCTAAACTCTCAAACAATCCTATCCATTCTTATGGTGGTCATTTTTAATCTTTATCTCATCTTATCATCATCCCAGCGTTATCCCAGTTGTGCACTCGCACGCGAGGTCCCAGGGTCTGTTTTGGACCATGATCGGATATTGCTTCACAGGTAATTACAATGGATCAACTGTTATCTGACCTCTGTGACCCTGTTAACAGGGGAACCTGACTAGTTTTGGATCATTGTTACACATTCAGTCAACTGAATGTGCAGGTTTCCTCACGATGACTTCCCCTTACCGTAAGAGTATCGGTTAGTGAAATAACCAATGTACATAACACAGGAAAAGTAATTGGTACCTGGCGGCACGTGGAATCGAACAGGTACCTCCCGCATGAGAGTCAACCCGCTAGCCACTACGCCACCGACGCTCCTCTTCATCTCATCACATCTAACTCAAAATTCTGTTGTCTTTGTATCGAAGATATTGCTGCTTAATTATTATAGAAAACATCGTAAAGAAACTTTATTTACCAAGGTAAACGACTTCATATTTTTTAGGGTTCCGTAGTCCGACAAGGAACCCTTATAAGATCGTTCAGTCCGTCCGTTCCGTCCGTCCTAGTCTGTCACAGCAGAATATCTTCTACGTTTATGGACTGATTTGCATGTAACTTGGTTCGAGGATACTTCATATATACATCTCATTTTTAAAAATACAAAAAAATCAAATAACCCCTTTTAAGGGTACCTCCCCATACATGTAAAGGGGCGGGGAGGGTGAATTATTTTTTTGAGTGAACCCTTTTGTGTGGGGTATCGTTGAAAAGGACTATAAAAATAAGGTAGGATTTCCATACAACACTTTTTTATCAGCTTTACCATTTGCGAGATATAGCCCGCCAAAGTCGTTTACACGGTGTCCCCCCCCTGTAATTTCTAAAGTCTTGGACCTATAAACTTCAAATCACTCACGTAAAGAAACAGGCGCGGAAAGTCTTATTTAAAATTGTTTTGGGTATTCTGTGATGAATATTTTTGAAATAATAAATAAAATAAATATATATACTTTTTTCCAAAAGAACAGTAAAAACTTAAAAAGATTTTTTGCCTATACTCTCTTATGTTGTAAGTTAATGGTACGCAACCATTCGTGCTCGAGTCCGACTCGCACTTGGCCGGTTTTTTAAACCTACAAAAAGCCTACATTGGATTGGTGTACTAAACGGTTAAAACTGTAAATCATTTTATTAATTACTTAAAGGTATTTTTACGCAACATTAAAACACGAACAAGATCTACGATTAACCCAAAAAATGAAAAAAAAACACTTCTTATCTTTTAGATTACCTTTTGTTAACCAATCACTCTGAAATGATAAGTGAAAATGAGTTTAGCAGAAAATTTGGAATAAACCACCGGCTTGCGGTTGCACCCACTGCGTTGCAGGTTATGCGGTTTGTTTGAAAATACGAAGAATTTATTCCCTTTTGACAAAAGTTTCTCTTTGATGCATTAATTCTAAAACAATGTTCAGGTTACAATAGAAACTATTAGAAATATTTCGATGATAAAACTGAAACTTCCTATCTGATCAAGGAAACCAAACAAGGTTTATTTACAAAATAAGCGGAAAGTTGGTATTTCGAATTCAATCAAATTGCATCACATTAGGTGATTTATAATAGCGTTGTTTTTTAATATATTTATTAAATAAAAAAATATATAATATAGTGATTTAATAGCCTGGGCGACCGAGCTTTGCTTCATCACTACTATTTATTCAAATGTTAGACATACATTAGCACTTATGAGAATTCATATATATTATCTCAAACATTTACTACATATTTTTAAACTTGCCTAAAAACAATAAAAACTAAAAAAGCTACAAACTATAAAAACAAAAAAAGTAAAAATTTAGTCACCAAGTGAGATTTGAGCCCAAAAACTTACTATCATGCCTACGTCTAATCCATACAGCCACAACGCTCAGGCTTACCGGTGCGAAATTAGTGACCATATTCTGCGTCGAACAATGCGAAAGAAAAACGCATAAAAACTCGAAAAGACGCGTTTTTCCAAACACAAGACTAATCTAGATCGATTTTTCACTCCCGATAACTCCCACATACCTCAATGAAATCGTAAGAGCCATTTCCGTAATCAAAAATAGATACCTATGTATATAAATAAATAAATACGACGACTGTCTTGGTGTAGTGGTTCGCGCCACGGACTTCTAAACCAGGCGGTTGCGGGTTCGAATCCCGCAAGAGGCAAATGTTTGTGTGATGAGCACGAGCATTTGTACCTAAGTCATGGATGTTTATAAATGTATATAAGTATGTCTATCCGTTATCCTAGTCACCATAGCACAAGCTCACGCTTAGTTTGGGGCCAGGTAATTGGTGTTTCAACAACAATTTATTTATATATTTATTTACAATATACAAGAAAGGTATTAAAAACAAAAAAGAGTTTTGTAACAAATATCAACCCATTATTGTTAGAGCGATTCAAACGTAATATTAGGCTCAAGTTTTGCCTAAAATAACTTGGTTTAATAGAAAATGCTAGTAGAATTTACATACATATTATGACTAAGTTTAAATTTCCTGTAAATACAGTGATCTTATGTTGTAACAAAAAATCCAAATTACCAAGATCCTCATTCCTCACACAGCTCGGACCTGAATAATTCGGTAGACAGACAAGAAGACGCGAACATTTCAGCAAAAAAATATGTACAGATGTACAAAAGTTCGTGACACCTCAACGCCGCGAAGACGGATGGCCATAATTTTTTCCCTTGTAAATAAAATATTACCGGCAAGATAAAGGCAGGAATTCCCACCTTGTTTTAAGCCGGCGAGCAATAAATCTGTGTTCGTGGATCGAGTTAACTCGCGCAACAAATGTTCGCGTCTAAAATTTTCTGTATCAACTTTTTTAGTGTCCATTCTCTGGAAATATTTTTTTTGTTCCCGTATTTTCTTTCGGCTAAGATTGCTTTCTGGTTATGTTCTTGGTATGGTTGGGTCTAACAACAAAACTGCATATCGAAGCTAAAGGACTCCACACGTATACAAATCATTTACAATAATATATTGTGATAACTATAATAATAAATAATAAATTGTTTCAACAAACACACCAATCACCTAGCCCCAAACTAAGCGTGAGCTTGTGCTATGGTGACTAGGATAACGGATAGAAATACTTAAATACATATGAACATCCATGACTTAGGTACAAATGCTCGTGCTCATCACACAAATATTTGCCCCTTGTGGGGTTCGAACCCGCAACCGCCTGGTCTAGAAGTCCGGTGCGCAGACGACTACACCAAGACGGTCGTCAAATTATGTAGAGTCGGCAGTACTCCAGGTTACTCATTTGAAGTACGAGAACAGCTTTTATTACGTAGGGAATAAATGCAGTCTCAATACTAAATTTGGGTAGTCTGACATGCCGCCGTCAGTATGATTTTAATTATGGTTTTAGGTTCGAGTTACCCTAACCAACCAAAATAATTTTTGACATATTTTGTATGTGAATTGTCAAATTAACCCTCAACTTAGATTACTGGCTGTTTTAAAATTTGTGTACTTGTACTTTGGTCTTATACTCACCCAAATCAGGTTAAAAGCTATTCATTAAAACAATTAAATAAATAAAAAAGAATGCAAGAATATTTTAAACCCTGTTAATTATATTCCTATCGGAATAGCTAAAAACGTTTAATTGTAATAATGTTTTTGAAAGTCTTTTTTCTTGCATTCATTTATCGACCGGGTCGTCCGGTGTGCAAAAAAAAATACTTTCGTAAAAAAGTTGAGAAAATAATTGATTAAATCATAAATATAATTAAGAATTTTTTGAAGTTATACCTGACCTAGATTTGGTAAAAAAAATTAACAAATTATAAACAATAAACCAAAAATACCGCAAATATTTTTTATACATCTATTACTAACCTTGTAAATCTTTTGTTAACCACAAATATACGAAATTAATCACAGATTATAAAATACGGCGTTGACGCGTGCCCAAGCGGGCCGCATGGAGGCAATCAATTTGATTGGACCTCCATACCTTGCCCAAAATTCGATATGCCGATGAATTAAATTACACGAATAAAATTAACGACGCCCATTTCGTGTCATAATCTTTTTTGCAATACCAAAAATGAATAAATCAAAACATTGAACAAAATAGATGTGCGTACTACGGGTTAAGCAATTATTTAACAAAGAAAATTAAAACGTTATTATTTATAAAAATATTGCATGAAAATTTGATTTCTTTTAAATATTACTTAAAAAATTCTTATATTAAAGATAATTACGAAACTGTCACTTTCATTGAAAACATTTTTTTTTTCTTTCAAATGTATTTATGTGCACCATTTCAGGGTTGAAGTTGATACAACGGAGCCTCAATTTCAACCCATTTCATTCGACAAAACTACAAGCAAACCGCAGACAAACGAAAAGCAAAAATGACTGTAAATCCACAAACTATTCTCCGGCGTACAGACTGGCATTCTTTAGAAAATTGAAAATATTTCTCAGTGAGGCTGTCACTGCACATAAACCTTTGGAATTTATTAGCCTCAAACACAATAGGAGTTATTTATTGAATACCGGGTACTATAAAGTGCGTCTAGAAATTGAAGGATAATAACGAAAGTTACAGATTAGTAACATAATGTGATATAGTGAATAATAATAATAATAAATTGTTTCAACAAACACACCAATTACCTAGCCCCAAACTAAGCGTGAGCTTGTGCTATGGTGACTAGGATAACGGATATAAATACTTAAATACATATAAAAATCCATGACTTAGGTACAAATGCTCGTGCTCATCACACAAACATTTGCCCCCTGCGGGATTCGAACCCGCAACCTGGTTTAGAAGTCCGGTGCGCGAACGACTACACCAAGACGGTCGTCATCGAATGATTTACCATTCTTTAAATATATATTTTTTTTAACATTTTTATTTTTATACTAGTAATATTCGGACACAAAACCAGTATACGTACATTAGTTAGTGCATTTTAAATCTTAATAACCCATTATACCTATACCATTGTCCGTAATATCTTATAAAGCCCCCAAAAATAATATAATTTTCAAATAAAAATCTCAAAATTGGTAAAAATAACTTAAAAAAACAAATAGCTTTTCCGTATCTCAAAAAACGTATGTAAATAATGTAATGTTCAGTGCCACGAAAAACTTTTCTTACCCATTTTAATAGGAACAAACAAAGATACTTATCGGCGATCCTTCTGCGCACGATAAGTATGTTGATTAATCTTTATAGAAAAGGGGGAACCGGGGTTGGATTATCACGTCGAACGCATATAGCTCTTATCTCCTAATTCTTGATGAATGAGGGCTTGTTACACGTCAGCGTTAATAACAATATTTATTTGTTCTGGGGTTAATCCTTGTAGCCCTTCGTGTTTGATGAGATTTCTAAGTGAGAAATCATATAACGAAGATGATTACAAGCTTCTGTATTTATTTTGTTTTGTTAGTGCACGGCCTAGATGTGGTAATGAAGCTACCTGACAGAGAACAGGCGTTTTAAAAAATATTTCAAATTTTATAATTAATCAGCGTTAGTTATAAATGAAAAAAAAAACAGTATTTAAGCCTAATCTATTTATAATATGAATGATTTATGACATAACGAATACTCTGGTTGTCAACAATGTGTTATTCATTAGAAATTGGACGTCAACACTTTTTTTTAGAACCATAAGAGTGGAAGTGCACTATATCCGATCTGAATCCGTAATAAAACGTTTTTTGAATTTTAATATGGAATACCGGATCGGATTTGGATTACATTCAGAATTGATGTACCTAATGCTTAACCACTATTAGTATTGAAAAAAACTTTGTCGAATGATTAGAACTCGCATTGCATCATATTTTTTTACAGACAAAAGATAAGGGATAACTACACTTATAAGCAATATAGTCACTAAGTTAACTAAAAAAAAAACTCAGGTAGGTAATTGAAGGATTAACCATTGATCGTGTTAAGTCTTGTACGGTGCTGTCAATCTTCCTTGTTTGTACGAATAATATTGTTTTACCCAGTGACCTAGATACGGGACAACATAATTTATTTTAACACGAAAATATATTTTGTAGGAGTGCTTAATGAAAAATAAATACAATTACCTGAAACAAATTTTGCAATTACTGGATATAAGCTCGCACTCTCTTTTTCTGGTGATGTCTCACATGGCGACAGGGTCAGTATGCCTACTTAATTTTTAACCGACTTTAAAAGGAGAAGGCCGACTGTATGTATGTTTTTTTAAGTATGTTCACCGATTCCTCCGTCAATGAGAGATTTTCAGACAGCTCAAAACTCTAGTTTTATTTTATTTTGAAACACGGCGCTGTTCACCTAAGTTATATAAAGCTTGCGTTGAAATCATTGACCTTAAAACAACGCTATCTAGCGGATTTCTGGGTACTCATTTTTTACACTAGGCAAATCGTTCATTGTAGACCAAAATTATTTTTAAAATGAAAGAGCATACTCTTAAGTTAGTCCCTTAATAATAATAAATCTGATAATGAAATCCTGAAGAAATCGAGGGAAATGTTAAATTTTTGCTACAGCATCTTTACGTATTTAAGCGTTTATGACTCCTGAGTCATTGTATTGTGGTGCTGAACCAATGTTGAAAGTCGTATTAAACTCCTCAACGAGTAGGAGTTGCGGTATCATGTTAGGAAGTACGGATAATAAACAGTTTTAGTGATAGTTACCTATCACTAAAAATAGTACAATAAAGATGTCACAAAAAAGTAAGTAATAACTTTTTTATCGACAAGTGAAAGAAACGTGGATGGATGTTGGTACCACTTCAGAGTATTCATACGTGTGACCTATGTTACGTGTACTTCTATGCTGGCATATTTTTTATTTATGAAAACTTCTGAATTTAATTTTAATGACAAGAAGTGTTATATCCATGGATATTTATAAATGTATATAATTATGTATATATCCTTTATCCTAGTCACCATTAGCACAAGCTCACGCTTAGTTTGGTGTTAGGTAATTGGTGTGTATGTTGAAACAATGTATTATCCAATCAAATAAAAACTCTCCTGACAGGATAGTTCTAGAGATAAAAGAGCCTTATGGAATAAAAAATTAAGTGCCAAAAGAATTTAATATAAGTAATGGACGGGCACTAAAATAATTTCTATTCGTTTTTTGAATTCCATTGTGGAACGCGAGCAGTGTTGCCAGTGTTACAGCAAAAGCATCAGGGACGGCTTAAGGGGGGAGCCGACACGCAACTCTGGTAGTGTGACCAGAATTTATCGCCGTGCTGGGATACAAAAGAATTAGCGGACATTTTTCAATTCCAAAACGTCTGGCTTTGGAATAAAAGTTAATATTTGACAGGCGAAAACTTGTGGTCAGATGTAAAAGGCTAACTAGTTTTTATAGCCTTTATTGCTTAATATTTAAATCTTATTACGTATACCCAGACCAATGTCTGGTTTCAAGACGTCGGTTTTAAACCTTCGTTGCATGATATAGACAAGAAGGCAAACAAAAGGTAACCAAAATATTGTGTTTTACCCGTCCCGTTAAAACGTGCTTAATAACCACACAAAACTTGTTACTAATATTAAAGTTATCTATTTTAGGAAATCATAATTATTGCGAATGTATTAGAACATTAAATTTTAACTTTCACTTCGTGCTGGTCGTTATAGAAATATATTTCTTAAATTTTATCATTTTAGAATTTTCTTTCTCATTACTAATATTTATCTTACATAAGACATACCTAGTATCACGTCCTTGAAACGAAATGTTACTGTAGAAATTATAGGTATTTACATTTTCATGAATTATGGTCCCCCTACATTCGTTGCGGCAATGCCTTGATTGATCTGGATGACACAGCACAACGGAAGTTGAGCACAGAAATTACAATTAAACACGTACCTAACATTACGCAATATGGTTGACTACAATACAGCTTGCCATGATTTTCCGGTATAAAAATATGGGTCTAAATCCAAGGTCACCGATTTGGGTAAAAGCCTTGAAAAATCAAAATTAACAAAAAATTGTGGTTTATTCTGCAAAAGGGTTTAGATTTTATTTCGGACATCATAGATAAATGTTAGGCTCAGTTGCACCAAATAACTGCACTAATGAAAGCCAAAGCGTAGTACGAGAAAGCTGTTAAAATGCAATTTCGATGTAGCGTTAAAATAATTAAGGCATTGATTTTGACAATACCATCAGCAATACGAGTAACAAAAGCAGCCATTTTGATGCAGTTGACCCTAAAAGCAATTTGGTTCGTACATTTCAAGTTTCGATTATTTATGTGTTGTGAACTATTTTGTAAGCTCTTACTGTTTTTAGTAGATACAATTTTGGTGGTGATGTCTGAAAGAAGTTAAAACCTGAATTTAAATAATAGCATGACTGTACTAAATCATAGCTTTAAAACTATTCGCACCATACTGCATTGCAATGTGAGATTTTATAAGCTTTCAAAGTTTACGCCTAAGAGTTTATTATTCCGAATGGTAATGGAATAACCGTAAAAGATGTAGTTATTTTTGAACCATAAATCTGTTGCACGTGAAACTGAAATTGGAAGCATCTGGGCAGATTGTAAAAATCTTTTAACTGTGCCGAATTTTAATGAAAACGCTTTTGAGAAACAAAGTTAAAAGAAAGCGTGCTGAAAATTTCAACTCCGAGCATTGTTGAGCGTGAAAATTATAGGAAAATGCCCGTGCTTGATATGTATTACTTATATGCACTAATTGAATCTTCGTTCTTTGGCCTTTGACATTTCCGCTACACGGGGTCGGCTTTTCCAATCATGCGACGCAACGCCATATGCTTGCACTAATTGTCTTAGTTACGACTAGGGATAATTTAAGGGTCTTTTTGTTATGAAATTAAAGAGACCTAATAGAAAAAAAAATTTAAAAATTGCATTTTTGTGTTTAGTTTTATAATAGGTTTAAAAAAGTAATAACTGTTTTAAATTTTTAGCAAGATTTCTTAAAAAAAAAAATCCTCTATGATGGTTAAAAAATGGTTATGACAGCGATTACAGCCTCTCTTAAATGAGAAACACATACTTATGAATAGGGTTGTAGTTTCAAATGTCTAACCAAACAGTTGCTTCATTCTGTGCTGTCAAAATCTGAACGTGATTGAAGCAATCAAAGGTACTATCCCTTTGCAAGCCAACTTGCTGCTGCAGGGCTTAGTCTATACACACTGCAACAAGATGAATAAGAGACAGTAAGCTTGCTGCTGTAAGATTTTATTATTTACTTTTTTGGTTGGTTGGTTGGTTGGTTTGATGGGTTTGGTTTTGACTACACTAAACCAGACGTGGCGTAGACAGAGTTGACGGAGAAGCGTCCTCATCCTGAAGGTTCTGGCACTTCTGCTCACCAACGAAAAAGAGCAAACTACTTGGCGCCTGGCTCCGATGGGAGGGTGGTAGTTAACAGGCGGCACCTAACGGAGCCTACCACCGCTGTTAGAATTTTTAGTCGCCATCATAAACTAAATATAAGGGAACAATATAAGGGATTTGGGTGTGATCCATGACTCCAAAATGATATTTGACAGACACGTAGTTTTTAATGTCAGGAAGGCGTCGAAGGCCCTAGGTTTTATAATGAGATCATGTAAACGCTTCTCAAGCCTATTAAAATCTTATACTGCTCATACGTCCGTAGTATCCTTAAGTATGCGTCTCAGATATGGAATCCTCAGTATAAAACATATGTTGATCGAATCTGTTTACTACAATATTTTGATTTGTTTGTGTACCAATATTGATACTACGCCGCGCACACTCACACGCATACCTGCCTTATTTCTATTTGTTTAAAACGTACCGTGAGAACCCCAAAGATCGAGTCGACATCGAGACGTTCCCTATGACACAAGAACTAGACTGACCAGAGTGCTTTCGCCGCGTGTGTAATCCTGTGAAGCTCCTTAAAGAAATTTCGAGTGATTGTAGCCTGTGAAGTGATACCTGAACCCTGAAAGCTGATGTGGCAAGTACCTGACTATAAGTGCTCAGACCTGACTGATTTTCCACCTATCATTGTCGCCCTCCACGTGTAATCCACTGCCCAAACTCTCAAACATTTTGGTAGCAGAGCGTAGTTTTTTATTGGGACCCCTTATTAGTAACGTAATTTGTTTAATTGAGAGTTATTTATTTGCTACTTTCCTTTGTAATTTGAACAAAACGTCTCGTCATATACCTAACCTATTTACAGTAAACTCCTTAATACCATTCGAGTACAACCCCTTTTACATAAGTGTCGATTAAATCGATTAGCGCGTTACGGCCTAGATTCATGTTAAAACCTCGTCTGGATATTATGTGGAAGCGCGTGCCTTATGTGACACTGGTGCTCAGGGCTGCCTTCTTACTACTGAGCTTGTTGTTGACCACATGAACTTACCTATCATTCCTTCTCCAGTTCCTGTTCGTGGAATAGGTAATGTTCAAGCGATTAATTCCCCGGGCATTGTATCCTTTTCATTTAAGCCAGTTAATTCTGCCTTTCCAGAAATCTCTACCAGTGCAATAGTTGTTGATGTGATTGCTGGTACCCTCCCAGAGGTAGACTTACCTAAAAATGTAATTACCTGTACTAAGCACCTCCCTCTTGCTGACCCTTTATTTTACAAACCTGGTACTATAAGTGTACTTATTGGAGCTGACGTCGCCTTTTAAGGTCCGAGTTGTTTGTGTCCCCTGATGGCCTTACTGCTATCTCGACGATATTTGGTTATGTCCTGTGTGGTCCTGTTTATGGAGGATTTACTGATTTGGAACCCCCCATGACTGGAGTCTCGCTGTCCCAAATAGTTGAAAAATTCTGGAAAATCGAAGAGGCCCCCCAATCTCCAGTTGCGAACCCCTTGGATATAGAGTGTGAAACCTTTTTTAAAGCGACTCCCTTTTCTTTATGATCGTCCACCTCTCGGTGATTCTAAAACCAATGCCTTACGGCGATTCCATAATCTTGAGAAGCGTTTGCAAGCCAATCCTAATTTTCGAGAGAAATATATTTCCTTTATGCGTGAGTACCTTGACCTAAACCATATGTCCCTTTCTTCATATGACTCGACCCGGGAACATTATTTTATCCCTCATCATGGAATTTTTAAGTCTGTTAGTGACAAAATACGTGTTGTGTTCGATGGTAGTAGTCCTACGTCCTCTAAAGTGTCCCTGAATCAATGTTTACATACAGGCCCTAAGCTTCAGCGAGATATTTCTCACATCCTCCTAAATTTCCGCAGGCACGAGGTAGTGTTTGTAACAGATATTCGTATGATGTTTCGTATGACTTGGGTACATCCTGATGATAGAAGGTACCAACTTATTTTTTGGCGTGAGGATCCCTCTCAGCCACTTCTCGCCTATGAACTTAATACCAATACCTATGGTCTTCGTTCCAGTCCATTCATTGCAATTCGTGCCCTTCTTGAGCTCGCTGAACAAGAGAGACTAACCTTCCCTCGAGCTGCTGAAGTCCTTGAGAGAGATATTTATGTCGACGATTGTCTTACTGGTGCTGATACTATTGCGTATGCCCGGGCTTTGAAAACTGAGCTTATAGGAATAATGGCCTCTGGGGGTTATGAACTCCGTAAGTGGATTAGTAACAGGCCCGAGCTTCTAGATGATACGAGGGTCAAACTGAAAGTTCTTAGAACTGGCCATTTATAAACAATATAATAAAAAAAATATTCTAAAATTTGAAAATAGAACTCTTTGCCAATATTACTGAGTATATATTTCATTCATTTGTCATTTGTTTTACGACTTGGCGGCAAATTGAAAATTGTCTGTGTCACGTCAAAATGAATTTAACACGAGAAAATTTTCGTGCAATGATTTTTTATGACTTTCGATGTCATTTAAGTCAACAAGAAAGTTATGATAGACTACGATTGGCCTTTCACGATGAAGCCCCATCTCGTGCGACTGTTTACAACTGGTTTAATGAGTTTAAACGTGGTCGCACTAATCTCACTGATGATGTACGTGAGGGACGGCCTTCTACGGCGACGACTGAAAATAACATCTGTGTTGTGCGGCGTATGATAGAGACTGACAAAAGAGTGACTTATCAGCAGATTCGGACAAGCTTAGGCATCGGTATGAGTCAAGTGCACAAAATCCTCCACGAACATTTAGCGGTCAGGAAGCTTTGCGCCCGGTGGATACCTCATAATTTGACTAAGGCTCAAAAACTCCATCGTGTGGATTGGTGCCGTAAAATGATTGAAAGATTTAACGGAGGTGACTCAAATGCTGTGTTCGACATACTAACAGGTGACGAAAGCTGGATTTACTGTTATGATCCTGAAACCAAAAGACAATCTGCTCATGTCTTGTGTGGGTGTTTCCTTTCGAGGAGTTGCCAACTAAAGTGAAGAGAGATCGAAGTGCGGGAAAAAAAATGGTGGCCTCGTTCTTTGGAAGGATAGGTCATTTCGCAACAATTGTGTTAGAGGATCAAAAAACAGTTTCTGCAGAATGGTACACTACCAATTGTTTGCCACTTGTCTTAGAAAAAGTACGAGAGAAACGACCTCGCAATAGGATCCTCCTTCACCACGACAACGCCTCGTCGCACACCGCCAAGCGAACGATCGACTATTTGGCGACATCAAACGTTGAATTACTGGGTCACCCGCCGTATAGCCCCGACCTCGCGCCTTGTGATTTTTATTTATTTCCAAAAATTAAAGAAAAACTTAAAGGAAAGCGGTTTATGAATGCTGAAGAAGCGGTGGCTGCGTATCGCGATGCCATTGAAGAGACCCCTAAGGACGAGTGGGCAAAGTTCTTTTCCCAGTGGTTCCATCGCATGCAGCGGTGTATTGACGTCAATGGACAATATTTTGAAAAGATATAATAAAACTAATAACTGGCTAATGTAATCAGTTTTTGATTTTCTAAGAACTTTCAGTTTGACCCTCGTATGCCCCGGGATCATTTGCAACTTCCTCATTCATTCTCAGACCCAGATAATCCTCAGACTGTCGCTATTTTAGGTGTCCAATACAATCCTGTGAGTGACTCATTTACCTACAATTATACCTGTGATACGTGTGGTGTGTCAAATTGCAATCCGTCGGTAACGGTACTTATCTGTTGCAATGGTATGTATTTATAAACATGCGAATAGAAGCACAGTTTGCTTATTTGTGCTTATTCATGTACAGTCGACCAAATTGAATCACGACCCACCTTATGGTCATTTTTCTACTGTCATTCTATACAAGTAGGTTGAAATTCGCTTGAACATACATTTCCTAGAAACGAACCTGTTATCATTTTATTAGACACTGACAGTTACTGACAAGGCTATGATCGCTATCTGTACAAATAAGTTTGTATGAAAATCGGCGAGAACTTAGGTAAGGGTTGCAATGCAACACACAGGTAGGTAGGTAGATATTTGGGATTCGGCACAGCCGGGCGCCAAGTCTGTATCGGGAACCAGTTTCTTCATAAAAGTTCTACTGGAACTTGTGTTAGCCATGATGAAATAAAACAGTATACTTAGTTGAAGAATATAATATTTATTTTAGGTATATATTTAAAAAGTGGCATTAAATTGGTAAAGTAAAAAGTGACCCAATTAGACGACTACAAATGTCACTTCCCCATCCAAACCTCACAAATTTTCTATTGGATTAAGATCTGGGTACCTAGACGGCCATGGTATACGAGTGAATTCATCTTCATGCTGGGTAAACCAATTCGAGACAATTCTGGCAATATGCACTGGACAGTTATCATGAACAAAGGAGAATACTGGCACTTCTTCACGCAAGTAAGCTGTTCGCAAAGTCGATAACATTGATTCTTCCAATAAATTGACATAGTTTATAGTGTTATGACGAGGAGAAATTTGAACAAGTTCTCCGACACTTCCGGCATCCATCCAGGCACACATGTTAGCTGAAATTCAGCCGGATAATTGGTTGGTAAGCGACCATGTTGAGAAGAGCGAAATGATTTCTCGTCTGTAAAGATGTTATTCGTAATAGTGTTGCATTTCCGCTCTCTGTTGGTTCGTGATTCAATGAACGCCATAATTATGTCGTCGTTTGTCTTCGAGGGTACCCTTTTTAGCATGCCGTCTGATCCAGGTTCTGACTGTGTTCCGACTTATTCTTAGCTCTTTTTTCTGCCGAAATGGCCATTATACGATTTGTTTGTAGATATTGACTTAGATTTTTATAAAATTTCAGACTTACTAGATATACTTGACATCTGACACACGACGTTTTTTATTTCTTAAATTATAATACATTTTTCTTCGTAGTGAAAAGAGTTTGGATTATGGACTTATTTTAAATTCATATTAAGACTGGTTAATCTAAAACATGTCTAGTGCAGTGATAATAAAGGTTAAACTTGCATAGATCTCTGACCCGTTATGACGCATTTTTATTCATATTTAAAACGTACTATGTGCAACATGCATGACAGCGAAGAAAACCTTACTACATTTATGAATGCAAAGGAATAATCGGCAAAGTGGGTCATGATTCAATTTTGTCGACTGTACATACATACTTATATTACCTATTATATACTAAAACGGGAAATAAGAATGCAAGCCTACTGTGATTGTGGTCGCATTTAGAAGTAAAATATGTGACAGCAGGTTAAACATTCCCACACATCGTGAGTAGACTTAAATACTGTAAAGTGAATTTAATATTGTTTAAGTTTACTCAAAATGTTAGAAAAAATAATTGCTTTATCAACTTTTGACTCGTCATAATCTCTAGTGGTATGTAGAGAGTTGCATCATGCTGTATCTAGCGATGGGCAAGGGAAAGAAAAAATTGGGATGGAAAAGAAAAATACGAGAAAGTATGGGAAAAAACGGAAAGATTGGGAAATATTCCAATTCGGCGGGAAAATACTCAAAAGTAGTCTTAAATTAATAAAATGCGAGAATTTAGCTACTGTAACAATGGTTTTACACCTGTAGCACACCCTTACATAAAACTATAACAGCGGAACCACGCTAGTTTTGCCTGTTTGTCAGTTTAATTACACCAAACGTAAACTACATGTTCAAATGCTAAGATTTATCCAAGTCTTTTTTTCTTTGAGACTTGACGATCATGTAGTATACTTCCTCTTACTGTGCCCAAGATGTCACGAATGAGTGCAGAAATGTAGACGTTTGAGAAGGATTGGAGAAATCTCGACGTAAAGATACAGGGTCATAGTAAAATCTCTACATTAGAAACGGCAGTTTGGTTTCTGTTAAGTTTAAATATTTGAGACAAGTAATAATAAAGTAAATCTTCGTTATTAAAAACAAGAAATTCAGAAAACAAAACGGGTAGGTTTGTTTCCTTCGAGGTGTCTAGGTGAACATACTTAAAGTCCCGAGTGTGGTAAGTGACCTATCAACGGAATAGTGAAAGAAAGGCGCCTCTTTTGTTTATATTTTTTTTTGCTTGTAAACTCGAAATCTGCTTATTTTATTTTAAGACACATTACTTCAGTTTTTTTTTTCAATAGGTCCAAAAGTTAACAAGATATTACAAAGTATCTGATTTGATAACAAGTTCAAAAACTTAACTCCAACTGCGGACAAATCTCGCAATACTAATTTTTTGATAAAGAAAACACTTCCAAAGTGGTAAGATATCTATCTAACTTAAAAATGTAAAAAAAAACTGAATTGGTAAATAAATAAATAAAATAATAAATTGTTTCAACAAACACACCAATTACCTAGCCCCAAACTAAGCGTCAGCTTGTGCTATGGTGACTAGGATAACGGATAGACATACTTATATACATTTATAAACATCCATGACTTAGGTACAAATGCTCGTGCTCATCACACAAATATTTGCCCCTTGCGGGATTCGAACCCGCAACCGTCTGGGTTAGAAGTCCGGGGCGCGCACAACTACACCAAGACGGTCGTTAAATTTAGTATAGTTTTCAAATACACACATCAAAAAAAGTTTACGATCACTGAAAAATCGAAATCTGTTTTGTTACCTTAGATTAAATTATGATTTTTTCTTCTTTTAAGATTTTTTATTTAAAAATATACAATTAGAATACAAAACAATACAACAGTTTAATAGTTTTTCCATATAAAAAGGCTTTCAGTCATAACTTACGCTCACTTTGACGGATTTCAAATATTTTTTCGCAAAAAGTTAAGATTGAAAAAATGCTAAGAGGATTATCAGAAGTTTTACGTGAATAGTAATTTTGAGGGAAGAAGGATACAGCACGAGGGATATGCTATGTCCCAATCCTGTGTCGTGACCATATTGCAGAGGTACCACGGGATGGGTAATTTAGCTGACCGACCCCGCAGAGGTCCCAACTGTTTTGACTGCTGCCCAAAAGCGCTATATTAGATTGCTGGCAGCCAGTGACCCAACAATCAACGCTACTAAAATACAAGCAGAAATTTGGGTCGCCTCTGGGCTTGAAGTTAGCACTCAGATCATTCGGAATTGCTTGCACCAGGCTGGATTACGAGCACGGAGGTCTTGGCGAGCGCCTCTGAATTCCTGGCAACGTCAACGACAGAGATTGGAGTGGGCTAGGCTTCGACAGAATAAAGAAGATGAAGAAGAAAACATTGGGCAAAACTGTCTCTTCGTTGAGGAATCGCGAATCAGTACTCATCCACATAACCGACGTGTCTATGTCTATGAGAAGACCAGTAGATCTTGAAAGGCAAAGAACTGCCACAGGAACAGTTAAGCAAGGCAGGAAATCGGTGTCCTTTTGAGGGTGGTATTATGGTTGGAGCTAGAACACCTTTTATCCCGTATCGAGGCTTCATAACAGCAGACATGTATAAAGCAGTTGCTATTAATGGAATTGTCAGACCATTCCGAGTAAACCATGGGCACCAATTTGTACTGGTCGATGATAATGCGCCCGCAAATCGAGCTCAACGAGTCAATGCTGCTCTCCGAGAATACGACATCACAAGGTTACTCACTGGCATACCGGCTCGCCTGACTTAAACCCGACAGAGCACGCATGGGATGCTCTTAAGCGAGCTGTTTGAAACCGTCAGCCACGTCCCCAGACAGTGCCAGACCTCAGGGAAGCCGCTATTAAAGAATGGGACAGGTTACCCGAAGAAATGCTGAATAATTTGATCCTTAGCATGCCCAGGATGATCCTCACATGTATTCGAGTTAGGGGAGGAGTTATATTATATTGAATAAACATTTTATCTATAAATTGTCGTTAAGTTTGGTTAAGCAGTATTTACCTCTATATCAAATTTCTCTTACAATAACATTATGGTTAATTACTCAATTTTAGTTATTAAAAAAATAAAATTCGTTTTTTTAACGAAGATTTAACTTTATTATCACTTGTCTTAAATATTCAAACTTAACAGAAACCAAACTGCCGTTTCTATGTAGAGATTTTACTAGGACCCTGTTTCTTTACGTCGAGATTTCTCCAATCCTTCTGAAACGTCTACATTTCTGCACCAATTCGCGACATCGTGGACACAGTAGTAGGAAGTATACTACAGGATCGTCGAATCTCAAAGAAAGAGAGACTTAGATAAACCTAAGCATTAGAACATGCCGTTTACGTTTGGTGTAATAAAACTGACAAACAGGCAAAACTAGCGTGGTCCCGCTGTTATGGTTTTATGTGAAGGTGTGCTACAGGCGTAAAACCATTTATAAAATAGCAAAATTCTAGCATTTTATTACTTTAAGTGCACTTTTGAGTATTTTCCCTATTTTCCCGACGAATCGGAAATATTCCGCATACTTTCCCCGAATTTGGGAATAAACCCAACAGTTGGAAATATTCCGGGGAGTAAACCCAACGCTAGCTGTATCGATAAAACATATTTCTTCATATTATCTGGTTAAATAAGTATATTATACGGATATCGGAGCTACTAGAAGTAGCTAAGATGCTTCGGTTGTGTGAGATGGGATCATCGAACAAGTTTAAGAATAATTGATGGAATCAGGCGTTACTTTGCAGAAATTCGCCTTGGCTGAGCACGGATAAATGAGTCTAACTGAAATAATTGTAATTTTCCTATTTAGTTCAAGAATAGCTTAAAAAATTAGCTTGTTGCCCAGTATATTCTTCAAACCTTAAAATAAACAACCGCATCAGTAATAAACTGATTTACTTAATAGAATAGACCTTATTTCCCCTTTTCCAAAAGAGTAAGACAATTATATTGTTTTCAACTTTCATGGTCACTAACATATAATATTTGCTACCATGTACTTTCTTATTTTTGAATTACAAATAAAAAGGGACATGGTGGCAATCCTTTAAGTAAATATTCTAGAGTAAGACACAGTACAAACCTAGTTAATAATTGCTCATGTGTTTCCCAATTTTTACACGTGTTTCTGTCTAGTATCAGTGGTGACGGTAATATTTTTTGTTTTAAATGGTCGATGAGTGTTTAAAAATTCACTAGTCATTGTTCATGTGTTTCTTCAGCACCGAAAGATGCTTACCTCATCTTTAGCAGAGAATCCGTCTTAATAACTACCTTCACTACTACCCTCGTCTCATTTCAGCTCAAACCTATAATTTGTACGCGTGTGTAAATTCCAAGTATATAAATAATGCCTCAAAGCCATGCCTCGTAACTCAGTTTGAAGACTCGGAGGAGTCACAGAGTCATTTATCAGATGGGAGGTCAACCCGAGGGACTTAATTCTGAGTGACAAGTGACGTGGAGCCGACTCTACTGTGATGATAAGGGACTTTGTGAAGGATACTGTTATTATTTTTTAAAGATAGTTGCACAGAATAGAAAAAAAATATTAGAAAAATCATATTACGCTGATTCTATAGAAAAATCTGCACACGTGTATGCTGCAAATATCGTATTGAATTTAAACTCATCCAGTACGTAGTTAGAAAATATTCCAATTTCACAATTTCATATTTAATTTCATACAATATCGCTACCTTGGGGTAGAAAGGTCGTAAAAGCCATAAAAGGTGTATTTAACGACCTTTCTACCCCAAAGTAGCGACATATTTATTTATTTTGTATTTTTATATACAGTTTACAGTAATTACCATCAATTTTTTTAACATGAGAAGGTACTAAACTGTAACTACTGTAAGCCAAAACATGTGTTTTAGGAGTAGTTAAATTATACAGAGTTGCATCAGAAGTGGGTTTGCAATCACCAAGAGGCATCTAATAATACAAGTGGTAAGTTATAGGTTTTTCAGCTAAACTAAACAAAAACCACAAGCTATATGAAGTCGCATATGATATGTGTTTGATAATCTTTATTTTCTCAACACAAACATAATTAACAGTAGTGTATGTATAAGGTAATTAAAAATGTAAACATGGCAATAGTTTTGGACCGCAGGATTATACAGAACAGATGGTGACAACGTTAACAAAGACTCATAAGAACAAAATAATTTGTAACATTCATACAAGACAAGTTTTACAACAAAAATAAAAGTTAATAAAAAGTATAAAGGGCTTTAATGTATGTAAGTGTGTGTGTGTGTGTGTGTGTGTGTGTGTGTGTGTGTGTGTGTGTGTGTGTGCGCGCGCGCGTGCGTGTGTGTGTGTATGTGTGTGTGTGGGTGTGTGTGCGTGCGTGCGTCAGTGAGTGTGTGCGTCAGTGAGTGTGTGAGCATGTGCGTGTGTACCTGAGCATGCATTAGCTCGCGTTGAGTGTGTGTAAGTATGTGCGTATGTGTGAGGATATGTGTGCATATTATGAATGCATTATTATACTATTTCAATAAGTTTTTCGGTATCGTCATAGTTACCAATAGGCCAAGTAACCACAGGGTAATTTTTTTCTTAGTGCCAAACCTTGTGTGAGCATAAATATTAAGCATGTTATTTAGTTTATTGTATAAGTAATCTCCTAGGAAACAATAAAATCACTAAGCAAAGCGTGTATTGAAAAGTTCAGTACTACAGACACGTTCTTTTCTACGTTTACTAGCCATAAGTAGAGGATCATATAAGAGCTCAGAATGCTTACGCAAGGTAAGTGCTACAACACAGAGCTGACGAAAAGTTAGTAATTTCCAATGGTTATAAACCTCAGTTGTAGCACATAGCCAGGGCAAGAAAGCAGCAACCTTCAAGACTGCTCTTTGTGCCCTCTTGACTCTTATGAGACATGAGATGAAATAATTTGGAAATATCATGGATACATCTTTTAAAAGCCATTTAGATTTGAACCTAGAATATCAACATTTAGATAGTTATTTTTTTTGTATACGAAATAACTTAATCCACTAACAAAAATGGAAAATAAAGTACTAACTCGTACCAGATAATAAAAAAGAAAACCAATTACGCTTTTATACGATACCGCAAGCGCCAATTAACAATTTTAGTGTCAAATTTTTCCAGTTTGTTTATATTGGCCATTACCGGCTTTTGTAATAAGCGACCGAATAAAGAATCCAATCAAAAAAGAAACAGCATCTGTCGAAGCTATTAAAACTGGAAGGTTTAATATCAAAGCACATTACTGCGTTATCGCAATATGATGGGATACACACGGCTCGAAAGCCGGGCTAACATGATGTTTGGCCATTATTTTGAGAGTGCAATTTAGAGTGTCAATGTTTTAATTTATACGCAAATCGACTTTATAAAAATGCAACGCATTTTTTTTATTTAGAATAGGTGCAAAGAAAAGAAAGCAAACGATACATTTTTTAAAGATATCGTACAGTCTCCGATCTGAAATAATCCAAAAACAAAATTAAAAAATTATCGAGTTTGGTAAAAACTTATGGTAAGTACCTATTTTTTTACTAAAGTATCCTAAAAAATGCTACCTGTGTTCTGTGTTAACAATTTTTTAGGATACGTTGACATTCTTTATATTCAGTCATATAATATTTTTTACTTTAAGTTATTAAATGCTAGATCTTGGCCTCCGACATCAGAAGACGCCACTCTTTGCAATCCTGCGCAATGTCATTATTTTACGTATTTCTATAATACGTAATAACTTTAAACACTTCTCATGCTTTAGGTTGCTACGAATCCAGCTACGACTTGTTTCGTAGAAAACCGTAGCAAACTACGGTCATGCACTATTAGTTTGCTACGAGTTTTGCGCAACGAAGATTCCCGTAATACTGTGATAAAAGAGTCTGGTTTTAACAACATTTACTGAAAATAGCAAAATTGGGGCTTGATAATAGGTTTTATTTTAGAGTACCTAAATATAATTGTAACAAAAAAAGACAGTGTGATATGGCAGAGATGGTAATGTTGGTAATTATCGTATGTCGCCGAATCACGTACGCCCATCAAAGCTACGTGAAAAATGACCGATTAAACACCACTCCTGTCCAAACAACCCATAGATAAAATCTACCTTATGTAATCGGGTTATGGTTGTGTGTCCTATGTATATTGTAATAAAAGGCCGAGTATAGAATTATTACTTGACAAAATATTGCGTGTCGTGAGAATTATTGCGCCGACTTTTTATTGTGGGTTTTATTCTACTAATAATGTGCTTTTGGAGTCACTGTTTGCATATAGAGTAAAAGAAAGCTAATTTGGACCAAAAAATCTTGACTCGTGGTAATGTGATAGCCAAGTACTCGGAGCAACAAAGGCGAGGACACCAGCCATGTGTTATTTACACGAACCATTCCCACTCATTTTTAACACCCCTACAACTTCAAATCTACCCTGCCCACTAGACCTTATTACATATTTGCGATTTTAAGAGTTTCTTTAAAAACGATAATTTATTGTTTTTCAGTGATAAGCATTCACTTAGCAATCTAAATATATTATTGCACTTGCACTCTGGTGGTCAATTTTTCGAGTGCAATAATATGACTTTAAAAAATAAAATTTTAGTACTTATTCTTGAATTTTTATAAAGTACTAATTATGATTTATCGATGTATGAAAATCACATTTTTTACCAATAACTGACTCACTCATAAAATTGTTTGTCCTTGGTTGGTTGAGCTTGGTAGGTAAACTTAATTTCCAGTTAGATCTTACTTTTTTTATTAACGCCGTTAAGAACTTGTCATTTTTCTTGATTTACAAATAAATAGAATTAAATTGATTCATGTGTTTACAATTTAGGTACTGTAGGTTTCTTTTACGAATCCTTCGAAACCTAGACTACACTTAACATAATAATGTTAAAATTGACCATTTGAATACAAGTATTTTTAAATTTCATCCTAGTTGTTACAAACACATCAGCTCAACAATCTGAAGTAAGTTTTTTTTAATATTCACGGTTCCTGATCTCTTACAAACGTAATATCAATTATGTAAAAAGGATAAGAATACATATCGTACCTAGTCTTACGAAAACAACATACAGAGCTTTTCTCTTCTTACTAATATCCAGTATCAAATAAGTTGCCATCATAAACTTGCGCCATCTTCAATAAAGTGACTTCATCGCGAGTTGCACTCTTTGAGCAAAGTCGTTTATCATGAGACTCGCCACAAGACAACTCGGCGCCGTTAAGCCATTATTTATAATAAACCACGATATTACATGAAAGAAAAAACCTATTTTCAAACAATGTACAGGTAATTTGTAAGATTTTTCCTCGTGATTTAGAAAAAACAGATCTTTAAATATTTTCTTATTTTGGCAAACTACAAACTAGGCTCTATTTTTTTAACAAGGAATTAGATTTATACTTTAATAGGGGGCATTTATTATCTACTAGCAGTTCCCCACCACTAAGCCCGCGCCAAAAGTCGGATTTGCCAAACAAACTTCAGTCCCCCATTTCCCCCCTTTGATGATTTTATATCGCGACAAAAAGTAGCCTATGTTCTTCCCATAGTTTTGAACTATCTAATTAACAAATTTCATTAGAACGGCTGGACCGTCAAGTAAGGTCCAGCCGAAAAAGAAAGTTGTGCTAGTTACAACACTTATAACCTTGAGTTATAAGTGTTGTAACTAGCACAACTTTCTTTTTCATATATATTAATACACTAGCAGTTCCCCGCGACTTCGCCCGCGCCAAAAGTCGGATTTTCCATACAAATTTTTATCCTCCATTTCACCCCCCTGATGATTTTATATCGCGACAAAAAGTAGCCTATGCCAGTGTCTCAAACTATCTCTGTGCAAAATTTCATTTGATTCGGTCCAGTAGTTTCAGAGCCTATTCAAAGCAAATAAACAAACAAACAAACAAATCTTTCCTCTTTATAATATTAGTATAGATAAATATAGATAGGTTAACTTACTGGTAAGTTTCGTAATCAAATTGGGAGAAACAAGAACCTTTTTTTATTACAAAATTTACATAGGGAATAGAGGCCGGCTCAAGGTTAAAGTAAGGTAGTCTAACTGTCGGCCATACATATTATTTGTTTAATATGGGACCGCCTTTATTTCCTATGTAGTAAAAACTGTATTTGTAGTTCAAATGCGTGCCTGACGTGCTGCCGCTGTACATTAACTTTAAATTATAGATTTAAAGAGATTAGATTTATTTGTTTCTTACGTTTACGCGAATTGTTAAACTCATTAAAACACAATTTCCTCTTTCAATCGTTTTGACCAACCTTTAATACTTGCAAAAGAACGGCGTTTTATTCCTCGAATGCTACGTGAAGCGTTTGAAATTAGAAAACATCCAAATTTCAATAGAGAAGATGGTTGGAAAGTTCCGCCAGCATGGGATCCTATTCTAGCAAAAACCAAAGCAACACCTCGAACTGCAAGATCTCAAGACACGGTTAGCTCTTTCTGCGTAAATAGGAATGTAAATTAATATTAATGAGTGACCGTAGTTTAATTTTTCAAAACTTTGTAATGACAAATAATACCTTAGTCTCCCTGTGACCACGAACGCTGTAAAGTGTTCGAAACGTCAGGTTTTAAATAAAATGTAAATAAATCGCGAAGCAATCCGTAAAATTGTGTTTTAATGAGATTAGATTTAGCTGTAATAAAAATAAAACTTTTAAAAGCGTATTTCACTAACTACTTACGCCTACCTATGGGAACTTAGTATTTTTTCTTGAAGTTATTGTATTAGACGTAACTAGAATTATGCCGTATTTTGAAACGCATTTAAAACTTTACAGATCTTTTGCCGCTGATGAACCAGTTGACAATTGTCATTTTTCACAGCAAGTAAACAATATTGATGGGGTGAGTTCCGAACGAAACAGAAGCAAGGAGGGTCGTGTATCTCCAGCTGTCATCGTGTTAGAGCCCATTTATCACCGGAGAATGAAAGCTATGGATTTTCATGGCTTTTATTTTCGCCGAAGTGCACTCTGATTGATGCGATATAAACCTTTAGTTGCATATGAAACTGTCCGTTACCTTTTTACTTTTGTCAAGACACGCAAATATGAGGCATTAGATAATAAATGTTGAGTAGACTCGTGTCTACTACTGTGCTCAATAGGTTAAAAAAGTTTTTGTGACTTCACATTTGCGTAAAATACATAATATGTCGACGACCGTCTTGGGTGTAGTCGTTCACACTCCGGACTACTAAACCAAGGAGCAAATGTTAGTGTGGTGAGCATGAGCAATTGTACCTAAGTCATGGATGTATAAACGTATATAAGTATGTCTATCCGTTATCCTAGGTACCATAGCACAAGCTCACGCTTAGTTTGGGGCTAGGTAATTGGTGTGTTTGTTGAAACAATTTATTATTATTATTAATATTAAATAGATCTTCAATTGTGATGATAAACAAACTATTTTACTAGTGAAAGTTGTTATTTGTAGAACTTTAATTACTCTACTAATACTTCTTCATACGATTTTCAAGTTTTAAACTTGTTTTGGTCAATTTTCCTGCTTTAATCTCGTTTCCTCACAATGCAATTGAATTGGTACTCGAGGCTATGGGATCAAGTATACAAATCCTTTGGAAAGTGCACTTTCCAAATTGAAGAAAACCAATTAGTATTATCAGTTTGTGCAACTGGTGAAACTTATTGGATTAAACGCAACTTCTTTCTTTAAGGATGCATCTTTAATTAAACTTTAAGCCAACGGATCGCAGAGGAATCTATTGGGAGTAAAATCATGGATAAAATATTATGGAGACGGTATTTTAATCGTCAACTAAGGCTCACTCGCACACGTCCGGATTAGCTTATCTGTATTTGTTCACGGCCTATTTCCTGAGTTGAAATCCTACTTCTGGTAGTGCACCTTCCGGATTAGTTAATCCAGACTTGTGCAAGTGGGCTTTCAACTCAGATAACAGTCCTTGTAAAAGTTCAGAATAACTTATCCGGACGTGCGCATGTGGGCATAAAGTGGTTGCGACTTTTTACGCTAGAGTTTGTAGAAGACTGATACACTTTTTCTGACAAAATTTTACTGAATTTCAAATGACCTGATAGGCTTTTTAGAATACTATTAAAATGATTTAGCTTATAATCTTAATTTTTCTTTAAACGAGCATTAGACATAGATTTCATTCAACTTTATTTTCACATTTTCTTTTGACAAATACAAGATAAAGATTATTTTAACGTTAAAGGAGTTTTGTTTATCAATCAGTATTAAAAAGTAGACAAGATGCAATTTATTCTAACGCGAAGTTCTGAAGAAGAAGAAGTGAAATGTTTGGCAAACATAGCCATCGACTTTTGCATACGTATTTTAACTTTTTGTTTATGATAGCGAACTTCGCCGTAGAAATCTTGCATCTCATTTTAGGACCCTGTTTCGTTACTAAAAATACTAAGTGGGAGCGCATCCAATAATAGTACATCATTGCGCATTGGACAGTGCCACAGCTCTCAGATAAAGCATTCTGGACTCATTTAACTTGTTACTTTCGTCGGCTTTACCGATTTATTTCGTGGCCTTTCAGTTTTGCCAGTTATAATCAAGACTTAGGTCATTCGGGATTCAAAGTCAAATTGCTGCTTTGCTCTGTTCAAACGGATTTTTTCTATTTATGTGATCTAAGAAGTGCATACAACAATTGATAGAGTAGTTTATTTTAGTTATCATAGTGTTTTTTTTAGTCCCAATTATTACAATTTTGAGAATGATTGCTTGCCGAAATTTGTCTGGAAGAAATTGCTTTTATTAATGGCCTTAATTTAATTGTAACACGTCGCTATAAAAATTTTGTAAATGTGCACGTGTGTTATGTACTATAGGAGTTAATTCTGGTCTTATTCATATCCAAAAGGATCTCATTTAAAAATATACTGACTTTATAATCATAATTTACTGTAGGTCCGTTTTCTCATTATGAAACTTTTTATTAGGCTGTTTCATGAATACCAAATGCTAACACGATCCAATATTAATAAAAAAAATATTATTTCTCATGACTTAAACAGTTATTTTCATAACCGAATGTTGAAATTTATGTGCAATTTATGTTTGAAATATAACTTCAGGAACGCTGTTAAACGCGATAATACGATTTTAACGCAGTTAATTCTTTATGATGATGAAATTTCAGGATTAACGACATATTAGATATAATGTTGATTGTGTTACTGTTCAAATGGAAATGAACGTTATCATGGTATACACAGGTGTTATATTCATACAACAAGCATGTAGTAAATTTCAATCGACCGTTAGCTTTAAGATTTTTTAACACTCACTCAGTGTTATTTTATTTTTATAATTTTAAGAAACGAAAAATTCGCACACGGGCAGGCCTGTGTATCACCCCGCGTAGGTAGCAAAAACGTACCTACGCGCGGCGACCCGTTGGAAGAGGCTAAACAAGTTGCGAGAGAGCAACGAGACACCGAGTAAGGTGTTGCGAGAGAGCAACGAGACGCCCGCGCGTTTTATTCACCGGCGCACGGCACTATGTGTGAATTACGTTGCTGGCTGGACGAGCATGAATAAAGTGCTAGAAAGGTGCGCTAGATGGCGTAAGTAGCATCTAGTAGCAGTCAACCCTATCGCGTCGCATGATAGTACTTCACTGAATAGGTTCAGTGTATTATGATTGATATTCCAGAGTTACTAGAATGAAATTATCTTGCAATGGATTTCTGTAGGTGTCTAAACGAGAATGTGCTTGACTCTGAGGCCAACTAAATTGCACCATATCGTTGAGGACATTGAGTAGATATTTCATCAAATTTCATTGCAAAGTCAAACTTCTGTACGGAGTACTAGTACTTATTCTGTGACACACAACGCTGGCCGAGGGTTCCAATCCTTCTCTTATCTTATTTAAACTTATATTGAATAAACCGTTTATAAGGTGTTTAATTTAAAGAAAAAAAATATTTATATTAATAAGATTTAACAAAAAAAAAAAAAACAATAAGCTAAATGCCGAGTCGATTAGAGTTGTTAACATGCTCGCCATCATTTTTGTAACGAAAATCTGTAACAAAAAAACGGGTTTCGCAAATTTCCCGCTATTTTTGTTACGTTTCATTTTTAGTCTTATTTAACACCTTTGAAACTTAAATTACGTTTTTACAATTCTTGAATATTTTTTTTGCGTATATCATAATTTATTTAGAATGTAGGTACCATTGTACTTGAAAATTGAACATCAATCCTTCACTCTTAAGCTACGGAGCCGAAATAAATGGCCCACAGCTTATCTGGTCTGTAGTAATTAAATAAAACAAGGTGCCGACCAATTTATGACTCCCTGGGGTGCCATCCTCGTGGTTTACACTGACCTGAACTATAGCCACATTCCAAACCTTATTACCAAGCCACATAAGTTCAGATTCGTATAGCATTGTAACAGAATTGGCCCTGTCTCGGCGTCAAGCTTAGCACTGTGTATCTTATGTTTAGACACAAATAGAAATAAATGGCGAAATTTGTTTAAAGAAGAGTCAGTTTATTTGTTTACAAAGCGCTTGAAATTTCATTTCTTTGAACTTTGATATTAAATTCAAGATTTTGCTCAAGACAGTTTTTTTTCTCTAGAGTTGGCTGGATGTATTCTTGGTCATATTTTTATGATCAAGAAAAATGATTGCCTATTAATAGTAGATTATTATACAAGCCCAGCGACGAAAGTGACCATTCCATTCGAGAAGTTTCTGGCCAATAGCTCGAGAGTGGAATGGGTGCTCTCACCCGAGTTAAACATACTATTTTTCATTTCGACTGTGAGGAAATCAAGGGTATCGATAGACTATCGATAGTTGAGGCAAAAGCAATAGTATCTATAAAATATCGATAGACTATCGATAGTTGAGGCAAAAGCAATAGTATAGATAGACTATCGATAGACTATCGATAGTATCGATAGTTGAGGCGAAAGCAATAGTATCGATAAAATATCGATGGTATCGATTGACTATCGATAGTTGAAGCAAAAGCAATAGTATCGATAGACTATCGATAGTTGAGGCAACAGCAACACTATCGATAAAATATCGATAGTATCTATAGAGTCTCAATAGTCTAGGCAAAAGCAATAGTATCGATAGAATATCGATAGTCTACCGATAGTCATGATAGTAATGATAGTATCGATAGCTCCGTTAACATAAATACTATCGAACATAGCAATACTATCGATAGTATCAAAGTTCAATACTAAATTCACTATCAATAGCTGAAACAGCTCTGACTTTTGCAATAACTATCGATACTCTAGTGGCCTTTTATTCAATAGTAGGAGTGGAGTATAAAGTAGGAGGGAAAGCTATCTCCCACCCGGCTATCTACACATGAAAGTTCAACTTTCCGGACAGGTGAGATGAAAAACTATTTTTTATGTTAATCTTGCCAGATATCTCTGATTCAATTCTCATTGACAGATAAACCGGTAAAAAACTTAAATGTGAATAGGGAGTTTATCACATGCGATAAAATATAAAACGTGCTCTTTTTATTTTCCAAAAATTTCAACTTAGGAAAAATAAACAATATTTTCCCGAAAGACTTTATTCTAACATAAGAATAAAACACGAGTTAGATTGTTTTTGAAAATCAGTTAGTCATTATTTGCTCTCAGTGTTTTTTGCGACGTTGCCAGCTTACCCATCTCCATTCATTGTGTTTACGCCAATGATGTTTATATTACACTAGATTCGTAATGTACGATGCAGATGCCTTGTCACTCCGTATCAGTCTGTCGACTGATGTGTCCGCAGTTGTCAGCTTGACACGATATAGTGCAGACATATCCGAGACGTATTAGAAAGTCCGAAAAAGATGGGGAAATGTATAGTAAAAACATGTGACTCATATTCAGAAAAATCCAAGAAATCAAATGGTGTGACTTTCCACAAGTAAGTTTCTCCAATTTATCAGATTATTTAAAATTACATTAAAAAAATATATTTTTTATCGCCTTCATTTTGACATCAGTGCTGCCAGTAAAAAATACTTTTGGGTTCCCCAATACTGGGGAGTTTATTGAATAAGTAACTGAGTAGCGAAATTATTTACCTGGAATACAAAATGGTATCATAGTGTTGAAGAATGATAATAAAATATCAGTACAAGTAAAAAGATATCCTATATTTATTTTCCCAGGGTACCTAAAGATGAAATTCGAAGAGAAGAATGGACAAAAATAATAAGATTATTAAGAAAAGAAACAGATTGGTTACCATCCACTGCAACCGTCATATGCTCTAAACATTTTAAAGAGCAGAATAAGACTCTGCCGAAACATGATAAAGGTCGTGTGCATTTTCAGCAGACGTTTCATCATTACAAATGGATCATTCGCTATTATTAATCAATTTGATTATAAACAAATATATCAAAGTAAGATTACACCATGAAAGTAAAATCTTTTAATCTACAAAATAAAAAAAATAGTAAACGACAATTATATAATAAGCTCTTACTACATAGTGGGATTTGATCACTATTATCCGTCTTTAAATTCTTCATATTTTAAAAATAAATAAAAATATCTTTTACTTATAAAAACATAAATCCCTACAAATTTGTTTTGATTTCAATAATATATTGTAAATAGCAGGCCAGACCGACACTGGAGATAGCTGACCTATAAACCTTGCATAAAATTAGTAAGATTATTTATATACTTATTATACTACTTTTACTTATTTCATCTTTTTATTTATTTATTTAATTAGAAACCATACAGCGTAACAGATTAATTGTTAGGTTATAATTAGGTACATAAGCAAGTAAGGCCAATTATAAGGTTTCCTTATACAAACTAATGGTATGTACGTAGCAAAACGTCACTTAGGGTAAGTTAAGTTAAGAACTGCTTCTCAGACTCCCGTATGTTACTAAATAATAAAAAGATGTCACCAGTGCGTCGTGTATTAGCAGCCCAGAAGGTAATGTAAACATTTTGTATATAAATAGTAAGCGAGAGAAAGGCTTTCCGCCTACGCGGATGTCATGTGTCACAGTCTATCACCTATACATATATAAAAACGGTAGAAGGTCAAATTCTGTGTATATAGCTATAAAACTGAAGAAAGTCAAATTATGTGTACTATATGGTTTTGAAGATAAATATATCATAACATATCATATAGAGAAATAGAGAAATATATGGCAAGAAATATGTAAAAAAAGGTGTTTAATCCTGATTGCTAGGTTTATTTAGTTTTTTTAAGATATCAAGCACTCGAACCTTGAAAACGGACTTAGAGCATGCAAACACGTCGATTCCGCTTAACAGTTCATTGTACAACCATGGTAATCTAGTGAGTGGTGCGTTTCTTGCGTAGTTGTTGGCGCGAAATGGCACATTCAGCAGAGAAGTGTGGCGCGTGCGACGCGATGGGGTGCGGTATGCTATGCCCGCCACCAGCTCAGGGCAGTCCACAAGTCCGTGCACGATATCATAAAGTAAACTAGCGTCCATAGCTGTACGCCTCTGTTCCAGGGTTAACATACCGTTACGATAGCAGTTTTCTTCATAAGTTGTTACCTTAAGGCGACGTCTATAATTTAGATGATTAACGAAAAATTTTTGTATACGCTCCAATCGAACTTTGTATGTATTATATCTAGGATTCCACACGGAACAAGCATACTCCAAGATACTTCGAACATATGCATAGAATACTGTTTGAAGAGATTTGATATTACCAAAAGGTTTGCATTCACGTAAAACAAAACCAAGAATCCTATAAGCCTTATCAGTGGTACTATCAATATGCTTGGATAATATTAATTTTTCATCTAAAATAACGCCTAGATCCCGTATGACGCTTGTCCTCTCAATGATCATGCCATTAAAGTTGTATTCAAAATATAAAGGTTTTGTCTTACGTGTAAATGTTATAACTTGACATTTACTTATGTTGATAGTTATTTTATTTTGCTGATAGAAACTATGCAAGGTATCTAGGTCCGATTGCAAATCAAGACAGTCACTAACATTATTAATTTTGAGAAAAACTTTTGTATCATCGGCGTACATGAGATGTTTAGCAAATTTAAAACAGTGCACGATATCAAACAAGTAGGCATTATAGAACAACGGACCCAAATGAGAGCCTTGGGGGACTCCAGTTAATACATTTATATAGTCTGATCTAAAACCCCCCATTACAACAGCCTGCGAGCGATTGCTTAGGTAGGATTTTGTCCATCTCAATAAATCGCCGTGAATTCCTAAGGCTTGAAGTTTTTGCAATAGAATGACGTGATCTACACGGTCGAAGGCTTTTTCAAAATCCGTGTAGATCACGTCAACCTGACCACCTCCGTCCATGTTTGTGAGAACATAATCGGAAAAACAGACGAGATTGGTTATGGTTGATCTTTTTCTTAAAAAACCATGCTGACTATCAGGAAGACCCCTACTTATAACCGGATAAATAGCATTATAGATTATTTTTTCAAAAAGTTTGCCAACAGTGCAAAGTATGGATATACCTCTATAGTTCTCAATTACTGCTTTAGATCCCTTCTTATGAATAGGCACTATGTGAGCCTGCTTCCATATACTAGGAAATACTCCTTCCTTCAAGGATAAATTGAAAATGTAAGCTATCGGTTCGGCAAGAGTCTTTAAGCACGCAGACCAGAACAACGGCGGTATTCCATCGCTACCGGCTCCTTTGGTAATATCTAGTGAACTCAATGCCTTTTGGACAGTGTCATCTGAGATGCTAACAGTAGAGAGCGAATCACAGCTGATATATAGCTGCGGTGCGGTGGTATTATCTGTTGAGGGATCGCCGAAGACGCTTTGGAAAAAAGTGTTGAACGCGTTACAGATGTCCTTACCATTACTATAGGATTCTTGGTTGTAAGTAAGTTTTTTAGGATAACTTGAAGTGCCTCGCATCGACTTAAGGTAGGACCAGAAAACCTTAGGATTGGTCGTAAGAGATTGTTCAGTATTATTAATAAAAATTTTATAGCACGAATCTTGAACCCTCTGTTGTCTGTTACGAAGTAAAGCAAACTCATCATAGTCAAGGAGGTTTCCATACTTTTTCCAGCGTTTGTGGGCTTTGGTTTTTTCTTTTATAATTTTGATTAGGGCAGGGCTAAACCAAACGGGGATTTTTTTAGATTTATTAGGTTTTAATGGAACGAACTTTTCAATAATTTCGTTTAAGCGTTCATAAAAAGATGTAGTAGCGCTTTCTTTAGTTTGATGCTTAAACAAACGTTGCCAATTTATTGAACCGAGCGAAGCATTAACTTGTTGATAGTCTGCCTTTCTGAAATTTCGTATTGGTGAAGCACGTTCATCCAAGAGTAGGAGGGCATGATCAGTTACATTTATTGTAAAAACAGGATGTGCTCGATCGAGTTTTGTGAGTGGCAAAGTTCTTGAATCTATATCTAGTGCGATATTTGAGAAAACCAGGTCTAAGGTATTATTAGAACTATTCCTTAAAATATTGTATTGAACAAGACCAAGCAGACTAAATTCATTTATCAATTTTAAACCTGCATTTTGAATATCTGTAGTGCCCATTTTAATATGAGTAGGACCATTTATATCCCATTGGATGCATGGGAGGTTAAAATCACCTATAATCCAGAAGTTATCTCTGGGATGCGTGTGGAATAATGAGTTAGTAATGTTTATCACGTTATCAACACTATCGGGTATTACATCGGGATCCGTAGGTATATATGAGCAAATTACGTGTAGATTTTTATTGCTTTTCAGGGTTTTAGCCGATATAGTTATAACAAGTAATTCTGTGTAGACCGGAGACGAGATATTAACACTACGAGCATTTAACTTACGATGCACTAAAACCATCACACCACCACCAGTATCTTTCTTTGCGGCAAGAAGGTCGCGGTCGTATCTGAAAACGTCATACCGATTGTCGGTGATAATAACAATATCATATGCATTACAAAGTAAACTTTGCCGGAATTCTACGCATTTAGAACGTAGACCTCTAGCGTTTTGATAGAAAATACTCAAACTATCATCAGCCATCCTGAAAATCGATATATCCATTAGGATTCAAACTGCTAGAAACCCCAGAACAAAACATTGGAGTCCTTTTTATTACGGCAAAAAAGTATCCAAGTACGTTGCGATTAAGTCGAAAGTAAAAATAGGCCCAAAATGTAATATTTACAGCAGTATCATTCTGTGACAAAAACAACGTGTCCGCACACATCAGTCCGCGTCCGACACTGGCAGTACAATGTCTATCAAATAACAAGTGTAAGCAACATTCGATAAATACAAGTGCAGTCGAAAAGTTAACAAGTGATTGATAAAGGTGAGATTTATTTATTGCAAAATGAAATAAAATCTTGATGTTAGGTATTGTACCATACTTGATAAATACATTTACTGACGCAAATTCCTTGATAAAAAGGTATAAGTGAGACCAGTTCACTTTATGATAATTTTTAAGTGTACATACGATTGAGTGTAACAAATAACTAAAATAAAAAAAATGACATCGCATAAGTGTTGGTTAAGCTTACCAGACCTTCGTGAGCAGAATGATGCAAGTAGTATGACCAAAAGTTTCTTAAGGCATTTTCAAGCTATCTCTCGTGTCAGGCCGGCGTGCGATTTTTGGGACACCCTGTATACACCACGATTTTTTAATTATGCCAAAAATTTTAAGGACTGATTCTACTGCCTAAATACAACAACTTTTTGTAGGGGACCAACTCCGAAATCTCAAAAAAAAATTGGCTTCCCCATACAAAAGTGCTGATCAACTGAGATCAGTTTAAATAAAGATGTCGAAAAAAAATTTGAGATTTCAATGGTGGTCCCATACAAAAAGTTGTAGTATTTAAGCAGTAAAATCAGCTCTTAAATTTTTTGGCATGGTTAAAAATTTGTGTATATATTTCAATAATCAGACTACACAATTTTATTGCAAAATCGCTCCTATTACATAAAGTATACATAAAGTATTTTCTTTCAATAGTCGTTTGTTGAATGAACATTCAGAACAATTAGTTAGCAATAACAGAATAAACATTTTCACACATTTATTATTACACAGTTATGATGAAATTCATCAACTTAAAAAAAAAGATAAACGAAACAATCAAACAATATTAATTTACATTAAGGTTATTTATTTTATCAACAATAAAAAAAGCGATTAGGCTCATTGCACAAAATTATTAAAATAAAACGATATTGTAGTAATTAAAATGTATTACTGTCATCCACTCATTCATTCAGCACTTATCATTCATTATGGGAAATAATCCTAACATCTGGCAGCACTGACCGTTTGACCTATAATAAGTGTCTTGTCTCTTTTTGACGTAATTAGCTTAACTGTAGGAGGACAGAGACACACATAGTTCTCATGATTTTTCTTTCAAACTTGCACAAGTTTCAAAGCTACGACTTTTGAACTCGCAAGTGGCTACGTTTTTTGGAGCAGTGCTTGTTTTTTGGACGTTGCTTCTCTAGTATTTTGTAAGCTCACTGGTTTACGCACACTCTCGAGTACGCTACGTTGCCAACTTTACTACAACTTAGAATGGGCGCGCGTAGCGTATAGGACACACCGAGTGCAAAGAAATAATTTAATTATTTTGTATGAAACTAGAAAAAAATCCGAAAATGCGAATTGTAGCAAAATCTTTTAACATGACCTTTATTTATTTAGTCTGATTTATATCCTTAATTATCCGGAAATCAAAAATACCACGTGGTATATATACGTGCTTTTATGCTATTGGAATAAGGTCTTGAATCGAATGCTTGTATACATAAAGCTCGAGCTTCCTAAAACTTAATAATAATTAGCTGAAATAAAAAAGGGTTGAAAATACATACTCCGTAAGAGTGGTGTTAGTAATATATTCTTGAAAACACATAAATAACGTAAGTCGATATTTGAATTCATAAAACACAAGACTCAAAGAGCTTATTTCTATACACAGTCTGTCTCCAAAGGCAACCATTCAAATCCATGTATCCAGTTGAAACTTTGGGTTGAAACCTAAAACTAACATTAAACATTGGCAAGCATATGACACTTCCCATTTTCGTAGTAAAATTGCCCCTAGCACAACGGCATAAGATGCTAAAGTGTTTACCGCGTCATGCTGTCTATAGGCTATACTATACCAACAATGAAAGATCAAGTGTACCTTGCCAATTACGAACCTTACTGCTATATAAATAAGTTTATTCCTAAATTCATAATGCAACCTGTCAAGTGAAGTCCAGTTATACCGTTGATTTGAGTTAGACAATAATAAAGCAGTTACTTTTACAATTTACTTTATTACTATCACCTACCTAATAGGTATGTAATATCACTTATTAACTATACTGCGTTTACTATTTTTTATTCTCTGAGTAAATAGTGCAATAATATATAATATAATATAGTAAAATTTATAAGTTCTTTGTTGAGTATATAAACGACTTTTAAAAAATATTTTTTACGGCAACTATTTTTTGTATTACTTGAGAGGAAATTATTTTATAAAATGCACAAAGAAAACTATTTGAAAACTTTAAACCTAAAACAAGTTTTAAAGGATACTGAAGTAAATTCAAAGCTGTTGAAATACATTTTTGTAAAACTAAAATTTATTGACTATGCAAAAATTTTACAAGCAATGTTCGCAAGAGTTAAGCAACGATTTTACGTTTACAAAAATGTACGTGCAGAAAGCAAACTTTCTTTGTAACAAATTGTCTTTAATATCGGTAACTAGTGCCTTTGGCGGGGGGCACAATTGAAATAGATTCAGAAAGCCTACACTCTAAAAGTACGATAACAATTAATTTATTAAAATATCATCATCATCCTAGCGTTATCCCGGTTGTGCACTCGCACGCGAGGACCCAGGGTCCGCTTTGGACCATAATCGAAACTGGTCGAGTTTCCCTGTAATTACCTGTAATTACAAATACCTGTAATTACAGGGAAACTCGACCAGTTTGTATCATGGTACACATTCAGTCGCCGGAATGTGTAGGTTTCCTCACGATATTTTCCCTCACCGGAAGAGCATCGGTTAGTGAAAGAAATAATGTACATTACTCAGAAAAAGTCATTGGTACATGGTGGCATGTGGCATCGAATCCGGCACCTCCCGCATGACAGGCAACCCGTTAGCCACTTCGCCACCGACGCTCCTTAATTTAATGAAATTTATTTGAACATAAGATATATCATATTATATTATAAGTACACACGACCGCAGAATACCCCACTTTGACCTCGAGGCCGCCTCTGTTCCACACGTAGTAAAAGCTGTTATCGTAGTTCAAATGGGACTTGGACATGCTGCCGCTGTACAAAGTTAAAACCCAACAAACAAGAACCTTGTGGGCCACAAATAAGAAGATTGTTAGTACCAACACAAGGTCCGCACTATGCCTAAACAACAATCGCTGAAAATCAGTTTCTTGGCAGCAGAAAACCATTTTGACGACACTGATTTTCAACGGGAACATATGAGCACTATGTGTACTAAAATCAGTGTCGTACGTACACGAAAAAACAAAGAACGAAATAAAATTATGGAAATTATTTTCATATCAAACAGTAACTCCATCAGCATAACAATAACATAGATGGTCAAATAAACACAAAAATGTAACGTGAAAGACGTATCAAAGCCGTTTGTAATATTAATGTTAATAAATAAAATATTGTTTAAACAAACACACTAATTACCTAGCCCCAAACTAAGCGTGAGCTTGTGCTATGGCGACTAGGATATCGGATACATAAATACGTTTATTAATATCCATGACTTAGGTACAAATGCTCGTGCTCATCACACAAACATTTGCCCTTTGCGGAATTCGAACCGGCAACCGCTGGTTTTGTAGTCCGGGTAGAACAATCTAGATATAATGCAAGTCTTAATACTTATAATAAGATTAGACATGGGTAGTTCCTGAATGAATGACACAATTGAAGTACTTCAGCTATCTAGTTCATATGTATCATTCACTAAATATAGTCTAAAGCAGTTCATTAAGTTCAGTAACTGAGTGATGTGAGAGTAAGACGTACGAAAATATTTGTTAATACTACAAGAGCGAGACAGTTGCACGGCCCGACTCGGTAAACATCAAGCTATTTCGCGCCTTATCCGAATCCTAAATATTTGAAACAGTGCAAGCGGAAATATTATTTAATGCATGTGAAATAAGATTTAGTATTTGTTTTCGATTTGTGCCGAAATCTTATAAATGTTAATTTTTAGTCATAAGAATAGTCTGTAGTATACGATACATTTAAACTGAATGAAGTAGCGAGTTAGATTTTGATAGTAGATCTGCTGAACTAAATAAACTAGGTGAGTGATACATATCTTCAACTTCTACTGAACTATATATCACTCATTTCACTTCAGTGAACGATTTTGCGCGTGTCTAATGCAGATCCTAGTAGTTTACAATTTTATAAGCCTTATAGTTTTTATTAATCCCACTCCATACTACTGTATTGGACTGAGCGTGCACCCTGCATTTTTGCCTGGCGCTCCACCTGTAAGTCACAGCTATCTACTAACACGGTCGTTTGCGTGTCTGTGAAAACGAGAGTGCATATAATATTGATGTTCATAGTACAGCGAAATTCTTGTTGGTAAAGTATAGAGATGTTTTCATTGAACGACTAGTTGTATTTACTTTTAACCTTTATCATTTTGTTTTTGGTGTCATTTAAGCTCCGTTGCACTAAATTAATTGTTAATGCTAAGGTTACCATTAAAACCTTTGTTTTACATCATTTACTGCAACTAACTACAACGCAGTTAAAAAATATTTGAATTCAATCAAAAATAACAGATCACATTTGATTATGGAAAAATGAAAGAAGCATATTATTTAAACTCTTACGGTAACTTCACTGATTCCATAATGTTCAACAGTGCCTTAGTACTTTTCTCGATCACATCGAAATATTAACACAAATAACGAATATTATAAAATCCTGTAGTTCCTTGAAAATACGTTAACACATAAATTTTTTGAAAAAATGTACGTGGGTCAATAGGAGCTATAAAGGATCAATTTCAACCATAGTTTTAAATCATATTTTAAGACGTAAGTATCTCTTAAATCAAGTAACTCTTGTGGCCAGACTTATTATGGCCCCTATCCGCACAACAGCGATCTTAGTAAACATTTTTATTGAATATTTTAAAATTTAAAGTTTTGACCAACATAGACATCTCAAAAAAAAAAGATTTTTTGCGTATAGAGCTTGCTGTAAAGAACAAAGGTGTATTTTTCACTGATTTTGTGTTTGGTGGTGATTCTACTCATCAAATGCAATAATTTTTTATGTAAGGGTTTAATGAAACAAAAGATTGTAATTAACTTCCCCTGTTTTGATTTTTGAACATGTATCTTATGTTGTGTAATTTGTAATGAAACACAAGATTGTAATTAACTTCCCCTGTTTTGATTTTTGAACATGTATCTTATGTTGTGTAATTTGTTCTTGCCAGGAAATAATAAGAAAAAGTAATTAATATTAAAGAAAACAAATAAAGTTAACATATACGCTAGTCTAAAAACAAAGCGCAAGTTCCCTGTTGGCGCAGGTGGAAAGTATAATAGATGTTTTTTCAGTAAAATCAGTTCAAACTTATCAACAAATACTTCATTTAAAATATATTATTGCACTTGAAAAAATGAACGCCAGAGGCGCGAATCGAACCCGCGTTCCTCGCATGCTGGGCGATGGCCTAACCTCCCAATGTAATCCCAATAACATTGATGAAAGCAACGCGGCATTACAGCGTTAAGAAGCACTTGAAAATTTCGACAGGCTCTGCCAACGCCAGGGTGGCCGAGAGGTTAGGCAATTGCCCGGCATGCGAGGAACGCGGGTTCGATTCCTGCCTCTGGCGGTCATTTTTTATATTTAGATTGCAAAGTGAATGCTTATCACCTAAAAAACAATAATCTACTTTATATTATCTATCATAACTGCCTTTTTGGTTTAGTGGTCAGCGCGCTGGCCTGTCCAAGACGGGTTTGATTGCAGGTTAGAGCCGATGTATTAAGAGTTTTTCTGAACAATTCCAACCGATTCCTACAAAATGTTTAAATACTTAATCCGATGGCTCAGCGACCCAGTGTGTCTTGGCCTTCGTCCGTTGACTTGTCATATGAGACGTCGCCATATTTCCATATTTTCTGGATTTGTGCAGTTTTACGCCAGTCACCGGCTTTAAACTCGCGAAGGTCCACGTCCACTACATCTCCCCAGCGATGCCGGGGACGACCAACCGGCCGTCATCCCGTGGGTCAAACGAGATATGCCTTCCTGGCGCTCTGAAATCATCCAGACATCGTCTCAACATGGCCGAGCCATCGGAGGCTTCTTTGGTTACAATGTTTAAATGGAATGGCAAATTAAGTCAAGTTTTTAACATGCACTTTTTGTTCGTCTTCGTTTTCTGTTGTTAAGTCCGGTTGTAATTTTGCGTGTGTAAGTGTTATCTGATCTGATTAGTTAGTCATTTATTATGTACACAGAACAAAACAAATGACTAATCAATCAGAGCTGTCATATGTCAACTATCAATATTGTATAGATAGATACTCTTTATTGCAAAACACACACAGTATCAATTTACATAAATGTTCATAGAGAAGGTACAATTTAGGTGGTCTTATTGCTAAAAGCGATTTCTTCCAGACAACCTTCGGGTAGAGGACAGTCCAAGATTAAATTGGGTCAGCGGTGAAAACTAACAGACTAAAGGGACATGGGTAAAGAATAAAATCTATCTGTATATCTTCGTTTTTAACCCTTCTGTGCCTTCCACTATTACGTAGCAATGTAGGCGTTAACTTGTTACCAACTCGGGATTGTTTATTTTTTAATCTTTCCCAGCTCGCCTTACAGTGGCCCTGTAATTTTGCAGAGCGAATTCTGCCTGTAATTTTGTTTAGTGGAATAAATTGGAACCTAACGTTACGTTGAGAACTTTGAAAAGGCAATACGTTTTGAATCTTTAGTCTTGTTGGTCTAGTGGTAAGTTGTATAGTTTTTTAGGGTTCCGTTCCCAAAGGGTAAAAACAGGACCCTATTACTAAGCCTCCGCTGTTTGTCTGTCTGTCACCAGGCTGTATCTCAAGAACCGTAATAGCTAGACAGTTGAAATTTTCACAGATGATGTACTTTTGTTGCCGCTATAACAACAAATACTAAAAACAATAATGGCAACAGGTAGTCGCTTGAAATTTTCACAGGATATGAATATAAATATAGACTTTCAAAATAAATAATTTTATTTAAATATTTACAGTTTAAGATATTTATTTCTCACAAAAGAATATACATTCACTTACTGGAGAAATACAAGACAACAATTAGGAGTAAAAACAAGTGCACGACACGAACGAATAAATTGCAAAATGTGGGTAAACAATATTAAATAGACATATATATTTATAATATTTAAGGAGGTATCCCATACAACAAACGTATTTTTTACGCTACACGCAGACGCTTGAAACATTTACAGAATATTAAGTTATATATAAACATTAAAAATAAATTATTCAATTAAAAATATATGGATATTTAAGGGGGATCCCATACAAACGTGATTTTTTTACCGTTTTAAAACAAAAAAGGTCATTATATAGTGTCTAATGTTGTATAGGTACGGAACCCTTCGTGCGCGAGTCCGACTCGCACTTGAACGGTTTTTTTGTCATATACAAAAGAAACCACTGCACCTGTACCACAGAATAAGTCCTAGTACGTACAATTTTGAACTATTACATCTCCTGCATACTTGACTGATCCTACATAAAAAAGCTCTTTGATATTAAGAGGTCAGAGACAAGGGCTTAAGTTGTTATTATGAAATCTAAAAAAGGGGTTTAATATAAGCATCCGCTTGAAACGATAAGAAGTTTAATTAAAAAGCTGTAGCAATCAAAACGAAACTTATCTGACACTCTAGATGCTGTCAGCCATTTGCAGTTATTAAAGTCGGATGAAGCAGGGCTGTATTGGGCCCATAAAACTATTATAAGGTATGGGGGAAAATGAAAAAGAAGCTATTGCCTTTGTATTTTTTATTGCCTGTTATACATATTTATATTACGTAGTGTGGTTGTGAGTAAAGTAATTTCAGGCTAGCGACATTGTGCGAAAACTTATTATTTATAAAGCAGAAAAGACTACTAATATGGGTAAAATCACGCAATCTCGCCATTACAAAAACCAGCACTGAGATCCTATCGACTGAAATACGCTACGCCAGTTTGTACGCTATCATGTTTTTTATTTTATTTAAAATAGGGTTGTTCTTGACTCCAGATAAAGCCAGATGTGGCGTACACTGATTGAAAAATCCGTTACGTTCCACTGTCTACAGCGGATCCAGATTGCCTAGAAGGTTCTGGCGCTCCCACTCTTTGACAAAACACAGCAAGCTGCTTGGCGCCGGGTTCCGGTGGGAGGGTGGTTGCTACCAGACGGCATCTAACGGAACCTACCACCGATGATAGGACCGTTCAGCCGCTATCTCAAACTGGAGTTTGTGATGTCGTTGCCCGAGGTGAACCACTAGGAGGTAGATCCTTCGCCACCCCAAAAAAACGTTATCTAAATCTGTACATATTACTGTGTAAATTGTATTGTTATTACTTTTATGATGACCAGAAAGAATTATATATCTATCTATCATTATATATCTATCTATCATTTGTGTTTACTACTATTTTTCAACATGAATATTTTTATCTGGTTCATTGCCAAATTACTAACTGTTACATGAAAGATTTTTACTCAAAATAGAACTCCTCAATTTAAAAATAAATAATTTTATTTCTCAGTGCGACCCTGAATGGTTGAGTGAAGATAATAAAAAGATTAGACAAGGATCCCAGTGGATGCTTCGAATCGTTCTGTTGTATTAAATCCACATTAATTTGTCAAATTTAAGAAGGCTTAGGCTGGATTTGAGCGAGTCTAGTGGATGAATTGCGAACTGCGTCATAACCTTAAATCTGTTTAAATGGATTTGGAAGAGCGAAAAATGCCCTTTTTTCTACTTTGTTTAGTAAGTATTTGATTTGACTGCATCGTTGTCGTAGTCAGCCTGCTGTCTTGAAACAACTCAGACACAGCTCCGTGAGCTGGTGGTGTTAACATCCCGTGCCTCGGTTTTATTCTAGTAGTCAAATAAAGCCATTGAAAATGTATACGTTAACAATATTCTTGTTAATCTTAAATATAGGAAGATTATTTTAGTCATATTTCGCAAAAAATACGAAAGACATTTACAAAAAATACCCTGTATATTTTATTTCTAATCCAACCTACGCTGCTATTCCACTGAATCAAGCTGCTAAAACAAATCCATAGGTGTATTTAAAATCGAAAATATTTCGTGGCGATAGATCTAATTATTTAGGGATACAACTTGATAACAAATATAAATTTTGGTGACAGAAAATATAGTTCCCATTTAAAATACCCAATATTAAGCAGCATTTTTTTTTGTATCCTAAGCCCTGATGAAAAATGTGTCAGCAAACACAAGCCCTAAATAAAACTGTGAAAGTTATCTATTTTTGGCGCGGATTTTAAAGGTGAACGCTCAGTTATCAGCGCCGCACTCGCCGAACGCGCCGAAGTCAAAATCTTTGTATGAAATTAAATGCAACGTCGCGCACCTTTCCGTGCCGCATCGCATTTCAGTAAAATACTGACGCACGGATGGCGTCTTTAAAATTTGAAATGTACCCAAAGGTAGAGAATGTCACTAAACATTAAGTCCGCCTTTTGTATAAAGTTAAAGTAGCGCAATAAAGCTTACATAAAATAATTGTAATATATGAAACAAAAGAGTAAAGTTGCTCATTATACACGAGGCTGTGGGTTGCAGCCCGAGCCGAAGGCAAGGGCGTAAATCAGCCGAGTGCCTATTGAGCAAGTTTCTCACGAGTTTCATGCGAACTTTTTTAACACACTTGCGAAGAAAATATAAACATAATATATTGTATACATCATTTAATTAACAAAACAATTGGCGAATGTACAATTTTCAAAACGATATTGGATTGTCTCATTTGTTCCATAATATACACTTCTGGACACATCTATTGGCCCACCTTAGAGTTTAGGTTTCGATGGCCCCTACCGAAATATGATTGCTAGATTGAACAAAAACTGTTGATGCAGTTTTAAACCTGATACATTTTACCATCTTTTTCGATCGTATTGTTTCAAATTTGAATTCAGAATACCATACGACATGGAGCTACGCCTAACAAGTCAGATATGCGCCTTGTTAAAGGCAATTGATTTTTGAATAAAAAACATGTTTTATCAAATAAAGGTTTAATTTAATAACGCGTGTTGCCTCCATGGGCATCTACCACAGCTCTCATACGATTAGGCATAGAGTTTATCAACCGCTCTATGAAATTTGGAGGAATCATCTCCCATTCCTCTTCTATGGCGGTTTTTCAACTCCTGCATCGTCTGGGCAACTGGCTGACACGTCTTTTTAGCTCGTCCCACATGTGCTCAATAGGGTTCATGTCTGGGCTTCTGGCTGGCCAGTCCATAACTGTGATGTTCACTTCCCGAAGATACTCCCTGACGATGCCGGCCGCATGGGCTCTTGCATTATCATGCATAAAAAGGAAATTTGGGCCCACATAGTCCGCGCATGGTATCACGTGAGGTTCTAAGCACTCACGAATGTACCTTTCAGCATTTAATGTTGGCAGCCGTGGTCCTGTAACAACCTCAAGTTGAGTTTTGCCGCTCGCGGATATACCGCCCCAGACAGTCCATGAGCCACCGCCATAAGCAACCCTCTCTCTTTAAAGCAGCATTGTGCGAAACGCTCTCCCTTACGTCGGTATACCTTCTTCCTTCCATCATTGCCATGTAACACAATTTTAGACTCATCAGAAAAGAGTACACGGCTCCAATCTTGCTGTGTCCAATTTAAATGACTGCGTGCGAAATGAAGGCGCGCTGTTCGGTGGGCTCGCGTTAGTTTGGGCCCATAAGCTGGCTTGTGTGGTACCATATCGCGTTCTTTTAACCTTCTCCGAACAGTTTGAGCGCTCACAGATACTCCGTGGAAGTCGCGAAGTTGGTTTTGTTGTTAATGGAGGTAAGGTGACGATTTCTCAAGCTGGTCGTCACGATGAATCGATCCTGCCTTTCAGTTGTGACCCGAGATCGTGGCCTTCTTTGGCGACGAACAAAGCCGCCAGTCTCTAGGTACCTCCGATAAACATTTCGGACCGCAGATCGACTTAAATTAAGTTGAGCACTCACGTTTCTTTGGCTGTGTCCGGCCTGAATAAGTGCCACAGCTTGGGCGGCGACTTCAGGTGAAGTATCCATAGATTATTGATAGAACCTCACCTTAATGTTAAGAATAAGTAATGTTTGTTGCAAAACCAAAGATATCAATCTCTTTTTCAAGAATTAAATCCAAGTAAACCAACAAAACCAAGTTTTCTTAGTATTCGATTGTTTGATATCAACAAACAGGCTCCAAATTGTCTTTTGTTTCTTTAAATTCTGTGTTCGAAATTCAAAAAAAGACTATTGAATGAAATTGTGAATGTGCCAGGTTTAGAACTGCATAAAAACTTTTAGCTCGACCTAATATACAATTTTAGCTAGGACCAAACGAAACTGAAAATACAAGGTGGGCCAATAGATGTGTCCAGAAATGTACTATTTTTCACATGCCAAATGTATGGTGGTTAATTACTAGCCATACAGCCATAAAATGCTTATAAATTGTAACAAATTATTGCGACTCGTAAATAAAATATGTTTTTTTACTAAATTGGGGACACATTAAATTATTCCAAAAATGTTAATGGATTTTTGGCGGCACAAACCTTTTTGATGTTACGAAAAAAGGTATTTATTTATTTAAGAACACATACAGGGTACAATCAAACAAAGCATAAAGATATTGTGATAAATTAGTTTTTAGGTCTAGATCGTAATCCAAAAAAGTGTTCCTAGCATGTTTAAAAAAAATAATTACATTTTAGGTTAAGATTAAAAAATGAGGTGCATTACATAACTAACACGGAAATTGGTTGGCAGTAAGAACAGTGCAATATAAAAAAGAAATAATAAAAAATGTATCATGACAATAATAAACAAGAAAAAAAAAATTACACAAGCAAAAGAAGATTTTATATACCATCAGCTAAATTTCAAAGAGAGTTTTTAGACTTCTCTTGAAAACATTTGGACTGGCAGCAAAAATATCGATATCATGTTTTAAATCGTTATATTGGCGACACATGCGGTCTATGGGATTGTAGAAAGATGTATTGTTTTGATATACTTTTAAAGAAAAAAGCTTCGGATTACGGGTTCTATAAACAGTGTTGAAGTTAATGGACGAGAGAAGTTGCGGTGAATCAACAATGGAATGTATTATTTTATGCAAAAATATAAGATCAGACTGCTTTCGTCTGGCCTCGAGAGTAATCATATTAAATTCAACTCGTCTGTCGTTATAAGTCGGCAGTTTCCTTAGAAGGCCTTGTCTGAACGAGAGCGTTTTTAGTAACTTTTTTTGTACCGATTCAATACGGTCAGAGTGAACTGCATAGAAAGGTGACCAAACAATTGCCCCGTACTTTAAATTACTTCTTACGAGAGTGTAATATAGGTAGACCACAGTGCCGGGTTTTTAAACTCTTTCGTGTTCCGCATTATAAAACCTAACATGCTTGATCCTCTGTTAAAAACGCGTTCGTAATGGTCTCTGAAGGATAATTGCTCATCAAAAACTATGCCTAGATCGTTAGTTTTACTTTGTCGAGTCAGGATTTCACCCTCCAATAAGTAATGAAAAATTATTTTGTTAGTTTTTCTCGTAAATGTCCAGATGAAACATTTAGCAGTATTTAAAAACATTCCATTTTCTTGACACCATTGAGAGATTGTATTTAGGTCATATTGAAGAGTTTCTGCATCATCGAGACTCGTGATAGATGAATAAATTTTAAGATCATCGGCATACAGTAGACATGGACTCTTAAGATTGTCAATTAGGTCATTGATAAACACATTAAAGAACAGAGGGCCTAAATGAGATCCCTGTGGTACGCCGGAGGTAATTAATACTGGTGCCTCTCGGCACCAGTATTAATCTCCTCCTCTCCCTTCAGGGCAACTAGTTGGCTTCTACGAGACAAGTATGATTCAATACAGCGAAGCAATGTACCATGTATACCGAGGGCCTTCAGTTTCAGGCATAGTAGGTCATGATTCACTTTGTCAAATGCTTTTGAGAAGTCTGTGTAAATAGAGTCCACCTGAACATTCCTAGCAAAAGCCTCACATAAGTAGTTTTTATACTCTAACAGATTTGTTATTGTAGATTTGTTTCTAACAAATCCATGTTGGCAGTCGGAGAGTTGAGGACGAATGTGCGAGTAAATACTGTCATAGACTATGGATTCGAAGAGTTTAGGACAACAAGATAACATGCTTATAGGTCTGTAGTTTTTACACAACGACTTATCGCCATTTTTAAATATGGGAACGATATGGGCATGCTTCCAAGAGTCAGGAAAGATACCAGAGCTTAATGATTGATTGAATAATAGAAACAATGGAAAAAACAACTCGTCAGCACATACTTTAAAAATTAAGGGAGGGATCCCGCCAGGACCGGGACCTTTGTTTACGTCTAAGTTTTTTAACTTCTTAGATATTTCTTCTTCTGATATTAAAATATGAGAGAGACAATTACTTGAGGTATTTCTGCATGTTAGAGATGAGGTATTGGAGCTTACAGGATCCTCAAAAACAGAGCAGAAGTATTGCGAGAATAACTCACACACACCTTTAAGGTCGGACGCCTCACTGCTGCCATATTTTATGACTCCAGGAATAGCATTCCTCGACGCTCGTTTACTATTCACGTATGACCAGAAATATTTTATGTTCGTTGTTGATCTGTCCTCAACCGAGCTCAGGTAGTTTTTATAGCACTGGTTAACCAGACCTTTACAGCGAGTGCGGAGCATAGCGAAAACATCATAGTCGCGAGGATTGTGATATTTTTTGTAGAGTTTATGATATTTTTGTTTTTCAGCTAGACATCGTTTCAATGCGCTACTAAACCAGTGAGGATACCTCGTAACATTGGTTGATTTGGTCGGAGTATTTTTCGTAATTATGCGTATCAAAGTATCATTAAAAGCAGTTGTGTTTGAGTAAATGTCCGATGACGTTATTAGTGCAGGCCAGTCGATATCTTTGAGGTCAGATTTTAATGAATCAAAATTGCTTTTTCTGAAATTAAGACGCTTGCAAGGTCTAGAATTTATGGGTTTAGGACAGGTTTGTAACATGACAATTATTGCAGGGTGATGCCGATCTAACCGGCTTAGTGAGGGGCACACATTTACGACTACGCTGTTGAGAGTACTCAGTACGAGGTCGAGTTGTCTGTTGTTTTCATTAGGTATTCCGTTAAATTAATTCAGGCCACACAGTGTCATTGTATCTAACAATAAGACCGATCGTTTGTCCGTTTCTGGAGTAGGAATGAAGTGAGATGAAATGGGAGATTTAGACCACTGTATGTTAGGTGTGTTGAAGTCGCCAACATATAAAAATTCGTCGATATCGTCGGAAGCAAGAATAATGTTTTGATAGTGTTTATAATAATTAGTAAGGCTGTCTATTGTAAGAAGGAATGTAGCATAGGAGCATATTTATACTGCCCTTACCATTAGTATTGGGAATGGTAATCCAAATATCCTCAAGATCAGTCTCCCAGGATAGACGCCGAGTTACACTGTAGTCTTTTTTAATAGCTAAAGCAACCCCGCCCCCATCCTTTTTAATATTGGCAGAAGTACATCTATCTCGTCTAAGTACAGTATATCTCGAATCAAAAATTTCACTATCTGATATATTATCAATAAGGTTAGTTTCAGTTATCCAAATTATATCATAATTATTACTAAGTACACTTAAATAAACATCCTAAAGCTTAGATCGTATCCTATTTACATTTTGGTAAAATATATTCATAACAAATAACTGATAAGCAAATGTAAGCTTCTACGAGTATTATGAGTTTTTATTAAGTTACACACACTATGTTTGCAACAGCTTTTTTAAAGAATCTTGATTTTTTATGAGTATGGCGCTTGAAGAATCGTCTTTTCGAACGTAGATTTTACCGAATCTCACCCAAACGTACTTGAAATTATTGCTAACAGCCATCTTGCGAGTCTCTGCGAGTAACATTTTTAGTTCGGGCGACAGGTGTTCAGCCACATATATTCTACACGCCGATGTTGATGGTAGCCCTAAGTGAGTAGAGTTCAGCATAGCATCAGAGTGTTTTTTGTTGAAGCGGTGGACGGATGAAATAACAAGATCACGCTGGCGCGGGGATGCTAGGGTCACCAAGATGTTTCGAGGACGGCTGGATCCATTGTTCATCTTAGCCACCCTGCGGCAGGCCCTCACAGATGTGTCATCAATTTTCACTCCGATAACTTCGCAAAGCTTGTGAAAAAGAGTGACCACATTCTCGTTTTTGTTTTCAGGTACTGCCTGAATTTCTATATTGAGGCTACGAGACAAATTGTCCATACTGCATAATTTATTTTCAACTTGATTCAATTGCTTCTTAATGTCGCAGTTTTCTTTCTCGAGATCACGAATTATGGCATTTTGTGAAACTATTTTGGCTTGAAGATCTTTATGTTCGGAACTCAGAAAATCTGTGCTGACAGTAAAATCATTTTTTAACTCCTTCATAGCCTCCTTTACTTGATTTTGAACCATTAATTTCTCAATATCCGACTTAAGAGCAGTACGCAAGGATGTCATATAATACGACAAAGCCGCGTTTAGTTTCTCGTCCATCATTTGACTTATCTTGTCCATCGTGACCGACGGGTCTGAAGAACGAGAAGTGGGCTGCAGATCCGTTTGTGATTGGAAGGATATGGAAGTATTCGGATCCTGGTCGTAGGACATATTTAGTGACTGTTTCGGGTCTGAAATCTGATGCTGGCGGACAGGAGTATTGCAGTTGCTTTTATTGCGCCTGGTAACATTTGTACACACTGGGCAGACCCAAGATAAAAGGAACTCCTCAGATAGCGCTGCGAATTGACTGCTTTTGATATTGAGACATTTGTAGTGGTAGTCATGTTTACACAGCCGACAATGTAAGAAACTGTTAGGTTCCAAGATGGTTCTGCAGGCGTTGCAATTCATAGTGTAGTTTTTATATTTAAAAAAAAAAGATTTTATATAAAAAAAAAGTTAAAAATAATAAAAAAGTTCCAATCGTAAACCGTTCGTAAACGTAACAAAAAAATTTTTAGTTCGGTAGACACTGGGACGCGAACCGGGGTACCGAAGTTTCGGTCACGATGCGCAGCGTTCGGAGCTATTTGTGCGATAAGTATTGTGACGAAAAAATCCAACACAAGTCACACAGAGTCACCGTCTATAACTTCACAAGCGGTCCAAAGTCAAATTCCATTGTTCGGTTTGAAACTAACGCTTTCAAAATTTTTGCAAATCACCAAAAGTTCACATTAATTTGCGTATTTTGAGCAAAATTAGGGCACTATTGTTAAAATCCATTTTCACTTTATTAAAGGACACAGTTTTATAAACACATTCGTAAAAAAAAATAGTTCAAAAAGATAACTTTTTACACTGTTTTAGAATAAAATATACAGGAGCACCGAATTAAACGTCTTTCTTGTTTAACTACCTACGTACTTTTTTTCTGGTACTTGGTATTACCCGGATAAATTGATATTGCTCTATTTACTTACATATGATTATATGTAAGTAAACAGAGCAGTTCTGTACTAACTTAACTTTTTAGGAATAATTCTAAAATATTATTATGCATGCGTGTGTATATCTATAGTTCGGTTTATGGCCCTAAGAACGATGTTATAAGGCTTACTTTACTAGCAAGTGTGTTGAAAATAAATTAATAAGTGTGCAGCGAGTGCGGTGCGGGCGGCGCATTTAATAAAATACGATGACTTCTGCGCGTACGGCGCGTGCGGCTCCTACCTCTCCGGTAGGTAGTGTCGCTCGGATAAATGCGCGTTCATCTTAAAAAGTTAGTGGACTTTTATCTGTCAACTATGTCATTAAAGTTTGCGTCGGTACCCAATTGATAATGTTAAATATTTTGCTCTAAACAACCAAATAAGTACCTACGTATTACATGTAATAAAAGCCCAGTTTGGTGTCGCCAATAAAAACGGCAAAAGTCAATCCACTGTCTTCTACTCCAGGACTAATCACCAAACGTTCTTGCAAGTCAAAGATTAACTAAATTACAGTTCCATTGTGGCGTCTGGTGCAGGCGCGGGCGCAGTTATTGCAATCGTAAAGCAGGTTTTAACGGAGCAAGTTCAGCGGTACGTTTCGCAAGACAGACTTATTGGAGCGAACGGGTACTGAACCCAACTAAGGAGATGGTCCAAGTGACAAGGATTTACATAGTTTGGACGGAGATTTTTTTCGCTCTAAAACTCTTGATTAGCGATGGGCGTATATTATTAAATAAATCGAATTATTCGAATGGTCTCTGTAATCGAATGTATTCGATAAGCAACCGCAGTCATTCGATTGTCCTTCGATTATGCGGCGAGCAATACGGGAGCGTGTGGTGCGCAGGCCGTATTACTAACGAATGAATCGTCATTCGTCGCGTCGATTAATCATTCGTTTGCTGCCTGTCCTGTGCGCAAAGTCACGGCAATTCAATCGAAGGCTGAGTATAGATTATCATTCGATTGTCGATTATTATTCGGTTATTTTTTTTTCCGAATTACTAAATCGACATTCGATATTTCGAATGGTCGATTGTCGATTCATTCGATTATTTTTTTTCGAACAATCGCCCATCGCTACTCTTGATTGGGCTATTGTGCGGGTGTCCCTTCTTATTCCAACCACCCTAGGTCCTTCCAGAAGGTTAGCAACGGGAGTCCGGGAGTAATGATCCTCATGAGGTATATTTAAATGTAAGCCGGAATATATGCAAATGCTATCGCATCGCAATCTCGCGCTTCGTTTAACCAGAGGCTGATCTATCTTCTCTCTCGTGCTGGATAACCGTCCGGTGGGACGGTGATTCGGTGGGACGGTGATTCGGTGGAACTATGAAACAGTAATAAACAGAGAGCGCACCTATGTATTGCCCACATATTAGTGCATTATGATATATCCTGCCCAGTTGGCTTATCTTTATTGAGATTTGCCGCCGTGCCGTTTTTGCCTGAGTTTTTTTCTAAACTGCCTTTTTTTAAACTACCATGGGTGCTGGCTACATGATCCAAGGTGTTTAGAAACACACTAAAAAAGCTATACATGTTGCTCTATTAACCTCTCACTATTATTCGTATTATATCTTTATCACGTCAATTCTCACTGGTCATCTACCTCTTCAATACACCAATTCTCAATTTCAGCTTTTCATTTCTGTTGCTGCTAGCAGTATGTCTTTTATTGATAATACTTGTTTTCAACACAAGTATAATAGCCAAAACTTCATTATATTTGTATTTATAATTTATGCAATTTCTTTGCAAGTTCTTACGAAATACATTTCGCTCACAAGACGGCCGATGAATTTTTGTGAATGCGAATTTTATTTCGGAACTTAATTGCCTTTTTTATTTTTTCTCTTTTCCCTTGGACCGTTTCAAGTGCGTTTGACTGTCGCTACTTTCAAAGCGTACTGTTCTCGGAGTTTTCTTTATTTATACTTTGTACAACTTCCCAACTTTATATTTGAGTGAGTGACTTGTCGTGTACTCTGAGTTGAATTCTTTCATATTGTATCGGCTAGTTGTGCATTATTTCGGATACTTTTGTTGTTTCGACTCCAATACTTTTGGGAGGCAGTAAATGCCTATGTGTTTCTTACGTATCCATCGTATTATGGATTCAGATGCGTAGGAGTTGACATTTAAAAAAAAATACGTGGGTACGATACTAAAACTTGGTTAAATTTGTACAAATCACCATAAGTAAGTGCTCGTTAGTATACACTATCTAAGAGATTAGACTAACTTTATTTTAAAAGATGAAAACTAAAAATGAAGAGATGCCTAGGATTTGAACCTACCCTTATGTCTCGATTAAATTCTTTAACCCAACATTTCTCTCGTTTTTACAATGAACAGTAATAATTTAAACTTATACCATTTCCATTCAGCCATATAAAAAGTGCTAGTTCAAACAACTTTTTATTGGAACTAAAATGTTATAGTTGTAGCTCAGAACAAAACTTGAAGCAGCAGTAACAAATTCAAGAGTGAAAAATAATAGTGAACGGTGTCAACTACTCCATTATATTTTATTTATGCCGTAGTCAGCTGTGCTCTTGTATCGGAGAACATTTTGAAAGAGCAAAGTAATTAACCTATTTACAGATAGAGTATCACTAGAATACTCGAGTCTGCAGATCTAGGGCACGGAGTTGCAGAACAGATTTATACAGTAGGTTTGTGGTAAAGTCAGCCTATATAGATCCCACTGTTGGGCAAATGCCTTACCTCAACTATAATACGAGCCATACTCCAACACGCGGGCTCAGTGGTGGTCAGATTGGTGGAGGGGTAAGGCAAGTGACAAACCTTACTGTCAGATGTAATCAAGCCGCCCTAGGGCCTGACTAGGCTTAACGACTAATACCACAGATATTAGCCGGGACTAACTGCTTAACGTGCCTTCCGAAGCATGGAGATGCTTGTCATGGACGTCACTTAAATTGGCCGGAATGGTCACCCATCCAATCACGATCGCGTCGTGGGTTGCTTTACTATGGTATCACTAGCATATTATTTACTAGCGACAATGCTTTAATGACAAAAGACAAAATGGTCTAATATGCGTCAAAAATGGCCGCCGGCGTTGTTTTTGGAGACATTGCCGGGCTGTCAGGAGCCATCATTATCTACATCCCTTTCTTATATTCCCTACCACAACTGCGCTGTTTCGCCACTTGTCACTGTACACATGGCCGCACGTCAGGCGTCCTAATTTAGACCTTAAGATCGCCTCTATTCGGTATCAAATGAAAGCCAGTAAAAAATAATTCCAAAATATTATCATTTCTGCAATCGGGTGTTTTGCTTTCAATAATTTATGTTTGCTTCTTAAGCATGACTCATATTAGCACTTGCGGGCAGACCATTCAAGTGGGAGCCTTCTGTTCATTGTTACTTTATGACTAGAGGGTCAAATATCTTGACCAGAACTTGTCAATGACTTAGGGGCCTTGTGAAGTAGGCACCTAATCTAAATGTATAATTAAATACCGAATGTCTCATATTGCAGGGTGTCGAGTTATGGAAGGATAAAATTTTATTTTTATTTTATTTACCAGTTTTCAGGAATATTACATAGGAATTGAATATTGAATACAGTAGAAGAGTAAGACCAATTATTTTATTTTATAAAATTTTAATTTTATTTAAGTACAGATAAGTCATTCTATGCCATATTATAGGTATGCCAATTTGTTTTCAAGTGTTATTATTGTCAAGATATTATTTTATAGCCTTAATGAATATTTTAATTTTAATAAATAATTCAATATAGTAAATGACATTTTAATTTAAATAATGGCATTGTAATTTCAGTTTCTGACATCTGTTAGGGTCCTTCGATATCTATACATATAATAAAACTGTAAAACCGATGCGTCTGTACATTGAGTATTTTTACCAAAAACTAATTGAGGGTGATGTTAAAATAGTAACAGAATAGTGTAAGGTATATTTTCATTGAAACGTCAAATGTAATAAATTAAAACTAATTTTACTAGAATAATATTCAACATATGATTTATAAATACACGAAGTCATTTCCGGTTTATAGATTTTAATAAATCGTAGCTTCATTATTTAATATTATATAATTAAATTATTGCAATGATAATTTATAATCATAAATATTATTTTAATGAAATGTACAATTATTTAAAATAGCTTTAAGATTAGAAGCGATTAGCATTGTAATTTCCGGTAGCTGATTTTAATGAATTCTGGATGCAGACCCATATGTTATAAAATATAATTTATTAAATATACAAACATTAAAAAGTATTAAATAATTATTGGAATACTAAAAACATTATAAATAATTGAATTTAATTATATTACATTTAAATCAACTAGTTCCGCATCCGGCACGCCATGGGCGTGGGGCGAGCAAGCAGAATTCACGACATTGAATTGTTAACTTTCGTGCAAGCAACTTGTAAGCTCTTAGATATGAACTAATCGTTAAGAAAAGTCTTTGTATCATTGTGAGTCTCCTTAAAAGTGAAATAAAATCGTTTTGTGTGAAATTGTGTTTGAACTTTTGGCCGACGCCAAAAGTTCAGAAGTGGGATAACGATAAGGATAAATAAAACTTCCTTTCACGTCCGCACGAACAAAAACTTCCAGAAACATGGATGGAGACGAAGCCCGAGGTCAAGGGCCGTATGTGGAAGCCCGAGGTCAAGGGCCGTATGTGGAAGCCCGAGGTCAAGGGCCGTATGTGGAAGCCCGAGGTCAAGGGTTGTACGTGGATGCCCGAGGTCAAGGGCCTGATGTGAATGCCCGAGGTCGAGGGCCCGGAACGTTGGATCCCCAATGTCGAGGGGTACAGCCGATGGATGCCCGACGTCAAGGGCTAGAAATGGACGAGTCCCGATGTCAAGGGCAAGGTGTGATGGAGCCTCAAGGTGACAGGTCTGGAATAGCGGATGCCCGGTGCGAAGGGCCAGGACCAAGCGGAAGCGGCGCTGCTACGCGATCTCAGGAACGGAGGATGAGGCGCAAACGGAGGTATTCAAGCACGTCATCAAGTTCATCGGGTGAGTCATCCAGAACACATTCAACTTCAAAGCGAGCTAGGATTTCGGAAAACGATACCAGTGCTATTCTAGATAAATTTCTTTCTATTATTAAGGACGTAAGGAGTTCAGATAAACCTAAATTATCTTTTAATAGTAATGTGATACCAGAGTTCGATCCCATGACCAAGGAGCAGACAATTTTGACTTGGATTAATAAGGTCGAAGAATGTGCAGAGATCTATAATTGGGATGAGCGAGAAATCATACATTACTCGCTCCCAAAATTATGTGGCTTAGCTAGGTCATGGTATCGAGCTCTTGAGTCTATGAAACATAGTTGACCTGAATGGAAAAAGCTACTCATTGAAAATTTTTCCTGTCGTGAGGACTACGCTGAGCTCCTTACCGAGATGCTCAATAAGCGAGTTCGTTACGGAGAGTCCTTAGAACATTATTTCTATGCTAAAATAAATCTTCTAAATCGATGCAAGATCAGCGGTAGGCAGGCGGTAGACTGTTTAATACATGGCGCAGACGATCGCACTGTCAAAATAGGAGCGCAGTCTGCACAATTTTCGCAACCAGATCAAGTTCTAAAATATTTTAGATCAGTAAAAATAGGCAGTGTAAAAGACGGATATGACGGTTCTAGGAAAAACAGATTCGATAAAAACAGTTCTAACGTAAACAAACAAAGTGACCCGAAATTAGGAGGCAGTAACCCGACCATCAGATGTTTCAATTGCAACCAACTAGTACACCCTAGCTTTAGGTGTGATAAACCTTTGGTCAAATGCACAAACTGCGGTCGCATAGGGCATCAGACTTTGAATTGTTATAGGGATAAAGCCAGTGTAGCGTCTAGTAACTCAAATAATAATCCAGCACCAACGTCATCAGCTAAAAATGAAAAGCAGGTATCAAAGCTTAGTGTCGTCCCAGCGGAAATTGAAAAACAAATTCCTGAAAATGTAAGCACCATAGATAATAGTAACGATAAATATATTATGAATGTGAAAGTTAATGATCAAACCTTTCAATGTCATATGGATTTGGGTAGCCAGTGTTCATTAATGAGAGAATCTGATGCTAAATCATTAAATTTAAAGCTTATCACTGATGTCCAGCTACCGATGCTAAGAGGCATTGGAGCAAACTTAGTTCAACCATTAGGCCTCATTGTCACAACAGTTGAAGTCCAAAATATCAAAGAAATCGTTGACATATACGTCGTAGAGGACTACGTTTTAAATTATCCGGTTTTGCTTGGCCACTCCTTTACGGAAAGACCCAATTTAATTATTACTAAAACGTCCGATAGAATTATATTGCAAAAGGCACAAAATAGTAAAATCCATCTAATTTCGAAAAATGTTACTACTATCCCTATAAATAGTTTGCGTGCCATTACCGTTAAATGTGATACATTAAAAGAAGGAAGGATCTATGTTAATGGAACAGTTCGCGGTGCTGAAGGCAAAGAGTACTATCTCTTGCCCGGGGAGTATAGCGTCTTTGATAATATGTGCGCCGTGCTGGCACAAAACGTATCTAATATAGACATTGTTATCAATGAAAACGTACTCGTAACTAGAGCAACCGAAATCCATATGACGGCGAACGTTTGTGCGGTGACAATCAGTACAACGGAAGTAGACGACACTTTAAACTGTAACCCAAATCTAACAACTGAACAACGTTTAACTCTTCAAAGTACGTTGGCTGATTATGGAGCCTGCTTCTCCAGTAGTCTCAAAGATTTAGGGTATACTAACGCGACTGAGATGAACATTGAATTAGAAGATTCTGACCCGGTAGTGTATAGGCCTTATCGCCTACCTCATTCTGAGAGGCGCTTAGTTCGCGACATGATTCAAGAGATGGTTGAAGGGAACATTATTAAGGAATCGGCTTCACCCTATGCAAGTCCAATTGTTCTTGTCAAAAAGAAAACAGGGGATAAACGATTGTGCGTTGACTACCGCGCCTTAAATCGCAAAACTAAAAGAGATCATTATCCCCTACCTCGTATAGAAGATCAATTGGACTTGCTGGCGGGTAACAACATGTTCATATCACTTGATCTGGCCTCTGGGTATTATCAAATACCTATTGCCGAGAGTTCACGTTCAAAAACAGCATTCGTGACCCCGGACGGTCAGTTTGAGTATAATCGAATGCCGTTTGGGCTTGTCAATGCCCCCTCAGTTTTCCAGAGGACAATGAACAAAATACTATCAGAGGCTAAAATTAAATATGCGCTGGTCTACATGGACGACATTCTAATACCATGTACAGATTTTGACGAGGGCTTAGCTAGACTGAAGGAAGTACTGGGATTACTAAGAGAAGGTGGGTTAACGCTTAAAATGAGTAAATGTAACTTTTTCTTTGATAAAATCGACTTTTTAGGCTTCGAGGTGAGCGCGAACGGTATACGGCCGGGGTCAAAAAAGTGCGAAGCTGTTGCGAAATTTCCGAAACCTAGAAATCAGCATGAATTGCGTCAATTTTTAGGGTTGTCAGGATTCTTTAGGAGATTTATTAAAGACTATGCTTTAATAGCAGCCCCTTTGACAGACTTATTGAAAAAGGATATGGGATGGGCGTGGAGCGAGCATCAAGACGAGTCATTTACAAAAATCAAAAACTTTTTATCTGAACGCCCGGTACTTGCAATGTATGACCCGAAACTTGAGACTCAGCTCCACACCGATGCCAGTAAGAATGGCCTCGCTGGCATTTTACTCCAACGGAATAGTGACGGTATTTTTCAATCAGTTTCGTACTTTAGCCGTAAGACGACAGCGGAAGAGCAAAAATACCACTCCTTCGAGCTTGAGACCCTCGCAGTAATCGCGTCATTACATCGGTTTCGCGTCTTTCTGGTAGGCATACCGTTCACTATTTTAACGGACTGTAGCGCGCTTAGATCTACACTCACGAAAAAAGACTTAGTCCCACGTATTGCTCGGTGGTGGATCCAACTCCAAGAATATGACTGTACAATCGAATATAGGCCGGGAGCTAAAATGGCGCACGTCGACGCGCTTAGTCGGAATCCGATTGAAACGCAATCGTATGAGTCTCATATACTGGATATCTTGGCTGTTGAACCAGAACAAGATTGGATAACCACCGTGCAAGCATCAGACGAAGAAATCATTAGGATCAAAAATATACTAAGCGATCCGAATAGCGAACAAATAGCTGATATACACCAAAACTTTAAACTAAAAAACGGTCGCGTCTATAGAATTGTAGGCAACGAATTAAAATGGGTGGTCCCTCGTGGAGCTCGTTGGCAAATTTTACAGAAAAACCATGACGATGTAGGGCATTACGGCTATGAGAAAACGCTCGATCGTATTAGGCAGCATTTTTGGTTCAAACGTATGAGGCGGTTCGTAAAAAAATACGTTGCGGCTTGTCTGCAATGCGCTCATCACAAGGCACCTGGTGGAAAGCGCGAAGGGGAACTGCATCCGATAGAAAAGTGTAGTGTACCGTTTCACACGATTCACGCTGACCACCTGGGCCCTTTCATAAAAAGCAAAGCTGGTAATTGTTATTTACTCGTAGTAATCGACAGTTTTACCAAATTCATTAACATAACACCTGTTAAAAATACAAAATCGCTAACTACCATTAAAGTTTTAAAAGATCATATAAGCTTCTTTGGAGTCCCGACTCGTCTTATCTCCGACAGGGGATCTAGTTTCACAAGCAAAACTTTCAAAGATTTTATAAACGAATACGGAATAAAACATATCCTTAACGCAGTCGCGACTCCAAGGGCCAACGGTCAAGTTGAGCGTTTTAATAGAACGATAACCGAAGCACTAGCTACATCGAACCACGGTAAGGACGAGAAAACTTGGGATGAGCGTATTAGAGACATTCAAATAGGATTAAACACTACGGTTCATAAAACTACTCAAAAATCACCATCTGAGCTTTTGTTCGGCTTCAATATAAATCATAGAACACAAGGAATTTTAAGTACCGTATTAAACGACACCCTAAACATTGTCCCAACTGAAGAATTAGATACTGTTAGAGAGGAGGCTACAAGACGAATTCAAATACAACAGCAAAAAGATATAGATCGTTATAATAAAACTAGGAAACCAAGTAGGAAGTACAAAGTAGGCGATCTAGTCCGGATAGAGAGGAAATTTCCACATGACGGTCAGTCTCAGAAATTAGTTGTGAAATATCAAGGTCCCTATCGCGTTGTTAAAGTGCTCGAACATGATAGGTTTGTAGTAGAGGATACACCCCTGTCCCGTAAGAACGGTCGACGTTATGAAGGCATAGTGGCCATAGATAAAATTCAGCCGTGGATGAGTTTTGATCGAGACTTTAGTAGTGGTTCAAACGACGAGGGAGATGATAATGAGTTAGCGGACGATGATAAGTCCAGCGTACACGACATTGACGAATTAAATTCGTATAGTAACGAAACTAAATAACTTTGTATTAATGTTAAGCGTAAGTTATGTAATGTCACTGTCCTTTAATTTTATCATTAGTTATCTACAATTCATAAATTTGCCATTTTGATTATGTGATGGTTTATGTTAAGTACCATACAACTTTATTTTTTTTTTTGTAATTGGATGCGAAGGGACTCGCATTTTTACAGGAAGGCCGAGCTGTAAGGTATATTTTCATTGAAACGTCAAATGTAATAAATTAAAACTAATTTTACTAGAATAATATTCAACATATGATTTATAAATACACGAAGTCATTTCCGGTTTATAGATTTTAATAAATCGTAGCTTCATTATTTAATATTATATAATTAAATTATTGCAATGATAATTTATAATCATAAATATTATTTTAATGAAATGTACAATTATTTAAAATAGCTTTAAGATTAGAAGCGATTAGCATTGTAATTTCCGGTAGCTGATTTTAATGAATTCTGGATGCAGACCCATATGTTATAAAATATAATTTATTAAATATACAAACATTAAAAAGTATTAAATAATTATTGGAATACTAAAAACATTATAAATAATTGAATTTAATTATATTACATTTAAATCAACTAGTTCCGCATCCGGCACGCCATGGGCGTGGGGCGAGCAAGCAGAATTCACGACATTGAATTGTTAACTTTCGTGCAAGCAACTTGTAAGCTCTTAGATATGAACTAATCGTTAAGAAAAGTCTTTGTATCATTGTGAGTCTCCTTAAAAGTGAAATAAAATCGTTTTGTGTGAAATTGTGTTTGAACTTTTGGCCGACGCCAAAAATAGGAATCCACAACTTTAATTTTTTTGTCTGTTTATTTATTTGTCTGTTTGTACACGCTAATCTCTGGAACTACTGAGCGGATTTGAATGAAACTTTTTTTATTGTGTAGCTATTGAGTCTGGGCAAATACTAGGCTATAACTTATTTTGAAGATCGGAGTACCTGACGTGGAACCTTAGCAGTACACTTAAATTAAGAGAGATATGAAAGCAGCGCCTTAAGAAAAGTTAGTTGGCGTAATGAGCATTTTCTATTGACGTTCACAAATTGAAGGTCTGGAGCAACTGATATGAAATCCTAGCAGCTCAGCTTAACTATAAGAGATATAAATAGAGCGCCTTAGGGAACATTGTTCAGCGTGATGAGCAATTTTTATTGACGTACACAAATTGAAGAACTCGAGCAACTGATATAGAACCCTAGCAGATCAGTTCAACTATATTAGATATAAATAGAGCGCCTTAGGGAACATTGTTCAGCGTGATGATCATTTTCTATTGACCTACACAAATTGAAGGTCTGGAGCAACTGATATAGAACCCTAGCAGCTCGGCTTAACTATAAACGATATATAGAGCGCCTTAGAGAACATTGTTCAGAGTAATGAGCATTTTCTATTAACGTACACAAATTAAAGGTCTGAAGCAACTGATATGCTTAATTACTTTAGACTGATTTTCAAACTCCCAAGGTAATCCTACTGTCTCCAAGTTACGATCCGGTGACGGAAACCTGGAGAAATCGAGAGAATCCTTCAGATTTTATAAGCATGTGTACCATATTTGCTACAGCATTTATTTAGGTATTTAAGCGTTTACATTCAGGAGTCAAAATTTGAAGGCGCTGACCATAACGCTAAGTAGTTTGTGAATACTTTCACCACATACAGTTTGTCGAAATTTTGTTGAATTACTGTATTATTAATTAAAGATCAAAGTAAATTGGCACTATTTTTTATACTACTTATCACTAGCTAACGAAAATTGAACTACGAGTATAAGAGTAGTCCTACTTGCTTAACGTTTTGGGAGACAGGCTCCTAATAATAATAATAACTTTACGATAGTAGAAACTTACAAACCAACCTTTGAGTAGGCTAGGGACAGAATAAATAAATGCTAAACCGCATTCATCTATTGCGGTAAAGAGGTTTGAGTCTAACTTTTTTCTGAACACTAAAACTAAAGTTACCTACTTATATTTTTTTACAAACGATTAAAACTGCCTTTAATAATGTAAACTAAAAAGTAAAAAAAACTAAGAAAAATATAAGACAAAATTTAGTTTTAGAGTCGGTGTCACTGCCATGCAAAATTTTCTTACCAGGGGAGGATATCTAAAAAAGAGTGCCTATTAACCTTGATTTTTCATTCCTCTCTTCCCCTTACAACATGGTAGACTAAGAGAATGATAGCTAGATGGCGCCGGGAGTATAAAATATTTTGTAACATTGAGTCCACGCGTACGAAGTCGCGGGCTACAGCTAGTATATGAATAAAAACGCGGACTGTATTTTCATAGGAGCTGTAATTCTCGCCCTCTTACATAGGAACTTTACAGAAATAAAAATACCGCGACAAAAATGTCCGACGACGGTGGGTGTCCCAAGACGAGTGCTAGGGCTTCGGACCCGCTCGGGTGGCCTCGCGATGACATCGGTGCACGTCGAGCGCACTCGTCTCACGCCCATGAAGCTGCGCTGAATTTGCGTTCCAACAACATCATTATAATATTTTATTTTTGACATTCTGTTTAGTTGTAGTAATTTAATAATTAATATTTCCAACACTGTTATTAATATTTGCACGCCTGCATGCAAGCTGAATACAAGACAATATTAGCCTTAAGATCCGCAATATAAAAGTTGCATGATATAATTGTATTCTGGCAAATAGATGATTGATTTGATTTGATTTGGTGGGAGGGTCGATGCATTATTGTGAGCGTAATTTATTTCGTAAAAACTTGCCTAAAAATACTTAAATTATGTTCCGTTACTAATTTAAATTAAACACGAGATATATTATTAAACATTGTTATTTAGGCATTTTACAATAAATCAATGTTACCTATATACTATTTTAGCTATTTACGCTTATCAAAATGTAAATAATATAAATACAGACATTACAGTTTATCAGATTTCAACCAGCATAAAATAAATAGTAAATTACAAATGTATTTCCTTTATACATACAAAACAATAATAAACAGGTATCTACAATACCTTATTGAAACACACACAACAATTTTCTGGGCAATTTTCGAGAGGTGGTTTGTCATTGCCTTTTGTGGTTTGCCATTTCACACACTAGCCAAAAACACTCGACGACTAGTGTGGAGGTTTCCTCAAGATATTTATCCTCCAGAGCTAGGCAGCGACATCTTCGAAAAATCTTTATTTCTATACTAATATTATAAAGAGGAAAGATTTGTTTGTTTATTTGCATCGGATAGGCTCCGAAACTACTGGACTGAATCAAATGAAATTTGGCACAGACACATTTTGAGACACTGGAAAGGACACTGGAAAGGACTTTTGTTGCGATATAAAATCATCAGGGGGGTGAAATGGGGGATGAAAATTTGTATGGAAAATCCGACTTTTGGCGCGGGCGAAGTCGCCGGGAACTGCTAGTATGTTTATAAGTAACAAACTCAGTGGGTCAATCCCACTACCTCATGGATGAGTAATGATTTGACCTCCTCTCAACTGTTTCTGCATAAATCATAGACAAACTTATACAAAAGGAGGAAACACTTTATTACTATATAAACATATTTATAACGTTACTAATGGTTCCCCGCGACTTCGCCCGCAAGAGTTGGATTTTCCATATAAACTTTCATCCCCCATTTCACCCCCTTAATGTTTTTATATCACGACAAAATGTAGCCTATGTTCTTTCCAGGGTCTCGAACTGTCTCCATACCAAATTTCATCTCAATCAGTTCAGTGGTTTAAGCGTCAAGAGCTAACAGACAGACAGACACACTTTCGCGTTTATAATATTAGTATGGATTATCTTAGATAATCCCTGAGAGAACTCTTTAAGGAAATTAATATACTTACTGTGGCCTCTCAATACATTTTTGATAATATCATTTTTGCGTGCGTACACGCAAAAATTTAGATCTTTTCACGAAAAAAAGTGGTATTCATTCTTATAATACAAGAAACAAAAACAAACTTGTCGTTTCAGACTTTAGATTGGCCAAAACAATTAATTCATTTTTGGGAAATTGTATTAAATTTTTTAACAATATACCACACAATATTGTCGAACTACCTATTAAGAGGTTCAAGTCGCATGTCAAAACTACCCTCATGTCTAAAGGGTATTATAAAATTCAAGACTATCTTGATGACGGGAATGTATGGACAGTCGAGCCTGCACCAAACTGATGTACCTACCTTTTTATGGTAACTTTTTTCACCTTTTTATGGCAGCTAGTGATGACTGAGTTTGTTCCGGTGCTTCTTCTCAGCACTAGTAGGGCCCAAAAGATAAGGAGACATGTTCGGGCCTCCTAAGGGCCAATATTACTAATTTTTAAATTTTTGACGTTCATAAGTGGCATTTTCTGTCCTAAATTGAATAAATTAATTTTGACTTTGACTTTTTATCCCTTGATCAAATCCAACTCATAGTTTATGTAAGTCTTCTGGCCCCATTTATTTAAGCGTAAGGATTTACTTATCATAATTAGCAAACTGAGAGTTGAGAGCAGTATGTACATTTTTTATTGATTTGATTACACAGTCTTATCGCGTAGGCTTTCATGAAATATATGCCAAGTTATTTTGAGATACATCGACACCAGAATCCATAGAATCAGATCCAAAATTCTTTAACTTTTGATTGGCCGGCTTCCATTCAGCCAATGGAGTGAAGAGCGCCTTTCCTCTCTGTAACAAATTTATTTATTTATTCATGGCTCACAAAACAAGCAGCAGTCAGTAATTTACAAAAAATAAAGCAGTTATTGAACTAGAGTATAACTCTTAACATGTCGATACCTTCAGGTTCAATTGGCGTATAAACCATTTTGGCCAAATCGAGTTAAATATACCATTTTGATCAGAATTTTTTTCTCTATCGATCTGTATATCCGAAATGTTGAAATTCGCTAAAAAAATGTTTATACACCCCAAAAAAGTATTGCCGTAAAGTTAAACAAATTCCATAAAAACCGTGTAAAAGTCGTACGGTTGTTTTTGATATTTTTGTAAAGATGTAAAGACCATAATTTTTTTTCAGGCAGGACGTAAATGCCTATCGACTTCGTAAAATATGATGAATTTAAGACTTTTAAACAAAGAAAACGAGCCACAATGTTCTCAAGAAAGAAATTTATAAGTTTTTGAGATGCTCTCTACTGAATTTATTTTTTAAAAGCATCCAAACTTTTAATTATTTCCACAAATGGTTACTTTTAGTAATAATGAAGTTGGGTTACTTGTCAAAAGATGAATTCCCATAGAACTTCTCAAAACCTACAAATTTCTTCCCTGTTCAAGTCTTACATTCATCACAATCAATCGAAGTCAATTTTACTGGCGGCAGCCATGAACCGGAAAAAAAGTCTTAATTTTTTGCCATAATTGCATAAAAGAACTAATTTATTTTTGTGTTTTGAGTTTCAAAATAAAATGTTTATAGTCAACATTTATTTTTATGCAATGTTTTAATAATACTTATATTGAAATTAATTACTCAAACCTTGATTATAAAAACCAAAAATTTTGCATCTATCGGTCTTTACGTCAGGAATTGCAATTTTATGTTTACCGAAAATTCAAATACGACGTAAAGAGATAAATTTTAGATCCATTAAAGTGGATCGTAGAAACAACCGAGTGTATTTTTTAAAGACGTAAATCCAAGCTAACTTTTAAACTAACAAAGACGGGTATGTATTGAATATTTAGACTTTTTCATGCCAAAATTTCAAGAATGTTTTATCTTGGCCATTTTTCAATAACTTCTGAAATATAAAAGTTATGATTTTTTTGGTAAAAAGTTAAACGTTTTTCGGCTCTCCTGAAAAGTACGGTTTTGGCTTATACGACAATTGAACCTGAAGGTATCGATGTGTTAATTGTTATTCTGTTTTCGGCAGACACTGCCAGTTAAGAAACTAACTTAGAAAAGTTACATGTGAAAAAAAAATGTCGGCTAGTCATTACGGTACAAAAAATAGTCAAAAATACCGAGGATTAAATGCATGTTTTTTTTTGTGAAATCTTAAAATAAAATCAGCACTGCAAGCTTGCCGACTAATTTAAAAGCTATCGTGATCACAATTGTGATATCATAGCAATAAGAATAAGCTAAAGACTGCGGTATTTTAATCCTTCAAGTATCATGTTTCCAGGCCTTTGCTTAGCAGTGGGATGGGATACATACAGGTTAACTTTACTTTTACTTTTTTTTTTTTTTTTAAGAGCAAAATCATCAATCCTCAAATGGTTTTATGGATGCCAAAAGAAGCTCATACAAAACAATATCACCTCTTAATATTGGCAAAGATAACGCGACTATCTCGTTCAATAACCTGCCATTGAGCAATCCGTCAAGTGCCATCATTGTCGCAAAAGGGCCTTGTATTGGATGAGTGGTACAACCACTCCACAGACAAATGGCACTCAAAAATCAAGATAATACCAAGTGGCCCTTGCTGTGGTATTGTGTACCACTTGTGCCTCCATTGTCCTATTGCAGGGTCTAATTATTCAGATTTGGCAAGCCTGAGAGGTGGACTGTTGCTTACACAGTTGAGGACTCAATTGAGTAGTTATTGTTGATGAAAATAATAAAATTTAATTCAAAATGGGTGGCAGTTTTTTCTGTTCGTTTGCTCGATGCATAAAAATCAAAATGTATAGTAAAAAATGTTCGATACCTGTCAAAACCCATAAGATCCGCGGCCGGGTTGATAACAATACATTTTCTATTGTGTCTGGAAACTGATACGTAAAGGTTTAAGTAACTTAGGTAGGTAGGTTAAAAATAGGCCTAGCCCGAATCAAAAGGACTCAAGTGAGTGGTGTTAGTTGGCGTTTCCACTATCAGGAAGCTGGGCGGAATGGGGCGGAAAATAAATAAATCCAGCAATTCACGATCCGCTCTTCTCCACTCTGCTCAGCTCCACGTCAGTGGAATCGCACCCTAACTCAAGCATTATTAAAGGACTATCTACCAAAATCAGTATTTTTAAAACAATAACATCCACAATAAACAGTAGGCTATTTGATCTAAATTGCAATTTATTATGTCGTATCAGAATACTTCATTTATTACATGATTTTACTGAAGGATCCTTCTGTACTTTTACTATTAGGTATTCTGTAGTGATACCAAGCTTGGCTCAATACGCAATCAGGTATAAAGCTACAAGTAAATGCGCGGGTCGACCGTTTGGTAGATCACCATATCACAGGAGAGTAGGTAATTGTAAAACGTGCGCGCGCTACCCCTAAAATTGACCACTGGCGTGCTGTCATAAGCCGTGTACATACAAGCGGCCAGTGGTCACGCACGCACGCTAGTAGTAGTGCAATGATAATTATTTTTATAACTTAAGCAATTATTTTGCAAGTTTTTACGAAATCAAATTGAATTTCGCTCACGAAAATTATTCGATTGTGTCATCCGGTAGATGTTAGATAGTCGACGAAGCGTAGCAAGCACTTACAAAAATTCGTCGACTGACTAACGTTTTCCGTAGCTCAGTTGGTAAGAGCATTCGCCCGGATAGCGAAGGAACGTGGGTGCGAGTCCCAGCGGATGACACAATCAATAAATTTTTGTGAGCGAAATTCAATTTGCTTTTAGTAGTGCAAGAATTTGCGTGCTTGTATTTAGCTTTGCCTTTATATACTCTGTGACAAAATTGCGTCCTGTGATCTGAATTTGCACTTTACATAGCGTCACATGCAAAAGTCTCTATTTATTAAAATAATTTTGCGGAGTGATCCTTCTGTACTTGTACTTTAATTTATTCTGTGGTGATACTTACATATCCTCGGTAGAATGCCCAAGCTACTCCTGCGGGGAAGAACATCAGAGTTGAGACGCCAACAGCCCAGCCGAGGAGATCAGCCAGCAAAGGGAACTCATAGTCTCCGTACGAAGGTGGTACCCAGTTCACAAGGATGAAAATCAGAATAGCCTGGGGAACAAGGGGACGATGATATATTAGTTCCTTACCTATTAAACTGCTGTTTTTTCTTAATTTATTTTGTTTGTAACTTTTACGTTAAGTTATACATATGTATATTTTTACTTCCATTTTTATTGTATCTTTAGTGGAATTAAATACTTTTAAGATATTAAAAAAACTGTAACACTATTGCAAATTATTTATAGCGAAGTCATCGATAACACCTATTTCAATGTGTCGACGGTATAAGTACTTTATCAAGGTATATTTTGATATTATAACTCTATTTTTGGGAAAATAAAATACGCAGTGGTTAATTCTTATTCCATGTAATTATGGTTGGCAACTGCATCAAAATCAGTTCAGACATCTTCAGAAAACTTATAAAGTTTCGTTAGTTTGTTCATACAGATCAGCAATTTTATAGGTAAAGGCCTAATATTAGTGTCCAGACAAATGATTAACATTTAAGTTTGTTATTATTGGAAGCTACAAGTAAAGAAAAATTGAAATATGGGCTCTAGAATAATTTCAAAATATTTGTTTAATAGATAAATTACAGTTGTACTGAAAGTTTTAGTCACGGCCAACGTATAAGCACCGACTTTGGTAAACATATTTACAAGAACATGTAGGTAACTATTATGTAGCAATTCGTATTTTTCACATCGTGATAATATCGATAAAGCCTAGCTACATTGCTGAGATAACGATGCGATACTATCATGATTAATATAATCGTTTTTTATCTTTTGATTGGATATTAAATGTAGGTACCTAAGTACGTCAAGATAAGTAAGATGGGAATCACCGTTGTCAATGTTCCGACGTTTTAAGGGTGGAAATACTCCAAAACTCATAAATTACGTAATTAAAATATGTTAATGTTTAAAATATATAAAAAAATGGTTTTCTACATTCATTATTATTGTGATAAATCTCTACTGCAAACTGATAACGTGTCAATTTATTTTCAAATGGAAACAATGTTTTATTTAATGCGTCTTCACTTTTGCGATTCGCTGATATGCTAGCACTTAAAAAGTTTACTTTTTACTTGACAACAACGCTTTTGCAGTACATAATTGTGTACGTTGTATGTGTGTCCATTAGATGAACGTTGAACTTTAGGTTGTTAGATTTACGGACAAAAATTTAGTCAGAATTAATCTTGGTTTGGGTTCGCTTGACCTTTCTAGTGACCTCGTTTTTCTCTTCTACCATTGCGCCCACTCGCACTGTCATGCTGGCATGAGTGACAGTGACAGCTTCTCTCGAAAATACAGAGTTCATCCTACAGTGAAGGACCACAGAGCTCTTAGATAAGATACAATCTCACTACAGCAAACTTCGGTATTACCAACGAAACATGAAATATGAATGCAAAAATCACGTTATACATTTCGATGGCTTATATCAGTTTCCTACATTTTGTTAGCGATACCGATTAAGCATAAGACTAGATTGCATCTTGTCTACAGGCCCTGACCACTAGTAAATTGTTAAAAATACTTACGAAACTTGCTATAGGCAATATGACAGTCCAAACCGCCATCCAATAGAATCTCAGGAACCGGTTGAATTTCATGTTCATGTCAGCCAGGTCGTCCATGGCTCGCCGGATTCCGTAGCTCCACGATACTGCAGTGCACTATTTGTCAGAGGATCGGTAATTAATATGGACAATCCGAAATGCAGGCAGGGATGCGCATTTGCTGTGACTAGAGAGCGGATTTTTGAATTGTTCGGAACTTAAGTATATTTTTAAATGACTGCCTCGTTGGTCTAGTGGTCAGCACGATGGGTACTATCCACGAGGTCCCGGGTTCGAATCCCGGGTCGGGCCGATAGTGTTTGAGTTTTTCTGTCTTGAAATTACTCAGACACAGCTCCGGAGTCAGGAAGTTGGTGGTGTTAACACCCCCGTGCCTCGGAAAGCACGTTAAGCCGTTGGTCCTGCGCTTGATCTCTCTACGGTCATGTCGAACTGCCGTCTCACCGAATTATGAGAGTGAAGGAACAGAGAGTGCACCTGTGTATTGCGCACACACTTGTTCACTTTAATATGTCCCGCGCAGTTGGCTAATCTCTGTTGAGATAGGCCGCCGTAGTCGAAATCTGGTAGGAGGACATTATTATTATATTTTCAAATATTAAATAAAATAAAAAGTTACCGAAAAATAGACTATTTACTAACATGACAATGTAATAACTCACAAAGGTTTTTATAGAATTAATATCAAAGCTATGATATCGTAACAAGTTCTAAACCATGTTAAGGAAAATTATTAGTCGCTTATCTAGTTAAGTAGGTAAGTAAATTTATTCCAATAAGTTTGGATGGGGTTTGATATGTACTTACGTTGATTTACTGGTGTTTTGGAATCAATTCATTTTTAGGTAGGACTATTAAAATAATAAAACAATATGATCAATTATGTATTTATCGTTATCATTTTTGATTCCAAGAAGGTATTCGTTTAATCCATTACTTTTTATCTTGTTCTTCAATGTATTACATTAAATCAATTAATGCGTAGGATCACTAATTATCAAATGCATTATATTTAAGAATTAAAGAAATAAAATGCATTTGTCGCAATAGACTTATCCCTATCAGTAGACATCAATTCGTTTAAAAGAGCTATATTTTCCAAGTTATACATAATACATATAAAAAAATATCTAAATAAACAATGTATGACCTAAATACCTCATTATAATTTGACATATACTTCTGAAAGCTTTTCAAATAATTCCTTCCAAGCATGTTTTAGACCCTTTGCGAACCTGAATTATTTATTAAGTAGTATTCTACAGACTTTGTAATTACGCGACCCGGGCAAAGATAAATTAACAAGAGCTTTGGGTACGGGGCTGATAAAAAGAGGGTTGTTTCATTCTAAATTCTATTGTTGGTGCTGTTATTGTTAACAAAGCCTTTTCCTTCACACAAACACCCACTTGGTTATTTCAAACCAATGATCAACAAAATAATTAGCAATTGTAGATTACAAATAGATTCTTACCTGAGCAATACCAATAAGCAGAATGGCCCAAGAGGCGGTGTTCCACTCCAGAAGAGTAAATAGGTATATACCACCGCTGAAACACATGGGTAGACCAAGAAGGAAACAGCTGAAACAGGTAAACGCTGTGACCTAAAAAGAAACAGTTTTATTAAAGAAAATAAACAATTGATTGCTTTCAAATGAAATAACAATGAGTGATACCAAAAGTTAAGCAACCCACGGCGCGGTCGTGATTGGATGACCATTCCGACCATTTAAGTGAAGTCCATTACTAGCATCTCCGTGCTTCGGAAGGCACGTTAAGCAGTTGGTCCCGACTAATACGAGGGTCAAACTGAAAGTTCTTAGAACTGGCCACTTATAAACAATATAATAAAAAAAATATTCTAAAATTTGAAAATAGAACTCTTTGCCAATATTACTGAGTATATATTTCATTCATTTGTCATTTGTTTTACGACTTGGCGGCAAATTGAAAATTGTCTGTGTCACGTCAAAATGAATTTAACACGAGAAAATTTTCGTGCAATGATTTTTTATGACTTTCGATGTCATTTAAGTCAACAAGAAAGTTATGATAGACTACGATTGGCCTTTCACGATGAAGCCCCATCTCGTGCGACTGTTTACAACTGGTTTAATGAGTTTAAACGTGGTCGCACTAATCTCACTGATGATGTACGTGAGGGACGGCCTTCTACGGCGACGACTGAAAATAACATCTGTGTTGTGCGGCGTATGATAGAGACTGACAAAAGAGTGACCTATCAGCAGATTCGGACAAGCTTAGGCATCGGTATGAGTCAAGTGCACAAAATCCTCCACGAACATTTAGCGGTCAGGAAGCTTTGCGCCCGGTGGATACCTCATAATTTGACTAAGGCTCAAAAACTCCATCGTGTGGATTGGTGCCGTAAAATGATTGAAAGATTTAACGGAGGTGACTCAAATGCTGTGTTCGACATACTAACAGGTGACGAAAGCTGGATTTACTGTTATGATCCTGAAACCAAAAGACAATCTGCTCAGTGGGTGTTTCCTTTCGAGGAGTTGCCAACTAAAGTGAAGAGAGATCGAAGTGCGGGAAAAAAAATGGTGGCCTCGTTCTTTGGAAGGATAGGTCATTTCGCAACAATTGTGTTAGAGGATCAAAAAACAGTTTCTGCAGAATGGTACACTACCAATTGTTTGCCACTTGTCTTGGAAAAAGTTCGAGAGAAACGACCTCGCAGTAGGATCCTCCTTCACCACGACAACGCCTCGTCGCACACCGCCAAGCGAACGATCGACTATTTGGCGACATCAAACGTTGAATTACTGGGTCACCCGCCGTATAGCCCCGACCTCGCGCCTTGTGATTTTTATTTATTTCCAAAAATTAAAGAAAAACTTAAAGGAAAGCGGTTTATGAATGCTGAAGAAGCGGTGGCTGCGTATCGCGATGCCATTGAAGAGACCCCTAAGGACGAGTGGGCAAAGTGCTTTTCCCAGTGGTTCCATCGCATGCAGCGGTGTATTGACGTCAATGGACAATATTTTGAAAAGATATAATAAAACTAATAACTGGCTAATGTAATCAGTTTTTGATTTTCTAAGAACTTTCAGTTTGACCCTCGTATCTGTGATATTAGTCGTTAAGCCTAGTCAGAGGCCCTAGGGCGGCTTGATAACTTCTGACAGTAAGGTTTGTCACTTGCCTTACATGCACCCCTCCACCAATCCGCGTGGTGGAGTAGGTATGGCTCGTACCTCCTCATAGTTGAGGTGAGGCCTTTTCCCAGCAGTGGGATCTAATAGGCTGACTTTACAAATGAAATAATAGAGCGCAATTGTGATTAAAATTAGTCTAATAGGTCAATGAATATTAAATACAGAATAGTCGAGTTCTTACAACATGTTGGTTTAGCTGACAACTTCTTTCTTTCTGTCACATAACTAGTTACAGTCAAAAACTTCTATGGCAGTGATTTAAGTCCCAATTAGCTAATATGGATTTGTTCAAAGCCTATTATCTGAGTTGAATGCCCACGTGTGATGGTCACACGTTACCTTCCGGATAAGCTAATCCAGACTTGCGCAAGTAGGCTTTCAACTCAGATAATAGGCCTCGAACAAGTCCGGAATAGCTAATCCGGACGTTCGCAAGTAGGCTTTATTTAGTTCTGAATAGAGAGTTACATGTTTAACGTAAATGTAAACGAAAAACTAAGAAAAAGAGACGAGTTACTAATGGACATTTCATAATTTTACCTTAAACTACAATTAATACAATATCTTACCATCCAATAATTCTTTCTTAAATGCGGCCACTGGTCCACAATAGCAGTGTTAATAGATTCGATTCCAGCAAACTGACACCCTATGCCAAGGATAAACAGCATGAAAAAGAACAAGATTGACCACAGCTGCGGGATAGGCATCTGCAGTAACGCTTCAGGGTACACGATGAACGCCAAGCCTGGCCCGTCGGTGGCTACATCTGTAGGCAAAAATGAGACTTTTGTTACATGCAGTTTGTAATTTCTCTCAAAAGATGGCGCTGTCTGTTTGTTAGACTGCGATTGTGAGGTGCGCCAACATATACTTACTAAAAATCTTTAAACGTGATTGTAATAAGGCGCGATAAGGCTACACGAATGCTCATTCTATCCGTAAATTTACTTTGTAGAAATAGAGATCGAGCATTCCTTCGTCTTTCTACTTTTTCTATGAATATCCGAATAATCTCTTAGTATTAACGATACGAACAATTGCCTACAACGCAGCATGCTTTTGTATCCATCCGGCACGTTATTTGTTTGATTTATCCGATTTTCTAGATGTGGAGATGAAAATTATTAGATACAGTATTTCTAAGTTGTATATTTACTTTTAAATATTGAAATATAAATAAAACATATTTAAGGGGCTCCTATACAACAAACTTGATTTTCACCTTTTCAAAACTAAAAAAATCGTATAGTGTGGTGTTTTATTCTAATAATATTTTTTGTCTTTAGCATAACACTATGGTTTTTACAGTGTGGAACCGAGTTGTGTCCATCAAAGCCCTTTTTTTTCAATTAGACACCAGTTTTGGTTGAAACTAAAATAGAACCCACATAGTCTTATCCTTTAAGGGGCTGAATATGACCATCAATACTTACAACTTTTACTATGGACTTTTACTTTTTGGTATTGATGGTATTTTGCTGTCACTTTTACTATGGGACTCACGAGACGAAATCTTTAAAAAAAACTGATGCTCCATACAAATAATTCTGCTACCTCGGTGACAATGTGTGGAGAGCAAAATTTCTTTTTTCACGATTTCATAGTAAAAGTTGTAGGTATTGATGGCCATATTCACCCCCATAAAGGATAAGACTGGTTTACACTAACACCCTGTGTATTTTTATGATGCCTGTATATAGGTTCAGTCCAAATTGATTGGCGCAGTACAATTCCCATATGATTTGTACTGCAACGATTGTCTGTTTGAATTCCGCTTGCGAGATAATGGATTGATTGAACAATAAATATTACAGCGGTAGTGTTCGCAAACGTTATGAGATTGTCTGTTGTGTTCGAAAGAAAGGAATAATCCCGTTAATAATCGGAATATTGAATGCTCACTATGCGCTGAAACCACCTCGGTTCAGTGGGTGAGGCTTTTTCTGAAGATCCTAATTTTTTTTCGATAATCACTCTTAAACTTTTGCGTTGCATAAACCCGTCGAAACATCAGGCATATTAAAGGTAAATAAGTCGCGTTAATTTCCGTTAATGTGCTTTTACAATGCAACGGAAAAGTGTAAGAGTGATTTCTTTTTGATTCCAGTTTTTGTTGAGTTGCTTGGCCCACTAAGTACAGCCGCTTGTTCAAAATGAAAATGAAATTGATTTCTTATGGTCGTTATCTTTAAGCTGTTTCTGTCTCTTATGCCACCAAGGCAGCACGAGTGAGTGCAATGGCTAGAGCCGAAATACGGACTACGTACCAGAGTAAGGCCCCAAATTTTGACTTCAAATATCTTATAGCACGCGTGTCTAACTGAAAAGTATCATAAGCTGAAATGTTATTAAGCTCATGAGACAATAATTATTTTTAACGAAGCACTATTTGTATTAACCCTGTACTTATAATAGAAAGACTTAAATCACCGCATATAAGAATATAAAACTTGTTATTCAGCCAGGGTAATATTACGTCGATTTTCATCATTCGATTTCTGTAAACGTAAAATAGAAAATACCGATGAACCTACGCAGATAATATTGATAGTATAGCTAATAATCAACCCACATATTTTTACGCACAAAATAATAATGTCACAATTTTATCACAATTAATTACTGTCCATAGATAAAAATGTAATTTATCCTTGATAGGATAAACATAATGAAACTATTGAGTTGTTATGATGAAATATAGGCAATCATCCTGATACTTACACGTATCATTACCGCTTGATGTAGATAGCATCGGGGATTTCATTGAATACCCTTTAATTATACAATTTTTAATGAAAACGATAAGTGAAAACATAATTAAGGACACAAAGCAAGCTGATTTTGATTATAAAAAACAAAATAAGCTTTTAATGAGTCAATGTTGCACCTTTTTAATTTCTCATCCTAGCGTTATCCCGGTTGCGCACTCGCACGCGAAGGCCCGCTTTGGACCATGATCCAGGATATAGCAGATCAGGTAATTACAGTGGAGCGACTGCCATCTGATCTCCATGACCCCGTTAACAGGGGAACCTAACCAGTTTTGATCATGGTTACACATTCAGACGCCTGTATTGTGCCTTACGATATTTTTTCCCACCGTTCGAACAGTTTTAACTACCCTTCAAAAATATATAATATCTCTAAAGATCTATTTTTTGTACTTTTGATAAAAAAATAACTGCTTGATAAAGTTATACAGTAACTATTATTAAATGTCGTGCAATATAACTCTTCACAAGTGAAGTTATGATAAAATAAAATCAGTCGTATTGCATTTATACTATCTTAAAAAAAGACACATGAACAATATAAAACCAAAGAAAATGTTTACTCATCCGACAAACCACCGACTCCATACGAAAGAAAAACAACATTTGAGCGCTACCAAGATTGGCAAAACAAGCAAAACCTTTTTAAATAAAACGTTTTTGATTCAATCTTACGAGTCAAACGAAGCAATAAAACAATCAAAATAACAAACCCACAGGGTGCATTTATACAAAGTGAGTGCGGGCATTGCAAACATGCTTGGCGCATAGTTTATTTACTAACAAGAATACGACGACCATAAAGGCCGATTCAGACAGTCTATGAAATAAAAGTACGGTACTATCGTTCGATATAAAGTAATGTATTTTTTATGACTGCCCAAAAAAGCCGTGTCATATTTTTTGATATTTGAATTTGGAATCCACCCTAAGGAGACCTTTTCTAGCAGCAAAAATGATTAAAGCATTCTGTCCTTAATGTAACTTACTATTTATTTAAGCTTCACATCTCAACAAAAAAAATACCCAAAAGGCGAACTCGATGCCATGGAATGGGCCATACACTAAGATTTACATTCAAACGAAATAAAACTTAAGCTAAAGACTGCTTATATTTAAAAAACCAATACATTTTTTTAAAAACTGGCCGGACTCATTTGTGGGATATGTCCACACGCGGTTCCTGAGAAGTCAAAGCATTTAATAAATGAACAGCGTGACCCATAGGCGCCCTATAAAAATGTCTTCCTAGCCGAATTTCGACTACAGCGGTCAATCTCAAAAGAGAACAGCCGCCAACTGCGCACGAGACATTATAGTGCAGAAGTGTGTGCGCAGTACACAGATGCACTCTCTGTTCCTTCACTCTCATAACTCGGTGAGAAGGCAGTCTGATATGACCGAAGAGAGATCAGGCGCAGGACTAACAGGCCTATATGCCCTATATGAATCGGCCCTTACAAAAGTGGTCGCCGCGGGCTGTGCGAGTTGGTGTAATCAACTCGCTCGGACCAGCGGGCCAAGCTAGTTAATAAGCGATTGCCCCTTGTTGTAAGGCCCCTTATTGTTCACAAACACTAAACATGCTTGGATTTGTATGTACATGGTAAATGCAAGGGTGCCTGCAATTGACTATTTCACCGTGTAATTGCATAGGGCCGTTGAAATGTACCTAGTGAGTTTTATTTCTAGTGACACTAGAAGAAATGACTGCTGGTCGTTACCGACATGCAGATATTTTAACTGTGTCTATTAAGACATTGAGGTCCCTTACCTCAAGTGGTAGTAAGTTACGTATTTTACTACGTTTATTGACGCCTAAGGCTGTCATTAAATACCATACCATACTGATAGACTAAATACGAAAACTATATAAGGAACTCGATTACATTTAGCACAGGTTCTTTAACTAATTTGTGAACGATACGTACTCAAATCAGACTAAAAATTGTTACGTCATTTGGATATTTCATCCATTGAAAACAGAGTATTGATTAATATATGTATTTTCTTTCTTTCAGAGCATCATCAGAGTGTACCTAACACAAGCGGAACGTATTAAATCCGTTTAAATCTTCAAAGTGTTTTAGAAGCACAAAAGTGTCCTTTTATGCTTTGTGACCGTAGTCACTGTTTTAAAAAAACTGTAAACCAGCTTAGTATACTACACATAATAATAAATAAATATTGGACAACATCACATACATTGCTCAGTAAGTGTTCTATATGTATGTATACCTAGGTTAGCTGCGCGGCTGTGACCGCGCTTCACTAGTAAATAAATCGTTTTACTTGTGTCCTCCCGTGCCTCTCATATCTGACACTGGCGACGAAACCTACCCGCGTTTTTACAAAAAAAAATGTCGTTTTTTAATTTTGGTGTATTATCGTGTTTCGATCATGAAGTACATACGTGGAAGACGTACAAATGTAGGTTAATGCAATTATTTATTGCAAATAACATAAGCGACGGCGAAGATCCAAAGGGAGAGAGAAGACGGGCAATACTCCTCAGCGCACTCAATGAAGGCACATACAAACTCGCAGCGGATCTCGCGTTACCTAAGGAATTGCATGAAGTGCCGTTCGAGGATATTTTGAAATTACTAGACACCCACTTTACACCGAAATAAGTCGGATTCAGCGAGCGTCATCGGTTCTACGCTGCTACTCAACATGCCACGGAAACACCGTCACAGTGGGCCGCCAGGTTAAGTGGCCTCACTTCTCATTGTGGGTTCACAAATGTCGAGGAAGTGTTAAGAGATCGGTTCATCATGGGCATGTTAGCGAGACCCGAAAAGGAAAAAAATTACGTGCAAGAGTTGGCGGGTCTGACGCTGACGAAGGCCGTGGAGTTGGCCGAAGGACTGCGGAGCGCGCGGTCGGCCGCCAGCTGTACAGGATCGCGCGCCCCAACGCGCCCGCCCACCCTCGTCGTGATAGTGAAAAAGTGAAGTGCTCGGTGTGCGGCTATAATAACCACAAAGCAGAAGCTTGTCGTTTTGCAAACTACTCGTGTCGGAAGTGCAACAATGAAGGTCATTTAGCGCGGATGTGCAAGAAAGTGAACTTCGTCGCATCGACCGCGAGTGAGGTAAACGAGAGTGACGACGACGACGGTGAGTTATTCAATATTCGTCCAGTCAAAGCGGAGCCGTTAGTTGAGTCGGTGTATGTTAACGGAAAACGGTTACAATTTGAAATTGATAGCGGTTTGGCGGTGACAGTCGTATCGGAAAGAACCTTTAAGTTTCATTTTGATAATGTTCCTTTATCAAAAACAAATAAAAAACTTATAAGCTATACAGGTGAGGCGCTGGGCTGTGTGGGCTGCGCTCGAATGTCCCTGCAGTGGCGCGACCGTACGCGCGAGATAGATGTTTACGTGGTTCGAGGCGGTGGGCCGCCACTGCTCGGTCGTGATTTTATTGCTCAGTTCGAACTTCAGCTTAGTCCAGTACACTATTGTAACGAAGACATTGACACTGTTAAGTCTTTTCATTTACGGTATCCCGATTTATTTTCCGGCAGACTAGGTAAATTTAACCTATTCGAAGTAAACTTAACACTAAAAGAAGATTCCAAACCGGTATTTTGCAAAGCGCGCCCTGTGGCTTTTGCATTAAGAGATAAGGTCGAAAATGAATTAGCACGTTTAGTTGAGTTAGGCGTGTTACGGCCCGTAGATCATTCCGAATATGCGTCACCGATCGTACACCGATCGTACACCGATCGTTAAAGCGTTATGGTTCGGTACGTATTTGTGCTGACTATTCCATTACTATAAATAAACAATTAAACGTTGATCAGTACCCGCTACCTACAGTAAACGAGTTATTTTCAAAGCTGTATGGTGGAAATCAATTTACAAAATTGGACCTATCCATGGCGTACAACCAATTTTGTCTAAGTGAGGAGTCCCAAAGACTAACTTGCGTCAACACGCACCGCGGCCTCTTTGCGTACACGCGCCTGGTGTTCGGATTGGCCAGCGCGCCTTCAATATTCCAGCGGGCTATGGAAAATTTACTTGCAGGCATAAACGGCGTGCTCGTCCTACTCGACGATGTCCTGGTTACCGGATGTGATCGTAGGCAACACCTGGAAAGGCTAAACCAGGTGTTACACAGGTTACAAAATGCAGGATTAACATTGCAACGTGAAAAATGCGATTTTTTTCAAAATTAAATTAGTTATTTGGGATATGTGATAAACAAAGAGGGATTAAAAAAATCTGCGGATAAAGTGAAGGCCATATTAGATGCTTCAACCCCAAAAAATGTTAATCAACTTCAGTCATTCTTGGGATTAGTAAATTACTACAGATGTTTTGTTCCTGGTGCATCTTGTATTCTAAGTCCGTTATACGAACGCTTAAAAAAAGGCAATAAGTGGTGCTGGTCTCATAGTGAGAAAGAGACTTTCAAGAAAATTAAAACTATGCTAGCGTCAGAACAAGTATTAACCCACTTCAACCCCCATGCTAAGATTATACTGACAGTAGACGCGTCGCCTAACGGGTTAGGTGCTATTTTGTCACAAAAATGTGAAGACGGCATAGAGAAACCTATTTCTTTTGCGTCGCGTACACTAAATAAAGCTGAACGCCGATACTCACAAATACAAAAAGAAGCTACTGCCATTATATTCGGAGTCAGGAGATTTCATCAATATTTGTATGGGCGGTCGATACCATTTATATTGCGCACTGACCACAAACCACTGCTTTCAATTTTGGTCCACACAAAGGTATACTAGAAATTTCTGCAACGATATGCTTTATTTTTGAGTGGGTACAACTACAAAATAGAATATATAAAAAGTGCGGACAACACCGCGGACTTCTTATCGCGCGCTAGTTTGCCGAGCGTACTACAACAAGACTCGGCGGGAGACGCACACGGGGAGGCGGACTTATACGACCGCGCTGCCTACGTGTGCTTCGTCGTGCAAGGCACGCTCCCAATAACTATAGATGAGTTACGTAATGCTACTAATAAGGATCATATTTTGGTTAAAGTTGTTAATTATGTACTGAAAGGCTGGCCGAAATCAGTTTCAGATATCGAGTTAAAACCGTATAAGCAATGTCAACAGGAACTGTCCTATGAAAACGGGTGCCTTATGCGTGGTCATAAAATAACTATCCCAAAATCCTTGCGTGAAGAAGTTTTAACGGAACTCCATAAATCTCATTTAGGTATCGTGAAAACAAAAGCTGAGCCCGGGCCCGGCTTTGGTTTCCAGGCATTGATAGCACTATCAATTTGTTCTAATGCACATTAGAACAAATGATAGGCGAGTGCGACATATGCGTGCAGCTGCGCGCGTCGCCGCCGCGCGTGCCGCTGGCCCCGTGGCCGTATCCCGCGCACCCGTTCCAACGCATTCACCTTGACTTTTTAGGCCCGATTCATGGGCGAATGTACCTTGTCATCGTAAATGCTTATAGTAAATGGCTAGGGATATACGAGATGAATACCTGCACTACGACTAACGTAATAGACAAATTATATGACTTTATGTCTCGCTTTGGGTTACCTCATACTTTGGTAACAGATAACGGCACATCATTTTGTGCACAAGAATTTCAAATTTTTTGTAAATTATTGGGATTTCCCATATAACATCACCGCCCTACCACCCTGCTAGCAACGGTCAAGCAGAATCATACGTGAAAATAGTCAAACGCGGAATTAAAAGTAGCTTGCAATGTAGTAACAATGTCAGAGAAAGTGGATTGAATCTACTTAAGTATATTTTTGACTATCGTAATTCCGTCCATTCAACGACAGGAACGACCCCGGCTCAACTAGTGTTCGGGCGGAGACTGAGATCGCGGCTCGACCTCATACAGGTGAGGCGCTGGGCCTGACCTCAGTGTGGTACAAGAAATTTTCTAATAATAATAAATTTACTTGGGTGAAGGGAATAATTGTAAAAACCATAGGGAAAAGATTGTTACTGATTAAAGACTGTTCAACCTTAAATTTAGTAAAAAAATATACAGATCAAATTCTTGATTGTAAGTATTCGCCGCACCTAGATACGAGTACAAATGACCATATACTAGGGGACAGCGTCGTATGCCCAAAAGGTACTGGTTTTGACGACAGCATCGCAACATCACTACTACCACAGCCTCCGCCGTTCTCGCCAGACGCTGACGAAACCTCCCACGACGGAAGAGGGGAAAAAGAGAGTGATGAAATTGAGTCTGCATCGCCGTCCCCGCCGCTGCCACCGCCTGATGTCACTGATTTGCCTAGCGGCTCGTTTGTGACCATGAGAAGAGGCGTCAGACGACCACCGGAATCTGACGACGACAATTTTTATGATGTTGCGGAAGTCGAGGAACCTCGGATCGAAGAAAGGTCAAAACGCGCCCGCCCTCCCGTAGACTATAAGCGTTTCCTTTAATGTTTATACTTATTGGGGGAGAAATGTTATATATGTATGTATACCTAGGTTAGCTGCGCGGCTGTGACCGCGCTTCACCACCCACCGGGGATCGAACCTGGGACCTCAGAGATGGCGACACCATGAAAACCGGTGTGCGAGCCACTCCGCTACGGAGGCCGTCATATATGCGGTACTGATTTCATAGGTAGTTATTATCCTCAGTTGAGTTACTGGCCGTAAAGCACTTATTTTACCATCCTATCTGAAGCTTCTTTCCTAGTTAGGATCCTAAGTAGGATGCGACCTTCCTAGTTAGGCTGCTACAAATAGTAAGTAGCACTACTTGCAAGTAAAAACTCACCATCAACACTAACACCCATCTGCAGAGCTTGGAACCCGAGCACAGAGAATACAGCGAAACCAGCGTATATAGACGTCCCAAAGTTGGCCAGCGACACAAATACCGCGTCAAAGTGACAGTTGTTCGTGTAGTGGTTGTACGACGCGAGAGTGATCAGGGATCCGCAGGCGACCCCGAATGAGTAGAAGATCTGATGACAAAAATATCTTGTTAGGCTTAAATAAGAAACCAAATATTGCACATGGATATGATTCGAACTCACGACCTTTGGCTTCTTCATTGTGTATGACAGGTCAGGTTCAAGGTAGCTAAAATGTCAATTGTTCCTATTTTAAAAGTCATAATAATAATCATAAGAGTAGTCAATTCAAAATCAACTCTTATTCCATATTTTTATGCAACAACCCTGACTGACTACAAAGAAAAAAATATCTTTCATCGTCCGACAGTAGCTTTGTATCAATTTATACCTTTAATTCGTTAATTCTATTGAATTAAGCTGATTAACACATACGCGATTGTGAATGCAAAAATAATATACAACATGACGTCAGTCTCGCTTCCCATACTTTTTACCGATTTAAATCCTGTAGCTGACTGAAAGCTTAATTTTGCTTGTGGCTGTATCCTTTTAAGGACCTATTCGACTTTAATAAAGCCAATTGGCTTTGAAGATAGCAGGAATATTTTCACAGAGAATTAACTTCTAATAAAAACTTAGTTAGAAGTTACCGGTAAATGGTGTATCATAATCTTGTAAATTCCTCGACCAGATAAAAGCAATGGACTGGCATAATTTTATTAATCACTTCAGAAGAATGCTTCGGTATACTTGCTATAGGAAGCAGTGTTGTTACTTTGTACAAAGATCGAATTGACCACTTAAGAATTTTGATCCTTGAGGAATAGACCACTTAAGAATTTTGAAACTTGAAGCTTTCATATTGCTTAAAAAATATTGCGTAGGATTTGGAATATTGTACAGCGGCCAGCAGAACATCAGATTATCTATTTTTGTTGCCAAATCGTATTTATTACAAAAGATACCACAGATTTTACCATCACAGATTCTACTGTGGCGACCACAGATCTTACCTCGTATTAGTGTTCTGTGTAATTACGCATCAATTTGCTTAATAATGGCTTATAAGGTCATATACCACAAAAGTAATAAGTTAAAAACATATCTTATACTAATTCGAGGCTTAATAATCGATCTCTATCTATAATTTAAGAGCTACGCTCTTGACGGTGGAGTCTTCTCCATTCCTGTCTATTCAGTGCCATTTCCTTGACTTCCTGGTACGACACGACACCTAACTAATAATAATCGATAACCAATAGAAAAAAATATTTAATGACTAGATTGATAAGTCCTGGCAAACTTTGGTGACGACGGCCTATCTCAACAATAAACAAAGTACGTAGGATATTATAGTACACAAGAGCTTATTTAATAGGTACACACACAATAATGCACTCTCTGTTCCTTCATTTTCATAGTCCAGTGAGATTATAATCTGACATGACCGGAGCGAGATGACACCGTGCCTACTGTTTTACACGATTACACTGTGTTGCTTATTTATTTCGACACGATCAAGGAGACAAGATTGTTTCGGCGGCTCAATCTATCTCGATAAATTGATGACTGTTCTACGGATGTTGCTACTTAATTAAGTTACAGCTTTATTTTTTCAAGAATTTAGCGTGTTGTAGATCCCATTTTTGTTAATATTTGTTTACAAAGAAGAAGAAAGCGTTGGTTTAAAGTGAAAACAATGAAAATCTTTCATAAGTGATCATTGATCAACCGCTGATGATTCAATAAGGGTCGGGACCAAAAAATTTTTAAAATAATAGATTTAACGTTACAGAACAAAAAATCTATTTTCTGACATTTCCGAAAGAAAAATATTATTTGCTGGTCAAAGAATATTTTAGCAAATAAAATGGGCTTAATAAAATTCGGCAGAATTAAAAATTTTATACAAAATAAATTTTACATAGTGCTCTACGTTTTTGCCACGTAGGATGCTGGTTACCAAGAATAAGCGCTTTATACATTTTCTTAGAGATACAAGATCAAATTGAAATAACCTTTTTACCTCATTTTGCCGTATTTTTTAAGAAGACATTTAACAAAAAATAGATAGAATCAAATGCAGCATTTTATATTAATTTAATAGGATATAAGAGTAAATAGGTACCTTGCTTGCTTCTTCTTCTATGTTCGCGGAAAAATATTTCGAAGCAAGGTAAGAAACTTTTAAGAAGTCCAAAATTGTGATGTCATTGTTCGGGGTGGACTACATTAGGAGGTGGATACTTTACAGCCCAAACTACAGGCGGCTACGGGCGTCAAGGATAGGCTTAAATCGTTATTACCTGCGAAGCAGCGTCTCCCCACACCCTGGCGTCCAGCAAGGTCTCCCATGTCGGGGACAGGTAAAAGAGGATTCCTTCACCAGCACCCTCTAGAGTCACTCCTCGTATTAACAATGCTGTCAGCATGACATAAGGGAACAGCGCCGTGAAGTAGACCACCTTTCCTGCTGATTTCACGCCCTGGAGATAGTGATGAACAATTGTCAGTTTTGTAAAAAAACGTATTATTTCCGATATATAAGTAAAAATAAGTTTATCTAAATTAGAAAAAACTATTTATTCTATTATTTGGTTTATTTCATGACTTTTAAAGTAACAGGGGATCTTCTATCAAAATTATTTTGTAAATATTATTATTACAAATTTTACACTAATAAATAAAAAATATATACTTTATTGTTAAAACAATTGTAATTTATTGATTCATTAAATAATTTTACATATGTAGTTTTAATATCTGTATATAATGTGGGCGAAAACGCCATCCACCTTTTTGCTCTTGTGAAGAATTTCACTTTAGCAGAAATTACATTGCACTATGCTCTACCTCTATACACTTTTCGTTTCTTTGTTTCTGTAACTATGACGCCACGACAATGGTAGCTGCCTTTACGCCGCGTAAATTTATCGTTTACATTTTTTTTTAATCTTCGTTCATATTGATTCGTACATTTCAGGAAATAAAATACCAGTTGACTGTCGTAGCTCGTAGCAATACAACTTTAAAATGCATTATAAAAAATAATACCCAATTTATATTATTAAAATAGTAAAAGATAATAAAAAATATTAAGTCAGAAACAAAAAAGGATCAATACCTGCAAATTGAAGAAATAGAAAAGGACCAACATAAAAAAAACAAAAACGTTAATCAAGGAATCGAATACTAACTTTGATGACGCAGAAGAACGCGATAAGCCACGAGAGAAACAATGTGCCGACCAAATGCCATTGAATACTTCCCCAGCTCGACCAGGACGCATATTCCAAGCCGAGCACACGCTGACTGTAAAATATAAAAATTAAGAGTAAACTAAAAAAAAACACATCACACAAAGTTAAAAAAATACAAAACCTATTGTGACTGGACTATACCAAGCAGACGTTAAAGTAGTTTTTTAAAAGCGTCCGGATTCTACAACTAAACTCGACACTGTCTTATAAATGCCATTTGCCATAATTTTCATATTTTGTTTGTATAGCATTTGTCGCTGTGTGGTAATTGTAAAAATGACAAATTTTAGTACAGAAGATGAACAATTGATTGATTTAACCCCGCCAGAAATACTGAATGCAGCACAAAATGCAAACGAAAACCTAATCTACTGAAAACCAACTTAACCTAATATCGTTTTAAACATTGTACATTTACTAATTGTTTTAATAAAACGATTTATATAACACATGTTAGTTTTTTACTCGCAAGTGTGTTGAAAAGGTTCATATAGAACTCGTAAGCAACTTGCTCATTAGACACTCGGCTGATTTAAGCTCTCGCCTGCGGCTCGGGCTGCAACCCACAGCTTCGCGTATAATGAGCAACTTTACTCACTCGTTTCATAATATATATACTATTATTTGGGTTTTATATAGAGTTATCAACCTACTTATATCTAGCTTGATGGCTACTTTAAACTTTATAAAAATACAACAAGGTTTCATTTAAACGAAATTGAGAATATGTACGTATTTCTAAATCACTTGTACGATGAGCTGAATTAGTTAAATACATTAAAACAACTTATTTACGTTAGCCTAATCATTGCACAAGGTCCTGTTCTTGTTGAAATTTGAAACAAATTCTTTATGATATAATAAACATGACTTGTAGCTAATGATATCTAAAAGCATTTTTTTTCGAAAACTTAGTGGTTTTTACGCATAAAACAATAAATTGCACATGAAAATGCTTGTATTGATATTCCGCAGGTCCCTTTCTTTTTAATATACACGAATAATATATAAATAAGAAAATATGAACACTTTTCAGTTTTTAACACAAATGTCTGATACTCGTAGTTTTGCGCATTGCGCAGAATAAAACTATTGTTCTAATTAAATCATCAAGTCTAAAACTTTAAAGCAAATGGCTCTAATTACTAATATTAATAAGTTCGATTATGTTTGAAGATCGTTTAGACTTACTCGACTTGCGCGCTGCACCCTCTTAATGATAATAAACATTTTACCAAGCCAAAACGATTTGGTTTTGAATGATGGAACCCCGCATAAGGAAGCTTATTGCTTTTTATCCTGTTTTATTTAAAAAAAATGTCTGTATTAATCGGTATCTACGCGTAGGTGTACCTACTTATTATACATTATCTTATGATCTCGATATTACATATACGCTGTCGATTTTGGATTAAGAAATATTAAATGTATCTTATCTTGGATTCTTTTTAAACGAGATATATATCTTATAATTTTAATGTCCGTTTATACTTTTTCTGATAAAGAAAGGTGAGTTTTATCAGTAAATTTTAATCGATCCAATGCTGGAACTTATATAAAGTACATGTGCAGCTGACTCACTTCCAATGACAAATTTAAAATTTGTAAAAATATGTTACTCTTTTCCAATTCTTGTCTGTTTAGAATACTTTTTGTTAAGATCAATATTTTGCTTAAATGGTGCAAGTGCAAGCGAGCTGTTTTAAGTTAAATTTGTCATAGGCTTGCAATGGACGTCACAATTACGGAATTTTCTAAATCATAAGCTCAGACAGCATAGAAAATAACATTAAAATCAATGTATGAAACAAATTACAGAGTGTACCATAAAAATTACTTGACATAACTTTGATTCCGTACAGAGGCCTTAGTCTGGTGCATGGTGTCCGTATTTTTGACTGTAGCCGTTCCTGTTACTCACGCCATAATGACAAACAAACAAGCGAGATGGCTAGACTCGAAAATACAGACATCGTCCACCGGAGTAGGGCCTCTGATCCTGTAGGTAAAGCTGTACTTTAGATATATCGTCTGTCGGGTTCTTTATGAGTAAATCCATACTAATATTATAAATGCGAAAGTGTATCTGTCTGTCTGTCTATTACCTCTTGACACTTAAACCACTAAACCGATTGAGATGAAATTTGGTATGGAGACAGTTCGAGACCCTGGAAAGGACATTTTGTCGCGATATAAAAACATTAAGGGGATGAAAGTTTATATGGAAAATCCAACTCTTGCGGGCGAAGTCTCGGGGAACTAATAGTGTGTTAATAAATTCGTAATCTCACTTGAAATATTGTTCCGCTGCCAAAGTCCTAGTGACGTTCGTATACCACGGGATCTCTTCAGCTCCGTTCAGGCAGTGCGTAGCGCTCAGAGGCTCGAAGCCGTTTCCCTCGCAAATCTTGCCTATTGATGTGCAATTTCCTCTGTAGTACGTCAAGGTGTGGATTCCCGAAAAATTCTTATCCCTGCAGTACTTGTCGTAAGAGCCGCTGTAACAATCTGAAGTGAAGATAGGTTTGGTTGGAATGCAAGTGCAAGTGTCTGTCTCACTTTGTATCTTTCTGCCTGTCTGTACCTCTTGATGCTTAAGCCACTGGTCCGATTTAAATAAAATTGGATTTTTAGACAGTTTGAGACTCTAAGAAAGACAAAGGCTACTTTTTGTCGAAATATAAAGAAGGTTATGTGGGGGCTGAAAATTTGTATGGAAAATCTGATACATGCGCGGGCAAACAGCTGGCGATTTATATGGACTAATCGTTTTAACAAAAAACATTCATTTCATTTTGTGGATTCAAAAAGTAAGGGTGATTCAAATACTTAAAGTATATACTCGTACAGTAAAAATGTGTTATCTCAAAGATCATCCAATAACGACATAAAAATGAGCTCATTTTGAAATTGATATCACGTACATTTTTATTTACGTGGCAAGATCTCCCGCGTAGCTGAAAATCATGCAGAAGATGGCACTTTCGATATTAGTGCCAAAATATTACAAACTCACAGAAAAAAAAAACAGCATTAGCAAGTTCGCAATGGACAATTTCAATGCTAGTGACCATTGAGCGCAGAATACATAGAGGTGGTATCGGAAGCCAAACAACTCTAGAATCTAGAAGCCTACCTATGAGTGTTTTTTTTATATATATTTTAACGATATTTAATGACGAGATATGATATCTTTCTTTTTGCTCTAATTACAATTCTAAGGCGGTCTTCACGCTGCCCCGCATCATGCAGCGTGACGCGTGAATTTCTTTGTTTGTTCGCGCAAAGCGCGGGAGAATACAAAGAAATTCACGCGCCACGCTATATTTACACGCGCCGCACTATTTAGCTTATATAAGCAAGTCAAGCACTAAACTTACTTTCATCACTAAAGGCGTTTTCACACGATCCCCAATCCAGCTGTCCAGTTATAGAAACAATCGTGTAAAACAACGTCCAAGCTATTATTATCATGTAGTAGATCGAGATTATGGTTATGACAACCAGCGTGCAGTATCCCAACCCACTGAAGAATGGTGCTATTGATTGAAAAGCCTTCGAAGGCCCCAAGCCGCTGAACTGTCCAATATACAACTCTAAGTAGAAAATTGGAAGACCAATAATGAATATCATTAGGAGGAACACTAGAAGGAAAGCACCTGAAAGAAAAAAAAAAAAGTAAATACCACATGAACATGTCGCATTATTAAGCCTACAAATCGAAATACAGGGTTTAACTATTTTAACTGAGTTCTTTTCAAGTAGTGATTCTTCTACTTTATATATAGGTAACAATTTTTACTATAGTAACAAAGTCGAAATGTTTAAAAAAAATTACTAGTCGCGGATTTTAGTGGCCTATCACCAGTATTATTATTTTATTAGAAATAATAGGTGTGATATATATAGGTAATAATAGGTACAATTATATTTATAGTTGCATTTTACTATGCAATAACTGTCTTAACAAGACTTTTGAAGGTATACAGGACTTGTAAAAAATTCAAATTTAAAAAAATGTTAAAAGATTTATCAAACCGAATGTCTGTTAATATTATCCACTTCTGTAGGCTCAAATGATGTATAAAATAGGTAATAAAAAAATACATAAAAAAACAAGTGCCTTACCTCCTCCGCTCCTATAACACAAGTATGGGAATCTCCAGACATTTCCCAGTCCCACCGCATACCCCATGCAAGCGAGTATAAACTCCAAGGGACTACCCCAAGTCGCTCTTTCCGGTGCCTCAGAATTTTGTTTTTCATTTCCAGTTGGCATACTGCCGTTAACTGCGGACTGCAAAAAAGTTTTTATTTTTATATATATTTTTTTCTAAATATAACTTTAAAAGCTAGCCTCTGAACACGGCATCACTGCTAAGTATACACAGTAAAAATGAAACTTCTTAATCAGATTGGATTTGTATTAAGCAAACGTACGTCATCTTTGATAGTGTCATTAGATATTATCAAAGTATTTGTATTTGTATGTTTCTCTTTTAAATGAAATGTAAAATAAAAGAGACAACCACTAAACATCGTAATCTATCACATCTGCAGACGAAAAGCAAAGGATTTGCGCAAGTTGAAGATGAGAGACTGGACGAAATGACGAAACAATTCGTACCACTTTATTTAACTTTAACACTTTTAAGATACTCTTACCTGTGTCGACTGTGATCGATCAAATCATTTTCATTTGGTCGCGACTCGTAAGTAAGAATATCTTAAAAATGTTTAAGTTAAATATAGTCGTAGAGGGGGGCTCTTCAGATAGGGAGAGAATCGACCGACGAAGTCACGAAAAAATAAACGATCGACACAGGTCTACTACATACGTATAAAACAATTAAATCTTATACAAATAAAAGTCTCTTTATCTTACTAATCGGCTTTTCATTTGACTACTTTTTAAAATTGCTATTGTCGTCCCAATAAAGATAGTAAAAATATTTATATTTCGTTCATTATGAAAACCTAATTGACACATATGTTTTCCTCTTATATTCTCGTTGGCGAAATCGATTCTAAGCCACCGCTTAAAGTTTTGTTTAATGCATATTTGATCACCCTAAATACTTTTTTTTCATTGTTCTATCTGGTATTTTTAGGTTCAATACTGTCACGATATTCAACTTAGACAACGGGCATCCGCTGTTCCCCAATAAAGTGATTAAGCAACTTTTGTTTTGAGAATCAGGAAGTGTAAAACTTAATCCCTTCAAACAAGGGAATAATCGCTCTAATTTAAATGTTAATTCAGGGTCTGTGACGAAAGCCACAATGGAGTCGGCAAGTTTCGTTCGATTCCCTATTCAAATAATATTATGCACAAGTTCGTCTGGCGGAGTGAGGCCAAGTTCTTACCCACATACTTTATGTTTATGACTTGGCACAGCGAAAGGTGTGGAGCAGAACCGAAATAATAATACCAGTTGATAAACATAATCGCATTAACTTTGTAAAAGAGTTTAGCTTTTTGTATTTTATATTCATCTATACTAATATTATAAAGAGGAAAGATTTGTTTTTTTATTTGCATCGAATAGACTCCGAAACTACTAGACCGAATCAAATGAAATTTGGCACAGAGATAGTTTGAGACACTGGGAAGGACGATATAAAATCATCAGGGGGGTGAAATGGAGGGTGACAATTTGTATGGAAAATCCGACTTTTGGCGCGGGAGAAGTCGCGGGGAACTGCTAGTCATGAAATAAATGAATTGATTTAGCAAACACACTAATTACCTAGCCCCACTAAGCGTGAGCTTGTGATATGGTGACTGGGCTAACAAATAGAAATACATAAATACGTATATAAACATCCATAATTTAGGTACAATAAATGCTCATGCTCATCAAACAAACGTTTGCCCCTTGCAGGATTCGAACCCGTAACAATAATACAAATTCTTTCATCGAGTCCACTGACACTAATTTTATGACGGTAATTTACGATTATTTTTCGATTGAAATAATTTGTAAAGCTACATCACTCTTTCTTATTATTTAGTTAGTTGATAACAAACCCTGGTGACGTATGTTATGAGCAGCCATAAGCATCTGACATCACTTTTAATGCGCCTACACACACAGTCGTAAAGAATATGTTGTCTTCACTACGTTTTTTTAATTCTTTTAAAAATGTTATCAATATTATATACTTAGTTAATTATTATTTTTGTGGAGCCACTCTATTCTTTTCCCAATTCTTGCATAGTCTTAAGCACAGCCAGACAGAGTTGGATAAAACTTTGCTCTGATTTCTATGAACATATGTGGGGCAATGCACCTGTGTCCAACTCCGAGGTCTAGGTAAAGTTTTAAATTGCTTCCGAACACACCACAACTGTTAGTGAGAATATAACTACCTGGAGATTGCTTAGTTTCGAAGGCTAGCAACACCTGGCAAGAGTTTTGCTGATGCTGTAACCAATATACCTAAAACAGGGGTGCTCAATTGTTTCAACTTTGATAATTTTTCAAAAAGAGGATTTGTCAACATATATTCAAAGAAGAGTTGACATCATTTGGTTTATTTGGAGATATCTAAGCTACCATCGCTAGATCAGTAATTATTTTTACTCTCTTCCCCATTTGACTCTCTTCCGTCTTTGCAACCCTGTCTTAAACAATTTTGGTATTGTCCGATAAAGTGGACTGTAACTCAGTTTGGAGTAGATAAGGTATTTTGAAGAGGGTGTAGAATTCTAAGGCATTCAACGAACTTCGATTTCGTTATCGGTAAGATCTATCTATTCGGAACATGCTTGGCAAAGAATTTGCTTTAAAGTTCACACAAAAGTTATGTCATTGAAATCTAGAGATGAGTCAATTTTGAAGACATTGTGATGTCCGGTACGTTTTTTTTATTGTTTTATTTTTTTATTGTGTTACGTAGGACGCAATTGTATATTTTATGGGGAAACAGATTAGGTTATGTTTTTGTATACAGATAGGCAAATGTTTTTAATACATGAATCAAATCGAAATAAATTCGAATTAAAAGTTTGGTATTATCATTAAAAATACACTAACCAGATTCAACCACAGCCAATTTTATAGGTCTGAGTGAGACGTCATATTCTTATTACATAAAAAGTCGGGTTAGTTCGAATACATATAACTAGAGACCGATTTTGATGATCTCTGATTTGTTAATCGCATTCGCTTTGTAAGAGAATTTAACTGTTTTTATTTTATATTATTCATGAAATAAATTATATATTTAAACTTATGTAAATAAGAAAAACACTGTGAGTGTTAAAAAATATTAAAAACTATAGAATAGCGAAAGCGTCATCATTGAATTTGCATTTATTCGGTAAAGAATAACTATTTGGCCCGCTGCTGTTGCAATACAGCTCGGGTAGATTTCGCTGCCGTTACGCAATGACGTAAGACAAAAAGAGACCAGGACTTTCACGCAGTTGGATGAACTGCACAGTAGCTCAGTTGGTAACAGCGTTGGCCCGGTTAGCCAAAGGTCGTAGGTTCAAATCCTACCCGTGTGCGAATTTTTGGTTTCTTATTGAAACTTATATAAATAAATAGTTTTAACAAAGCGCGAGCTCGTGCTATGGTGACTAAAATAGCGGATAGAAATACATAAATACGTTTATAAATATCCATGATTTAGGTACAAATGCTCATGCTCATAATACAAACTTTTGCCCCTTGCTGGATTCAAACCCGCAACAAGTGTTTAGCTGATCGAGTCCACTGACACTAATTTTATTATATTTTTTTGAATTCTACACCTCCTAAAACATCGACAATCGATTTTACATTAAAGGGATGAAATGGGGGATAACAGTTTGTATGGGAAATCTGGCATTTGCGAAGACGAAGTCGGCAGTACTTTATAGAGATATTATAGATATCCTAAACAAACCCTGTAGGTGTTTATATCTTGTATCTAATCAGTTAATGTAAGGATTTTGTTAACAGTTAATCTAATAGCATTAGATAATTCTTTTGACTTATTAACTGTAAGTGTTGAAAGTGATAACTATGATTTATTTTGAATATGTCCATAATAATTTTAAAATACATTTAGTGGCTTTATTATTTTCTATAGTTGATTTTGTCGATAGTTAAAAAAAAGCGAGTTAAATTTTGTCCTTTCTTAGAATGTAACCGTTTCTAGCGTTCCGCATACGGTTGTTTCAAATATAAACATATTGATAAATTTACCAAATATTTATTACATCCAATTCAGTCATTGCTACTCCAAATTAACCTATTAAAAACGTGAAATACTTTCCAATATAAAATGCTGCAATCTTCACAGTGATCTCAAGGTTGCTGAGGGTTATTATAGTAAAAATGCTTCAAAATCCATTAAGGTATTTATCACTTTTTATTTAAAAAATATTTTATATTTTAAAACATAAACATAATTAAGCTATTTAATGCCTAAGGGTAGCTGAAGAGTTACCAACATTACTGGCAATTTATCTATATGCATTTTAATATTATATATCCTGTTATGAAGCCAGTAAATCGTACCTTTTTAATCATTAAAGGTATACTCGTAATACCTTGCCTTACAGACACCCCTCCACTAATCCGCACTGAGCCCGCATGGTGGAGTACGGCTCGTTCCTCCTCATAGTTGAGGTGAGGCCTTTGCCCAGTAGTGTGATCTATATAGGCTAACTTTACTTTTCACTTTTTTACCTTGTTCATAGCGTGATCTGTACCAGCCATTTTTGGAACTGTATTCTGGAGTAGTCGAGAACGATTGTGATTTTCTTTTCCGATGTCATAGGCACTACGACACGCGTGTCATACACAAACTTTTCTATTAATGACATAAGCGGAACAACAACCACCGCACAAGACGAAATCCGAAAACGGTTTGCTATAGCAGTTGTTATCAAGCGGCTTTTATATCGCCTTATCAACAAAACACATCGAAGATATTAGAAATTCCATAAAAAATACTCATTCGGTGATAATTTTGAGCTGAGAAATTAAGGAGGTAATAATTGACGTTGACAAAATGGATATCGGTCGTGTTGAGGAAAATTGCATCTGCATGACATGCCTACAAAATAATTTTATACTATATATATTTTATAGGGGGCTAGACAACATATTGTATTCGATGAATGAAATAGAAATACAAATAATAATAATATATTATATACGAGTACTAATGATATAATGCCCTCCTAGCCAAATTTCGACTACAGGAGCCAATCTCAACAGAGATTAGCTGACTGCACGGGAGATATTATAGTGCACAAGTGTGTGCGCAATATACAGACAGGTGCACTCTCTGTCCCTTCACTTTCATGATTCGGTGAGACAGCAGTCCGACATAACCGTAGAAAGATCAGGCACAGGACCTACGGCTTAACGTGCTTTTCGAAGCACGGGGGTGTTAACACATCCAACTTCCTGACTCCGGAGCTGTGTCAGAATTATTTCCAGACAGAAAACCCAACTCTATCGGCCCGACCCGGGATTCGAATCCGCGATCTCGTAGATAGTACTCAGCGTGCTGACCACTAGACCAACGAGGCAGTAAGGCAGTGAGGCAGAAATAGGAATACGTAGCTACAAACACCTGTATGTACTTAAGACACTACTTCTAGTAGTCTTCATTGAATAAAAGGTTAGTCACCTGTCAATTTTTTCGATACCTTGTTACTGGGTACTTTTAGCCTTACCTACGGTATTTACATACTTTGCTTGTCATACATTGAATGCTAATCAAGTGTGCATTATTACAAGATAAGTTATCGTGCTCATTAAGTATTGTTCAGATATTTCGAATAATCGTTGGATAGTTTTTTAAAGGCCATTGTGGTTATGGTCTGCCAAGGAGGTCAAATACGTCAGAGAAATCCCAAGTAGACCTTAAAGATATACCCATCCCGTGATAAATTTCATTTCTTTTTTCTTAATGAATTAATATTTTTATTTTTTAAAATTTGACGCCATATAAAAAAACGATTCCGTTCGAAATTAAAGCTGGATTAAGGTAACGTAAAAAATGTTATGTTAAATAAATGAATATGTAGATATAATAAGCTAAATAGTATGCTTTTCGTAATAAATATGCATTTTATGTGGTGTTTTTTTAACCATCCCTAAATTTAAATTATTGTTTTTAATGATAAGCATTCATTTTGCAATCTAAATATATTTTTGCACTTGAAAAATCTCTTAATTTCTCAAAATTATACCCATAATACCGAAAAAAATTTATAGTCTGTATTGTACCTATTTTATCATTTAATGAAAATAGTATTTAAATATCTTACATAAAAAAATGCCAATATGCTAAGATTTGCTGTCACATCATAATTCAATGTAAAACATTTTTTGTAGATAATTTTAGGCCTAGTTTATCCTACTTGTAGAGTTGCACTTTATCCGCGGGACACACTGTATTTGACATTTGACTAGGGTTACTCAAAGTGGGGTACGCGAACCCCTAGAGGGAGAAGTCGGAGAGCCGGGCGACAATTTTATTGGCTACCTCATAAGATACCCCAATAGGCTATCTTTAGATCGCTAACCGACAATCAAACACGAAAAAAAACAGGTCTGGTAGTGTCCGGGTTTCGACTGGCGATAATTTATGAGCTATTAGATCATTAAATGTTGTCGACAAAAAACCCTAATGTTGGGTGTCTAATTTCCCCCCTATGGCCTCAAGTAAAAATTATTAACCGTCAGAGAAAATTTTTTTTTTTTAATAAATCTGGCTAAAAATTTAGACAGTTAAATTTTTTATTAACTAAATGTTATGTTTAAATTGTATATATTGTAGCGCGTCGGCAATGTTTGCTGAGGCACGCATAGACAGCTTCCTGTCATTGTTCTCAAGCGGGTGGCCTCCGCGTGACGCCGCGTCCGGGACAGCCCCAACAGTCTCCTAGCGGCGATAGGGAGTCGCTATTGCTGTCCTATCTTGAGGCACTGGAACAACAACCATGTCGGCTCGAGACCTGTTCTAGTTAATATTAAGTAGGTAATTTTAAGTTATTTTTTAAATTTGAATCCACTAACTAACCCTAGTTTATAAGTATTTTCTGTAAATACTAACCGATATGGAAAGCAATTTTTGAAATACAATTTTATTATTATTAAACATTATGCAAAAATGCAATTATTCTAATTTAAAAAATATATATTTAAAAAAATCATTACATTTATGTCTTTAAAATTTGATAAAGAAAAGGCCCTTAAATTATCGCTATTCGAAACCCGGACATCCTGTTTATACAGTTTTTCGACGGACTGCGTAAAAATAATAGCAACAGTAATTGTACAATACATTATTAATACAAGTTCCATATGTCGTATGAAGCGTTAATTACATTAATTAGGTTTTCCTTATCGTAATTAATTTCTGTTCGTTAGGAATTGAGGTAATAAATGTGTGTGATAAATTATTTTTCATCCCAAACAAGTTATATAATAATATGTAATAATATGTTGTGTATGCGTGCAGTTATACCGATGTGTCATTAAGGAGATTACTGTATGAGTCGCACTAAAGACCTATTTAAGAACATTTAGGGTACACTAAGTCTCGAGTTCACAATTTATGCTTGAGGTCACCAATCCTTAAACAGTCGGTAAACGTCGATTGACGGTTAATTTAACAGACTTCCACATACATGTCAAATTATTCTACACTGGCTGATAAAAAAAACATGCTACCTTGGGGTGGAAAGGTCGTAAAAGCCATTAACCTTGTATGGCTTTTACGACCTTTCTACCCTAAGGTAGCGATGTGTTGTTGAGTTCCAGGCTAAATCTAAACATGCTTATTTCGCTAAACCTACAATGTTATAAATGTTAACTAATATGTCCTGAAGTGCCAGTTGAAAAGTGGAAAATTGTGCATGTGTGGGCTTTGTATTTTTAATGGGGTAGTATATGTTTATAATGACTCATCTGAAATTAAATACCCATGACATACAATCATTTGACTGCATTAACGATTCTGAAATGCTATGTAACTATTTGGTAAAATTATCACTTAGATAGTAATTCTGCTATCTTAAACTGTTCTAAAGATATCTGTTAATATGTGTGGTATCTTTCATACAGCATTAAAAAGTAATAAACCCGCAAAAATATATAAACAGTGTTGTCTGCCCTGGAATATCACGGTGTCATCTTGCTTTACAGTAACGAAATAGCGCACAATTTCTCAGTTCATCTTAGGACTGATTTACACTGCACAAAAGTGGTGAATGAAAATATTATATTACTATAGAACTTCGGCTACAGCTCCGTAGCCGAAGTTCGTAAGACGATAATTAGCTCTTAAACATTTTATAACACCGCTTTAAACATCTGTAGATCTTTAGGATTTCCATCGCGCCGGAGGCCTATCAGAGACTAGGCTAGTTTAGGCGGTCCTGCACGACATTGAGAAAATTAACGTATTTCTAAGTGACTTGTACGATGAACTGAATCAGTTAATACATTATAACAACTTATTTACGTTAGCCTAATCATTGCATCAGGTCCTGGTCTTGTTGAAATTTGAAACAAATTCTTTATGAAAAACAAACATGACTTGTAGTTAATGATATTTAAGAGCATTTTTTTTTAAAACTTAATCATTTTTACGTATGAAACAATAATTTGTACATAAAATTGATTATATTGATATTCCGCAGGTCCTCCTTTTTAATATACAAGAATATATTATAAATAAGAAAATATGAACACTTTTCAGTTTTTAACACAAATGACTGATAGTTTTGCGCATTGCGCAGAATAAAACTATTGTTCTGATTAAATCACCAAGTCTAAAACTTTAAAGCAAATGGATCTAATTACTAATAATAATAAGTTCGATTCTGTTTGAAGATCGTTTAGACTTACTCAAACTTAAAGTTATTCGTTCGCGCGGCACTCCCTTAACAGGGAATATTTATACAAGTTTTCATTTTCATACACCATAATTTCAAATTAAACTAAAAAAATAAATCAGTGCGTGTTACTGATGATATGTTCAATTTATATAGTTAAACCATAAATAATAAAAATTCTGCAATGACAACTACAGTCAGAACAGTAGTTATGGAAGAAGTTTGATAGCCCAAAACTATCGATAGTTATTGAATGATGAGAGCCAATATATCGATAGTATGGATACTATCGATAGTGATTTCGATATTTACTGCTGTGTGTCGAAAGTATTTATACTTTATAGATAATATTAATAGGCCTATCGAAATTGTAGAAGATTTTTGAGGGCAACTATCGATAGTGACACTAGTGCGGCAACACTTATCATTATCATATCATTGAACAAAAACAGCCAAGTGGAATGTAATACCTATTTCAGGAGCGGAATCCGTAAAGTAGGTACATTCAATATTCAATTCAATAGTAGATTTTTCAACAATGAAGAAAAGTAGTGTCTTAAAGTAAAAAGGGGGTCGATCCTGAGTGCAACGAAGGTGTACAAACCATTTTGTTCAAGAGTAAAGATAAGTCGGGCCTTGTGTACAGCCCCTTATTTCCAGCGACGGAGCGTAATGCAAAAATATACTCGACCATTAGCATGGAAAAAAGGCATAGTGGTAGCTCTGTTTAGACAAATTGGAATAGATCCTTTGTGAATTACAAATAATTCTCTACACAGCGGCTAATGGGGATGGATAAAAGATGTTTTCATTTGCATAATGAGGGCCATTTTTGCCTTCTTATTTTCATTTTTCCCAATGAGTTTCCCTTGTCGACGACAGGACAGTGTACTTTTACCTCCCCTCTCACATTCAATGGGTTTTTAGCTTCCTGACTACGGATTATCGTAAGGATCACTTATTCCTATTGTGGATGAACTTTGCTTTCCGTTCTTCGCTGTATTGTTTTTTATGAAAAAAAAAAAAGACGACGCTGTATTTCAAGCTTTGTAGTTCATGATTGCTAAGCATATACACACAGTTTGTGGAGTTGATTTATTTTTGTCCGAATGTCAAAAGTGTAATTAAAAAAAAACAAATTCATAAGTTATTTATTTATGTATGTAGGCCCACAGGGGACACTTAAATACACGTCCCAACATATTATATTTTTAAGCCCTATCACTGCTTCTGGACAAATTGTAGGCTGAGCCCATGTACATAAAAATCTTCATTTGACTAGTCAAATAGAACTAGGGAAGAAAACTACGACTCGCCTTCCAATCCACCAGACAGTGGTATAAGTACTTAATTTATTTTTAATATTAAAATAATAATTTTGAAAATCATCAATACTTTCATTCTGTAGACACATTACATAATTAAGGAAAATTATCACAATAAGGAAAAACAATTTAAAAAATGTCATCCATCAAAATATCTATCAGTGTAAATTACCAACATTATAATCACATCAATTAAAAATCAAGATTCAAAAGCAAAATATTACATTTTATCAATCCAGATTGATTCTGTTTTTTATTATCTTTACCTGTTGGTTATCTTTTTTGCATTACGGATTAAATGAGACGCATGCATAAAAAATATACAATTCTTGTTATCTGACTTTTCTGACTGCAAATTTATAACATATTTTGGAGATAAGTGATCTTCTTTTGTGTTCCTTCCTAAATAAATAAATTACTAGCTTCCATTTAAACCCATATTGCTATAGTGATAAAAAAATAACGCCTCCCCCTTTTTTATTTTGTGAGTGCTGTTTTCAAAATGTATATGGCAATTTATTACCACAATTCTGACAAACCGTTCAGCCGTTTGGGTTATAGGACGTGTCAAAAAAATGGACATACGTACAGTGGGTCTCACATCAACCTTCCCAAATCTGTCATGATATCTCAAATGACATGGAACTCTATGTGATCAACATAAAGTTGAAATATGGTAGCGGGTATTTGATAGATGAGGGTAGGTTGATGGGGAGCCTAATGTACAGTCGACCAAATTGAATCATGACCCACCTTATGGTCATTTTTCTACTGTCATTCTATACAAGTAAGTTGAAATTCGCTTGAACATACATTTCCTAGAAACGAACGTGTCATCATTTTATTAGACACTGACAGTCACTGACAAGGCAATGGTCGCTATCTGTACGAATAAGTTTGTATGAAAATCGGCGAGAACTTCATTTCATGTGGGTAAGGGTTGCAATGCAACACACAAGTAGTAAGGTAGATATTCGGGATTCGGCACGGCCGGGCGCCAAGTCTGTATTGGGAACCAGTTTCTTTTATAAAAGTTCCACTGGAACTTGTGTTTGCCATGATGAAATAAAACAGTATACTTAGTTAAAGAAAATAATATTTATTTTAAGTATATATTCAACAAGTGGCATTAAATTGGTAAAGTGAAAAGTAACCCGATTAGACGACAAATGTCACTTCCCCAATCCAAACACCACAAATTTTCATCTGGGGACCTAGACGGCCATGGAATAAGAGTGAATGCATCTTCATGCTAGGTAAACCAATTCAAGACAATTCTGGCAGTATGCACTGGACAGTTATCATAAACAAAGGAGACTACTGGCACTTCTTCACGCAAGTAAACTGTTCGCAAAGTCGGTAACATTGATTCTTCCATTAAATTGACATAGTTTATAGCGTTATGACGAGGAGAAATTTGAACAAGTTTTCCGACACTTCCGGCATCCATCCAGGCACACATGTTAGCTGAAATTCAGCTGGATAATTGGTTGGGCACAACGTGATCCTGTGTATCGCGTGTTATCGTAACGCCACGAAGTTAAGCGACCGTGTTGAGAAGAGCGAAATGTTTTTTTGTCTGTAAATATGTTATCCGTAATAGTGTTGCATTTCCGTTCTCTTCCGTTCCGTTCTTAATTCGACGAACGCCATGAATATGTCGTCGTCTGTCTTCGAGGGTACCCTCTTTAGCATGCCGGCTGATCTAGGTTCTGACTGTGTTCCGACTTATTCTTAGCTGTTTGTTCTGCCAAATTGGCCACTATAAGATTTGTTTGTAGATATTGACTTAGGTTTTTATAAAATTTCTGACTTACTAGTAGGTATACTTGACATTTGACACACGACGTTTTTTATTTTTTAAATTATAATACATTTTTCTTCGTAGTGAAAAGAGTTTGGATTATGGACTTATTTTAAATTCATATTAAGACTGGTTTATCCAAAACATATCTAGTGCAGTTATAATAAAGGTTAAACTTGCATAAATCTCTGACCCGTTATGACGCATTTTATTCATATTTAAAACGTACTATGTGCAACATGCATGACAGCGAAGAAAACCTTACGACATTTATAAATGCAAAGGAATAATCGGCAAAGTGGGTCATGATTCAATTTGTTCGACTGTACATACACGCGAGGAACATTACCCTCCTTCTAACGCAGTCAGCTAAAAGTACCAACAGGCTTCTTTTGTAATTTATAATAAATATATTGCTGAAATAAACATTTATTATAAAAATAATGTACTGGGTTTATATCATGAATTTCTTATTTTTCCTGTTCTGACATTTTTTTATCGTAACAACCGAATTAAACTTTAACCTACTGGTATATTTTTGGGTAGGGAGAAAACACAACTTTTGCGTAAAATCTTTTTTGAACCCCGTTTTGTCCAGCACGTCAGGTTACCCATTTGAAATGCGAAAACAGCTTTTATAACATAGAGAATAGAAGCGGTCTCAAGGTCAAACTGGGGTAGTCTGACGTGCGGCCATGTGTACTACTGAGATAGTACGTAGCTTTGATTCAGTTTTCCGAAGTTAACTTCGCCAACCATGATTGGAGGCTTACACGAACACACAATGAAAAAACATCGCATATTTTCAGTAAAAGCATGAGCCGAGCTGGTCACAAAATCAAAATCAAAAGCTAACAATTCCAGCTACTTCTGCGCTACTATCCAGTAACAAGTATGCAAATCCGTCTAAAACCGGCTCATTCCTGCCTCGACGAAATTGTAAAATGTCCTCACATTCCGGATCAACTGGAGCTAGAAGCAAATAGTTTTATTTGAGAACACCGATACTGTTAACAATGGAAGCGAAACACGAGGATCGAGGGAAATAGGGATCGTTGGGATATTTAGAAATGAATACTGGTGCAAGTTTATAAATCCTCATAAGCAGCCGCAGAAAGTCCCCTGCTAAACACAATATGCCTCTCTCACAATTTCAAAAGTGACGGAATGTAAGTGGCCTGCATCCAGCGTTATCATATAACCTTTACAAGCTTGTCTGTCCACCTGGCCGTTGGACACTCCAACGTTGTTCTAGTGGTCAGACTTTCGTCCAATAGGTCTCAGGTCTTCTGAGTTTTTCTGTCTTAAAATAGCTCGGAAAAATCTTGGTGTCATGAAATTGGTGGTTTTTATGTCACCGAAAAATAGCAAGAACCGTTAGTTGATCAATTTTCGGGGTAGATTAAAACTATAGAAATATCATAAAACGGCACTGTATTAACAGTTGGTCCTGCGCTTGATTGTTCTCCGGTCATGTCGGATTTGCCGTCGCACCGAACTATAGTGAAGGAACAGAGAGAGCATATATCTATTGATCGTACGTAGTTGACTAATCTTTGTTGAGATTGGTCATCGTAGCCGAAATTTGGCTAGACAAACCTTACAGATTAATAAAAAAGCTATTTATTAAAGGACTCACACCCTAGCACTACGCAGACCTGATGTGCCAAGAACTTCAGTAGTAGGTAAGCGATTTTTCTTTTTGCATCTCTGCTTTATGCGTTGTCCTCGTCTTGTGGTTAATAGTGATTCAGAGTTAATTTTGATGAATGAAAATATACTCGGTACAGCAGTTCGCTTGAGATACATTGTGAGGGGTTGATCCCCTGTAAAAAAGGTCATACTAAGCCGCAAACCGTCCACTGCTAAAATTAAGCCTTATCTACACTAATACCATAAAGAGGAAATAATATGTTTGTTTGTATTGAATAGGCTTCGAAACTACTGGACCGATTCAAATGTGGTACAGAGATAGTTTGACACCCTGGGACCATCCCAGGTAGCCTATGTCCATACATAGGCTACTTTTTGTCGCGATATAAAATCATCAGGGGGGTGAAATGCTACCCGCATTTCACCCCCCTGTATTGTATGGAAGAGCTCGCTTATAGCGATAAGACCACCTACATTGTACATTTTTCTGTGTAAATCGTTGTACTTAATGTATTTTCTGTTATAGTGTGCAATAAAGAGTTATCTTTCTATGGAAATCCGACTTTTGGCGTGGGCGAAGTCGCGGGGAACTGCTAGCTAATAATAATCCTAGTGTAACGCCAAGCCTCAGCCAATTATCATCATCATCAAAGCCAGCTAAACCCAGCCAAGCCACCCAAGCCAGCCAAAGCCAACCCAGCCAAAGCCAACAATAGCCACCATGGCCAACAAAGCCAGCCATAGCCACCACAGCCAGCCAACACCAAGCCACCGCTTGCCACCTTTCCCAACCGCCAATGTGCCTATAATATATATATTCGACTGCCTCGTTGGTCTAGTGGTCAGCACGATGGGTACTATCCACGAGGTCCCGGGTTCGAATCCCGGGTCGGGCCGAGAGTGTTTGGGTTTTTCTGTCTTGAAATTACTCAGACACAGCTCCGGAGTCAAGAAGTTGGTGGTGTTAACACCCGTGACTCGGAAAGCACGTTAAGCCGTTGGTCCTGCGCCTGATCTCTCTACGGTCATGTCGGACTGCCGTCTCACCGAATTGTGAGAGTGAAGGAACAGAGAGTGCACCTGTGTATTGCGCACACACTTGTGCACTATAATATGTCCCGCGCAGTTGGCTATCTCTGTTGAGATAGGCCGCCGTAGTCGAAATCGGCTAGGAGGACATCATCATCATCATCATCAATGGAGGGGAAAAGCCTTTATAAGCGACAGCCAGCTCAGTCTAGCAGACTTGTACACAGCAGCCACTGAGTAAGCTGAAACCCTGCCAGTTTGAGTAACCATTATCATTATTATTTGTAAGTGTGTGATTCAGCAATTAAATCTGTGTGCTTAAGCTATTGTGCGTTGTTTATTTATGCCACTCGTTTACACTAGTATAATCGCTAACAAAATGTATGAAACACATATAAGCCATGGAAATATCACGTGACTTTTGCATACATATATCAACATTTCGTTGGCGATAGCGAAGTTAGCTGTAGAAAGATTGCACCTTGTCAAAGAGCCATGGTCTCAGAAGTACTAACAGCGGTTTATCTATACAAAAGCCACACTCTAGAGAGACAAACCTCCATTGAAGTTACTCAGCAACATATTAAGTCGTCTGTCCATTTCGTCCGTCTCAAGCAATGATAACGCTTTAAAAAAAGATGTAAATATGTCATCTCCTACTGCGCGGAGATTTTTTGATGATGACGAATTTGATGCGATGAGCACACGTACGTTAACATCTCAATTATCATATTTGTACGAAATTTGAGCAAAAATGCTCAATTCAAGGCAAGCAATCACGCAAGCAATATCCGCACGCTAATGACATTTCTACCTAATACACTGTCATTGGTCTCAAGCATAACTTATTGTAAGCTTATTCAAATATTTCTATTTTTAAACAAACTGACCTGTGTAAATGCTTTCATAACAATAATCATGTGTTCTGAAATGATCAGCGCATAACATAGAAAACTTAGTCTATTGTTCATTTTTCAACTAAACGGCTTTCTGCCACTGCTTCCTTCTGTTTTGGTCCTTCGGGAATAAAAACTTCCCTTTGTTCTTGCACCCAGAAACTGCACAGTCAGGCATTTTATACGTTTTCTTTTAAATTAACTAGCTAGGTGTGTTTACATTATATGATATAGGCATATAGGATTCAACTGAGGATACTTCACTAGATACTCATTATCATTGAAGTTTGACAGATTTGACAACGTTGTACCAAACTTCTTAATTCTTACATGTCACCTAGCCTGATAAAATAGTCAAAGAAAATTATAAACGGTAGTCCGAAAAATAAATTAAAAACATCCGAGGGAACTAAGGAATATTTTTAAATTGTATGTCCATTTTTTTCAACCAATAAGCAAAGCTGTAAAGGTTGCTTTTAATTGATGTATCTCTTACTATTATGGATTTTATACAGGGTGTCTATAATGAGTGTGCAAAACTAATGTAGATGTCATTAAAAAAGCTACCAGCTTCTCATGACTCGAGTAAAATTGTAACTATAAAACGGTACTTTTAGCCAAGTGTTTTGTCATGTCAGAACTTATCAAGAATCAATATAAGAAAGCATGGTGGACCTAAGAACCGAACCAAAAAGTTTTCTAAATTTTCATCATGAATAAACTGAAAATGTAATAACCGAACATTCAGTACGGTCCGCTACCGCCGGCAAAACCTTAAAATATTCAATCAACGCTCAAGCAAGGGCTCAAGCTGTTTCTCATGTTAAAGTTTTAGATGAACGGAATTAGTCAGGAACATTGTGCAAGGAAAATGTAATAAATAAAAGTAGATATTACATTGAATAATACGTCAATAGCCAGTCTGTCAGTAAATATTTAAGTACGCATACATCCCACTGAGAAAGCTGTGGTGTGAGTGTATGCACAGAGTGCGCTTAATATTGAAACATTACTAGCGGTTGCCCGCGACTTTGTCAGCACAAATGTTGAATTTCTCATGTCAACTTTTAGTCCTTATAGGTTGAATTTTGAAAACTGCCGAAAAACATCATTCTGAATATCTAAGCAAATGGCTAAATACCTTTTTTATCGATTTACCTAGAAAACTGACAGAGCTTTATATAGATTTCCTCCAACCCCCAACTTTTTTCCCCTTTAAGGGATTAATTTCCAAAATCCCTTTCTAAGTGGTCTCGGTAAGCACTATGAAAAGACTATAAAAAGACTCATAATGCAAAATTTCAACTTTTCAAGTTTTAGTCCCGGTATGTTGGGGTTTGCGTTGATATGTCAGTCAGTCATTTAGTCAGTTTTGTTTTTATTATATTTAAGAAGATTTTATAAGCCCTATTCCAAAAATACAGTGTCACTTCTTTTTCAACTCAGATAAGAAAGGATGTTCAAGTATCTTATTATATCCCAAAAGACCTAGACGTAAAGAAGTGTTTATGAATACCGCCAAACTTGGCATTTTATTGAAGACTAAACTGCCTCCAAACACTACAGAACCCACGCGTAACTATTATTTTTCGCAGTCAGTATTGAATAGATTATGCCCGACACAGCGGGCTTGCTACTCCATTTAAGGTGGTTCCACGTTGTTTTATTTCGACTTTTGCGTTTTTTACATCAGCGGTGGTACAGCTAACAGGTTTATTCAGTTACAGCATCCTTTCCATCTGTGATTGTCAATTTTTGGTCGACAATATTGAGCCAGAGGCCGAATTTTCGAGACTAGCTGTCACGCTTATTCGCACTGTCATGCTAGCATGAGAGACAAAGATGGCTACAGCCGAAAATACATAAGCCTCTGGGTAGTCAGTGAGGAATGAATTCTGTCCCAGCACAAATCTAAGTAGCTTGCACTTAGCAAATCTATTTACATGTAACAATGTGATCAACAATCCTTAGCACTACGTACACAGCGTCGCCAGTGGTTTAGTGTACTTGTGCTAGTTGCCTAGGTATTAAATTAATGAATATTTGCTGGCTAAAGCTAAACCTATACTATGATGATTTGCCATGGATATGTTGCCTGCCAAACAGATCGGTTGATACACAAAGTACGAACATCTACAAGTACCTATGAAGCCTAAAAGAAATGTTAAATTTCCGAGAACCACTATCCACGGCCGGGAAAAGCTTCTTAATTAAAAGTCGCCATGTAATCCCCTGATCGCATGTTTTTTGATAAATGTTTCGTAGTTAGTGATTTTCAAAAATTCTGAAAAGGTTCTGTACCTTTTCTATTTCTTAAGCATTAAGGAAAACATGTACTGCATCAACTTACCCAAATCTGTCAAAATATCTCAAATGATATGGAACTCTATGCTATTAACATAAGGTTGAAATATGGTTGCGGAATTTTGACAGATCATGGTAGAGTATTGTTTTCAAGTGATAAGCATTCACTATGCAATCTAAATATATATTTGCACTTGAAAAAATGACCACCAGAGGCGGGAATCGAAGCCGCGTTTCTCGCATATCGGGCGATTGCCTAACTCTCTAGGCTCTGCCAACGCCAGGGTGGCCGAGAGGTTAGGCAATCGACCGGTATGCAAGGAACACGGGTTCGATTCCCGCCTCTGGTGGTCATTTTTTCAAGTGTAACGTCCTAACCTACCATGATCTAAATATATAAAAATATATTATACCACCTACTAACGCACTTTTTTATAGCTATCAACTTCCAGAGAAATCAAGATCAAGCCACGACCTGAAGCCGCGACATGAATATCTTTCATGACGCATCGCGAGCAATGTGTTACAGGCTTATACTCGTAACCAGTAGTGTCAACTATCTTGTAGCTTGGTTCTTACCACGCCGAGTAGTTGGAAGGCTGTAGTGTGGTCTCCTTTTAGGATGATTCGCAGTCGCTTCAATTTAATTGTCAGGCATGAGGATTTTATATATTCTTTGTCAACGTTTTTAGCTTTTCACCGACTACAAAAAAGGAGGATGCTTTAAGTAGTTTGTTCTTCAGTTAGATTGCAATGAAAAGCTTTTTTTGTTACTTCAGACTTTAATAGCTATACAGCTATAGCCAAAAACTTTTATCGTTCTGTCCGATGGAATCATGATGGAATCATGTAGGCCTCTCTTTAAAAAAATAAGAATTTTAACATTGCTATCCCTGTATATATTCGAAGTTTTATTATTTACGAAGAAAAATACCCATCTCTTTACAAAAACACGGGACGATTGTAGTCGAGGTGGTTCAAGAAGATACCCGTGGAAGTTATCTGTCCCTGTAGCAGATACGGTATGTCTTGCCAGAAACAGCCACAGTATGTGCGTCCGTCTATTTAATTTGCTACCGAACCACATTCAAAGATTGTCATTTAATATTTTTAAAATAATTATTTTTAAAGTGCTGGTTGAGAACTGTTTCTATGACATAGATGAGTTCACAAAATTCTGTCGTGATGGCCATCTTAAACGAATTGTTATCACCTAATACCTGACATGTTATATATTTCTGTTTATTTTTGACAACTTGACATCATACCTGTTATTTTATGACATTTACGTTATTATTTATATTTTAATTTTATTGATTATCTAAATTTAACCAATCTCAATCCTGGATATAAATATTTTCGTTACCGTATTGTTGCTTATTAGTTAATATTGCATGACGACGAAATGTTTGCCTATCGTTACATCGATGAAACATGATTGTACACTTTACTAATATGAAGACCTGATATATATACTTACCATGTTTTAATGCAAATAAATAATCATTCATTCATTCAAGTAAGTGCGCAACCTTTCTGGGGGATCACCACCCCCCCGGTCTCTAAGAAGTTATTAGTTACACTAATTTTTGTACGATGAGTCTAGAGTTCTTGAAATTAACGTATATTTCTGGATATTTCCATCGCAAGTTCGTTGTATGTCTGCATTATCGCGCACACGCTTCGCTCTGTGTTCGGATGTAACGATATTATGTTGCGACAGTGTCGCCACCTGTTTACTGCAAGAACATCATCGCGTGTGCGAGAAGGTATTAATTAATGTATCTCGGCCCGCTTGTTGGGTGTTCAATATATAAGCTTAAGCGGTAATTATCGTTATACCGCGTGTTTTTTTGTTATCACATAAATCAAGACATTTCTTCTACTTAATGCGACAACTTTGTCTATGGAACCATGATGCGCCCAAATGATTGGGGCCAAACTATTAATCTAATCGTGCAATTCAGTTTATGCAAGTTATTTTTAGAGTTTCGTACCCAAAGGGTAAAAACGGGACCCTATTACTAAGCCTCTGCTGTCAGTCTGTTTGTCTGTCACCAGGCTGTATCTCATGAACCGTGATAGCTAGACAGTTGAAATTTATACAGATGATGTGTTTCTGTTATAAATATTTATCCAATACAACAAACGTGATTATTTTAGGTTTTTGCTGGATATTAATAATGGCAACAGGTAAACGCTTGAAATTTTTACAGATTATTAAAATTTATATTCACTTTTAAAATAAATAATTCAATAAAAATAAACAAAATATTTAAAGGGGCTTCTATACAAAATAGTTTTTTTTTTATATTTGAAATTAAATAAAAGTTATAAGTCGAATTAAAAATATTGGTACGGAACCCTTCGTGCGCGAGTCTCACTCGCACTTGGCTGTTTTTTTAAAGGTGCTATAAAACTGACTGACTGCAGTAGCATGCCACTGCATCTAGAATAAAGGCGACCTCGACCGCAGATGGCAGTGCAGTTATCAAGTAACAAACAAGACGACCCTCGCGATTGCGACCTGCTGCTGAGTACGGAACCACGCCTTAACTAAAAATATAAATAAAGTTAGCCGATATAGATGCCACCGCTGGGCAAAGGCCTCACCTCAACTATGAGGAGGTACGACCCATACCTCATCACGTGCGCGATTGTTGGAGGGGTTGTTTGTTAGGCAAATAACCAACCACAGTGTCAGACCTTATCAAGCCGCTTTGGGGCCTCTGACTTGGCTTAATGACTAATTTCAACAGATATTAACCAAGACCAACTGCTTAACGTGCCTTCCAAAGCACGGAGATGCTTGAGGCGCAGTGGCGGCAGGGCCTTGGTAGTGACACTAAAGTTTAGCAAGTTGTGGGTTGTAGTTGGATGGGTGACTATTCCGATTAATGAACTGATTGAACTAAAAATGTATCTTATATAAATCATCATAATGGTCAAGACGACCGTCTTGGTGTAGTCGTTCGCGCACCGGACTTCTAAACCAGGCGGTTGCAGGTTCGAATCCCGCAAGGGGCAAATGTTTGTGTGATGAGCACGAGCAATTTGTACCTAAGTCATGGATGTTTTAAATGTATTTAAGTATTTCTATCCGTTATCCTAGTCACCATAGCACAAGCTCATGCTTAGTTTGGGGCTAGGTAATTGGTGTGTTTGTTGAAACAATTTAAAAAAAAAAACTTATAATTTACTGCCCGTTACATGCTATAATTTGGACCTCAGACGCCCAGCGCTCCAGGCCTAAGGTATAAATCTTGGGCGCTCTTTCGTACCTTCCGGTTGCCACGCTGGCACCGTATCCGCCGGCGAATAATTAATTCAATACTTTCCCCTTAATTAATATATTATTTTAATGCGTTCAGCCTACGCTCGCACTGATTTAAGGCCTCTAATGTGACGTTTAGATGTTATGCGTGATTCATACGGAGTCTGCAGGAGTATAATGAGCTCCTTGTTGGAGGTAGCGTTACAGACATTTCCAATTTTTAGGGTTCTACACCTACCTCAAAGTGTAAAAAAAAAAAACTATGTTGACACCTTGAAAACCGGTGTGTGAGCCACTCGGCTACGGAGGTCATCAAAGTATGTCATGTATTGCAGATAGGTGTGTAAGGAATCCTCTGTATGCGACCCCGACTCGTAATTCAAAACTTTTTTTTCTTTTTAAATCATAAAATAAACACCTTCTATCTTCTTAGTTAGATTGTCGCGGTCGTGCTCTCGCGCGAGAGAGCTCAGTTACGTAATACGTTTATCATAAAACAATGCATAGTTTATTTAAAAATACCTACTATTCTTCAAGCCAGACCACTTCGTATAGGGCTTTAAATAGCCTAGGCCTGGCAACAAATATGTTTATGACTTACTTTGCCAGAGACTTCGCTTGCGTCATCATACTCCCCTAGCCATCCAGTAATAATGACCCTTAGTGCCATGTCGTATGATGAAGAGGTGTCACCCTGTATCTCTAGATGTACTTACTCTATTGACATGAAACGTATTTGCTTTTGTTGTGCTTCAGACTACAAATTGTAGTAAAGCATAAAAATTAGCTCACCAGGTTTTTATTTCATAAGAAACATACATAAACATAAAGACAAAAATTTAAAAAACAGTCTATGTACTCCACGATAGTATTAGAATTCATTCTGTGCCTAAACTAAGGTCTATTTTTGAATATAGATACTGCCGCACATCAGACTACCCCACTTTAACCTAGAGACCACCTCTATTTCTAACGTGATAAAACCTATTTTCGTAGTTCACGTGGGTAACCTGACGTGCATGTGCACTTTATTCAATTTTTTTAAATAATTTTAGATTACATTCATGAACTCCTTGATTCGGACATCACAGACATAACAATGTCCTTCTAGTCGAATTTCGAGTTCAGCAGCTTATTTTAACAGAGATTAATAACATATGATAGTGCACAAGTGTGTGCACAATACACATCTCTATTCCTTTACTCTCATAATTTGGTGAGACGGCATGACCATAAAGAGATCAGGCGCAGGACCAATGGCTTAACGTGCTTTCCGAGGCCCGAGGGTGTTAACACCACCAACTTCCTGACTCCGGAGCTGTGTCTGAGTTTTTTCAAGACAGAAAAACCCAACATTCTCGGCCAGACCCGGGATTGAAACCCAGGACCTCGTGTATTACTTTACACGAGGTCCCGGGTTTGAATCCTCAGCGTGCTGACCACTAGACCAACGAGGCATCACAGATATGCTAATGTTTCTTTGCAAGTAAAGACAGGATTAAACCATCTCTTGGCTGGCACCGACTTCAAAAAATAACAGATAATAAATTGGAAATAGGTTTCTTGTATAATTTTGTAGAAAAGTTAGGTAATTTAAATATTATTTGGGCCTTTTTAGTTTAATTTTGTGGTGTAGGCAGTTTTGAAGTCGTTTTTTTTTTAAACAAATTTATTTTTCTATTTTTAGTTGAAAGTTACTGTAAGGTGCAACATGGGTAGACCTACTAAGCACACTGTTCAAATGCGACAGCGTCGTTTGAAAGAAAGTAGTAACGAGAAGGAAGACCGTCTAAAGAAGAAAAGGGAAAGATTTGCCAATAGCATTTTAAATGTCGTTTGTTAATGATGATGAGTTTCACTATCAGCTCAGCTCCGCACAATGTTGACTATCAGACGTAAAAACATGTCAACATCAAGATACTAGTACGAAAACGCTATACGTGCCTTTAAAATTTGAGGGTTTCCCTCGATTACACCAAGATCCAATCATCAGATCTCGACTGGGCCACAATGGGATGCACTAGAAGGTATAACCTCTAGTTAAACATTTTTTTTTTCACATCGGTCCACAACTGACTGAGATATGAGGTAACACAGCCACAAAAAAAACAGTCGAATTGATAACCTCCTAGCCTTTTATGAAGTCGGTTAAAAATCAAACTTTTTGTTGCAAATTTAGTTACCGTTGGAAACGGCACAAACAAAAGAACTAATTTAGAGTAGTATCATTTATCCAAACACCGCTCTTTTTCAATCATTTTAGGTTAAATTTGACCGCAAAGTTAAGTTTTTTAGTATTTTGTTTAAAACTTAATATCTCATTTTATACCCTAGTTCAAAATTAGTCCCAATGTATTTTTAACACAAATGTTAATAACTGCCAACAAAGAATAATAAAACTCTCTAATAATTAAAAAAAGATATTTTGAAAAATTTTAATAAAGTATAAGAGTTAACATATTAATAAAGTATAAGAGTTACATACGGTTCAATAATAAGCCAATGACCTCCCTTATATATGTGCATTTGCTATGGCGGATTCAGTACCAGTCACCCCGTATATTTGTGATTTCGGAAACGGCTCTAACAATTTATAAAGTACCAGAATAGAACCCCAGATTGGCAGGACTGAAATATTATCAAGAAGACAATGAAAAATAGTCGAGCGAACTTTCCCAAGGGTTCATTATAAGATAAGTATCCGATCTGAGCCCATCACTTTTCGATTGTTAATTATCGATTACGATTGTTACCTAGTATCGGATTTTTTTAATCGTTTTTACTTAATAATGATTTAGGGCCTTTCTAGTTTTTGATAAACACTTATTGGGTGAATACATTTAATTAATAATACATAACAGCGTTCTGTTTTAAATAAGCATTCAATAAATGGTGTCTGTCATTAATGAGGTGATGAACTGATAAATTACATGTTAAAATCACCCTTTAAAACTACAGGTAATCGTTTTTAAGGTTCCGTGCCTAAAGGGTAAGAACGGGACCCTATTACCAAGCCTCTATTGTCTGTCGTTTTGTCTGTTTGCCTGTAACCAGACTGGATCTAATGAACCGTGATAGCTAAACTGTTAAAATTTTACACTAATACTGCCAAACTCACGAAAAATATAAGCAGTTTATTAATACGGACGTCCTTATTATCTTTACAAAATACAGTCTTGGGACTTTTTTGACTCGTACAAAGTATGGAGTATCATATTGCTGACATGTGCTAGTTTTTCGTAACATATTTTATTACCCTTTGTGCAAATGGTGCATGCAAGATGTATGCTATACACACCACTCTCACAATACAGGTTTCATGACAGTAGGTCCAAGTCCTACGACGTTTAGAATATATAAGTGATTTTCAGTGAACCACGTAAACGTTCAATGCTTTTAAATTTAGCAGCTTAGTTTGCTTTAAATAATAATAAGCAGCTTTATCAAGTTGCTTGTCGTTTAAACGACCATCTCTACTTTTCTGAGTTATGCACATTATTTGAATTACTAACCTATCCTCTCACGGTGAGGGAATACATCGTGAATACATCGAATTACACATTCTGGCGATTGAATGTGTAATCATGATCCAAAATCTAGTCAGGTTCCCCTGTTAACAGGGTAATAGAGGTCAGTTGGCAGTCACTCTACTGTAATTACCTGATCTCCCATATCCCTGGGTCTCGGTCCAAAACGGACCCTGGACCCTCGCTGTGAACGTGCTGCACTCACGGTGCACGTACTGCACTCGCAGTGCACAACCAGGATAACGCTAGGATGATGATGATTTTATTTAATTTCTTACAAACCGTAATTATCTTATTGTAAAATAAAACTAGTACAAACTAAGCCCAAGACAAATAAAAATTTAAAATCATCGTTTATCTTACATTACAAGTAAAAACTACAACGCTTAGAACAACATGTCTATGCTTCTTTTCTTTTCTTTTTTAGCGATTTGCCAAAATAGCATTTTTTACATTAAAAAGATGTTGAAAAAATACTTCGACATTTAATATATCCCAAACTTGTGCCTACTCCATAATTATGTACTATGTAACTGCTGCCATTATGCAGGGTCTCGCTAGATGAAGATAAAGTTGCATAGTAGGACTACTTTTCTAGAGCATCGCTGAATTTCGCAGTCCTTTGAACATTCTCTCGAAACTTGGTCGGTAGTTTGGTCAAGAGTGTTTGAGTTTTTCTGTCTTGAAATTACTCAGACACAGCTCAGGAGTCAGGAAGTTGGTGGTGTTAACACGCCCGTGCTTCGGAAAGCACGTTAAGCCGTTGGCCTTACGCCTGATCTCTCTATGGTCATGTCGGACTGCCGTCTCACCGAATCATGAGAGTGAAGTAAAAGAGAGTGCACCTGTGTATTGCGCACACACTTGTGCACTATACTATGTCCCGCACAGTTGGCTAATCTCTATTGAGATAGGAGGAAATTAATTATGGTTGTGTTCACAGTTCTATGTGAACAACCTGCCAATCTGCTACCAGAAAAGCTAGGTATGTATTATTTGATACACTAAGACAACATACTTAATTCCTCAAATAATTGGTACACCTATTTTTTCTTTATAATAACTTGTTTTTTGTTGAAGCACGTCTGTCTGACTGAAGACCATCGTATCAATTATTTTTTTGATAGAAATACTTTTGTGAAACATCTACGCATCTTCTAAGAAGTTGCAATAACTTTCTTCTTAGTACTATGTCATTCTCCAAATCACGTAATTTTTAAAATTCCAAACTCAAGGTCTTCCAAATAGCAATGAGCGCTGTTTTGAGGCCTTAAAATATTCGTCCAAGTGAGAAATACCACCATCCGCTCAACAAACTAACATGTCGATGCAGACGAAAAGACAGCCAGTTCTGTAGGATAACACTAATGATAGAGCATTTAAAAAGAGGTAGATGTGTCATTAACGAGCCGAAATTGCTTGCCTCAAATTAAGCAATTTGATCAATTTTGCTTGAAAGCATTTGATGATTTGACACATAAACGAACGTGTGCTCGGTGTATTCTATTCGTGCGGAGTAGAAGATGACAAGTTTTCCTCTTTTTTAAATACACTGATAAACTGTAAAAAGTTTAGGCATATAGTAGAGCATGATGTAACTAATCTGTACCTAATGGATTATCCTTTATTAACGGGACACCTTGTATATCTAAATATAAATTCCATGTATTTGTGAAATACTCTGCAAGGGTCTAACTACTCCACAAATTTCATCCTCAAACTAGTGACTTGCAATCCCACACTACATCTTCGTTCCGCCTTTTAATTTTCCCGCTCAATCTTTCAAAGTAACAAGACGTCCCGAGTCGTGGGGTAACAAATGGAGGGAAATTGCCCCAATAAAGTAACTTCTCTGGTCCCCAAATGACTATTAGCCCCTGACCGCCGGTCTAACTCGGCCCATTCTCACATTAATTATTTAAATGGACACAACTCGATTCTCTGTGGTATTGTTCTGATAATTTCGCCTTGTTGATATGTTTCTTGTGGGATTAGTATTATATTGCATGCTTTGTACCGCCATTATGTGGTTTGGATGTGTGGGTTCGGAATGGCGTGCGAGATTACTTTGGCGATGAGGTTTAGCGAGTTTATATTGGTTAGGTTTATGCTAAATGTTGCCAAAATGTATCATTACAAACATCTACTTATTTCAATATCCAAGTAGATATCATATTGAAACATTATATTAACTTAATAATCTAAAAAACACATCCCAATCTAACAAGAACTAGATTTTTGTTGTCATACACTTTGTCTATTGACGATATTTTGGTAATAAAAATGACCACAATGTCGTCAAGCGTATGTATAGTCAATATGATATTATTATGAAAAATATAGTTATTAAACTACTTTCATAGTAAAACTATCCTTTTTTTATCTAAAACACGTGAAAAAGTGAGATCCTTTTATAGTCTTTTTTTCAAAAATATCGGGCCTTATTAAGGGTGCTAATCATATTTATAACATAGCAATGTATTACTATGTACTTGTATAAGTTTTTGCTTTTTGTGTTTTACGCACGTAATGCATTTACTTATAAAGTTTCGACTGGACATGCATAGACACCCTTAATTCATGGGAACGGGTCTGTCATTATAATTATATTGCGGCATGTTGTGAGATTCAATACAGCAAGCACGTTGGCATTCAGCGCCTGCTATTGGTAGATAACTGGTTCTCAATAGACTTGGGCTAGGATTACAAGTTCCATCCATCTGCTTCAGAACTATACGTCTATAATTGGTTTAAGTAAAACGATTTGGTTCATAGGCTACAAGTATTTTGGTGCTTCAGGGGAAGTTTGTGAGGTATTGTCAGCAGAATATAGATAGACTGTCCTATCAAAACACAGAAGGCAGCTCTTCAGGTTTTACACTTGAACTACGAAAACAGCTTTTATTACGTTGGGAATAAAGTCGCAAAGTCAACATGTTAAGTCTGACGGGCGGCCGTGTGTACTTCAGAAACCGGTTTCTTAGAAAGCAATCGTGTTAGGCTTACCACCATACTTGATCGCTTTATAATGGCAATAATTATAGCTTTCAGAAAAGCAATAATAGCTTTTAACCTAACGTCAGAAAAGCAATGATAACATTCATAATAAAAAATACAATTCATAAGTAATTACTAAGTAAAGGACTTATCCTCTTTTTGTATGGAGGCTGGTTTTTTATTCCAAGATTATTGGTGATAACCAACCACTAATAACCTATATTTATCTTTGAGCTACAAAAATATGAAACACGTAACCATAGAAATCTGAATTTTAAACGCCTCCATTTTCGAGAAAAATTATGTTTTGTCATGAGGCATCATCCATTGATCATAACTTGTATTTCCTGGCTGTATGGCTATGTGCCATAGCCTTTCCACTGGTGGATAAATACTACTAGGTACTACCACAGATTATATAATAGGTACAACTGTCAATGGAATGACAATTTTGCAGTCAATTTTTTTTCATGCGTTAATTGGTATAGGCAAAGGTGCAGTTTATGTACAGACAAAGAGAAAAATTAATTTAATTTTTTCTCTAAATCGGAGGCCTTGAAGAATAAGTATATTAATTATGCAGAAAGGCTAGTTTTTGTGAAGAGGCATATAATATTTAGTTTATTCTGGTTAGTAACATTGACGAATAAAAAACCATTAATGGACCAGTCCTTTAATTGCAATAGATATTAAAAAATAGGTGGTAAGCATTTTGGCATTAGTTAGTCACAAGTCATCATTAGTAACAGTAACTTTTTATTAACTGTAAACACTATAATGTTGTACTAAACTTGTAATCTTCATAATATTTGTCACAATTTAATACCAATATTTTGCTTGATATATGACAGGTATAAACTAAGGTAGGGTAAAATGAATATGGATTAGTTGTTGACTACTAAAATTTCCCGCTGAAATATCCCCTATTTATTTAGGTTCAAAAGTCATCCAAAAGGACCACTATACTAATTACCAATAGAAACGATAAAAATTTATGGAGGAACATTTACGACATTACATCTAAAAATAATACAATCCTATCACCAACATTGCAAAAAGCCAACCGGAAAACGAGCCTCAGGTTTCCATGCAAAAATAAGCCATGAAAGTTGACTATAAAGCAAGGGAACAGTGAAATCAGTGCAAATACAAATGATAGTGTCAACATCTCAACTTTTGTTCATTTTGTACTGTGCACCTTTTATTTCGCATTGCAACCCCCGCTCTCAGAAAATGGGGGTGCGGATGGCGGGTGGAGGAAAGCCATAGAAACAGCGGACACGGTTACTTGTTACTAAATGTTATGTATTAAAATATCAAATGACCTACTCTATTTGCAAAGAGCATTGAAACCTTTAAAATTAACAAATCAGTCCAACGCCAATATTTGTACTCATAAGTCGATCTGTGCCTTCAAATATCTCGGTATAGTGACACTAAAGGGTGCCATGTCCGTCAACTGATAATTTGTGGTCCTTTTTAACCGACTTCAAAAAAGGAGGAGGTTATCAATTCGACTGTATGTTTTTTTTTGTGGCTATGTTACCGCATATCTCAGTCAGTTGTGGACCGATTTGAAAAAAAAATATGTTTACCTAGAGGCTATGTCGAGATCTGATGATGGGATCTTGGTGTAATCGAGGGAAACCCTCAAATTTTGAAGGCATGTTTTCGTACTAGTATCTTAATGTTGACATGTTGTTACGTCTGATAGTCATTATGTGGAGCTGAGCTGATGGTGGAACTCCTTAAAAATTAGGAGTTTAGTAATTAAAACACCAGATGTTTTATCAGGTACTGTATAGGATGCTAACAAAACAAAGTCAAAGGCGCATCTCCCTCCTCTTCCATTTCTTCTTCCTCTTTGAAGTCGTTTTTTTTTTTAAAGAAATTTTTGTGTCCTCTATCCATTCATATTACGAGTACTATCATAGTACGCTGCAATTAAAAAAAATGGCGGCGGGGTTCATTATGCCAGCTTCCAGACAAGAAGTTTCAAACCCATTTGATATGAAGGGTTTAGTACCATTCACCCTGTATAAAAAAAGGTTTCTTAAAACCGTGATGCCCACGCTATGATGACGTTAAAAAAACTTACAAAACTAACTCAGGAATATAAAATAGATGCTAGATCGGGTTCCAACCAGCTGTATTGAATCATACTGAGTAACCACTAGCTGATGATTATCTCTAGCCACTTGTAGCCAGCACCGACTTACAGGGACTATTATTGATAGACTAAGGTAAATAAACACATTAAAACGGAAATTAACGCGACGGATAGTAGGTAAAACATCATTTACCTTTAATTTGTCTGACGTATCGTATCGTAGGGTTGCACCGATAATGGTCAGGCAGATGGGTTGTAGAGCTGCGATGTTGAAAGTGATTGCTTAATCTGTATCACTAAAAATCTTAAAATCTAGAGTTTTGATAGCAACAACCCTTAAATGTTAAAATAATCCTGGAAGCATTGGGCAAGTAGCCGATGCTAGAGCTTCTAAAGCTGCAGGTGGCTTCTGCGGTATTCTAAAGCGTGCCTATAATTATTGTTTCCAATAATATTTTATAAAAACAAAGGCTAAGTTTAAAGAATAACGGCCAAGTTCTTAGCCCCATATGCGTATTTATCAATAAATCAAGCTACATACGCACATCTTAGCACAATAAACTAAATTATGATAAGGCGTATCCTCAAAAAAGTGGAATATTAGAAATGACTGTATAAATTACCATCCGACAGTCTACACATTATAATGTTGGCCTAAAACAAAATAAATAAATAGTTTATTCGTGTGTTTTGTTCTTGTATCGTTCAATATGTTGTGTTCACATTCCTGAAAATATTTTAACTTAAGAAGACCAGCTTTGTAAATTACCATAAAATCATACAAAAGCCTTTTCTTAGGTCCCTTTATGTCAGCCTTCATAGTTACTAACATGAATAATTATGGTCCCCGGTCTGAAATGAATTTATTTTAACAATCAGTCGGGAAATAACAAAATTTACATCATTATTATACTAGAGACACTTAATCTATTGCATGTAGGATTTCCCAATTGCAAGTTGATATCTCCAGTAATCAATAATTAATGGAGTTTATCGTCGTAAGTACTTAATTTAATTATTTTTAATCAATCAATGGCATTTCCATTTTTGCAATATGTGCAACACCAATTTGTTAGTTTAATTAGTTGATTGAATAAGGAGCTACAACAATGTAAAACGTGTGAAATGCGTAAATTATAAAATACATAATTGTTATTCAATAGCAAATACAAATACCGACGACGACGCGGAGGTAGTTGTGATTTTGTAGATAGGATTTGTTGCTGAATGGAAACATAATTTATTATTAAAAATTAGGTGCATATTTTCAAAGTTTCCTCCGCCTGTTTTAAGAAATAATCATTAATTGACTGTACTTATCTAATTACCACTCGGTAAATTTTAATCCAACAGGTACAATGGGCCACACATCAACCTACCCTGACAAATTTCCGCACCCATATTTCAACCTTATGTTGATCACACAGTCTCATATCATTTGAGATATTTTGACAGATTTAGGTTGAACACAACGTATCTATACTATAATATTACAAAGAGGAAAGAGTTGTTTGTTTGTTTGTTTATTTGCATGGGCGATGACAGTATAGAAAATCCGACTTTTGACGCCGGCAAAGTCGCGGGAGAACTGCTGCTTATGTGTTGACCCATTTTCTTTTTTTTTAATTTTCTTTTTTTTAACCAAAAACCTGTCAAGTCATTAAGACTAAACCCTCTTACTTCGTGGCCCCCACCTAAGAAATGGCTGTCGTGTTGACGATACTCGGGGCAATGATAAGCGAAATAAATGAGATATCTTCGCGTCGCGTCGATGCCCCGAGATGGGTTCCGCCGTAATTGTGCTCATCCTGGCTTTTGTTTAACGGCTTTTGATTTGTTCAAATTCTACGTCTTATCCGAGGGCAATGACCTTTGACATTTACTAGCTGTTGCCCGCGACTTAGAATAGAATAGAAATACATTCACTGGCACATTGTAATTACAAAATTGGGGACAAACGAAGAATGTGCTAACAAGGTTCCCACTTATCATTGAGTCATGGCAGCAAAAAGTATATGCTACCACGGTAGTGATTCACAGCGTAAGCACTAGGCAAAAAGTAATTAGTACAACAAATCAAAACTGTTAGCATTTACACATTTCTTTTCCTTTAAATGTCGCCCCAATTAAATTTAAGGACCTCTATCCGAATCGAAATGCTGTCTGGAAGAAATTGTTTTTTGCAATAAGACCGCCTAAATTATACGGTTTTCTCTAAGCATTAATATAAATGTCCACTGTAAGTGGTGTGCAAATTGTGTGCAACAAAGATTTTTTATATATCTTCAAAAAAACAAAAAACTTGAAATCCGTCTGCGTGTAGATTCGAAGTAAGAAATGACTTAATACTCATATCGCTGTCCAGTTATCATGCTCTTTTATTTGTACCATAATGTATAATGAATAAGATTCACGTATATCTATTTGTAATACTTTGTATAAGAAAGCATCATAATTTTCGGAACAATTTTAAAAAGTAGACTGTCCATAGCGATAAGAATAAAAACATTCCACCTGAAAAAAAACTCTTAAAAAACACTCGAAAAATTACAAACCATTCTCGTTAACTGTAAAGTGATAAGGGAGCATGGAGCAAGCTTGAAGTTTGCCCAACTTAATTTCCCTTCGCTTAACTTCCCAAGAATCTCTTCTATAAATCTCATCAATTTGCTGGGTATGACTCCAGGGCTATCTCTCGGCAGGCGTGCGGCTGGCCTTTTCTTATTGAATTACGACAAACTTTGGTAACCCTACGCGGTTTTTTCGGCACGTGACGGTCCAATAGATAACATATTTAGGACGCAATTCAGGTAGTAGGGGAAAGGGGATTGGTCAGAAGTATTGGGATTTAGAAAAATAAGAAAAAAAAGGCATTTTTAAGACACGATCGGAATATTAACTTTTATTCAATGTTAAATTAGAGCGGTTTCTTCTTTTCTCCGCCTGTTAAAAGATAGTTCTGTAAAAATGTAGAAGATAGTACCTTAGAATACTATTTAAAAGGGTTCATTAGGTTGTTTCTGGGAATCCTAATTTTTACTACAACCGTCCTTTTGTACTAATCGACTTCTACACAAGATACTTAGAAAATCAGTATGTAAAGTAAAACACCTGAATAAAATAGAGAGTTCATGCTCTTTAGCAGTATTTTTGTTATTTAGAAAGATTGCATCTTGTTAAGGGTCCTGAATAGGAAATTTAAAAATAAAATAGCGACTGAAAAAACTCAAAATATTCAAACTGTTTTTTTATTTATTTATTTAAACTTAAAAATACTTTACATAGACCGAATTTATTGCCTATTAATTTGTATGGCAAATTAACATTTATCATTATCAGCCACAGGACGTCCACTGCTGTACTTAGGCCACTTCCATAGATTTCCAAAGACGTGACCTGATACAAGCCGGCATCCAGTACCATCGTGCAACCTAGGTCAAAGATTATACAATAGTTGTTTGTATGGAGTCGCAGCACGCGTGAAGTGAGTGGCGGCCACTCATCATTTTGATTTTCGATCCCGTAGATATAGACCTGAGATATAGAGAGGTGCTTGTGGCGCAGTGGCGGCAGCGCTTTGGTAGTGATACCAAAAGTTAAGCAACCCACGGCGCGGTCGTGATTGGATGGGTGACCATTCCGATCATTTAAGTGACGTCCATGACAAGCATCTCCGTGCTTCGGAAGGCACGTTAAGCAGTTGGTCCCGGCTAATATCTGTGGTATTAGTCGTTAAGCCTAGTCAGAGGCCCTAGGGCGGCTTCATAACTTCTGACAGTAAGGTTTGTCACTTGCCTTACATACACCCCTCCACCAATCCGCACTGAGCCCGCGTGGTGAAGTATGGCTCGTTCCTCCTCATAGTTGAGGTGAGGCCTTTTCCCAGCAGTGGGATCTAATAGGCTGACTTATAGATATAGACCAAGTCATACCCATAGATCAAGGATTGCCCTTTCTATAGCTTGTTCTGCATAACCTGGAGCTTACTCATATATAAATATCAATATCGATCTTTTGAAATTCCTGTAAACTTCGTTTCGACCTGATTTACTTTCACAGAAATCTTGAACCTAACAAAATTGTATTACAGCGAAGTTATTCTTAGTTCAAGTGAAGAATTTACAAGATAGCCTTTGTCAATTAAAGGATATTTTAAGTTACGCTTAAAATGTTCTTTATGAGACTAAGTAACCGAAGTGTTTATTTTTTAGTTATTGTAAGATTGTGAAATAAACTCAAGATAACGATTAAACGATTCTTAATTTAATAACGATTCTAAATTTAATAAAATTAAACCATGTTTTTGCATAATGCCTTGGAACACGGAACTGGAATACTTTGCACGGCTTTGGAATTTACAATTCCAATCCCAAATGCAACATTTCTAAAATTTAACGCAATGATACAAAATGTGGGTTAGCAAACATGTCAAAAAGACTACAATTACATTCGTATCAAAAATTAAATTATCTTATGAAGCTCATTTTTAATAAAAACACAAAACTATAAGAATATCCTGAAAACTTTTGATTTAATTCGGTTTCTAGTTTTTCCGGGTAATGTAATTTATTATTTAATTTTGTTTTGTGAGCAGTTCATTTTGTAAGAAATTACAAAGATTCGGAATAATATACAAACATACGTAAGTGTTTTTTTTACCATGTATAAGTATAAAAATTGCCCAGATGTATAAATAATAAATATTGCTCTCCGGTTTTTTTAGTAAAAAAAATAAAAATCCTGCGATAACTATTTTTTATCATTGTTTAGAAACCGAAAAATTTAGTTTTGAGGCCTTCTTTGCTTTTTATATTTACTATCAAGCTTTATTTGATCATAATATTTATCCTTAGCGAACCCAAGCTATATTTATGAATATTTCCATAGCCTTAAAACAAAAACAATACCGCACCCGTTTCAAATAAGTTTGCGTAACACACCATGACGTGCGTATCACTGACGCACAACGATAAATGATATTGAAGAAGCTGATCGAGTGTATTTTGATGGATTATTGATCAGTGATTATGTAAACACAAGTTTTTGTTAGTAGCTCCACCGATGAATATATTTTGTAATTGTCACTTTAAAGTCCTCAAAAGCATCAAAACTAGTTGCACCTTATTTCATTCATAGTCATAATAACCAATGTTTTGTGTTGTAACTATAGTTGCCAAATAGTGTTAAAAACGCTAATAATATAACAAAATTTAAAAAACTCTTAAAAAAATATTTGTTGGGACAAAATTAGACTTATTAAGTGTAAATAAAATGATAAAATAAAAATACAACATATTAGGTACCTAACATAAAAAATAAACGGTTAAAACATCAATAATAAAATAGGTAAAATATAATAAATCCAATAAAAAATATCGATATCCATTAAATATAACAAATCGATCACGTAAATAAAACTATTGTGAACAAAACCTCCCTATTAATGTTTCACATGCAAGTATGCTATTCGCGCTTAGCTCTGCGTGCCACATCTAGTTGCGCTTATCCGTGTTCCGGCCGAAATCAGTTTCTTTCTATCGCGAGCCCGGTCGCTTCACGCGCACAATAACTGACCGCAGTGTTCGTCTTGTTATGAATGATACAAACAAACAACCCACTAGGATTTTAACTAATTTAACATGTTTATATTGTTCGCTCGCGCGTCGAAATTTGTAATGTTAATATTGATTAATTTATGTTCTCATGTAAGTGAAATATACTTGTTTCTTATGAGAATAAATCATCTTTAAACCTAACTATTCCGCTGTGCAATCAGTATTATTATTTTAATTGGGATGTTTTTGAAATAAAAAAATATATAACAAATATATTAGAAAAACAGGCTTGACGTTTATCAGTCAATTTATTATTTCAAGTTTATTTCGAGCGTACAAAAGTAAAAGTCGTGTCGATCGCAAAATTTATTGATTTCACCCACAAACCTCATTCATGTTTAACGAAATCCGGGATAAAATGGAAATTCGCGTATTGAAAATATTCCTGAACCCAACACCGACTAGTCTTGCTAAACTATCGGTAGTTCGACTATCGATAACTGACATTTGGATATGTTTGGCTATCGATAGAATTGTGAGTTGATGATTAAATTGGATTCATTACAGAACCTGTAATACAGGTACCGTTCCCAAGCATACATAATAATTTAATGCGAAAACATTTAGCGAAATCGTTAGAGCCGTTTCCAAGATCACAAATATAATACAGGGTCCGGGTTTCAACTAGTTTTTAAAACAAAATTCATTTTTGACAACTAATTTTAAAAAAATGCATTTTTTTTAAATTCGTAGGTTTTAAAAAGTTTTTAAAATTTTGAGAAATATATATTTTTTTAAATTATCTATAACGGTCAACAATTTTGAATTGAGCTTTATTCCACTTAATAGGCGATAGCGTTATAAAATGAGTTATTTTCATAACTTTTAGGACCTCCAGATCTACAGAAATAGTATTGTTTTAAATAATTACAATGGCTGCCATTTCAAGAGGGGTGGGAGGGGACTTAGAACCCAACATGGAGTTTTTTGACGATAACATTTGATGAACTAATAGCCCATAAATGATCGCTAGTCCTGTATTGAACTGAACTGTATTGACCCCCATGTTGGGTTGTACGAGCTCCCCTTCCTCTTGAAAAGGCACTCATTTTAATTATTAAAAAAAAAAACTATTTCTGTGGATCTGGAGGTCCTAAAAGTCAAGAAAATGATTAATTTGATAGGTAACGCTATTGCCTATCAAGCGAAATAAAGTAAAAAAATCAATTCGAAATTATTAACCGAAATTATTAAGAAATCGTGCTAAACATTTAAAAAAGTTAAATACTATTTTAAACCAATTACAAAACTAAACATAAAAATGCAATTTTCTGTTTTTTTTTTAAATAAAAAAAAATACCTTTTTTTTTCATTAGGATTATGTCTCTAAAATTTGATAAATAAAAGGTTTTTAAATTATCGCTAGTCGAAACCCGGACACCCCGTAGATATAAAAATATATACGAAAACACCAATAAATTAATTGAATTGCTCGTTTAATAAGATAAGATTGAGAAGGCAAGATTTAGAATGGCAAACAACTCCACTAATATTGCTAAAAAAGTAGTTTGTGTGTATTTTGTTCCACATACACATATTGGGCTCAATTCCAATTCGCCCTGTCTAAGATTAAATATAGGTTTAGTCTCTCTCTTTCTCGATCAAACAAACGAAAAGAGACAGACTACAATAATTTAGAAACGTCAAATTAAGCGATGCGATTTCTTACGTATTTGTACAAGTTTTTGCGTAGTTTCGTCTAACTTTAGTCACTTTAGTCGTCATCGAATGACATCCCTACTAAATTGTCTATGTGTTCTTTAATTTCCTTAGCAACGGACAGCTGTTTAGTCTGACGTTTCCAAATTAATAAAGTCTGTCTCTTTTCGTTTGTTTGGCAGAGAAAGAGAGAGACTGAACCTAAATTTAATCTTAGACAGGGCGCATTGGAATTAAGCCCAATGAACACGTTTTTGTGGTTCATTTCACAGAATGATTAAGGTTTGTGTTTACAACATAAATTATGATAGGTATATCGATATTCTGACCTGCACAAGACTAGTGTAGACCCATAAACTGTGTAGTCGGGAAAGCAAACTTTCCCTCATTTACATACATCGACAGATGAAGTATTTATGTGCGGAAAGACGTCTGTGATTTTTCACAAGCCCCATAAGCGTTCAGTGAACTTTAAAATATCTTATGGACTGCTCCTGGTCCCGAAATAGGATCCAAATGCCCAATCACCCTTTTGATATTGATTCCTGACTCTTACTAATTACCAAGTGTCCAAAGCAGCTGCATGCAATTGATTATTTTTTACGTTTTGACCTTAATTGGGAGCCTAATATATTAAATTGAAAAGAACAGATACGGCATACTCGTAATATTGCTCTTCAAAAAATAGTCTGACCTAACAACTCCACATTGTTATACTGTGGCGTTGTTCAGCGACCGACTCTTGTAGTAGCGAACTACCTACATAACGTAACGTACATAACTTTCGCGCACCAGACTGACGACCGTCTTGGTGTAGTCGTTCGCGCATCGGACTTCTAAACCAGGCGGTTGCGGGTTCGAATCCCGCAAAGGGCAAATGTTTGTGTGATGAGCGCGATCATTTGTACCTAAATCATGGATGTTTATATGTATTTAAGTATTTCTATCCGTTATCCTTGTCACCATAGCACAAGCTCACGCTTAGTTTGGGGCTAGGTAATTGGTGTGTTTGTTGAAACAATGTATTATTATTTATTATTATAAAAACAAAATAGTGATTATACTCGTAACAGAAATCTTGTGGGCATGTATCAAATGTCCTTGGGTCATTAGTGAGACGCTAGTGGCATATTTCTCATTTCGATTTCATCTTAGTTAGATGCTTTAGAAAATCTTTATGAAGAACCAATGTGATGATAGCCACAGTGGTGTGGTTCTGTGTATTATTTTCTTACCGATGCTAGCCTTCGTTTCAAAATATTTACCTTACGCACTTAATACTCTAAAGCCTAATCAGGTCTACAACTTTGTTAAAACAAGCGTTGATTAATGTAAGTAGGTGTGTAATGGCAGTATTTTTTAATTTAAGTGTAACTTTATTGCATACATTTTTATTCGTGGTACTCCCAACAAAAATATGCAAAAACTTGATGAAGTCGATTCCAAAAGCTCCCCGAAGCATCGAAAATGTTTTTCTATTTCAGCGAACGCCAAACTCAAACATATCGAGACAGGCTCACATAGTTTTTCATTGTGCGACAGGAGAAAAATGATGCCTCGGTATTCCCAAAGTTGATAACTCAATTTGTCGTTTCTTGCCTGGGGCGGTAAACTTCAGGGGATTTATCTCTAGCCCAAGTTTCGACTAAGACGGCACTAAGACAGCTCCCAGGTGCAATCTCTGTAACCATTGTAAGGAATAGAAATTTATAGTCTGACTCTTGTACCGACGGCCGCTTTTACACCGAGCTGTAAGGACAGAAAGTTTAAGCTTCATTTAATAACTTTAAAATGACTTCAGTCTTTAAACTTGTTAATAAAACTGCACCCCTATAAGTATTTTACGTGCATACGTATACATAAGCGCATGTTTTCTGTGCTCTTCCAATTGATCGTTTCTCTTGGGGAATTATAACCCGCAACATGGTTTACAAATACACTTTTAATGGTCTTTATGAAGGCAGGGCTCTTAAGAATGCAATCTATTATACACAGTCACGAGCAATGAAATGTATACAAATAAGTTTTTATGCCATTAAAATAATGTATCAAATCGAATGCAGATGTAAAAATATTGAGGCTCGTGGCTGTACACTGAACTTTGCTATCGCCAACAAAACGTCAGAATAAGCGCACAAGTCACATATTACGTTGCTTTTTGTATGTTTTATACATTTTTATTAAAGTGACGACCATGACAAGCATCTCCGTGCTTTGGAAGGCACGTTAAGCAGTTGGTCCCGGCTAATTTCTGTTGGTATTAGTCGTTAAGTCTAGTCAGAGGCCCTAGGGCGGCATAATAACATCTGACAGTAAGGTTTGTCCCTTGCCTTACAGACACGCCTCCACCAATCCGCACTGAGCCCGCGTGGTATGGCTCGTTCCTCCTCTTAATTGAGGTGAGGCCTTTTCCCAGCAGTGTAGTACTTTTTTTATATGCATTTTTAGCGATACCGAATCACTGTATTCTACAGATTGTACCTTGGTTAGAGGCTCAAGTACTTGATCTTAATCTAAGATATTTTGTTAATACTATGATTTTATGCTAGCTGTTTAATCAATGTAAAGTTACCTGCTGTTTTTTGTATAGTTGTAGTTTAGCAACCAATTATATTAGTTGATAGCTCATGTAAATATCACGTAATCATAAATTCAGCCAGTCATAGTTATACCCTTTCAGAGGTCTTACTGCAGATGCACTGAAAAAAGGATCAACCAAACTAGTTTTGTTAGTTGAAGGTTTCGTTGAACGGAAGTCAGTTTTGTTAAATATAAACAATCCTTAATCAGAAGTTCGCAAGTTACTAGATTACGGCCTACTAGTAGCCAAATTTTGGTTACTGTTAACCAATCATTTTATTCAGTGTGCCGATGCCCATATGTTCATCCCTGTCACTCAGCTGGGATGACGCCGCAAACAAGCGTGGTGGCTAGGCTTAAAAAACCGAAGAGTAAGACCTAGAAGAGTGGTGTGATTAGCCATTTAGAAACTGTTAATAGGTTTTTTTTAATAGAGCCGAAAATCCTCCAGAAAGTGAACAGAAAAAAACTTATTTGTTCACTTTCCAGATAAAACTTCGGTGTAAATGCATCCGTTCTTCAGTCGCAGCATGTCAATTGCTGCATTTGGAATGCAAATTCGGGGCTTGACGTCTGGGCTGCCCCCGTACACAAAGTACTTACTACTATTTGTTGATACGGACTGTTTGCTACATTTTCGATTTATATTCTTTTGAAGATACATCTCGAGTGGCTTGTTTGCTTAAAGAAATTGCTTGGACTTTCTTAATTAGGTAATTGAGTTTGTAGTTTTAGTTCTAGAGCGTTGTCAACGTAAATAATGGCATTTGTTTTGCTTAAAATTTGTGCTCTAAGAACAAAGTTAGTTAAAAGATTATAGTAATTTACATTCTCATATTAAGAAATAATGATTTTTTTTTCTTAACATAATGTGGCAAATTTACTTAGATCATACAATAGGTTCTGGCCGTATGGTTTCCAGTTTTCTTGACCACGGATCTCCTTATTATTTTATTGACCTTTTTTAACGGATCGCAAGCTATTTCGATATCACTCTTTTACTATTTTCGTATAGTTTTAATATTTTTATGTTTGACTTAAAAATAATAGTACATTTTTACGAACAACGTTTTATTCAGTCTCGGACGGTACGGGGAACCCCTACGTAACTCCAGAGTTCCATAAACCACCATTTGGAAATCAACAGTGAGATATCACTGTAAAGTCACTACGTTGGGCCATTTTTCCCTGCCTTCTTTCAAAGTCATAATAATAATAATGAATTGTTAACCTAACCACCTACCCTAGCCCGAAACTTAGCGTGATGTTGTGCTATGGCGACTAAGATGACGGACAGGCATACATACGTTTATGAACCTCCATCATGAATCATGACTTAGGTACATGCTCGTGAATAGCACACAAAAGTACACACTACACTAAGACGGTCGTCATAAATAACATGGATAGTAAAGTAGTAGTGGAGTAAAAAACGCAATAAAAACAAGTAGCAAATGGTAATAATACAAGGTGTTTTTTACTATTTGGCTTTTAGTGGCATACATTTAAAACTGACTGCCTAGTTGGTCTAGTGGTCAGAACGCTGGATATTATACACGATATCCCAGGTTCGAATCCACTGCTCAGGCCGAAAGTGTTGGATTTTTCTGTCTTGAAATACCTCTGACACAGCTCCGGGGTCAGAAAGTCGATGGTGTTAACAAACCCGTGCCTCGGAAAGCACGTTAAGCCGTTTGTCCTGCGCCTGATCTCTCTACGGTTTTGTCGGACTGCCGTCTCACTGAATTATGTGAGTAAAGGAAAAGAGAGTGCACCTGTATTGCGCACACACTCATGCTCTATAATATCTTCCGCAAATTTGGCTAATCTCTCTTGATATTGACCGCTGTAGTCGAAATTCGGCTAGGAGAACATTACTACATTTAAAACTAACAAAAACCTGCCTGTCGTTTGCGTGTAAAAATTGGAATGGAACTTTCAGTGAACTATCGCGATGTTCGCATTTGCTTTCATTTTCTAAAATCGTCGGAACTTCCGTTGGCGCTTTGTTAGGGCGAATTTTGCATTCGAAAGCTGACTTCAAACTTCTCGCGAGTTATACGAAATTTTATTCCGATTTCAGTGTTGGCACGTTTTTTGTACGACGTTTGCTTCGCTTTTTTATTGAAATGAATGTACCGGACATTTTGTGGACAACTTGTCGTGTAAAAGTTACGGCGAATTGGCAGGCGTTTGTGTTGAATGTCAATTTTGACATTATTTTGATGTCTATTATAATGCAAATTAAAAAAAAACTAAAGCTAAAGTTTGATTTAGTTTTTTTTTTAAGTTGAATGATAATCGACTGAAACTGGTTATTTTCTAATAACCAAGTTTATATAATATGATCTTATAGATAGATAGATAACTCTTTATTGCACACCATAACCGAAAATACAGTAAGTACAGCGATTCACACAGAAAAAATGTACAATGTAGGCGGTCTTATCGCTATAAGCGATCTCTTCCAGACAACCTTTAGGTAAAGGAACATACTCATTCACAGGAAGGGGGAGTTTGGTGCAAAATCATAGAATAGGTGTAATGAACAAATAAATAATAATAATAAATAAAATACATAAAAATAAGTAAATATACCTACCTACATATAAATCATACATATTCATGCATAGATACAAATAAATACATATATACCAATATGAGAAGTACTTGACCAACGTCAGTAAATAAAAGTATTTATTATTGGAGAAAATGATCTTTAAGTCTTTTTTTGAAAATAGCGATGGACTCTGACTGTCTGATAGTCAAAGGTAAGGAGTTCCACAAGCGTACTGATTGGACAGTAAAAAAATCAGCATAGTATTTGGTAGAATGATGAAGGAATTGGAGGTGGAGCTTTCTCGATGACCGCAGGTCATGACCTCGTGCCGGCTGCAGAAACTGGAAGCGCTCTTTTAAATATGACGGGGATTTCGGATTAAACAGTATAGAAAAAAGCAGGGATAGAATATGACAGTTACGCCGAAGTCGAATGGGGAGCCACTTGAGTCGAGCACGGAATTCGGAAACATGATCGTATTTTCGTAAACCGAAAATTATTCGTATACAGAAATTTTGTAGACGTTCGAGTTTGTTGAGAAGATTTTCATTTAGATCTAGATAGCAGCAATCTGCATAGATATATTTTAGTTTTTAAACAATAAAAAATTGCGTTTGTGTGGGAGCCCTCCTTAAACATTTTTTTTAATTAAATTTAATATTTTTTATTTAAATTTTATTTACGAATTAATATTCTGTTAATATTTCAAGTGTTTGCCTGTTGCCCTTATAAATACCGAGCAAAAACCGGCGAAAAAAATACGTTTGTTCTATTAAATATTTTTATTATTTTCATTTATTTACTTATTTTCAAAGTTTATATATAGGTACGTAAATATTGATATTTTGTGTAAATTTCAAGCGTCTACCTATTGCCGTTATTAATATAGAGCAAAAACCGCCAAAAAAAGTCACGTTTGTTGTATGGGAGCCCCTCTTAATTATTATTTTTATTTTGTTTTTAGTATTTGCTGTTATAGCGGCAACAGATATACATCATCTGTGAAAATTTCAGCTGTCTTACTATTACGGTTCATGAGATACAGCCTGGTGACAGACAGACAGCGGAGCCTTAGTAATAGGGTCCCGTTTTTACCCTTTGGGTACGGAACCCTAAAAAGTAAACACAGCTTTTATTACGTAAGAAATGGAGGCGTTCTCAAGGTCTAACTGCCGTACTCAGATACGTCCGTTAAAGTTAATCCTTCATTAAATCTCATGCCATCCTTTTCTATTTCGATGACAAAGAAAATGACAGAACGACATTCAATTGTAGATTAAATTAAATTGACGTCTCTGAGTAAGGCAGTTAGTAGGGTAGTCTGAATTGCGGCCGTGTCAGGCCTGTGTATCTCCCCGCGCGAGGCGCCGAGACTGCTGGCTGGACGAGAATGAATAAAGTACTAGAAAGAGGCGCTCGATGTCGTTAGAAGCTTCCCGTAGCAGTCAACCCTATAGCGTCGCGTGATATTACGTCACTGAATAGGTATAGTGTACTATGAATCACATTCCAGAGTAATAAGTATGAAATTATCTTGCAATGGATTTTTGTAGGTGTCTACACGATAATGTGCTTGACTCTGAAGCGAACTAAATTACGCCATATTGTTGACGACATTGAGTAGACATTTCTTTGAATACAATTGCTAAGTCATACTTCTGTACGAAGTACTAGTACTTATTCTGTGGCCGTGTGTACGAAAACCGGAACGGCAAGCTTTACTCCTCATTCAATTTCTTTCAAATTGCAATAGTTGTAGCTTTTATAATAATGTCAGAAAAGCTATTATAGATTTAAAAATCAAGAAACAATTAACGGTGTTATTACAAAAACTTAGTACCGGGTTTAAGCCAGGACTAAGCTATTAGCTAGCCAATTAGAAAAGCGTTTCTCTATTAGGTTATGTCACGAACGTGTCATTCATTCCTCTGTTGTCAGCTAATATTTAGCCCCATTTTAAACCTGGTCAATTTTTTTGTAATAACACCGTTACAGTTTATATGTATGTTATGACTTTGGAATTGTAATCGTAATGGCTATAGCATGTAAGTGGCGGTGGGCCTAGATCTACGCAGGGAAATACTCAAGTATTTTTTTCTTCCTTTGTTACAACAATATAAAGAATTGGTATTCTACAAATCTCAAGTCTTTTTCTGTGAAGTCCGCTAAGACAGTGCCAACTACAAAATCCGTATCAATGACGGTAAAAGCTGCAAGCCAGTGAAACACTCTGCTTATACTACGGATAACGAGCTGTTTGCATGCTGGAGAGCGCACTGTGTTAGCTCGTATGTAGTAATCCTTTGGACTGGGAGTATATACCAGTTTACTTGTGAACGAAAAAGCGTTAGAAGAAACGGTTTTGCAAACAAAGTAATTGGTTCTGGAAGATTGATGACAAAATGACATATGAATTCTATTCATATGTCATTGTCAAACCCAATATGGGTTTTTTTACAAGCTTTTATTTAGCTTGCAATGTAACTATGTATGTTTGTTCGGGTGGAATCTTGCAACTCAATTTTGAAGCAGATATCTTCAACCGATTGAGCTGAAATTTTGTATGCATGTTTAGTTTGGATGACAATGCATGGTAATATGCATGACATCATTCTAAATTTAACATGGCGGACCATCCAAGATGGCGGACTCGTTATTTTCAATGCACTTCTACAATATTAATATCAAATGAAAGGGCTTGCTGAGAGTAACTCAAAAAATAAAGTGACGTTACAAAAAAAATCTAAATGGCCGACTTGTGAACGCAATCCTCTAATATGGGTATCAAATGAAAGAGCTTGCTGAGAATAACTTGATAAATAAGGTGACGTCATTCCAAATCCAATATGGCGGACTTCTAAAGATAGCAGACTAAGTTTTCTTTGCTTTCTTACAATGTGGGTATCAATTGAACGGGCTTGCTGAAAATAACTCTATAAATAACGTGACGTCACTCTAAATCTAATATGGTGGACTTTTAAAGATAGACAAACATAGTCATGTTTTTAAAGCTTTCCTACAATATGGGTATCAAATCAAAGTACTTGCTGAGAATAATTGGATAAAAAAGTGACCTCACTGTAAATCCAATATGGCGGGCTTCGAACGATGGTGGACTAGGTTTTGTATACTTTCTTACAGTATGGGTATCAAATGAAAAGGCTTGCTAAGAATTACTCGATAAACAAGGTGACGTCACTCCAAATCATATATGGCGGACTAAGTTTTTGATGTTTTCCTATAATATGGGTATCAAATGAAAGAGCTTGCTAAGAATAGCTCGATAAACAAGGTGACGTCACTCCAAATCAAATAAGGCGGACTTTTAAAGATGGTGGACTAAGTTTTTTATGCTTTCTTACAATATGGATATCAAATGAAAGGGCTTGCAGAGAATAAGTATGCGAGTTTAACTCCGTTGCTCCGATCCGTTTAGGAATTTGGTGTATCGGGTTTTCTTGGCGTGAAGAAAAGGCGTGATAGCCGAGCGGAGAAAACTTCACTTTTCATCCGTGAGATCATGAGTTTTATATCCGCCTGTACTAATAAGCTTGTACAAAAACGTAAGTACCTACCCATAGTCTTTTTCAAAGATATCGCTGCCTAACGGTGAAGGAAAACACCATGCGGAAAAACCTGCATATGGATATGGATATGTGTGATATGGAAATGGCAAGGGCAAACCATTCCATAAAATATTGCCTAGAAGTCGTTGTGTGTATTTCATTCCACATAATGATTACGACCCTCAGTCATGAGGTATACGACTGTTAAAAGGGGTTTTCTTGGAGTCCTAGATTATAATTATTGAAGTTGAATTTTTTGAGTCTGTAGCATCGATAGGTAAACTTTGACGAGTTTAATTTTGGTGAGATATGCGTCAACAGCATTGGTTTGCCTGTCTAGGAGAAGGATGACTTCAAATCAAACTGGAATTGTGTTTACGCTGCGTAAGGCTTAGCTTGAAGTTTTAATAATTAGCTTGAAGCTTACTTATGCCTTACGCGGTGCATTTCTCCTAACACCCAAGGCAAGGTGTTGTACTCGTACCTAGTCAGGTGATAAGTCATGTCACAAATACTTATTGCAGCTCAATTTTGAAGAAAATTTCTTCAACCGATTAAGCTGAAATTTTGTATACAGGTTGTTTAGATGACAATTCATGGTAAGCTGTGTAAGTCGTCTAAGATTTTTGTGTATTGATTGTACTGACCTTGAAAGTAAAAAATAATGTTGAATTGTTGTATTCCGTAGCATCGATTGTTTAACTTTGATTTGTGTAATTTCGCGAGAGGCGTCAACAGCATTAGTTTACAACTTGCAAGTGGCATACAAACATTAAGCCTTAAATTGTTCAACATAAAAGCAAGCATTAGGATGCTCTCCCTTCGCGCCTTCGGCCTTAAACTGCATTGTTTATTGGGCAGACTAGTACCACAGCGAAGCAGCACGGTGAGTCGAGGTTAAAAAAAATGGTTATCCTATTTGCTGTATTTTTGAAGGAATTTCAATACTTCAGAGTAATAATTAGTGCTCTTTAACTCTTTGGCTTACATTAAACTCGTAGCCAAGCTATTTTACTCGTCGCCTAGCCATTATTTTAGCCGCCAAGCCGTTATTTGTTGTTCTTTACTTACCTATGTCTTAAGTAAGCGAGCTTAAAACTTTCGCCACCTTTACGTCACTGTCGTTATTCCATTTTTAAAATAGCCCCTTTTGAGGCTTACCTAATTTAATTGTCACCGAAATAATATTTTGATGAAATGATACCTAGGTATGTTAGATATTAGTTGCACATAGTTAGTTACCCTTTCAATTTTTAGTCAACCGAAAAATAATAAGCTTATCGAATTTAACCGACAAACGCCCTTGCCTCAATGATGCGTCGAATGAGATTAACAGTGAGATATGCCTACAGACTATGAAATTTGTCCAGCGATAACTAAAAAGTAAAAAAAAATAACAAGTAAAAAACCCTTTTTATAGACAAGCTTTTATGTCAATGCGCTAAAAAGTATAAAATAAATTTTCCTTTAAAACTTTTACGATCAAATAATAACATCATTACACAATTTATATTATATAAAAGCTTGTCGCGAGATTTAACCTGTGTAGGTAAACAAGTAAATTATATACAAAACTTTATATGATTGACTAAAATTTCTTAAAATAAAACTACTAAATACGCCAAGTGAGTACTTAAATCTCGCGACAAGCTTTTATATAATATAAATTGTGTAATGATGTTATTATTTGATCGTAAAAAATTTAAAGGAAAATTTATTTTATACTTTTTAGCGCATTGACATAAAAGCTTGTCTATAAAAAGGGTTTTTTACTTGTTATTTATTTCGATAACATTTGAGGAATTAATAGCCCATAAATTATCGCTAATCCAAACCTAAAAAAATATATATTACTTGTGAGAAGCTACAACAAATAAATTATTCACAAACTACCTACTTTTTTCTCAAAAAACTCAATATCGGACAACAACTTGCCCAAATATAATATCAATATTATTCTTGTGATAATTAATGATATTGATTCTTGATATAATATCAAGAATCAATATTAAAAATATCCCCAAGACAGTTATAAAGTCTATTGTAATAAAATTACGGACAAACAAGATAATAAAGAATATCCTTGTATTAGTTTTCTAAACAACAACGATTGGGAATATACTTATTTGGTAGAATGTTCTCGATATTGTGATACGTTACAAGAAACAATACATTGAATTACGCACTTATTGGAACTGTACATTTCATGCCACAAATATGTTTTTCGGATACGCGATTTGGTTGTATAAATTCTGTAACTAGACTGGGTAATTCAGATAAATATAGGTAGTTAGGTTTTTATGAACGATTTTAATGGACCAAAATGGAAATATTAAATAAAATGGCACGGTATAATAGAAAATCAAAACAGTTTTTTATATCTCTGTAGTGGTGTTGAAATTATGTTTTTATTTATTTACTAAGATATAAATTAAATAGAAAGAAATAAGAAAAAAAGAAAAAGTATTCATTTAGCACCAAAAAATACAATTCAACTTAGTGCTTAAAACTAATATTTTGGTACCGAAAAGGTACGCTCCTCCGCTCAGTGTACGTCAGTGACGGCAAAAAAGCACGTCACGACTACTGGTATTCTGCGGAGGCCGTTTTGGAGATGGCTCTGGGTGAAAATCCGGCTCCCAACTGTTACTCTTAGTACACAAGTATCTACATTTAGACTTGATGTATCTAGTTAAGCTGCATAATATCCAGTCTATGCTAACGTGATAACATAAGTATTTTTTGTAAATAATCAAATTCAGTGAAAGAGTTTATTACATTATTAACGAGTTAAAGTTACTTTTTCTTTTGCAAATTCAATAACTATGTTGAAATTTGAACTTGAACTACACTTTGTAGTTGACATACCACCAATATGCATTAAACTGAATATACGTTACTCTAGCATACGGCTAGAGAGTGGAATTGTTGCCGGCTGAATCCCACTCGGCCGCGTCGCGACTTCGCTTACTATCAGGTGACATTGCGGTGAAATACCTACCTTATAATAAAAAAATCTGTCTTTCATACTATTTTACAACTGTCAACATTTTGGGAAATGTTATCAAGCAACACCTTTCTACTTTATCTTGTTGCGATATTGGCAGGGATCAATAAAATAAGGCGCCACAGTTCTTGCTATTAATCAAGTTTCAGGAAGAAGAATGATAAAATACAACCATTAGTTGCCCTTTTTCTTCGTTTCCTGTTTATAGTTTCACTTACTGTTTATTATTAATAAGAAAAAATGTACATATTTCTTATTGTAGAAATTAGAAGAATAATTTGTATTTTGGTCACATTTCTAGAATAAATGTAGTTCAAATTGAAAACATCTAGGAACTACATTTTTCAAATATTAAATAATTATATTAACGGTATTCATAACTGACTGACGTTGACAGATGTGGTAGGTAAGTAAATACATGGACGAAATATCGTCCATAGCAAATCTGTCTATTTAGTCCATGGTAAATATAGGTACTGATTTATTGAACTAGTACATATAAATAAAAATGGTATCCAAACGTAGGTACTTCCGAACATTCAAGGTAACCTGCAGCCGTATACGTAAACATGAAAAATATCGCAGCTTCGTGCCATGCAACTGATATTTTACAAGTTTCATTTCTAAGCACAGTTTAAAGTGCATTTTCTCGAATGTAAAATAGTATTTGTACATACTGTTCACAATCATGCAAATTCTGATCGTTGAGGTGATGTTCAGTGTACATACAGCTACAGAAACTGCGTGCATGTATACTTATTTACCATTTTTATGCTAACTTTAACATAAAATAGAGTTTAGTGAGTTTTGATCGTGAAGCCGGTATTTGCAAAACAGCTACTATTTACATATTAATAGTTTTGGGATTACTCGTACTAGGTACTAATTTTGACTAAAGTTTATATAAGACAATGGAAAAAGAAAAGTGCATATCTGTTTGTAGTGAATCTTTTCTAAGAGATTAAACTTCTAATTATGTTTTTTTAAATAACCGTCCAAGTCCTAAGCCATTTAAAGAACTTGTTACAAAAAGCTTAACTGTACTATGTACGTAGATATAATAATATCAAACCACTATTTATGCCATGCATATAAAGAAAATAAAGTAACATTTTAAAATTCTCTCCACAAATAATTTCAGCAGACGTTTCGATAAATAACCATATTTCTCATACTGAAATATGGGACTCTTATGAAATTCAAATTTTGAATTTGAATACATAATTCATCTGAGTTCCGAAGTTGTTTTTCCCTAAATCCGTCTTTCGTTGGAGAGTGTACTTACACTAATTTACAATTTATTGTTTAAGAACAAACAGTCTCTATCGATCGTGCTCGATGGTATAGTGTCCAGCAATCTAGCATCTGTTTCAGGGGTCCCGGGTTCGAAACCTGCGTCAGGCTATAATTTGATTATGGGGTGTCTGTCTTGAAATACCTTAGAAGTAGCCCGAAGTCAGAAATTGGTGGTAGTAACACCCACGCGCCTCCGAAACCACGTGATCCTGCGCCTGATCCCTCTACGTTCTTGTTGGATTGACGGTACATGAAAGGAACAGAATTTGCACGTACTATGGGGGTCAATTGCACGTTACCAATTTGCAGAGAGACTCGCTTGGCAGGCCTCAGACGATTTCATAATTAGAATCACCGATCAGTATACTTCAAAAAATTTACTAACTATTAGTGGTGCTAGTAGCAAGCGAGTTTGAATGTTATTGTTACGTCGCTAGAATAGCTATTTGGTCTTATTTGTCCTTAAAAAACTACGATGCGATGTACAAGCGATTTTGGCCCTAAGCCTGGTAAGTCGCACTTGTCCTCAATAGTACATGCTAAACTTGACCACTTTCATATCTCCCGCGCAGTTACCTAATCTCTACATTTAGCAACCAATCTCATAAAGTCTTTATTACTTTGCACTTGAGGTGCTTGTGGCGCAGTGGCGGCAGCGCTTTGGTAGTGATACCAAAGTTAAGCAACCCACGGCACGGTCGTGATGGGATGGGTGACTATTCCGACCATTTAAGTGACGTCGATGACAAGCATCTCCGTGCTTTGGAAGGCACGCTAAGCAGTTGGTCCCGGCTAATATCTGTTGGTATTAGTCGTTAAGCCTAGTCAGAGGCTCTAGGGCGGCTTGATAACATCTGACAGTAAGGTTTGTCACTTGCCTTACAGACACCCCTTCACCAATCCGCACTGAGCCCGCGTGGTGGAGTATGGCTCGTACCTCCTCATAGTTGAGGTGAGTTCTTTTCCCAGCAGTGGGATATTTATAGGCTGACTTAATTTACTTTGTTTTTACTTTTCCTGGCGCATTTTGAATTGGAGTAAATAATAAAGAAACTTGAAATGCTTGTTCTATAGAACTAGACTATTGTTTTGTGTGCTGTTTGTTGGCATAAACGAATTTAATGCTAACAAAAACTAATTATTTAATATTATTAACACGGCAACACCGAATGATTTTTAGTCTGTGGTTTAGTATAAAAAGCCATGAACGCTCGTTACACTCTCTTCTTTTCTTTCTACGATTCACTGTGCTAGGGGGCAGACGTTACACCTTCCTTGTATTTCGTAAGTGATAAATATACGAGACCAACTGATTCTGTTTTGTTTCTGTCTTTTTCTTTTCACTCGTAACCCTATTTCCTATATCTACTGCTTACTCTCAGTTTATTTACAGCCCAACCCGACAATATATTTTAATGCAAATAAGCCATTTTGCTCGCAACATTTTACCTGGGAAAAAAACCGTTTAAACATGCCAGATTACATCGAAATGCTGCAATAGGTACTTTTCACATCTAATAAATAACGCTAGAAGTGGCGCGATAAAATCGAGCGTTTTGAACGCACCCTAACAACGTCCTACTGACGACAATGTCCCAGGAAAAGTGTACACGGTAGGCTCTCTCTCTTTAAAAAAACAGCCAAGTGCAAGTCGAGCTCGCGCACGAAGGGTTCCGTACCATTATGTATGATACAACAGTAGACTTATGACCTTTTATTCGTTTTCAATACAAAAAAAAAAATGTATAGGAGCCCCCCTTAAATATTATTATGTTTATTTTAGTTTAATTATTTATTTTTAAATTGAATATACTTATTAATATTCTGTGATCATTTTAAGCGTCTACCTGTTGCCATTATTAATATCGAGCAAAAAAACGAAAAAAAAACATGTTCGTTGTATGGGAGCGCCCCTTAAATATTTTCTATTTTTAGTTATTTGCTATGAGACATCTGTAAGTAGGTTATCGTAGTTGAACGTCACAAGTGCTAAGAAGTGGTTTTTGTTACCGAATATTGATTATTATCTCCCGAAATTCATAACCTATCCAGATAGATAGATAAGCTGCGGCTAAATCCCGACCGCGCGGTCGTGCCAATGCGATTTTCGAATATAAACATTGTCGTTTGTTTTTAATTATTATTATGGGTGTTATGGTTTAATTTCTAAATTTTTTACTGGTTTGGTACTAATAATATGCCGTTCTCACCGCATCAAACATCTTTTTATGCGACTGCGCCAGAAGAGGCTTATGTTTTTCGATATTATAATGTATGTAGGTAAAAACGTTTGGCACGCCCTAAAGCCCAACCACAAAAGCACCGGCTGGACAGTTTTTGACATATTATGAATTCTCGTTAAATTCAACAGAATTGTAGTAGTGACATAGGCTATATACATTTTAGAAATGACGCCCGCAAATAAAAACAAAGAATGGAGGGTTGATTTTTCCTTACGATAGCGATAGCAATTTGGGTATCGTATGAAAGCCAGTGAAAAGACCTTTTTCATCTCACCTGTTCGGAAAGTTGAACTTTCATGTGTAGCCGGGTGAAAGCACCCATTCCATTCGAGAAGTTTCTGGCGCTCCAACGAAGTGAGAGCGCCAATAGCTTGAGATTCACTTTCGACCCTTGTATAACAATCTACTATAAAAAATATCATAAAATATTTTTGCAGTCTTCTGTTTTGTTTCTTACTACAAAAGCTTTCTGAACCCACGTGCATTGCGGCAACATCGTCGTTGAAACGGCAATGCCTTAATGCAATAATAATTTAAGGAAAGTGTGCTTTGAAAAAACGCTCGTAGGAAAAGCGATAAAACGCGGTTAAGTTATAGCCGTGATAGCACTGGCCTAGGTCTTTGAGAATGCCCAAGGCGTATTTCAATTTCTAAGTAATAGCTTGTGGACTAGCTAGTGTGGTGAAGCTATTTTATGGTGCCGTAAGTTAAGTGGGCGGGATTCTTTTTAGGAGTAAGTTCTCGATCGGTGCTTGAGTTTGGGTGATAAATGTTAGGTAGAATATCAAGGAGAGGTTGTACATGCTTGGGCCATAATGGAATAGATAAATTAAGATTTTATTTTATGTCTATAAATAATACTCTTAGCCGAATTTCGAGTACAGTGGCCAATCTCAACAGAGATTAGCCGACTGCGAGGGAGATATTATAGTGCTCAAGTGTGTGCGCAATGCACAGGAGCACTCTCTGTTCATTCACTCTCATGATTCAGTGGGAGGGCAGTCCGACATGACCGTAAAGAAATCTTTTCTATGTACTGTGGTGAAACAAGAAGCTCAAGTGCCATTTAATTCAGTATATTTTTATTTCAGACAAAGTTTATAGTGTTAGTAACGTCATTTTATGCTTATGTTAGTAAGGCTTGCAATTCTACCATAATATGACAGTGACCAAACATTTTAGGTACGTAGAAAATCAAAGAGTGGCGGTGTACAAGCATACATTACATACATTGCTGCCTTCATTTTTATCAGGAATACCCTACTTACCGAATAGGCCTTACAATTCACAAAATACAATACGCGAAACATTTCAAGTAAATGTCTACTAAATAACATTCCAGCTCTTTCTGTCTGTTTTACAATATTTTCAATGTAAGACAGTCTTTGAATAGCAATGAACTCGAGCTGAAAATAATGTTTTTTCTCAATTTACTCTTCTTATTTTAGGCGAAAATAAATTTCTAAAGATCGTCAGCTATATTATGGGATTTTCCTAGTGTCAAAAATCAGTACTTAAAAATCCGGTAGATGGCGTTGAATCACCTAAGTCAGGTAAATTTTCATTTAAGAAAACGGTTTGTGTTAGCGTTGATTATGTTGTAATGTTTATGATTAGCATGTTTTAGATTCACGCGTACTGACATTCTATTAAATTTTATTTTTAACAGCATTTTGAAACTCGCTATTTTTTAACATAAGTATTTTCACTACATGTCTGTACACATAATATTACATTAATTTGTTTTTGTTTTAAGCTCAATGATTTCGACACAATATTTATATAGCTTAGATGAATAACGCCATCTATCAACATAAAAAATAACTAAAATTTTGAGCTGTCAGAATATCCCTCATTAGAAAACGCTGGTCCTTTTAAGCGATACAGCGCCCCTAGCGGGGTATCAGATAAACTGTCTCGCAGGTGTCGTACGTCTTACTAATACCCGGATATTGGAAATGATAATTTCGCTGTCCCCTTCTTGACAAGGTAAGACCGAAGGCGCTATCTTAAAGTCCACTGTACATTTTGCACTGCCCAGCTTTGGAAATGTATATTAAAACATTTCAGTCTTGCAGGCCTATCTAATATAAAGGCTACCGCGATTCCAATGCGACCCCAAAGCAATGACAAATCCATTGACATTTTCTTAATATTTTAAAAGCGTCCACTCACGTCACTTTAAAAGCTTTTATTGGTTTCCAGAGAGCAATAAATACATACGCAATCACGTGACGTAACACAGCTGCTGATATGCAATTAATGTTAGTTGTAATTATGATGTTTAGTTTAATAACGCAAATACAAAACAATCTACTTGCTATTATATTTTTTAGAAAATAAATTGATGTTTGTGATCTTGCAAAAGAAAAAACTTTGTTTATTTTTACAAGTATATTTTTTTCTAGGTTTTATTCAAACGATTATGATTGCCACAGGTCAAAATATCAAGAAACTAATTTTAAAAAGCTCAAAACTTAATTCCAGTAAAAATTACTTTCTTACCAATACGAATTTTCTATGCAAAAGTCATGAAGTGCTCAAACAAAACAACAGTATTAAAATGTAATCCATCGCCTCCTTACGCTCATCCAATAAGAGTAAAGGGCTATAGTCCTGGAATGCCATCTGCGTGCTAGTTGCGTTGTAACCCCGTATACTGTTGATTGCCCGTTAGCGGGGCGCGACCGGCCTTTGAGGCACTCTCGTTGTGGTCAGTGAATTGGGTGCTAATATGACTATTTCGCGTCGGAGTCACTTAGGCCCACTTGCGCAAGTCCGAATTATCTAATCCGGATTTTCGCAAATGGGCTTTCAACTCAGAGCATAGAACATGCGCCAGTCCGGATTAGCTAACCAGGAATGTCGCAATTGAGCCTTTTGGATTAGCTAATCTAGACTTGCGCAAGTGTGCCCTTAATATCCTGACATACGAGCGGCACTTGGCCGACAACTAACTAACAGAGCCCTGACTTACTCATTGTTCTAATTAATTCAACTCAATCCATCGAGGTAAGGTGTGAGTCGGCTGTGATTAGCTTATCCAGACTTGCGCAAGTGGACTGTCAACTAAGATAATAGGCATTGAATAAGTCCGGATTAGCTAATCCGCACTTGAAAAAGGGGGCCTTAAAGGTCCTGGCGTAACGAGCGGCACTTTCAAATTTCAAAATTTCAAAATTTATTTATTTCAGACTACATGGGTCCATGGGTTAGTACAAATAACTTATAAAAATAGGGGTTAGTTAATATAATTTAATAATTTTAATTTAATTTAATTTAAGAATCTTATTATTGTACCATGTACCTAAGTGGCACTCCGTGCGGACGCGACCCGGGAATGGTACTAGTGGCGACTTCGGTCATCGTTCGCATGAAGCGCCTCAGTATAGGCGCATGCGGATCATCTGCCACAGTCCTCAGGATGCTGTTGTCACTTCCCCGCATTCGACTTATCAGTGACGCCACCTTCTTTCGAATGAGAGCCTGAAAACCGTCAGTATTTGACTGTGCAAACATTTCAGACGCACTGCAGAAGCGAGGAAGTCCCAACATCATCCTGAAAATATTATTATATTGGATACGGAGAGTGTTTAGCGACCTTTTAATACAACAGATCCACAGACCTCCCGTGTACAGATTTTGACAATATGCCTTAAAGAGAGTTATTTTGACTTCCTCTGTACAACGAGCGAACCTGCGGGCCAACATGTTCCCACGGACCGCCAAAGCTCTTCGCTCCCTCTCTATATCTACATCGTCCTTAAGGTCGTCGGTGAGTATGTGTCCTAGATATTTAAATTTGAAAACTCGGTTCAACTCCACTCCACCGAGGTAGATTGGAAGTGTGGATTCAGGACGCTTACCGGCGGCCTTAAAGACCATATATTCACTTTTTCTGACGTTATACGCCAGTCCATGCGATTTAGCATAGCTCTCACACACTTTTAACATTTCCCCGATAGCACTCGCAGTGGGACTCAGCAGCACCATGTCGTCCGCGTAACTGATGTTGTTAACACTCACACCACCCACTTTGCATCCGACACGCATCCTGCTGAGCTCCACTATGAGGTCATTGACGTACAAGTTGAAGAGCTTTGGAGACGACAGCCCTCCTTGTCTTACGCCACACTCCAACCCGTACGACTCGGAGAGTTTGTTAGACCATCTGACACAGTTCGTCTGATGTGTGTACCAATACCTAAAGATATTTAGAATCTCAACCGGAATACCCCTGTCTCCCATCTTTCTCCAAAGTACATCATACGAAACGAGGTCAAATGCTTTGGAGAGATCCAGGAAACAGGCGTAGACCGGCGTCTTTCGGTTTGTATAATATTGGACAGTATGGTTGAGACTCAGTATTGCGCTTTCAGTGGATAGTCCGGGCCGAAAACCGAACTGCGCATCATGTAGGTTTAAATACTTTTGCAAACACGTATCAAGCAAACTGTCAAAAACCTTGGCCACCGTAGTGGCTAGAGAGATAGGGCGATAGTTGCCTTTGTCAGATATATCTCCCGTCCTGTTCTTGACTATAGGTACCACAATAGTTTTCATTAGGTCCGGCGGCAGGTATGAATGTCTTATGCACATATTAAAGAACAGGGACAGGACCCTTGGCAGGTGTACACCAGCATATTTCAGGTGCTCGATACTGAGCCCGTCGTGCCCAGGAGATTTGCCTCTGCTCATCCTTTTAATTACATCCCTGACCTGACTAGCTGACTGACTACCTGACTTTGCCGACAACCTATGTGTAAACTGCAGACAAAGCGCCGACAACGTGTTTTTAACGGCGACTGCTGCAGTCACCTTTGCCGTCGTCTATGTGCCCATGTACATGGGTACACATGTAACATGTACGCCCTTACTTATTTTTCCTTTTAAGTTAATTCCACTCTTATTGCGAGTTTTTATGCGGTCACCAAGTTATCAATGAGATTTTCAGTAATCGGCTCTATGCACAGTCCACCCACTGGCGTCTCCATACAAATAAATGATCAATTCGCTCTTTTGCGCAGTTTCTCAAAGGCAATGAGTAGATGTATTCAAGTGTACTTTTCCCTTCCTATTTTTCAGCCAAACTAGGAAAATCACCTGTTTATCTAAAACCTTGTCCACCCATCTTGAATTTAGCTTAGATCTTCTTGTATAGCTTTGTTTTCAGCGACATGTTTATTACATCTAAGGAAGACTTAGCAGAACCATCTTCGTACTGTATAGGGCAATTCTTCTTCATGCAGTCGAACTTACATTCGTATTTTCTGCGCTATAACACAAAACGATACCGAATAACCCAACCTTACTACGAGTGCCGCCTAGGGACAGTTCAATTTAGTGGATGGGATAGACAATAGTCGCTAACTGTTCCATCATACCATCGGTCACTGTGCGTTATGGCCCAATTTACTTGTGTCTATTTGTCTGCGCACCTGTACTTTCGAAGAATAATGTAATTGTTGTTTTTGTGTCACACGTTTGTATTCTGAATTTGAATGTAGAGAAAAAACACGTACATAGAGACTGTCAAAAATGGCATGCTGAAACGTGATTACTGTAAAAGATGAGTGAAGCCGTATTTATGCAATATGCATGCTTATAATGCATGTATTAAAGTATGCAAGTTCATTAAAGAGTACAGGCGACTGTGGCACCTTCACAAATAACAATTATTTTATCTCGTTTCCAGCAGTTTAATAAATGGTGTTTCAAAAACAACGCAAGATTTGAAATCGCCGCTATTTGTGCAGTAAAGTGCTGGCAACCCTAAAATATAAACGATTTGACAGCTGACAGTTTAGGGTAAGTAAAAATAAAGAAACCTTCTTTATTGTTTAACATTATTCCAAAAACAATGTTTAGTCGAAAAATTCATGCAAAATATGGTCGAAATAGTGTTTTGACTTTATTACCTTTGAAAAGTTAGAGACACTTAGAACACTGGTCATTCAAATATAAGTCTCTCTAAAAGTTTCAATCAATCGATTTACATTAGCTGAGGTAAACACACCATTCTGGTAATGTTTGTAAACAAAGACACGTCGTTCCAAGTTAAAAGCTCTATTTTTACTAATCCTAAACCTTGTGCAGCTGTTGTGCAGTCAAATTGTGTAATTTTTAGGGTTGCCAGCACTTACACGCAATAATGGCAGCTAATTCATCTTTCGTTATTTCTAGGACACCGTCTAGAAATAATTTGGCTCAGTTTTTATCTGCAACCCGGATATAAAGATTTTATTAGAAGTAGAAATAACAAAGTTCTGTCATCATAAGTCATAAAATATACCTTCGTTATATATTTTTACGATAACTGTGCATAATATACTTTTATTTACTCAAACGTGCAATTTTGTAGCAGCCGACATTGTTAGCAGCTGCAGTTGGCCAAACAAAACCTTATGTCCGCAATCATAAGTCGCATCTGGCCAATTTCGTCTCGTTCATTTAATTCCCATTGTTAACAGCGACACTGCAATGCTCGTTCGCTGTTATTTGGCCAACAATGACAATACAATAAAAATAAGCGCGCTTATCGCAGTCGATGCCGCTCGCGAGCCTTATCGTTGCGGTGTAGCTCAGCTCAGCTCCGTAATGAGCGGAGCGAGCGAAGCGGGCAGCATTAATTAAATATCTTGTCTGATTGCGATTTTTTTACAAACTATCGCCCCGTTACATAGTAAATACAATAAAAATAATGACTTTATACATATTTTTAAGTTCAGATTTTAAAATAACGAATACACACCCTGTATAAAAACATTTTAATCGCTTCCCGCTTCGTCTCATTACCCCGTTGCTTCCCAAACCGCGCCTCAGCATGCTTCCATTGGAAGTAGTCCAAACGCGTGGATTTAACGTGATGAACTGAAATCGTAAAGAACGGTTTAGACTTAATAAGCACTTGGCAGGTTTTGGGGCGGTCTATTAGCCTCTGCCAAGCAAGCAACGTAATATAAATACTTTCAGTAGGTTCCCCTGTAAACAGGGTCACGGAGGTCAGATGGCAGTCGTTCCACAGTAATTACCTGATCTGCCACATCCTGGACCATGGTCTAAAGCGGGTCCTGGGCACCAGGCCCTTCCGTGCGAGTGCACAACTGGGATAACGCTAGGATGATGATGTAAGCTTAGTTACGAATTATGGATAGGTGGGAATAAATAGTCTCGAAAGCCGCCTCGTTTTGAAGCAACAGAACTTGTAATAGTCGGTGCTTGATGGGTATAGTCTCAAAAGCATAGTGCTTTGACAAGATATTCCCAAAAGCAGGCATCAAAACAAAAAAAATAACCGTTATATTTATTAGAAATAGAGGGAGAGTCCAGGTACAATTGGCTGTCTCATCAATTACGAGGTATGAGGTAACCAATTGTCGCTCGGCTCTCTCTCCAAAATATCTTGTTACTCGTATCTTGGAAAAATACTTAGCGTTCCAAAACCTCTAAATTAATCGCTAAGTATTTTGTGAATGGGTAATAACGGTGTGTATGGGTTAAGTTACGGATCCAAATTCTGTCGGGCACAGTAAATTAGCCTTACTGCGTATCAGATTTTAATTAAAGTATTGTGTAACTTATCTTTGATAAGATATATATTATAGTACGTACATTTAAATAGTTAAATTGCTAATTGTAAATAGAAAGAAAAAAAACACTTTTAGGCAAAAATCAAATCCTTAATTTTGGCGATGATCGGTGCACAAACAAAACAAAAACCGACCAAGTACGAGTCGGACTCGCGCACGAAGGGTTCCGTGACATTATCTATACAACATTAGATTAACTATATTATAACCTTTTATAGTTTTAAAATGCTAAAAATAACGTTTGTTGTATGGGAGCTCCCCTTATTTTCAATTTAATTATTTATTTTTTAAAGTGGGTATACAACTAAATATTCTGCGAATATTTCAAGCGTCTACCTGTTGCCGTAGTAGTATGAGAGCCCCACTTCAATATTTATTTTATTTTTAGTTTTTGTTTTTAGAGCGACTTCTGAAATAGGTACAGCTGTGAAAATTGCAACTATCTCGCTATTATAGTTCATGAGATAAAAACTGGTGACAGATATATAGACGGACAATGGAGTCTTAGTATTAGGGTCCAATTTTCACCCTATGGGTACGGAACCCTAAAAATAGTCGAATCCTGAACCTCCTCTTTTGGAGTCTGTTGAAAATGCCATGCAACAACAAAATACAACAATCTATCATCAATAAGTATAAGATCAATCACTATTTCGATTCGTCCAAACTACTAAAGTTTATTTTCCTTTACCATTAACACGGTGTAGTGTAGTTACAATATTCCGCAGTGTTTCGAATTACGTGAAAACCCCAAAATGCAAATTCTCAACCAATATTCCTGAATCCTGATGTTGTTTTAGCAGCCTTCACAGTTTGATAAGCTTGTGATTACAAGCTTCATTGAAATTCAGGTAAACCAGTCGGCTAGCTTAATAGGGATATTATCCGATCATATTATAGCGCTTAACTTATTCGCTAATACTAATCGAATAAGTTATAATATTTTAAAAAAACAACACATTTTAAAAAATATTATTGTTTTTAAGTGATATAAGCATTCACTTCTCACATCTGGTGGTCATTTTTTCAAGCGCAAATATCTAATATTTTTTTAAGATATCTATGTACCTTATTGACTTTGGTCAAAAAAGGGAAATGAAATGGGTTCTAAAGCCCGCAATCTTTCTTTTTAAGAATTCTTAGCCTCATTCTAACCATTTACCTTAGGTACACACATATAAAACACGTACCTTCGTGGGAAAAATTGCCGCGGTGAATACCTCCCTAAATTGTAATTGTAGTATTTTGTGTGGACTATTTTTTATGATTTTACTTGAAGATATCTAGTCTAGATATCTTTTTCGAGTATAATAAGGAAGTAAGTAAACGAGTATTTGCAATAAAAATTCTATACAAGATCACGATTCCTTTTCAGAACACGATATTGACAGTTGGAATGAACGCGCGAACGATACTAACAAAATGATATCAAGTTCAATATCTTCCTTGCCGTCATTGGAGCGTGAAGTAATGAATACACGGTCTTAAACGAAAAAGGCATAGAAACATAAATATCGTGGACAGTAGGTACTAGCGGTAGCTTGCTACTAAAAAAACAGACTAAAGCTGTTTAGCAGAATGAGAAACTTCTTGTATTCTTAACTACCCCTACTAATTTACATAGAATAATTTTGAGATTACCTGAATTTTGACTGAAGTTTCCTTTTCCTTATAAGATCCTCCGTAGCCGGACCACACCGGACCGAAAAAACAGCTACCTTAAGTCTACTCTCGTAGCAATATTATCAAAATTAAAAGTACCTCAACGGATAGCTTTTATTCAGCATGTAGCTATTTTTTCGGAGTACAGCATTTGAGTACTTAAATGTGGCCCGGCCACGGAGGATCACACATTGGCCTTGTAAGGTAGACACTACCTTACAGGGCCATTGTAAAATGTATTTAAAATTCAACATTGTACTCGTAAGCTACTTCTATCAGAGAAAAGCTAACAGTACAAGAAGAAAAGATTCACCTACTTGTAAACTTAGATTAGATGTTGCACAAAATGACCACCATGAGGCAGGAAATAAACCCGTGCTCATCGCATACCGGGCGATTGTCTATCCACACGGCCACCTCATCATCCTCCTAGCGTTATCCTGGTTGTGCTCTCGCACGCGAGGGCCCAGGGTCCGCTAACCATGATCCAGGTTGTGGCAGATCAGGTTATTACAGTGGAGCGACTGCCATCTGACCTCCGTGACCCTATTGCCAGGGGAACCTGACCCAGTTTGGATCATGGTTACACGATGTTTTCCCTCACCGTAAGAGTATCGGTTAGTGAAACAACTAATGTACATAACTCAGACCAAAGTCATTGGTGGCGGCACGTGGGATCAAACTGGTACCTCCCGCATGAGAGGCGACCCGTTAGCCACTGCGCCACCGACGCTCTTCCACACGGCCACACGGCCACCTAAACTGCGTTAAAAGCCATGCTTGCTTTTATGCTTCTTCCCTTCTCTGTAGTTCCTCCATTTTGCGAAAGTCGCAAAGGCTCTTTGAAATTCACTAGCAGAGGTGCAATAATGCACAGGCGTCAAAGGGTACTGGATTAATATTAATATTTTAGCCGGAAGTGTCAAAGCAGAATATAGGCTTTGGATGGGGTACATTAAATTTGTATTCTAATATTATACTTTATCTCATAATACTGAGCGTCGGTGGCGTCATCGGGATGCCTCCCATGTGGGAGGTACCGTTTTGTCCCACGTGCCGCCATGTACCAATGACTTTTTCTGAGTTATGTTCATTAGTTGTATCACTGCTCTTACGGTGAGGGAAAAGATCGTGAGTATACCTGTACATTCTGGAGACTGAATGTATAACCATGATCTAAACTGGTCAGGTTCCCCTGTTAACGGGGTCACGGTCAGATGGCAGTAGCTCCACTGTAATTACCAGATAGCTCCACTGTAATTACCTGATCTGCCATATCCTGGATCATGGTCCAAAGCGGACACTGGGCTCTCGCGTGCGAGTGCACAACCGAGATAACGCTAGGATTACCATGATGATGATGATGACTGATCATTATATCACGGAATCAGAATCACTTGTGTCAGTAGACTTCAAAAATATCGTCGTCTGCGTAAGTACATGATAGCTAGAAGCTATTTCACGCTTGCTTTAGTTTTTTTCTCTTTTTTTTGTAGGTATTCTTTACGTAAAATCTGTCACCTTATATGGATAGTTGTTTTTTTTTATTATTTGGTAATGTATACTTGCGTTAATCGTAAATTCGAATTAAAATCTTGGTATATAATAGAGTTAATTATTTTATATACCTACAAAGATTCCTTGTACGTAACCGTGGTTTACTATATTCTTCCTGGGAAACTGGTTTCGACCGAGGATCATATTTTATTCCTGGAATATATTTTATTCCTTATTCGTAATTGGTTACAAACCTACGAAATTAAATCAAATTTCACTTACAAAAATTAATCGAATGTGTCATCCGATGGGACTCGAACCCACGTCTCTTCGCTATTCGGGCGAGTGCTCTTACCAACTAAGCTACGGAGGACGTTATAATAGTCAGTCGACGAATTTTTGCAAGTGCTTGCTACGCCAGTGAGCCGGCGTTCGATTTCATCAATACTTGGGGAATATACCCGCATGTATCCAATGGAAATATTTTAACAAACATTTAACTATCAGTTAAGATGAAATCAGCTTATTATATTTTTATAAAACTTGCAAAATAATTGCTCAAGTTATAAAAAATATTACAAACCTACGGTTACATAGACCCGCAGTAATTAAAAATCCAGTGATCCAAATGAAATGTAAATGATGCACTCGTATCTAATCTTTTTGCCAATTAATACCTCAGATAGGTACAGTCCATTACGTCATCTAGTATAGTGCAATCTATAAAAATGCTAATAACAATAAAAGCGTACAAAAATATAGGTGCACTTTTGGATGTTTTCCAAGCAAAACTAACATTGCTCTAGATCCAATACGCTTCGAGCACCAATAACAATAATATTTCCATGGCCCCATTGTTTATGGGATCTCTTATTAAAATGTTATATCACGTATCTCTTTTGCTCTGTATACAATATCGACATGATATCTGAGACTCATCGTAATTTCGACATTTATTTAGACACTAGCGACGCGCCGTGGCTCCTCACATGCTTAGAAGCAAGAATTTTATGAAAAGCCATATTCGTAAAATAAATATAAAGATGAGGTGCTTGTGGCGCAGTGGCGGCAGCGCTTTGGTAGTGTTACCAAAAGTTAAGCAACCACGGCGCGGTCGTGATTGGATGGGTGACCATTCCGACCATTAAAGTGACGACCATGACAAGCATCTCCGTGCTTCGGAAGGCACGTTAAGCAGTTGGTCCCGGCTAATATCTCTTGGTATTAGTCGTTAAGCCTAGTCAGAGGCCCTAGGGCGGCTTGATAACATCTGACAGTAAGGTTTGTCACTTGCCTTACAGACACCCCTCCACCAATCCGCACTGAGCCCGCGTGGTGGAGTATGGCTCGTTCCTCCTCATAGTTGAGGTGAGGCCTTTTCTCAGCAGTGGGATCTAATAGGCTGACTTAAATATAAAGATTGTTCAACATTCAACATCACGTATTAGGTACCCATATTTCCTACTACTACCTAGTACCTCACTCAGCAGGGGCCCACTGAAAACCAGCGCCGGGGCCTCCCGGGGACCTGGCTTATGCTGAGTGAGGTCCTTTGGATTGGGACGTCACCAACACACCGCGGCACGCGCTGGAGGGAGGGTTGGCATAGGCGCTTTTTTTATTGTTGTTTGATTTTTATATGTTGTTGTGTAGCTTGTATTACCTATTATGATATTTTGTGTGTTTGTTATGTCCCAAGTTCATAAAGCATTTTCCTTTCCTTCTTTCATTAAAAAAAATCCCCGGGTACCTTCCCGGCATGCATTGCATTGCCACGTATAATTTTTTTGGGTCAAAAACCCTCCCGAGCAGGAGCAGCAGCCTCTGGGGAACAGAATACCAAAGTTTTATCACAATCATGTTCAATGGTTTTGGAACGCAACAACAAACAATCAAATATATATTTTAATTTATGCGTATGATACACTGACAGTGTACTCTCGTTGCATATATATATGCTAGTCTGTGATAGCTCAACTGGAATGTTTGTTGGGAAAATATGCGAGAAATTGTATCACCAAGACGAAAATACAAGCCAGGCACTACCTATACTATTTTATTACATAACTATTGTCTGATAATATTCGTCTCGATTTAATATCGTCATACTTCAATTGAAATTCAACAATTTATTAATCAAACCTAGTGAGCAAGACTAGGCCTGGAGTTCACCAACACTAGTTAATTTTTTAATCAGCCGGTTTAGCATTATTTGACATGTTTTGTATAGGAATACTGTCAAATTAACCTTCAATCAACGTTTGAGGCTGTTTAAATATTGGTGAACTAGGGTCTTAAACTCGATCTTTTAAACAGTTTTTATATAAAATGTATATTGTTTTAACCAGTGACGTTATGGAATACTTTCTAGATATAAGAATAACCGTAAAATTATATCATATTCACGTAGGGATTTTAATTTCATCAGTCTACCTTCAATTAATATAAAACTTTTAGAAAATGAAGCGGGCATAATAATTATAATAAAATTCCGGAGTTCAAATTATTCATATGCATTTATTTGTTACTTGGCATAGCGCCATAAACCATTGCATTACCTCATTACCTGGTGCACAACACACCAACCATCTTTTTTAAATATTTTTAGCGCGAAAATGTGCCATTGTGTTCAACATTCCGCATTCGACACCGTCGCAACTAATTTTCACCTGCGCTCTCCATTCCAGCTTTTAGAACTGCCGGAAATAAGGCCTGGTCTGATAATCCTGTTATTTCTTGTATCTATTTAATGATTCTTATCATACTTTAAGATTTTGGTACTATTGTAGCATTATTTGATGTACTGTTTTTTCCCATTGGTTACTTGCACATTAGCAATGAAATCACTATAATAACTTGTATATACTTGTAAATAGTTTAAAACATTTGTAACTAAACTATAATAGTATACTTGCAGCCTCTCGTCTGCCCAGGACAAGCCGTGATGCTGGTTTGGCTGCGACAAGTGCCGAAAACTTTAAAAAGAACAAGTACAGGCAAATCGACTCCCGGTACCACTTTGTGCCGTTTGGAGTCGAAACACTGGGTTCGTGGGGTCCCAACGCTATCTCTTTTTTCAAAGAGATTTCCAAGAGGCTAGTTGACATCAGTGGTGACCTAAGAGCTGGCAGCTACCTTGCTCAGCGTATAGCATCGCTATCAAGCGGGGTAATGCTGCCAGCATCCTGGGAACCTCACTACTGCTAGGACCCTTTTTATAATTTTTGTTTTTCTTTTGTATTAAATAATTTATCTTATTTTTTTTTAATAAATGGTATATATATTACTATTATAGTTTAGTTACGAATGATTCAAACTATTTATTTATGATATAAAATCACTTGAAAAGTTATTTAATCAAAATCTTTGATAGTCAAACTACCTAATATATTTATATCTATAAGCTGGAATCAATAAATAATAAATATATCTTATATCTGTAATCAGAATTGGAAATACGTCAGCTCAGCCCAGGAGTCTCGAGTTCCTGATGTTGTGCTATTCTAGTATGACAGACAGATGTGTCTGCCGGCAGAGCATTACGTAATGGAACTTTATAGTGAAAAATAGAATGTACTGAGTCAAGTTACCCATTTTAACTACGAAAACAGATTTTATTACATCGAGAATCAAGGCGGTCTCAGGGTTAAAGTGGGATGGTTGACGTGCGGCCGTGTGCTTACTGAAATAACATTTTAAATTTTTTCGTCAATACTTAATACAGGTAAAACTGTTCATTGTATCACAAATATAATTTAAGTATTTCACGGATTTTGATACAACTGAATAAAAGTAAGAAAATATTATTGTTTGGTTTGGAATTGTTTGTCAATTTTATTGAGATGAACCTGGCCAGGTAAGCCTGGGATTCTAATATGAAGCTTTTGGATTGTTCAAGGCTGGCTAGCGGGGGAGCGCTATACCTACATAAGTGTGTCTTGTTAGTATTATATAATAATTGCGTATACAGCATACATAATAGTGATGTACAAGGCTCGAGGCGTCCGAGTCCTTTTGCCTAGAGCTCGTTTTTGTTGACAGGGCTTGCCTCGTTTGTATGGCGCCCAACGATTTGGGAGTCTTTTTCAGAGCTCGAGCTTTTTTTAAGGCTCGAGCGCTTTTTGAATGCTCGATCTCTTTTAAAGGCTCGAGCTCTTTTGAAGGCTCAAGGCCTTTTGAGCACTCGATAGATCTTGAAGCATTTTAGCGCACTATTTTTAAATGATTCAGTTACATATGTAACTGAATCATTTAAAATAGTAGTATATTTAATCTCTAGCTTTATATCATATGATATAAAGCTAGAGATTAAATATTTTTTTATCAACAAATGTATGAAATAAAAATTGTCAAACATATTTCCAAAAGCACCGATGCTCATGGACACCGCACTGCAACCGCGCATTATTGCTTAGTTACGGAGATATTAAAGTCATCAAAATAAACTTGAGTTTTTATTGAAGGCTTGCGTTCATTTTAGAACTCGACCTTGTTTTACGGCTCTTTTGAAGGCTTGAGCTCTTTAAAAGGCTCGAGTTATTTTGAAGGCTCGAGCTCTTTTGAAGACTTGAACTCTGAAAGTTCGCGGCTCGACTAGGCTCAGGACTTCGAGCCTCCCGAGCTCACTGAGTCTTGCCTTTCCGACTCGAGGCTTCAAAATTAGACTGAAAGCCTCGGAGCTTGTACATCACTAATACATAATGCAATTTAATATCAATTTACCTCGATATTTTTCATTTACATACTTAACAAGGGGTACTTATACATGTCCCAATGTTGACCTTATCATTACTTTCGGACAGCTGCGGGGGGCTAGTGCTCAGAGAAAGCAGCGCAAGAAACTAAATCACTTTTACGATAAATTATTGTTTTTAAGTAAAAGCATTCACTTTGCAATTTTAATATATTATTGTACTTGAAAAAATGACCGCCAGAGGCGGGAATCGAACCCGCGTTCCTCGCATGCCGGGCGATTGCCTAACCTCTCGGCCACGCCAGGATGAACGCCAGGGTGGCCGAGAGGTTAGGCAATCGCCCGGCATGCGAGGAACGCGGGTTCGATTTCCGCTTCTGGCGGTCATTTTTTCAAGTGCAATAATATATTAAATCACTTTTGTCATAGCCTATCTTTAAAAAAAATTCATTATTATTTTTATATCAGTTGTCCAAATAAATCACCCATTGTATTTAACTTGATATTAAAGTATTTTAAGAAGTAAATTCCTTATTAAAGTATTAGCTGTATATCGAAACTCTGTTAATAGATTTCCCACATTTGAAAGGATTTTCAAGATATCAGCTCAATCAAGATCCTTTTACTCTGCTATTCAGTATAATTAATAACCCTTTTCAATGTGGCAGGAATTATTAATCATTATTCATGACGTCTCGTCCAGTTTATTCAATCTCTTGACCGTGACGAGAAAACTTATGATTTTAAAAAGTTTGATTTGATTTTCCAGTTCCGTTCGCTAATTCCAGGCTGTGATGAAACTCGTAAAAGAAAACTTTGTTATTACTTGTGAATGGGGGGAACCCAATTTTAATTTTAGCCTAGCCTCAACCCTGAAAATGCTTTTGTGTCTGAAATTGCTTTTAGCAATAAGACCGGCTTAATGTGCAGTCGCTATCGGTTAACTGTCACCAAATACGTCTACCTAGGCCAGGAGTTAAATATGGGTATAGAGAACCAGGTAAACGCAATAGACCGTCGAATCCGTTTAACATGGACTCCTCCAAAAAATGTCCACCAATTCATCCTACCTGTCCTAACTTTTAGAGCAGAGACATGGGTAACAACCCGTAACAACTAAAGCCTTCGTCCAAAAACTAGATGATCAGAAAGAGCAATGGAGGGAAGACTGGTAGGCGTGACCCTCCGAGACCGAAAAACTAATAAGTCCGAAATGTCCGTAGTCAGGTCTCGGATGTTACGCACCGTGGCAAAACTCAAGTGTCAGTGCACTGGCCACACATAGTCAAAAAGTCATGGTGCAGAGCTGTCCTGAAATGGAGACCATGGGACCGAAAAAGATCCGTCGGGAGACCACAGATGCAGTAGAAGGACGAAATCGTTAGGATGGTGGGCAAACAATATATTGATTTAAGCCATAAATCTGTTCAAGAAGTACAATAAAAAGCAGTCTGCTCATCTCAAAGAGCGTTTTTTCCATTTTCCAGACAGATAGATTTGTAAAAACGAGATCAAATATATTACAACGTACCAAAATGGAAAAGGGAATGGTTTTCCATTACCACAGACCAATAAATTAAATTAAATCTCGCTAAGATTTCAATGTTCAACGTTCATGAAATAAGTCGCCTGTTACTTTGGGTGGAAAAAAATTTTTCGCCGTGAAGAAAATGAATTCATTCTTAGGATGCGTTCTTACTGTCACATTATAGAAAAAGATACTGCGTATGTTTCAATAGGGGGAATAGGTACGGAAGACTTGAACAGGTAAGGAGGGTAGACAAATTGAAATTGGATGTGGTAATCTGACGTGAATATCTTTACTGTCTAGCATAGAAAATGCAATTTACAAACACCCAGTCAATTTTTGATACCCATTGACTTTACATTACCACTTTGAATCCGGAAGGATAGGACAAGTCTCCCACATGATCAAGTCTTCCGGACTCACCCTACTCATAGTTGTTATTTCTTTCTACTGCATACTTGTGAACTTACTGAACAAATGTGCTTTGTTTTCTGCCATCAGGTATTGGACGGTGAAAGATTGTGTAGAGTATGTCACTAACAGTTAAAATCGTTTTATTACTGATTTTTTTGCTTTTTTCAATTATTATTAGAAATAGTTCATTATATTTGATTCAACAACGTAATATACATAACGTTACAAAACTTTCATCTGGAAACAAGGGTCGAAAAAGACGTGGGGCGGTTGGTTTCTATGGAATGTCATTTTTTTGGCATATTTCGACCTATGTTTCTAGGAGAAAGTTGTTTAGTAACTAAGTCTGAGTTCCCTTTAGTTCTAATGGATAATTTTGTAACTCATTGTACATATACTTAATCGATCGTCCATCCATGTTATAAAAACTCAATCGGCCTTTTTACAAAACACTTAACCAAATATTAGCCGACCAATCAGAAAAGCATTTCTCTATTATATGTTTTATACCCGTGCCCTTTATACGTTGTCTGTTTTTGTGTGTTATGTGATGTCCATTCAAAAATAAAATAAAATTTCTTTCTTTCTCTCTTTCTATTAGTTAATGTCACGAATGTGTCATTCATTTCTAATTTGTCAGCTAATATTAGTCTTGGCTTAAACCTGGTACTAAGTTTTTTGTAATAAGGCCGAATGACTCCACCTTGTTTTTGGCACCGCTTCATTCAGTGTGACTGCAGCATTGTGTCGTACGACCTTTGCAATGAGAGTAATGAAATCTATTCGCTGGGAGAAATTGAATTCTTTATTTTTCAAATGTGGAAGTTTGTTGTGCTCTGTTGTGGCAACACTATTGTTCTCCCAATCGTCCATTGTGTAAGAAACTAGAACTTGTAAGTTTTACTCGGGACTTAGTTAACTTGATATTGGTTGGCGAATTCATTCTCTGGCGCAACAAAAAAAGCAAGTATTCGAATAATCTTTATTGAGACAAATGTGATTAATACTAGTTAATCTTAAACTAGTAAATAAAACTGAGCGGAAATATACACACTGTGTAACAACCTAACTGATAGATTAAAACAACGCGACTGAATTGGGCTCAAAAACTAAAAGTGATTGCCCAGACATGACTATTTCGTCACTTTTCGTTAAAATAAGATTCTTGCGGTATTTTGGGTAACATTTGACCAAGTTACGTTTTTTTTTTTACCTTGTAATAATATTAATAAAGAATCTTTGTTTTTGCTCCACAATCTAAGGACGAGAAACATATTATAGGTGACAGTTTTAGATTAAACTTCCGCCATCTTGAATTCTGAGCTTCTGGTCAGAAATCGGGAAAGCCAACATCGAAATTAACTAAGAGTACCAATTTTGTATATCTTCTTTAGGAGCAGGATTTTCACCCAGAGCCATCTCCAAAACGGCCACCGCAGAATACCAGTAGTGACGTGACGTGCTTTTTTGCCGTCACTGACATACACTGAGCGGAGGCCTTTTTGGTACCAAAATATTAGTTTTGAGCACTAAGTCGCACTAAGCTGTTTTGTATTTTGGTGCTAAATAAATAATTTTCTTTCTTTCTTAAATTCGTGTTCATATGAGGTCCGAATTACTTTAAAAGACTCATGTGACCAAATGTTACCTAAAATGATCACTTTAGGGGAAACTGAACCAGCTTAAAATAAAGAAACAAACATTTTTGTTTCATTAGTTTCATAAGTGATAACATTTTTGAAGGTAAGAATAATTGTCTAACAATCAGTCATTGTCATTTATGTATTAAAATGCTCAATCACCTGTTCTCATCTTCAATATTTATTTTATTTTAATCCTACGTTTCTCATAATCATATCCTCCATCCCGTAGCCGGCAACGGTGACTTCAGTAATCACTTGGTTTTGCTGTGGGCTCAAAAGTGGGCCCTAAACCAAATTTAGTTTTAAATCTGCGGTGCGGTAGGTACACAGTACAAGTTTACTACGCAGTACGGACGTGGCCTAGCATTTCTAGATACACATAACAAATGTGTGTAGTTACAACTATCGTTATAACAAACATTGGATATCCCAACCCTAACGTCAACACCTCAGAGACAACTAGCGGCTTGCCTGCGCGTTTACACGAGGATAGTAACTGGACTGAGTAAATTAGTATCGAGTAACTACTGGTTATTTTTGCTCTTTTAATCGCCTTTCACCCCTCTAGAGTGAATGAATTCGGAAAGTTTAAGTTAGTTATCAGTCTTCTTTATAATTTGATCATTTATTTATTTTCAGACTAGGTTTTAAATATGCATGATATTATGACATAGTGTAGGATTGCTCAACCAACCGCGGTTTACCGTTTATATATTATTACCTTTTATTACAAAGTGTTATTAAATTGGTTCCTTTAAAATCAGTGGTCTAACTCTAAAATCAGTGATATTACGAACAAACAGACATAGCTAAATGCATAAGTTAATATTTGATTTAATAAATTGGAAAAAGCATTTATTTTAGGAAATTGTTTGATTGGAGTGTAATAAATGTTTCAAATGTTACTAAAATTCAAAGACAAGATTTTTAAAGTTATGTAGGTAGCGGTATTTTTATCTGAAAATTATTTCGCTGATATTGCTGTTGTTGAACCAATCACAGAAGTCGAATTTACATCTGATAAATTTTCAACTTTCAAGCAACTGAGTACTATTCCAAATTTACTGTCAAACAGGCATTATAATTGCGTTAAGTTTGCCTACGCGCATCGCCCCCTCGGGCGCACGACTCATGGCTCCCCAAGCCGCTGTGAGGGCACGGCAACTCATGCGATACTTCCAAGAAAAATATTTGCCCCGCAACTTGACTTGGGAATAGTTTTTATTGTGACACCGTCTTGCTAGTTTTTACTCGGCTGGAGAATAAACGCGGTTTCACTGTGAAATGACAGCAGTTTTACTCTTATTTCTGTTGGACGTTGGAATGAAGAGATATGCAGACTTTTACAAGATTTCTTTTTTATTTTTTTATCATGATTAATACAGGGTACAAGAATCAGGGTAAGTACAAGAAGTCCACGCAATCGGTTTTTTTTTCAAGTTTATGTTTAGTTTTTAAATTAATTAAACCCATTGTTTTAATTTTGTTGTTGTTGTTGATGTTCGTAATTCCGATCATTAATATTGAATACAAAGAAAGAAGTTATTGGTGGCATTATAGTATTTTACGTTTTATGGTGTTATTGGTAAGACCAAGAATAAGCTACATGCAGCAAATAAAAGAAAAGATAAATGTCGGGTCGTATCAGGAGGTTAAGAGAAGGGCGGAAAGCAGAGAGGAATGGAAAAAACTCCACCGACAAGATCCTAACTCTTAAGGACTTGTCCATTAATGGTTTTTTATTTGTCAATATTTCTAACCAGAACAAACTAAATATTATATTAAAAAGTTCACAAAAACTAGCCTTTCTGCATAATTAATATATTTTTTAAGGCCTCCGATTTAGAGAAAAAATTAAATTATTTTTTCTCTTTGTCTGTACAGAAACCGCACCTTCGCCTATATCATATAACGCATGAAAAAAAATGACAGCAAAATTGACATTCCATTGACAGTAGTACCTATTATATAACCTGTGGTAGTACCTAGTAGTATTTATCCACCAGTGGAAAGGCAATGGTACATAGCCATACAGCCAGGAAATACAAGTAAGTGATCAATGGATGATGCCTGTTACAAAACATATTTTTTCTCAAAAATGGAGGCGTTTAAAATTCTGATTTCTATGGTTACGTGTTTCATATTTTTGTAGCTTAAAGATAAATATAGGTTTATTGGTGGTTGGTGATATCTTGGAATAAAATACCAGCCTCCATACAAAAAGAGGACAAGTCCTTTGATGATGATGATGGTGTTAATGGTAACCGATGTACTACAGACTTTTGTAAAATTTGTTCACTCTCTCAGAGCGTACCCTGGACTTAGTAAGAATTACGATAAATGTCAGCTTTATAAAGATCCATTCGGTATGAATATTTAAAGTTTATTTCTCTTTGTCTTTATAATATACTTCCAAGCCTTTGATTTTGTGAGCCGCCACTAGCGTGTGACTCACTCGATCAAACAGCTCAACATTTAAATACGCTTATAGGTGAGATTGCACCTAAATATCTGCCTTCTAATTAAACAAAATACTAAGTAGCCTTCTTACTAAATATAAAGTTTTATATTTAGCCTGCTTTTTTACTATAACAATATTTTTGAGTTACCTATCAAATGCGCTTGTAAAAAAACATAACTTATTTATCATTCACTCATGGCCAACATTCTATGATTCTAAACAATAGTAGGACCCAGATAAAAACATTTCTAACCGAGAATAGAAGATAAAATTGTTCGCGTTAGAAACAAAGCGAGAATGCACTAGGACAATGGGGCTGCACATTTGACCAACTTTTAATATCACTGGGGCGGAATAAAAGCGGTGCCTACCTCGGGAGCTCATTTGGTGAAATTATGCATCCGCAGAGAGGAAAAATAAAGGCCGCTGCCTGCGATGTAGGAATGTATTAGTCGTGTAGAAAAACGGTGGCCAATCATGTTTGTTTTGACTATGGATAAAATAAATGTTCACTTGCGGGTGCAATCTTTTATTTACCTTTGTTGTTTTTGAATTTCTCTATTTTCATAGTGGTCATAGGGTATTAATTTTTAACTACACACCCATAAGATTATTATACTGTTATTATTCAACCAGCTGATGCCCGCGACTTCATCGCCATATTCCGCCAATGTCCCATACAAACTCCCCCCCCCCCCCCCCCTTAGACCGCCAATCCTGGAAAACGTCATTTTTTTAACCAAATAGGATAACATCATTTTTTTTATTTATAACAAAGTTTCATACTTTCCCCCCTTCTTAGTTTACTTACCTACACTATAAAAGAAAGCATGATGAAACACTTCAAGTTTCTTATTCTAGTAGTGAGTCAGTCAGACATTTTGTTTTCATTTTTATAAAGCAAATAAAATAACAAAACGGACACTGCTCAAGAGAAGGAAACAAAGACAAAATGTCAAAATCATCTTCAGCTAGATTGATCAGTTAGTACGAAGAAGAGCTAACTATGAAAGTAACATTGAAATCTTTAGATAATTCACCATCACACAGGCATCATGTATCATCTTATAAAGTTTTATTGAAACATTTACAAACATAAAAGTTATTATACCTAAGTCTCAAACGAATTTATGTTCTGTACGTATCTAAAAACACGATACTTGTGAACGTAAAAAGCTGTGTGCTTAAATAACTAAAACACACTACTCCAGTTGACACAGAATAAATAAAACAAACCTCGCAAGTATTATTTTGTTAACTCGACAAGCATTTAACACTACGAAATTCTCGTGGGGATTTCGTAAAAATTTCTGTTCACTGCAGTATTTGTCCTTCACGTAAGAATGTTGCGTCGCAGCTTTGCATAAATTACTAAGAAATATCATCTTGGCTTGCCAAGAGACCGTTCTAATGTGTTTCTCCTGTATTTTTAGGGTTTAAGAGCAAGCTCGGAGCAGCAGATGTTCAATCCTCTGCGAAATAAGTATCTGTAACGAAAATTAAGTAAAAATGTGTTGGAGAAAATTGGTTGTAGAAAGTAATATTGCTTTGCTTTAGAAGATAGTATGTTGTTAAGTTTGCAATAGTGTAGTAATGAAACCCGCTTCAAAATATTTATTAGCTTCACAGTAAGTAGCAGTTAGTTTTAAATTAAATTTTGTCTTTGTATTACTCCCATCGAATAATAAGATAAGGGCACCTACACATAAACCTGTAAGTATAAAAAATAAGTAAAAAGATTGCTCTGTAATCAAATATGATCATCGATGTGAATGACGTTGACCGCTGCTATTATTTAAAAAAGTAGAGATAGACGGTACTTTTTTTATTAATAGGAAACCATTTGACTGCAGTCTGACCTGGTGGTAAGCGACGATGCAGCCGATGATGGGTCATGTCTGACTAGTTACAGTCTATTCACTCTTTTCTTAAAGGTTTCCAGATCATAGTGTTTAGAAAACACTTCAGCCAGCAACGACCGTCGATCCGCTCTATGGGAGTAAGCAACAGAAACGTAGATTTAAAACGTGTGAGTATTTGTGGTATATCAACTACATAAGGGTGGAAACCGCGCCCGAATCGTATGTCTCATAACTAAAATGGGACAGGTGGAATCAACTCGTGTATTTCCGTCGCACACTCGCCGAAGTGTAGCCTGTAGAAAGGCTCACCACTTTACGCTTATGATATTTAAAAAATAGTTTAAAAAATACAGGTAGAAATTCAAAGAGGTGAGTAAACCAATGGCACACTGTACCGGCTTCGCAACAGCACGGCTGCAGCACGGCGTCGCCTCAAATTTACAAAATATGTATATTGTACGACTCACAACTTAAAGTTCTAATTTGAATGGCAAGCTAATTGCTGGGTTCAGGCGGTGCCGTTGCTGTGCCGGTAAAGTGTGCCATGACCTTTAGTATACTAACCAGATGATTACCCTAGCACTATTTACAACGCCCTTTTAATTCTTTAAATACGTACCCCGCGCGTTGGAGCATGCGACCCTATGATCAGTCACGGAGACAGACTGCGGGGTGGTGAATGACATAAGCATAATTAAAATGAAGCGTACTACACTTGCGAGCAAGTATACCGATCACCTCTGTTTTTTTTGTATTTAAAGGTGAAACCATCGTTATTTGTTTTCTTTAATTATGATTGTCGCACCGTTCACTCACTTAATTACGACACAAATTGAAGAGTAAAGGCTCCATTAATCACTAACGGTGTCATTACAAATTAAACCAAGTTGAAAATAGGTTGAAATATTAGCCGACAACAACGGAATCAATGACACATTCGTGACATTATCTAATAGAGAAGCGCTTTTCTTATTGGCTAGCTAATAACTTAGTCCTGTCTTAAACCCAGTACTAAGTTTTTGGAATAACGGGGTAAAGGTTTGGCGATTGATGGAGAAAGTCTTACCAATTTGAGGTTTTTTTACGACCTGGTTCTAGTTTCGGAGAGCATCGAGGCATATGCTAGAGGATTTGAAGGGAGCATCCGAGAAAGTTGTCCTTAAGATGTACACGGGGAAACCCAAAATTATGTCCAACATTCCCGAGGTCACAAAATATCAGCTTCCAGTGGACATAGCGTTACCTAGGGCATAAGGTCACACTGGGTTTCGAGAACCAAGGCGCAGAAGTTTAACTACGAATCACGCAGGCATGGACTTCATTCGGCGCCAATAAACTTATTTTAAGTGGCAAAATACCCCTGCAGCTGCAATTCAAAGTCTTTGAACAGTGTGCTATGCCCGTGCTCACCTACGACTCGGAGACCATGACTCTTACACAGAAATATGCCAAGAAGTTCCGAGTCGCGTAGAGGAGCATGAAGACAGCGATGTTTGGTATCGCCCTACGAGACCGAAAGCGTATCGACTGGATCCGGAGTAAGACCAAGGTCAAAGACGTAATGACTGCTAAAGTGAGGAAAAAGTGAGCATGGGCGGTGGAGTACTTGAAGGGAGACTAAGAGCGGTCACCAGAGGGCGCGGCAGACTACCGCAACACTGGATCGATGATTCTGGATGAGTCGGATGCAAGACCGCCAGGAGTGGAGGAAAAAAGAAGAGGCCTCCATCCAAGGCTGGATAACCACAATGATGGGCCACAATGATGATAATGATGATTTATATGAAGCTGTATAATCTCCGTTACATATGCGATCCTGCCGGCATAAAAATTTATAGTTTTTCGCCCTTTGCCAAAAAATATTATTACGTTTCAATACCAAATAGTACGCGTTTATCGAACGCCAACACGGCTGCAAGTCTCAACGGAAGAAAGGCAAATGGCTCTGGTGTCCAAACTGTATAGAATATACGATTGACATCTAGATACGTCGGTTTGGGAATACACTGAAGTGCATTCGTTCCTAAGGAAACGGCGTTATGGCCCGACTGAATTTACGATGAGAAGTTATGAGTGGTGGGTGCTGGTAGGTGTGAGTTTCTCTTTGTGTATGTCGATGTTTCTGTTTTGTGTTTTAAGCTGTTTATTTTACTAGCTTCTGCCTGCGACTTTGCCAGATTTGATAATGCATAGTCATCGCCTGGTGGTACGAATTTTAATAAACAACTTTTTTTTTAAACTGTTGTCTGGCTACCAGAATTTATGAGATACTTGTGAAATAAAACAATAGGTAGTTACCCCTGTGCAAGGCGTCACATGTAAAATACATACCTACCTATTCTATTTTTGTACCATCTGTAATGTGACATGCAATTAATGATTTGATTTGCTTTGATACAGACAGACAGACAGATGGACAAAGGAGTCGTAATAGGGTCCCGTTTTTTCCTTTTGGGTGTGTAATGTTGACATTAAAATCGTATATATTTTATAGTCGTATTTTTATTGTAAAAGTTTATTAAGATTTCAAATTAAAACATACCAATTAATTTCATGAAACTACAGTTTCTCTCTTAAAACTTCAGTGTTGTCAAAGCATTTCACCTTCACGCCAAAAGTTAGATTTCAATATTTTATTCCAAGTCTAATTAGCGTAAAGTTATTGATAATTTTAATTGCTTTTACCTATTGCGTTGTAACTAGCGATGGGCAAAGGAAAGAAAAAATTGGGATGGAAAAGCAAAATACGGGAAAGTATGGGAAAAAACGGAAAGATTGGGAAATATTCCAATTCGGCGGGAAAATACTCAAAAGTGGACTTAAATTAATAAAATGCGAGAATTTAGCTATTTTGACAATGGTTTTACGCCTTTAGCACACCTTCACGTAAAACCATAACAACGGGACCACGCTAGTTTTGCCTGTTTGTCAGTTTTATTACACCAAACGTAAACTGCATGTTCTAATGCTTAGTTTTCTGAGTCTCTCTTTCTTCGAGATTCGACGATCCTGTAGTATACTTCCTACTACTGTGCCCACGATGTCGCGAAGGGGTGCAGAAATGTAGACGTTTGAGAAGGATTGGAGAAATCTTGACATAAAGAAACACGGTCATAGTAAAATCTCTACATTAGAAACGGCAGTTTGGCTTCTGCTAAGTTTGAAGATTTAAGATAAGTGATAATAAAGTTTAATCTTCGTTATTAAAAACAAGAAATTCAGAAAAATAAACACAGGTGTCCAAATCTATGTTTTTGAACTCACAATTTACTCCTTTTTGATCAGATACCTAAGTTTCTTCTAAGGAGTAGGAAGTTCAATAAAATCGACCGATTTCGCCTAGTGGCTGATCTTTTAGTAAATGTGAGTACCTAAATTGTAAGTTCAAAAGAGATGACATTAAATTAGTATTACGCGATTTGTCCGCAGTTGGAATTAAGTTTTTGAACTTGATATCAAATCAGATACTTTGTAATATCTTGTTCATTTTTGAATGTGTCTTAAAATAAAATGAGCAGTTTTCGAGTTTACAAGCAAAAAAATTCAAAACCTCAAAAAAAAATCGAAATTTAAAACCTCGAACGGCGACATAATATACCTTGCATGTCTCGAAGCCTCCTCCCGATGCGACTGACCCAAGAGCCACGCTGACACACCACTACAATAAAGACCTCCCAAATGTGGACGAACACGAAGTTGCGGGGCCTCTCAAACAGCTTAGTTAATGAGAAGGCTCCCGGCGAAGACGGCATTACATCCGAGCTCCTGAAGGCAGGAGGACCTCCAGTCATCAAGGAGCTCGTGAGAATCTTCAATGCCGTCATTGCAAATGGGACTACCCCGAAGGCGTGGAGTGGAAGCGTTGTGGCGCTGTTTTTTAAGAAAGGCGACAAGTCGCTCCTGAGTCACGTCTACAAGCTGTTCTCGAGAGTCCTCACAAATCGTCTCGCCGCAAGATGCTACGCATTCCAGCCAATGGAACAGGCCGGGTTTCATAAAGGCTACAGTACCGTAGATCACATCCACACAGTCAGGCAGGTTATACAGAAGTCCGAAGAGTATAACCAGCCATTGTGTCTAGCTTTTGTGGACTACGAAAAAGCCTTCCTAAACCTGGAATGTTCTGAATTCCTTGCAGCGATGCCAAGTCGACTGGCGGTATGTGGAGGTGCTGAGAGGCCTGTATGATATGGCAACGATGTCCGTCCAAGTCCAAGGTCGCAAGACAAGATCCATCCATCTGCTCAGAGGTGTGAGACAGGGGGACGTTATTTCCCCGAAAATGATCTCAAGTGCATTGGAGGATGTCTTCAAAACTCTTGACTTCGCGATGCGTTGGTCTCCGGATGAACTTGGGCAAGACTAAGGTCATTTTCAACTAACATATTGTCCCGGCACCGATAGCAGTCAGTGGCGAGACGCTCGAAGTTGTCCAGGAATACGTCTACCTCAGGCAAGTGTTGCAACTGGGTAAAAACAACTTCAAGCGCGAAATCGCCAGAAGGGTGCAGCTAGGTTGGGCAGCATTTAGGAAGTTGCGTCACATCTTCTCGTCGCCACTACCGCAATGCCTGAAGAGCAGGGTATATAACTAGTGCGTCCTACCTGTCATGACCTACAGAGCCGAGACGTGGAACTTGACAGTTAAGCTGGCCCGACTGCATGTCATCCAGCGAGCTATGGAACGGTCTATGCTGGGGATCTCGCTAAGGGATAGAATCCGAAACGAGATCATTCGCCAAAAGACGAAAGTCATAGATATCGTTCAGAGGTGCAGTAAGCTGAAGTGGCAGTGGGCTGGTCATGTCTGTCGCAGAACCGACGGGCGTTGGAGTAGGAAGGTTCTCCAATGGAGCCACGTCTCAGGAAACGTAGTGTTGGACGCCCCCCTGCTAGGTGGACCAATGACCTGAGGAAGGTGGCCGGTGGTGGTTGGATGCGAGTAGCGGAGGACCGTGAAAGTTGGCGCCGTCTTGGAGAGGCCTATGTCAAGTAGACTGCAATAGGCTGATATGATGAAGCAAAAAAATATAAACAAAAGAGGCGCCTTTCTTTTACTCTCCCGCTGATAGCTCACTTACCACACTCGTGACTTTAAGTATGTTCACCTAGACACTTTGAAGAAAACAAACCTACACGTTTTATTTTTATATTTTTTTGTTTTAAATAACGAAGATTTAACTTTATTATCACTTGCAGAAACCAACCTGCCGTTTCTAATGCAGTGAATTTACTAAGACCCTGTCATTATGTCAAGATTTCTCCAATCCTTCTCAAACGTCTACATTTCTGCACCCATTCGCCACATCGTGGGCACAGTAGTAGGAAGTATACTACAAGATCGTCAAATCTCAAAGAAGGAGAGACTCAGATGAATCTAAGCATTAGAACATGCAGTTTACGATTGGTGTAATAAAACTGACAAACAGGCAAAACTAGCGTGGTCCCGCTGTTATGGTTTTATGTGAAGGTGTGCTACAAACGTAAAACCATGGTCAAAATAGCTAAATTCTCGCGTATTATTAATTTAAGTGCACTTTTGAGTAATTTCCCTATTTTCCCGAAGAATTGGAAATATTCCGCATACTTTCCCCGAAAATGGAAATAAACCCAACAGTTGGAAATATTCCGGGGAGTAAACCCAACGCTAGTTGTAACGAAACGCTTTCTTAATTTCAATTTTTTTCTTGGAATAAGTAAATGTAATGAAAAAAATAACTTAATACAGCCCACTAACGGAAAAGATTTGTCAAAAATAAATACTATGGTTATTATGGCCTGACGATCTTCGTAGCCGAGTGACTTTCACACCGGTTTTCAAGGTGTCGCCATCTCTGAAGTCCCGGGATCGATCCCCGGTCGGGTCAATACAGAAAAATAGAAATCCATATTTTCTATATTGTCTCGGGTCTGGGTGTTGTGATACCACTGTTGATTCTGATTTCCATAACACAAGTGCTTTAGATAAGTACCTACTTACTTTAGAATCATGGCAATGTTATGTGATGTTGTCTAATTTTTTTTTCTTACGTATTTAGCCAGCATTGTAATAATGTCCTCCTAGCCGAATTTCGACCACGGCGGCCTATCTCAACAGAGATTAGCCAACTGCGCGGGACATATTATAGTGCACAAGTGTGTGCGCAATACACAGGTGCACTATCTGTTCCTTCACTCTTATAATTCGGTGAGACGGCAGTCCGACATGACCGTAGAGAGATCAGGCGCAGGACCAACGGCTTAACGTGCTTTCCGAGGCACGGGGGTGTTAACACCACCAACTTCCTGACTCCAGAGCTGTGTCCGAGTAATTTCACTCTCGGCCCGACCCGGGATTCGAACCCGGGACCTAGTGGATAGTACGCAGCGTGCTGACCACTAGACCAACGAGGCAGTCAGAGGCAGCCAGCATTGTAGGTCCATTTAAATAATGAAAGTAACACTTCCTACCGAGGCTACGGCACCCAATCCCAACAGAGATGAACCATGTTCACAGGACGCAAGGGATATTCTAATGCAAAAATGTGTGCGCAACAATGTGTATTGCGTTCACTGTTACTTCTTACTTTGACAGTCCGAAATGACTACCACTGTTATAAAACTTGTATAAGTTAGATAGATAGTTTACAATTTTACATGATAATATAATGGAAACACGCATTTTAAATTAGCGTACTCATATTTCTGTCAAGTTTTGTAGCAGTATACAATATTATAAAGCGGCTAGTCAAAAGTCAAGCTGGATATCAAGGGCAGGATAAATAGCGCTCAATACGAGCGCTTCCCGAATCGCAACGCAATATAATCGTTTTGCTTTACGACCTAAATTCACAATATCCAGCGGCGCTATTCCTAAGCCGATCCAGAGTTTCTGGCGCGTAACGGTAAGTCGATATTGAGACCTCCCCGCTGCAACCGACCAAGCGTGCATGGTCTATTGACACATGCGATATTCGTTATTATACTGTTATATTATACTTGCACATGGATTAGATGTCGCTGTTTTATAAGGAAAGTAACAGTAAAGTTAGCCTATTTAGATCCCACCACTGGGCAAAAGCCTCACTCAACGTTACGTTTTAGAAGTATGGTGTGTTAAAGAAAGTGGTTTTAATTGAGGATGCTGTTCATTATTAGGGTTCCGTAGCCGAATGGCAGAAAATGGATCCCTTATAGTTTCGTCAAGTCTGTCTGTCTGTCTGTCCGTCCGTCCGTCCGTATGTCACAGCTACGTTATTCTGAAACTATTATCATTACCCAGTTGAAACTTGGTAGGTAGATGTATCTCGTTAACCGCTTTACGATTCTCATACATGAAACTAAACCAAAAAAAATGTTTTTAGACAAACTTATGCGTGTGTGTCTGGAAAGGTCCTTTAAAATGACATCGAGGTTTCTAGAACCATTTTCTCTAAATGTCTTACACTTGAGAGACAGACGCTTCCAAAGTGGTAAAATTAGCGTCCATCTAACTTTTGAACTAAGCAAGTGTAAATTTTGAAAAAAATACATGATGTAGATCGTGACAAAATCTTTTCGAACTAGTAGTTTTTGAAATACAGCACATTTTCAACAACGGCAAACATAATTTTGTTCTTCATACAAACACTACGAAAAAAAAAATTTCATTTGCTGTCAACAAAATATTGCGGTATTTTAGTTTAGTGGAAGTAAGTGGATCCTAATTCAGTTAAAGTGGGCACGGAATCCTTAGTGCGCGATTCTGACTCGCACTTGGCCGGTTTTTATTATTACACTGATGACAATCATAAGCCCGGTTTATAAATAAAGTGAATGATTATAATTTGTTCATGTCAACCAACCAGACCCAAAAAAATGAGTAGGTTCTTAACTAAGATTAATACCGTTTGTGTCTTTCTAGGGAAGTAATTATAAGTACTTACATTAAAATCTTTTTTTAAAACAGGTAAATCATACAGCTATCAGTTTTGGTAGAAAATAACCATTTCTAAATCCTTTCAACCTGAAGTCTTACGAAGAATTCGTTGTAACATAAAGTTTTCCCTGCCTACTATCTTAAATTTTCACAATTTTCTCGCCGTATCCGATACACCGGAATGCAACCGGTATGCACTTTCACAAAGGATTGTTCTTGTTGCAGAGCGCACCGTTGCTTTTAAGATTCATGATGTTTGGTGACAAATATTGAACACAAATTTGTTTGTAGGTGAAAGATTCTAAATATTGACTTATTATAAAGACTGGTGTTCGATCAACTATGATTCATTTAGAAGCAACTTTCACATCTATCGTTGGGAAACGTTCATTTTCATGTTTTTAAAGAAAACAAGGTCAGCTTCGTACCATAGGTTTAAATAAAAAGGTTTCATTGGTTAAACGCTATAGCAGACCGATACTTGCTTACTGGTATAATAATATATTGTCCTCCTAGCTGAATTTCGACAACAGTGACTGTGTGGGAGATATTATAGTGCACAAGTGTGTGCGCAATACACAGGTGAACAAAGAGTGATCTGTTCCTTCACTCTCATAATTCGGTGAGACGGCAGTCCGACATGACCGTGAGAGATCAGGCGCAGGACCAACGTGCTTTCCGAGGCACAGGAGTTAACACCACCAACTTCCAACTTTCAAGACAAAAAAACCCATACTTTTCGGCACAATCGGGATTCGAACCCAGGACATCGTGGATAGTACCCAGCGTGCTGACCACTAGAACAACAAGGCAGCCAAAATACGTATATACGTACGTACTTACGTATGTACGTATTTTGGCTACGTATTCTAAACGAACAATTCTATTGGCTACGTATTCTGAACGAACAATTCTATTGGCTACGTATTCTGAACGAACAATTCTATTGGCTACGTATTCTAAACGAACAATTCTATTGGCTACGTATTCTGAACGAACAATTCTATTGCCACATTTTGTTTGTTTGATCTACCTATGCTCTAAAACTGCATTAATTAATTATTTTACGTGGTCTAAGACAAATTTCTTTGTTCCAGGTACATTCCTAAACTAGGTACCCAAACCACAGAATAAGTACTAGTACTCCGTACAGAAGTTTGACTTTGCAATGTGTTTACTACAATATTTTGATTTGTTTGTGTACCCTATTGATACTACGCCGCGCACACTCACACGCATACCTGCCTTACTTTTATTTGTTTAAAACGTACCGTGAGAACCCCGGAGATCGAGTCGACATCGAGACGTTCCCTATGACACATGTACTAGACAGACCAGAGTGCTTCGCCGCGTGTGTATCCTGTGAAGCTCCTTACATACATTTCTAGTGATTGTGCCTGTGAATTCGTGTCACGTCGTGGTGTACCTCGCCTAATCCAATCTGATTACGGTCGAAATTACATCGGTGCTAACAATTACCTGAAGGAGTTAGAGTGTTTCCTGTCTCAAAACCAGGCTACTATTGGTTCTGAGCTTTCAAAGCGGAACATATCCTAAGTTTTCGATCCTCCTGTTTGCCCTTATTGGGGAGGTCTTTTTGAAGCTGCGGTTAAATCGGCGAAATCGCACCTAAAACGAGTAGTAGGCGATACCCCCCTTACGTTTGAAGAGCTGACCACTGTTTTTGCTAAAATTGAAGCAGTTTTAAATTCACGCCCATTGTGCCCACTTTCTCCGGACCCTAATGATGTCGAAGTGTTAACTCCCGGCCATTTCTTAATTGGACAACCCTTAACTGCACTTCCGGAGTACCCTTATAAAGACGTAAAATTGCATCGCCTTACACGGTTTCAGCTAATCCAACAAATTACCCAGCACTTTTGGTCTCGCTGGCATTTAGAATACTTGAATACAGTACAAATTATAAATAAATGGACCTCTCCTTGTGATCCTCCTAAAGTGGGTGAGCTAGTACTCATAAAAGATGACAACCTTCCCCCTTTGCAGTGGCGTCGTGGACGCATTATTAATTTATACCCTGGCCAAGACCAAGTTGTGTGGTAGATGTTAAAACTCCTACCGGTAGCCTAAAGAGATCTTTGACGAAATTAGTTCGTCTTCCTGTCCAGTTTTTTTTTTTTTTTTAATTCGTTTATTGAGACCATTATTCAAAACTAAGCCTATCATGTAATATTAATTAATAACAAATATTTAAGTTGAAGGGACCGTCGCTATTGGTCTACGACCGGTCCCTCCATTACAGATAGGGTTTAAACTAAAAAAAAAAATAGCACTTACATATTTAATTACTTTGAACTTCCTTTCCCTTAGCTTCCTAACTTTCTCGTAAACACTTGACGTGTTTAGGGCGGGCGATATGTTTACTACAATATTTTGATTTGTTTGTGTACCCTATTGATACTACGCCGCGCACACTCACACGCATACCTGTCTTATTTTTATTTGTTTAAAACGTACCGTGAGAACCCCGGAGATCGAGTCGACATCGAGACGTTTCCTATGACACATGTACTAGACAGACCAGAGTGCTTCGCCGCGTGTGTATCCTGTGAAGCTCCTTACAGACATTTCTAGTGATTGTGGCCTGTGAAGTGATACCTGAACCCTGAAAGCTGATGTGGCAAGTACCTAGCTATAAGTGCTCTAATTTTCCACCTATCATTGTCGCCCTCCACGTGTAATCCACTGCCTAAACTCTCAAGCACAATGAAATTCAAAGAAATGTCTACTCAATGTTGTCAACGATATGGTGTAATTTAGTTCGCCTTAGACTCGAGCACATTTTCGTGTAGACACCTACAAAACACACCGAAATACATTGCAAGATAATTTAATTCTTATAACTCTGGAATATGATGCATAATACACTAAACCTATTCAGTGAAGTAATATTACGCGACGCGATAGGGTTGACTGCTACAAGAAGCTACTACGCCATCTAGCGCATCTTTTTAGGACTTTATTCATGCTCGTCCAGCTAGCAACGTAGCCGCGCGGCCGCCGGTGAATAAAACGCGTGAGCGTGTCGCTGGCCGGTAGCGACACGCAACTTGTTTTAGCCCCTTACAAAGGGTCGCCGCGCGTAGGTACGTTTTTGCTACCTACCCGGGGAGAAACACAGGCCTGCCCAAACCGAGCAAATGACAAAAGCTTAGTTTTCAGACTTTAACAGAGGTAAGACTTTTCCTCTGTTTTAAACACTTGACTCACCCAAATACCTCAAGTCTCTGTATACACAGACTTTTGGATTATCCTATGGATTCAACATACTTTGACGCTCTGCATCCGAAAACAAACACCTGTTCACACGGTCCCAGCGATTTAAATTCAAGGCGTTGTTCACAATTTGTCGCGACGCGTCGACACCGCTTATCGCGCTACCGTCAGACGCTCCGAAATAAATCTACATATTATACCATAGAGATAAGACAGGAAAACAGGTAAATGCTATAGTTTCAGGTATAAATACCGTGTCTGATACAGAATAGATGAGATTGTACACAAGCTACGGACTTTTCAGGAAGCATAGCGCGAAATTAAGCTGGTTTGACATCAGACTTTTAAGCACTTACGGTGTTATTACAAAACAATTAAACTAGGTTTAAAAAAGGTCTAAATATAAGCCGACAACAGAGCAATGAATGACACATTCGTGACATAACTTAATAGAGAAACGCTTTTCTATATGGTTAGCTAATAGCTTAGTCCTGGCTTAAACCCGGTACTAAGTTTTCGGAATATCGGGGTTAGATGCTTAGGTATTGTTGGAAGGATACTACAGTACAATGGTATAAAAAAATAAAGAACAGACACTAAACAGTGGGCCCCAATATGATACATACAATTTAGGCAGTCCGCTCTTTGGATGTACTATTTGTATTCGTCAAGGTTGCAATATTATTTCACGTCAACTATACAATAACGAATAATAACATGGTGTCGCCTTTTTTAAACGTGTATATTGGAATTTGACGTTAAACTAATCAATCATGGAAAATTTATATACCCGAAGTGCGAATAAAGTTTTTTTTTCTATTTTGAATCCATATTTCAATTTTTAAACGTGTAACTAAGGTAAATATGCTCAAGATTTCACGTTATTTTTCTTGTCTTTTTAGCTTTTAAACTTTTATTAAGTAGTTGTAAAACTATTCAGTGGTTTACCTACGAACAAGCTCTAAATTTCGGCATTCTATTTTCTGTAATAAAATTAAAAGCAATTTGTATTAGTTATATATTTTTATTCGGACATTATAATTTGGAAATATTGGTCATAAATTTACGAAAGGGCATACCATCGTAGGTAGATGGGTCCAAGGCCCAGTTATTATCCCGTTGCGTATATAGGGTCCTTTAATCTGTGACAATATTAATGTGTGTGACGAAAATTACAATGCGCTCGTCATACACACTACAAAGTGTACCAAGAGCATACCATCGTGGATGAGACGAAAGTCCTTACCATCGTGGATGGGACAAAAGTTAGAAAGAAAGAAAAAAAAGCATTTATTCGGAGAAAAGTTGATTGGTGAACAAAGAAACAATTTACAAATTATAAAACTGATCTACCGAAAAGGCATCCGACTCAGCATTAGTCGTGGTAGCCGAGAGCAAACCACGACACTGGTTTTCAGCGGATGCCTGGGGTAAATTCTTATGTACATTTAAATAAAAAGCATAATATGACATTACAAACAATAAAAAAAAAGAAAAACAAGCAAGGGACATGATAGCAGCGACAGTGTAACAACGTGAAAATAAATTAATAGAAAACTATTATCCCGATACGTATACAGGGTTATTTAATCTGTGACAATATGAATGTGTGTGACGAAAATGACAATGCGTTCGTCACTCTGTCATGACCAAACAACAACTAATAAATGCGTCATGATAATCCGCAGTCGACAGGTTTGGGGAGGCTTTGCGAAATTAATGTGCTTGTCTAAACGTTCGCGGTACATCAACGTAAGTATTAATCATGCAAACTTGCGAGTACGTGGTGCAATGGCGGCCGCGGCCTTGTCAACAGCGATTTGTTAATCCAAAATATAATTACTTACATATTTTATACAGTCACTTGCTTGCTTTTGAAAAAAATGTGGTTGACGGCGCGTCGTTGCGTTTTTGCATCGTGAGCAGTTTCGGGATCGCAATGCAAATCTTTGGCGCAGTTATCACCCGCCGAGCATTGACGAGAAGAAAAATGTAGACTCCGTGTCGCCTACATTAAAACTGAAGCTCCAAAGTAAGCCAGTCATCGTCGTAAACACACGATCTTTCACGCACACACTCACACCAAAGTAAGCCGATCGGCCGCCAATGTAACCCTATGATCTCACAAACACAGGCTTGAACCCTGCTTCACTCTTTAGTATCGCGGTACGGAGTCCATATCTTTTTCAAGTCGATGCCGCCGAGCTTCCCAAGTAGAGATAGCCTCTGTGCCCTGTGTAGTAGAGGCTGTTTTCGTGGTTCAAATGTGTGACTTGGCGTGCTGTCGCTGTACTTTAATATAATCCCTTCGCAATAATTGTACCAAAGTTACTTTTATGAGTCATGTCTTTGTGTATCTTAACGTTGGAAACTGTTCTGGCTAATGTATTAACAACATTTGTTTAGTATACTTAACTAATGTAGATAAGTGCTTCTGTTTCCTTAAATAAAAATATGGTTCTCAGTATCCTGACTTCTCATTCACTACCACACCAACGCACTGATGATACCAACATACTAAAATCTCAACGCCTTGGACATGGAAAAGGTCCACAAAATGACAATTATTAGATTCCAAGCCGTAAGTATTGGAGTGTATGTTACATATTCTGGACATAACTTATGTTATTTAAAGTACCTAGTCAGGCCTGTGTAATTCCTCGCGTAGGTAGGAAAAACGTTACAACCAAACAAGTTGGGTGTCGCTAGCCGGCAGCGACACGCTCGCGCGTTTTTTATTCACCGGCCGGCGCGCGGCACGTTGCTGGCTGGACGAGCATCAATAAAGTCTTAGAAAGATGCGCTAGATGGCGCAGTAGCTTCTTGTAGCAGTCAACCCTATCGCATTGCGTGAAAGTACGTCACTGAATAGGTATTTAGTGTATTATGAATCATATTCCAGAGTTATAAGAATGAAATTATTTTGCAATGTATTATGTATGGGTCTGAGGCAAACTGAATTACACCATATCGTTGACAACATTGAGTAGATATTTCTTTGAATTTCATTGCAAAGTCAAACTTCTGTACGGAGTTCTAGTAATTATTCTGTGACCTAGTCATAAAAGCGTATGCAGGCCTTGTGCACGCACAACCTACTTGTATTTTATATTAACTTGAAAAAATACAAACGATTGAGCAAATAGTTAAAGACAGTAAGCTATTATTTATCTTCCACCCTTAAAAACGACGCCGTTCATAGTAGTTTTACTCTCTTCCTGTTGAGGTTTATTAAATTAAATCCGGTTGTACACGTATTTTCAACAAAACAACCATACTAACATATTATAGTATTGATACAAAATCGTATTTCTAAGTCCTCGTCTAGTTAATACGTGGCTGTATGGAAGCGTCGCGCTCGCTCAAGTAATTTGATTGGAAAACGGATGACGGCACATCAACCTGAACACTGCAGCACCTTATGCAGTAGTAATAGGGACGACTTTGCAACGAAAATGTGCGGTTTGATGTACCAGCGACTGTGCATTCAATATTTTTGCTATCTCGTGGCTGTAATACTGTCGTGATTTTCAGAAGTATTTATTTTCTGAACCACATTCTGAGGATGTAATTTCACAAATTGGATCCTTATTTTTAATTGCAATGGATCAAATATTTTTATCGGGCTTAAACAGATTATTGATATAACGTATCAGTTAACTTGTTTTCCAATGTTTTTGCATATTCATAAATTTTTCTCATTCTCAAAGTTTCTTTCCAACCGACTTCATAACAGAGTGTCCGGGTTTCGACTATGGATAATTTAAGGGCGTTTTATTATATTGGACAAAAAGTCTTTTCGCATTATAGTATGTATGAACTTGTAATAAAACCTCTTTGGTTGTACTATTTGTATCTGGCTGGTTTTGGTATCATTAAAAGTTTAAATTTTATGATAATTCCAAATTCAAATTAGGAAAATGTATGTTTTTCATTTGTTTTTCGTACTGTCAAGATGAGTGAATCTAATAAAGAAAACGATAAATTTTAAAATTTTACTACAAAAAGGTAAAAATGCAACACAAGCCGCGAAAAAAATTTGCGATGTTTATGGACCTAGTGTCTGTGAGAGTAGCACAAATTTGGTTTAAGCGTTTTCAATGCGGAAATTTTGATGTCAAAGATGCACGTCACTCTGGTTGCCCTTTGATAAAATTGATGCCATTTTTGAAAAAGTGAAGCAAGATCGGCAGATCAGTAGTTACGACGTAGCTGAAGAACTGGTTGACCACAAAATAGTTTTAGCGCATTTGAAAAAAACTGGGTACACAAAAAAGCTCGATATTTGGGTACCCCACGAGCTCACCGAAAGAAACCTAATGAACCGTGTACTCATTTGTGATTCTTTATTACAACGTAATGAAACCGAATCATTTTTTAGGAAGCTGATAACTGGATCAAAAGTGGAGGATGATGAAAAGTGGATCACGTATGACAAGAACGTGCGAAGAAGGTCGTGGTCAAAGGCCGGTCAGGCTTCACAGACTGTGGCGAAACCCGGGTTTTGACTCGCAACAAGGTCATGCTGTGTGTGTGGTGGGATTGAAAGGGCATTATTCATTATAAGCTATTACCACCAAAAAGGACCATCGTTTCTGAACTCTACTGCGAACAACTGATGAGATTAAAGCAAGAAGCTGTGAGAAAGCGGCCGGAATTAATCAACAGAAGAGGTGTGGTTTTTCATCATGATAACGCTACACCTCACACATCTTTAGCCACTCAGCAAAAATTAAGAGAGTTCGGCTGAGAGGTGTTAATGCATCCGCCGTATAGTCCTGACCTTGCACCTTCAGATTCCCACTTGTTTCGCTCTCTTCAGAATTCTCTAGGCAGTGTCAGGTTAACATCACGAGAGGACTGCCAAAACTACTTGTCGCAGTATTTTGATCAGAAGCCCCAAAATTTCTATAGCAAAGGGATCATGTCCCTACCTACAAGATGGCAAAAAGTTCAATCAAATTTTAGAGACATAATCCTGATGTTTTTTTTTTTAATTGCAATTTTGGGTTTAGTTTTCTAATAGTTTTAAATTATTAGCAAGATAAAAAAAAAACTTTCCTCTATGACGGTCAATAACTTTGAATTGATCTCTATTTCACTTCATAGGCGATAGCGTTACCTTTGAAATTAATCATTTTCATGACTTTTAGGACGTCCAGATCCATAGAAATACTATTTTTTTAAATAATTAAAATGGCTGCCATTTCAAGAGGGGGCCCCCCCCCCTCTTGAAATGGCAGCCATTTTAATTATAGTTATAACCCAATATGGGTTTTTTTTGTCTATAACATTTGATGAACTAATAGCCCATAAATTATCGCTAGTCCAAACACGGACACACTGTATGTCTATTTCTATCATCAATATCTATTTATTCAAAAAAGGGCGGGTTAATTACATCATCAGGTACGTTTTTAGCGTCACGTGGGTTGTATAATAATGAAAAATAATAAATTTCAGGGCCTTGTCTTATAATGGAATAAATAACATTTACAAATAAAATAAAATTCCCAATTACATTAATAAATAATTATAAATCAATGTCAACATTTTCTCACGTACGCGGGATTGACAAGCATAATCTTTGATGCCAAAAAACCATTTCATAATGGCGCATCCCGCGTCCTGCGTGGGTATATCACGCTTTTTAAACATTTGACCGCAATCTCACCTGCTGGTAAGAGTAGATGCGGCCGAGGATGGCTCATGTCAGAGATCGGTGTAAGTAGATTGATTTGGGGTCAATGACCGCAAACATTGATAATAATATGGACATGCCTCTGGTATTCCGGAATTTCAAAACCATTAAAATAACATGATATTTTAGTCGTAAAAATAAAAGAGCAAAGTTGTCTAAAGTGACAAATGTTAGTAATTTCAACAATTATAGTTAAAGTAATAAACTAATAGATAATTTATATAATAATTAATAAAAATATCTGAATATAGTATTAAGGAATGAATATAATTTGAATAATTTGTTTTTACAACGTAATTAAATGAATATTATATAATTTAGATGAGTTAAACTAAGTAATCTCAGGCGAAATAAAATGACTAAGATATTATAATATAAGTCGGAATATTGATTATCGGTTATTCAAAAAGGCATATTATATTATTTCAGCACTGTCAAAGTACATCAAATTAATCTACCTACTCCGATCTCTGGCTCACGCTTTACAACAAATATACATATGAAATGATTAAATCAAATTTCGCTCACAAAATTAATCGACTGTGCCATCCGGTGGGACATTCGATTAATTCAGTCGATTAATTTTTGTGAGCGAAATTTGATTTAATTTCGTACGAAAACTTGCGAAATAATTGTTTAAGTTATAAACATAATTATATGAAATGATACTTTGCGGGTGCTTCGAATGCTGGTCAACCCTCTGTACATGAGCAAATCTGTATGACACTAAAAACGCCCTAACTCAAAAACAGCTAGATTGAATTATTACATTTTTATGTTTCTTTAATAGAATAACTATAAAAAAAATCGAGCGAATAATCTACATCAATGCGATAAGCGGTAAGTATTCGAATAAAAATACCTATCATTACCACGGTATGATATGACAAATGTCATAAAGCTTGTGACCATCAAAAAATGAAAATGGAAAATGCAATGACCTCCATAAGACAAGTACGCTGGACTAAACATTCTCTAAGAAATGACAGATAATTTTTGTGCCAAATCAAAGCACCCTACCGAGTGTCTAGAGAACTAAAATATAGTAACTTGCATATGTTTATGTCAACTTTCATTAGTTCCGTGGACGGTCACAACACGCTCTCTACAGCAGTCAGCGCCAAAATGGCAATGATGATGGCCGGCGATAATCTTGGCTTCATTTTTAGGTTGACAATATGCAGTCCAGCGTATTTGTATTATAGAGGTCAGTACCATCAATGCAATTCCAAGTCCGGAACTAAAGCGACCATTAAAAATACAAAACTTTATTTTTCCACGGCAAATTGATAGACCTACAGGCTGAAAACAGCATCCTTTGCCACGTTCAGAATGTAAAGACATGTTTTTTAAACACGCTCAAAGGGGAGTTTTTACAGTACCTAAAATAACACAGAACACTCTTCTAAATGTGTATTGAAAAACCTGGTATGCAAACAGCGACATAAAAGGAGAATGATCGAAACTGGCCCACGGTTTTTACAAAACTTTACAATGGTACTAGTTTTAATGATTTTAAATTGACCGTTATTAATTTTCCAAAAGTTGAAAAAAAAACGTTTATATCTAAATATATTATTGCACTTGAAAAAAAAAACGACCACCAGAGGCGGGAATCGAACCCGCGTTCCTCGCATACCGGGCGATTGCCTAACCTCTCGGCCACCCTGGCGTTGGCAGAGCCTGTCGAAATTTTCAAGTGCTTCTTAACGCTGTAATGCCGCGTTGCTTTCATCAATGTTATTGGGATTATACCCTCAACACTCGAAAGAAATACTTTTGCAAGTATTTAACAATCGAAAGATGAAGCTTGCAAATAAGATAATTATTGTTTTTAAGTGATAAGCATTCACTATGCAATTTAAATATATTATTGCACTTGAAAAAAACGACCACCAGAGGCGGGAATCGAACCCGCGTTCCTCGCATACCGGGCGATTGCCTAACCTGTCGGCCACCCTGGCGTTGGCAGAGCCTGTCGAAATCTAAATAATAAAAGTCCCCTCTCTATTCCAAAACAATTCAAATAAATTATTGAGTGAAAGCACAATTTCAAATGATTAAAATGTCATTTTAATGTTTCTACAATTATTAAATACAATGATTCTTTAGTTCTGTGAATTGTCATCCTTCTATACATGTCACACCATATTCAATAGGTAATTAATCATAGTTAGCTAGTTTTTTAATGCAACTCGGCTATCAAACTTGTTATAATTTTTACTCCTTTAATAGACATGATAATGATTGTACATTGTAAGGCATGTTCTCAATTTTTTGACATTCCAAATGTTAACGAATTAAAACGAACAAAATCGTCCTTATTACTACAGCATAAGATGCCTTTGCCGTGTGGTGCTGTACTGCTGTCGTCTACACAGTCGGCAGCACGTCAGCTTACCCATGTGAACAACGAAAACGGCTTTTATTACGTTGGGAATAGAGGTGGTCTCAAGGTCAAAGTGCGGTAGTCTGACGTGCAGCCGTCTGTACGATAACGTCCTAAAACCGTTTAACCCTATTGTGAAACTGGAGGTCGCCATAAAATCCCCTTAAATCTTGTAGCGGCATTGCTACACGGTCGTTTGGTGCTACGAAATTTCGTAGCCGTTACGAGTTCAGACTACGACGCGAGTCACGCCGTAGCACGTAGTCGTAGTAGCCAACGTAAAAGCATTGTAAATTCAAATTCAAATTCAATCATTTATTTGGCACGCAGATAAAATGAATATTAAGTACGGTACTAGTATTAGACCAACTGGTGCCAAATAGGTCCCTGCTCAGCATTAACGTGACAGCGCAAGGCATATCACGATACTGATTGTTATCAATTATCCAACTAGCGGACAGTCCTGTCGGATATTGCTCTTAGAACACTGTTACTGCTGCCCCGTATTCAAAGCAGAAGTGAAGCCGCTTTTCTAAGTAGGATGCCACCAAAGCTGCCCACCTCTACGTGTGTAAACATTGCTGAGGCGCTACAGAAACGTGGCAGCTTCTACAGTGCCCTAAAGACGCTATTGTACTGGATTCGCAGGGTCCTGTACGATTTCTTCGTGTATTCAGCCGGCTTTCACGTGATTTGTGTACTTTGAATACTTAACTAATTCATATCACACATATTTCAAAGATTTCTTATAATTTATCTTTGAAAATATTTTCCTAAAAACCTAATTACAACAATAGTAGTTTGTTCAAACAAAGAGATAGAATTTAAAACACGGAAGTTGAAAAAATAATACAAATGAAAATCGTGCTTTGGGTCAAAATACAACCGTGTTTTCGGTCAACTCAAAATATAGTAAAAAAGATAAATGATTACAGTAATAATTTCAGTATACAGTCATTTTATATTACAGTTTATAATTTTATTACCGTGCCAGAAAAAATAATAATTAAGGATATGTAACCTACTCTGCTATATAAAATTTAAAAAGTTATCCTCTAGCAACAGCAAATATATTTTATTTCTGGATGACAATATCAGAGTAGGTACTAGATTCACGTAACTGAATTTCGCCAGACACCATTTCGGCCGAAAACAATTTGGACTCCAAAAGCCAGTATTTCGCGACTAGCCGACAGCAATGAATATGTGTGACAGTAAAACTGTGGAAACCGTCAGTTCATAAACTTACTAGTGAAATCATGAACTAACAAAAATATTAAATGTAGGTACTTCTAGGAACGATTTAACGCAATTTTTGTAGTTAGTTTAAAATTTTAAAGTTGCTAAGCCATCGAATTATATAATGAATACCTACCGCCTGTCTTAGAAACTATAGCAATTGCGATGGCAATTCCAAAGCAATGACATATGAATTGCCATTTTTTCATTATATTGAAAGCTATCACAGCTATCTTGACTTTTTCTTGAAAACTATAGCAATAGTTATTTAAAAGAAATCGTCTTAGGTGGTAGGTCTGTTGGTGCACGCCTTATTTGTTGAATGTCATTAATTTCATTTTAGAAAAATTCCGCCAAAATCACTTGGCAATGAATGCCTCCGTATTTTCTTGAACACATTTCTATACATATTTTAAATTAAAAGTGCAGTTCAAAAGATTGTTATTTACGATCAAAACCTAGGTTATGTGCTCGATGGTTGAATATAATACGAATATAAACGAGGTGCCCCGTTTATATAAGAATGCAAAATAGTGCGTTAGTTTAGTGCACATGCGTAACAGTCCCAAGATTGTCATAATTTTTTTATATTTGTCGGAGCATGAAGCGATTGGCGGTGTTTATTTTGAAGTTTCGAGCTGTCAGAACACGATGACAGACGTCATTCTGTTTTGACGTTTAAAAATCACACCTTAAACTTACGTCAAACTGTGGCTATTTATCGAGTTCAGTCGGAAACGTCAAGTAGTTTACTTGGGCATGGTCGATACGGCGGTGGCAGCACTTGCTTCTGTCATGTTGACGTTTCGTTGGTCGGGAACGTGAGAACCCCGTGGAGATGGTTATGGCCGGAGTGCCGACACAAATGGTTGTGTGGTTATGTCTTGTTGAGTTTTGCGTCGCCGTATTGAACTTGCCGCGTTTCTTGACTGAAATCCGAAGCCATCTTGTTCACTGTTTGGTATTTTGTGTTAAATTGATTGTGATACTGAAAATAGACGTCTGTAATAACTAACCGGACTAATATTTCGTGTACGCCACCATGTATGAGCCTTCTGATAACGATCCCTCTTACGTCTACGTCGTTATATTCAACTAGTAGCATAATTAAATAAATGATAATTCTTTGCATTTTTCAATACTTTGTTTTGTGTGTGTCTGAAATAAATTTTACGGAGTTTCAAGTGAATTGAACTGTTTTTCACAATAACAGCGACATGCAAATCATATCGTCGACGCAAAGAAAAACGAATTACACAATTAAAATCGTTCCCGTGATTAACTACCTCGCTAAGCCAACTGTGGAAATAAATATGCGCGATGCCATTATTTCGGCTTTAAAAGTCTATTCCCATTACACCTTACCATATCATGACCGTGCTGTTGGCAACCCAAACATGTTACTTTAGTGTGTTGGTACAATTGTTAATTTTTATTGTGTTGGTATCACTGTCTGGCTACCTCTTCACTTGTCAACTGTATCGCGGATTTAACGTACGCATTTTACCTCTTTTTAACACGTGCTATGACCTAACAGGCACGGAAACTCAAATTAAATCCAGTGAATAAGTTTAAACAGTCTCCATACTTAAGAAAGTAAATATCGACATCCATATCTATCTTTATCATGGTCATCAATCTTAATAACAATCAGATTCTCTACACAAATAATTCGGTAATACCTACGGTCATTGTACATTTTTAGGCATTGATGGCCTTATTCACCTTCGCTATCCAGGCGAATGCTATAGCCAACTGAGCTACGGAGGACGTTAGCCAGTCGACAAATTCTTGTAAGTGCTTGCTACGCCAGTGAGCCGGCGTTCGATTTCATCAACACATGGGAAATATCCCCACATCTATCCGATGGAAATATTTTTACAAATATTTGACTATTAACTTTTTTTTTATAGCTCAAGCAATTGGTTTGCAAGTTTTTTACGTAATATAATTTAATTTCGTAAAAACTTATTGTATCAGTATAAAAGTAATTATAGTTATATAGACACACAAACTTAAAAATAAAAAAAACTTAAAACTAAACTATTTACATGCCAGTAAGTCAGGTATTTTAAAAATAGGAAAAAACCTATAGATAAAATACCTGACTTAGGTCGCTGTCCCGCGGGAAGGTGCCCATAAGGCTGGCCACATTACCCCGTTGGATGGCTAGGCTGATCCGCTGGCCGAAGTATAGGCCAGCCTTCGTATCGTGAGATGTCTCAACTAAACGTTTTGAAATCTCACGATAAACTTTATGGGCGCTTGGTCCCCACGGCCCCAAAGTCTCGACTCCAAACGGTTGAAATATGAAAGACTCACCGAGACCTTCATACTTCCGCCGTTTGAGGTCTTCTGCAGAAGCAGCAGCAGAACCCGCCTTATTGCCAGTGAAAGGAAGATGAGAGGGCGCCAGAGTGTCAACGCAAGTAGCGTCCCACACCAACGGCCTACCCATCTTCCATCTTCCAAGGGACGAGTGTCATACCATCGGGGCGCTTGCCATCGCTACGTGATAGCCCATTCGGTTCCAAAACAGCCGGAATACGTGCACTGGCGAGCGCCCGACGAATGACATCGTTTAAGCTGGCATGGCGGGGGATCCTGCCGGCACTTCGGCTGCAAGAGAGGCCATGGTGAGCAAGTTGGTCGACTAACTTCCCACAAGGACAGCGATGGGTTACTGAATTAAAAGCACCCAGGCGAAGACTTACTGCTATGCGGAAGGATATGTTATCAAAAAGTGTGCCTAGGGCAGAAGAGGGAAGCGCTTTAAGCCATAAATTTTTTCCCATTCCCATTCCCATTCACCAACAGCTAAAAGACGAGCACGGTCTGTAGAGTTCGTAGTCGACAATAAGAGATTTTCACGAACTTCTCTACAAAGAGGCTCGTCCCATAGCCGCTGAGTTGATTGGGAACCGGGGAGTTCTGCGGAGGTCAAGGCCCTCCAAGTGTCAACAGTTTCAACTAAAAAAGGGATGTGAACGTAATTAATTTAAATTTCGCTCACAAAAATACATTGACAGTGTCATCCAGTGGGTGGTGGTTCCACAAACAGCTTAACTTATAAAAAATAATAAACTTATTCACCCTCTTAAACCACAGTCGCTCCGCTGTAATTACCTGATTTGCCACATCCTGGAACATGGTCATCGGACCGTGGGCTCTCGCGTGCCAGTGCACAACTGGGATAACGCTAGGAAGATGATGATTCACCCTCTTAAATATGGAGACTGTTTAAACTAAGACTCGGTTTAAGCGCGGTATTAGTCGGTGAAGGAACGGTGCAGTGGGTGGGTGTGGTTGAGGCTTAGTGAGATTGTTAAGTATGTAAGTTACCAACTCAATGATTTCTTAACAAGTACCTGGGTGACCGAGCTTTGGTTGGTTTTTATTAACTATTAAATAAAAAAAGCTTTATAGCTTATTTAAAAAAAACTATAAAAAGCTATAAACTTGAATAAATAAATAAAATACAAAAAGTAAAAAAAAACATCACCGAGCGAGATTTGAACCCCAGTCACATAGTGCTATCAGTCCTGCGGCTAATGCACTCGGTCACGACGCTCATGTTTCCCGGTGCGAAGTAAATATGGTACCGAACTATAAATCAATGTAAAAGAAAAACGCATGAAAACTTAAAAAAACACGCGTTTCTTCCCCGATAACCCACATACAAAATTTCAGCGAAATCCTTTAAGCCGTTTCGAGATCAAAGTCAAAGTCAAAGTCAAAAATAATTTATTCAATTTAGGACAGAAAATGCCACTTATGAACGTCAAAAAATTAAAAATCAGTATAATATTGGCCCTTAGGGGGCCCAAACATGTCTCCTTATCTTGTCTTGAATTTTATAATACCCTTTAGACATGAGGGTAGTTTTGACATGCGACTTAAACCTATTATATATTGTTAAAAAATTTAATACAATTTCCCAAAAATGAATTAATTGTTTTGGCCAATCTAAAGTCTGAAACGACAAGTTTGTTTTTGTTTCTTGTATTATAAGAATGAATATCACTTTTTTTCGTGAAAAGATCTAAATTTTTGCGTACGTACATGATATTATCAAAAATGAATTGAGAGGCCACAGTAAGTATATTAATTTCTTTAAAGAGTTCTCTCAGGGATTCGCGCGGACTCAGTTTGTAAATGCCACGAATGGCTCTTTTCTGTAAGATAAAGATAGTATTGATGTCCGCAGCAGAACCCCACAAGAGAAGACCATAAGACATAATACTCTGAAAGTAACTAAAATAAACAAGCCTTGCCGTTTCAACGTCAGTAAGATGTCTTATTTTTCTAACCGCAAAGGCAGCTGAAGCAAGTCTCCCAGCCAGAGTATCAACATGTGGTCCCCATTGCAACCTCGAATCCAATGTAATGCTCAGAAACACAGTGGAGTTAGATAGATCTAGTTTCTCACCATTTAGTAAAATTTCTGTGTTACTTTGTTTCACGTTGGGCATGGTGAATTTAACACATTTGGTTTTTCTTGTATTGAGAAGCAAGTTGTTGCTTGTAAACCAATTGAACACCTTAGTGAGAGCCCTGTTTACATCGTCAAATATTTCTTCGCCTCTTCGATCACTAATAAATCCATACTAGTCCATACTAATATTATAAATGCGAAAGTGTGTCTGTCTGTCTGTCTATCTATCTGTCTGTCTGTCTGTCTGTTACCTCTTGACGCTTAAACCACTGAACCGATTGAGATGAAATTTGGTATGGAGACAGTTTGAGACCCTGTAAAGGACATAGGCTACATTTTGTCGCGATATAAAAAACATTAAGGGGGTGAAATGGGGAATGATAGTTTATATGGAAAATCCAGCTCTTGCGGGCGAAGTCGCAAGGAACCACTAGTAAATAAATATACAAGAATTGTCGTTTAAATGTATTAGATAAAACTGTTTCTCATATGTTCGTAGTAAGGTAATAGTATGGTACGATGCAGGGACAGACCTTAAAAATACATAACCAACCACGGACCCGTTACTATTATTTCCATTAATTTAATGTGTCTGTTGAGTGGTAAATAAGTCAATCACGATGAATGATACCTTTTTGGGTTATTAGCGAATTGTTTTCGACTTTTACGCGAAATATGGAGGTGTTGTTTATAATGATTGTAAGCTAAATGGAAATAGACTGTTAATTTGATAGAATTTACTGAGAAGCGTCGGCGTAAAAATTTTACTAAGTTCTCTTGAAAAAACAATTTTGAATTCGAATAACGGCTGTTTGAAAATTAAAAATGTCTAGTTGAACTGTATTACAAGTAAGTTTTGATGTATCAACCACCTAGAAGGTGTACCTTGACAAAATTTTCACGTTTTTTATAGTCACAGTCAAATGACGCAACGGAGGCTTCTCCACAATTCCTATTCAAAAACCTTTTAATAGTAACAAACATCTGAGTTGGCAGCTCTGAATGATATAAATCTGTAATACTTTTCTAGATATCAGTTTTGCTTTGTCGTATTTCCTTTCAGTTTTTACAAGGAAAGCCCCGGGGTAAATAATGTGTCGCTCTAACGATAACAAAGCTGGATAAAGCGGACATATTGGGAACGAAGAAATGCTCGATATATTATGCTCTGGCAGGGAACTTCGGTGCATTATTAGTTCTATTGAATTGAAGGAATATTTTGATGTTTTACGAGTATAAGGTAATTGTGAATTTTGTGCGCGAAGTGATAGGATCATTATACTGACTTGAAAGTTCAATTTGTAAACTGTCACATAATTTTGTAATTAATTTATCTTTTTTTTATCTTATACGGTCGATGGTACCAAATAAAGTAGTAAGTACGTACACATAAAACTTACTTGCTGGAATTGTTGCACAAATTGCAATACTTTTACAAGAACAACTAAAATAACAAAATATACTTGTATGGGGAATGGGCTAAATTCGTAACGTATAGAAATGAAACGTACGTCAAATTGTTACTTACACCCGTACTCAGAGACGTTTGACTGCCTCGTTGGTCTAGTGTCAGCACGCTGGGTACTATCCACGAGGTCCCGGGTCGGGCCGAGAGTGTTTGAGTTTTTCTGTCTTGAAATTACTCAGACACAGCTCCGGAGTCAGGAAGTTGGTGGTGTTAACACCCCCGTGCCTCGGACAGCACGATAAGCCGTTGGTCCTGTGCCTGATCTCTCTACGGTCATGTCAGACTGCCGTCTCACCGAATTATGAAAGTGAAGGAACAGAGAGTGCACCTGTGTATTGCCTACACACTTGTGCACTATAATATGTCCTGCGCAGTTGGCTTATCTCTGTTAAGATAGACCGCCGCGGTCGAAATTCGGCTAGGAGGACATTATTATTACATTACTCAGAGTCGTCAATTAAAGTTAATCACTTATTTAGTCTTATGCCAGCCTTTTTCCATTTGATTGACAAATAAAATGACTGAACGAGACTTAATTATAGATTAAATTTAATTGACGTCTCTGAGTGCGGCAGTTAGAGTCTCTGGAAAACAATAGAAATATTATGAGAATGTATAAATCTTGTGTTTTGTGTACCTTAACTTTAAGAAGAGTGTTCTGGTTCCATATTTTTTTCGATATTTCGGTAAGATATTAAAATTGAATATTACTTTTATTATTGTTATACGATATTGCAGGTCAGTTTCATGTTTCAAGTTACAGTTACTAACAATAGGTCATTATTTAAAAGTATACGAGTAATACCATAATTCTTTACTTTCTCAGGAGGTTATTAAACTACGCGATATTCAGACAGTCTTACTAAGACTCAGCGTAGTGTAATAAGAGTTAGCCAGTAAGTCTGTCTGCCCCATCTCTTTCACAGGTTGAAAAAGCGAGATGGAGCTTAGACTGTCTTAGTAAGACTAAATAATAAGAACACCGGCCCACTGGCATAGCAAGCACTTCCTCCGTAGCTCAGTTGGTAAGAGCATTCGCCCGGATAGCGAAGAGACGTAGGTTCGAGTCCCACCGGATGACACAGTCGATTAATTTTTGTGAGGAAAATTTAATATAATTTCATAAGACTGTCTGAATAACGCGTAATAGAATAACCAATTTACTGGTCAAAAAATATGTATCCTGTGGTGCAAAATAAACTTACATTGTATTCTTTATTAATATCACACGTTCCCTCGGCTTAAATATTCAGGCCACTCGCATTATTTCATTTACCGTCAATGTTGTTCGTAACTACATTTGTCTACGCTTGTACGTGATCCTAAGCCGAATCGAGAGTAATCTTATTTTTATAGAAATACGCCTAGTTTTCCATAATCGAATAACGTTGCTCTGACATTTAGGTTAGGTAACACGTTGTGCTGAATACTAAAATACATATTTACAACATTTTATTTGATAAAAGTATACAATATGAATTGTGAAAATTCCTTTTCGGATGCCTTAGAAGCGCCTAAATTGCGTGTATATAAAAACACAAGTGTGTTTTACCGTTTAACAATAACCTGCCTTACTTCTGAGCGTAGAAGGAAAAAGGAAGCGAGGAAGACCAAGAATAAGCTACATGCAGCAAATAAAAGAAAAGATAAATGTCGGGTCGTATCAGGAGGTTAAGAGAAGGGCGGAAAGCAGAGAGGAATGGAAAAAACTCCACCGACAAGAGCCTAGCTCTTAAATTTGATGATGATGACTTCTGAGCGTAACTTCATCCTTAAATATGAGATTGTCTGACTTAAGTTTGGTTTAAATTGGTAGAGGGGTGTCTGTAAGGCAAGTGACCAACCTTGTCGTCAGATATTATCATGATGGCCTACAGCTTTGTTTCCAGGCTTAGCGACTACCACCAAGTGATTTTAGCCGAGACTAACATCTGATCGTGCCTTCTGAGGCACGGAATGATTGTTATAGATGTTGCTTATAAATGGTGGTATGGTCTCAGTGCAATAGTCTGAAAGTCGCTAGAAAACTATGGTGGCCGTTGATTCATACTGTCATTGTAAAGTCAGCCTATTAGATTCCACTGCTGGGAAAAGGCCTCACCTCAACTATGAGGAGGTACGAGCCATACTCCACCACGCGGGCTCAGTGCGGATTGGTGGAGGTGTGTATGTAAGGCAAGTGACAAACCTTACTGTCAGAAGTTATCAAGCCGCCCTATGGCCTCTGACTAGGCTTAACGACTTATACCACAGACATTAGCCGGGACCAACTGCTTAACGTGCCTTCGGAAGCACGGACGTCACTTAAATGGTCGGAATGGTCACCCATAAAATCACGACCGCGCCGTGGGTTGCTTGACTTTTGGTATCACTACCAAAGCGCTGCCGCCACTGCGCCACAAGCACCTCAGTACCTCATATTGTCATATTGTCATTGACAAATATCTTAAAGGTAATAATGTTGATTGTAGTACTAAACAGAAGAGAAATGAAATAAAATGAAATGCTTTGAAATGAAAAGCTTTATCGTGCATGGAAAACAAGATTACTAAAGGTCTTAAAATAGACTTACAAGTTTAACTTGATTCTACCATTACAGGTGTATACGTAAGTGTCAAAGAAAGAGAGAGAAAATATATTTTTAAAATTCCTAGCCAGTGGAGCTGCTTAGTAACCGTTCTACCCAATCAGCTCCTATACACAGGTATGATTGTAGAAATTCAATATTATTACGTACACCGCTAGTTCCGCTCCATCACGTATAAAACGTGCTAGCGGTAAATATCGACGGTAATTAAATATATCATTCCCTAGTGCGGCGCTGTAACCCGAGGCAATTTATTTTCAATCAGTATGAACTAGCTTGTAGTTTGCCTGAGACCTAATTACTGAAGAAGCTTTAGATGTCTGGAATAATTTTCTTAGATTGTTATTTCTTTTGAATGGTAAATATATATACTTTTAGTTATTTTGCTGGTCATTTATATGTGCGTTGGGCAATATGAGCTCAAAACCGATCTGCCTGCTTTCTTTTTTTTAGCAGACAGATGCTCTTTATCTCTATACAGGTACGGCCGCACATCAGAATACCCCACTTTGGGTGTAAAGAATCTTTATTTCCATTAAGACAAATTCATTTCACTTACCCAGAAACTTAAAACTAAGAAATGGTTAGTACTTAATATAATTTTATAAGATGAGCATGTCGAGTCGCTGCTACGATAAGTAGGTCGGTATCCGTTAGTTCGAGCCATTGCAATAAATGTACACACTTTGACCTTGAGACTGTCTCTATTCTCTACGGTAACCTGATGTGCTGCCCACCATACATATTTTTATGAACGACATTATTATATAATAAAAAAAATATATTTTTTTTTTATTTATGACTTACCTATTTATTTTTACTCTAAAAGATAAACCATTGGCAGTTTTAAATTTTTTACCAGTTGACCGCGTAAAATTACATAACGTTAAATCAAAAGCAAGTATTTTGTGACTTACAAGATTTTCGACAGTGAAAGCTTTTAATACTTCAGAGATCATCATTATTATTACTTTTACCAATATCTTCTTACAAAGTCATGAGCCTCTATCAAAGTATCTACATAACTATAATCACAATAAGAATTACTGGCATATTTCTGTACGAACAATCGAGCCGAGCCTCGGGATCGCGGCTTAACCCGTAATACCCTAGTATCTATTGGAAATAAATTGCATCAGACGGTTCAGGGGTGATTTGTATAATTGTGTGTCTTTCTCTTAGTGTTATTGGTGTTATGTTGGACCGAAAATAGCTTAGAGTTTCGTGGTTAAATCATTTTTTTTTTATTTGAAATGGGTTTGCTCTTGACTCTAGACTAAGCCAGACGTGGCACAGACAGAGTCGACGATGGAGCGAGCTCACCCAGAAGAAGCCTGTTCACTCTGAGTTTGAAGGTCTTTGGGTTGTAATCCGTTGGAAACACTGAAGCGGGTAGTGAGTTCCACTACTTAGCTGTGCGCATTATAAATGTTGATAAGAAGCGCTTAGTTCGTATCGTTGGAATATCAACGCGATATGGGTGGTATCCCGCGGTGCGTCTAAAAGTGCGGTGGTAGAACGGAGCCGGTGGAATGAGTTCATGGAGCTCTTAAGCACACTCTTCGAAATATAGCCTGTAAAAGACCGACAAACAGGCAACTTTGCGGCGATGAGCTAGGCTGTGGAGTGTTTCATGATGAAAAGTTAATTACTGCAATTGTAGAGATGTACTACTCGACCAAGCCAACTAGACAATCTAACGACTTACGACGACGAATTCGACGAAATTACCAAAGGTAATTTAAAAGCAATATGGTAACAATTTAGATGAATTACCTAATAAGTTAATTTAAACACGATTGTTTTTTTTTCTATCGGTATTTTCGTTGTATTCGTCATCGAAAGTCGTTTGGCAGTTGTATAGTTGGCTTGGTCGGGTAGTACTGTTGTGGTCTGGAGACGACAATCGCAACGTTGACGGTGATGGCGGGCGCTGCATATACAGGCTGTCGTTTTGGTCAGCGCCCCCTGACTCGGGGGTGGTAGTACAAATGATACTGATGCCAAAAAATAAAATAAAAGAAAACTTTAATTTTTCATGGGAAAACCCACGCGAGTCGAAAAACTACCAACCTATCGGTAGCGTTTCGTAGCTACGCGCGAGGGCGCGAGTATCCCTATTAGTTGTAGAAATTTTTAGACATTGTTGTAAAGAGGTTTTCTTTTAAAACACTTTAATGTTATTTGAAGATCTTTTTTTTGAATTAGCGTAAATACTACCATCGCTGACTAAAACAACTCCCTGTATAACAGCGTTAAATAGGAAACCATTAACCCATTAAAGTCAAAACTGTAACATAATCTGAATTTCAGTACGATGCTGCGATGACTCTTCAACGACCAAACTTTAAAACTCGACCATTATTCATAATCCAATACTACATCATAAAACCACGCGCTGAACTTCTGACAGTGCAATGCTATAAATATTCACTGAAAAGAAGCCCAGTTTAAGCTCGAAGGATCTTAAAAACAAGTACTCTGTAGATGTGAGCTTGGCATAAAGTTATGAATGAACACAAATGCGTTGAGAATAAACCCTTTGACAGCAAATTTTTACAGATGATGTATTTCTGTTGCCGCTATAAAAACAAATATTAAAAACAGAATAATAATAATAATATTAGAAGTACGAATCTACATAGTTGCACCGATACACTTCCTCTATCTGCGGCCTCCTTGGTGAACCGAATAAACGTCAGCATCAAGATGGCGGGATCAAGCTTCTGATTCCAAATGTTTCATATCAGGGTATAAGTGCTTCATTAGTACCATTTGTACCCTGACCTAGACATTTGTACAAATGAAGACAAAAACGGCACATCGAAATTTTTTTGGTCCCGCCACTATGACGTCAAAGTGGCGGGACCAACTTGAAGCGCTGCACACACAACCATAGTTCAGTGAACGCAATTAGTACTGCATTTGTACTTCCTATAACTGTTATCTTAGTAGTAATAACAAAATTAAAGCAATTTAATCAAAAACTGATCCCGCCATTTTGACGTATCTGTAAATTGGTGCATTCATATTAAAGTCGCTAAATCACACAAAAATACACATAATAAGACTTTGTACTAGCAGAGTACATGATAGTGATGTTTGTCTCAGATCTGTAAGCCTTGTAGGGAAAAAGTTATCATAAATTTGTTGCTACATAATCTATAGGGGAAGGGGGCCCAAAGCAGGTAACTTATGTTTATTTAAATAATAATAAAAGCAATGAGCAGTCTCGCGAAAGGGCTCGCCAAGATTACTCGCACATGATTACTCGACGACTTTGACATTGCGCCTCCTGCACATCTGGCGACCGCAGGAGGGTCGCCGCGAACAAACTTGTGTGTGTTCTTCCATCGGTGTAGGTACTTTTTCCGAACATTATCACATTCTTGACTATTTTCTCAGTGAAACGAAAGGAAACAAATATAGTTATTTTTGCAATGCCGTTGATTTAATTTATGTTTTGTGCTTAAGGTTATCATTCAAGCAGGGGTCGCGCATTGTGTATATATATATATATGTTACGGTAAGAGTGAATAATTGAAGATTATTAATAATTATCTAATATTATTAATAATTACCGAAAGTCGAGGTTAAAGTGATGAATTAATCACATTTGTTTTTATCAATAATTTAACCCTAGTAGTGAAAAATGTAACAAGTTTACAGTTTGCAAGGAAAAGTTTGTCAGTATTGATGAGGTTCCTAATACAACTTGCAGTCTTCTAGTCCGATAAAGAAACGGTTTTGCCCTTTGATATTTTTTAAAGTGCCTGGTTTTTGGTGAGTTTATGCAGAAGCTTTATGTGATGCTATATCCAAAAGTTTCGAAAAATTCATCGAAAGCAATAGGTATGGGACAGGTATTTGTAATAAATGTGTGTAACTCTCTGATTACAAAATTAAATTGAAAAAAGTTGATTGATTCGACACAAGGGCTATCTAAATATGATATTTACCAAAGTTTGGAAACATAGGTATTTGTAAAGTATGGAAAACTAAAAAAACTAAATATCTTCACCAATAAAATGTTAAAGTGATTGAAAATTATTTTAGGAAGTACTTTTAAGTTAGGCAAATCTAGTGGAAAAAGTTTGGAAGTCTATGCTTTCTGCTGAATAAAATTTTTGGTTTTTCTTGCGCTACATGTTCTACAAAAAGTCAAAATGTGCAAAGTTTGCATCTATATGATTCTAATAATGTAATGTATCAACTTACAAAAAATTATAAATATTGACTGCTTGCGGTCGAAGTTATAGAATTAAATGTAATGAAACGAATGAACAAAAGTATAGGTATGAAACAACGGGCGCGGGCGGTGGGTGGGGCGGGGCAGGCGAGTTGTCGCGCGGCCGCTATAAAAGACTATTCTGTCACGTGCGATGTTACTGCGAGGAGTGATATTTATGATTTGATTCAGTAACATACCAGGTATTCACTGTACTGTCTAAAAAAGGAAACTGAAATACTAATGCGACAATTCACCTTTGTTTGCTGAGATTGCAAACTCACAAGGAGTTGCCTAACTGATGTAAAGTAGAACCTAGGAAATATTTGAATTTATTTGGCATTTTAAGTACGTAACGAAGTGAAGAAAACCCTTTTTACCACGACATATAATAAGTAATAAGTCAGCCTATTAGATCCCACTGCTGGGAAAAGGCCTCACCTCAACTATGAGGAGGAACGAGCCATACTTCACCACGCGGGCTCAGTGCAGATTGGTGGAGGGGTGTATGTAAGGCAAGTGACAAACCTTACTGTCAGAAGTTATCAAGCCGCCCTAGGGCCTCTGACTAGACTAGACTAGACTACTAGACTAGACTACCACCACGACATATAAATATTAATAATTTTCAATTAATCAGATTAACCGTAACATATATATATATATATCTTTAAGTATATATAAGTACCCAATCAGAACAGCCTCCGCCCGCTGTAACAAGGAGCAGGTGCCCATGCGAGCCGGAGCGGCTAAGGATGGACGATCAAATAGCCGAAGCTGCGACGGGTGAGCGAAGGCTAGCGTAGATGACACCTTGTTACTTAAGAGCGAAGAAGCTGACAATTCAACATTGCAAACACTATTAAGTATTTGAACAGAAAAGCTATATTTTTACTTAAGTACCCAGTCAGTGTAGGTACTTAGGATACCTAAATGACATACGGAGCAACTAATCTGAAGCGGAAAAAATACCGACACCGCGCCGATCAGAGAACACACACAATTTCATGCCGGACGCTTCTGCGGTCGCCAAATGTGCGGGAGGCGCAATGTCGAAGTTGTCCATACTAGTACTTTAGTAGCGATATACAACAGCAAGTGAGAAATATCTAAAGTGCGAACAGACACCAGTGTTGTGCGAGAAATCTTGCCAAGCCTTCTCGCGAGACTTCTCATTGAGAACCTGAAGAGGTCATTAAAATAAACATAAGTGACCTGCTTTGGGCCCCGTTCCGCTATTTACATACCAAACGGATTATGGAGCAACAAATTTATGATAACTTTTTCCCTACAAGGCTTACAGATCTGAGACAAACATCACGATCATGTACTCAGCTAGTACAAAGTCTTATTATGTGTATTTTTGTGTGATTTTGCGACTTTGATATGAATGCACCAATTTACAGATACGTCAAAATGGCGGGATCAGTTTTTTGATTAAATTGCTTTAATTCTGTTATTACTACTAAGATAACAGTTCAGTATATAGGAAGTACAAATGCAGTACTAATTGCGTTCAATGAACTTTGGTTGTGTGTGCAGCGGTTCAAGTTGGTCCCGCCACTTTGACGTCATAGTATATCACGGAATATCAAATAGTAAAAAAACTTTAAAAAATAATAGTTAAATTAAAATAATAAAAATATTTAAGGGGTCTCCCATATAACGAACGTGTAACAGATAATAATAAGGGTAACAGATAATAATAAATCCATACTTAATATTATAAATGCGAAAGTGTGTTTGTCTGCTTGTCTGTTTGTCTGTTACCTTTTGACGCTTAAACTACTGAACCGATTGAGATGAAATTTGGTATGGAGACAGTTCGAGACCCTGGAAAGGACATAGGCTACATTTTGTCACGATATAAAAACATTAAGGAGGTGAAATGGGAGATGAAAGGTTTACATCGAAAATCTAACCCTTGCGGGCGAAGTCGCGGGGAACCACTAGTTGTATATAAACTTTTTAAAAAAATATAGGTATTTAAGGGGGGCTCCCATACAAGCATGATTTTTTTTTTCGTTTTAAAACTGAAAAATATCATAATATAGTGTCTAATCTTGTATAGGTACGGAACCCTTCGCGCGCGAGTCTGACTCGCACTTGGCCGGTTTTTTATTCCTAAACTTCTGTAGCTCAGTTAGAGTATTGAAATAAAAATATTTTACTGATACTTTCAACACCTTTCTTTTCATCTTTTCAATTTTTTTTTTTTTAACTTTATTTTCATCTTAATACCTGTTATTGCCTTCTCGGACCCTAATAACAGCTTCAAGTCGATTTGGTATAGACTCCGAAAGCAATTCAGTAAGTCTCATATTTTAATTATAAAACTTTTTACACTCCTTGATTATGTTTTTCGAGAGTATGTTTATATGTATAATTGTTTGGCACGCCCTATTGCCCAAACAGCTGGACAGTTTTTGACATATGAGGTGTAGGGGACATTAGGACCCCACTGATCTACAAAGGAGGACCTCAGGTCCAACGATTTAACTGGAAAATTGTACGGACATGGTTGGCGATTCTTTTTGCACTGTTGTATGAAGAGAACTGTTTTCAAATATTCAGGAGAAAGTGCGTTCTGCTAGTCAGCTCTGTTTTGACACAAGCGAGCAGAAGCGTTCGCGTCCGGGCCTGGATATTTTGTCTACTGAATTTGTAGGTCCTTTTCTGAAACGTGAAATAACGAATATTGGTTTCGAATTACCGTTTTACCGCACGTGGAAAGTGTAAAGCGATTTCTGATTTTTAGGAGGTACGAAAATGTTTACATAGACTCTTTAACCCCATACAAATAAGTCCATTTTTGTGCACCCATTAATGATTACTCATTAACAATATAATAATACGGATATTTATGCAACAATGTATAAATGTGTCGCGCCATGTACCGATATCTTTTTCTGAGTTATGTACATTAGTGGTTTCACTTCCCGATGCTCTTACAGTGAGGGAACATCGTGAGGAAACCTGCACATTCAGGCGACTGAATTTGTAACCATGATCCAAACATGGTCAGGTTCCCCTGTTAACAGGATCACGAGGGTCAGATGGTAGTCGCTCCACTGTAATTGCATGATTTGCCATATCCTGGATCATAGTCTAAAGCGTACCCTGGGCCCTCGCGTGCTAGTGCACAACCTGGATAACGCTAAGGCATTGTCCTACGTAAGCGACCAACGCGGCAATGTGACGCGACGCGACGCGTTACGATAATATCAAAGTAGCTGTACCTACTTATACGTGGACTACGTTGTCGCGCGCTTGTATGGGTCGCATAGCGTCGCGTCGCATCGCATCGCATCGCATCGCATCGCACGTCTCGTCGTTTACCTAGGACAACGGGTAAGATGATGATGATGGTAGCCCTTAAATGCAGTTATGAAGTTCGAATCTATTATTGTAGGCAGCGAAAGCTATTACTAACCCTAATCCTTTAACCTGATTTCAAAACTTTAACAAAATAAAATATTTACCAGCCACCCTGTTTAGGTAAGTAATTGGCAACAAGCAAACAGCAAACTAAGTGTAAACTGCAGGCAGCACTATGTATGGTTCCGTATGTTACACCCGCACCTGTCTGGCCCTAAACAAAAGTTAATAGTTCAAAGTTGGAAACTACGGCATCCTCGCCCGTGGATTCCAATATGTTTGGCAATTTTAGTGTTTCGGTTTATTGAATTAAATACACTGTTGTTAGTGTTGGGCGCGTTGATAGCGCAGTGGCTAGCGGGTTGCTTCTCATGCGCGAGGTGCCGGTTCAATCCCACATGCCGCCATATACCAATGACTTTTTCTGAGTTATGTACATTAGTTGTTTCACTAACCGATGCTCTTACGGTGAGGGAAAACATCGTGAGAAAACCTGCAATTTTAGGCGACTGCATGTGTAACCATGATCCAAACTGGTCAGTTTCCCCTGGTAAAAGGGTCACGGAGGTCAGATGGTCAGTGTAATTACCTGACCTCCACTGTAATTACCTGGTCTGCTACATCCTGGACCATGGTCAGCGGACCCTGGGCCCTCGCGTGCGAGTGCACAACCGGGATAACCCTAGGAGGATGATGATAATACTGTTGTTATATAACTGCTTCTCTATGTGTTATTTATTTTGTAGAAGAAATTGTAGCAAATACTATGACCAAATTCTCTAAGAAAACTTAAGTAAGTTAACTAACTAACTAAAGGTAACTTTAACTTTCATTTGAACTGTTGAAATATGTATCGAAGTTACTTTTATTAGACAAATCTTCGCTATGTAGGTATGCTGTTTTAGCTTATGTATTGTTGTTACGTAAGTTATATTTATAAAACGTTGGTTTTAAAAAAAAACTTTAACTTAAGCAGAAATATGTTTTGAAAACATCAATCTCATCGACAAATAGAGTCAATGGGTTATTCGCAACCTATTTGATCAATGTTACGTTCGCTTTCGTGCTAAAGACAGACAGAAATATTAAACAGACCAATTTTCAATCCATCGTTACTAAGGAATCATTAATATGAAGTTTGCGAGTTGCGAAGACAATTAAAATTCGTTTAAACAAAAGTCAACAGCGAGTTCGTAGCGAATTCGTTAATTGCCTTGTCCTGTTTTACTTTCAGTTTGTTTCACGATATTATCTGTTTCGGGAAAATACCGGCCATTTATTATGTTGTTTTCATCAAATGTTTTTATTTTCGAACTTTGATAAACATTTTTATTGATAAAGTTATTCATCAATCATTTCTTGAAAGATTGCTTGGTTTACTTTGACGATACGAAATACCTACGAACCAAAAGTTTTTTAAAGCCATCCACCATACTGGTTCAGCGCCTACTATTGCTAGATAAACTTTACCGTAGTAACATATAGGCTATTCGACACACCACCAGTCGTTGAATGTCAAACGCATAATTCGGCCAAATTTGTTACCTCCTCCTTTTTATCAAACCACGCCTAACATGCCATTGCCCATCTAATTTTCTATACTGAGTTGAATTTGCGAGTGGATGATTACCGGTAGATAAGTAACTTATCTCTTATTCTCTTTCTCCAACCAGCGGTCTTCTTCATCCTTCATTCCATCATCATAAAGGATGATTTCTAGAATAAAAACCACATATCCTTCGAACTCTGATCCGACTCAAAATCTCTATACCAATATACTTGGCAAGTATCACTGCAATAGGATAGTGAAGGGTCTACCTCCTAGAGGTCACCCCGGGCAACGACATCACAAACTTTAGTTGGTTATGGCACCTGAACGATCCTAACAGCTGTGGTAGGCTCCGTTAGGTGCCGCCTGGAAGCTACCACCCTTCCACCGGAGCCCGGTGCCAAGAACCTGAGGTGAGTTTGCTTAACCGTCGACTTTGTCTGGCTCAATCTGGTTTGGTTTGGTCTAAAGTCAAGAGCAAACCCATTACATATACAAAATAATACAAAATAAATAAGTAGTCGAATTGCGACACATCTTGCCAAAACAGTGTCGCGCAACTTTAACCATTCTAACGGAATAGACAAATGCTAACGAGTTACACGAAAACAGTAGTTTGCAACATTCCCCTTCGACGTGTATTAGTGGCGGTAGTTACGATACAAGTTGTTGCACTGAACTAAATACAAACCGTAATGCGGCTGAAGCAGTGAAGCCAACAAATGACTGCGAAGTTTGTACTCAAGCGATAGGAAGAACCGTTATTCAGATTTAGTTTTTATTGCAAGTCACAAGTGGATTATAGGATAGTGCATGATATCAAATATACTAAAATAGTAAGGGGTGGGAAAATCTAAGGATAAGCTGTTAGGGATTGATTTTGATCAAATCGTCTTGAGTCCTCTTACTCGTAGAGGTTGTTTTTTTCTACGCCTGAGGCACAATTGTCAAAAGGCTGGCTTAGCTTTAGCTTTGACTTTAGCCTAAGGCTGCAAATTTTAGGGGGTGGCAAAGAGGCTTTTTTTTGTTTTACACAATACAACGATTCACGAATTTTAACTAAAAAATCTTAAGCAACTGTGGTGTACTGCATCTCATGTTATGGTAAATGTGAATAAACGATCGAAATTTATTACTTTTAGTAGTAATTATTAATAATTCACGACACATATTGGTAAAAGTTATAAAATAAATAAAAACCTAAGGTTTTTCGACCAGCAGGTATTTATTTATAATATTAAACACAGTCTTACAATTATATTAATTAGAGATCACACAAACAAGGTTACTTGTACTTGCTTTAAAACGAAAGGACAACAAATTCACATATTCTGAACTAGAATATTAAATAAACCAAACTATAAGGGCACATTTATCACAAAATTAACAATAAAATTCTTATAAAAATCAAATCTACCATCAAACTTATGCAAAAAAGCCTTTCGTGGTACATAAAACTGTAACAAAAATAAAATTAAACAATTATTGTTTCATTAACAATTATATTTGGTTTGCCTGTAAATCTTCTGTAGCACCTATAAATGCAAGAAATTAAATTTTTAAAAGTATTATCATAGAACTTAACAAATATCTGTTGTGCAAGTAAATTGCAATAAAAAAAACCGGCCAAGTGCGAGTTGGACTCGAGCACGAAGGGTTCCGTACCATTAACTTACAACATTAGACAGTATAGGCAAAAAAAACTTCTTAAGTTTCTATTGTTCTTATGAAACAAAAAAAAATATTTTTATTTTATATAATAATTTCAAAAGTATTCATCACAGTATATCCGAAACAATTTTAAATAAGAGTTTCCGCGCCTGTTTCTTTACGTGAGTGATTTGAAGTATATAGGTCCAAGACTTTAGAAATTACAGGGGGGGGGGGACCGTGGGACTTTGGTAGGCTATATCTCGCAACCTTATTTTACCTACCTTATTTTCATAGTAACGATACCCCACACAAGGGGGTGCACTCAAAAAAATAATTCACCCCTTTACATGTATGGAGAGGTACCCTTAAAAAGGGGTATTTTTATTTTTTTGTATTTTTAAATATGAGAGATATATGTGAAGTATCCTCGAACCTCGGGTGTAAGGGGCTCCGAATACCATCTTACGAAGCCCAATTGTCAACCTCACCTGCACGTGGTGCGCCCTGCCGACTAACAGACGAGGCTCTGGCGACCGAACCGATGGGGTATAACCATCTAAAGACTGAGCCAAATTCCTCTGGCCGGCGGCGGGCAGCAGCTTCGCCGGTACGAGGCTCGGTCCTGCGCTCACCAACCCGCCTGCCCAGCGTGGTGAGTATGGGCATTACCTTTGAGAATGGAGCCAAAAAGAAAACGGCCCCCAGTTCCCGGCCGCCCTACTATTCTGGGCCACGGCAGCGGCTCCGGTAACGGTAGGGCAGGAGGTGCGAAGAATCCCCGGGCTACAGAAGGCTGCCACAATCTGACCCTGGCGGCGTTTAATGGACGCAGTCTATGGCAGGACAAAAGCCTTGTCCAACTCGAGGTAGAACTTAAAAACATTAAGTGGCATGTTCTGGGGTTGTCTGAAGTCCGTAGAAAGGGGGAGGACACGATGACCCTAGAATCAGGCCACATGTTCTACTTTCGGGAAGGCGACCAACTGTCACAGGGTGGCGTAGGCTTTCTGGTCAACAAACTTCTTCGTGACAACGTGTTGGAGGTATCCAGTGTGTCGACCCGGGTAGCGTACCTCGTACTAAAACTGACCGAGATCTCTCGGTATCTACACTCTCAAGGTCATACAGGTATATGCGCCGACATCGTCATACCCGGATAATGAGGTTGAGGCCATGTACGAGGATATCTCGAGGGCCCTACACACCACCACCAAAACCCACTTCACAGTTGTCATGGGGGACTTTAATGCCAAAGTGGGAGTGCGAGAATGCGACGACACGCGAATCGGGCCACACGGAATCGGACACAGAAACCTTAGGGGCCAAATGCTGGTCAACTTCCTCGACATGCAGGGGCTGTTCTGCATGAACACGTTCTTTCAAAAGAAGCCCCATAGGAAGTGGACCTGGCGGAGCCCGGATGGTAAGACGAAGAACGAGATAAACTTCATCTTGACGGACAAAAAACGTATATTTAGGGATGTCTCTGTGATTAGCAGGTTTGACACCGGTAGCGATTAACGACTGGTAAGAGGCATCCTAAATATCAATTTTAAGGTCGAGAGAAGTCGGATGGTCAAATTCGTTCTTCGTCCGACTGTGCTCCAAGCCGAACTTGGCACCGAAAAGTTCCAGCTGGAACTCCACAATCGCTTCGCAGAACTAGCAACCACGAAGAGCGTTGACCGGGACCTCGAAAGCGTGACTAGGGTGATCCACGAAGTGGGAAATAGGCACTTTAGGAGGAAGCGAGGTAGGTAATTATCGGGGGAAACTCTGGAATTGATGAAAATTCGACGTGAAATGCCAGAGGGAGCTTCGTCAGATACCCAGCGTCTCAGCAAAGAGATCCGACATTCGGTGAGACGCGACCTCCGATGCTACAATACGAAGCTCATACGAGAAGCGATTGAGGGTCAAAAGACTTTACTAAAAGACTGGGCAAGAGCCATCTGACGAAACTCAAAACCTCGAACGGCGACGTAGTCACTTCAATTCCAGAGATTCTCGCCGAAGTTGAAGGCTTCTACGGCCGACTATATGCCTCGCATGTCTCGAAGCCTCCTCCCGGTGCGACTGACCCAAGAGCCACGCTGACACGCCACTACACTGAAGACCTCCCAAATGTGGACGAAGACGAAGTTGCGGGGGCTCTCAAACAGCTTAGCAATGGGAAGGCTCCCGGTAAAGACGGCATTACATCCGAGCTCCTGAAGGCAGGAGGACCTCCAGTCATCAAGGAGCTCGTGAGGATATTTAATGCCATTATTGCAAATGGGACTACCCCGGAGGCGTGGAGTGGGAGCGTTGTAGCGCTGTTTCAAGAAAGGCGACAAGTCGCTCTTGAAAAACTACAGGCCAATCGCGCTCCTGAGCCACGTCTACAAGCTGTTCTCAAGAGTCCTCGCAAATCGCCTCGCCGCAAGATTCCGCCTTCCAGCCACCGGAACAGGCCGGGTTTCTTAAAGGCTACAGTACCGTAGACCACATCCACACAGTCAGGCAGGTTATACAGAAGTCCGAAGAGTATAACCAGCCATTATGTCTAGCTTTTGTGGACTACGAAAAAGCCTTCGACTCCGTCGAAACCTGGCCTGTTTTGGAATCCTTGCAGCGATGCCAAGTCGACTGGCGATATGTGGAGGTGCTGAGAGGCCTGTATGATATGTCAACGATGTCCGTCCAAGTTCAAGGTCACAAGACAAGACCCATCCAGCTGCTCAGAGGTGTGAGATAGGGGGACGTTATTTCCCCGAAACTGTTCTCAAGTGCACTGGAGGATGTCTTCAAGACTCTTGACTGGGAGGGATTGGGCATCAATGTCAACGGCGAATACCTTACGCACCTCCGCTTTGCCGATGACATAGTTCTAATGGCAGAATCGCCGCGGGATCTGCAAAAAATGCTGCAACGCCTAGACTCTGCCTCGCGATGCGTTTGTCACCGGATGAACTTGGACAAGACTAAGGTCATGTTCAACGAACATATTGTCCCGGAACCGATAGCAGTCAGCGGCGAGATGCTCGAAGTTGTCCAGGAATACGTTTACCTCGGGCAAGTGTTGCAACTGGGTAAAGACAACTTCGACCGCGAAATCGCCAGAAGGGTGCAACTAGGTTAGGCAGCATTTGGGAAGTTGCGTCACATCTTCTCGTCGCCTCTACCACAATGCCTGAAGAGCAGGGTATATGACCAGTGCGTCCTACCTGTCATGGCCTACGGGGCCGAGACGTGGAACTTGACAGTCAAGCTGGCCCACCGACTGCATGTCGCTCAGCGAGCTATGGAACGGTCTATGCTGGGGATCTTGCTAAGGGATAGAATCCGAAACGAGATCATCCGCCAAAAGACGAAAGTCATAGATATCGTTCAGAGGTGCAGTAAGCTGAAGTGGCAGTGGGCTGGTCATGTCTCTCGCAGAACCGACGGGCGTTGGAGTAGGAAGGTTCTCGAATGGAGACCACGTCTCGGGAAACGTAGTGTTGGACGCCCCCCTGCTAGGTGGACCGATGACCTGAGGAACGTGGCCGGTGGTGGCTGGATGCGAGAAGCGGAGGACCGTGAAAGTTGGCGCCGTCTTGGAGAGGCCTATGTCTAGCAGTGGACTGCAATAGGCTGATATGATGATCCTCGAACCAAGTTCCATGCAAATCAGTCCATAAACGTAAAAGATATTCTGCTGTGACAGACTAGGACGGACGGAACGGACGGACTGAACGATCTTATAAGGGTTCCTTGTCGGACTAAGGAACCCTAATAACATCAAAATAAAACAGTTAAAGACTCATAAAAAAAGAAACTAAAAATATTATTTGTTTTTGCAAGAAAGACTTATGGCACTTGGAATTGCAAAGAACGTTCATTTTTTTACATTTGCAGCGATTAGAGTTGCATTCGCCAGTACAGTTGCAGTGTTGAAAGCCTTCCCCCCCCCCCCCCCCAAATTTTAGTATTTGCGGGCACATTCTCGCAGACTGCAAGTTGTATTAGGAACCTTATCAATACTGACAAACTTTTCCTTGCAAACTGTAAACTTATTACATTTATCACTACTAGGGTTAAATTATTAATAAAAACCGACAAATGTGATTGATAAGTTTAACCTCGACTTTCGGTAATTATTAATAATAATAGATAATTATTAATAATCTTCAATTATTCACTCTTACCGTAACATATATATCACTTTCAAATAACATTTTTTGATCTGTGTTTGTCTTAAAGTTTGAATACTTCAATGGGTTGTTATGTTAGGGATAGCAAAATTTTAATCACCCATAAATATAAATTCGTCTTTTCGTGCAAGTGGTTTGTTCAGAATCACGACGGACACACAAAATAGTCACGGCCATTAAAATAGGAAGTATATCTTTAATTTAAATGTCTTCAACACGCTTGTTTAAAAACGTTGATCTTATTTTTTCTTTAGACCCTCTAAAAGTGTTTATTACTCCACCCGCGAGTGCATCAAGCCAATGGTCTTCGGAACAACAAATAGCGCAGTCAAGGACAAAGTTTGCGACGCGATCGGCTCCATTTCGCCGAGTTCCTCTTTATCGAGCTACGGAATCTTTAATCTAGTTCCTTTAATCCCTATTTATTGTCGCGTTGTTACTCTTACACTAGAGACTCTTTTGTCTTGATGTTCTACTGTTTAAAAGAAGATTGTTATTATTATTTTTCAAAAGGCAAACGGCCAGTCTCAAGATTACTGATTGACTTTTAAAATTGACTGCTAGCTTTTAGTTGTAAGTTTCGATATACTGTTTTTTACGGTTTTAAAACTCATGTTTTTAATTATTTCTTGCAAGTATACGATACAGGTCTTGTTTTCCGTTTTGATTATCATAAAACATATCATAAATAGATGTACTCATTTTTACAATAATTCGTGTTCCATTGATAAACTCTTAATATTTCAACAGAAACTAAAACTTGATTTAAATATGCAATAATTTCTTTAAATAACATTACCTTTATGCTTCTATATTATGGATATAGATTTGCTAAATACCATTCCCGATATCTGCGCCGTAGTAACCCAAAAATCGAAATCACTTAACAATGCAAACAAGAAAAGAAAACCCCAATAATTCATACCGGCTTAGGCTGTTTTGACTTACGGCATCCTCCTTGGGCGAACAATACATCTACCTCAAGAATATTGTCGTAGTCAGACAGGTTGATCAGACTTTTTTCTGCCCGATATTTTTCTGCGAACGTCATTTTACTGCGGCATCTTCTGAATTTAAAAAGCGCCAATTTTAAAACAAAAATGTGTGGTAAACTGTTACCCCACACTTATACTTACCATACACTTACGTCTACGAAAATGGACGACGAATGATTATAGGTAGGTGAAAATAGTAAAGAATAGAATATAATAACTTTTTACGTGGCACAAAAAACACAGGAAAAAAAATACAGTCATAAAATTATCAAATTAGGAAAAAAACTAAAACAATCATTATACAATCAATAGGCCAAGTGTGTGCCAAAAAGGTTCCTGCTCAGCATAAATCGTGACAATCGTGTAAATCTAGTATTGCTAAAATTTAGTAAAAATAAGTATACTTATCAAAGGTTCCTAAATTAACTTATTATTAAAGGTTACCAGAAAATAAAATTTGGCATAAACGTAAAGAAAAACAATACCGTGGCTACATCTGTAGGTAATAAACGTTGACAAAATAGGAATACAAAATACAAAATCACAACTCGCTGATTAAACAATATGAATTAAAAACAGCGAAACAATGTTCCATCCACAAACAAAACCAAAATATTTATATACTCGCTAACACCCCTATAGGCGTTTCATAAACCAGCCGAGTCTCCAACCTGACAGCAACATTATACATTATGCCGAGATTTGTGATCAAACAATAAATCAGTGCCAGGAGAGATGTTCCCGGAGGAATGCTCATAAAGGGAGCGTCTGTCACTATCCGGGATACACTAACATTAAGTGCTCGGGTATACGGCAACGACACCGCGCCCGAACCGCTATGGCGGTTATTTGACAACACGATATTCAGACAGTCTTACTAAGACTCAGCGTAGTGTATTACGAGTTAGTCTGAAAGTCTGTCTGCCCCATCTCGCTCTTTCACAGGTTGAAAGAGCGAGATGGGGCTTAGACTGTCTTTAATATCGCATAATCTAATAACCCCTTAAGTAATATGTGTCAACACGCACTGCCCTGGTGGCAGTTGCGGTAGCGGTTACCGCAACCGTAACTGCCATCGCTATTACAACTGCAACCGCGTTGCCACTACGCTGTAGCTATTTAAGGGGTTCCGTAGTCCTGACAAAGAAACCCTTATAGTTTCGTCATGTCCGTCTGTCTGTCTGCCTGTCCGAGGTTAGTACTAGAAAGCTGTAATTTTGTAAGTGTATGTATACCAATTACACCTACAAAGTGGTAGAATAAAATTTTTGGAAATTATTTTTTAAGGGTAGCTGCCCTACATGTAATGTGGGGATGTTTTTTTTCCATCGGCTGTTCTATTGTGTGGGGTATCGTTGAGAACTCGCACTTGGCCGATTTTTACTAATGACTTCGTCCGAGAATAATTTGTAGCTTGCCCTGTAGCTGATTCTTTACAGCTACTCCTTTTAACAAACTCATCTTTCGGTTGTTTAAAAAAAAACAAAGGAAACGAAGTACATTTGGAATATGTAAAAGAGACAATTTTCAGTTACTTAGAATATTATGAAATCTATAGACCTTAGGAAGGATATCGAATGACACATAAACAACATTTAATTTGACATTTCAAAAACATTTATTCTTCCTATTGGTTTTCTAGTGTGTCTAGATAGAGAAAGAGACACAAGAGAGATATATACAGTCAAATGTACTTGACAAGCAAAATAAACACAGTGCCAAGCGCGGTGCGCTTGCGAATACGTTCGCGGTCAGAGGCAGTAGCAATGCGGTCGCAATATTGTAGCCTATTGCTGCCGCTGCCGCGTGCCGCATACACGAGCCCTTATTTGTGCTTGTCTGCGTGACTTTGCGGGATATTAACTCGTGTTTCGCGCGTTTTATCATTACCCCGGGGATCTTAATTGTGCGGTTCAGACGTTTGTTTCGCTTTCATGTGGCTTCTTAGGGCGTTAGTGAGTGATGTGATACATCAAATGATCACTAATGTTGTATGTTTTGTTTGCAACTAAGTGCTGAATTTCATGTCTCTTGATAACGAAGCACAGAGCTCACCAACTCAGTCCATGTTGCCTTAGGCAGCTGTCCGACCGGCAACGTCGAGCGAGAAGCGAGTAGAGCTAGAATCTAGAAACGAGTTGGCGAGTGGTCTTAGAGCTATAAACGAGTGTTCTTGGGCGACCGGCCATTCGAATTTGGAATAGGATTTGACAGCTAGTTGATTGCCAAACAAGCATTGCCAAACCAGTGTTATCTTTGATAGCGATTGCTCAGCGACTAAATAGTAAAGTGAGTTCTCGCCAGCACAGTGTGCACATTTAGCGATCAACTATTACTGTATGCATCTCTTGTTTATATGGAATGTATCTATTGTACGTTTCCTGAGCGAGAAAATCGCCGATAGTTACTAGTTAACTCGTCGGCAGTAAGACAGCTGCCTTACACTTCTTTATATCACGAATCTCTTCATAAGAGCATATAGCTCTTCAAACAAACTTCGACACAATTGACTCAAGTGACCCGCAAACCTACCGCTTAACTGGGTTGCTTTCAAATAGGAATAGTTATAGCTTTCGGAAAGCAATCATAGCGACGAATAATATGTCATAGCTTTGAAATTACTTTCAAATTAGGCGGTAGGCCTGCCGTTGATCTTGGCTTGTTAATCAATATAACTCATATAAAGTCAGAAGCACGTCGGGTTACCCACTTGAATTATAAATACAGCTTTTATTACGTATGGACTAGAAGCGGTCAAAGTGGGGTAGTCTGTCATGCGACCGTGTGTACCTACATAGTGTAAAACCTAAACGCTGACTCAGAAAAAAAGTTTCTTACGCCTAGTGGTCCGGGCAATGTCATCACAAACGACAACAGCTGAAAGATCCTCTCAGCGGTGCTCCGTTAGGTGTCGCCTGGTAGCTACCACCCTCCCACCAGAGCCCGGCGCCAAACAGCTTGCTGTGTTCCGTCGGCCAGTGAGACTGCCAGAACCTTCTATGTGAGCTAGCTCAACCGTCGACTCTGTCTACGCCACGTCTGGCTTAGTCTAGAGTTGAGAGCAAACCATTTCAAACCAAAAAAAGAAACTAGGAAAATTTCGATAGGTCCAGTACAGTCACTCGAAAAACTCCTAAAAACACACATTCATTTCGGGTTCAGAACAGAACTGAATCAATATGAGCTTACCTTCAGAATCCCATTCCGTAAGAGGATGAGAAAAATTAAAGCTTCTTTAAACAAAGCCAGTGCGGGAATGTAATTAAACGGGGTTCCCGAGGGAAATCGCCGGCGCGGTCAAGACGTCTACGGGAAAATGTGATTTCCTCCGGCGTTGTTCTTTCCGTCCCGTAATATTGTTTTGTGTATTTCTCGCTTATCCGCCAAATAGATTTGCGTGACGGATGCGAGCGAATTACGGAGTAGGGCTGTTGCTGAGAGCTAACAAGTAATACTTTATTATTGAAAAAATAAAAACCTGACTGCAAAATTTATTATATTTTAGATATGGTATTTTTAAATAGCTTCCATAATATGATACCTAAATTTTTATGATAGTAAAAATTTACACCACTCCCCCTTTTTTGTCAATAGCGGGTGCCATTTTCAATATGTATATAGCCTATGTCACTACCACAATTCCAACAAATTCAACGACACCTCATATGTCAAAATCCATCCAGCCGTTAGGGCTGTAGGGCAAACACAAAAAAAAGGGCATACATACATACATATACCCAAAAATCATTACCCTCCTCCTTTTGCGGTCGGGTAAAAATGCGTAATTTATTGTTTAGCACACTTGTATATTTTAAACATAGGGTCAGTATTAGAAACTTTTTAAATATTAACATATGAGTTATATAAGCGCACTGCGAACAAAGATAAAGATTTAAATAACTCCTTACTAATTGCGTTATTTAACTAAATTGCTGTTTCATATGATTGATTCGGTCGGTAAATATATCTGGATGAATTATACGCCCGTATAAAAATACTGACTTTATTCTAACAGTCCTTTCCTTTTTTGACAACCCTAAAACGAATGGCAGCGCATTAGAATGGCGTGCGTGTGTACAATCGGCAGCACGTCAGGTTACCCATCTGAAATACAAAATTAACTTTTATTACGTAGATAATAGAGGCGTTCTTAAGGTCAAAATGACGTAGTGTGACGAGAAGCCGTGTGCATTTGTTTTGTGTGGAATTGTTAGCAATGTTACTTATAGAGAACGAAATTGGTATCAAGAGTGTGTCATTCAATGAGCAACATGCAAGCTACAACATGTATTTATTTATCTTGTATATTTTAATATATAGGGTAACTTACGAGATAGAATCGCTTTAGGGGCCTTTAGACTGCCACCGTATTGCAAAAAAGTTAGACTAGGCTTTAACCAGTACTAAGTTTTAACCGACCAATAAGAAAAGCATTTCTCTTGAGGATCATGTCACCGATGTGTCAAACATTTCAAATTCGTCTTTTAACATTTAGTCCTGGTTTACACCCAGTCTTACTTTTTTTGTAATAAGGTGGTACGTGTTTAACAATGTATAAAACTAAAAATATTTATTATTTCATTTTATTTCTTTTCTTTATCGTTTTTAATAAAAAAACGGATAAAATTTCTTGGATTATCTTCGCGTGATAAATGCGCATTTTAAGTGCTATTGTGTGATATTTCAAACCCAGTGAGTTAGAAACTAAAAAATATAGCATGCGACGTGTTGCTAAAAATAATTTACATATTTTATCTTTTCAGATTTGCAAAATGATCAATGTTTATTTAGCTGTGAAAAATGAAATTCTGATTGAATGCATCTTTTCAAACATTTAATACGTTATCTAAAAATGAACTACTACTATATAATGGTTATATTCTTGAATACCTTATTAGTAGATCATTTTAGAATTATTACGTTGGGGCTTGAGGGTAGGGAAATGTATTAACAATTAGAAATTGTAGTTAGGTAAGTTTTCATGTAAACATGATGTCATATCCTATTAGAATAAACAATTTTTGTTGCCTTTGAGGACAACGTTCTTTACTTAAACTAAAGAGTCAAAAAGTGTATTTTCATAATAACTAGTCGGTAATCAATAGTTATCGAAAAACTAGACTTTTAATTTAACTAATTTCATACTCATTCATTCATTTCATTGTCGACCGTCTTGGTGTAGTGGTTCGCGCCACGGACTTCTAAACAAGGCGGTTGCGGGTTCGAATCCCGCAAGGGGCAAATGTTTGTGTGATGAGTACGAGCATTTGTACCTAAGTCATGGATGTTTATAAATGTATATAAGTATGTCTATCCGTTATCCTAGTCACCATAGCACAAGCTCACGCTTAATTTGGGGCTAGGTAATTGGTATGTTTGTTGAAACAATTTATTTATTTATTATACATACTATGTAACTCAACAACAATTTATTTATTTATTATAACCCGCGTTCCTCGCATACCGGGCAATTGCCTAACCACCACCCCGGCGTTGGCAGAGCCTATCGAAACTTTAAGTGCTTCTTAACGCTGTAATGCCTCTGGTAGTTATTTTCCTAGTGCAAAATCTAATCTTTAGATTGCAAAGTGAATGCTTATCACTTAAAAACACTGACAGTGTATTTCAAAAAGAGGTAGACCTGCCATCTTCTACTGCGCGGCGATTCGATTTTGATACGCCGAGCACACTTTTACGTGTCAAATGTCATATTTTAATGCAAAATTGAGCAAATTTCTTAATTGCCTCACAATCAATTTCCGCGCGCCAATGACACATCTATTTTTAAATGCACTATCATTGCCTAAAAACAATAATTTATTGAATGCAACTGTTCTATCCCTGCAAGGCTGCACAGCTCAAAAACAGTAAAGCCGGTATCGCAGAGTTGAAATACGGGCGTAATTTACACCTTTGATTCTACATAATAGACAATGGCTACAGTAGGCCTAAAGTTTTAATATTTTTCTAACACTCACAGGGATCTTTTTTATTTATTGAATTGAAAAACATTTATTTCAGAAACAGTTTCCATACATTCTTAACCTAATACTAACTATAGAGAGAAATAAAATTCTTAAACTACTGACACAGTCCGATCCAATCCCAACTTCAAGCTCTAATAGAACTTAAAGCTAGGATTGGACCGAACGTGGATGGATGCCCAGTAGGCGGTGATAGAACTGAATATCCTCTCTGCAATAGCCTTTATATAACTTTAAATAAGAAACCAAAAATTCCCACACCAGCAGGATTTGAATCCACGACCTTCGGCTAGCCAGACTTCAAAACTGGAAGTTGCTGGTTCAAATCCTGCAAGGGGCAAATATTTGTCTGATAAGCACGAGCATATGAACTATCGTAGATGTCCACAAACGTAATAAATACGTTTATGTCTACCCGTTTTCTAGTCGCCATATCACAAGGTCGCGCTTAGTTTGGGACTAGGATTAGACAATTGTCTAAGGGGCTGGGTACCTAATCGTTGTGTTTGTTTAAACAATTTACTTTTTGTACCAGCCAAGTGCATGCTGCATGAATTTCTATTGTGCCTTTATGCTGGCGAACTGGTGATAAAGGAGGCCGTAACTCTTCAGCATACAACGGTCAGAAATAGCTTCATTTCAGTATCAATGGTCTGACCTTGCTCCTATACGAGTAGATATGGACGAGTAACTTGTGGTCTTGTGCTATTTCGGATGGCATTTGTAAGATCTAATTCTATAAGTCGTTGTCTTTATTTGAGCTTCAAGTTGTCTCTCTTACTCAAGATGGAATTTCGAATGAATGAAAAAGAAGGATAGACTTAAAAAACGTATTTATAAAGTAGGAAGGATTCGGACAACATTTCTATGCGCAAAAATATTTTCATAAATTAAATATGTTTTTATTAAAATAAGTCGTGCGAAAACATAAATAATTTAATTCTAAATTAAAAATAGTGAAGAATCCATTAAAAAATATCTAGATACTTTACTGCTTATCAGGATCAGAATATTTATTTGCATAAAAACTTAGTTACCTATGATTTCTTTGCCTTAACCTTAAATATTTTTTTTTACTGTGGGACAATCAAATCCACTTTGTGTTCATTTGACTTGTTGGTATGAGACACCACACATAGCTTTTGCTTTATAAAATGGCCCTTATGTATCATGAAAGCGACAGTCAGTTCTATGATAGAGCTAAATAATTGACACCCGAAATCATTTACCGATCCAGGATTGAAGATTTAAGTCAGTCTTGGTTATTTGCGTATCCAGCCGCATGGAAGCCGTGGCTACCGTGGACTCTTCAATGGACACGAAAATGTCCGTGACTGATTTGAATTTTTGGATATCTGATTGTTTATTTAATTATGGCGTTACTAAGTAGGGCATCAACAGATCCTAGCATCCTGAAACCCTCAACCTTGCTCGTGTTTCCCCTACACTCACTCGGCGCACTCGGCTCGACCGACACACGCTTAACAAACAGTAATTTACTGAACTGCCCTGTCTAAACATGTAATACGATCTGCAAGCTGTCTGAGGGCAGCTGTTTGTAAGGGCAAAGCTTGAGCGGTTGTTCATTTACATCAAGATGACTGTATTCACGGTTTCCTTTGGAGACATTCAATTTAATTTAAGAGCTTAGCTCATGTTGGTAGTATTTTCCATCTATCTGCTTTCCAGCCTTGTTTGCCTTCTGATACGACACGACGTTTACCTTTCTCTTTATTTGCAAGATGTAGTTTATTCTTCGTCTTTTTTGCTTCCTTCTTGAAACGCACTACCATGCCCGCTGCGTCGTTAGTAATTAATGCCATATGTTAATTTTTTGCGGTTTGACAGACGCTATTACTGTTTTAAAATAAAATCTTCTTACCTTTACCTTGTATAGTAGTTTAATGATAATCAACAAAATGTGTTGGGATTTAAATTAAACGCTTAAAAACCTTTCACTGAAATTTTATACCAACTTTAGGAGAGACAAATAAATGTTGTGTTGTTTAAACAAACCAAAAACTAAAATAGATATCTAGGTAAACACCACTACATATACTACAAACAAACGAAAAATCCAAAACCAACACCGCAGCTGGTGTGGTCGCCTTAGGGTCCGCGCAGATAGACACACCCACCGACCACAGTCACCGGGTGGCTAGCAACAAGCTGTTTAAATAATTTTCAATATGTCCCCACGTGAAGCGACACGCCACCGGTGGCGGCCACTCGCCATTTTGACAAAACTGTCAAAGGATCAAGCAGATGAGTGTCGATTGTAGCGGCCACCGACCATCTTTGTTTACGCGGGACCAAAGTGCGTGGCGCGCGACAGCCACCGGTGTCGGTCGGTGGCCCATCTACGCGGAGCCTTATTGTAAAAACATGGACGATCAAAAAGCGGGAAATCATTAAAATATTTGCGGGTTTTGTTTGATTACTCAAATAGATGCCGAGATTCAGTAGTACAATTCATTAGTTTAATTGGTTTCGGTTGTTTGATTTTACCCCTGGCCTAAAATATAACTATTATAGCTATACAAGCCATCTAAACATTCATTCCTAATTTACCTTCAAATGGCGTCGCAAAAATACATATTTTAAAGAAACCACACTAATTCCTTTAGTAATCGTATCTAGAGAAAATTCTGACTCAGATTGATCATTTACAACGTTGTCTGTACAGTCTACACAAAAATTACATAAAAATGTTACGCAAATCCCTAGCTCGCGATGTATTAAGGTCTAAAATTAACTTCACGATGTTCGTGACTGTATCACAAATGCGCTTTAAAAGCACGCATCCTATTTGAGGAAAATAAAAGAATTTACTTTTCCTTTGGCCTTTTAATGCGAACAGACGGCGTCACCCAACGAGTTTATTGCTAAAAGGCATTTAGAATGTATGAATGAGATAATAAGCACGGAAAATTGAATTATTAGATTAACCATAGCATAGTACCTTTGTTGTACCTATGTAACACCGTGGGGTTCCACGGTGTTAATACAACAAAGGTATACCGAAATAAAAGTTTTGAATTGAATTAAAAAATTGATGTACAAGGTTATTTTTTATTTTTTCTAAACCTCTTAGGAGCTGATTTTGGTACTGAAATACAAAAACTTTAACTATTCCATAGTTCCATGAACCTTCCATATCTGTTGTTAAAAATCGCGTAGATATTTTAACTCATAGAAAAATACGCACGCACGATATCTGCGTAACGATCAACTGAAAAGTGCAATACATTAAATCTTTATTTTATTTTATTTGGAAAACACTGCAGTATACTAAACCTATGTTAATAACTTACTTATTAACTAAAAATCATTTACGTGTTTTCACTTTATTTCACTTTATAATGTTCCCTAAATACTTTTTTTTCATCCCTACTTAATGGTACCCTGTATGTTTTGTTTTTTGTGATATATTATCCAACATCAAAATAAAGACAACTCTTTTATCACGTAATAATGATTAGGAAAGGGTTTTAAGTAACAACCCTGGGATCATTCGAGATTAATTGCGCATTGACACTTTCTCATTTATTACGCTTTAAGCCCATTTTTTACCCGACTGCGCCAGAAGGTTATGGTTTTCGAGAGTATGATGTACATATCATTCTTTGGCACGCCCTATAGCCCAAACGGCTGGACAGTTTTTGGCATATGAGATGTCGTTGAATTTGTCAGAATTGTGGCTATATACATTTTTTAAAATGGCGCCCGCAATTAAAAACAAAGGGTAAGGGGTTGAACTTTTCCTTACCATAACAATATGGGTATCAAATGAAAGCCAGTGAAAAGACCATTTAAAAAATTATAATCTTTTTTGCAGTCGAGTTGTGACGTACCGTCATAGGCAATTAAAGAAAATTTAATATTATTGAGCGCCGAAATTAAAGTAATCGAAAAGGGTAAATAAAATTGTCGAGGAATCATAATTCCATTTAACTATTATCTATATCTTATACCATCTATTACATTTACAGGTAACTTCAAAGAACAGAACAATAAACATTCGTAGTTTCGTAGGGAGCGCTTGCGGCTCTCGTTTTAGTGCGTAACAATGCCCTCTATGCGCTAAAGTTAGAAACAACTTCGATCATGTGTCGTATTCACTTCGTAGCGTGAACTCGGAAAGAGGCAGATGGCGCCACCACGCCATCAAGTTAATATTTATATGTATAGAAAGTATAGAGTAGTGGATTTGTAGATTTTAGTTTATTAACTATTATAATATTCTTGAGATAGTTTTATGAGTAGAATGGGTTAAAATAATATTTTTTATTAAAATTTGATATTGAAGAACATAGAAACATGTACGTACAGGGTTTAGCTCCTTCGACTTTGAGCAAAAAAAAAAAGAAAAGTCTTCTACTTCCTGGCTTGAAATAGGGGAAGGGAGGGGCGGGGTACGGAGAATTGAAGGATTAGAATTATGTCATAAAAAGGGCGATTATAATAATTTGTTAACTTTGAGATAGAAATATTGTAAGAAGGTTGCGGCTCTGTTGCCAAGGAACAATGGTTGCTAAATTGGTATTTGTAAGGTCATTTGCTTAAGTTATGTCAGCCACTGTTGTGATAGGTTAGGTACTCTGTTCGATTCCTGTAGGGTTAGTGCCTGTTCTGCAGCAAAGTTCTTATTCCTACAGGAACGCACATACCTACCTATTTAACTAAAAGTATCTACTCGGATGAAATTACTAATTTAAGTACCAGCCGTTATAGTGCCTAACTTATTGACATCAAAATAATATGGTTTGTATTAGTGTATTACTCATACTATACTGTAAATACTTATATTTATATAGTCATTAACTAGTCATATGTTGTCCTGAATGACTAGAACCCCCCCCCCCCCCCCCCCCTATTCCGGTCAGCCCGGTAGCATTTGAATTGTAGTAATTATTGAACCTACTATGTGAAAGCTGTGCTGTTTTGTAATTTGAGAACATGTTCGTCTACCTTTCTAATTATTCTACAATACTGATTGACTTTACTCTGTTAAAGTGCAGATCAGACTTATAAAGCCCTACATATCTGACTACCATGTTCAGTATGAGACCTACTGGGTATTACATAAGTTCATGCTTGGCATTTGTTAGATGACACTCCAAAGTATTGATCAATGTGCTCAGGGCAGCCTGCCAGTCAATGTCTTCACTCATCTAGATTGCCGTTGTTGAGGGCAACTAAAATCCTCATAAACTTACAAAGGGTGTCTATTATGCTCGGAGTAGCATGTTAGTCACCATAATATTTATTGGCTATGTTCTGCCTGAGGGTTCCAAGCCATAATTTATACCAGATGTACCTACATGTGCTTAACTAACAAAATCAGCAAAGCTATTAGTACCTATTGAGACTAAATCTAATTAGATTTGAATCCGGGTTGACCCCAAACCCCTGAAATGTTACATATTTATGAACTTCTAAAAATGGGATTGCTATGCAATCTCTTTTCTCTCTCTCTCTCACTCTTTTTGTCTTTGGGGACTGAGCACGTTCATTATCATTGAGAATAATGAGCGTCACGCGGTGGCTCAGACCGTGGCGAGCGATGGCCATGGGGCTCTCCTTTTCCGCCTTCGGGCTTAAATTTTATATCTTAGGTACATACTTACCTAGTTCTTATTATATGAATGTAGAATTTGGTATATTTATTCATATGGTTAAACTTAATCTTTATTGTTATTATTAAAGTGATGTATTGGGTTTAAATCTTAATGTCTAGTAATATGCTATGTTATATAAGGATATCAAACTAATTAATTAATTTTGGTTATGATTGTGCGAGGAGGTAAAACTTGAATTTTGATTGTATAACTAAAATAAAGTAGCCAAGGCAAACATTAATATGTTTTCTTTTTGGGGACAATATATAGATTCTTGAACATTTTAGTTATTTAGGGTCAGGCCATTCTTAATATAGATTTACCTGAGATACAGTATTTCGATAAATAATAAACTGTCATTATTATTTTATATTCTCAGTTAAAGTAATTATTTAGTTAAATTAACTCTGGTTGACTTATTTTTAATATACTACTATCTCCACACATTCAGGTTATTTATTCACCTAGATAAATAGATAGATAACTCTTTATTGCACACCATAACAGAAAATACAGTAAGTAAAGCAATTTACACAGGAAAATGTACAATGTACAGGCGGTCTTATCTCTATATAAATATACTTGAAAATATAGTTATTTCTCCCAGGGGTGTCTCACAAACTTCAAAATATCTCCCCACTACCTAATAAAAGAATCTGAGATTACTTACTCACAACATAGAGATTTATTATTCCTAACCACTAAGACTTTCACAGCCAATGTAAATTATATTATATGGAAAATACTAGTTACTGGCCTCATTAGCTCCTTTATAACTATATTTATTTGGGTTCCTACAAATAAAAAAGGGGTGATTACTGGGCTTCGAAGGGGGTGGACGTTACAGAGTGTTTCGTTTTTCTATAACTCATCAACCCATCAGAATGCCTAGCTATTCTGCCTAATTGACTACCTTATCTAATGAATAATCTTTTGCTGCTTTTTTTTGCCTCAATATTATTGACTTAGGAGTCAAACGTACCATAACATGGACAAAAAATATCAAAAGCCATAAGTTAATATTTGAATACGCGAAGCTACGTTAACACGTTCATATGAAACCACAGAAATATCTGATCCCAGTTTCCCCCATAGACCCTTTACACACAGCGACTTTTTGCAGCCTATTTACTTTAAATAGTCAACTGACTACCAAATAAGATGTTATTATTATTATTTGAAATAGGTTTGCTCTTGACTCTAAACGAAGCTTAGACAGAGTCGAGTCGACGGTAGAGCGAGCTCACTCAGAAGGTTCTGTCACTCACACTCACACAAGATGAAACACAGCAAGCTGCTTGGCGCCGGGCTCGGGTAACTACCAGGCGGCACCTAACGGAGCCTACAACCGCTGATAGGATCGTTCAGCCGCCAACACAAACTGGAGTTTGTGATGTCGATTCTCAGGGTGGACCACTAGGAGGTAGATCCGTCACCACGCTAAAATGTTGTTACGTTAACACTTACGTTAATATAATAAATAACGACAACGGAAAACGGAATGCGAGCAGGGAGGAGCCACGACAGTGAGGCGCCCCAGCCCGTAAAATTATGAATACAGATTGAATACATATAAATACACACCGCTTTGACTATTTGGTCCGACAGGGATACTCACATGGCCCTATGCGGCCCTTGCTTGTAAGTGTGATGACCGCTTGTCTGGCTACAGTGAAACAATCGTGATACAGCAACGAAACAAATGATTTGGTATCGTGTTTCCATATCGATATGCAGAATATTGGTGGAGAATAAATTTGCCACTGCTAATCTTTCTGGAGCGAACTTCACTATCGCCAACGAAATGTCAAAATATGTATACAAAAATCACGTGATGTTTCGATGGCTTATGTCAGTTTCGTACATTTTGTTAGCGGCAACGAACTTCACTTGAGAATAAATTACCACTTGCTACGGGCCCTCTACTACCCTCTCTACGAGTAAATCGCAAGGTTTAAGAGCCTCAAACCCTTCTATGCATACGATGGATCTATACGACCCGAAAAAACATAACACGTATTGAAGAATATATTGGCGTCAGTGAAAAGATAGTGATATTTCACCGGACTTTGGCCGCTTGCATTGCGGATAATCCGCGTATTGCCCGAATAGGAATGGGCACTATGTTATTGGCAATGTGTTTTCTTAGGATAGGCTAGGACGACCTCTGAATATGTAAAGTTTGATTCTAAATCGAAAAGAGTGAGTGTTCTATTTGCAGCTTTTAGTTCGGGCCCAAATATTTTTTTTAGTTTGGAACTACTCTTGAAGATGTTTGTAATACACTTTTTGCATATTTTTTTTAATTTTATTTATATTTATCTTTTCATGGTTGATGAATAATATTTTAGTAAACTACAACTCAGTAGAAGAATTTCTACATTTTAAAATATATTATAAAAGACTTTATTCTACCATTTTCTTCGCGTGATTTATAAACCTATACATACTGAATCCAAATTTAAGCTTTCTAATACTAACAGTCATATTCTAAAATCAAAATGATGTAGCAGGTTTTTGCAAGTTATTTTACATTTAAAACCAAAAATTTCGCACACGGGTAGAACACTGTGAGTGTTATTTTTTTTATTAAAAACGATTATTTTACATTGTTAAGTTACATCGACTGTCTTGGTATACAAACTAGAGGTTGTGGGTTTAATCCCGTAAGGGGCAAATGTTTGTGCAATGAGCACGAGCGTGTTTGTACCCAAGTCATGGACTTATTAACGTACGTATATATGTCTATTCGCTATCCTAGTCGCCATAAGCTACGCTTAGTTTGGAGCTAGGTAATTGGCGTGTTTGTCAACAGTTTTTTTATGGTGTAACCGAGTCAAATTGGTTGTATGTATCCAAACTAGGTGTTTGTGGCGCAGTGGCGGCAGCGCTATGGTAGTGATACCAAAGTTAAGCAACCCACGGCGCCGTCGTGATTGGATGGGTGACCATTCCGACCATTTAAGTGACATCCATGACAAGCATCTCCGTGCTTCGAAAGGCACATTAAGCAGTTGGTCCCAGCTAATATCTGTTGGTATTAGTCGTTAAGCCTAGTCAGAGGCCCTAGGGCGGTTTTTTAACATCTGACAGTAAGGCTTGTCACTTGCCTTACAGACACCCCTCTACCAATCCGCACTGAGCCCGCGTGGTGGAGTATGGCTCTTACCTCTTCATATTTGAGGTGAGGCCTTTTCCCAGCAGTGGGATCTATATAGGCTGACTTTACTAAACGGGGGGCTGGCCGTGAGTTTCTATTTTAAAAGTTCATATTTGTTGGAGGTACTTTATGTATATCTGCCGCGCTTGAGTAGATAAACCCTGAAGTCCCCATGGGTTTTTTTTATCCAAATTTCTTCCCCTTATCCGTAAAATAATCAGATTTTAGACGAAAACAAAGAGAAAATCGATTTATTTTCGTCCATTAATTAGTGTCAAGGCCTTGACGAGAACATCTTTCATTTAAGTGTGGATGATTAAAAGGCACTATTTAATCAGCTGTCCTTCTTAAGGAATAATTACTTTGCGAGCTTAAGCAGAGCAACGAAATTTTTAGGTCTTCAAAAACAGGCTTGTTTTTGCTGGGTGATTTATATAGGAAGAGTTTTTGCACTATTAGAAGAAACCTGACAAGTAATGGATTTTTTCTATGGTCAAGAATGACTTAAACTGTTGGATTAAGCCAAACGAAATCGACTAGCTTTTTTATTTCAGGTTAGTGAACTGATCTTATCTGATAGATCTGTAAGCCCTCATGACCTAACTCTCACCTAACATCGACGGAGAGATGGGAGTGGCTGAAAACCAGCGCTGTGTGGGATCACATCCTATGTCAGCACAAGCTGAGCCAGCTTCCATTAGCTTTCTATTTTTTGTGTGTTTTTCTGTTATCACTCTATTTGTAATGAAGGCAATAAAAATATTTTATTCTATTCTATAAAACAAAAGCTGTTTTGATATTAGTTATTACATCATTTTATACTTATTTGGGTATATGATACCAAAATATTATCTATTGTTTCTCCATGATGTAATGGACGGTAGAAAAAAAGTCTTGATGATCATTAAAACTATTTAAAAAAGCTTTAAAATAACAAAGACGTTTGTAGTCACAGTTTTAAAATAAATAACATTTTAAACTCATAATTTCATTACTTTATCATAAAAGTCGAAGTAAATACGTATTATACGTAAGAAATACTTTAAAGTAAAAATACATAAAATTTAAAAAATAACATTTACACTACGACAAAATAAACTCAATATGTAACATATTAAATAAAGTGTAAAACTTTATTTAATATCTAGTAGTCTAGGTACTCAGACTCTAATTACAGCTTCGAGTCAATATCATAGTTTACTGCGTATTTAAAACTTCATGAAGTTTTAACTCGACTTTGCCACATTCAAATTGTTTTATTTTTATTTTTTTTACGCCAAAATTAGATGTTGCCTCCCAATTACCTGGTATTAAACAGCTTGTTTCGTAAAAACATTGCGGTAACTTTATTACGAGCGATGCAAAGGGCTGTCTTGGTAGATTATCGTTACGCTCCAATGATTAATTATTCCGGACAAACAGTATATTATTCATGCTGGCAACCCTTCATAATGAGAATTACCCCTGAAGAAGGGGATGCGGGCTGTATTGTTTTTTAGGAAAAATAAAAGTGAACTGTTTTTTTATATTTTATTTATGAAGCAAAATAGTGTAAAACTACTGATCTCTTTCCTGAACATTAATAATCACATAAGCTAGTGGAGTACACTACTGAATTTTTCTTTTACCACTTTGCCCTTTCAGATGTGTCGTCTACAGGGGAACATTGCAGCAGAAGCACAGTCTTTGTTGACCACATCCGCCCATATTGTGATAAACTATTGATACATTACCTGTACCTAAATCAGACCATAGAATATTGTTTGATTATTAACTCTATATTATACTTCTAGAAAATTGTTTTAAAAAGTAAGTCTCCATACGTCCGACTGCTACCTCACCGATGATCATTTCAACGAAAACGCATTCATAACTGAGCTAAAATATCAAACAAAATATAATTGCCACTAGAATAGCGCAACAGAAGAAAATTCTCAACATAACCTCTAAATAATGCCATGCCATTTCTATTCTACACAATTCTAAGCTGTCGCGAATCGCAGACGAAACAATGAGAGAAAAATCACGTGTTTTCCCGACGAAAGCCTTATTCTGTCACGTGGGGGCTAACAGGGGCGGCTAGGAGTAGGATTAGCCAAGTTTAGAATGGCAGTGCCATGTCCGGAGCGGATTGAAATTTCACGCGGCTGCCTGTTTAATTGGCTTTGTTTGTTCAAAGTGGATTCAAGTGGCAATATAGGTGCATATCGATGTCCAACTGTGACTATTTCTAGCACGTTGATTACACGATTGTGTGTGATTGTTTAGATTTGTTCTGAGAACCGTCTGTTTGTAATTGTTTGCACTCCGGATTTCAATGCCAGCGGTTATGAAAATTCCAAATTCGAAAATCATTTATTTTTAGGACACCGAATGCCACTTATCAATAATTAATATCAATCAATATTGTTCATACCGCAAGGGGAAATTGTTCATGCTATGAGCACGAGCATTTGTAGGTACCCAAGTCATGAACTATGTCTATCGGTAATTCTAGTCACTATAGCACAAGCTAACGCCCAATATGGGACTAGGTAATTAGTGTGATTGTAGAAACTATTTATTTATATACAAAGATTGGGCCTAATTTGACTACCTCCGTAGCCGAGTGGCTAGCACACCGGTTTCAAGGTGTCGCCATCTCTGAGGTCCCGGGGACCTCAGAGATGTCAGAGATGTCAGGTCTATATAGAAATCCATATTTTCTATATTGTCTTGGGTCTGGGTGTTGTGATACCGTTGTATCTGTTTATGTTTGTTTATTTATTAATTTTAAAAAATATATAACAAAAAACGCCAAAAAAAATACGTTTGTTGTATGGGAACCCCCTTTAAATATTTTTTATATTCTGTTTTTAGTATTTGTTGTTACATAGCGGCAACAAAAATACATCATCTTTGAAAATTGCAACTAGATAGTTGCAATATATACTGGTGCAATAAAACAAAATAAGGGCCACGAGGTATTTTTTCATTTTGGTGTAAATTATTAAACATTTTTATATTGAAAGTAGTAAGATATTGAGTATACAAACTCTTTGATACCTTTTTTATATTGTAGTATTCATCTAATGCTGGCAACAATTTAAAATAAAATTTGATTTAAAATTCTTTTTGAAAATTTTGTTTCCATTTTCTTTGACGTTTTGCTTTCCTTAGCTTCTTGGTTTATTAGAAATTATCAGAGTTCATTAATATCTCGAGTCAGAAACATCTTTTGCAATATGCCACAAGCACGCAGGCGTCATATGGACTCGCTGACAGCAACCAGAGCCGTTACAATGATTGAAGAAGGTCATTCGCAGCGATCTGTGGGTTTGCAATTGGGATTTTCTCGAAGAGCTATTCAAAATCTATGGAATCGTTTCCAAGAGACCGGCAGTGTTAGAAGAAGACCTGGTTCGGGCAGAGTTCGCATTACAACAGCTCAAGAGGATCGTTACATTCGATTAAGTGCGCGCCGAGATCGCACAACGACGGCCCGCAAGCTGCAAAATCGTTTACGGCTCACAACGGGTACTCGTGTCAGTGACCAAACTATTCGTAATCGATTGCATGAAGACCAGCAGGCATCAAGAAGGCGAGTTGTCCGGGTTCCACTAACCAGAAATCATCGTGCAAATCGTTTAAGATTTTCCCGTCAACATTTGGACTGGGACATAAACCAATGGGGCACGGTGCTCTTCACAGACGAATGCAAAGTTAAATTTTTTAACGACGATCGGCGTATTAGAGTATGGAAAAGACGCGGCGAGAGATTTTCAGAAGCCTGCATCCATGAAGTCGATCGTTTTGGTGGTCCAAATGTAATGATTTGGGGCGGGATAAGCTTACACGGCAAAACTGAGCTCGCTATTTTAAATGAGGGTACTGTTACTGCTCAGCGGTATATTGAGGAAGTTGTCGGACCACATGTGATCCCATTTGCCCAGCGAGCGGGTCCTGGATTCATCTTGATGCAAGACAATGCTCGTGCACACACGGCTCAAGCGATTTGGTTTGTACTGGAAGCCTTGTAACACCCCAACCCTTGCAAATTAAAGTAAAAAAATATGTTTTTATACAAGCTCAATATAAAGTTTAAAATGTCAGTATGGATACGAATTCTAGTTCTAATTTATTATCCATTTGTTTTGTCTCAAATGTTTTTCGAAAAATCATGAATAGCTTCATAGTTTGGTTCGCGTTTCATAATAAAAATATTTGGCGCAAAAACAATGCGACCCTTTCAAGTGTTAAGTTTGGGTTAGACGACACCAATGGTTGTCAACATTTGGATAATTAGGTCTATTTTACAATAGTTAATAATTTTTTAATGTTCACAATAACATACATAACAATTTTTCATTTCAGACAAAAAATTTACAAGGAAATAAAACAAGAAATCTGTAATAAATTTCCTTTTATATACATTTTATTGACATATCAAATCAATGGATGCTGATCTAAAGATTGTTATCATTATGTTAAATAAATATTTTTATTTAAAAAGGTTATAATTGACTACAATTATTTGATTTAAAATTGTGCATTAAATCTCTCTATGAAGAATCATGCGCACAGTAAAAATGTTGAGCACCTTAGGCAAATGTTTTGAGAATTGGCTTGTTACTGTTTAAAGTAGTGGGGGTTCGGGAGAAGAAACAAAACCGATTGACACGGTGATTGCAGGGGAGACCTAGGACAGAAATTTAGGAATTCGGTTCGATACATTCCTGAATACGCGTTACTATTTTCGGAGTCCTAGGACAGTTTTCGGGAGTGTTAGTAGATTTCGTGTTAAGTGTAGGTGGGTGATAACAGGACCGGCTGAATTTCGAGCTCAAAGGCACGTATTACGGGTCATTCGATAATGCAGGTTTGGCTGATTATATTGGTGAGTAATTTTTAACTAAGTAATTAAGATATCTGTTGAAACAGTTTTAACATCATATTAATGTAAGTAATTATGATATAAATTTTTGTTGTCAACGATTTGGTGCTATTAGTGTCGGATAGTTCAATTTGGGTTCGATCCCTAAATTGTTATCAGACTCGATGTGTCTGGATGTGCTGGTGGCATATTTGTATGAAGTTATAAGTACATTCACCGTAAAGAGAACTAGGTTCAATTCCTAGTTGTATTAAACAAATTCATTGTACAAATACGATAGTGTTTTGGTAGGTAATTTGCAGTGTAAGTAAAATGTTTTGGGTTCGATTCCTAGAACATTGAATTGAATTATCAAATAATGGTTGTATGAGTAGGTATACTTTATGTTACAAATATAAGAGAGTATATTATAGTGTGAGTGAAATGATTTGGGTTCGATTCCCAGGACATTGAATTAAAAAGAAGTTGTTCAGAAGTAGATGATTTTAGAAGGGTTTCGTATGTAAGTGTGTAAATAGATTGGTTTTATATTTTACTAAACTAATATTTCAACAGATTTCTTGACATTTTATATTGTCGTTGGAATATGGAAAGGTTTACGATCATAACACCCTAATAGTAGTCCCAACCATAATTACGAAATTATCTTTTATTTAGAAATATTAACAACGAAAGCTTTTGATCATTTAAATATTTTCCATATCCTGGAGAGACAATCTTTGTTGACTATTTATTGATTTTATTGTTTTGTGTTATGTTTGATTTTAGATATTTGTTATTTTATTCCTTCCACTTCCACCTTGTCAATCGTTATTTAAATCATTCATCAAAACTGCTATTATTTTAGATTTATTTTAAATATGATGTTAACATTTTAATGCTCAATTTTGATGATATCTATTCTGACATACTGATAATTGTCTGATTTAATTTAATTCTATTAATCGGATAATTCTAAGCTCATCAAATTATTACCTATTATATTACCCTTTTTATTTTTTATGAGATTTATATTGACGTGCTGATAATCATCTGATTGAATTTGAATTATTTAATCGAAAACATTGAACTTATAAAGTTATTGTTTTCTCATTCCTATCAAATTATTACCAATTACATAGATACTTAACCATTCTATTTTAATGAGATCTATGCTGATGTTGTGATAGTCATTTTTGAATTTAATTTACCTGAATAAATATTTTTTTATACTCATGAAACTATAATGCCATCAAATTATAACCAAATACTCTTCTATCTTCAATCCAAACTATGTTATCTGTGAAATCCAACTGATCAATTTAAAATCTACATACCTATAAACTCTATTTATGCAATGACTAAATGATTTTATTTAACATACAAAACTATTCTAATTTTGAACCAATTTACTTGACTTTATTTGATTTATTTTGAACTTTATCCTCTATGATCTATACATTTAACCTCTGAACCTTGACCAAATGATTTTATTTATTCTCGTTGAATCAAATTCATACCAACCACTAAGCCTTTTATTCAAATGATCTTATTTGACCTACTCTTACTTTGATCTCACTTCTTTGACTATGTTTCTGGATGTTTCCAGCTGATATTTATTATAATACTCAAACCATAGAATTTTTTTAGGTAGGTAGTGTATTATAACTACTTCTTAGTTATGATACTGTTAGGGGTTAGGTAGGGCTAAACAGTTGTTACCTTCCCAATCCCAATGTCTTTCTTATTCCTATCCCCTGAGAATTGGTCCTTTAAGTATGTTAGGAGTTAGGTCAGATTGTGGACTATTTTCAGTTATCCATCCTTCGTGTTAATCCTTTCTATAATACTTTATTCCTCAGATCTGAGCAAAGAATTTAATATAAATTTTATACGCTGGTTTAGCATTAATTGACATTTAAATTTCTTTTATTGATTAGATTTTCATGAAGGGGTTTCCCAAAGGTCATTAAACACTTAATTTTGGTATCTAAAATAATATGGGCTAATGTGAGCATATCAATGGTTTCATAGGACAAATTACAAATGGTTAGGTTTTCGTCCTATAAAGGAGTCATTGGTATCTTTGGATTAGCTCTGTATTATTAACGGATGATAGAAACACAGGAATATTTCCCTAGAGATCTTTGATTGCCTTTTCATGAAGTCAAGTAGTGTAATAAATCAAGGATATTTATATTGGATATCTTAAGTTTAGATCTTCCTATATGCGCTCCTTCTCACGTTTTTAATAACGTGTTTCTGTAGGGCCATTCTGAGAGGTGACAGACGATTATTGGTTTACCGATGGTAAAACATGGTCACCATTTCCCGCTTGAGCGTATGGTTGGGGCTCTGCGGGCTCGCAATCGCGGGTTCTATTTTCCTTTTCCCTATGATGCGCACACGCCCAGAAAACTTCTCGAGAAACTAACCTATGGGTAAACATTCACGGACCTCTGAAAGAATTTAGTTTACTACATAATTACACAACGTACGGTCCAACCATTTAACTAGACGATCACACTGCCAAACATCACTGCCATTTGTTATTTAGATCTATATGATCTGGTAAAGTAATAGTAAATAATCAATTTACATACGTTAGTTGTATTAAGGTTTTGTAGGCTTTTTCGTACGACCTTAGGTTTGTTACAGCCTCTCAAATTCAAGTCTTGCCGTGGCCGGCGAACAGTCCGGACTTAAATCCAATAGAGCACATGTGGGATCAGTTGAAACGAAGAGCTAGAGACGGTGATCAGGAAATCCACAACCAACAGCAACTCATCAACGCTGTTAAAAGGGCCTGGGAAGAGATTCCAATGGAAAATGTCAGGCATTTGATTGAGAGCATGCACTCCAGGCTTCAGGAGTGCGTAGCGAAACGAGGGGGGCATACCCGTTACTAAAAGATGAGCATGGATTATTTTCTTTTGTTTTCAGTAACTTTACATTCGTTTTATTTTTAACCTTAAATGAGTTTTTTCTGGAATAAATTTATTGGTCTACACGTTAAAAACAACATTAGTTTTCGTTATGGAGGCAAAAAAAAAAAGGTATTATTATTTTAATGGTACATACAAAATACCTCGTGGCCCTTATTTCGTTTTGAGTAGTATATAAGGGCTGTATAAAAATTAATCAGGTTTTGGTGATCTACCCTTAGCCTGGAGTTCACTAACACGCGTTTAATTATAATCAGCCGGTTAAGCATTATTTGACATATTTTGTATACAGTTCTGACAAATAAACCGTCAATTGAGGTTAACCGGTTGTTAGTACGAGTATCTTAAATCGGGTCTTAGTGTACTTAACTAAACAGTAAGTTAAAATTGACATGATAATTATCAAAATTTAATATTTTATTTGGTACTTGGGTAATGCTAGTAACGTGAACAATATACATATATATATTTAGCCCAAATTCACAGGATACATCTATAAATTAGAATAGGGAATATTATTAAATCAATGCGTATTTTTATGCTGAAATTAAGTATCCATCTTAAATTGGTTGTAAATCATTTCAACTTGTTCATACTTCTGAATAACTTTAACTCTATCGATTAAACTCAGTCTTAAGGCATTTAAACTATTGAGAAGCACAACCAGACCATTAAACCATCATTATCCTTCTAGCGTTATTCCGGTTCTGCACTCGCACTCGAGGGCCCAGGGTCCGCCGACCATGATCCAGGATGTGGCAGATCAGGTGATTTAAGTAACCAGACCATCAAACCAATTTTTTCAAGATTCAATGAGTAATATACACAGTATATGCGTCGCGTCGTTTCATAATAATTGCGCTAAAACGAATTTCCTTATTAAACACATGCCGTTCATTAAACGGCTAATTAGAATTCACCTTAGAATAATTCAGTTTAAACTAATTAAGCCCTCGGTCTGGCTTAGCGCCTCGGTGTCATCGCACTAATGAGAATAATAAATTTTCTTTGTGCTGAAAGAGGCTGTATATTTAATAAACACACGGCTTTGTTTTCCCAAAACAAAGAGTTAATTTCCTTCCTTACGTCCTTTATTCTTATCTAATAGGGCTGGCGCATTTACTTTCATTTAGGGCTATTAAATACATCGGCAAATACAATAGAGATTTTAACTCTGTTTCACGAAACTTTTGAGAACAAGTTGGTTCGCTGCTTAAACTTACTTTTTTGTTAGTCTTTTTTTTTAAATTTAATAGACAGACATTTGGCTGCAATCTCACCTGATGGTAAGCGACGATGCGGCCGATGATGAGACATGTCTGTCTAGAAGCAGCCTATTCACTCTTTTCTTAAAGGAATCCAAATCGTAGTGTTTAGGGAAAACTTCCGCCGGCAACGAATTCCACTCTCTAGCCGTACGCAAGAGGAACGAAGATTTAAAACGTTTGGTGCGTATTAGTGGTATGTCAACGACATAAGGGTGGAACTCCCGCCTGCGTCTTATGTCCCGATAGTAGAAAGGGGCCGGTGGAATCAATTCGTGCAATTCCTTCGCACACTCGCCGAAATGTAGCCTGTAGAACACTGAAAGGCATGCCACCTTACGCCTATGTTCGAGGCTTTGCAGCTTAGTTTCGCAAAGTTCAGTGTCTCCAATAATTCGTATCGCTCTTTTTTCCATTGAGTCTAATGCAGCCAGTTGGTATTTGGCAGATCCATCCCATAGGTGGCAGCAGTACTCCATACAAGATCTAACTTGAGCTTGGTATAGTTGTAGAAGCTGCTTCGATGTAAAATACCGCCTGACCTTAGAGAGAACTCCAAGCTTTCTAGCTGCAGTTTGGGCTATGGACTCGATGTCATAGTATAGATAGTCAAACCCATTCTGAAATGATCGTACACACATTTTTAAACCTTTATAATATCACTATCTCACCTCGGAGATTGATGGACTAACGAACGATATGTAAAAAGGAGTTGAAGATTCAATTACGAGTGAAACAATTAGGATTGTATGGAAGAGAAAATAATTACTTATCATCCACTGACCCGAAATATAAAGAGCGCAAGCGAATGATTATAATAAACTATGCATTTAACAAACTATTTATTGTAATCCTTATCTTCGAAAAATTACAATTGGAACCACTCCAAAAAGCGTAACAACTCAGATACGATTTATGCATACAAGTAGCCTGTTTAAATGGCGTGCCCAGTTCGCTTCCCGGATATTCCCAAAGCAAACTAGACCGCTGAAGAACTATTAAAGAACCAGCAAAGGTCTTGGGAGAACTTCAGCCCGGTAGAAAAACTTTCCCAGCTTAAAATAACAGACAAAAAGACCACTAACCATCTTTAATGAATAGATTTCCTATTATCCATGTACTTTTTTATTTAATTTAGTTTGAAATCTTTAATTTTAACCATTCCTATTTCTACTATACAATCGATAAGAATGTGCAAAAAACGAAATTTATTGCTACAGATTGACGAATGCCACTGTATAATGCTAAATGCTATCTACCTACATAATAGCAACCCGCATGGGGCAAATGTTTGTGTGATGAGCACGAGCATTTGTACCTAAGTCATGGATGTTTATATGTATTTAAGTATTTCTATAGCACAAGCTCATGCTTAGTTTGGGGCTAGGTAATTGGTGTAAAATTTATCATAGCTATCCAATGTGTAAAATACCTCTGTCTAATTCCAAAAGGTGTGATTTTAAATGGGAAAAATGAAAATAAAATTATTTTGCTTTAAATTTCCGCTAAGATTGATTAAGGGTGTAATTTTGTGCCAAAATCAACCTCTTTTGAATCGAAAAGGGTTTTTACATTCTATACAACAGTTCTGCAATACCGTATCATCATATCCATTCATCAAATCAAACATATACAAAAATTGAATTTGTATCTGCTATACATTAATTTCGTAACACAGATAAGACATTTATAAACCAATTTGTTTCGGCCAGCTGTCAACCTTGCTGACTCATAATTTATTATTAGGGCTACTGTGATTTTACGGCTTCAATCCCGGATAGAATATGTTAATATCACAAAATAAAAATATACGAGGTAGGCTAAATATAATAAGCAATTAAACCATAAATATACCGAGACCGGCTATGTTATACCCATGAAAGATCTTAATTTTTTTAGGTTTTAATTTTTAAACACATGATTATTTCAGGTACATTTGGGTAAGTTGATGTGGGCCCCACATCAAATCTGTCAAATATTAAATGGTATAAAACTCTATGTTGTCTACATAAGGTTAAAATGTGATTGCCGGAATTTGTCAGATCAGAGTAGGTTGATGTGGAACCGTGTGTACCTTTACTCTTTTGTCAAAACTACCGTGTACGTACATATTTTGTTAGTAAAATGCTGTTTTTATGGCGGCCTCATATCTGGACGGCTGCCAAACCTAAATGAGGTCTTGGATTTGATTAGGCGTACTTTACTTTGTCATACAAACAATCAAGCTTGGAGAGTTCATAACTTGATGGATGCGACTAGTAAAGAATGTTGATTGATGATTGTGATCATGAAGAGAAGTTCTTTTGGTTTTTTTTGCAGCTTTCTTGTATTTCAGGGTCAATTTTTTCAGGTAGAGAATAAATAAATAATAAATAAGGTATTTCAACAATCACACCAATTACCTAGCCCCAAACTAAGCCTGAGCTTGTGCTTTGGCGGCTAGGATAACGGATAGACATACTTATATACGTTTAACGAGTAATGTACAAATACCCAAGAATCATATTTGTCTTTTACAAATTTTGGAATTCGTCTAAGAGGAAATTATTATTATTTTATCATAATTGCAAATTGATATAATGATCGCTAAACTTTTACAGAAGATGGCACTGTAATGAATTGAATGCAAAATGTTTAAGAAATACTACAAAAAAATCAAGCTGCGTAAATATTTTAGTAAGTGCTTCGTTTCGACGAAGTTCGGGCTATAACTTGACGCCGAAAAGGCCCTCGTAAACAAATCTAGGCCTTAAAAGATACTTGATATTCAATTAACTAACAGCAACACAGAACTTTCTCTGAATTTTAAAAACCCCGCTCAAATAATTATCACTAAGGACAACAGCCTTCGTAACAAAAAACTTTAAAAAAAGGCCCATCGAACCATTGCTGAATCGCTCGCCAGTTATCTACTGATGTAAATATTGCACTCAAAAAATCACCTTATCTTAGCGATGGGCGATTGTTCAAAAATAAATTATCGAATTAATCGACAATTGACCATTCGACCTATCGATTACTGATTTAGTAATTAAAAAAATATATCGAATAATAATCAACATTCAAATAATAATCTATAACAACTTTTACTTACGCTTAAAACTCGGCCCTTCGATCAAATATCCGCGACTGTGCGCACAGACAGGCAGCAAACGAATGATAATCGACGCGTCGAATGACGATTCATTCGTTAGTAGTTAGTTCGAGTAGTACGGTCTACGCATCACGCACTCTGATATTGCTCGCCGCGTAATCAAAAGGTAATCGAATGACTGCGGTTGCTTATCGAATACATTCGATTACAGAGACCATTCGAAAAATTCGATTAATTTAGTAATAATCGCTCATCGCAAATCTTCAGGTGGAATTTAAACCCTTAGCTATTCGGGCTCCTCTTAGCTGAGCAATCATGACGTTACTCACTTTTCGAATTTTCGTATGTACTGCAGCTCCCTGTGAGATTTATAGTTTTCTTCTGATTTTTAAAAAGAAATTGTCTACGGTTATTAATTATTTCAACGTTGGCTGTGTGAAGTGGGTAAGTATTTGCTTGTTCGCTAAGATTTTATAATTTATTTTATTTATATTTCCTTTTTACTTTCATAAAAGCTATATCTCTTATTAAAATAGAGCTGGCTAGGGTCAACAATAGTTCTAGCTTTCAGGAAAGCAATGGTAGCTTTCAAACTAACATTAGGGGGCTGACAATCTAAGGCGCAATTCCGGATTAGCTATTCAGGACTTTTCAAGGCCTGTTACCCGAGTTAAAAGCCCACTTAAGTCTGGATTAGCTAATCAGGAAAGTCCACTACCGCAAAGTGCGGGCAATTGGGCTTTCAACTCGGCCTTGAAAAAGTCCGGAATAGCTAATCCGGACGTGCGCAAGTGGGCATAAGTACTTTGCCGTTCTGCATTGAAGCTTATAATAATTATTTCACTATCGAGCGATTCCACAATACAGCTGCGAGATAATCTCGTAATTTTATAAGTGTCGGGCGCGATCTGCCAGGCGCTTACCGTCTTCGGATTAATTGGCCGCCGGGACGCGCGATAAGCTTTACCTACACTGCAGCATCTTATTCGGTTGTAACAAGGGTGGTATTGCAACGAAAACGGGTAAATTGATGTGCTGGCCACTGTACCTTAGCAATTTGCTTAGCAGGAGACTTATTACCGATCCTGTGACAACCTATAGTCCTCACTGGTTGGGGTTTTCGTTGATACCAAGGGTACTAGAATGTAGAACCTTCAGAGGTACAGTGATAGGTATTCCCATTATTGTATTTAAGTAGGTTGGACTTGTTGGTCTGCCGCAATAATAGCTCTCCTTACGTTTTTATCAAGTAACATACTTAATCGTTTTTTTAGGGTTCCGTAGTCGGACAAGGAACCCTTATAAGATCGTTCAGTCCGTCCGTCCTAGTCTGTCACAGCAGAATATCTTCTAAGTTTATGGACTGATTTGCATTTAACTTAGTTCGAGGATACTTAACATGTAGATCTCATTTTTTAAAATACAAAAAATTAAAATTACCACTTTTTAAGGGTACCTCCCCATACATGTAACGGGGGTGAATTATTTTTTTGAGTGAACCCCCTTGTGTGGGGTATCGTTGAAAAGGACTATGAAAATTAGGTAGGGTTTCCATACAACACTTTTTTATCAGCTTGACCATTTGCGAGATATAGCCCACCAAAGTCGTTTACATGGTGTCGTCCCCCCCCCCTGTAATTTCTAAAGTCTTGGACCTATAAACTTCAGCGCAGAAACTCTTATTTAAAATTGTTTCGGGTATCCTGTGATGAATACTTTTGAAATTATAAATAAAATAAAAATATATACTTTTTTTCGCCTATACTGTTTAATGTTTTAAGTTAATGGTACGGAACCCTTCGCGCGCGAGTCCGACTCGCACTTGGCCGGTTTTTTTAAATATTTTTTAGCACTCACCGTGTTATTCCTTTTTGACGTCACTCAATGGCGTGTTTAAACGAGATCAAGAAATTCGCACGGAAGGATTTATCCTCCCGTGTTTTTAATAACACGGTAGCTTAATTGACAAGAGCGTTGGCCCGGTTAGCCAAAGGTCGTGGGTTCAAATCCACCCGAAATTAATAACCGATCCAAGATCGAAGATTTAAGTCCACATGTATTGACACTGGCAGCCATAATTCTGTGGACTCTGAAATGGCTGAGCATTGAATTACGGATCGGTTCTTAATTTCGGGTGTTAAAGATTTATACTACACGGTTTTCTGCCCCATGTGTCTTTAGAAAGGTAAAAGTTAGCCTATATAGATCCCACTGCTAGGCAAAGGCCTCACCTTAACTATGAGGAGGTACGCCCTACTTCACCACGCAGACTCAGTGCGGATTGGTGGAGGGGTGTCTGTAAGGCAAGTGACCACCTTACTGTCAGATGTTATCAAGCCGCCCTAGGGCCTCCGACTAGGCTTAACGGCCAATATCAACAGCCGGGACCATCTGCTTAGCGTGCCTTCCGAAGTACCAAGATGCTTGTCATCGACATCACTTAAATGGTCGGAATGGTCAGCCATACAATCAAGACCACGCTTTTGGTTGCTTAACTTTGTTATCACTACCAAAGCGCGGCCGCCACTGCGCCACAAGCACCTCATAATTTTATCGAGACAACTTTTTATCGAGTTTTTTAGACATAACCGGTCTAAACAGTCTGATTAAGCCAGTCAATTAAGGTCCATCGGCTGTTGACGAATTGGTGAGATCGGGTCTTAATACGGTTCTCTGTCCAACATGTCTTCTAAAAGGTACACTTACTTAATTAAGAGAACACAAAACTGAACTCTGATCAACTAGCAAACATTCTCTCGGTTTTCGTGCGTAGCGTAACCGGAAAAAGGCCGTCCGCCGATGTCACCGAAAGCCGAACAGCCGTGTCCCACCGCTCACGTGTGGAAAATAATACGCCCTTTTCAAAATCCGCTTTCCCCAGCCGACCGAACAAGCGCGCATTGTAAGCCTACAGTATCGCCGAAACTTTTCACGGAATGGGCTTTGTACAGATCCGTACTTATCCGTTTTCACGGTTGCCGCCTCTCGCGAGATAAACCTTCCAAGGTAAGCTTTAATATTTATCGTTTTCTCTTACAGACTAAGTATTTCACGGATGGGGGGCCCCGAATACGCAATAACACAGGGCCGGCCGACCGTACCGTTTAGCGGATCTGATTTAGGCCGTTTTCGGTTTGGGATTACCCCGTAACTCCGTAAGGTTCAGAGGGCGGCCGTCTCATCAATTTTGATAAGTGAACATGTTGTAGTATGTAGGACATGACATGTTTAGGTCCAAATAGAAAAAGAAAGACTTTTATATTTCTTTTTGGACAAAATTGAAACGAACATGTCAGTCAGGATTCTGAGTAAATACATCGAGTACTCGTATTCTAACTAAGCAAATTAAATGACGCACATAAACCAGGCATCTCTCACTCAATATACTTGCGCGCGATAATAGCATACTCTCGAGCGCACCAACGGCGGTGCGTAAATCAGTAGGCTGCCGACAACGGACGGGCGCGCGCGTACGCACTGTTGAATTATTTGTGTTACGGTCGATTCGTTTTTATGCAAACTAATTAAGTAATATGTTTTATACATCTGGTATTTACTGCACAAATGCAACCCGAAGCATAATATCGCTCATCTGGTACTACACAGTCGTAACTGTCATTTTGCAAATTTTACAGGAGGGCGCTTTAAAGTTTTTTTTTCTGTTTTATTTCGTTTCATGATTTCATTTCATATTATTTACAACTGAAACCAGGTTATTTCAGATGTTTAATTATAAAAGTAGAGTATAATAACAAAAATATTTAAAAACTACAAAGACAATTCCGTCTTTGTAGTACTAGATGAGCGATATGTCCTGAAAGAGTCTCAGATTAAAATAAAATTCTGGACTTATCAGAGTCTCGAATGTTTGAACTTTTTGAATCTTTTGATAAGTCATCATAATTTTACGGCAGACTGAAAGTTCCCACATATGCTTTTTATAACTATGTATTAAAACATTTTTTTCAATTATTTAGCACAGAACAACATCTTAGATCTTGTTTTCCACATTACTACTTATTAAAACTGTTTGTACGATTCCGATTTGTTTTTCGGGACAACCGAAAATTTTGCACAGGTAAACATTTTGTAAAACACTTTATCATTGTAAAACATTTCAAACCAAGCTACAAATAAAATAGCCCTTGTATCGAAAGAGGCAACCCTGACTTTATTAGTTTTACTCCAAGGTCGCATAGCTGCATAGGAATAATAACGTAATGTTCGAAACTTAAGGCACATTTTCTGGCGCAGCGGTCTTCGACAAAAAATTGAGGCTATTATAAGAGTAGGTATGGACGATTTTTCCTTTATCTGTTACTTAGTAACTAATAATAATCTGTGCATAAACTGCAAATGCTTAGGTAGGTGATTATGTATTAGTCATGAGTCATGACTTGACTAGATGGCGGTGGTCAGTTCTGGTCTAGTCCTGACCACGGCCGGTGCAATACAGCACAAAAGTTAAGCAGTGAGTATCAAATACTCATATTTTATATCCCTCTTTAGACCCGTCATGTCTTATAATATTTAAAATCTTGTACAAGACTATAGGAAAAAAACTAGTTTAGCTAGGTATATCCTCCTGTAATTTATTGTTCCACAATTAAACCGTAAAAACTATTAATTATAAAGTTGGTGCAACGATATTTTGTGGTTAAAAATTTCTAAATCCCTTGACGATCATTTCAAAATTTTACAACACCAAAACAATGTTCCGAGTCCCCATGAGCATCCACCTGATACTCGGTTTATTTTTAATAACATATTTAGGCTAAAGCCTCCCAAATTAAGAGGGTTTCACATTCAGATGAAAATGATCCTTCCCCTCCGACCGAGCTACAGTGCCAAGTAAAAGGGTATTAATTAGTTTATTTTCATGTACAAAATGGAAGTTGATGAGATTCGGTCGAGTACTTAAACCCCTTCTGAGCCATATTTCGATCCATTGCATTAAAGAGACTATATGTGAATACTGTCGACACCACATCGATTTTCCCAAGTCTGTCTAAATATTGTGTGAAGTGATACTGGTAAATATATATATTATTTGGATTTTTTACAAATCAAGGTAGGTTAATGAGATGCCGTAGGAAATTAAAAGCCGGTACAGGCTAACTAAATAGTCATCATTTTTCTGTGCAAAATGTTCTATGATCTTTGACGAACTAACCACACTTTGATTTAAAGTATTACCGAAAAGTATATCAAAACAAAAAAATATACGTTAATAAATTTAAATTTAGCGTAATCATACACCTGTGTGCTTAGGAAGTAGAGATCCCTCATTTTTCCATATTTTATCAATGTTTCAAGATTTAATTTTGCGATCGTCAAAGCCCTTAATGATGTTACGGCCGCCACATAGATTACACGTGCCAGAGCCCAGAAGTAATGATACCTTCTTATTATGCTCATTAATTTTTGTACACGTTGAGTTTATCTGAGTTTGACCCATTTAAATCCCATTCCCTTTGACCAATAAATGATGTAAGTACCGAACTACATATTTATACTACAGGGTCTAACAAAATCAACTTAGCAAGTGAGCACTTTGGAGTATCCTGAAATCTCACTTGCAATTTTTAAATAAATTAATTAATTAACTGTATTCCTTTCAGGGGGAGATTCTGCTGCTTTAAATACAACAACTTTTAATAAGGGACCAACATCAAAATTACAAGAAATATTGATCAGGAGATTACTTCTCAGTGGTTATATAGGTGTGGCGACATCTTACCACTGTCGCCTACACTAGCAACCAACAGACGCGACGCCCTGACTCGGCTCCTACAGGCTAGATGGCGCTGCTAGCCGCTCCATACAACACAAACCGCGATGTGTAAGATTTAGCACGAGCTTGACTACATATAGATAAACCAGGACTATGACCATCGGAGCTTGGTCCCCGACCATAACAACCGGTCGGTAGCAAGTGCTTCCATTTGTTTTCCTAACCAGTTGCGCCAAATAGGTTTATCAGTATTTTGATGTTGAACTCATAACAAAAGTTGTTGCATGTGGTGAGTACAATAAGCAACCCCAAACACAAAATTACACCTTTTTTTGTACTACTATAATGTAATAGTTAATTGATTTATCGTTTATTAATTTTTTCACTCTTACAGCTTATTATTATAATGCTTAAAATAACACAAATTGCGTTCTTTTTTACCTGAACTAGGATAAACCTGTATCTCAGGCGAAAATAAGCTTATAGGTATGTTTAATTTTAGACTAATCAGCTGTACAGTTTTAAGCACAAAAATCGTATTTTTTTGAGATTTTGATGTTGGTTAAGAAGTAAAAGTTGTTGTTTTAAAACAGTAGAATCACCCCCAAAAAGGAATATTGTTAATAAACTTCAACCTAAATATTTTTTATCTCGTACTATAAGAGTATAGATCGGTTATTCTTACGCATAATACCTCATTGATGTGTAGTGAGTATTACTGATGTAGAAATAGTAACAGCCAGTGGACGGGAATGATTTGAGTCATTGAACATTATAAGGGAACAATGAAAGCCGCCCAGCCCAATATAACAGATCTAGGCAATATGCGCAGCCGTATGGAAACGTATGTTTTCCAAGCCGCCTCCGTGAGCCGTAGGGTTGTGACCGTACGTCATGCGATACTTGAGCTGTGATTTTTTAAGGATTCACTTGAAAGCCATTGAAAAGAACTATTCCAATATTTTTTTTGCAGTCGGGTGTTTTGTTTTTTCAATAATTGTATTCGCTTGTTTTACTTCCTTTCTTTTTATCTTTATTTATTTTGTATTCGTACAACGAATTGTTTTGTTTTATTTATTACTTAGCACGCCCAAATCCTATATGTAAACAATAGTCAAAATTAACAGATCCATACTGTTTTTTATTTGGCTCTTTGTAACAGTGCATGGTTGGAAATCCTTTGTTATTAAATAGTTTGGCAATTAACAATCTTACGGAAATATCGGAACGTAAAATGATACTAGCTAATCCACGAGCACAGCCCTAGTGAGCTTAGATTCCGTATTCATGTCAATGCTTTCTTTAAGGCTCTATACCGTCTGTTTTAGAATTCTATCTAGTGCTAACTCGCAATGCTTGTTTGCTTGGTTTAAGCGTTCACTGTGGAAGAGCAAGAATAAACACGTTTTATTCGCATTCGAGTGATGATCGCCTCAGTCGCGCATTTCAAATGGTCCTAAACTTTTATGGGTTCGATCAAATTAAACATTTTATTTGCTAGTGAGAAGTCTTTGAATAACTAAGGTTAGTGCAAGAAGATAATAGTTACGACATGCAGACGCTAGCTTACCGATTTAGTTTCTTCTGAGATTTTCAGTCAGATAATTTTAATAGCAAAAATAGATAGATAGATTCTAAAACAGATATCACAGTTTTTCAGTTAATAATTGTTTTGGGAGCTTCAATAACATTTCAAGTAAATATTTATTTTGGCGTCTAAATATTAAAAAAAATATTAAAGCAAAAGAGGATTTTAAAATCGATTTTTAGAAGTCATTATTTGTAGAAATTACCATATACTAAACATGGTGCAATCGAGCCTAAGACTTTTTTTCTTTTTTAAAGACTATAATGAAGATTAGCTTAATTTGTAATAAGAGCTGTGAATTTTATAACAATAAAAAAAATAAGTAAAAGTCAAAATCACAATATGCCCATAGCCTTTAGACTTACCGAAAACATATCCATTTGTCAATATATGGGCTCACGGGTGGCAAAGTTACCATTTTTCTTTTTTATCACGCGTTGAAAAAAGGTTACGGTGGTCTTGACGAGGGTATCGTGAACGTCATAAAAGTTATAGGCCAGGGGTAATGTACACACAACTGCATGTCAGACTACACATGTTGACCGTAAAACCACCTCTTTTCCCTACGTCATAAAAGCGAATTTCGTAGTTCAATCGTATAACTTGACGTGCTGTTGACTGCACACAGCCTGTCTGCTTAGGAGGTCAGGATGTTGAATAGTTCGAGTCTAAAATAAGTGTTTTGTCGTGTGTGATAACTAATGAATGTCAATGGGACATACTTTTAAGTGTGTTTCAGTTGCAATCAATTTACTTACAGTTCAAGTTCAGATTTCTAATACCCGAGTTTGCCAACTTTTAAACAACCGCTAAACATGAATTGACGGTTAATTTGACACAATTCCCATACAATGTATGTCAAATTATTACTAAAACGGCTGTTCAAAAATTAAACATGTGTTGGTGAACTCGAATCTAAGCACTTCAAACTGTACGTTTAAAAACATCCATGAATTAGGTACAAATGCTCGTAATAATCACACAAACATTTGTCCCTTGCAAGATTAGAACCCGCAACCTCTGGTTTTGTCGTCCGGAGCGCGAATCATTACACCAAGATGGATGTGTGAATATCGCCCGACAACAAATCAATTTTTAGCATGTTGACAAGTAAATAAACATTATACCATTATTTTTTCAACGCCAATGCAGTAAAATTCACATATAAAAACTATATGGATTCGTTTTAGTTTTTAGCAAACTGTACCAAGCGTTCGCTCCGCCGATTCATAAAATCTGCAATAAATTGACATTTTACTATTCATAGCCCGAATTTACTGGACTAACTCTATAGGTCCGTAAATATCGGATAGCTATGCACCCGTAAATTGCCATATCTGCAGAATAAATAAAATAAATAAATATTTGAAAGCATTACTACGCCATCGTTATTTCCCTGGGGCTTGTGGCGCGCAAAAAGCGAATCTAACTTTAACACAATGCTAGCAGAACTTATAGTCAAACTTCGTTTAATAGAAAACGCCAAGAAGACCCGCGGATCTTAGAAGTGGTTCGCATAAGATTTTTGTTTTAACTAAAAAAAAACGACTGGACTATAAAGTTTATTTTGAGGTGAATCTTCATCAACCTTCACCAAAAGACGCAACTCTTTCCGTTCCTGTGCAAGCTTTTGCAAACCGGCTATTTGGTGTTCACGCAGGTCCTTCTGCACTTCATCTTTCCGAATTCTGAGCTGTGCCTAACATTATCGGTGAAAGGCTAGAAATGCTTGGGATATAGCATATGCGAATAAATTCCCTTCAGATCTTAAAATTCAAAGGAGTTGGGACCAAATTTCTTGTGAGTCTATTTTGAAAAGTCTTATTGAGTAGCACTGACAACGCGGATCTAGCCAGACTAAAAGCAGTTTCCACCAAGGAAGCAGGATACTGGCTTCAGGCCTATCCTTCGGCCAACGTGGGAACCCTTTTGGACTCAGAAACTCTACGAGTCGCGATAGGTCTGCGTGTTGGTGCTGAGGTTTGCCTTCCACACAGATGTCCTTGTGGTTCTGATGTCGGCTCGTTGGGACATCACGGACTCTCCTGTATTAAAAGTGCAGGCCGCTTTTCGCGTCATGCCAGCATCTACGACATCATCCGTCGATCTCTTGCCTCTATCAACGTGCCGGCTTTACTCGAGCCGAACGGTATCGCGCGTGATGATGGCAAGAGACCAGACGGGATGTCACTTGTTCCTTGGCGGATGGGTCGGGCTCTTGTGTGGGACGCTACCTGTGTCGACACACTTGCAGCCTCTCATCTGCCCGGGACAAGCCGTGATGCTGGTTTGGCTGCGGGGGGTGCCGAAAACTTTAAAAAGAACAAGTACAGGCAGATCGACTCTCGGTACCACTTTGTACCGTTTGGACTCGAAACACTGGGTTCGTGGGGTCCCAACGCTATTTCTTTTTTCAAAAAGATTTCCAAGAGGCTAGTTGACATCAGTGGTGACCTAAGAGCTGGCAGCTACCTTGCTCAGCGTATAAGCATCGCTATCCAGCGCGGTAATGCTGCCAGCATCCTAGGAACCTTACCACAAGGACCCTTTTTATAATTTTTGTTTTTGTGTTGTATTAAGTAATTTATCTTAATTTTTATTAATAAGTTGTATATATCGGTGAAATATTTGTTTTATTATAATATTTGGAATTGATTTGCTCTTGACTATAAACTATGCCAGACGTGGCGTAGACAGAGTCGACGGAGGAGCTTGCCCACCCAGAAGGTACTGGCACTCCGACGTTACTTTTTTTAATACATTTTTTTTTAATAATTCAAAAGGTCTTTTTGGTATTTAAAATACAAAATGTCTTTAATTGGCCATTAATTGATTTTCATTAAATCACAAAAATAGATATACTACCTACTTTCTTTTGCGAAAACAATTTATTGACCATGCCTTACTTGATAATTATTTAAGTAAGATAAAAGACTACTAAACAATCTTATAAAACCCTCAAATACCACAAATACCTAACACCAGATTCTTACCAAAAAAATATCGCATTTTTATTATCATCCTCCATAACAGTTAAAATGATTATTATCATTATTTAATTCGTATAACCGGATACCCCAGTAATAACGAGGAACGGCGCCCTAAACAATATTTTCCCCCCATCCTTGGGGTAAATAAATATCCCCGATAGTCCCCCGAGCAAATTAATGGTGCTACCAGTCGCAAAGGCTAACATTTCCTGATCAGGTGAGGAGACTTATGGTTTTTATTCACTCGCCTAATATATTACTTTGTTACAGCTATATTTTAATTTGAATTTATGTCGGCAGCGCTGTGCAAATATTTTGTACATTGGGCCGCACGTCAAATTACCCAAATCTTTCAAAATATCTCAAATGAACTCTATGTGGGAGACAGATCACTGTACATTGGGCACAGTTGCACCAAAATATATAATATTTTTGATTAAATATAAGATGTGACCTGCTTAAATTAAGTACCTAGGTAAATTCATTAGCATATATTTTTTTACGTCGAGAGAATAACTAGAAGACCAACCAACAGTGAGAGGCAGACCACCAGCTACATGGTGGTCAAACATAGAAAGGGAATTGAGGAACAAATCTTCTACAAACGACAAGCCAGGGAAGTATTTCGTGGGGCCGATGTACACAAGGCCGCACGTCAAACTACCAACTTTGACCTTGAGAGCGCATCTATTCCCTACGTAATAAAAGCTGTTTCGTAGTTCACATGGGTAACCTGACATGCTGCTGACTGTACAAGGAGGCCCGGCCCCAGATGAACGGGGATAAGTAAGGGCAGGAAGAAGAAGATTAATTTGATTGTATGGCTCTTTATGTTTACATCATTTCGTCTCTCATTTTTCCTCCCAAATTTTTAACCCCTCATCATCCTATCGTTATCCTTGTTGTGCACTCGCACGCGAGGACCAAGGATCCGCTGGCCATGATCCAGGATATGGCAGATCAGGTAATTACAGTGAAGCGACTGCCATCTGACCTCCGTGACCCTGTTAACAGGGGAACCTGACCAGTTTTAAATCACGGTTATACATTTAGTCGCCTGAATGTGCAGGTTTCCTCACGACCCTTACCGTAAGAGCATTGGTTAGCAAAACGACTAACGTATATAACTCAGAAAAAGTCATTGGACATGGCGGCACGTGGGATCGAACCCGGCACGCATGAGAGGCAACCCGCTAGACACTATGCGACCGACGCTCTAACTTTTTAACCCCTATTCTGAGTTAACAAATGAAGGCCTGCAGTTCAAAATTGTTGCCGCGGGTTCATCACTCCATCTGAGAAGAACCCTAAAACTGAAGACAAGTGGCCGCCGACAAAACTGCGAATGTAGTTTTCTCAGTCATTAGTCACACGAGTGTGTTGCCGGTTCCGTATACACACAGACTGTTGTTTTAGACAGTTTTTAAGGGCAATCGTCACTAGCGAAATATAAAAATAGAAACAAACTTTTTTCGCGCGGCAAACGACACGAACGACGCGGACAGTGCTATTATGCAGCACTGGACTCGCGTCCATCTCGTCAAAGACGCGAAAATTAATTACAATAATTTTAATACTTATTAATTATTTAATTTGAATTTTACTAACATAATTTTAAGCTTAAAATGTTACTAACACTATATGGACTCTGGTTCGAAATAAACATTTTTTTTTTCTAAAACTCGATCGTTCTTAAAATGGCTTTCAAACTGAATGACGTCAGAGTTGCCAGTTTGAATGTCATTTAAAGCGAACGAGTTAGGCGCTGGGCCTGTTTGTGACTATAGGAACATCGATATAAAAACCCTATAGATACATTCTTGTGATTTCAGGATAGCTATTAAAAAGTTTACTGTAAAGATGTGCGATTTTTATTGGGATAAAATTTTCTCAAATTACATGCACGTTTCAAAGAAATAACCTTCTTGACACATTTAAATGAACTCCAACTTTTATCACCTACGAGCACGCGCCGCCAAATAAAGAAATGTACAGAAATAAAATTATACCCGTAGTTAAAATACAATGCAGCAGCTCGCAGAGAGGTCGGGACAGGTCATAAAACATCTCTACAATGAAACTTTGCCGTGAGAACTCGAGCTACACCTGTCGCGTGAAATGGGAAATTTTTACATAGCCGTGTGTCAGCGCGGACCTAAATGATTGCAGGCCGAGGCGCTCTCGAGTCGCGACTCTTGGCGGGGCCACAGACAACAGAAAAACAGTTGAAGCACTACGTAAAAGTTCGCAGAATATATTTTTGTGTAAAAGTTTGTGAACGTGTGGCGATTTCATAGATATGTAAATATTATTCTCCTACCGAATTTTTGTTTAAGAGGCCAATTCGAATAGAGATCAACCAGGTACGCAGAAGATATAATAAAAATAAAGTCTTCTTATTCGAATTTCGACTACACCAGCCAATATCTACTGAGATTAGCCAACTGCGTGAGAGATATTATAGTGCACAAGTGTGTGCGTAATACATAGTAGATGAGACGGCAGTCCGACATGACCGGAGAGATATCAGGGGCAAGACCAACGGCCTAATGTGCTTTCTTAGGCACGAGGGTAACACTACCAACTTCCTAACGTGTGATTTGAGTTTTTTTTAATTAAGTTATTTATATTTTTGTATATTATTTTGTAAATATAAGTCGCTCCACTGTAATTACCTGATCTGCCACATCCTAGATCATGGTCAGCGGACCCTGGGCCCTCGTCTGCGAGTGCAGAAACCGGGATAACGCTAGGAGGATGATTTTGTAAATATTAGGTTTCCTATTGTTTAGGTTTTTTTGTGTGATTACTGTCCTAAATTAATTTTAAAAATATTTGATTAAGGGCACAAAATTGACCAAAAATAAACAAATCGCAAGTCAACACCACCAGTCATTTAACCAACTGGTATGTGTATGCTGTGGTCTCCACTAAACTTATGCAAGTTGACAGTCGTCAGTGGCCACGACACCTGCAGCTCGGCATTATTAACGCGAACTTAGTTACGAATTACGTTCGTCGCCGGCGCAGCGTCTTGAGAATGTTGCCTCCGACAGGAGTTTCAAGTTTTGCGCGAAAAGATGAGGATACAAAGTTGGATGTGGGATAAAGCGGTGGGGACACGTAATGATTTAGGTATACCGATTTCCAAAATAGATTACTAATTTACGATTAATTTGAATTACAGGTAAAAGAAAAACCTACGGAAAAGTGTAAAGGTTTGCACTTTTGCACACTTGCAGCTAACACTTTAAAAAAATATAGGATTACAACTAAATAGCAACAACATAAAAACAATTGTAAATTAATCATGTATAAAACTCATTTATCATCATTATCATCATCTTAGCTTTATCTCGGTTGTGCACTCGCACGAAAGGGCCCAGGGTCCGCTTTGGACCATGATCCAGGATATAGCAGATCAGGTAATTACAGTGGAGCGACTGCCATCTGACCTCGATGACCCTGTTAATAGGAACCTGAGCCCGTAGACAAGACGCAAATTACACTAACGCGAAGTTCGTCATCGCTAACAAAATGTATCAAACTGACATAAGCCATCGAAACATCACGTGACTTTTGCATATATTTTGTTGCGAAGTTCTCTATAGAAAGAATGCATGTTGTCTAAGGGCCATGACCAGTTTGGATTATGGTTACACATTCAGTCGCCTAAATGTGCACTTTTCCTTACGACGTTTTCCTCACCTTAAAAGCATCGGTTAGTGAAACAACTAATGTACATAGCTCAGAAAAAGTCATTGGTGTACATGGCGGCACGTGGGAACGAACCGGTACCTCCCGCATGAGAGGCAACCCACTGCGCCACCGACGCTCACCACTAAAATGAATCATATACAACAATACATAAAACTACCATGTAAAATTGGTAATTCATGCAACCTGCCTATACATATTATGCATTTTATTTCTGACGTTTCGGCCTGATTGATGTCCGTGTCACGGGCACATATTAAAATATTTGTGGGGTAGCTATTGACATCCCTGCAACACATATTGTTTTTTTTTTCATATTGTATACCAAAACAATCTATGTTATAGGATTAAACAAGAACTAGAAGTAAATACAGGTTTGGATCCTAACATAACCTTTAATACTTAGTGGATTACTGGAAGCTCAAAACTTTTCACCAGTCTAGGGGTTGGAGATAGTGCCTTAAGAGTTCGTGCCAACTTTGCTACAATTTTTCTGTACTATATGTTTGGAATATTCGAAATTCGTAGCATAGCCCAATGCTTCGAATTTCGAATATTACAAGCTATCTACTATTTGCCAGTATGCGTATTAGATCTAGATATCTAGTCTTTATGAAATTCAAGGTTTTTTTTTTCATATAATATTTTATTCTGTTTGAAAATTTTACGACGTACTTATATTTTTTTTTCTTTGGTAGGTAGGTTGGTGTGTGGCCCACTGTACACTTTATCACATATAGCAAATCTGTCACTATATCTCAATTTCGGGACATCTTATTGACTGCGGTCTACATGAATCAAACCCGACCGAGCGAAACCACTGGATCGACCACTGGCGGCCTCGAACTAGCGATCCCTTGACAATGGCCCGCCATAGACCGGTCAACTAATTGTTGCAAAACTAGGCGAGTAGTTCTGGATCGATTTATTATCTACTAGCTGTTGCCCGCGACTTTGCCCGCGTAAACTACTATTTCTGTATCCTACAGGAACTGTGTTTTTTTTTCGGGATAAAAAGTAGCCTATATGTTATTCCAGACTATAATCTATCTCTGTGCTAAATTTCATCCATATCCGTTCAGTAGTTTTTGCGTGAAGAAGTAACAAACATACACACTCACACACTCACACACTCACAAACTTTCGCATTTACAATATTAGTGGGATATGTTACTGGCAATGTGTATAATGCATTCTATACAATGGCATAGCAAATGTAAAGAATGTATGCCGGCTACAGAATAAGTACGAGCGCGTGCCGGTAATGTGTGAAATTAAGTTATGCATATATTTTCCATTATGTACTTTACTTACCTAGGCAATGTATACAACATTCCGGAGTATACTGAATCCGGGAACATATACACTATAGTAAAAAAAAACTGTAAAAAATCTAATTCTATACGATTTTACAGAATCAGAAATACCTAAGCTTTAGTTTAGATCAGTGTATTTTTTTTTCTAAATGTTGGTCTGTATGTAGTATGTATTTTTCTTATGGACTAAGAATCTGCAGAAGTTTTTTTGATACTCGTGTTAAGCGATCCGAAACAAAATACAAAAAAACTATTAAAGGAAAACATTTATTATTCCAGAACCATGTATAGAGGATTGCCTTTCCTTGGGTGGAAGAAGAAAAAATCACCAAGAGTTCGCTATATTTTTTTTAACAACTTCATACTTTTTTTGGCAAATGATGTCTAGCAAATACATTTTTTCTCAAAAAAAGCATGAAATTTTTGACCGTAAACATGGGTTGAAAGAGGCCATCCTCTTTCAACCAAAAATGTTCATCGGCCCCTATTACGTAAATCTACGGAAAATCGAGAGGGTGTTTTATTAAAACCTTTCATTGTATTAACCCGATCGTAGCCCTTAATCGTGCCTACTTTCACCACTCACTGAGCGAGCTAAAGCTTCTTAGGCCGGTACTAATCCGAACCGATAACATTATTTCAAGCCTATCAACATGGATTAACACAACTGTTTTAGGATGTTTCATAATAAAAACAGAGAATGCTCTATTTTTATTATGTGTTTTCAATAATTACTTACTCATAAAAGTATTAGAAATGTATACGTTATATATTATTATGAGAATTTATATTCCTTTACACTAGTAACACAGAATAAATAAAAGAACAAGTTTGTAAAATATTTTGCGCTAAGGAAAATGTACAAGTGATGTTAGTGGCTAAATATATGAGTAAAACATATGTTTATCAATTATAAGATAGTATACATAATTATATTTATCAACCAATATAAGATACGTACATAACGAGTACCTAAACAACACTAAATGTGAGTAGGTAGGTATTTATGTATATGAACCAATGAATCTTTAAATTTAACTAAAAGTAGCTACTGTATTTTTTATTAAAAGCAAGCTTAATAAATAAAAATAGCCCTTATATTAAAGGCCATCAAAATAAATCAAGGCCGTCTTAACCACACCCACGTACGCGACTTAACCGCCGTAAAGATCTTCTAATCCGGAGCCAATAAGAGTATTTTGGATCGTGTCTGTGGGGATCAAATACAGGTGAATAACCAACTTTGTGATTCAATTTTAGACACATTTCCAACCTTAACAAAAAGCTTAGCAGAAGTACATAAAAAGGTTAGTGAGTGCAATACACAGATGCACTCTCTGTTTGTTCACTATCATAGTTCAGTGAGACGGCAATCTAGACATGACAGAGATAGATCATTCGTAGGACCAACGGCTTCTCGTACGCACCGAGTTACTGGGTGTCAACATCATGAACTTCCTGTTTCTGAGTTATTACAAAACAGAAAAACCCAGAAATCTATTTCGGCCCTACTCGGGATTCGTACCTAGGACCTCTCACCTCTTAAAGAAAACCCAGAGTGCTGAGTAGACCAACACTACCTAGTTGTATATTATCAAAACACCATGTATGTATAATAATGTCTTCCTAGCTGAATTTCGACTACAGCAGCCTACCTCAACAAAGATTAGCCAACTTCGCGGTAGAGTTTATAGTACACAAGTGTGTGCAATACACATGTGCACTCTCTGTACCTTCACTCTCATAATTCAGTGGAACGGCAGTCCAACATATGACCGTAGAGAGATTAACCTGCTTTCCGAGGCACGGGGGTGTTAACACCACCAACTTCCTGACTCCGGAGCAGTGTCTGAGTTTTTTCAAGGCAGAAAAACCCAACACTCTCGGTCCGACGTCGTGGATAGTACCCAGCGTGCTGACCACTAGACCAACGAGGAAGTCTACGAGGTAGTTATGTATGTATAATCATATCGCGACTAGAAGCATGTGACGTACGTCAACGGTAACGAATGGAAAACGCTATAACTAGCGGTTAAACTCCAGTTAACGTTGCTAACTGCGATGATGCTCACTATTGATAGTCCTTAATGCTACCCTAGTAGACTCGGCGATCTTATTACAGTGACTTGTAACATCGGAAAAGTTTCTTGCGACCCTTTCTGGATTGAACACACAGATTACATAAAATTTTATTTAAGGTTCGAACGACTTGAAATACTCATGCGTTTTTATAATATGTTAATTTACTTACTATAAAATGGAAATATTCATGCGTTTTATAATATGTTAGTTTACTTACTATAAAATCGGTGCTTGATTTTTTTTTTTTACAATATTTTTTTGCCAGCAGAACGTTTAAAGAAATAGACATGAATCCTTTCTTAAAAAATATGTTTCTTATTTATGCTTTTGACAGTATGATTGTTGTGTGTTTCAGTCGTCAATAACACGTTTATGTGCTATATCTGCTATTGAAAAGACTAGAAAATAAATTGCTTTATAAGAAAAACAATAATTAATACTTACTAAAAAGGAATTCTGGCAACTAAATGAAGTTGTTGTTTATATAACTCAAGTTGAAAAGCCGTAAAACAATGTAAGTTAAATCACTTATTTAAGCAGATTTCCCTAATAATTTCCCCTCCCACATATTCAAACGGCGTTACATTATTTCACACCCTTTTGTTTCAGCGTTTTAGGAATCAGGAACGGTGTGTATATCGCTAAATTCAATTAAGTTTCTTGCTTTGGTCCAAGTGCTAACAGGCGAAAGCATTATTAACAACTTATTTTACATTTTAGGTTTAAGAAACTTTATTTCTCACAAAGAATTACAATAATAATTCACTCCTTGAGAAAAACAAAAACTTATCTAAGTAATATTAATTATGGACTAACATTATGAGCGCACACAGATTGTTCGACTTAAAGCGGGTAGACACATAAAACATTATGCTTTGTACAAGACTATATTCCCAAAACGAATTTATTGCTTTATTTGATAATTTTTAATCTTGATATGGCTTAGAAGTTGTGTTGAAAATAATAGACAGAATATTCTCCTAGCCATTTTGGCTACGCGGACCTTTCCCGCAGTAATCAACCAGGTACGCAGGATATAGTGCTGCAGTGTGTGTGCAATACACAGGCATTCTCTATAAGGAATAGACTGTCATAGTAGGGTGTAGTTACAGCGGTATAGTTAAGTGTCAAAAATATTATACGTTGATACGCGCGATAGAAAATGGTCACCCATCCTATGACGACTGCGTCGTTGCTGCCTAGGGTCCTATCTCATAAGACCACAATAGTGGCGCTACTGGTGTTGTGCAACCTCAGATCATAGAAAAAAGAGTCCAGCAAGGCGGGAAATCAGTGTCCTTTTAGGGTGGTATTATGATTGGAGCTAGAACATCGTTGATCCCGTATCGAGGCTTTATGACAGCAGACATGTATAAAGCAGTTGCTATTGATGGAATTGTCAGACCATTTCGAGTAAACCATGGGCACCAATTTGTACTGGTCGATGATAATGCACATCGAGCTCAACGAGTCAATACTGCTCTCCGAGAATACGACATCACAAGGTTAGACTGGCCTGCCGGTTCGCGTGACTTAAACCCAATAGAAAACGCGTGGGATGCTCTTAAGCGAGCTGTTTGGAACCGTCAGCCACGTCCCCGGACAGTGCCAGAGCTCAGGGAAGCCGCTATTCAAGAATGGGACAGGTTACCCCAAGAAATGCTGGATAACTTGATCCTCAGTATGCCCAGGAGGATCTCCGCATGTGTTGGAGCCAGGGGATGAGTTATATTATATTGAATAAAAACATTTTATTTATAAATTGTCGTTTAAGTTTGGTTAAATAGTATTTTCCTTTATATCAACTTTTCTCTTACAATTACATTATTGTTAATTACTCAATTTTTGTTATTAAACAATTAAAATTAGTTTTATTTCTTAATTTCAAACATGGTTTCTCTATTTAAAGAAAACACACAACAAATCATTTTTCTTGATAAAGTTAAATTTAAAGAATTATATCAGTTTATGCTAGTGATCTCAAACTTTTTTTGATGTGTGTATGTCGCCTCCTCCTATACCTTGTTCGTGCTCACCGTAAAATGGCTGTAGTCTACCCTCGCTACATAAATCGGCCCGTTAAATCGACCCACCAGTTCTCACGGGGATACCGGCGCCCCTTAAAATTTACTTAAAGAAAAATTGCTGTTTTATTGCAATGGATATAATCCACCCCATTTCGGTGTCGGGTTTAGGAGCGCAAATAATTACGTCCACATGGACATTCGAAATTTACGGTTTTATTTATTTACTGCGCCGTTTTTTACTGTAACGATTATTTTTATTGTGCTGTTTTGTGATTGAGTTGCGGTGTGTTGACAAATCGCAATCGTTGACAAGGGAATTTGTGTCGACAAAACACTTGTTACTGATAAATAGTTTGGCATAGTTTCGTTTTGGGAATTGACTATTATCTTGCACGGACAAAATTCGTACATTTCACGTCTTCATATGTATTATTTTATTTAAAGCGGGCAGCATAGCAGGCACAAGATGCCACAGTGTTAACCGTTTCGTCTTATCATCCATACATTCCATGGCTAACCCCGCCAACGTATGATTCGTAGCAAGTTGCTACGTTTGCTACGGATTTGCTACGAACTACGCGTAGCACTCAAAGTTGATAGACTGAAATATAGTTTTCTTTTTTTACTAATGCTACACGAATACATTTTACATAATAATAAAAAAGTACAAAGTCAATTTCTGCAATTGGATTTAAAATATCATAAACTTCTGGGCATACAAACATATAGAGTCCGAGCTACAACATGTTCTGTTTCATCTCATTAGAATAATCCCGAGATACAGGGTGACCTCTTCACCGTACGATACTATATAAATAAAGAGTCGTGATTACTATGTTTACGCATTGTTACTGCTAAACAGTTTATTAAAAAAGAGGTAGACATGTCAGCTCCTACTGCGCGGCGATTCGAATTTGATGCAACGAGCACACGTTTGTTTACATGTTAATAATATATATTTATACGAAATTTGAATGCAAAATTAAGCCAATTGCTCAATTTAAGTATTTTCGGTTTGTCGAAACGAATGAAGTGGTTGGGTTAGTCTAAGGCATGTTCAAACACTGCAGATTTCGTGGTCCGTCCGTGTAGACGGAACACGAAATCTGTCTTGCCTGCCTGTGTGAACCTGCCTTAGACAAACCCAACCACTTCATTCGTTTCGACAAACCAAAAATACTGGCTAAAAAACGGCGTTCTATTCCTCGAATGCTACGTGAAGCCATGGAAATTAGAAAACATCCAAATTTCAATAGAGAAGATGGTGTGAAAGTCCCACCGGCATGGGATCCTATTCTAGCAAAAACCAAAACAACACCTCGCAGTGCAAGATCTCAAGACACGGTTAGCTCTTTCTGCGTAAATAGGAACCTAAATTAATATTAATGAGTGACGGTAGTTTTTTTTATACTAGTTGTTCTTATAGGCGCAACATACATAACTTTTTATTTATTCATTAGTAAAAAAACGGTAGTTACGGTAATTTAATTTTTCAAAACTTTGTAATTGACAAATAATTAAAGTGTTCGAAACGTCAGGTTTTAAATAAAATGTAAATAAATCGCGAAGTAATCTATAAAATTGTGTTTAAATGAGTTCAACAATTCGCATAAACGTAAGGAACAAACACAATACGAAAATTTTAAGAACCAGATTCACACACCTACAAATAATATCATTCAGAGATCTCGCATCAAAGTAATGTAAATGTAACATTGCTTACAGATGCTTTATTATATTGAAAGTTCACTGGCTTGAATACGGGCGAAAATATTACCTGCCGGTCATAATTAAGGAGCTCGTTTTTAGAAATGATTTCGCACGTTTCCCTAAATGCGCAGTTTGTGAGAAATGACAAATATATCAGCCAGCCCACTCACACAACTCAGTTCTTGTAGTATTTCTACTGCTTGCGTATTTGACACTTTTTATAGGAGTTATAGTCAAAAAGATCACAAACTTGGATTATTCATTCATTAAATAAATAATGGAAACTCAACATAATATTGCTCAGATCCCAAACTAAGTAACTTAAGTACTAGTTTTATGGAAATCTGTAACAACGGTGGTATCACAACACCAAGACCCGAGACAATATAGAAAATTTGAGTTTCTATATTGACCCGACCGGGAATCGAACCCGGGACCTCAGAGATGGCAACACCTTGAAAACAGGTATGCGAGCCACTCGGCTACAGAGGTCGTCTTGGACCAATATCATAAGCAAATTGCCGGATCTACCGGAACTACCAGGTTTGACGCATGCTCTGATGTATTAAGTTACTGGACTATTCTATAAATAAAGTAATGTTTATTGAGGCTGTTCTGGTCAGGGTGTGCGAATGGTGCAAACCCGTAAACATTACGTGCGCTGCATCGAGGCACTAAAGATGAAGCCGTGATATTGCGCGCGGTAAAAGCGCATTGCACGAACTGCGCGCAGGGTTACCACGCGTGAGGAAACTTTTGGGATATTTCCCAATTTTTCAGATATGTCATGACGTGTGGCACTGTGTAATTAAAGTTATAATATAATACATTTTTTTAAGAGTTTGTGACTAAATATCACTGAGAGTATAAAAATTAGCTATAATCCCCAAAATCCATTTAAGTAACTATGCTTTTAGTCAGATGAGCACTGACAGTGTATTTATTTAAAAAAGAGATAGACCTGTCATCTCGTACTGTGCGGCGATTCGAATTTGATGCTCCGAACACACGGTGTTTTACGTGTCAAATGTCATATTTGAATGCAAAATGGGCAAATTTGAGGCAATCAATCCGCGCGCTACTGATCCCTCTTCTTCTTTTTAATGCATAGTGCATTAAAGATGAAAAATACTCGTCGACTACAGCATGACGGATAGAAAATCTCGCCATCCCATCTACAACACTCCCGATGAAATGATATTTTAATTAAAAAAAATACTCTTATAATATTAAATTAAGCCTCACTTAAAACTGACATTAAAATAGCATAGCAAGACACATTATAATCTGTAAAAAGGATGGCAATATTTTAATTTCAGTGGAATGTTTGATTTCTTTAAACGAAAACGTTTATATTTTTTTAATTAATCCGATTTAAATCAGTCTTACATGTACAACATTATTATACACAATACTTTTTGTCCTGATTTCTGAATAAATGATTGTGTTACCCTACTTGCGGTTAGTTCGGTACATCTGTTTTGCCTGTAGATACAAACCATGGGTTTATTATCTTTGTTTTATTTAGATATGAGCGAGAATTATGGACTTTCTGATGAGAGCTGTGAATAATTCCTATCCTATGTTTAATCTAGTCCCAAATACAAAAAGTTTTATTTTTAGTCACTAGCGTATGATATGATAACGATATGATATTTTGAAAAGCACCTATTCTTATACAAATTGCTATTCGCAAAAATATAGAGAATTTTGGCGTAATAGAGTTATTTGTGTCGGACACAGTCAGACACTACAATGACGTTTGATATTTTAAAACAACAATTAATTAAGTTCTTAATTTAAAATAAAGTGTAATTAAAAAAAAAAAATGGTGAAATAAAAATTAGCATTCCTTTGTATTGCGCATTGTTTCCCGACTAGTGATGGGTTTTTATCCGGATAAATACTCAAAATGGATAAATACTCATAAATATCCGTTTTTACTCCAGTATTTATCCAAAAAGACGGATAAATATTTTATAAACATGTTTTTCGCTATAACACGCAAATTTATGATTATTATAACGGTAAGTTGGTAATTTAAACCAAAACAAGTGCTAAAGAGTTTTTGAATCTAAATAATATCGGTCATTCTCACGATAATGTGTTCTTCGTATAATTTCCGTCACGATTTTTATTTCGCAAGAAATTCGTTTAATTGGCAATTAAATTAAGAAAACACGATAAACTAAACAGAATTATGTATTTGGCACTTCAATGTGCCGACTGGTTATGGAGTTATGAGGTGACAAAGTTTTGGGTGTGACGGAAATTAGAAAATAGCTTACTTAAATTTATATTGTATTAAAATAAAACTCAAATAGAAAATAAACAGAATTAAATGAAAAGTAAACCTCACAAGTTATTGTACAGTCTACAAATAACAAAAAACCTCTTTAATAAAACAAAAAATTTGCTCGGTAGCCTACCGATAACTGATAATTTAAAAAAATCAAACAATATATATAATTATATTATATGTAAATTAACCATTTTGGCTGTCTATTTATTAGAAACTCGAACGATAAACATGTCATTATCACCAAATCCCCTTTTACGCCGTCTTTTTATGAAGCCTTTGTTGCTCCAAAATCTCCTCTCGACTTCGTTATGGCTTATCCATGTTTTCTGTAAAATAAGAATACACATTATGGTATATGCTATGTATACCTACCAAAAAACTTTAAGTAGGCACCTGTTTTAAGGTAAAAACATAAAGAAAACAAATGTTGTCAGGTATTATATAATTTGGGTGATGGATATTAGGAACACGACGGTATTTATGAGATATTAATTAAATGGTAAACAATACAGTATATTGCTACAAGTATGAGGTAGCCAACGAATGCCTGCATATAATATTATCACAGACCAGTTTGTATCCATTTAAAAATATTAATTAAAAGAGCGAACGGAAATTAGAAAAGAGGTGAACCAAGCGAATAGAAATTAGGTACTTACGGTCGTAGTTCGCAAACGGAGCAAGTGACACGGGACCGCTTCGGTTGCCTGCCGCGACGCAAATGATCAAACACGACGTTGCGCTAGGGATGGAAATTACTTACTCTGCGAGCAAGATATTTGCTACTTTTATACTAGTGACTGAAATTAGGCATGATGAAAGGACAAACATATTTTTCGTTTTGTCTAAGAAAATACACAAGTTAAACAGAATATTTTTAGTGAATAATAATACTTAATTATTAATCTTAAAATTATATACACTGAAATGTACCAATCGTAACTTATTTTGACACTGTTGAAGGTTTTGTACTTGAATCTGGGTTCTGGACAGCGAACGGAACTTAGGAGAACGACCTAAGAAAAAATAATTCAGTGCTTTTTTACAAGACGATGTGTCTCAAATTCAAATTCCTAAAAGATAAATGCCAGATCTTGTTCCTAAAAAATTGACAGGTTCAAAATATAACAAACTAGTCAGATATTTGCACGGACGCACCAAAACCAGGCGTGCTGAGAATGACCGATATATAATAAATACACCTCAAAGGTGACTGACTGACTTACATAGTGATCTATCAACGCACAGCCCAAACCACTGGACGGGTTGGGCTGATATTTGGCATGCAGGTGGATGTTATGACGTAGGTATCCGCTAAAAAAAAAAGGATTTTGATCAATTCTGCCCCCAAGGGGATAAAATAGGGGATGAAAGTTTGTATGAAACTTTGTCAATTTTAAACCGATCGGGCTGAGACTTTGCATGCATAAAGCTACTATGACGTAGGCATCCTCTAAGAAAGGATTTTGATAAATTTCTCTCCTAAGGGGATAAAATAGGGGATGAAAGTTTGTATAAATCTTCTCTTAGATTTTCGACTGATTGAACTGAAATTAAAGATTGGAGCGGATGATGAAAACGTCCGCTTAAATAGGATTTTGATAAATTCATCCCCCATGGGGATAAGGGATGATGGAGGATGTAGGTATATGTATTAGTTTGAACCTATCAGTACTTACCTAATGGAACGAATAAATTAAGACGAACAAAATATTTTTAGTTCTAAATGTTGACAATAGATGGCGTTAGTAGTATTTTAAAACCTATCCAAAAAGAGTGCCTATTGACCTTGATTTTTCATTCCTCTCTTTTCCAAGATCATGATAGCTGGATGGCGCGATGGGAGTATAAAATATTTTGTATCATCGAGTCCACGCGGACGAAGTCGCGCTAAATGACCAAGATTTCGGTTTCGGTTTCAACTGAGAATCATGTTGATGCTGTCGTAGGGTGTCCACTGCTAAACATAGGACTACCCCATGGTTTTCCACAACGACCGATTGCAAGCGGCCTGCATTGTGATCCTGCAATCTTTACAAGGTCGTCTGTACATCTTGCCGTAGGAAGTCCGTCCTACGCTGCGCCTTTGATCAAAGGATCTCCAATCTAGAACTTTTCTGCCCCAACGGCTATCAGTTCTTCGCGTTATGTGCCCTGTCAATTGCCACTTGAGCTTACTCAGGGCTATGTGCTTTACCTTAGTTCTTCTACATATTTCCTCATTTCTGATTCGATTTCGTAGAGAAACACCGAGCATAGACCTCGCCATTGCATGAACTTAAGCTTTTTTATGAGGCCCATAGTAGAGGTCATGTTTCAGATCCGTATGTGATCACTGGCAGCACACATTAATTAGAGACTTTCGTCTTAAGGCACTGAGGTACTTGAGACGAGAAGGTGCTCTTGCGTAGTTTCCCAAACGCTGCCCAGCCAAATCGGATTCGTCCACAGACCTCTTTACTCGAACTACTACCTAGTTGGACCACAACGTACCAATGCAAGTAACTACTTGTCTCAGGTAGACGTACTTGTCAACAACATTGAGAGTTGACTTCTCAACAGATACTGGAGTGGGTACCACTCTGGTGCTAGACATTACTTTCGTCTTGTCCATGATCATTGTAAGACTCACTTGTTGGGAGATTCGGTTGAGGTCTTCCAAGCTCATCCAGCGTAGCAAGCCGGAGGTAGGTGATGTATTCGCCGTTGACGTTGATCCAAATCCATTCCGGAAGCTTGAAGGCGTCTTCTAATGTCGCTGTAAACAGTTTCAAAGATATTCGTCTCCCTGTCTCACACCTCTACGCAGTGGAATGGCCCTCGAGCTCTGCTTCTGTTCACGGACCGACGTGGTGGCATTTTTGTACATATATTCTAACAACTCTATATACCTATAGTCTATGTGACACCTCGGAAGAGACTGTAGCACCGCCCACATTTCGATCGAATCAAAGGCCTTCTAATAATCCACAAACGCTTACCATAGAGACATATTGTACTCCTCGAACTTCTGTATAATTTTCCTTAGCGTATGGATATGGTCTATTGTACTGAAGCCTTTTCGAAAGCCTGGTTCAGGAGGTTGGAAGGCATCAAAACAACGTACGAGACAATACGCGATGACCCCTGAAAACAGTTGGTGGCTCAGAAGTGATTTAGATCTAGTTTTTTTAATAAGGTTTTGTCTTTTGTCAAAGGTCCTACCTTTCAAACCTGTTAGTGCACTTAAACTGAAAATAATAATTATATTCTGCTATATAGCCGAATTTCAAATACGGTAACTAATCAACAGAGATTAGCCAACTGCGCTGGAGATATTATAGTGTACAAGTGTTCGCACAATTCATAAGTGCAGTCAGTTATCTGATCCTTCACTCTCATAGTTAAAACACTAAAACCCAGAAATCGGCTCAAACCAGGGTTTGAACCCGGGGCCTTTTGGATAGAAGCCAGCGTGCTGAAAACTAAACCAACAGGCGGTCTCATTACACTAGAATGTTTAAAAAGGCGCAAACGGAGCAAGCGCGAACATTTATTTTCTCTGGGTTTCAGCATTAGATCCTGACTTGGTGATACTGAGATAAAGATCAAAAGTATGCTCTTTAAATGAAAAAACAATAAATTATGAAAATAAGTCCACAACAAACGAAGAACTCGGTGAACGTAGATAAAACAAAACGAAAAAAATTACATATGGTGGAACATAGAACTTCCTTCCATTTTGAAATCGGTTAAAAACTTAAATGACAGGTATCGCACCTGTCGCGCTTGGTAAATTAGGGCCCAAGCCCAATTAGTTATCCGCCATTTCGAGTAAATATCCGATAAAAATGGATAAAAACGAGTATTTATCCATTTTGAATAAATATCCGAGTATTTACTCTTTGATTATTTATCCGCTGCCCATCACTATTCCCGACGCAATTAAGCAGTGCCTACCTCACCAAAGTTTGCCAATTGCCGTTTAAATAATTGTGAAAAACTTTTCGTCAATATCTTATATGCAATCTTAGCTAAACCGCTCAACTAAGGTACTCTATTGTATGAGCAGTAGGCATTCTCGCGGCTGCCTATCAAATTCACTTACACTCACGCAATTTTAGCCCTTATCGACATAGCCGCATATTTAGATAAAAAAGCCGACGAAATTAAAAATGACACAATTTTTTTTATAAATGTAAAGCTAAAACGTGACATTTGCGCCGTACCTGGGTAAAAGAGTCACCATAGCACAAGCTCACGCTTAGTTTGGGGCTAGGTAATTGGTGTGTTTGTTGAAAAAAAAAAAAAGGAGGCAGGCCTACCATCATGGCGGGGTATCACTTTGGAGTACAATCAAATCATGTCTAATTACGAACAACTAAAACATCTAAACATACAGAAGTATGTTTTGACACTGATAAATCATAATTTTATTTATCATAAACATTTAATCGTTCCCTAACTAGAAGCAAACTAATCAGCAAGTTTTTTTACAAAAAAGTATTGCATCCATAGTTTTTATACGAATTCAATACACCGGCCACAGATATTATAGTACATATTTTTTTCTTAACTAGCTTGCTTGCTGCTTTCGCGAGTGTTTTGAAAAGTAGTTTTATTGTTTACACGATTTATTTTGTTGTTTTAAATGATTTTAAATGCTTTCGGGGTTCCAATTTGTGTGTATGCATTCGAAACAATGGAAAAACTGCAGTGTATAGAGTGTATTGAAAGTTCGATTTGCTTACAGAAATTACGCGCTAATCCAGTCCAGTTATATTGTAGATAAGATGTATATTTGGAAAAAGACATTCGTGCCTATTTTATTTATAAATAAGGCTTAAAATAATAACACCATTTAAGATTTGTTTATTTTTTTATTTTTGTGCTTTGTGAAAGTTAATGCGTGGTGGAAGTTAATGCAAAAATAACAACGGCTTTTCTAAAAGCCACTATGGGTATCATTTAAATGACATGTCTTATAAATTTACTCATTTTCTTGATACTTGTAGTGGTAAAATAAATCTGCGCTTAACTAGGACACCCATGATTTCATCATTTATCTAATTGAGATTAAAAACTAGGTAAGTAAATTGCAATTGAAATTATTTGCTAGCTTAAAAAATATAGGTACCTACTCTACCAAGGACACGATTCACTTTTTTTTTTAATATTTTTTTTACCTAATTTTATTATTATTAGTGGTTTCCCGCGACTTCGCCCGCAAGAGTTGGACTTTCCATATAAACTTTAATCCCCCATTTCATTCCCTTAATTTTTTTTCATCGCAACAAAATGTAGCCTATGTCCTTTCCAGGGTCTCCATACAAAATTTCATCTCAATTGGTTCAGTGGTTTAAGCGTCAAGAGGTAACAGATAGACCTAATATTAGTATGGATTTCGTGACGATCTATACTGACTTGAAATTTGTATGTGCTTACCTCGTTATAGAACTAATGCACGCCACTGAAATAGCCATTACCGCAAACTGGTACACATTTGCTCTTTTCTCATCTTTATCTGAAATACAGAAGCTCTTCGGTAGTGTAAATTGTATAAGCAAACGAAATGCATTCCTTGAAATTAATTAAACTTACAAGAGGTGCATTCGCTTTCCATTGCTAAATTCAGTTTAACTCGCAAGACTTGTTAGTGTTACTTTAAATAAAGCTCAAAAAATACTGTGAAAATTAAAACGCGTATTCACGTCAAAGTGAAATATTCTTAACAAGTTTCCATCACAGATCCAAGCCCGCCTTACTAATTTAAAACAAAACGGAGCGCCATTAAAAGCATACCTTTTCCATATCGCGCAAACCACTTGCAAATTTATTCAGGACACTCATTCGCCACTCATCAAATAATATCTTAGCTACATTTTCATTAACAGCGCTCCGTAATAACGAGCTCTCCGACTCGGGAATAAAGTCACATTTACTTTTGTACCAATGGAAATATTTCAATTTGAGTGTTATTCTGACAATTTGCATTGCCGGTATCTTTGTTAGGTACAGTTCTCGTATCGCCCAGGACTTCGGTGTCCCCTGAATTCGAAATAATCACGTCTCTTGCATTACTCAGATGCATTTTGAGAGGACCATTAATAATGTTGTGTCTTGTCCTTTCTAATAAAGGGAGGTCGGGGCCCGGAGACTCGGTGCGATGACACTGCATAATATATTCGCTGTTGTGTCGACTTGCTTGCTTGTATTTTGTTTAGTTTGAGTAAACTACAGTCCGATGTCTTGCTTAGAACACGCGGTTATGAAGACGAGAATATATTATAGATTTAGTGAGAAATGCAAGATAATAGGAAAAGTGAATTATGTTTTGATCTCTGTAAAACCAAATGCTGGTAATACTTCGTTAGATACAGAACTCAATAAAAAAGATATAAAATATAAACTTTCTAAGCAAGGCCAGAGAGTGCACCTGTGAATTGCGCACACACTTGTGCTCATATCTTCTGCACAGTTGACTTATTTCTGTTCGGAAGACGTTACAAGAATAGTAACGTTAAATTTTTGTTTCGATTGAGCAAACAATGTGTGCACGCCCTTACCTACATGCATTAGTACAACAAAGTTCATAAATTATTTACATGTGGCCGGAGTCCACCTTGTCTATGCGTAAATTATGCCAGAAACAAAGCACTGTAGACGTACCTATGACTAATTTTATACGGTGTAATAAATGTCTTTCGTAAAATCTCCTAGATTAAGAAGGTTTTTGTTTGTAATAAATACACGTTTTGAGTGTGATTTCACGGAACTAATATACTAGCTATTAGATGTAAGTTTAGTTAGTAGTGTAAAAATGACAAGTCCTAATATTTTCTGTTTCTCAAAAACAGGTACTAAACTAATAACTAATAGTAGCAGACTAATAGAAAATATTAGGCTGGCTTAGATGTCCATACACATATTCTTCACCCATGATTAAAAAAAAACAGGCATATGCGAGTTGGACTCGCGCACTATTGCCATACTGCAACAAATATTTTTTTCTCTACGGGATAACCTCAAAATGACGTTTTTTTCTATACTTGTGCTGACCGTGCTTGCTGTATTTTATTAATTTTGTTGTTTGGCACAATGCCGGTAAAAGCGAAATGTTTTATTCAAAGTAACTTAATATAATTAAATTGACATATTTAGTAAGTATTTCTGGTTAAAAAGTCAATATTTTATTCAATAAAAACAGTTAAATTTAAGTCTAATAGTTTAAGCTAATATATTTTACAAGCCTTCTAAGACTAAAAGCTTTATCGGTGTAATTTACAAGAATATTCAAAAACATTGTTTTTCGAGAAACCAAAGGACTTGTCCATTAATGGTTTTTTATTCGTCAATATTTCTAACCAGAATAAACTAAATGTTATATTAAAGAGTTCACAAAACCTAGCCTTTCTGCATAATTAATATATTTTTTAAGGCCTCCGATTTAGAGAAAAATTGAAATTAATTTTTCTCTTTGTCTGTATAGAAACCGCACCTTCGCCTATATCAATTAACGCATGAAAAAAAATTGACAACAAAATTGACAATTCATTGAGAGTAGTATCTGTTATATAATCTGTGGTAGTACCTAGTAGTATTTATCCACCGGTGGAGAGGCAATAGTACATAGCCATACAGCCAGGAAATACAAGTAAGTGATCAATGGATGATGCCTGTTACAAAACATATTTTTTCTCAAAAATGGAGGCGTTTAAAATTCTGATTACTATAGTTATGTGTTTCATATTCTTGTGGCTTAAAGATAAATATAGGTTTATTAGTGGTTGGTGATATCTTAGCATAAAAAACCAGCTTCTATACAAAAAGAGGACAAGTCCTTTAATTTACTCTAGTAATTTTTGCTAATATTTATTAGCAGGCAACTAGTAACTAATATGTTACTACCGGTAGCTTTGAGAAACGCACACTAGTAAACTTGTAAATATTAGTTCATGGACTAATATTATTAGACTTATAAGTTTCGTGAAATAGGGCCTAGTCACAATTAGTAAGTACTATTCGTTGAAGGTAATTGTGAAAATATTTAATTTGTAAATAAGTTGTATATATATTACTATTATAGTTAAGTTACTAGTGTTTTTGTTATAAGTATAATAAGTCAGCCCATTAGATCCCACTGCTGGGAAAAGGCCTCACCTCAACTATGAGGAGGAACGAGCCATACTTCACCACGCGGGCTCAGTGCGGATTGGTGGAGGGGTGTATGTAAGGCAAGTGACAAACCTTACTGTCAGAAGTTATGAAGCCGCCCTAGGGCCTCTGACTAGGCTTAACGAATAATACCACAGATATTAGCCGGGACCAATTGCTTAACGTGCCTTCCGAAGCACGGAGATGCTTGTCATGGACATCACTTAAATGGTCGGAATGGTCACCCATCCAATCACGACCGCGCCGTGGGTTGCTTAACTTTCGGTATCACTACCAAAGCGCTGCCGCCACTGCGCCACAAGCACCTCTAAGTGTTTTTGTTAGTAATTAAAAATATACGAGAATAACGCAGTGACGCACTTTTGACCGCACTGATAGCGTTATATTATTTGAAATATTTTTCATGGAAGTATTAATTATAATACAACTTAGATATTCTGAGTAAATATTTAAAGAAGTCTGGGCTTAGAGAAAACTATACGACTTTCAACGAGTTTGAGTTCCCGATTATTTGCATAGATAATTTGTAATAATTCAACCTTCTTACGGAAACTAATGATGTACCTATTTAAAACTATTTAAACTAGTCAAGTGTTTTGATACACGCGCAGTAGGATGCTTTGTTCGGTAAAATCATTTTAACGGAGATAGTATCTCTGTTTAGTTTATTATAATTAACTTTTATCGTATATTCTTCATGCTTCTTAAAGTCACCGTTGGTATGGTACCGTAGACATTTCTTTAGCAAAATGAATCTCTAAATTGAAACATTGTCTTCTGATACTAATATTTTCAAAAGATCCCACACGACATGATATACGATTAAAGGTTTTCATCCCCACTTTACCCGACACCCTTATAAAGACTAGGCTGATAAACATGAAAATTTTGTCAACACCATTTGACATTTGCACAGTTATTTTCCATTTTGGAATTATAAAATACTCGCCCACTAGGTATTACCGTGGAATGTTACGTCCTTTACAATTCGATTCTATTTCTGTTATTCAAAAACGAACAAAGTACTTAAGTAGGTTCCATTCGACCTGTTTAAGCGTTATTAAATATCTACCTACTACCGGCCGAAACCCTTTGGACTTTGAAAGGCTTTGGACGCGCGAATATCCGATTTTTCATACAAACTGTCATCTCCCACTTTACCCAAGAGATGATTTCCTGGATAAAACCATCATATGATATGTTCCCAGGGTCTTAAACATTTCCATCGCTTACACGCTCATAAACTGGTTGAATGGTTTAGACGTAAAAAAGTAATATAATAAAAATAATAAAAAAATGTCTTCCTAGCCGATTTCGACTACGGCGGCCTATCTCAACAAAGATTAGCCACCTGCCCGGGACATATTATAGTGCACAAGTGTGTGCGCAATACATAGGTGCACTCTCTGTTCCTTCACTCTCATAATTCGGTGAGACGGCAGTCCGACATGACCGTAGAGAGATCATCAAAAAAGTAATACACACATACAGGGCTACTTTCGCATGTTTTCTATTAGTAAGGATATCGCGACAAAAAGTAGCCGATGTCCTTCCCAGGGTATCAAACTATCTTGTACCTTAGTTGAATTGGTTCAAAAGCTAGGCGTCATTGCGTAACACACAGACAGAGTTACTTTATCATTCATAATAGTAAGTTAGGATTGCAGTTTTTACCGACAACGTATACGCATGATTGCATTTAAAGTCACTCAAATGTTCATAAAGGAGTATATGATAAGGTTCCGCGGCTTTCAGTGTCATGTAAATCTATCCTTAGATACTACCTCAAAAGAAAATGCCACTTTTTTAACAAGTCGATAATTGCACTAGCACTTAGATTACGAGCCGTAATTCATAGATAAGTAATTTACAGGATGTCCCTAACAAAACAGCAGTTGTGAACTCCAGGAAATATAATGTATCCCCTAACGCTTTATAGTAGTCGTCATTTGTCGAGAAAACGCCATGGGACACTCATTTATGCAGCCATGCCGTGACCCAAATTAACTTTTAAGTACGCCACTTAATAAGCAGGTTTTGTGTTTTATATATACTTACCCTCCGTACCCTTCTTACGTAGTAGCAGGCCTGTGTTACTCCCCGCGTAGGTAGCAAAAACGTACCTACGCGCGGCGACCCGTTGTAAGGGGCTAAACAAGTTGGGTATCGCTAGCCGGCAGCGACACGCTCCCGTTTTATTCACCAGTGGTGCGCGGAACTAGGTTGCTGGTTGGACGAGCATGAATAAAGTCCTAGAAAGATGCGCTAGATGGCGTAAGTAGCTTCTTGTGGCAGTTAACCCTATCGCGTTGCGTAATAGTACGTCACTGAATAGGTTTAGTGTAATATGAATCATATTCCAGAGTACGCAAACTTCTTCATATCTTCAAAAACCTTCGAGACTCCGCTGACCCAAAACTGATTATTTCGGTCTACTATGCCCTATGTCACTCTCTGTTGACATATTGCATACCAGTATGGGGTGGTGCAGCTACAACATATCTACTGGAACTCGAAAGGGCGCAGAGAGCAGTTATAAAAGTCATGTCAAATAAACCCAAATGGTACCCTACGGACCAACTTTACTAGGAAGCGAACCTACTGACTGTTAGGCAACTATTTATCTTTAACTCAATTCTTCGTGACCACAGAACGATCGATCCCGCACAGCTCCCGCGAGACAAAAGACGAGTTCGTACTCATGTACCCTCTTTTAGGACGATATTTGCTCGGCGTCAAATAATCTTTACCGGACCCTTTCTTTACAGATATTTTAATGACCTCCACCAATCTTTTTTTCACCAATTTTTAATCTCAATAGATCCAGGCTAAAATCTGTACTCAAAAAGGAATTACATGCACTTTCGTACTTGACAACGGAACAAGTCCTTATTATAAATTCATAAGTTTAATAGTTAATATTTTTAATTTTATGTTACTCTCGATTCAATTTGTGGTATTTTTTGTAAAAATGGCTCTGCTAACAACATGTCTGTGTTATTCTTAGTGCTATAGATTAATATCATATTCCAGGTGCTGTTCTATGTAGGTATTTATTCTACACTATATACTTTCTGCTACTGTACATGTAATTGATTGTTTTATTAAGAGATTTTTGTGATATTATACGTGGTTGAGGGCTGAGCGACAGGAGCTTTCCTAATTCAGGTGTTAGCCCGCCATAATGTCTGCGGTGTATTTTACTTGTGCAACTACAATGTTTTTATTTATCTACTAAATTGATCTAACTTGATCTAATTAAGTTAACCCATTTTCAGCCGCTGCACTCGAGCGAGTACAGTGTTGAAAATCATATTTTATTGTAATTTTCTTAATAAATGTAGGTTGATTATCTCGTAATTTAGTAAAAATGTGAAAAACATGAGCAAATTATAGGGTAATTACTGTTTTGTACCCTACGATTGCCAGAATTTTAATAAATACTGATTTGTATAAAAATATAGTATTTCATAAAAACATCTTTTTGTTTTATAAGTCTCGGTGCATTCTTATAAGTTTCGCGTTGGCTGTTAATGGGTTAAGCTAATATCACTAGCTATAGTTCACAACTGTATCACTATTTTGTAACATTTATGGCGAGAAATAAAATCTTATCTTATCTATCTTATCTTAATAAAAATGAAATTATCTTGAAATGTATTTCTGTAGGTGAGCTTGAGTCTGAGGCGAACTGAATTACACCATATCCTTGACAACATTGAGTAGATATTTCTTTGGGTTTCATTGCAAAGTCATACTTCTGTACGGAGTAGTAGTACTTATCACGGTACATAGATATACAGTATTTTATCTACATACTAGAGCACCCGTATCGACACACACATGCATACACGTCAGTTACACGGCCCGTTGAGTAAACTTGGGCAGTCAAACCCACGAAGTGACACACGGGACGCGAGCCGGTTCGCTGGCAAAGACTGACTTTCGAAATGCAGATAGATATCATTTAACAAAGTAGGTTATATAATAATAATATAATAATAATAATGATACTTTATTTGACCATTTACAATGGTTTTGCACTTATAAGGTACAATCATAAACATTGGCTACAAAAACATGACGGCAAAGTGGCACCTACCCGGCGGCAGAGTAGTTACGCCGTTTGCTAATGGCAAGTTATTGCAGTATATGTTTTTTAATGCTTTTTGTTTATACAATTAAAAGCTTATGTTAATTAAAATAAAATGAGAAGTGAACAAAATAGTTAGTAGGTGATTGCGTCAACCATATTATTATTATATGAATTTTTAATTAAATGTATACGTTCTAATATATAGATAGAATTAAATAAATAAATGTATAAGTTAATATTATTAGCCCTGTGATTTTAATAAGTCCTCTGTACTTTTGTAGCTTAGTTCAGATAAAAAATATGAAATTATCTCTTTGCAAGTTATATGGATGGAACATGTAATCATCTTTATATGAAACATGTAATCATCTTTATTTCGGATGACAGCTGTCAAAATTGAAACTGCCATATCTCGGAAACTACCCACCTCAGACCACTGGTGTGTAGGGACAAATTTCAGGGCTCGACGAGATCTTCATTTCGGATGATAGCTATCAAAATTGAAACGGCCATATCTCGGAAACTACCCACCTCAGACTACTGGTGTGTAGGGATAAAATTTTAGGGCTCGACGAGATCCTAATTTCGGATGACAGCTGTCAAAATTAAAATGGCTCCGAAGATTGCGGGAACTGCAGGGTCTGTGGATATTTTTCATACACATAGGATTTAAATATTTTTTTTAAGGCTCAAATGTGTAGGAGCAAACTCGTAAATTGTACCTGGTCTCATCGAACTGACAATGTGAAAACGGGCCCGTTTTACTAGGAGTCCACTGTCTGTGGATATGATAAATAATCTTTAATAAAAATATGACTCATACCCAAACCTAAAACAATACACATATGAAGAATAAAAATCTAGTCATTTTTTACTTTTTGTGTACCAACCCTAGCGCTCCGCCCATCCGTAGGTTCTTATTTCAAAAATACGGCTGAGTCGCACTACTGTTCTGAAAACAAATCTTTTTATTGTGTACTTATTCTGTGGTAGTAGTAACGTTCGATATTGGCTATCGGGTAATCGATAGCTGACAAACAATCTTACAATTGACAAATTTTAGATATAGTCCTAGAATATAGAATAGTAGTATTCTATATTCTACAAATCAAAATATTAAGTAAACAAGTAGTTGTTTACTACAATATTTTGATTTGTTTGTGTATCCTATTACCGCACACTCACACGCATACCTGCCTTATTTTTATTTGTTTAAAACGTACCGTGAGAACCCCGAAGATCGAGTCGACACCGAGACGTTCCCTATGACACATGTATTAGACTGACCAGAGTGCTTTCGCCGCGTGTGTATCCTGTGAAGCTCCTTACAGACATTTCGAGTGATTGTGGCCTGTGAAGTGATACCTGAACCCTGAAAGCTGATGTGGCAAGTACCTGGCTATAAGTGCTCAGACCTGACTGATTTTTCACCTATCAATTGTCGCCCTCCACGTGTAATCCACTGCCTAAACTCTTAAACACTACTAATAGTACTACTTATTAATAATTTTAAAAACTTATTATAGGGACATGCCATAACCAACACCCTCTTGATTTGTATCCTAAACTGAATAAAGTTGTTATATCTTAATTTTAATCGGATCAAATAGCGCTATTACCTATTGTACCCAAAGAAAAAAACACAACAAAGGTATTTTAAATTTGCTTGATTATACAAGCGGATTACCTGAACAGACAGAATTACTAGCAAAAAGGCGTCTAAAAATATTGGAATTCATAATGTTGTATATATTTTTTGCAATAAAACTAAAGAGATATTTAATATCAATATTTACCAAAATAGACCATCGTTTACTCCCTATAAACTGAGATGCCATAAAATTGATAGCCATCTCTCTAATTTGAATTTCCGACGGAAATTGACACGGCTCCGTCACGCGAACAATCCGCATTCGCAAGTTCCCGAGCCTGTACGAGTGTTAGGGTGTTACATCGTAATCCTAAGGGTGGATCCACAATTCACTCTACAAACACATATCGTTGACTAGCAGTTCCCCGCGACTTCGCCCGCGCCAAGATTCGGATTTTCCATACAAATGTTCATCCCCCATTTCACCCCCCTGATGATTTTATATCGCGACAAAAAGTAGCCTATGTCCTTCCCAGTGTCTAAAACTATCTCTGTGCCAAATTTCATTTGATTCGGTCCAGTAGTTTCGGAGCCTATTCGATGCAAATAAACAAACACACAAACAAACAAATCTTTCCTCTTTATAATATTAGTATAGATTCAGTAACCGACGCTCTTACGGTGAGGGAAAACTTGCATGGAAAAAATGCATGATCCAACACTGGTCAGGTTCCCCTGTTTACAGGGTCACGGAGGTCAGATGGCAGTTGCTCCACCGTAATTACCTAATCTGTCACATGGATCATGTATCCATGGTGCGAGTGCACAACCGGGATATCGCTAGGATGAGGATGGAACACATCAGTCATTCAGTGTCGAATGTTAGGGATGTGAAAATGATATTTACATTTTATTATTTTGCTGCCAAAGACGGAGACAGAATGTCGAAATCTGCAACTATTTGTGTGTAGAGATAGAAAAAATCAAGAAAACTTTACATAATGTGTAACAGGATTGAACGCATATTGTGCATTATGGGGTGAATGTCAAAAAAAACAACTACCTACCCCTTTCCAACCATTGCTAAGCTGGTAACACTTAACCAAGTTTTACACTGGTTACCAAGCTTAAACAAAGTTTGTTTTGATAGTTATGTTAAATAAAACTACTACTGCTAGTAATTCTTCTAATTCAATGCAGCCATATCAAGAAATTATTTACAAAAATTAGATAGATAGATACTCCTTATTGTACATCAAACACAGTATAAATTTACATAAGTGCTCATAGAGAATGGTACAATTTAGGCGGTCTTATTGCTGAAAGCAATTTCTTCCAGACAACCTTCGTGTAGAGAACAGTCCAAAATTGAGTTGGGTCGGCAGTGAAAACTATCAAATTAAAGGGAAATGGGTAAAGAATTAAGAAAGATAAAGGCACTATATTAGCATTCATATACGTAAATTACTAAGGCTATTAAATATAAGTATGTTTAAGTACTTAGGATATTTTTTTATTGCATAAAAAATATAATGACACAATATACATACATAAGATATACATACTATATACTAAACATAACAGAAGATATATACAAAATGTGCGCGACTTGACTAACATTTTAAATATTAAATTTATCAGACCGCTCTATTACAGGAGCATTTAAATTTATGTGTTTGAGGTGATGAGGTCATATCTGCTATGTGAACGCCGCCTAAAGATACTTCTAACCTAGAAGCACAACAGATATCATACCCCAAAAGATTAAGGTAATTACGTTTTGTTGTAAATTCCCCCGAAAATGTAAACGTTGTGGCAAGATTTGTTGGGGACATTTATAAGCTCTGAATACAAGTCTCCCAAAGAATATGTTTGTAAGATGTTTTGCGTGTTGAAATGGAAATTGCAGAGCTTAAATTGTAATACGATTACTCTCTGTAGGCCACAGGTTCTCAACATAGGCGATAACGCCGCGTTGTAGTCGTAAGAGTTTTTCAGGGGGGCATTTGAAGAACCCGCAAAATATCAACGAACACTCAGTTAAGGGATATGGTAAAGCCCAAGATACGAAACGAGGATAAGTGCCCCTTGTTGGGTCTTTATGCAGAAATAAATGAATTTTATTAATACACGAGGCTAGGCACAAACCTATGACGTGCTTACACGTGTTTACTCGTAGTTTTTAAGCCAGGATAGCAATCTAGTGCCTCAATTTTCATGTATACAGAACTAACTTCTTTTCTAGGAAGATAGAGGGCCTGCTACCTTACTAATACTGGCTTATTATCTAAAACAAGCCCCGTGTATCTTGGGCTTAAAGCGGGTAGAAATTATTAACTGAAAGAAAGTATTATTTACTGAAAGTGGGCGGTGGGAAAAACAAGGTTGAGAACCTACGCCGTAGACTGTGGAATGCCTACATTATGTATGTTCGAACGTTTGTAGCTACTTCATAATTCTATGCTCTTAGCTGGTTACAACCGCAGACTTACGTACTTATATACGGGCGCGGTTTATTTTTTTACGCCCTATAAAATCATAGGTTGTCTAAGGGTGAGTTGAAAAGTCCCGTAATTTTAAGTTGTAAGCGAATCTACAGGTGTGGTTGAGGTAAGATTTGTTGAGTTAAATTTACAGTGCGTTGGTAAGCAACTTCATGATCAATATTTTATTTTATTGTAATAACTACAATTATTGAGGCAACGGTGAAAGTGGAAAAATCACAAATTTCGGCATACCTGTTTTAGCGTCAGCTGTTTCACTCGTAAACTGCGATGGACGCCAAACAGATTCATCAAAGGTCATCAGGTCAAATTGAACGGACATTTAGGCAGCAGGAATCTAATGGTTTGGCCGCACAGAAGGTGCATGCTTAGGGGCTAGAGGCAAGCCAGTTAGCTAGGTAGCTGTTGCTAGTCAGACATGATCTCTCTTCGGTGGCATTGTCGTTTACCTTAAGCAGAACTACCACCTAACTTGTAAACTATCGATTATGAATATAGAATATACTTTATTCTAATTCCTTATAATTTGTCATTTTTGAAAGCTTCTATAAATGTCCAGAAGTCAGTTTGAAAGCTATTATAGCTTTTGTGAAACTATAGCTCTTTTAATTTGAAAGCATTTAGATCCCTTTCTGAGGCAGACATGTAAAGAAAGATTAAATACTACTTGGCGAGTATGCAGGCGCAAAGCCCTATCAAAGGCTCTGGCCGCACTTTTGGTAACACTACCAAGCGTATTACCAATAGTGCGTACCTTAGGTATTATTAGGTTAATCCGCCAAGCATTAAACTCAGCGAAAGGGTGTGGCATCTTGCATAAAATTTAATGTGCTAGTCATCAAATGGAAAAGTTTGACGAAAATACCCTAAAAGCAAATGTAACTTTTAGCATTGTACCCACCCAAATTCTTGCTCACGATAAATTTTATTTCATTTCATCAGCTAACCTCTTAGCTATTTTCCAGTATTAGAGCGTACCACGCCTACTGCCAGTTTGAAATAACAGTTTATAAGCAATCAGACCTCTGTTTGAAAGACATTTTGAAAACCATTAAGTTAGGCGTAGTAAGGCCTGCTGATCCGGACACGGCCCAATTGAATGGTCCGCGTGCGTAACACGCATTTCATTTTGATTTACTATGATTAATCAATTAAAAGACTAAACCTCTTGCCACTAATAGTGCCACCTTCGGTTTGGCCGAAGCCTAACCGGAATGAATCGACACATACCGTTCGTAAGGAAACACAGCTGGCAAAAGCATTAATTGGCTTAGAACCTCGCTCCTGGCCGGATTACAACATAGGAACGGACAACTCCAACGCGATCGACATTTGGCACAAATCTATCACGTGTTCACTCGTTTAAAAGAATAACTTGAAAACCAACTTTCGGCAAGTTATTTATAAAATTTGATAAGTTATTATAATAATAATAATGTCCTTCTTACCGAATTTCGACTACAGCGTCACATCTCAACAGAGATTAGTTAAATGCGCGGGAGATATTAGGTTTATTGCACAAGTGTGTGCGCAATACACAGGTGCATTCACTCTGAACTCATCGTTCAGTAAGAAGGCAAACCGACATAGAGGGAGGGAGATCAGGCGCAGGACCAACGGCTTAAAAATGGTATTTAAGCATGTTAATAATGATAACAAATTTTTTCAACAAACACACCAATTACGAGTACCTAGCCCCAAACGAAGCGTGAGCTGGTGCAGTGGTGACTAGGATAACGGATAGGCATACTTAAATACGTTAATATTATATGACTGCCTCGTTGGTCTAGTGGTCAGCACGCTAGCTACTATCCACGGGGTCCCGGGTTCGAATCCCGGGTCGGGCCCGAGAGTGTTTGGGGTTTTCTGTCTTGAAATAACTCTGATACAGCTCCGGAGTCAGGAAGTTGGTGGTGTTACCCTTCGTGCCTCGGAAAGCACGTTAAGCCTTCGGTCCTGCGCCTGATCTCTACGGTCATGTCGGACTGATGCCGTCTCACCGAATTATGAGAGTGAAGGAACAGAGAGTGCACCTGTGTATTGCGCACACACTTGTGCACTATAATATGTCCTGCGTAGTTGGCTAATCTCTGTTGAGATAGGCCGCTGTAGTCGAATTTGGCTAGGACGACATTATTATTATATAAACATTTATGACTCAGCTAAAAATGCTCGTACTCATTACACAAACAATTGCCCCTTGCGAGATTTGAACCCGCAACCTCTGGTTTTGTAGTCCGAAACGCGAACCAGTACACCAAACCGGTCGTCAAGTTACACGAAGAACACCAAGACTGTCGTCAAGTCACACGAAGAACACCAAGACTGTCCTCAAGTTACACGAAGAACACCACGACTGTCCTCAAGTTACACGAAGAACACCACGACTGTCCTCAAATTACACGAAGAACACCACGACTGTCCTCAAGTTACACGAAGAACACCAAGACGGTCCTCAAGTTACACGAAGAACACCAAGACTGTCCTCAAGTTACACGAAGAACACCAAGACTGTCCTCAAGTTACACGAAGAACACCAAGACTGTCGTCAAGTTACACGAAGAACACCAAGACTGTCCTCAAGTTACACGAAGAAAATTGCTATTTTGGTACTCAAAAGCTTTTCATAACTCAAAATTGCAATAATCCACTCGGCATTGTCAAAGCCAATTCACGAGTAAAATGAATGGCGCCAGTTTGGCCACTCTCAGAAAAGTGTCGCTGTCCTGTCTCGCGACGCAATTTCACGCTACGACACCGCACGGGCTTAACCACGACACATATCTCTGGAAACGACATTTTAAAAGAACTACAATTTTGGTAATCAGTAGATATGTAGATATATAAATCTTTATTGCACACCATAAAAGTACAACAATACAATTTACACAGTACGATCTACAAAGCAGTTAATTCCAAGCGTCTATAAAATTATTATTTTTTAATTGTAAACAACTTTCCTATATAAATATATGATTGAAGTCACTGCAGACGCGTTGCGGTGCTAAACTCAAACTTTATCGTAAAAATACAAAAAAAAACTGCACGTAATACTACGTGAAATAAAATCATTGAGTAGTCAGACAAGTTCGTGCGAGACTTTCCTGCGGTCGCCAGACGTGCGGGGGGCAAGCCTTGCTAGGATGCTAAATATCTATCAGCGGGGACGGGCGGTGGTCTTACGGGGTAGGAGATTTCCTATATAGCGATGGGCGATTATTACTAAATTGATCGAATTATTCGAATGGTCTCTGTAATCGAATGTATTCGATAAGCAACCGCAGTCATTCGAATGTCCTTCGATTATGCGGCGAGCAATACCGGAGCGCGCGGTGCTCAGTAGCATTACTAACTACTAACGAATGAATCGTCATTCGTAGCGTCGATTAATCATTCGTTCGCTGCCTGTCCTGTGCGCACAGTCGCGGCAATTCGATTGAATGCATCGAATGGCCGAGTTATTCTTTTTTTTTTCGAATTACTAAATCGACATTCGATAGTTCGAATGGTCGATTGTCGATTCATTCGTTTTTTTTTAACAACCGCCTATCGCTATTCCTATAATTTTTCGAGATTAAATTAGTTGCACGGGTGAAAAAACTTGATTAAACACACCACAATACTCATAACCATCTATATTTCAAACCATTGTAATAACACCGCTAGAGTTTTTATATCAACGGACATCTTACAAAGTTTTATATCGATTTTCGTATCGAAAAATGCATAGCGGCAAAGAACAAGCATTGCGTGTTTGTGTTTAAAATGCATTTGCACAGCGCATGTGAGACGATAGTGTCAAATTTTTAAACATTTAGTATTCCTTTTTGGCTAAAGCGTTGGTTTAAATCCTACCCGAGTGCGAATTTTTGGTTTCTTATTTAAACTTATATAAATAAGAAAGAACACGTTGAGTGTTAAAAATATTGTATACCTACGTGAGCCATCATCACGTTTGCTTTGCCAAACAGTAGCTCATTAGATAAACTAAAAAAAGTCTCCTGTTTCTCACTCTTTTATTTATGGCCAATTCGCTAGATTCGTATAGAAGTAACATAAGTTTGTAACTTTATCTTACAAATTCAGGATTAGTCTCGAAACCCTTGTGGATTCTTTTAAAGGTCTTTGAATAGAAATATAGGCTTTTCACCTGATTTCATGATATAAAATGAAAAATTAAGAGCGGCTTAAAGAAAAGGATCTCTCTGGAAACAATAAAAATGTCCAAAGCTCATCCAATTTATCTTGAAAGTGGCGATATCCTGACACCTCGAGTAGCCATCCACTGCTTCGAGCGTTCTCGCCGTGTTATTGCTTCGTCGTAACTGTTTTTTGTCGAATGCAATCCGTCTTCATTTCGTGAGCTTGTCTTGTCGAGAGCACTCTCCTTTCCTTCATAATTGGATTGTATTCGAACCAATGACTCGGACGTCGGAGAGGATGCAAACGTTTTTATTCTCCAGACTGAGAGACTAAGGGCTCATTCACACGGGATCCGTCATTGACGATTCGTCAAAATACACGTCATATAAATAATACGTCATGACGGATGGACGTCATGACGAATGGAATCGTGTTTTTTCACGATTTGTCAAAATATCTGAATTGGTGGCATCAGCGGATCCGTCACAATAAATTCACGATTCGTGTATTTTGACGATTCGTGATTTTTAAAAACACGATACTAGATTTAAGACGAATGGTCACTTTTCACGATTCGTGATCTGTATGAACATGGGCATTCAAAAAGCATTGCCGCCGTCAAAAAAAGAACGAATCGTCAAAAATCATGAATCGTCCTCGTGTGAACGAGCTCTAATATTTATTATGTTTACAAGTTTCCGTGATACAACGGCCCTTGTTTTCACGATTATGAATTCGTTTTATTGAGTCCCATTCATGTTAAGCAAAGCATTTGACTATCGTAGTACATATAATTTTCTCGCTTTTCTTAGTTTTTTACTCTTGACAGAGCGGTCTTGGTTTCGTTATGAGTACAAACTAGTACAAACCTAGTAAAATATATCTACACTATTATTATACAGAGGAAAGATTTGATTGTTTGTTTGTATTGTATAGGCTACGAAACTACTCGACCGATTCAAATGAAATTGGGTACAGAGAGAGTTTGAGACCCTGGGAAGGACAGGCTTTTTGTCGCGATATAAGATTATTAGGGGGGTGAAATCCGGGATGAAATTTTGTATGGAAAGTCTGACGGGGCGTATCGGCGTGGGCGGAGTGACGGGGAATTGTTAGTTTAAAAGAAGATTATTTAGGTAGCGAGTTTTAAAATGACATATAGGTACCTCTAAAATCAACTCTCACAACATACAAAATCGTCAAACAAACGTTACGAATCAATTACTTTACTTGAAAGGTATCCCTAATTAAGATCGTCAACTCGAATTCCGATAAGCGAGATAGTCAGCTTATAAAGTCGAGAAAATTAATTTACTTTGTATGGTTCGGCAAGATTGGAATCGGCCTTTCAGAATACGCAAAGGGCTTCAATTCAGGGGGAGTTTTTGATGTGCCCCTTCGCACCGACACTCGTTATATCGTGATTATGCCCCGATGTTCCCGCAAATGACGGAAAATAACATTTCGATAACATTCAATTATATTTTTCAACTTAGGTCTGAATGTCTTCAGGTTGATTAATTTTCAAAATTTATTTTGTTTATTTAAAAAAATTTTTAGAATGTTCTTCCGAATTATTTTGAATCAAATCGGATATAACTTTCCATTCCACGTTCCATTGTTGAGTACTAATATTCACTACGTTGTAACTACAATGATTAATTATCCTTCATTAATTAAATTAATCCAATCCAATGAAATTTATTGAACAACCTGTAAACATATCAAAATTACCTTATATTAAGTGACCAAATAATTGTACCTAAGTAGTACATAACACACAGAAATGTTTCCTTTATAAACCCTCTCCTGCCACCTGCACGCAAGAGGACCTCTACAATGCCAACCAGAAGGCCATTGATGTTGCCACTTTTTGGGTAGCAATGGGCGATTATTACTAAATTAATCGAATTATTCGAATGGTCTCTGTAATCGAACGTATTCGATAAGCAACCGCAGTAATTCGAGTATCCTTCGATTATGCGGCGAGCAATACCTTAACGTGCGATGCACAGGCCGTACTACTAACGAATGAATCGTCATTCGTCGCGTCGATTAATCATTTGTTCGCTGCCCTGTCCTGTTCGCACAGTCGCGGCAATTTAATCGAATGCATCGAAGGACCGAGTATAGATTATCATTCGATTTTCGATTATTATTAGATTTTTTTTTCGAACAATCGCCCATCGCTATTTTTGGGCGCAGAAAGTTTAATTGCCATTGACTCGAGGAGAAGAAGAAGAAGAAGTTTCCTTTATTTATTTATTAGGAAAACAAACAGTTGTTTATGTTACATTTAGTTAGTTAACCCTAACAAGTTTCCACCAGTAGTTTATACATAATGTTGACGAGATAAAAGTACAAATAGACAACGGACACAATAATCATACCTAAGACTTATACATTGTTCTATGTTAAGATAAATAACACTAGGATATAATCACAACATCAAAAATAAATAAAAATACCAACCAAGTACCAAGTGCGAGTCGGGTTCGCACGCAGTGGGTTCCGCACCATTATCTATACAATAGACACTTTAAACAATCATATCAGCCTATTGCAGTCCACTGCTGGACATAGGCCTCTCCAAGACGGCGCCAACTTTCACGGTCCTCCGCTTCTCGCATCCAGCCACCACCGGCCACCTTCCTCCGGTCGTCGGTCCACCTACAGGGGGGCGTCCAACACTACGTTTCCCGAGACGTGGTCTTCATTCGAGAACGTTCCAACGCCCGTCGGTTTTGCAACAGACATGACCAGCCCACTGCCACTTTAGCTTACTGCACCTCTGAACGATATCTATGACTGTCGTCTTTTGGCGGATGATCTCGTTCCGGATTCTATCCCTTAGCGAGATCCCCAGCATAGACCGTCCCATAACTCGCTAAACGACATGCAGTCGGTGGGCCACGTAGGTAGGACGCACTGGTTATAAACCCTGCTCTTCAGGCATTGCGGTAGAGGTGACGAGAAGATGTGACGCAACTTCCCAAATGCTGCCCAACCTAGTTGCACCCTTCTGACGATTTCGCGGTCGAAGTTGTCTTTACCCAGTTGCAAGTGCCCGAGGTAAACGTATTCCTGGACAACTTCGAGCATCTCGCCGCTGACTGCTATCGGTTCCGGGACAATATGTTCGTTGAACATGACCTTAGTCTTGTCCAAGTTCAACCGGAGACCAACGCATCGCGAGGCAGAGTCTAGGCTTTAAACAATATAATAATCTTTTTTTTGTTTTAAAACGGCAAGAATTCAAGTCTGTATGGGAGCCCCCTTAAATAAATATTTTTATTTAATGATTTATTTTTAAATTGAATACACAACTTAATATTATGTGAATATTACAAGAGTGTAACTGTTGCCAATATCGAGCAAAAAACGGAACGAAAATCACTTTTATTGTTTGGGAGTCTCCCTTTAGTATTTAATTTTTCTGTTTTTGAAATAGTTGTTATAGCGGCAACAGAAATACATCATCTTTTAAAAAAACAACTTTCTAGCTATCACGGATCATGAGATACATCCTGGTGACCGTCAGACAGCCAGACAGCAGGGGCTTAATAATAGGGTCCCGTTTTTACCCTTTGACCGTACTCAACCCTAACGAAAAACACTCGAAACATGGCACAGCATTCAACTGACACATCAAGTGACAAAAAGTTACTCAATTCTTTCACTGAAGGTACTCAATTCTTCATGAAAACAGTAAACGTTTTTTGATTGCTCGCTCAAATATACAGCGGCATGCATATTTTAAATGGTCATTTACACAAATGACCGACGTGGACTCTGCAAACGAACTTTCGCCCGGTAATTATTTAAAACGCCCGATCGAATCAATATGATGATGCCACGGTTAAACGTGAATTCATTCGGCTGGAACGCAGCCAATTAATGTATGCTCACTACAAAATACACAATTGTAGTTTTCGATATGATTTGTGATCGGAAATGTAATGGGCTGCGATTTTTGCAGTTGCATTTTGTCAATTTAAATGTTGATATTTATTTGTACAAAACAGACAATGGAATTATTAAACTGCCGCGGTTAGTGGCAGCAACAGTTTTTATAGGAGTATTTTTTTAAAAAGGCATGTTGTGTGATTCCAATTTCATGACACAATTTTTATAGAATTTATTATTTTGTTTGCCACCTCTTTTTTTCCACTTCTCTCACTCTCTTATACCCACACGTCTGTAATTATTTGTAAATTAACTTTGTAATGTGATGTTGTCTTTTTTTTAAACTATGTTTACTCTTTGTTTTGTTTTAGGTTGGTTGTTTTTAGGGTTCCGTATCTCAAACGAAAAAAAGAAAGACTTATAGGATCACTTTGTTATCCGCCGTCGGTCTGTCAGGTCGAAATTGACATTAAATATCTATTTATAGCAGCGATTTCGTGATTCTAAGTCTACCTCTATAGAAAGTGTCATAGGTATAAGTCTTTTGTGGAACGGAACCCTAAAAAAGAATAATAATAATAAAAACTTTATTTACTCACACGATTTGACAACATACATACAACGGTATTACTAAAATAAGCTGGGTTTAGTCAGTAATTGTGTGAGTCTGATGCCTATGCTAGGTATAAAATACCTGTATTACAGGTCATCAGGCTCCCAAAACCTCGAACCACTAAGCATATTGACATAAATCATATGGTGACTTTAAACAGTTATTAATTCTTATTTAGCGAGTACGAACAAATGTGTAATAAAAAGAAATCTTATCAGTTGTATGGAGTACAAAAAATTCAAATACAGGTTAACCAAAACAAAACAATCAAAACAATCCTCGATAGCGAGCGCGTGTGTGTATGCGCATGTGATAGTGTGTGTTTGTGTGTGTGTGTGTGTGTGTGTGTATGTGTGCGCGTGTGTTGGTGTGTGTGTGTGAATGTGAGTGAGTGTGTTTGTGTGAGTGTGTGTGTGTGTCTGTGCCCAAGTTGGCATATGTGTAAACTACAAATTTAGTAATTATGTGTACTTACTTATTGAATTTATGTTTGGTATTTAATGAAGTTAGAGAAAGAAGAAGAAAGAAGAATAAGTTAAACTTAAAACTTCTTGTACGACAGTTTTAGGCTTAAACTTCTTTGTAAGTAGTTTAAATCGATCGTGTAAAATTAATTAATGTCAATAGCCCTCCTCACTCAAATCATTGCAATGATATCGCTAAACGCCAGCAAACGAACTTAGTGCTTTCTTATTGTAAATTTTGAATTGAATTAAAATAGCGAGAGGTCTTAATCAACACATGTTGTCAAAACTTTTTTATGCAATTATTGGGCATGGGGACGTGAAAGTAACGGAAAACGACCACTTTTAATTTTTTCATTGCACATTAATCAAAGCTCGCATTTCGTCGTTCGGCAATCAGTTCGTTAGTCGTACGGACAACATAAAAGATTTAATAATTATTATTAAATAAAAGAAAAAAAAATTTTTTTCGATGCATGTACATTGTTTTTTAGTATGTAATGTATTTTTTTGCTCCTACAGATAATAATTGTCACAAATATTTTTTTTTGTTGTTTAATCCACACTAATATTATAAATGCGAAATGTCTGTCTGTCTGTCTGTTACCTCTTGACGCTTAAACCACTGAACCGATTGAGATAAAATTTGGTATGTGGACAGTTCAAGACCCTGGAAAGGACATTTTGTCGCGATATAAAAACATTAAGGGGGTGAAATGGGGGATGAAAGTTTCGGAAAATCTAACTCTTGCGGGCGAAGTCGCGGGGAACCACTAGTTTATCATAAATTTTACAATGGTTTTACTTATTCTATATTTTTCTTTAAAAACAAAGTTTGCATTGAAAAAGATGTGATCTTTGTTGTTATTTTACGGTAGTAAGTCCAAAAATAGGCTGTTTGAAAAAAATATCCCTTAAAATTATTACGACTATAAAAAAAACGCAATAAATCTAATTAACGCAATAAATCAATGTTCACGTTATCAAAAACTCTCAATTTTTTTTTTTGGTAACGGCGCCCAATCCCAAACGTAAAATACGGGATAAGTACCCGGGCGGCGAAACTCGGTTATAACTATTTATTGTAATGTATGCAAATGTTAGACATACTTAAGAGAAATATTTTAAGAAGTGAATATTTCGTGATCAAGCCAGATTTGAACTCCAGACACATATTACTATTAGGCCTACGTCTAATCCATTCGGCAACAACGCTTATGCTTACCGAAAATGCGGATAATGCTAATCTAGAGCGATTTTTCACTTCTGCATACCAAATTTAGGCTTTAAGCAAGAATTGCTAGCTAGAGGTACCTAAAAGATAAAAGTCAGTTTTTGCCGACGCTACCCCATGGGTAATCAGCGCGGCCGTGTTTGCCTTGTCCGGCGCAAATTGCGCCCGGCCCCGATATGTCACGTGCCTTCTTACTGTCTTCATGTCGTGGAAGCCGATATTCACGTAAAAAATAGGAATATGCCAACCTATTGTTACTCAATTGTTTTCCTTTACACAAATGTGTCGTCGGTCTGATTGTCGCTCCTAGCTATAAGACCGCCTTAATTGTATTTTTTTTCTGTTTAATTTATGTTATTATCTGTGTGTTTTAAATTACTGCAATAAGGAATATAAGAGGTAATACTTGTGCTAAAATACAACCAAGCTTTTTTTAGCCATACAATTCAGCGCGCATCGTAGGAGAGGTGTCTGAAAAGCAAGTGGCCAACGTTACTTTCAAATTATTATCACGCCTTCATAGTCTCTAATAATTAGTTTTATTTTAGTTACATCCATACTAATATTATAAATGCGAAAGTGTGTCTGTCTGTCTGTCTGTTATCTCTTGACGCTTAAACCACTGAACCGATTTAAAATAAGTATTTAGTATGGAGACATTTCGAGACCCTGGAAAGGACATAGGCTACATTTCATCGCGATATACAAACATTAAGGGGGTGAAATGGGGGATGAAAGTTTATATGAAAAATCAAACTCTTGCGGGCAAAGTCGCGGGGAGCCACTAGTAACACTCGTTTTTTGTTTTTTTGCTTTAAATAAATTTAATAATTTTGTTTATGCCTTTGTCGCACCGCCCACTTTTCATTTCTGCTTTGCCCAAAGGTATGACTGGTAGAGAATGCCACTAGGCATTAAGTCCGCCTTTTGTACACAGTTGTGCAATAAAGCTTAAATAAATAAATAAACACTATAAAAACAAGAATAAGTAACGATAAAACTTAGTAAAACAAAAATTCAATACACAAACATTGTACAATTGACAATATACATGATAGATAAACTCAAATTGCAATTGTGCAACACAAAACCTAAATGCACTCCTAGAACGGTCTTCGCACAATAAAATAAAAATATTTCAGTTCAAATCGGAATCAGTAGCGGTATTCGTTATAAAATTGGCTGCATTCCTAAAAAGCGATAATTCAGGGTTCCGATAGGAACATAGCAGCGGTACAGTCGCCGCGAAAACCTCTTCGTTTAAATTTGCATGAGATTCAGCAAAGCCAAGTGATAAGTTGGATAAGAAAATGGGTTAAGCTTTTACACCTATGTTAAGGCCCATTTAAAAGGAAACATTCTGAACAAGTGTAATAGTTTACATTTTGTTGACAAATCAGATCATGTATGTATGAGTACTAAAAAGGTTAAAGTCAAGGTTTTATAAATCATCGCAGCATTAAAAGAAAACAGGATGTGATAATAATAATGTCCTGCTATCCGAATTTCGACTACGGCGGCCTATCTCAACAGAGATTAGCCAACTGCGCGGGACATATTATAGTGCACAAGTCTGTGCGCAGTACACTGGTGCACTCTCTGTTCCTTCACTCTCATAATTTGGTGAGACGGCAGTCCGACATGAGATCGATTAGGCGCAGGACCAACGGCTTAACGTGCTTTCCGAGGCACGGGGGTGTTAACACCACCAACTTCCTGACTCCGGAGCTGTGTCTGAGTAATTTCAAGACAGAAAAACCCAAACACTCTCGGCTCGACCCGGGATTCGAACCCGGGACCTCGTGGATAGTACCCAGCGTGCTGACCACTAGACCAACGAGGCAGCATGTACTAGTATACCTACCATTGTTCTATTATTTTTACCCTTCTCTGCACAAGACAAACGACAAAAAGTTCGACAAAATAAGATTCCAAATTTTACATTTGATTACTAAAAACTTGAAAAAAATGCATTCTCGCACTTCGTATTTTTATTGGTATACAATCTTTAATTTAAAAAAGTTGTCCGCACTACTGTACGCAGTAAATATCGGGCAACATTTTTCATGGGAACACTCAAAAGCGTCGGCCAGGAGGCTGAAAGGGAAAAAATGATAATGGACATATCGCGATCGGCGCATTAATCAGAAGAACCTTTTATTGTGACGCGACTGCTCCGCCCGCTCCGTTGTCATGAGATATTGACTAACGATCGTAACGATGGCATTAATGTGAGAGAAATCTGGAGCGATTTCGCGGACATTACCTTTGTGTCGTGTTTTGGGAAGATTTGATATTTAAGAGGCCACTTTGATAATGATTTATTTGTACGAAAATAAATTATGTCTTACCACTACTATAGGTACTATCCATAGTAATATTAGTGGGGTTCCGTAGTCCGACAAGGAACCGTTATAGTTTCGTCATGTCCGTCTGTCTGTCTGTCTGTCCGAGGTTTTGCTAAAAGACCGCTAGTACTAAAAAGCTGTCATTTTGAGGGTGTAAGTATACCAATTACATTGACAAAGTGGAAGAATAACATTTCGGAAAATATTTTTTTAAGGTAGCTCCCCTACATGTGAAGTGGGGGTGGTTTAATTCGTCGTCTACCCCATCGTGTGGGGTATCGTTGAGTAGGTCTTTAAAAATGACATGGGTTTCTCAGACTATTTTTCGATCACTTACTAGTAATCAAGTAGGACTCCCCCCCTCTCTAAGAGCTTAACAGCTGGCTTGAAAAATCTGAAAAAAATTCATGATGATAGTGCATTAACTGAACTTGGGTGTTGGAATAACATTTCGGAAAATATTTTTTTAAGGTAGCTCTGCTACATGTGAAGTGGGGGTGGTTTAATTCGTCGTCTACCCCATTGTGTGGGGTATCGTTGAGTAGGTCTTTAAAAATGACATGGGTTTCTCAGACTATTTTTCGATCACTTACTAGTAATCAAGTAGGACTCCCCCCCTCTCTAAGAGCTTAACTGCTGGCTTGAAAAATCTGAAAAAAATCATGATGATAGTGCATTAACTGAACTTTTAAGGTAGGTAATTTAGGTAATTTTGTTCCAAATAAAAAATCTTTAAAATATATTCTTTAAAGTTACCAAAAAAACATAGTGGTCATAATATAGTATCTAATGTTGTAATAGGTAATGCTACGGAACCCTTCGTGCGCGAGTCTGACTCGCACTTGGTCGGTTTTAGTTTGTCCGATAATAACCTTTTTACGCTTAAACCTCTAAACTGATTTAGATAAAATTTAATATAAATAAAGTTTGAGTTCAAGGAATGGACATAGGATTGATTTATCTCAGATCCCATCATCATTTGAAAAGGGGGGTGCCAGTTTGTATAGAAAACCCAACATTTTGTGCGGGTAAACTCGAGAAAAACGTTAGGTACAGTTATTATTCAGCTTTGCACATGAGCTACGAAACATAGTACCGACCTAGTTGCTTATTCATTTATACATAAAGCTACTATTCGAGATAAAATTTAAATCCAGTCAATTGTGACTCTCATACGAAAGCAAGAATATATCGTTGGCTCCGGGCTATTTTGTTTAGCGTCGGATCCAGTTCGAACCGGATATTACAAGTTGCCGAAGGCCCATGGATGCTTCTGATATTGCCCAAGCCCCCATTAGGTTTACAACTTGGAAGTTTTACTGCCACATTAGCCCTTGCGATTACAAATTTTATGGGGCCCTTCATTGACACGCGTTTATAGAGTAGATCTGATATGAATCGGTGGTGCAAGGCTTTACGACGCCATTAAACGAAGTTATCTTTTAGTAGTTCACTCTATTCCTATGTAAATCATAAGTACTCTAGTTTTCAATAAAGCTAGTTCAGAAACTGTTAAGTCTTTTATGTAATAATCATAATGCTCCTAGCCGAATTTCGATTGCAGTGGCCAATCTCAACAGAGGTTAGCCGACTGCGCGGGAAATATTATAGTGCACAAGTGTATGCGCAATACACAAGTGCACTCTCAGTTCCTTCACTCTCATAATTCGGTGAGACGGCAGTCCGACATGAACGTAGAGAGATCAGGCGCAGGACTATCGGCTTAACGTGCTTTCCGAGGCACTGGGGTGTTAACACCACCAACTTCCTGACTCCGGAGCTGTGTCCGAGTTATTTCAAGACAGAAAAACTCAACACTTCCGGCCCGACCTGAGATTCGAACCCGGGACCTCGTGGATAGCACCCAGCGTGCAACACTAGACCAACGAGGCAGTCTTTTATGTAATAACTAGCTGTACCCTGGCATGCGTTGGAATACCACGTATACAGGTTTAAGTGTAAATTCTTCTCTTCACAGTCGTGTATCTCAATGACTGAGGGTCGTGATAATTGTGTAGAATGAAACACACACAACGACTTTCTTGGTAATTTCAATGGAGTGGTTTGCCATTGCCTTCTCTATTTCACACACTAGCCAACTAGTGTGCAGGTTTCCTCACGATGTTTTTTCTTCACCTGTAGGAAGCGATATCTTCGAAAAAGACTGTACCTACTAAAGTTTTTATACAAACTCAGTTTTACAGGCGGGGATCGAACTCACGATCTCGGATGAGAAGTGAAGTTTTCTTCGCTTGACTATCGCGCCTAATGTAATCCTTTGAGGGAGTGAATATGGCCATCATATGTGTTATTTGTATGCTATTTAACTAATTTGTTATCTCATAAGGTTTATACGGTTGGTGACTATATCTTGACAAATTATGCGACTCTATAAAATTAACACTCGATAGATAGTGCCGTCAATTCTAGTTAGAGTCATATTAATTCGATTAGGCCAAGCGTAAAAGATCTTAACTGTTCTAAAGATAATCCTAAAAGTCATATAACCTCAAAATCTTCGGTTACGGCGGCCAATACTAAAAAAGGTCAACAACACAACAAAACCTGGACAAATATTTAAATATTTTATTTAAAATTAAACACAACACAAAAAACTTAGTACAACAACACCATTTTCATCGAGTATCATTAAAAGTTACTCAGGCTTATCTATGGCTGGTGAGATTATGGTTAGGAAGTTATTTTAACGTATCCCGCCTGAGATACTCGATCGTAATGTGGCAGTTCATGATTGAGCACTGATTGAGTTACATTATAATAAACCACTTAGAACTTAAAACATCGAGCAGCATACAAACACTGATAAACATCATCAAAAAGACGCCTTTCCATTCATTTTTGATTCTGCACCAGAAGTATAGGAATACCAGCAACCCCAGGACCGCCAGAAAGGCTAACCATGCCACCATGTAATGATGGCCAACAGGAAAGAACAGATGAACCGTCAGGTATATAGAAAATGTGACTAGTCCAACTAAGATGCCGGCACCGCACAATATCTGAAACCGATTTACTTAGTGTCAAAAAACAGTACTTTAAAATTCGCTAGATGGCGCGGAATAACATAACTCAGGCATATTATTATTTATGAAAAAGGTTGGTTATTAACTTTAATTTATTCGAATTAAAGTTAATAAAACACTTTAGAAACACATTTTTTTCCACCAAAATCACAATACCTATGTGGAATCACAATAGTCTCTGAACCCATTTCTTTGCCAGTTCGAAGCTACATTTTTCTGAAGTTACAAATGATATAAGTCATAACTTATTTCTTAAATATCCTAATATTACACCTGCACAAAGCCGGGGCGGATCGCTAGTATGAAAATAAAAAGAAGTCAATAGTTTGTGGAGTATGTGTCGATGTGTGTAATCTTTGTAGCATCTACTACCAAAATAGAAAAATTAAATAATTACTTACCGTGATAAAAGTATTCACCAGGTATAGAATAATCTTCAGTATTGATTTAATATCCATCTTCATGGATTAAACTAGTAAACTCTATTCACTGCTAAGCACCAAGACCACGACTGCAATAACCTCTGCTTTAGGATTTTTCGCAGTCAGCTAAAAATACACTTAATTCGAACAAGGCTAAAAATTGCTTTTATTTTTATTTTTGTAACTTTACCTGTCACATTATCATCACTCACATGCAATCAAATATATTCAGAATTGCGATTATTAAAACGTGTTTTTAGAACATTGTAACCAGTGTAAACACTGTACGATATGATTTAAATGAGGTAATTGATTAATATAAGGTAAAACCGTTTTTAGAAACGTTTGCACTCACAAAATATGTCAGTGATGTTATTATGTAAGTAGGTATTAACTACTATATATTTAAAAGAATCGACAAAGTGAAATCATGAACGATTGGATTTATTGCACTCGATAATTTCATAAGCACAAAGAGTAAATTTTATGAAATCGGTCTTCTATTTCAAATATTAGAAATATACAATTTTCTTTTCATTTATATCAATGGACAGTGACCATTTCTATGATTGTAAACGCAGAAGGCAGCCCATCAGACCCAGCATCAACAGAACGGTCCCAAGCCCCACTGAACTGTACACCAAACAGATCGGAAATATCCAGCTGATAGTCAACAGCACCAAACACAGGACGCCCCATGGGCAGACAGGTATCTTGCATAGTATCTGAAACAATGATTCTTGATGTTCAAGTAGTCTTCTCTATAGTCGTATGCCTCATGCCACTCATGCATCAGCTGCCTCGTTGGTCTAGTGGTCAGCACGCTGGGTACTAGTAGTCAGCACACTGGGTACGAGGTTCCGGGTTTGCATCCCGGGTCTGGCCGAAAGAGTTGGGTTTTTCTGTCTTGAAATTACTCAGACACAGCTCCGGAATCAGGAAGCTGGTGGTGTTAACACCCCCGTGTCTCGGAAAGCACGTTAAGCCGTTGGTCCTGCGCCTGATCTCTCTACGGTCATGTCGGACTGCCGTCTCACCGAATTATGAGAGTAAAGGAATAGAGAGTGCAACTGTGTACTGCGCACACACTTGTGCACTATAATATGTGTCGCCCGCGCAGTTGGCTAATCTCGGTTGAGATAGGCCGCCGTGGTCGAAATTCGGCTAGGAGGACATTACATTATTATTATATTTACCAAGAGCTACTACTCGACCAAGCCAACTAGACAAATGTCATACGACTTACGACGACGTATACAATGATATTATATTATTAAAAAGCAATATTTTACAATTTAGATGAAAACCTAATTCTAAGTGTAAATTTATTTTAGTACCATTGTTTTTTGATTTTTGATTTCGTTATTTTCATTGTATTCGTCGTTGAAAGTCGTTTGGCATCTGTCTAATTGAGTTGGTCGAATAGTACTAATCGAAGTGATGTAATGTTAATGTCTAACTCACGGTGTATTTTCACATAGTAATACATACCATCAAAAATATACTAAATGGAAGTAGAATATATCCAAACAACGTCACCATGACACCCATTATAAAAACGCAGTACAATTATGCGACTCTTAAAGCAATATAAATCAGTTGTTTTGTTTCGACTGCAAAAATACCCTGGCACTGGAAATAATAATTGAAATGCATTATTTTAAAATAACTTTATACCGTCATCCATAGTTACATAAAATGCCATTTATATACATTATTCAATTTTGAATTTGGCTGCGGGAAATGCCGAAAACGTAAAAAAAAACAAGTACAGGCAGATCGACTCCCGGTACTACTTTATACCGTTTGGAGTTGAAAGACTATCGCTATCTCTTATTTTAAAGAGATTTCCAAGAGGCTGATTGACATCAGTGGTGACCCAAGAGCTGGCAGCTACCTTGCACAGCGTATAAGCATCGCTATCCAGCGGGGTAACGCTGCCAGCATCCTGGGAACCTTACCACAAGAACCCATTTTATTATTTTAATTTTGTACATAATCATGTTTTATAATATCTCTAAGTTGCCTGTAAATTTTACATTTTGCTTTGTCGGTAATGTCTTGCGCCCTAGAAACTGGAGTTTGTGATATCGTTGCCCAGGGTGGACTACCAGGAGGTAGATCCTTCACAACCCCAAATTATATAATGGTTTATCAAGGTGCAAACAAGGTAATACCCACCTGATATGGCTTGCCGATGTACCTGCGCAGAAGCTGAATTTTTAAAGCGCGGGAAATGCTGTTAGCGAATCGGCACGCTCGTGCGTCTCTTTCTGTAACGCTATTGGTCATTAGCTGCCGTCATGCTAGCGCGTACCGCATCACATGTCAGTGACGGGTGTAAATATTAACGATACCTTCAGGTTCAATTGGCGTATAAACCATTTTGGCCAAATCGAGTTAAATATACCATTTTGATCAGATTTTTTTTCTCTATCGATCTGTATATTCAAAATGTTGAAATTCGCAAAAAAAATGTTTATACACCCCAAAAAAGTATTGCCGTAAAGTTAAACTAATTCCATAAAAACAGTGTAAAAGCCGTATGGTTGTTTTTGGTATTTTTGTAAAGATGTAAAAACCATTTTTTTTTAAGCTAGGGCGTATAAGCCCATTGACTTCGACTAAATGTGGTGGCTTTTATCAAAGAAAACGAGCCACAGAGTACTCAAAAGAGAAATTTATAAGTTTTTGAGATGCTTTCTACTAAATTTATTTTTTTAAAGTATCCAAACTTTTAATTATTCCACAAATGGTTACTTTTAGCAATAATGAAGTTGGGTAACTTGTCAAAAGATAAATTCACCATAGAACTTCTCAAAAAACTACAAATTCCTTCCCTGTTTAAAAGTCTTACATGCATCACAACCAATCGAAATCAATTTTATTGGCTTCAGCCTCGCACCAGAAAAGAAGTCCTAATTTTTTGCCATAATTGCATAAAAGAACTAAATTATTTTTGGGTTTTGAGTTCCAAAATGTTGATTTTTTCTACTTAGAATAATTAAAAATTCTTAGTGTTTTGCCATAATTTTGCTTATAATTATTTTTATAAATTAAGCAATTATTTTGCAAGTTTTTACGAAATCGAATTGAGTTTCGCTCCCAATCCCACCGGATGACACAGTCGATTAATTGTTGTTAGCGAAACTAAATTTGATTTCATTATTTTGCTGCAAAATTGTAAGATAAAAACAAAAAAAGAAAGGTATTTTCGTACTTTGGCAGTTTTATTTTATCCACATCAAATAAATATAGATATTACACTAAAAAATATATTTCTATACATTCTTGAAACAATAAAATGTGTTTATTGTCAACATAACATTATTTTTATGCAATGCTTTATTAATACATTTAAATTAATTGCTCTAATCAATGATTGTAAAAACCAAAAATTTTGCATCTATCGGTCTTTACGACAGCAATTGCAATCTCGAGTTTACCAAAAGTTCCAATACGACGTAAAGGGATATTTTTAGATCCATTATAGTGGGTCGTATAAACCACCAAGTGTATTTTTTAAAGACGTAAATCCAAGCTAACTTTAAAACTAACGAAGATGGGCATGTTTTCAATATTTAGAATTTTTCATAACAAAATTTCAAGAATGTCTTATCTTGGACATTTTTTAATGACTTTTGAAATAAAAAAATTATGATTTTTTTATTAAAAATTAAAACGTTTTTCGGCTCTCCTGAAAAGTACGGTTTTGGTTTATACGACAATTGAACCTGAAGGTATCGTTAAGCTTTTTCGTCAATCTTCGGAGCCATACTTTCTTTCGAAGATTCACGACGCGCCTTAGTAAGTGGGTACTGTACTGTACTGTAAGTTGTCTTTTAACTTAAAAATAGACTGCATGCCCTCAAAGTACAAACTCCGAACTCCTGTTAGTATGCAGCTAACGTGCCGCGCATGCGAGCTGCGATGCAATGTCTTTAATAGGGCCCATAAATTGAATGGTAACATTAGCATGCGGAACCGGTGCACTACTCTGTAAGCTGCTTTTTTTCGTAATTATTTATTGTTTTGTAGCTTTTTCTTTTAGCCAATTACTTAGGTAATATTTTTTCATACACAAATTATTTTATCTTTTTTTTATATAAGTACCTAATGACCTGATTGTAACTGATGATGGAATACTTGGTTACTATTTTTATAATGTCAAGTTAAAGGAACACTTCAGCTGGCAGTAAATTTTATTAAATAAGTAAGTATTGGACCACATTACATACCTACATTTCTCGATCCCAACGTAAGTTGCACTTGCGTTATGGAAGTCAAAAAAGAAACGGTCCTACCACAACGAACGAACGAGATAAGTAATTTGATAAAAGAAAAAGCTACTACATTGAAAGAGAATACGGATTTTTAAAATGACCCGATCAAGGATCGAACCCGGGACCGCAGATGACGACACCGTGATAACCGACATGCAAGCCACGCAATCACAAAATTAATTAAATTAAATAAAAAATCATAAAAGTTTTTAAGAATGCATACCCACTGGGGACAATATTACCTACACGTCCCAACATAGACCCACTACTGCTTCTCTACTCAATACAATTCATTCTTTCGAGTGTTAAGGGTGTAATCCCAATAACATTGATAAAAGCAACGCGGCATTACAGCGTTAAGAAGCACATGAAAATTTTGACGGGCTCCGCCATCGCCAGTGTGGCCAAGTGGTTAGGAAATCGCCCGGTATGTGAGGAACGCGGGTTCAGTTCCCGCTAATGGTGGTCATTTTCTCAAGTGAAATATCTAATCTACTTGCACTGGTTCATGCTGCACGAGTGGGAGCCGTTTTCGAAAATACTACTACCGTAACGCCGGCTCACTGGCGTAGCAAGCACTTACAAAAAATCGTCGACTGACTAACGTCCTTCGTAGCTCAGTTGGTTAGAGCATTCGCCCGGATTGCGTGGGTTCGAGTCCCAGATGACATGGTCGATCAATTTTTGTGTGCGAAATTTAATTTAATTACGACTAGTCTTTAATGTGCTTGTGGCGCAGTAGCGGCAGCACTTTAGTAGTGTTATCAAAGTTAAGCAATCTACGGTGCGGTCGTGATGGGTGTTCATTCCGACCATTTAAGTGACGTCCATGACAAGCATCTCCATGCTTCAGAAGGCACGTTAAGCAGGTGGTCCTGGCTAATATTTAAAGTCGTTAAGCCTAGTCAGATGCCCTAGGGCGGCTTGATAACATCTGACAGTAAGGTTTGTCACTTGCCTTACAGACACCCCTCCACCAATCCGCACTGAGCCCGCGTAGTGGAGTATGGCTCGTACCTCCTCATAGTTGAGGTGAGACCTTTTCCCAGCAGTGGATTCTATGTAGGCTAACTTTACTGTTACCGTCTTTGAGAGTAGCCCACCTGAAGCGGGGATGCATCTCGCGTCGGTTCCAGTATTAATGGCCAGTGCTGCGTGATTCCTTAATTTCGCCGGAGCACTGAAAGATCTAATCTGTATAATTTCCCGACGGAATAGATTGTAGACAGACTGTTAACAAGCTTATTTGTCAACACATTGTTAGTATCTATGTCTACGGAAACGTCGTTCAAACTAGCTTGGTATTAGTATTTTTGACGCAATCAATGCCCAGTACCCAAATACAATGATCAAAAAGTGCAGCCTGTAAGTTACCATAAGTGAATCTAATACAGTCTTTGGACTCCTACTAGGAGCTGAAAATGTGATATTTTATTGTTACTTTATCTAATACCTTTATACGAGCAATCTATACTAATAATATTATAAAGAGAAAAGATTTGTTCGTTTGTTTGTTTATTTGCATCGGATAGGCTCCGAAACTACTGCACCGAATTAAATGAAATGAATCGATGGCACAGAGATAGTTTGAGACACTGGGAAGGACATAGGCTACTTTTTGTCGCGATATAAAATCATCAGGGGGGTGAAATGGGGGATGAAAATTTGTATGGAAAATTCTACTTTTGGCGCGGGCGAAGTCGCGGGGAACTGCTAGTTCTTATATATTTATTTATATGATTATGGCTGCTTTCCATAAAAGCGAAGATAAAATGTCAATCGGCAGTGATGGTGACCACCAAACACAGGTGGCGGCCACCGAATTTTTGTGGCGACTACCGATCACTTTGGTTGGGACTAATGGACGTGGTGCGCGACAGCCACCGGTGAAAGTGGTCGGTGGCCCATCTGCGAGGAGCCTTTAGACATGGTTACCGTCTTAGATGAACCACATTAAGATATACTATGCCTTACGAAATCAAAACTTTAACATGGAACAACTTTTTACAGATATTGGGCTCGATTCCAATGTGCCTTGTTTAAGACTAAAGAGTTCAGTCTTTCTCTGAGTCTCTCTCTTTTTGACTGTATATTAATTTAGAAATGTAACAACACGGTACAACTGTCAGTTGCAAAAAAAATAGAGGATCCATAGACAATTGAGTAAGGTTGTCATTCAACGACGACTAAAGTTAAATCAAAATACGCAAAAACTTGTAATAATACGTTAGAAATCGCATTACTATATTTGACATTTCTAAATTATTGTAGTCTGTCTCTTTTCGTTTGTTTAGCAGAGAAAGAGAAAGGCTGAACTTAAATTTAATCTTAGACAGGCTACATTGGAATCGAGTCCACTTACTTCAAGTGACAGTCATCCATAACATTATGTCTTATAACGTTTTAAACATTGAAGTTTTAGCGACAACGACACACGTATACACGTTTTCAATCGCAAGTACCCTGAATGTTGTTGGGGACTTGACAATGTTTTGTGGCTGTCAGTTTCTCACAATATCTATAGGTATGGTAAATCTAAGATGCTGTTATTACATACTGCAATAAGACATAGTTACGCTATGATCCAGCGGTGAGTTACGCTTAGATACGGAAATAAAATGTCTTTATTAAGGCTCATAAATTGAGGGACATTAGCATGCGAGAGGCGCATAGACCGGGATTGCTTCAGTATTTTTAAAGCCCTGAATATGCATCTAGCGTTCGGCGTACAATAAATGGGAAGCTAGCCATGTTTATTTCAGTCTGGATTACTGTTAGCATTTGTGAATCCACTGATTTCACTCCTTTGTTATTAGATAACTATCTATATTGTAGAATAGCTAGTTGTTTACTACCATTGGGATTGCTACCAGTTTTACCCGACTGCGGAAGGAGGGTTATGTTTTTCGAGAGTACGTGTGTATGTGTGTATTGTTTGGGACGCCCTATAGCCCATACGGCTGTACGGATTTTGACATGTGAGGTGTTGATGAAGTTGACAAAATTGTGATAGTGACATATGCTACGTAAATTTTTGAAATGGCGTCAACAAATGACACAAAAGGGAGGGAAGGGTAAGGTAAAACGGTAAGGGTGAGAATAACCATATGGGTATCATATGAAAGCTAGTGAAACGACCATTTGAAAAATACAATACATTTTGCAATTCGGTATTTTGTTTTTTTTAATAAAGACGTTAATTTTTAATAACTTTTTATTTGGGGTTTTACGATACTTCGTTCGACACTGTTGCAAGCGCTATGATCACGGAATAATTTAAACTTTTCATGTAAATTTTCACACAGCAAATTATTTATACCATTACAACGTTTACAAATCTAATCCACGAATTAGTTTTTCGCTTATTTGAATTACCTATTCTATCGAAAGACTCCATTACTCAAAAGTTGTGTTATAGACTTCAGTTAAAAATTTTCGTATAATATTAGTAGTGCCTGGCGTGCTAATAATGACTTATTTTCACACCGCCAACGTTCACAAATACTAACTCAAAGAGGGTCTATTCTAAAAGCGATCAGAAACTGCGAGTTTTTCGGCATTGCGTTATCTACGCAAATTATCTCTCGGATGTCTTAATCGGGATTCAACCTGAAGACGCAGGGCACTAATTACAGCTGCTGTGGGCTTTATCGTTTTTGGGTAAGGCGATCGTTGTACCACTTTATAAGGACTCCCCTGCGCTACCGAATAGGGCTGGCAGTGCTGGCACCTGTTTGCAGATTACGAAAAAAAAACAAACGCACGCCAAGTTAAAGAGCATGCCAAAATAAAGAAACGTCAAAGGGAGCCGGTGCCAGTATAGATGTACACCAAACATAGGTCAGACGTATGAATAATGTCCTCCTAGCCGAATTTCGAGTACAACGGCCTATCTCAACAGAGATTAGCCAACTGCGCGGGAGATGTTATAGTGCCCAAGTGTGTGTGCAATACACAGGTACACTCTCTGTTCCTTCACTCTAATAATTCGGTGAGACGGCAGTTCGACATAACCATAGAGAGAAATCAGGCGCAGGACCAACGGCTTAACGTGCTTTCCGAGGCACGGGGGTGTTAACACCGCACCAACTTCCTGCCTCTGGAGCTGTATCTGAGTTATTTCAAGACAGAAAAACTTAACACTCTCGGTCCGACCCGGAACTCAAACCTGGGACCTCGTGGCAGTCACGTATGAATACTCAGATTTGCACCGACTTCCTTAGTTCTACGTTTCTTTATCACTTGGCAATAAAAAGAAGGTATTTCTTATCTTTTAGTGCGTTTTTGATGAATTTTACTAGAATGCTGAAATTCTTGGCACAGTTGTGCTGGAGTCAAAAGTAGATCGGCAATCCATTTACTGGACTGGAATACACACATTCTATATATTTACAGAAATGACTTGCTAGGTGTAGAGTTAGTCAGTTTTCACAAAATAGCGACCCTCAAATTTTTATTTTTCTATTGTCTAAATAAACGAGCATCATTTCGGAAAAAAATATAATAGCCAAAACTTTGCTTTTTTAACAATTTCCTAGTATTGTAGCACTGTGTTAGTCGTAGTCTGTTACTCGTAGATAATTTACGTATCTTTCATCAGTGTTTCTTGTAGCACCATGCGAATCGTAGCACAAGGTCGTAGTTATTGACTAAAAAAATGAGAGTTGCTTTCGTGGCATGACACCGTAACTTTGAAATTCAGTTCGTAGTTTGAGATAAAAAAAATATAATTATGATAATAATAACGGGCCTCTGTGTGTTGGCTTCGGCCCCTTGTACGCCTTCCAAAGGTCCGGGACCCCATGGCCCCGAGATAGGAAACAACACAAATAATATTAATAATATATATTTATTTAAGTACTTATAATAAAATTAAGTATATAGTTACTTTGTAGTATCGTGGTTTCATAGTTCAGCGCAAAGCGTGGCCCGTAACTTGCGTTACCATAAACCTAATTCTTTGATACGCATTTCTACAGGGTGATCTAAAATTGAATATAATACGTCATAAACATCTTTGACGCATTTTATTTTGATCTTCTAGTACAATAATATCGAGATAAAGCACTCAGAAACCGTCCGTAAAGTTGCTAAAACCACTGATCAGGGTGTTTGGTGCAGGGGGTCCTTTGCTTTTTTTTGAAGCTGAGATGAGCTTCAAAAAAAATTATTTTAAAATTGTAAACTTTTTTTTTATTCAATTACTAAATACTGGATTCTGAGATTAAAAATGGAAAAAAACATTAAATGAAAAATTCTGTAAAGCCTAGATTTTTTTAAGCTGAGATGGTAACTAATGACCCCCCTTATCCACCATTTCAATTTGGCAAACGATGCAAGACCCTGTATAATAGTTTCTACGTAACTAAAACGGTGGACACAGCTCAGGACTGTTGCCTTCTGTTCACATATCGCACAAGGTCATCAGAGGTGCTTGTGGCGCAGTGGCGGCAGCGCTTTGGTAGTGATACCAAAAGTCAAGCAACCCACGGCGCGGTCCTGATTGGATGGGTGACCGTTCCGACCATTTAAGTGACGTCCATGACAAGCATCTCCGTGCTTCGGAAGGCACGCTAAGCAGTTGGTCCCGGCTAATATCTGTGGTAAGTCGTTAAGCCTAGTCAGAGGCCCAAGGGCGGCTTGATAACTTCTGACAGTAAGGTCTGTCACTTGCCTTACATAGCACATTACATTGCAAGATGGGAGTAGGCTACTTAAATCAAACTCAGAATTTGCAAATGTTATCGAAAATTTATTTTCTAATATTGCACCCAGCACAACTAAAGAACTTGCCTCCTCTCCAGAACTAGCTGAGTCTATTCTTAAATCTAAAATTGATAAGTGTGATTTTCCACTGCACTTTAGACACGTGAGCCCTGATGTTATCACTAAAACGTCTAACGAATTAAATATGAAAAAATCCGAAGACCTATGCGAACTTTCCGTATACATTTTTAAATCAATTATTAATTTAGTAGCCCCTCAATTAGCAACTATTTTCAATACATGTATTTATGAGGGCAAATTCCCAAGTTTAATGAAATTTTGCAAAATTGTCCCACTATTTAAATCTGGATAGAAAAATGACCCTTCCAATTTTAGACCAGTATCTTTTTTACCAGTCTATTCGAAAAAAATATATTTAACCAGCTTTTATACCATTTTACATTAAACAAGTTATTGCATAATAAACAATTTGGTTTTACGAAATACTGCTGATGCTGGAGTCGCTCTCTTGAAACATGTGTTTGACGCATATGATAGTAAGCATGATGCTATAGGTGTCTTTTGTGATCTCTCAAAAGCCTCATATCACAAGGCACTTTTAAATAAGCTCCGACATAATGGGATCTCCGCTGAGGTATTATATAATATATAATAAGTCAGCCTATTAGATTCCACTGCTGGGAAAAGGCCTCACCTCAACTATGAGGAGGAACGAGCCATACTTCACCACGCGGGCTCAGTGCGGATTGGTGGAGGGGTGTATGTAAGGCATGTGACAAACCTTACTGTCAGAAGTTATGAAGCCGCCCTAGGGCCTCTGACTAGGCTTAACGACTAATACCACAGATATTAGCCGGGACCAACTGCTTAACGTGCCTTCCGAAGCACGGAGATGCTTGTCATGGACGTCATTTATTATTATTGAGGTATTAAGTCTATTTAATTATTATCTTACTGGAAGAACCCAAAAGGTATATATTACTGGAACTGAGTCTTCAGGAGCACCTTTGACTATGGGAGTGCCCCAAGGATCGATATTGGGACCGATATACATAAATGACCTTCCGTATTTCGTGGATAGTGTTTGTGAGATACTACTTGCTGATGATACGTCACTAATTTTTAAACCCCCCAGGGATAAAGATACTTTTGACGATGTAAATGGTGCTCTCTCACAGGTATTGCATTGGTTTACTTGTCATCTATATATTGCTTAACGCTACCAAAACCAAACGCGTATACATCTATTGCTCAACGCTACCAAAACCAAACGCGTTAAGTTCACAATGCCTAATGTCCGACAAGTCACTACACAGGTCGTTGTAAAGGACGAGCCACTAGATTCTACGAAAACTGCTACATTTTTGGGAATTACACTAAATCATATGCTTCAATGGGGTCCTCATATCGAGACCTTGTCTGGAAAACACAGTTCGGCTGCTTATGCTGTGAGAAAGATAAGGCTTTTGACTGACGTTGAAACGGCAAGACTAGTTTATTTTAGTTATTTTCATAGTCTCATGTCATACGGCATTTTGCTATGGGGCTCGGCTGCAGATGTAGAAACAATATTTGTACTGCAAAAGCGAGCCGTGCGGTCTTTTTACAATTTACATTTACAATCTTAAATCTGACGAGTCACTAAAACAAGTGTTTAAAGAAGCAAAAATACTTACAGTATATTCACAATTTATTTATAAAAATCTGATGCATGTTCGAAGAAATTTGCACTCGTTCTCCAAAAAGAGTGATTTACATAATTTTAATACAAGACATAAAAAAATGCTTGCCGTTCCAAACTTTAGGCTTCAAAAGATTGGTCATTCATTTATAGGAAGATGTATCACATTTTTTAATAAATTACCTAAAAATATCTTTAAATTACCTAAAGATAAATTTAAATCAGTTGTTAAGAATACTTTAATGACGAAAGGTTACTATAAAATAGATGACTATATAAAAGATAAAAATGTATGAATGACTTGTATGTACGAAACAATTGTAAAACTTTGAAAAGAGGCTATGACAATAATGACTGAGTTTCTTGCTGCTTCTTCTCAGCCCACAATTGTCCCGAAGCAGTGGTAGGGTTAAGATTGGGACGTGTATAAGTGCCTCAAGTTGGGTCTATATGCAGAAATAAATAAATTTTATTGTTTTTTTTTTATTCATACACCCCTCCACCAATTCGTACTGAGCCAGCGTGGTTGAGTACGGCTCGTACCTCCTCATAGTTGAGGTGAGGCCTTTTCCCAGCAGTGGGAGGCAGGGGAGGGGTAACGCCGATTTTTATAATAACTGGATCAATAAAAAATCATTTTTTACTTAAATCAACCTACCTTTTTTTTTTTTAATAGCATTTATAAAGGATACCTAGTGCCGGGGAAAAATGTTTGGGTACTGATGCAAAAGTCACCCCGTATAGGATGTGGATATTAGTTACAATTTAAAAAATATCAGGGTTAGAGCCAGCCCTGCTTTAATATAGGATGGTTTTAATTTACAAGGAAAGTTAATTTTAGGGGAAGCCATAAGAGCTATAATGGCTTAGCCCTCCAATAACAATTGGCAGGAAGGTGTACTTAGTTAATAAGCGAGTTCAAAGAGAAAGAAGGCTGCTGCGGTACGTCGACATTTTCATTTGAAAGTTCGTTATGTACTGTGAGTATTTTGGCTAATGAAAATATGTAAGGTACAGCGTGCATAGTCATCATATCAGCCTATTGCAGTCCCTTGCTGGACATAGGCCTCTTCGGCGGAGCGGAGGACCGTGAAAGACGGCGCCAACTTTCACGGTCCTCCGCTTCTCTCATCCAGCCATCGTGCATAGTATCTGCGCACAATGTTTAGGCCACTGTAATACAACTTTTTGTAAAAACAGTGTTTATGACGTATTTAAAATTCTTTTAGCTATTCCATCATCTATTAAGCCCTGATTTCACTACTCTTCTTACTGTAGTTAAAGCTCGTTAAATTCTTAAATACTTTTAAGCCTAGAGTTCACCAGCGCACGTTTAATTCTTAATCAACCAGTTATAATGTTTTGTATGGCCTTCTATCAAATTAACTGTCAATCGGGTTTTACCGGCGGTTTAAACATTAGTGCACTCAGGTCTAAGAAACTCACACTTTTGTGCTGATCAAGAAAATTGTTTACTACAATATTTTGATTTGTTTGTGTACCCTATTGATACTGCGCCGCGCGCACTCGCACGCGTACCTGCCTTGTTTTTATTTGTTTAAAAACGTACCGTGAGAACCCCGGAGCCCCAGTCGCCTTCGAGACGTTACCTATGAGACATGTACTAGACCGACCAGAGCGCTTTCGCCGCGTGTGTATCCTGTGAAGCTCCTTACAGACATTTCGAGTGATTGTGGCCTGTGAAGTGATACCTGAAAGCTGATGTGGCAAGTACCTAGCTATAAGTGCTAAGACATGACTAATTTTCCACCTATCATTGTCGCCCTCCACGTGTAATCCACTGCCTAAACTCTCAAACAAAAATAATGACACCAAAACGCGTTGAACTTTATAAAATCAGTTCAGGTAATTAGCACTCAGGTGACTCTGATAGGACAATTCTGTTTACTCATAGAGAAATCCATAGAACAAGCCTTGGTTCATTTCTTCTAACCGCACCTTCACCTCACTACGCAACTAATTCAAACTGATTAGTTATTTGAGTGAACTCAGGTAACAAAACGTTTGGCCAAATTCCTTACATTATATTTCAACTTTTTCAAGACCCACTGACTTAATAATTTCCCTGTTTCACGGCAAATTAATTTTGTAAGGAGAAAACACTCTAAACTCCTTTACATAGCCAATCGACTGCAAAGCAAATACGCGGGTAATTGGTGCACTTGAATAAGTAGGTATGGCTTAAACAGATATTGTATTAAACAAAAGGTTTCAAATAAAGGCAACATACTAGCGAGTACTGCCGTACTCAGAGCCTTCAATTAAAGTTAATCCTTCATTAAGTCTCATGCCGTCCTTTTCTATTTCATTGACATAGAAAGTGACAGACGGGGACTTTATTATAGATTTAATTTAATTGACGTCTCAGAGTGCGCCAGTTAGACTCGATCATACAAAATGACTCATACCTACTCCCATCCTTCTCTGTCCAAAAATCATGACCTCTTATTAGTACCATGTCGTATTGTGGAGAAATCACATCTGTATGAACTATATTTTATTAAGATCTAACTCTGAAGGCGATACCTATAGAATACAACATTGAATGAACTGCAGTAAAAGTGCTACCTGCCTTAGAAACTAGTTTTACATAATCTGTGGTTTTACCTTAAATAAAATATGTCATTCCTTTACTTGCTCTATAAATGTCATTAGACTTTTTCACTCTTATATCATCCTCCTAGCGTTATTCCGGTTGTGCACTCGCACTCGAGAGCCAGGGGGTCCGCTGGCCATGATCCAGGTTGTGGCAGATCAGGTAATTACAGTAGAGCGACTGCCATCTGACCTCTGTGACCCTGTTACCAGGGGAACCTGACCAGTTTCGATCATGGTTACACATGCAGTCGCCTGAATGTGCAGGTCTCCTCACGATGTTTTTCCTCACCGTAAGCGCATCGGTGAAACGACTAATGTACATAACTCAGAAAAAGTCATTGGTACATAGCGGCACGTGGGATCGAACAGGCATTTCCTGCATGAGAGGCAACTCGCTAGCCACTACTGCACCGACGCTCTTATATGCGTTTTTTTACTTTTATACTTTTTTCACTCTTATATGCGTTTGGTAATTTATGTCAATACAGCGCGCGTGTATTACTTTATAGTGAGTATCCTAAAATAAATTAAATGTTATTATTATAGCCGAAATCCGACTAGGAGAAAATATCGTTAGTAGAATATTCTCTTCTATTTTAATCTGCATTCAGAGCTGCGTCTTTAGATCTATTTGCTGCCGTATAATAATTCCTTTTGTTTGTTACTTATACGTACAACGGAGATAATGAGTCCAATCTTGAACCAAACACAGCGAAAAGTGGTTCGGTAAGCTCACTGTTTTATATTTAATATTTTTAAAATGGCCTTTTTATTGGCTTTCATTAGATATCCATATTGGTATGGTAAGGAAAAAACCAATCCCCCCACCCCCTTTATTTCCATTTGCGGACGCCATTTTTGAATGTAAGTATAAAGCCTATGTCACTATCACTATTTTGACAAATTCAACGACACCTCACATGTCAAAAACTGTCCAGCCGTGTGGGCTGTAGGGCGTGCCAAACAATTATACTCGTACATACATACATACATACTCTCAAAATACATAACCCCCCTTACGGAGTCGGGTAAATAGTACTCACTTTTTGTAGTTTGGCTTTGGATCGACTCCTTCGTATCATAATAATGCACCTTTAATAATTTAGAGTGAGTCTGCTGTATATCTTTATCGTTTTGTCAGAAACGTACAATTGTTTTAATATCTGCTTGTTAGATAAAACTGCCCCACCGTTGTTCTCGTTTAATTAAATAAAATGAAAGCATATAATTGAAAAGGCTACATAGCAAGCCGAGAGAGTGTATTCATTGCTTTGTTGTATGTAGAAATTCGGAATGGAATAAGAACCGTTTGTTATTGCCCTAACGAAAAGATTAATATACAAACAAAGAAGGAGTTAATGCCTTATGGTATTCCCCACCAGACAACCACTGAGCGACGTTCTCTACGTGTTTAAAAACTACCCGTTAGAAGTGCAGGAAGCTACTCAGAATTAGTAACTAAACAACTTTTTCATAGGAACATGGGTCGAAAAACGAAAAAAACGGTTTTGACTTCCCTTTCCTTCCTTCGGTCACGTGACTCGTTTAATTTCTGGAGAGTCGATATGTTTTAGGCATTTTACGGTTATTTGGTATTTCCGTGTTAGTGCCACTATGGGTACGTGTTTCTAAAAAAACATTAATATTTATTTAAGCTATATATATTTCAAATTACCTATTACCTGATCTGCCACTTCCTGGATCATGGTCAGCGGACCCTGGGCCCTCGCGTGCGAGTGCACAACCCGGATAACGCTAGGAGGATGATGATTTAAGCTGAATATTTATTTTGTGCAATAAATATTTATTTATTAATTGCACAATGAAATAATGTACAAAAGGAATTTAATGCCAAGTGGCATTTTCTACCAGTTTTCTACTGTTTGGGCTTTTTACTGTTTTAATAACATAACATATAACTTTCATCTTATTTTTTTATAGAATACTTACTCGTGAGAAAACAATTTCCGAGAAAAACAACTAGAATAAGAAAGTAGACGTATCATTTGAAGTTCCCAAGATACAGGTGCCGAAATCAACTTTGATATTTGGGGTGTTATCCTGGAAACAATCGATACTGGACATTCATCCTCTACCACAATCACACCGAATTTAGGGTTGGCAGCACTTGGAACTTTGGAAAAAACATGCGATTTTATTTTCTTGACTGTTCTGATACCTTACCAAAAAAAACGAACTATTATTATCGCAAAATATATAAAACAGTACGTATTATTATTATTGTGCTGGCATAGGTTCCTGTTTAACAATTTTAATTACGAAAAAAGTAATAAAGAAGCCATCCGCTTTGCTTCATACTTTTCTTACTTGGCTAATTTATTAATTAGCAATGTTTTTTTCCAAATAACTTAGATATTAAGTATTATGTTTGTTCAATAGCATGAAGTAAGATATTTGATGACAACCCACAGGCCTTTTCAGGAGCCAACTTTAAGTTTTTCTGTGTTCTAATAGACTAAACACACACATAAGCTAAAGAGGTATTCCTCCCTTTAAACTACATTAACAAAATTTAATCAAAAGGCACATAATAAATATGCCTGAGGGGCAATGCCCTTTGGGCATAATTCTTTACGGCACTGCTGGGGCTGATGCTTTTTATATGTGTATTACAAATGTAATTATTTTATTTTTGAACTTTACATTTAGTTTAGTTTTGTTTAGTGTATATTATTTAGTTTAATATTTCGTTTTGTTTGTGTTTAAATAAATAATATATTTATCTAAAAAAAGACTGATAGATAGTACACAAATTACCTTTTTCTTTATTTCTTCAAAATATTTTTAGCAGCCCTACGCCCGTATTCCCTACACGCAACACACAATTCTAACGGAAAATACATTTCAATTCTTTATTGAATCCCGTCCCGGCCCATAACTTGAGTCCCGCGGGCCGACCGTGACGTATCGCCGGGACTAAACACTAACTTTTATTAACAACCACACTGCTTCGTTAAACTGATATTGATGAGAATAATATTGAATTCAATTGATAAAAATACACACATAGATTCCACTGCCGAGCCTTACCTCAACTAAGTACCTGCTGAAAATCAGTATCGTGACATGCTTTGTGCTGTCACGATTTATGCTGAGCAGGAACCTTTTTGGCACACATTTGATTTTTAATGTACCTATAACCTAAGCATCCAACATTTTCCGTGCCAAATAAATAAATGAATTTGAATTTATTTGAACTATGAGGCGGTACGAGCCATACTCATTAGTGGAGGGGTATCTGTTGGTAAGGCAAGTGACCAACCTTACTGTCAGCTGTTATTAAGCCGCCTCTGACTAGGCTTAACGACTAATATCAACATATAAAAATAGTAAAAAATGAAGTTCTTATTGGTAAACATGTAATCACTTTTGACAAAAATTGAATTAACAAATCTTCTCAAAAACAAAGATATTGTAACGCCAAGCCTCGGGCAATCATAGCCAAAGCCAGCCTAACCCAGCTTAACCCAGCCAAGGCCAGCCATAGCCTCCGCAGAACCAGCCAACACCAAGCCACCGCTTGCCACCTTTCCCCACCACCAATGTACCTATAATGGAGGGGGAAAGCCTTTATAAGCGACGGACAGCTCAGTCTAGCAGACTTGTAGACAGCAGCCACTGAGTAAGCTGAAACTCTGCCAGTTTGAGTAACTATAATCATTTTTTTTTGTAAGTTTGGCGTTGTGTGTTTCGGCGATTAAATCTGTGTGCTTAAGCTATTGTGCGTTTTTTATTTATGCCACTCGTTTACACTTCAGAAGTGGGATAAATAGAAAAATCGCCATTAAGCGTAATCACTTCAATGTAAATGAAGTTGGACACCATATTCGCCCATCCGGGTGCATAGTATATTCGCCGACCCACAGCGAAAATCTAGAAACAAATTCCGAAAAAGTCACGCCGCCAGATAGGAAGATTCGAAGAAGAAAGAAATAAGACGAGCTGTAGAAGCCATGCTGAATAAGAAGGTATCCGCCATCAAAAAAACCAAAGTTCACTGCGCGGCATCGCTTACCCCCGAATTCATCCAGATACCGAAGAGTGAAAAATTAAGAGGTCAACAACTGCATTGCCACCGTCAATGAGATACCGACATTAAGAAGCGATTAGATGTTACCGAGGGACGCGCTCGATTTAAGGTCGTTACCACTAGCAAACAATGCCTCCTTCCTGGTCAGTCCATCGCCAAGGATCACACGGTAGAAAATAGTGATGACAATGATGTTTCACCCCCAACAACACTACGAGCTATCGAACATCTTCTACTCCATCCCTGCTACGTTACTGCACAACACTACAGGATATATCAAGATCGTCAAAACTGGCACCCGAAATATCATCAGGCAGCCAGCGGAGGTGCTGAACGGTGCAGACAGCTGCGACGCCACAGCCATACCCGATGTTCAGGTCAGTCAAAAGCCAGTAACATTTTGCCACTGCCACTTAAGCCTTTAACAACAGTCACAAAAGCCCGCCAAATGTAGTTTTTATATAATTGCATACCCGCCTAGCCAGAATAAGTACAATATGGGGTGGAGGTAAATGAAAATAAGACTGATGATATTTTAATGTGTTTACTATCCGATTACAATGATTTGCAAGTAATATTCAAAAGCTAGGTTGCACTAACATATTACATATGAAAATTAAACTGACTGCTTCACAGCCCATATACAGACAACCTTGCCGTGTGTGTGTGTACACAGTGAGCAGGAAATAATAATAACATCCAAAGTTTCTGAAATAATAGATGCAGGCGTTGTCAAGGAATTGGTCAAGTTTTGCTCCTCCAACGTAATAATATGAATGGTGGTTATTGGGCTGTACGCAGACTACCGAGCGCTTAACGCCATCACCGTCAAAGATAGGTCCGTTTCCGTACATCGACGATCAGGTCTCGATTTTAGCAGAAAGAAAACTTTTCACTACATCCGATTTAGCTCAAAGCTATCTAAAGTTAAAATAAGCTCCAAAGATACGCATTAAACTGATTTTGTAACACCTCGACACTTCCGTTCCATTTGGTCTCGCTGGTGTGTTTAATGCGGGTGATGAATAAAAGAGTATATTTGCTAAAAATGAAAATTCTTCGGGTAGTTCGAAAACTATATCCGACACTTTTAATAAATCGAACGATTATGAGGTCTTGACGATTTACATTATTATCCTTGATGATTTACAATTATTTTTCTAAAAATATTTTTCTAAACTCCGATCTGAATCTAAGCTTTTTATAAGTACCTAAATGCGAGTTTTTGCTAAATAAAATAAGCTACCTAGGAGAGTAAATATTTTTTAACCGTATTCAACCGGGATTAACTAAATTGACAGTTGTGTGAGTCATAGCTTCGCTTCCTGCTTGCAGCCGCATTTACGAAGTTAGGCAGTTCCTCGAGATACCTTTATCATTAGTCTGTGGTTTCTGGCGCTCTATTTTTGAATTACTCGCATAACATTTTGTTGGCGAATACGACTTAATTTCACTCGTCTACCAAGTCGCATGACATTTTTCATATTGGCAGACACAAAAAATGACAGTTCGAGCGATTTAAAAATACGGATTTTTAGATGAAGAACAATAATCGGTAGAAATCTGCACGCGAGTGGTTCAAAAATAGAGTCTCTGGTATTGAGTAGGTATTTCTGCCAATTTATAAGAAAAATGTAGGTAGTTATTGCGTGTAACTCATTATTTCGATCTAACTAAGAAAATCGCTGTTCGGGTGTGGATTAGTGACTAGTGTCATAGTTTTGAGGATTTTAAACTTTTGTGCATGAAACCTGGCCTTATACGATCCTGACGTACCCTCGTAGATTCGGACGCATTTAAATCCAGTATTGCAGGCAAATAATTACAAAACAAACTGATAATACATAACGGTTAGTCATGTTCTTTAGTAGGGTTACTGGTAAGAAAGTAAGTATGTATCATGACTACGGGAGAGTGTCGCGTTGTCGAGTCATTGCGTACCTAGGTTACGAGTGTACCGTAGGCAAACGAGTTAAAGTAGTGACCGATTGCACGGCTGTGATATGAGTTTATTTGCACAAAACACTGTTACATACCTAATAAAACAATTAGTGTTCAGCGTGTTTTACCAACGCATCTGTAGGCAAATATTTAAGTAGTTAATGAATGGCATTCAAAGGTTTTAAAACAATTATAAATAAATTGGGTATATAGTAAACAATGGAATTGAAATAGTAATCAAACAAAATTTGTCACATGCATTTAACTAATTAATTAAAATTTAGATCACATTATATTATGATAACAAGGTGTTGTTTTTGAAAAAGTGTTTTTTTAAGTTGTACGTTAGTTCACTTGTATATTTTTAGTTTATTTATTCGTATTAATAATGTAAATAAAGATCACAACACGAGCTTTATAATTATGTCAGTAATCGTATGTATTTGAGTTTCGTTTTTTTAAATGTTTATCACACATATAAATCTGTAGACTACTTTCGAAACAAGCGCTTCTTGTGCCCGTGAGTATAAAACTGATAAACTCGATTATTTTATGCGTGTATGCTGTTCGGGAAACCTTGACAAAGCGCGATTACCCCATATACCTAGCTAGGTACCACTATCCAAGGCTACGATATAAGCATTTAGTACAGGCCGGGTGTGTGCAGTAAACGTGTAGTAGACGTTCTGAGCAGGAATCCTGTGGTAGGTATTATGAACGTACTGTTTTATTTTACTGTACAATATTAGGATGAGAAGCTTTAGTGTGCATTGGCCAACTCAAAGCCGGAAGTGCTACTAGGGATATCACCAATAACTTAAGCGTGATAGTGTACTTATATCACAAAACATTACATTGAAATCACCTAGCTGTCCCTTCTTCGACGCGATGGGAGATAATTTAAATGCACCATGATAGACAGTATAGGACATGTAGGCCTTCAGAAATGCTTGGACTTTGGCTCCCCAACATGACACGCTTTATCCGTAAATATGTTTAAGCTAGTTTACGTCATACTTATGGTATAGTACGGTTATTTCCGATGCCCAACACCTTAAGAGCTAATGTGTGTGGCAGGTATATATTGATCATTTAGGCCCTTTTGCAAAAAAAAAAGTTATTAGTATTATGCTGGTCCTAATGGATACTTTATCTAAGTTTGTATAGCTAAACCTGCTAGCACAGTCGATTCAGTGGAACAGATTCTCACAAAGTTATTTGGTTTGGGTATCCAGATAGAGTAGTAAGTGATCATGGGAAGACCTTTTCGAGTAGTAATTAGCATATTTCGACCTCTTTTGCTTGTCTTAGGGCTACGAATACGAATCTGAATACACTTAATGCGTTGCTTGCCACTGACCCTAGCAAAGTAGCGAATAATTGGGCTAACTGTTTCCCTGATGTATTGTGCCTAATACCTACAACTTACAAGTCATATGATTTGATGTTTGCCAAGCAAGAGCTCCAGCCACCGTTGCCGACGTAGCCACCTATGACCATGAGACTCTGCCAGTTACGCATAGGCGTATGCATGCTAGTGCAAAGTTAAGGCAAGATGAAGCGTAATTAAGATAAAAAGCGTAAACCCAGCCGGGTCTATAATAGGGAAGCCTAGGTAGATAGTGCAGCCAAAGTTAAAACAAAACTCTATGATCATTATTCAGATCCTTATACCATCACTACAGTGCTTGGAATGACAGATATAGGGTACGGAGCATTAGAGCATGAGAGGGCATAAAGCATTTACAGGACTTGTAGCTACTGATTCATTGCGCCCCTAAACAAGCATGATCCTATGTCTTCCAGCTTAGACGAGCAACCAAAGACAGAAGACCTAATCGATTAGAACTAATTCCCTTTTTTCCCATTGCGGGAGCAATTATTGTTTCAGGACGGCCGAATGTAATGCCAAGCCTCGGGCAATCATAGCCAAAGCCACCCAAAGCCAGCCCAGCCAAGGCCAGCCATAGCCTCCGCAGAGCCAGCCAACACCAAGCCACCGCTGGCCACCTTTCCCCACCGCCAATGTATCTATAAGCCTTTATAAGCGACAGACAGCTCAGTCTAGCCGACTTGTACACAGCACTACACTGAGTAAGCTGTAACTCTGCCAGTTTGAGTAACTATAATCATTATTCTTTGTAAGTGTGTGATTCGGCGATTAAATCTGTGTGCTTAAGCTATTGTGCGTTTTTTATATATGCCACTCGTTTACAATATCTTCTAGGGTCAAAGGCATTCAAATCGTAAAGGGGGGTAGGGACGAGTATTGTGTGGATTATCGTTTTTAGATTAATTTTAGCCTTTTTCTCTTATATTTATCATTTACCAAGTATTATTTATCTTTAGCATGTAAGTAGTGTAGTATTATGTAAGAGAGGTAGTCTTTTAAGTTAATAGTAATGGTACGAAACTCGTAGGCCCGCTTTTACAAAACTCGTTAAATACGTTTCACGGTAATTATGTTTAAAATATCATCCCGTTTCTGCCAACGTCGAATGACTGACAAAGACAGAATGATGTTTTTAAATATGTTAAGCGCTAAGTGTATATATATCGAGTTTCGTAAAAGTGGGCCTTAGTGCGCGAGCCCGACTCGCACTTAGCCGATTTTTTAATTATATGTAAATCTTACCATCTTGTCCCTACCACCTACAGTACTACCCGACCAATGCAACTAGACGAATGTCAAACGACTTACGATGACGAATACAACGAAAGAAAATAAAAAGCAATAGTGTTAAAATACACTTAGGCATTCATCTAAATTGGAACAATATCAGGCCTGTGTATCTTCCCGCGTAGGTAGCAATAACGTACCGACGCGCGGCGACCCCTTTGGTAAGGGCCTAAACAAGTTTGGTGTCGCTAGCCGGCAGCGACACGCTCCCGCGTTTTATTCACCGGCGATGCGCGACACTAGGTTGCTGGTTGGACGAGCGTGAATAAAGTCCTAGAAAGATGCGCTAGATGGCGTAAGTAGCTTCTTGTGGCAGTCAACCCTATCGCGTTGCATGATAGTCCGTCACTGAATAGGTTTAGTGTATTATGAATCATATTCCAGAGTTATAAGAATGAAATTATTTTGCAATGTATTTTTGTAGGTGTCCACACGAAAATGTGCTTGAGTCGGAGGCGAACTGAATTACACCATATCATTGACAACATTGAGTAGATATTTCTTTGAATTTCATTGCAAAGTCATACTTCTGTACGAAGTACTAGTACTTATTCTATGACAATATTTTACTTTTTATTTGCCTTCGGTATTTTCGTTGTAAGTCGTTTAAAATTCGACTAGTCGGCTTGGTCAAGTAGTAAGTGTAAGAATGGTTGAGCAAAATAAACGATGCTGATGTATTTTCTTGCTCTGCTCAAAACTAGTTTATGTGCCATCGGAGTTGACCCTCGAGCAAATCAAACATAAATTCACCCTTCAACGCTTTGCCGCCTCGCCCTTGGATAATAAATAAAAAGAAATAGATTCGTGCACTGTTTTATGTTTGTTTCGATTCGTTTCTATAAAAAGTATACAATTTTATGTCATTTCTACATCAAAAACAAGATAGGAAAGATAAAATCGGTGGCACGGATGAGTATCGGCGGTAACTATTTGTTTTTTTAAAGAGGTATAGGTTTTGAAAGACGCTTAGTTTTAAATTTTCATTTACCGCTAAATATTTAAAAAATAATGTAAGGGGTCAAGTCAGGCTTTCAATGCTATATTGCACTAGTTTTAAATTGTTTATTTATTTTTTATTTTATTTTATCTTTATTAAGAAAACAAACAGCTGTCTTAAATAACATTTAAAAAGGTAACAAATTAGCTTATACACTAGCATTAAAAGTTTCCAATGCTAACTTAGTGTCAATAAGAAGACATGCGAAAAGTAACATTTTTTTTTACATCGATACTTGAAAACTTTTACAAAAAAGAGGGTTCACTAATTATATATAACGAAATTTGTTTGTATTTATCCTTATATTTAGTAACTTGTGGTATCATTGTTGTATTTTTCATAATACAAGAACATTATCTAGGTAGGTACTTGCTTAGGTAGCAATGTACGATGTGATGTTGTCCAATACTTTTATTTATTTATTATTCTGATACGTTTTGTTTCCATCATAACTCGGGGTACCTAATGAATAAGACCAATGATCGGTGAAAGTAACAAAAATAAGAAAGTAACGTGAAAAATATTTCTCCAACGACAAAAGACGAGGAATACAAATAACATTAGGTAGCATTAGGTACATTAGTTATGGATACAGTTATATCTTTAGGGCGGAACTATTACATGTAATGATGTGAAACCACCAGGGCTCCATCTATTACTTTTAGATTGTATTTTATACAGTTTTCCTGATCTTAAATGGAGGATGATTCCTGAGGGGGAACTCTTGATGGGGGAAGTTAATAACTAGTGGTTTAATAAAACAAAATAATTTTCAGTAATATACGCCTGCTTCTTAATCACTCAGTTCATGTTTCCAAACACAATAAATAATAAATTATGTACATTCAGTGTTATCATTTAAATTCGTTACTAAATAACATACAACCACTGACACGTGAGTCTGAAAAATCATTGCGTTTCATAGTTGATCACATGACAAAAAATTTACGCGCGTTGTCCAGCTTAGGCCAGCCTGCTGATAAGTGGGACATGTTGCTTATTTTTATGTTTTCATCAAAATTAGACAATCAAACCTTATCTAAATGGGAGGAGTACCGTAACACGCTCGAAGGTATGCCTACACTAAGTCAATTTCATAAGTTTTTGATTGATCGCGCAGATGTTTTAGAAGCTATAAATAGAAACAAATCTTACGATAATAGCAATCATAATAGGAATGCGCCCTCAACGTCGCGTAGTTATGACTCATCGCGTTGCAATAATAAAGGTGCGACGCACACTAAGGCATTTTCTGCTACTGTGAATACAGGAATCGCATAACTTTGTGTGTATCATATGCGGCGGCAATCATAGAATTTATGACTGTACTACTTTTAAAGCGAAAGGCGTTCAAGAAAAATTAAACGATGTCAAAAAATACAAACTATGTTCTAATTGCTTAAGGCAAGGTCATACATTAAATGATTGTCGCATGGGACCATGTCGTGAGTGCAAACAAAGACATAATACGCTACCTCATGCTCCTTCAACAGCATCATCAAATATTTCAATTGATTCGTCAGATTCTACAACTATATCAAATCATTCTATACAAAATCAACAAGTAATTTTATCTACAGCATTGATCGATGTTTGCAATCCCTTCACAAACCAGTCGATAAGAGTTCGTGCATTGTTGGATTGTGGAAGCCAATCATCCTTCATGACTAAATCATTACAAACTAAACTAAATCTAAAATCAAATCGTTTAGACAATCTAAAGGTGGTAGGAATAGGTAACAACTGTTCTACTAATCAGCCTGTCGAAACGTGTTCAGCAAAGTTAAAATCACTAAATTCATCATTCAGTGTACAGTTATCGTGCCTTGGGCGACTTATTGGAAGAACTGACGACTGAGCTACCAAAAGCTCCTATTGAATTTAAATCTCTAAATTTACCATTATCCGTTACTTTGGCCGATCCCACCTTTCACCAACCATCTAAAATTGATGTCTTAATTGGTGCAGACATATTTTGGGACATTCTTGAGAACGAACAACGTTCACTAGGCTCCCAAGTTCCTAAACTACACAAAAAAATGTAATCAAAATAATTCACTACAATGCAATCATGCCTCTATTTCCCAAACTGCAAACAATGAAGTTGACAAAATGCTTCCTATATTTTGGAATCTTGAAGAAGTTCCCCAAAAGCAAGTCTTAAGCAAAACCGATGAATTTTGCGAAAACCATTTTTTACTAAATACAGTAAGACTAAACAATGGCAGGTTCAGTGTGCGCTTACCCTTAAGGGACACAACTGACTGCTTAGGCGACACTTACGCACTTGCAAAAAAGCGATTAATTTTATTAGAAAAACGATTTAAAAGAAATCCAAAGCTAAAGTCTGAATATTGTAACTTCATAGATGAATACAAAAACTTAGGACATCTTATCGAAATACACAACAAGCCTGACCTTTGTTACTTTCTTTGTCATCATGCTGTTTTTAAGGAAACAAGTGAATCAACGAAACTTAGAGTAGTGTTCGATGGTTCAGACATCGACATCAGGTTATTCATTGAATGATGTATTGTTGTCAGGTCCTAATGTACAAGATTTTCCATTTTAATCAGGGCAAGACAATATAAATACCTATTAACCGGTGACATCGAAAAGATGTACCGACAAGTTGAGGTCTCCGAATCTGATCGCAATCTACAACTAATATTATGGCGAGAAAATGAATCTCAGCCCATCAAAATATTACAACTAAATACACTAACGGATGGCACAGCCAGTGCTAGTTATCTAAGTACTCGATGTATTAATCAATTAGGAGACGAGTGTGATGATGAACAAATTAAGCTAATAATAAAAAATGATTTTTACGTTGATGATCTAATTACAGGCTGTGATCAGGAAAGTCAATTACGCTATTTACAGCATTCTATTTCCAAGGTCTTAAGTTCAGGATGCTTTAATTTGCGCAAGTACAAAAGTAACTCACCTGTCATTTTTCATAATTCCGAGTTAAAAGACTCAGACAATAATTTAATATTCAGTGAATCAACAACTACACTTGGTCTGGGATGGGATCCACTCACAGATACTTTGCATTTTCCGACAAAATTAAGCTCACAAGATAATAACAGTAAGCCCATCACTAAACGATCAATAATGTCTGAATCTTTCAAAATATTTGACCCCTTAGGTCTATTGAGCCCTGTTATAATACAACCTAAAATATTATTACAAAAATTGTGGCTACAAAAACTAGACTGGGACCAACCAGTGCCACAAGATATTTTTGATAACTGGAAAGTAATTGAAAACAATTTGCAATATTTAGAAACGTTACGAGTTCCACGATTAGTCTTGTGTGCCGATCCAGTAGGCATAGAACTGCATTCATTTAGTGACGCATCACAGCATGCCTACGGCGCGTGCATTTATCTGCGATCGATAAATGCGACAGGCGATGTTAGCGTTATGTTGTTATGTTCAAAGTCCAAAGTCGCTCCGGTGAAACCTACAACAATGCCGCGTCTCGAACTTTTAGGTGCATTGCTTGCCGCTAGATTGTGCAGGTCAGTTACAGATGCATTACGATATACACCGACGCGCATTATTCATTGGTGCGACAAGTATTGTCTTGGCTTGGTTACGGAATGATCCTAGGCAATTAAAAGCTTTCGTAGCAAATCGAATAAGCGAAATTTCTGAATTAACAAAAAAATCATCTTGGCGATATGTACCTACTACACAAAATCCTGCCGATTTGATATCGCGTGGCGTAAATGCAAACCATTTAATACCTATGAGTTTATGGTGGCAAGGTCCGGAATTTCTTATAAAAAATCCGTCCGATTGGCCTGTACTAAAACAGGACCCAAATCCACAAACCATACCTGAAATTAAATCAAATACAGCTTCTATTGTAGAATCAATAATCGATTTTGATAAATACTCCAGTTTTAATAAATTTTTACTAACATTTGCTTACATAAAAAGATTCATTAACAGCTTAAAAAACCCAAAAAATAGACAATTAAATTCCTTAAGTACCGACGAATTAAACAGTGCATTTCATGGTTTATGTGCCATTGCACAGCGTCAATCGTTCACCTCAGAATTTGATCAACTATCAAAAAACAAAGCACTAAAACCTAAATCTAAAATATTGACATTATCTCCATTCTTGACCATCATAAAAATCTCATTCTGGTGGGCGGGAGGATTGATGCTGCCGCGTATAGCTTTGAAAAGAAACACCCCATCTTACTGCACGCGTCTCACCGTTTCACAAAATTATTTTTTGAACGAGAGCATGTCCGCAATATGCATGCGGGTCCTTCCCTATTATTAGCTACCATCTGAGAAACGGTATGGCCGGTAAACGGTAGACGACTTGCTAGGCGTTTTGCCAATAGCTGTGTGCGCTGTAGGCGCATAGTAGGTAAAACTTTATGCCCAAAAATGGGTAACCTGCCAGCCCAGAGAACAACACCTGATTATCCATTTATGTCGGTAGGTCTGGACTATGCTGGACCATTTCAAATACTAAATAGAAAAGGGCGAGGCAGTCGATTAATAAAATGCTATCTATGTTTATTTGTTTGTTTACGCTATAAATGTGTGCATTTAGAAGCGGTCAGTGATTTATCAAAAGATGCGTTTCTAATGTCACTTCGAAGATTTATCGCGCGTAGAGGCAAGCCAGTAGAAATATTTTCCGATAACGGGCGTAACTTTGTTGCTTCAAATAAAGAAATAAATCAATTTTTAAAACATAATCAAAACCCTCTTTGTGATTTTGCAAATCAAGAAGGCATTAAGTTTAAATTTATTCCAAGTTACGCTCCTCATTTCGGTGGAATATGCGGCTGGAGTGAAATCCGCTAAATTCCATACTAAAAGAGTTATGGGCAACAGCCACCTAACATTCGAAGAGATTTCCACTCTGTTTGTACAAGTCGAGGCTATCTTAAATAGTCGACCTTTGTACCCACTATCTTCCTCTCCCAATGACTTCCTCCCTCTTTCCCCAGGGCACTTTCTGATTGGAAGACCGATGACTTCGATTGCATCACCTGACCTACGAAGCTTGAACGAGACCAGCCTTCGTCGGTATGAACGTCTTGAGAGACTACGCCAGCATTTTTGGGACAGATGGCAGAGAGAATACATAGGAGAATTGCAACAGAGGACGAAATGGAAAGAAAATACAGATAAACTAAACGTTGATGACATGGTGCTCATACATGAAGACCATGTTCCACCATTGAACTGGAGACTAGGAAGAGTCGCTCGTCTATATCCTGGAACGGATGGGATTTCGCGGGTCGCTGACATTAACACTATCCGTGGATGCATCAGAAGACCACTCACTCGTCTGTGTCCGCTACCAAAAGAAGAATCTTCATGTTAAAAGTGACCTTTCAACGAGGCGGGAAGATGTTTCGGCTCCCATAATTATGCGTCGCCGCATTCCCTCTATAGTAAAACGTTGCTCTTGCTTCTTGGCAGGAGTATTCATTTCTAGTTTGATTTTCTGCATGTCATTAAACACTTGCCTTCCGGTCGTCGCGGCACGAAAATCAAAATTGTACTTATATTTTTCCAATACAAAATTACTTCAAGAATACGAGTTTCATTGGCTCCATATGTCATTCGAAGACACCACTGAACCGATTGAGATGAAATTTGATAAGGAGACATTTCAAGACCCTGCAAAGGACATAGGCTACATTTTGTCACGATATAAAAACATTAAGGGGGTGAAATGGGGGATGAAAGTTTATATGGAAAATCCAACTCTTGCGGGCGAAGTCGCGGGGAACCACTATTTACATAATAAAATTTAAAACACTTCAAAAAAAAACATACATTAAAAAAAAAAATTGTCTAAACTCTTGGTGAAAGGGTGTCCTTGCCATGACTGTTGGCCCTGGCATTCTTAATGTATAAAATTGTACACCAAAAATAAGCGCTGTAGCTCCTACGCTACATGGAGACATGCCAAGTCCTCACGCCCAGGAAAGACGTAATAAAAAGATTATCATCTAAGTGTTCAGATTTATCGCTTCCTTTGTTCTTGTATAGTTTGTTTGTGGTATTTCTTTCAGCCGTTTCGCGAAATCAATGTTTTATTAATGGCCATAATCTTGATTACTTTCACATCGACTTTATGTTCAAATTCGGAGAATCTTTAACGTTTCTGTTCCATTGAAGAAATGTTTTTGCTTTTACTGATAAGAGTAATTAAATCCGTTAAGCCGAATTTATGTAATTTACAATGGTTAAATTAAACTTTTAATTAAAGATCTAATATAATTAAATACATAGGAATTTCAGTACTTTTGAGAAACTCTGTAGCTTCCATCCGATACAACAATTCAAATTACATACATTAAGATAGAAACTATGACCTCTAAGCAAGTATATCTATAATTAAGGACTAATTAATTAGGTACCAAGATAGATAAAACAAGCTGGGAATCTAGTCCTGTATTTTATTATTTATTTAACATTACTTATAATTTCATCCTTCTCTTGATATCTATAACTGAATTTTTGACGTTCTATAGCTCTGTCAGACCCTGTAGATACTCCATACAATACAGACAAAAAAGATATTTTTATCCGTATACATATAAGGTAAACAATAACAATTGCCTCTCACCGCGTTTTAAAAACACTTAACCTGTTTGTTCCCTTTGAACTCTTTCCTTGATGGATTATGGCGCAGGGTCGAGGGTTCGAGTCTCCCGCAGGACACCCATTAACGCCTCGATGCAAATGCCGCGCCTTCTGCCCGCCGTGGTCTGTTTATGTAACTTGACAGCGGTCAACCTAGGGCTGCGTTACTTTTATTTTACAAGATAAAACAGCCAGCGATTTCCTGCAGCATCGAATTCTATAAGAAACTTACGCTCCTCTTTTCACCCTCTCCTTGAAGCATAATTTCTGGGATAAAAATTATATGTAATTTCCTAGGGCTCTCTTCATATTTTAATTTCATCTTAATCGGTTCAGCAGTATAAGCGTGAAGAAGAAAAAGATAGATACACTTTCCAATTCATATTAGTATGGGTGTGTTTGGTAAATTAACCATTTTAGGAATACTCAATGTCTTACTCCTTAATGTGGGACTTCTTTACTTTACCCGACTAATTGCACATGAGGGCAATGAATAATATAAATTGCACTGATAAGTTTATTCTATGTGTGTAACTAATCGCTATTAAATAGATCGAGAAACAGATCTAACTTTATTAGTACGCTTTTAATCAATAGGATCATTTGGAAACCTAGGCAGTCATCTGTACTAACTAAAAAATAATAAGAGACCTTACTGTCTGTCAATAATTAAAAATTGGTTTTGTATTACAACCTCAAAAGTCACCTTGACATGTCTGCATTACTCGTTAGGTACTTACGTCTCGGTCATATTGATTAAATTATTATTATTAATTAAGTAAGTAGTATGTATGTTTATTCATTATTTTGTCTTTACGTTCTGCATACTCTCACTTGATACTTTCGTTGATAATTTCTCTCTTTCTTCTTTTGCACCGCCTGTATCTTCTCTGTGTTTGACCTATGTTTGACTGGTAGAGAATGCTTTTGGCATTAAGTCAGCCATTTGTACATTGTTTTTAATTTGTGCACAGAAATTATTGTTTTTAAGTGATAAGCATTCACTATGCAATTTTAATATATTATTGCACTTGAAAAAATGACCGCCAGAGGCGGGAATCGAACCCGCGTTCCTCGCATGCCGGGCGATAATAAGGGTGTAATCCCAATAACATTGATAAAAGCAACGCGGCATTACAGCGTTAAGAAGCACTAGAAAATTTCGACAGGCTCTGCCAACGCCAGGGTGGCCGAGAGGTTAGGCAATCGCCCGGCATGCGAGGAACGCGGGTTCGATTCCCGCCTCTGGCGGTCATTTTTTCAAGTGCAATAATATATTGTGCAGAGAAGTATAAATAAACAAATTAATTAAACTTCCTTATATCAGCCCTACAAATATTTGTCCTTGCGTCCGATAACGAACGATTCGAATCCATTACGTGTTATGAAAACACCATTCACAAAGTGCGCGGCTGAAATACAACACTGAAGTGACAAATGCAAAACGGCCACATAGGGAGACGAGAGTAGACACCCTCGTAGTGACTGTAGTGTTGTCGACTAGTCGTAACTATCGATAGTTTATCGATACAGCGTTTTGAAAAAATATCGGCTTATCTAACAAAATGGCCACAGGGGAGTGACTGTAGTATCTTATCAACTAGTCGTAATGGTAACTTATCGAAAGTGTTCATCAATAGTTAACTGGTAGATAATGCGTTTAGGCATTACGTTCATTATTTGATAAGCCAATAAAGAATAGCTCAAAAATCAATAGAAGAATGAAAAAAGTGTGTCTTTCTCTTTCATTGGTTTTCGTTAATTCAGGAGAACAGAAAATGAGACAGTTTACGAGAATCTTGACATAAGAGTAGATATCAAAAAACCACCTGCAGTACCTAATGCCAAATATGTCGAACTTCTTTATTTACTGATGCGATGGTTGCTTAGTCTTGTAACCAGATTGACAGATTTGTATCAAAATGCATGGAACTAATTAATTGTTAGATCCTTTCCAATATATTATGCACAACATTCTTTAGTTAAATTCTAAAGAATTAATTCTGTGACAATTTTTTATCATATCAAACGCAAGCTTAGTAGCGTAGCAAGCACTTACTGTAATAAGTCGAGTAACTAACATCCCCGGTCGCTCAGTTGGGAGAGCATTCACCAGGATTGTAAAAGGTCGTGGGTTTGGAACCTACCTAAAGACCGTTGATGAATTTTAGAGCGCAAAATATATTTTTGTGTGACTTAACCATTTTAATGGTTAATTCACACACATGCTGTTATCGTTATTCTTACTATTTATTGAGGTACCATCGATAATCGTAGTACCTACCCATAGTTTTCCCAACACTACGGCAATGACACAAGGAAGGACATAATGTATCCGCTTCCTTGGGGAATAGGCTACGGCCATTTGAAGTGACGGCCCATCTTATTGAAAGTAGATATCCCATGTCCATTTTCATTTACTGAATCAACAACAATCAATAAACACTTTTAGACTCAAGTTCACCAAGTTTTCAACAGCCGGTAAACCTCAATTAATGGTTAATTTGACAGAATTCCCATACAAAATGTGTCAAATATTGCTACACAGTCTGATTAAAAAATAATCTGAACTCTAGGCTTACCTAAAGGTTAAACTCAACTGCATCAGCTGAAAGAGTCACACTTAATTGTGCAATAAATCAATTAAGTTATTTTACTTCAGTTACAATATAACAACACTCCCTATGAAGCATGGTTACACCAGAAGTATTTTGTAAATGGCAATAAAAGAAGGCGCAAAAAGGCTTTGTTCGGTGTGTTCAGGCGGCGGATATTACAGCTGCTTCACAGCCGCGACACCCCGCTAGGGTTGACAGTTGACACGTTCGTAGAAACATTTAACATTGTCTAAGAAATGCATTGATTTATTATATATAAGGATGCACTACGCCATACAAAATCAAAGCCCAACCATGGCACATGTTATTATTCACCTTATGAAGCTTCAACTGGCTAAGTTCATACATCGCCGCTTCAGCTTCAGCTATTTAAATTGTCATGTGTAATTACGCAGCAATGGATGACGACACTACGTCATATGTCAAATATCATTCACTTGAAGATTCATAAGCCAATAATACGAACAAAGAAGTAATGGAGTAGATTGTTTGTTCACGTTTTGTATGAACTGATGAAAGTCATGATTTATATTTTATTTACTACTTTTCATAAAATTAGGTATATTATGTGTATGAGAATACGAGTATTTTTTTAGTGAAGACACTTTCATAATAATCATATTTCTACATTTCTACTATACAAGTCCAAACTTGTCATACTACAACCAATAATAATTATATTGACACAATTCACCAATTCTGGGTAGGCACACGACAACTACACTAAACTACAAACTAACCTAACCTAACTCATTGAAATGCGGGGATGGTTCACATTTCGATGCTCGACAATGACACAAACGATAATGTACAAAATTGATTTTGAGGCAAAATATTATATAGGTACTATAGTACCTACACACACACCAACAACATGTTCCACAGATTTATAAGAAGCATAAGGCTACGGCCACAAGTATTAATTTAGTTTATTAATGAGTGTAATAGTATTAAAATCGGATTACTAAATTATTCTATTGAAAATGTATCTTATGCTTTGAACATTACGTTATTATTTCTCTGCAGCTGTTTTTATTTTTACTTTACTCTATCTTGTGTGTAGTGCCAAATAAATGTTTTCTATTCTATTATTGTTAGCACGGTTTAAAAGACAAGAGTTCCAGCAGAAATCACTATTTATAAAACACTTTTTTTCGTCTTTATTTTAGCTACAGTTATTTATTATAGTGTGGTTTTATGAAAATACTTTAATTTACTGCATTTGTACCCAAGTCATGGATGTTTATATGTATTTAAGTATTTCTATCCGTTATCCTAGTCACCATAGCACAAGCTCACGCTTAGTTTGGGGCTAGGTAATTGGTGTGTTTGTTAAAACAATTTATTATTATTATTATTATTACTGCTAAGGTAGCTAGAAGGTTCTCTTCTAAACAGTTAACTAACTTAATTTAAAAATGAGGTGAATAACCTAGTTAAGTTCAGTCGGAAGTACGTCAAGACATACATTTGAACTACAAAAACAGCGTTTATCATGTAAGGAGTAGAAGCGGTATTAAGGTCAACACGTGTAGTCTGACTTGCGGTGTGTAAGTACACTAGGCTTACGTCAGACTACCCCACTTTCACTTTAAGACCACTCCTATTAGCTACGTAATAAAAGCTGTTTTATAGCTCACATGTAACCTGACGTACTGCTGGCTGTACTAAAATCAAAAACCGTTTCTTTAGTCTAGGTACTCGTTATACCTAACTTCTACATTGGATTTTACCGATGGCTAAGATATATGACAGTTAAGCAACACGCAAGTGAAATACAACATAAAAGCTTAGGCTAGGTGCCCCGAATTGCAGCCTTTTTGCATCTACATTCCTTTACGAGTAGTGTTATACCTACATATCAGATTTAGAAAAAATATACGAACACACAACGCTATATTTTCCCTTCTCATAAAACTCATCGTCCTGGTTTATTGCGATAAATTTGCTTCATTTTCTTTACAAACATATTCTTTGCAAACCTAAAAACTCAAGTATTTTGTTTAACAAAAAAAAAATCACTGGCGACTCCATCCTTAAAATTGACTTTGTTCCGATGACGTCACGTATTTTGTTTCATTTTAGCTTTGGGTGTGAAAGTGATAGAAGATTGGCAATGTTTTACGTAAATAAATTAGAAAATAAAATATTAAAGCAGGTTTAAAGTATTATTTCGGTTTCAAACCTTATCAATAATATTTACCTACCGATGAAACGTCATTCCATATTTTTTACGGTTCATTGAGCTGTGATTTTTGCAATTTTTGACGACACACTTAGGCATGTTCATTGTTTGACGGACCACGCGTCATATCTAATGACTTAATCGGCTTAAAATGGCGATCCGGCCGATTAGAGCATGTGCCATAGCTGTCAGTGTGATGAGATATCCCTATATATATTAAATCAATGAAGAAATGAAAGATAATTTTTGTGCCGAATCAAAGCGCCCCCCACCGAGTGTCCAGGGAACTAAAATAGAGTAACTTAGGTTTATCACCACACGCTCACTACAGCCGTCAGCGCCAAAACGGCGATAATAAAATGACATTTCAATCTTCATCAATTGACAGTATACAGTCCAGCGTACTTGTATTATAGAGGTCAGTGGATCCGTTGCAGCAGCAGGCCATTGCAGTCGGATTCCAGAAATAAGGTTGGGCGTTTAAAAAGATCTAACTTTATTATTTGTATTTTTTACGGAGTGGTTCTGCTGCTCTAATACAACAACTTTAAAGTACTATGGGACCAACGAATTCTTTAAAAGAGTTGGCATGAAGACTGTAACATAGGTGATCCTGATTCTATCAGTGGTCTAAAGAAAATAAAATAAAAAGGGTTAATCTTTCGCTAACTTTGTGTTTGATGGTGCATGTAGGTTCCCGCCTCTGGCGGACATTTTTTCAAGTGCAATAATATATTTAGATTGCAAAGTGAATACTTATCACTTAAAAACAATAATTTATTTTATTTTATTGCATGTAGGTTGTCAAATGCAACAAACAACTTTTGGTATATGTGTTCTACATCCAAATACTGATAATTTAACAACAAAACTTATGAAAGTGATCACGTGATTAGTCAGTGATAATTTTTAAAGAGGTGATATGCCTGACAGGTCGGGAAGATAAGGTTTCACAGATCCGCTAGTGTTTTAAAAAGGTAAAATGGCAGGCAGCCCTGTTTGTGGCTAAAGCTGAGCACATTTAAATTGCGTTTATTGTTAGTTGGGGCCGAGCGGAATAACCAGGTAAGTGGGATTTAAGCGATTGCTCTCAGGACCCCGGCGAACCATCTAGAGGCTTTAACAAATAAAGCGATATTATTGAAATTAAGTGTTCGATAAACTGTTAAGTCTTAGATAAAGGGCTTTCTTATTAGGTTACTCTATACTTGCTAATGTTTAAGTTTTGCGATTTATGTCATTCGGTCATTTCATGATTTATAATGCCTAGGTACGCAGGATTTTATAGAAATGGTTAGTCAGAGTGTATCTGCGTAGTCTTCTCCGGCCTGGTACATACTGTAGTGGAAATAACATATAAGAACCCTAATAAAATTAGCTTTAATTTTTTTACTATTTTTTTCGAAAACCAGAGTTTGTGGTATTATTCTGTAACTTCCCACATGTAAAATGGCGCCCAAAATAACTGGATGATCTACAACGACGACGATTATTAAAAATGGCGGCTTATTTTCCCGCCGACCCAGATTAGTGTAGGGATGTGAATGAGGAGTAAGAATGCGCATCGCACGCAACACGTGTGCTTGCAATATCCGCCTGTCACTCGCCGGCCGGCGACAGAACTCGCTGCGTAGGCCAAGAGCTGGAGTGTGGTTCTGAAACAGGCTGCTTAAAAAATTGTAAAAATTTGCAAAAAATTTCTCAAGTTATAAAAATAGTTAAAAGGGCAAGCGATGAACACGATCGTGGCTCGAATCTGACGACAACCTTCATTGAATAGGTTGTGTTGGCCTGCCACCTAACCCGATCGCTTTTAAATTACATTAGCTATGGCTTACAGGAAAGCAATAATAGCTTTCAAACGAACGTCAGGGTAGCTTTCAAAATAATGGAAAATAGATAATGGTTAACTGTATTGAAGTTATATGAGTTATTGATATAAGTATACGCTCTATTAACTTTGTTGTAACTACACTGTCAGTACATACCTACTAACTACAAACCTCTTTAATGGCAATCAACGAAAAGGTGAAAAGACTAAAACGAGATCAGAAATCAGGTTGACGGGGGATAGCCGACTGATTGGGACTCTTGAAAGTCATAGCTGGACCATAGACCGCTGGAAGAGTTTGAAGCTTTTGCTCATCCGTGGTAATTAAAATATATTATGTAGGTACTTCATCTAATATCGGGACTCTATCTCTGGGACTGCCTCATGGAAATAGCGCAGTGTCGCGCGCCGGAACAACCGTTGCAGGCGAATGACTGGATTATGGTTTAAGATGCCGACAATGGGCTCAATTCCAATGCGCCCTGTCTAAGATTAAATTTAGGTTCAGTCTCTCTCTTTCTTTATCAAAGAAACGAAAAGAGACAGACTACAATAATTTAGAAACGTTAAATTAAGTGATGCGATTTCTAACGTATTTGTACAAGTTTTTGCGTGTTTTCGTCGTCATCGAATGACATCCCTACTAAATTTTCTATGGGTTCTCTAATTTTCTTAGCAACGGACAGCTGTTTAGTCTGACGTTTCTAAATTAATAGTTCGTCTCTTTTCGTTTGTTTGGCAGAGAAAGAGAGAGACTGAACCTAATTTTAATCTTAGACAGGGCGCATTGGAATTGAGCCCATTATCTGCCTTTATTGCAGTATGGCTTCTAAAAATGTTTATTCAGCTTTCAATTATAAGTAACGTGCATTTAGCGATTTGGAATAATATTTTAACTATGTTCCTACTTCAGGTGCTTGTGGCTTTGGTAGTGCTACCAAAGTTCAGCAACCCACGGTGCGGTCGTGATTGGATAGGTGACCATTCCGACCATTTAAGTGACATCCATGACAAGCATCTCCGTGCTTCGGAAGGCACGTTAAGCAGTTGGTCCCGGCTAGTATCTGTTGATATTAGTCGTTAAGCCTAGTCAGAGGCCCTAGGGCGGCTTTATAATATCTGACAGTAACTTAGAGGACAGAAGGTTGATCACTTGCCTTACAGACACCCCTCCACCAATCCGCACTGCGCCCGCGCGGTGGAGTACCTACGGCTCATACCTCCTCATAGTTAGTTAAGGCCTTTGGCCAGCAGTGGGATCTTTATAGGCTAACTTAAATTTACTTTATTTACCTACTTAAATGTAGGTATAAGCTATTTTTTTTATAAAATTACGAAGCGTAACTCTTTCAACATTGCAGGAATATATGGAATATATTTAATTTTTAGGCACAATGCATGCTAAAAATGAAAGAATGCTGGCCTTATTAATTATCAATAATAATTTACGTCAAATAAAATTCATAATTTACAAATCCCGAGTGTTTTCATTCTTAAGCCATAAATAAACATTCCACTGGCATAACTTTACGGTTATTGGGCATAAAGGCAACATAAAGGGTGCCACAAAGAGGGTGCAAAGTGAAAAAGAAAAGCGTTTATTATTTGATCACCCTATACATCACGCGAATGGAACGGGGAAAAAAACTCCACTCTCGTATGGGGAATGAAAAATCAATCCGTCAAATCCAATAAAATTGTGAAGCTGATGTGTTGCCGGACTTTGCTTTGTAGATAGAACGACAGCGGGCGCGTAGTTTTTCATTTTTATGATTCAGAGGCAAAAATAATAAAATGTGTCAGTAGAAAAAGTCAATATTTGTGGCCAAATTGTTAACAAACTCGCACTGCGGCGCATTGCGGGTGTTGTGTGCTTGTTTAGAAAATATTTTTCTATGCTTCACAGCATAGAAAAATATTTTCTAAACATATCACAGTAGTACACAGGTATCACAACGTGTCAAAAAAGTAGGAGAACAAACTTAATGCTGCAGTAATGGAAACAAAACGGAATCGCATATGGGGAAATTCGTCACTGGAAATTCGAAGGAAACTAAGGCCACCAACATAGCCCGACAAGTTCAAATTAAAAAAGGATGGACCTAGTGTAACTACCTACCCATATAATCTGTGACCTAGTAGAACCGCTAGGCCCTCGAGTAGCGACCACGAACTAACAGTCAAACAATAAACAATTTAAAATGTCTAAGTGTCAAACGAATCTGTGGATGCCAAAGACATTGTACTTACTACCTAGACTGTGCACTGAGACTCAAGAACCGGTCCGAGCGAGAGGGCTCTCAACGGTAGTGTGTCCCTTTCTAATGAGGTGACCATGCATGACCAACAAACAAGGGACAAATTGCTTGTTAAAAACGACTGTGTTTGCATCCTCATATATTGAGGCTACCTAACTACGCTACCTATACCTAGCATATTTAAGTAGAAAATAAAATATACATGTACATAGGGTGAACACGTGAGTAAAAGAGTCGAAAGTACTTTTTGTTTATTAGGTATTATCTGAACTACCGTTTAATTGACAAGAACCTAATAAAACTTTTAGTCCATATAGTACAATTCTTGTATATTTCTATATATACAGTCGATCACGTGTACTATTCACATACACGACGACGTGATCTTAACACAAAAAAAATATGGAAATTAGTTCAATTGAATGATGTGGAAAAAGCGTCACAAGATTTGAATCCCTAAAATTATCTATTAGGTTTTATACATGCATGCTCACGTACGTTAGCTGAAAGGTAGATTTTTAACTAATAAGAGATACGAAAAAAAATCTTTAATCAACAAAATTAATGGTTACCCTAACGAATATGATTGTAGTTTTTACTTATCCGTGGAAATAAAAGCGGCTACCAGTTGGGCTAAGATGTACAACATCGTTAAATTGTCGTTAGACATAAGAAAATTTGTCATCATGTCTTATTTTATCATTTTTCCTAACATGGCAACCACTTACGATAGAAATACTTCCCACGAAAAGCCTTTATCCACACGACCACAGATTATATACAACATTTCGTTGATATTTAATCATTCGTTCAATTTTACTACCGATTTGGCTTAAACACTTAATCCCAAGCACGACTATCGATTTAAAACTAAATTACTTACATCTGTTTTTCACATGACATTGACAGTTTTGACAGCCGAGTCCCTACTCTAGTTGACGATGTCCGATAGCCATCTCGCTCGGTAGCGATGTCATTCTGGCGTGAGTGACAGGGACGGCTAAAGTCGACAAACCGGACAACGTCAATCGGAGTAGGGCCTCTGTTTTATAAATCAAAGTCAAAGGCGTACCCATTAATATTTTCCAACAAATTGTGTTATTAAACTAACAAATGGAAAAGAAACTAATATGATCATTTACTTTTAGAAAACTGTGATGTAATATAGGTACAGATTACTTATCATACATGAAAGCGCACCTGGGTTTTGCTACCTTCCTGACTCCTCAAGGAGCTGCTAAGGTGGAGCAACCAGTAGGATTACCTTAGGCCTATATTGGTTGGACGAACTGGGTCCATATCGCTCAGTAGAGCAGTGAAACACAGTAAGTATTGAAGCATTTAAGCAGACCTGCAACATTTTGTCATAGAGTGTTTTCTTTGGTATTTGAAAATTTGGTAGTCACTAAACCAACTATACCTACATACTTAGACGTTTAAGTATGCACAGAAAGAAAATACATATGAGTTTATTAAATAATAATATGTGTTTACATTGTATTTCAGGATTTAATTTTGGAAGGTACGCTGGAACAGAACAAAATTGGATTCAAATGTAAGGAAAAGTTTATTTCACAGAATACTTGTAGTAGTACCAACATGCATCACTTTGATAGTAATTGTGAATAATTTTTGATCCCTTCAAGCTTGTGATATTTTAGTAAATATGCAGGTTCTATTGACATGTTCATTTGATTGTTCATAATTATTATGATTTAATTGCTTTCAACATTTTCCACCTTTAATAGATACCTTGAGTCACCTGTAACAAAATCAAAAGATATCATGAAAAACATAGTATTAAGGAGTATGTATTATTTTTCAGAAAATGTTATCGCAGTCAACGTTGACTTGTAAGAAGCAGTGGAGACTATGGTGATAAGACTTATCGTATTACAATTTTAAGAAAAGGTTTATCGTTTGTAATACCTTATTATTATTCTATAAAATTACATATTATTGTTTATTTGACTAATGATTTTTCTACTTCAATTAATTTTACTTTTATCCACCTTTATGTATAATAAGGTATATAAGTATATGGCACGTAGGTAAAAGTAGGCTCCCTATAAGTTATTCAAAAGCAAGTTAGGCGCAGATATTGACTGGAATACTTTTTAGTGCACAAAGCTACATTAAGGAAGTTTACATATCTAAGATATTTTAGTGTGCAAGTTTTCACAATTTATTTCACCGATTTACATACACTTAATATATGCTTCCTACTACTGGTCCTAGACTGTAGACACTGCTTACAGTAGTTTGGGCTTAGCACAGAGAGCGGTGTTGTCCAATTTGCTGTTGTTTTTATGGTTCAAAAGGAGGCAACATAGGTAGACCCTAAGAAACAAAAATAATGATTACCTAACCTATCCTACCTATGTAAAATAACATACATTATAAAAGGTTAGGTTCTGTTTTCAATACAGTATTTTGTAAGTTTATAAAACACAACAATAACAGCTATTCTTTGCTTTTGTGTAGGTGAAAGAGCTCTTTGTGATAAATGATTTACGTAAGCGTTTATATTGGAGATCTCACCTTCAAATAGGCTAGATTCTATAAGCCTTCTAGCCGCTAGAAGGCTTATAGACTCTAGCTGGGGCCAAGCTAAGCCTGTCAATGATGTGAAATATCAGTATCCATGGGCTTAAATATTCGCCAAAGCGACTGAAATACACTCTCAGAAATCGACTTGATCGCAAATATCACCGATGCGTTTCTGTCGTATTTCTTACACTTGTCGTTCGTCAGATGCGTTTAACACAAAATATATAATGGTATTATGGTACGGACATATTTTTCGCATTTTACACAGTTTTTCACCGACTTTAATCAAGTTTTTTCCTTTGTCGTTAGCACCAAGTGACCACGATAATATCTCATGCGAAAATGTCAAAAATATATTAAAATAGACAAATAAAAGAGACTCATGTTAGAGTGTGTAGACAATTTTATCGTTTTCTATCGTATTTCGTATTTTGACAGTTAGACATGACATAAATAGCATGACATGTTAGCAGCGGTAGACTAATGATATAACGCTGTCAAAATACGATAAACGGCCGCGATAATGATATGTTGTTTGGCTCATGCTAGGGCCACAGGTTAAGAAGACTCATTGTTGCACCCTCTCCTGACAGACAAAAGAATAAAATTCACAATTTTATATGAAAAGCAAACCGGTTAATATAAAAATTTACACAGTCGTAAGGCAAAGCGCGAGTTTCAAAACAACGCTCAGTGCAAGCAAGCCACCATTTTACATTTAGTATTACCAGGTTAAAACATTTTAGAACTACTTTATCAGTATCAGTATTAGTATTAATGAAATATTTTTAAAATACAACAATTTGATTAATAATTAACACGTACAGTAGAAATTATAAATACAATTCGAAGTTAATGAGTTTGGTTAATCATAAAAAATATAGTTCAAAAGAATCTACCATTTCTACCAAAGCCAATGATTAATTGAGCTGGCAAGACGTTAGACACACTACCAGCGGAAGCTATCTCGCCAGGACCGTTTTAGGCCGGCTACAGCTTATAAGGAAATAGCTACCCTAGAAGTATAGACATAGGTTTCATTTTACATAAACAACATTTTTTTGGTGCACAGTCTAGGTATTAAGTACAATGTCTTTGGTGGATGCATCAAAAATAGGCCTTCTACTAGGTAGACTAAAGACCTAGTTTTGCTATTGTGCGCTTTCTTTTAATTTGCATACCGCGAAATGAGAAATAATGTTACCGTTGTGGTATCGAATACCAAATTTTTGAACGTAACAATTATGTCAATGTCATCAAAATGTCACAATGACAGATAAAACAGCTGATACTTGTTTACTCTATTTATTTCTCAAATTCTCATCTCAATTTTCATTTGCTTGCATTTAGGAAAACCATTTTTCGCACGTGGTGCTTATTTTTCAAAGCATAAAATCCATGCAAAGTATACTGCGAATAGGTATCCCCATTTTGTAAATGAATTAAAATTTCTGAGCAATACTAGTGCAGTTTTTAGTCCGCCTGTTTTGCAGGATTTAGAAGAATGTCGTCAACTCCAGGTGTAGTGGAAGGCACGATTAGAAATAAGCTGCAGATGGCATTAGAAGCGAAACACTTGGACATTATTAACGAGTCGTACATGCATAATGTGCCTAAAGGAGCGGAGACGCATTTCAAAGTTGTAGTCGTGTCTGATAAGTTTGACGGCCTGCCTTTGATCAAAGTAAGTAGTAAAGAAAACTATCGTCAGAACGTCAGATGTAGATCTCTCCTTAGTGCTGTCTGTAGCTTACCCTAAAGCGGGTTATCATTTTCTGATGAGATTATAAATAACTCAACCACACACATACTGGTGCAGCACCTGATAGATGATGGATTTCAAAGTGCATAGAGACTAAAGAATAGAGTGCCACATTAACTTTAATCAATAAATTATGAGCACAGATTGCAGTTAATAAAAAAAATACATCTTCACTGGCTTGCCAGCTAACACATGTAGAACTGTGCTAACTTGTGTTTGTTGAAACAACTTATTTATTTGACCTAATTTTATAATACTATTTATAAGCCGCTAGTCATCTTTCCTGCAGTATTAATCAAAGACATCTTTTACAAATTAAGTAATATTTCCAACTCTTTAAAACACAATTTTAGGGATAACTTTGCACTTTACATATTATTTAAAACCCTTTAAATAAATTGCATATTATCTTTCATGCAGTATTCACCAAAGGCTTCTCTTACAAATTAAGTAATATTTCCAACTCTTAAAAACACAATTTTACGGATAACTTTGCACTTTACATTTTATTTAAAACCCTTTAAATTAATTGCATATTATCTTTCCTGCAGTATTCATCAAAGACTTCTCTTACAAATTAAGTAATATTTCCAACTCTTGAAAACACAATTTTACGGATAACTTTGCACTATACAATTTATTTAAAACCTTTTAAATAAATTATATAGTGTATAATATGTAAAATTGTGTTTTAATGAACAACTGCTCACATAAACGTAACAAACAAATCTTATTTCCAATTTCAGCGCCACAGACTGGTAAATGATGTGCTAAAAGAAGAGCTCCAGACTGGAGTCCATGCTTTGTCTATTGTGGCCAAGACACCCCAGCAGTGGGATGAGAGTGACAAGGTGGTAGAAAGCAGTCCCAACTGTAGGGGTGGTTTTGGAAAATGATTATGATTAGTTTAGTCTAAAATAGACTAAACTAATCATAATCATTTCCCATAACCTATTGTACTATATGTACTATATAACCTATTGTATTTATTGTTAGTAAAAGAAATAAACTTGTTTAAAAAAAAATTTTTTTGGGTGCTATCTAGATTAGCGAGTTTGTCTGAGTAGTTTGCTAATATGCAAAATGATATCCTCAGGAGTATAATGAATATTACTTGAAACAAATCCTGTATTTTGATGATCCACTGACCTCTATAATACAAGTACGCTGGACTGCATACTGTCAACCACTGACCTCTATAATACAAGTATCTGAGGCACAGTTCGGATTTCGGCAGGGTAGGTCAACAGATGAAGCAGTAACGCTCTTGTTGAGCAGGATTGTGAGTGCTCTAGACAGGGGCGAGGCATGTGTCGGCGTTTTTCTTGATTTAAGAAAAGCGTTCTACACGGTCTCTCATTCAATCCTGCTCAAAAAACTGGAGCTCATTGGAATACGAGAAGTTCCCTCGACTGGTTCAATAGTTACCTTTCTGGGAGGAAACAATGCCTACGGATTGGCCCTCACATAAGTGTCAGCGCTACTGTGTCTTTTGGCGTTCCCCAGGGGAGTATTCTAGGTCCGAGCTTATTTATTGTTTACCTCAATGATCTTACTAAACTATTCAATTTTTCTTCTAGTATTGATGTACAGTGCTATGCGGATGACACTGTAGTACTCTTTCGCGATAAAAACTGGAATGGGGTGCTGGGAAGGGTGGAGAGAGGAATGGAAGATGTTGCTCAATGGCTTAACGCACACTTGCTGACTCTAAATACGGATAAGATCAAGTATCTTTGCTTTCATAAAACTGCTGCTTCTAGCCTTGCAGGCTTAACAGCCAACACTATTAAAATTCACACCTGCGGTGAAAACAGCCCCATAGGTAGGTCTCTGTGTTCCTGCAGTGATATGGAAAGAGCGGCTAGCATAAGATTCCTAGGGGTGGTAATCGATGAGAAACTCAATTTTATGGAGCATATATCTTCGCTCTCCGCTAGATTACGAAGGTTCATTTATGTGTTAAAACTTTTGCGAAGTGGAGCAAATAGGAATGTGTTAACACTTGTCTATAAAGCCCTTTGTCAATCGCTAATCTTGTACTGCATTACAGCGTGGGGTGGAGCTTCTAAGACTGCTATGTTGTCTGTAGAAAGAGCTCAACGTTCAGTCTTAAAAGTTATGCTCCGGAAACCTTTCACCTTTCCTACCGACTCTCTGTACGAAGAGGCCCAATGACTTATCACAAGATACTGCATTCAGACCCTAATATGCCCAGTCATGTGATAGGTCGTCGCTTAAGGGTGCCTCCAGTTTATTTTAAGACCATGTTTGCTCATGGGTTCAGCGACTTCTCCTTTCCCCACATATACAAACTTGTCCATAAATATTGTCATATTTATGATCTGTCACGATGTGAATTAATATCAAAAGTGTCAGCTTGGCTTCTGTCGCAGGACCACGATAGTACAGAAGCTTTACTAGTAATCCAGAAATGAAATGCACACAATATACGAACAAACAAACATATACATACTCACACACATACATACACACACACACACACAGTCAGACATACTCGCACGCATATTACCTTTGATGTCAGAACCTGCTTACTTACTTTTATAATTTTTATTTTTTGCATGTTATCATTGTTTGGCTATAATTATTATTATTTTCTCTTAGTTACTTTTTATATATATTTTTCTTGTACTGTAATTTTTGAATTTATGAAAATTATCACTGTTGTCTCATGGCCTTTGTCATTGTTTTTGTTATTATTTTTTTGTTACATTGTGTCCCGCCCGCTAGCTCTATATATAAGGTCGCTTTTTATAAAGTGGTGAAACTTTAACAGAACTTCTAAATATTTTAGATAAACCGGGCCCTATGATTTTCATTTTTAAAACGTGCTAGTTTTCATTTTTATTTTTTCTAACAAAAAAAAAATATTTTTAAGAGCATCCTGTCTACTCTGAAACATCCCTACATGCCATCGCCGCTCTCTCTTATTTCAATCGTGCCCGTCTCTTCCCTCATTTCATTCATGTTGCGCGGTGCGCGGTGCGCGGGGGGATCGCGGCTGCGCACCACTCACTAGTAGCGCATTAAAACCGAGTCTTATCTACCTACGCTGAACGCTGCGCATGCTACCTGCATAGGTTCCTTCTCTGCTGAGACAGAAAATTTACCTACAACCCCGCGCCCGCAACAAAACTTCTCCCGCTTCCTGACAGCACAATGCCATATTCAGGTATTCCTGGGCGTTATACCGATACGCCATGATGAAATGTTCCGCACGTAGCGCGCGCGCACAACCCAGTGAATTGTTTTATGCGGACTGAACTCTCGCGCTGCGTGCGCTCTGCGGCGGGGGTAGCAGTGAGCGGGAGCGGGGTGAGGCTCGGCACGTGTTAGCCGCGGCGCGTGTTTCCGTGTGTCGGCATGGCGGCACGCACGTGTAAGGTGGGACACAAGGTGCGAGAGAGCATAGTGGCGTCCTTATCGAATTCATTGATACACCGAACCTGCGCACCGAACGTACTACGCAAGCTGCACGGGGTGTTTTATTTTACGTTTAAATCAAAATACTTTTTTGCGATTTTCTCGAAAACTAGCGTATAAAGAAATTTGTTTTTTTAAACGAAAATGTTTCATTTATGTTTTTGTAATTGCCTTTTTAATTTCACCACTTTTTAAAAAGCGACCTTATATATTGAACTTGGGAATTGCTAACTTTTAAAGGCCGCCCGTGATACAGGCATTAAAGCCTAGTACCGGGACAGCTGTATAACATTTTGTCATATGTGTGTTTTTATTAATATAGCCTGACCAAGAATATATGGGACCTCGCCATATTGCGGAAAACAACTGGAACTAATTTATTTTACTGGCAACAGAAACCTCAAATCGTCATTGCCATGTCATTAATTGTCATATAATTAGTGTCAAAGTGTACGCGTAATCTAATTTTCGAACAAGTGCAATTTTTATGTGATAAAAATACCGAGAACTATTCGTTTTCGTAAAAGAAAAGTGGTTTAACATGTGTTGTAGTATTGTTTGATGAAAAATTCTATGTAATCACCACGGTTTCTTTAAATGAATTACTGATATAATTGTCATTGCGAATTTTTGGTATGTCATATAGTACGAATAGTGAAAATTGACTACTGATGGCTACGGAGAATATTTTGATAACGATTTTAAATAATGATTGTAACAAATACTTGTTTTGAGTTTAATTTTCATTATTTTGACCCTACTTAGATATTTCAACTAAAATAGTTCGTAAAGTTTTCCAAGATTTCCTATACATTATTTATAATTGTGATAACATTTTAAACAATATTATGTAGAAAAACAATGGATTAATGTTTCTTTTACCCGTTAGTAGTTTCGCAAAAATAAATGTATTTAGTTAAAAATTCAAGGCCAATATTACTAAGACCTACTGAATTTAATAAGTACTCAATTTGCAAATGTTATTTTATCTTAGAATCTGTTATCATCAATAAGCAGCAGGCTTAGAAAATTAACATAAATGTAAACATTAAAAATGTTTTTTATGTTCAGTTGCCAATCTACGCTGGTATGATTATACCGAGTGTTGTCATATAAATAGGATTCGAAGCGACCCTAATTCAGGTCCCATATATTCCTGGTCAGGCTATAAATAATTTTGATTTTTTTTAAAAAGTATGCTGGACCGCATACTGTCAACCTTAAAATGAAGCCATTTGATTATCGCATTTTTGACGCTGACGGCTGTAGTGACCGTCCACGGAACTAATGAGAGTTGACATAAACCTAAGCAAGTTATTCTATTTTAGTTCCCTAGACACTCAGTGGGGGTGCTTTGATTCGGCCCAAAAATTATCTGTCATTTCTTAGAGAATGTTTGTTTAGTCCAGCGTACTTTTATTATGGAGGTCAGTGTGATGATCACACTTAAATAGGCCATATTTCTTGTCTTGTTTTGTCAATAAAATAGATATTATAATATTATGCAATTCAACCTAAGAGCCCGTTCACACGAGGACGATTTGTGATTTTCGACGATTCGTTCTTTTTTTGACGGCGAGAATGCTTTTTGAATGCCTATGTTCACACAGATCACGAATCGTGAAAAATGACGATAAGTCTTAAATGTATTAGTGTTTTTAAAAATCACGAATCGTCAAAATACAGGGATTTTCGACCAAATTCAAACCCGTTTACACGAGGAAGATTCGTGATTTTTGACGATTCGTCTTTTTTCACGATTCGTTCTTTTTCTTGACGGCGGCTATGCTTTTTGAATGCCCATGTTCACACGGACCACGATACCTCCTTAATCACGAATCGTGTTTTTAAAAATCACGAGTCGAATTTATTGTGACGGATCCGCTGATGCCACCAATTCGGATATTTTGACGAATCGTGAAAAAACATGATTCCGTATGCAATGTGACGCACGTACATCCGTCATCATGACGTATCCTGTATTTTGACGAATCGTCAATGACGGATCCACTGTGAATGAACCCTCATCTGCCTCTTATTTGTTCTATCGAAAGGAGCTACTATGATGTATTAAAGAGTCTATCCCCGTGGCGCCTAGAAACTTTTTGACTCTGCCTTGAAGATTGCCCGACTGTCCTTCTCATAGGACATAATTGTTGTAGTCTTAAACACCCAAGGTTTGGAGTTGTAAATTGTATGTGTTAGAGTTACCAGATTGAAGTGAAACTTTCAGGGTATAGTAATGATTATATTAGCATATTTTTTCAATTTCAATTATTTATCTATCTTTTGTACTATGCAAAGACCATTGGGCCACAGTTCGTAGACTAAAGAGGAATCAGTAAGTGATGTAAATGCCAAATTTGTAAGATTGATGTATTTATTTCAATTTTTTTTTAATGAAATGACATCCATTAATTTATCTCTCTTACAGGATTTTTTCTTAAGTCTCCTATTAAAGGTTTTACTGTTTTAGGTTTTACTCTTATAGTAATGAAATATTAAATTTTATATTATATCTTTTCTTTTTTCATAATAATTAATTCTTATCGCCAAAATTATTTATTTATATTCTTAATCAAAAATCATAAAATCTTGAATGATACTCTACACCAGGCTTAAAATACTGAGTTAGAACAGTGCTAGATAAGTTTACACAGACTGGAGACGAATAGCTAGTAGTGTAAACTATATTCAATTATTCATCAAAGGTCAGTAGCGTTATTTAAGAAGGTTATATTCCAAAAATTTCAAAAATCACACACAAAGTGATAATCAAAACAATTATCAAAGATTTTTTTTACACTAACTTTAACCCAAAGGACTTCACAAAGGTCATATTATTTCAATCCAAGAGTTTGCAGAATTTCGTCTCTTCAAATGCGAAATCATAGACTCCACCTAAGTGATACCCATTAAAGACCAACTTTTTGCATAAAAATAAACTTGACAGTCACGGATTATAATAAAAAATACGATTTAGTTACCACGTCTTGGTGAAGCAGCCATACCGCCATCCATTTTCTTAAAAAGGATGTCTGTCAACTGTCACAGCCAATGGTAGCATACCGGAAACTGTGCTCTAATATTTCGTTCAGAAATTAAACAAAATTATTTCTTTAACCCGCGAAAATTTCAAAATTTATACAGAGATTTAGAAATATATGGGACCTGAATTAAGGGCGCTACGAATCCCCTTTATATGACAACACTTGATATAATCATACTAGCGTAGATTGGCAACTGGACATTTAAAAAAATATAATTATATATGTTATCATTTACGTAACATTTCTAACAGATTCTACAATACAAGAACAAGACAGAACACTTGCAAATTAAATACTTATTAAATTCAGTGGCTCTGTAATATAAGCCTTGAAATTTGGACCAAATTGGAATTATTATTGTTAAACCACAGTCGGGTAGAAGTAAAATACTTGTTCTTGTAAATGTTTTTATTTATTATGTTAGAAGACTATTAAAATGTTGTATATGAAATTTTTTAAACTTCTACGAAATATTTCAGTAAAATAGCTAAGCAGGGTTGAAATTAAGAAAATAAAACTCTTATATAATTGTTATTTTTTAAAATCGTTATTTAAATATTTTCGGTTACCATCAAGGGCCAATTCTCACTGTTCGCACTACATGACGTACCAAAAATTGTAATGTGACAACTAAATCGTAATTCATTTAAATAAATTATGTGAACTACACAGATTTCCTTGTTGAAAATTACTAAAACACATATTAAACCACTTTTCTTTTACGTCAGCGAATAGTTTTGGGCGTTTTTAACACACAATTTTATCACGTACTCGTAAATTAGATTACGCGTCCGCTTTGACACTAATCAATATGACAATTGATGACATGTCAGTGACGATTTGAGGTTTCTGTTGCCAGTTAAAGAAATTAGTTTCAGTTGATTTCCGCAATATGGCGAGGTCCCATATATTCCTGGTCAGGCTATATTTTCAAAAAAGTTCTGGGCTGGAGTCGCCATGTTTATTTTGGTTTATCAAAAGGCGCGTGGGCGCCACGAGGCTATGAATAAAATTCACAAAAAGAGTTGTAAAATCTGTATTTTTAAATATACATAATTGCTCTTAGACATACATATTCACTGCTATCACCTACACATACACGATACACAATCACACTCAGTGTCCAGTCACACACACCGCCGGAACGGTGTTAGTTGTATCAGAGGTTGAAGTTGTCCAGCCGTAGCTTGCCCTCCTTCTCGGTCAAGTAGAGCAAGTCTGCCATGGTATGTTCGCATACCGCTTCTTCGGCTTTTTCGGACATCTGAAAATAATTTTAAAAAATTGAGATTATAATAATTTTGATACGAAATTCTCTGCGACTAATCTAGAGCGGTCGGATACTACATCTGGTTTTAACCTCTTCTGAGTTAGTAACTTCGGATTAAGTAGATAATAGATGTTTTTTTTTAACAAACGCCAATTACCTAGCCCCAAACTAAGCGTAAGCTTGTGCTAAGGCGACTAGGATGACGGAAAGAAATGCGTTTATACATCCATGACTTCGGTACAAATGCTCGTGCTCATCACACAAACATCGGGATCGAATCCCCCAAGGGGCAAACCCTTGGGGGATTCGATCCCGTAACCTCTGGTTTGTAGTCCGGAGCGTGGACCACTACACCAAGACGGTCGACATATTAATTCAATATTGTAGTTGTGACGGGCAATTCCATTTTTATTACAAATTCAACATTTTGGGCTTTAACATTATAAAAAGTACAATATTGTAGTCCCAGAAGTTTTTCATACTAACTATACAAAGGGAGGACAAATCTATGGTCAAGACAAAAATGGCCATACAAAAGTGGTCACCAAACCATAAGTATTTACAACCAGGATCACTGATAACTATGATATATCAGTAAATAAACCTAATCTTGGGTATTTTATTGGTACATTTTTTAGTTCCAAAAACATACGGCAACTAGGCGTACAAACTTGCCACTCACGAAGCTGCACAGCTACAAATCAACAATCTCAGTCGACGTTGTCCTTATTTCGACTGTAGCCTAGTACTCTTTAAGTCATGTCAGCATGACGGCGCGCATAAGCTTGATGGCTAGACTCGTCGATACAGACATCGTCTTACAGTAAGGCCTTTGCGACATAGTTTTGCCAATCTTTCAGATGCGACCTGCTTTTGTAGCTTAATACGGTGTAGAATATGTAGGCACAGTCGACAGCACGTCACGTTACCCATTTCAACTGCGAAAACAGCTTTTGTTACGTAGGAAATAGAGGCGGTCTCAAGGTCAAAGTGGGGTAGTCAGACGTGCGGCCGTGTGTACTTTACTGGAAATTGTATAATGTAATAAAACAATCCATACTATCTATACTAATATTATAAATGCGAAAGTGTGTATGTTTGTCTGCCTGTTACCCCTTTGACGCTTAAACCACTGAACCGAACTGCTTAAACTGAGATGAAATTTGGTATGGAGACAGTTAAAGAACATAGAAAGAAAGAAAATAGAAAGAAAGAAAATAGAAAGAAAGAAAAGAAAGAACATAGGCTACATTTTGTCGCGATATAAAAACATTAGGGGGTGAAATGGGGGATGAAAGTTTATATGGTAAATCCACTCTTGCGGGCAAAGTCGCGGGGAACCACTAGTAATGTAATAAAACAAATTAATTAATAATTTTAACCCACCGGTCTATAGTTATAGTCGATTGCAGGCGGATACTTGAAGTTAGGTCCAAAGTTGACGCTCACAGTGACATTCTTGTGCAGCGACACAGATGGGTAGTAGCAGCCCTGAAAAATAGATAGTAAGTTTTCTGTCTTTGAAAAATTTAAATAGGTAAATATAATATAACTTAGGAAAGCCTATGCCAAGGACCAAAATATTAGCAAGCAACCAACTATATTCTTATTATACACTAGCGACGCTCGCACGGGTGAAATAAAGATACTGAATTATACATTAATTAGATTTTCCTCTTGAATCACTCTATCCATTGCTGAAAATTGCATTAAAATCCGTTGTTCAAAAGGTTAAGCGTACAGACGGCGCAAGTGACTTTTTTTACACTATGTCACAGGATAAGTACTAGTATTTTGTACAGAAGTTTATAATATATGGTGTAACTTAAATCGCTTCAGAGTCAAGAAAATTATCGTTAAAACAACTACAAAAAACATTGCAAGATAACTTCATTCTTATAGATCTGGAACACGATTCACATAATACACTAAACCTATTCAGTGACGTACTACCATGCGACGCGATAAGGTTGACTGCTACAAGAAGCTACTTACGCCATCTAGCGCACCTTAGTGCCGCGTGCTGCCGGTGAATAAAACGCGCGCGCGTGTCGCTGCTCGCTCGCGACACTCAACTTGGTTAGCCCACCACGATAGTATGCCGCGCCTAGGTACGTTTTTGCTACCTACGCGGGGAGTTACACAGGCCTGACTGTGTAAAGATTAACAGAACATTGTTGAACTCACCTGGTAAATATCAGTGAAGGCTTCCCCTTGGCACTCGCCGTTCTTGAAGTAGAACACCTTGCTGCCCGGCAGCGGCTTGAGGTTGTTCAGAGATTCCTGTATGTTGTCTTTGTCTTCGTAGTAAAGGTGGCTCTTGAATTTTACTAGAGGCTGGAACATCAACATTCATTTCAGAAAGTTCAAGTACAAAGTGTTCTTTTCAAGGGTCTTAAAGGAAATAATACTACAGAACCCGCAATCGCATATTGAGGAGGTACGTTACCTACTCATTAGCCCTTATATTCCCTAACTAAAGTCTTATAGTTTGGGAGATATGGCAATTTTACTTTATTGAGTTTTTTTTAAAATTGATGTATTGGTTATAATTTGTTGGTAATAAAGCACGCATTTTAAAAAGTCGATACCTCCCTCAAATTATAGTTAAAAAATAAATTAAAGATATAAAGCTTTAAAAATTTGTTTTTCTTCATTCTTATAAGTAGTTAGCAAATTACCTCCTTTACATTTGAGTTAGCTATGTCGGGTTTAGTCTCATGCACCCTGTATAGAAAAGTTTTAGTTAAAGGATTGCTTAATAAAGCACGATCCCCTCAAAGGATGGTGTAATGCACGTCCGAGTTACTCGTCCGAATAGTTATATCCGCCATCGGCCGACAAAATCGGTTTTGGTGTCCGCTTAGCTTAAGACTGTTTACACTAACACCAGAGGCCTTACTCTGGTTGACGATGTCCGTAGTTTCCACTGTAACCGTCCTTGTCACTCACTCTAGAATGACAACGCAAACGAGCGAGATGGCTAGACTAAAAAACGGACATCGTCAACCGGAGTAGGGTCTCAGGCCTGGTACATGCGCGAATCGACCGGTCGACGTCTGGTCGTCATGGATGTCACAAGCCGGCCGCATCGCAAGTAAGATCTACGACTCACGCGCGCGTTTGGCGTCGCGTCGATCGACCCTGCGGTGTCAGGTGAGATGAGATTACGCGAGAGAAAGAGAGACAAATATCTAGCTAGGTGTTCATAGCGGTAGACTATTGGCGTGCCGCTATCTAAGTTGCAGTTTATAGTGGTATATAGAAAGTAATTCTAAAACTAATGAAATAAAAAACAACTCAAACGTTCAATATTTTGTAATCATTAACAATGTTTTGAATCGATCATAAATCGATTTGATGTCTGAATCGATTATTCTACCTACCGATTCGTAAACACCCAACCCTATTTGTCTGTCAAATTGAACCTATTAAATTATTCAGACTATAACACCCTGTATACTGTGAGATACTCACCCGGTCCTTGTAAGTGTTGGGCGTGTACTGCGTGTGCTTGCTGTCGGGCAACACGACGAGGAAGCCGAGCGTGTCGCCTTCGCCGTAGCCGCCATTGCTGTAGTGCTTGCCGCGGGACTCGTGAAACCTGCAGGGGATATTGAGCTTTAACACGTAGACACAGAGTTCAAAAACAGAGTTGAGTTAAAAATAAGAAATTGGTTACGAATAAGTTTTGTTGGAAAGATTTTTTAAAGAACCATCCCGCCCAGACAGAATTGAAAATCAAGCCAACCTAATACGTGCCAGGATGTTTTGAACCAATAGAATCGCTTCATTCACTTAGCTTCGCACAGCGTAGATCCAGTGGAAGAGGCTTAGCGAACCGTCATCATCATCATCCTAGCGTTATCCCGGTTTTGCACTCTCACCCGAGGGCCCAGGGTCCGCTGACCATGATCCAGGATGTGGCAGATCAGGTAATTACAGTGGAGCGACTGTCATCTGACCTCCGTGACCCAGTTAACAGGGGAGCCTGACCAGTTCTTGGATCTTGAAAATTGAAACGAAACGACTGGTTCTTACCAAATAAATCGTACTACGTTTCCTAGCATATTTTTGGTTTGTGCTTTTCCTACTGCGTCACAAGTATCCGGACTTGTCGTACCCGAGCGGCGCCTGCAGGTTAACATAGCGGCGCCCCCAGCCGAGTCGCGTAACGGCGCCTACTAACATCTCCTTAATGACTCGGTATACTCACCGTGTCCCCTTCCTACTGCGCCACGAGTATCCAAACTTGTCGTATCCAAGCGGCGCCTGCAGGTTCGCGTAGCGGCGCCCCCAGCCGAGTCGCGTGGCGGCGCCTTCAGGCATCTCTTCGATACACGCCTCCCAGTACCAACAGCCGCGGGATACGCCTGGAAGAGGCATTATGATGGTCACATTTTGTAAGTTAGGTAAGAGCGTAGGCTCGGTTAGCCAAACGTCGTGGGCTACCTGTGTGCGAGTTTTTGGTTTCTTATAAAACTTATAAAAATAAAAGTACCTAGGCGACCTAGGTTCCTACTATTAATAATAAAAAAGACTTTATATTATAATTCGTAAGTCCTATTTAAAAAACTAAAAATTGCTATAACTGTAATAAATAAAAAAACGGATGTGAAAATTATTTTGTCACCGAGTGAGATTTGAGATACTGTTAGTCCTTCGTCTAATGCCCTCGGCCACAACACTAATGCTTACCAGTGTGAAATTAGCAACCATATTCTGCGTCGAACAATACGTATAAAAACGCATGAAAACTAGAAAACATGCGTTTTCACCTTAAATAAACCACCAAATCAGTATATGGATATGTAACATTTAGCACACGATATTATTTCAGCCTTGAATGATCACACACTCAGAAATGTTCACGGGAACATTTGACAAGTTCGTGCGCTGCTGCGGGTGCTACGCATCACAGGAAATTTATTTATTTAATATAGACACGGTAACAATCAAGCAATAAAATACACTTATGTGGTCAAGATTCTAAATAAAATACATTGCGAGTTGAATGACCTAAAAAAACCATGCACAACATTACAAATATGCATTCAATCTACAAGAATGACTATGGGTTTTTGGTTTTAGGTTAAATCTGCGTGATCAAATCCGCAAACTTTAAAAACTCCCTGAACGCAATTTTTATTCTCACCATTTAGTCCGTACCATGTAGTATTCTATCTCCCCGGTGACCGCCAGCCGATCTTCGGATATCTTCAAATTATTATTTAACTCCAATAGTAGCTCTATGATAGGACTTAGTAAGACACTTAACCAGAAAAAGGGTTAGGAGGTAACGATATAACTACAACCACAGAATACTAGTACTTCGTACAGAAGACAGAAGTATGACTTAGCAATTGTATTCAAAGAAATGTCTACTCAATGTCGTCAACAATATGGCGTAATTTAGTTCGCCTTAGAGTCAAGCACATTTTCGTGTAGACACCTACAAAAATCCATTGCAAGATAATTTCATACTTATTGCTCTGGAATATGATTCATAATACACTAAACCTATTCAGTGACGTAATATCACGCGACGCGATAGGGTTGACTGCTACGAGAAGCTTCTAACGCCATCTAGCGCCGATTTCTAGTACTTTATTCATTCTCGTCCAGCCAGCAACGTAGCCGCGCGGCCGCCGGTGAATAAAACGCGCGAGCGTGGCTCTGGCCGGTAGCGACACGCAACTTGTTTTAGCACCTACGTAGGTGCGCCGCGCGTAGGTACGTTTTTGCTACCTCCGCGGGGAGATACACAGGCCTGCTACAACCTATAATGCGAATTTTAAACCCCGACACAAAAAAGGTGTAAATGTTATAAGTCTGACTCACAGCAGAACACAGATAGTGTTCTATCTGTGTCTGTCTGTGGCGTCGTAATTTGGATGCGTTTTTTTTATATTCTCACCATGCGTAGCCCGCACCATGCAGTATCCTTTCTCTGCGGTGACAGCCAACCGGTCTTCGGATATCTTCAGTTGCTAAGCTCTGTCATTAAGCGCTAGTAGAACGATGCCAGGGCATAAAGAGCGGTAGAGCCAACCAGGATTCAGCCTTGAATGCAAATTTTTATTCTCACCATGCGTAGCCCGCACCATGCAGTATCCTTTCTCCCCAGTGACAGCCAGCCGGTCCTCGGATATCTTCAGCTGAGGTGCTCTGTCGTGAAGGGCTAGTAGAACGATGCCAGGGCATAAGGAACGGTAGAGCCAACCGGGAATGGGCTTGCCACTCCATTCGTTGCTTTCGTCGAATTCCTGGATAAAATTTAGGTTTGTATTGTAACTGGAGAACTACGTAATTGCGACGATAACAGGTCTAAAAGGTGACGTCAATTATTTTTTTAAATCCTTGAAGCCAGCCAGGTTTGTCCAAATGTACCCAATGTATGTTTCCCGATTTTTTGTAGTTTTCCTTACCCCTCTTCTGCACCCTTTTTCAAAGACACGGTGCGTCGAGATAAGCTCGCACATAGTGTGCGAGTCAGCATAAATATTGTTTCTCTTTCTGTCTTTCATAGTAATCAGATAGTCTGTGCCGTACTGGGCGTACTCAGTAAGAATTTGTCCGTATTTTCGACCATCATGTATCGCACACCACTTTGGGAACTAAATAAGCAGAACGAAAGCAGTCTTAAATATGATGTCAGTATGGATTGATGAGTCACTTCAGATTTTAAAAGGAAACTCGCCATCTTTTTTTAGTAGAAAAGCTAACCATTTTATAGGCCGACGAATTCTTCAATTCGTAGTAAAATATATATGTATATCTAAAATTATATCAACGTAAAGCTAGCAATTCTTACTGATGTCAAATAAAGACCGTCTTGGTCTTTTAGAGTAGATCCTCTGAATGGTGGGACGTGCGAATTTGTACGAATCAAACTCTGCAAACCTCCTAACAGAACCTATCAATCAATTTAGAATCTAGATATTACTAGCACACATTCTACAGCTTACCTGTCTACACGGCGCGTGCGGGTCAGGCTCGGCCAGTATATACCGGTACCCATCCTTATTGAAAGGGTGTTCAGTGGGGTACCCGTGCGATGGCAGCTTAAGCGCCCCCAAGTCTGCCGCGCGGCCTTTCTTGCCGATAGGGGCGCCTGCCTCGGAGGCGCCCCCTACAGCGGGCCGCCGCTTGCCTTGGCGGCCTTTTACGTTGCCCGCTAGAGGAACTGTGGACGACAGAGTGTTTGATGAATACAGGATTAGAAAAGAAGTTATATTTGAGGCAATGACAGTGCATTTAAAATAAGGTAAATGGGTCAATAGCGCGCAACAATTGATTGCCTCAAATTGAACAATTTTGCATTTAAAATGACATTTCACACGTAAAAGAAAGTGTGCTCGGAGCACCCAATTCGAATCGCCGCGCAATACGATATCACAGATCTACCTGTTTTTTAAATGAATACCCTGTCATTGATTTGAGGAATATTTAAGAAGGAAATAAAAGATTGAATACGCTGTCTGTTACTAGTCAGAGCATCAAGTAAGATTGCGGTCAAATGTCTGCCTATTTATTTTAAAAAAATACAGATATAGAAAATAAAGTACATAGTCAGGTCATAAGTTCTGTCACACAATAAAAACTTTTGAATTTGGAATGCTGGCCACAAAAAAGTTTACCGTAAAACGGGGTCTATAAAAACGCAGGGGTGAATAGATACAAAACTCAAAAAGTTTTTTTACAGGCTATAGCAAAGTATTTGAAAGGAAAAGTTACCAAATTTATATTATTTTAATACTTTGGTAGCTTTTTTCTTAACAAAGGAACACTGGATTGACGTTAGGTTAGGCCAACATAATAAAAAATAATCATAAAGCGAGTTCTCTAATGCCGGTGAAAAGAGGTCCTTTAAAACTTATTTATTTTCATTGTGAAAGGAAGTGTTTTGTGCCAACGCAACTTGTTAATATTGTTTGTATGATTCTTGGGACCCAGATTAATGCAAAGATAAGTGCGTTTTTGCTTTGAATTTCGAAATATTTGTTAAATTATAAGCCAAGCCATTTCTGTTTTTTATTTGAGGTTAATAGATACGGGGAAGGGGCGAATAGATACGTAGTATGGGGTCATTAGATACGAAGTATGGGTTTAATAGAAACGAGAAAGTAATAGGGTTAAATAGAAACGAGGAAGAGGATTAAAAACACATGTGTTAGATATTATTAGTTTTTGTTAAGAAATAATATTATTTTGGAATTTTACGATTTGGCGATGTTAATAATAATAATCTAATATCTAGTGCTGTTTAAAGGTTTAGGTATAGGCGCCTGCACTATACATGTGTATATATCCATCTTTATAGGTTTATTCTTAAATTATAAACTTCCAAATCAGGATTTGAATCCCAATGTTTTGTACATCTAATTACCCTCCTGTTTGTAACATTTGTTTCTATTATAGGTAGGTACGAATTATCATTTAATTTGCTGTAGATCACCCTTTCCTGTTGAAGTAATGGACACTAATTATTTTCCAAGATGTAAGAGGCGTACCTAATGATGACATACTTTTTAGTGATGTGGAAATTGTATAGCATATTTTTCTATTCACCTCATATCTCATTTCTATTGAACCCATGTGCCAGGTCAATAGAAACGACCCATGTTTTTGTATTTTGTGCTGTAATTAAAGAATAAATGCCCTTATCGATGACTGAAATTTATTAAAACATCTAAGAGATATGAGAAAAAAACCATTCAATGTACTATTGACTGGTAAAACATTTATAAAATTGACGTTAAAGTTGAAAATTGTGTCTATTGACCCCGTTTTACGGTATTGAATTCGAATTTCGAATTTTTCATGAAAATAAAAATGTGTACTTTATAGAATTTTTCCTCATTTTTAATTATGGAGTGGACACTTAAAGAAGACCGTGTCGCGGTTATTGCATTGCATCGTTGCGGTTACGCGCCAATTCAGATTTTCGACTTACTGAAAAATTTGAATATAACCAAAAGATTCGTTTATCGTACCATAAAACGATACAATGAAGACTCTAGTGTAGATGACAGGTCAAGAAGTGGTCGCCCTCGCTCTGTTAGGACTCCAGCAGTGATAAAAGCTGTGAAGGCGCGAATTTAAAGAAATCCCATACGTAAGCAGAAACTTTTGGCCCTTCAGATGGGGTTAAGCAGGACCACGGTTAAAAAGGTGTCAAATGAAGACTTAGGGCTTAGGGCATATCGAAGAAAAACAGGACATCGTTTGGACGCTCGTTTAATGGTCCTGAGACTGAATAAATGCCGCGCTTTGTTAAAGCGATACGCGGGAAAAAAGCATCGGGAAATTCTTTTTTCGGATGAAAAAATTTTCACCGTGGAAGAGAGCTACAACAAACAAAATTATAAGGTGTATACACAGCAGTGAAGAAGCGAGCAACCGTATTCCGCGTGTCCAACGAGGTCATTTTCCATCCTCGCTCATGGTTTGGTTGGGAGTCTCTTATTGGGGCTTAACTGAAGTACATTTTTGTGAGAAAGGCGTAAAAACGAAAGCAATTGTGTATCAAAATTCAGTTGTGTTCTTTCAAATCATGGTGTTATGAAGACTAATAAGGCTGGGTTGTACCACCTTACTCTAGCAATAACAAACGTCAAAAGTGTGTCGAACTCTATACTAAAATCACCGGTTATGGTCATAGATACGGTTAAAGTAAAGTGGTACAAATCAGATTGTGAATTGTGAAGCCCTGGAGCTCTGGCTCTTTCCTCATTGAGCCTTCCCCATCAATGGGGATTATTAAACTTATCTATCTATTGACTGCACATTAAGTTAGTAATTGAATTAAATGACCAGTTGCAGTATGTGAGAAATGTGGAAAAATAGTCCATAAACCCATTATTAATGAGTTTAGCCTAGAAATGGAATAATCATGATACGAATATCGATTTCATAGAGATAGCAAGTCAGTAGTTGGATTACTTTACTTTTTCACTCAGGAACTCACTTGAAATTTAAATTAGGTCATTATAAAACTTAAACTATCTTCACTTTTTTGCTTTTTATGAGTCTGATAAGTGTGCGACCGCCTTATTACACATACGCCTGTCTATGTTTCTTGCAAAGTAACCCGTTGTAATATCGACTTTTCTATTGAATTCTATTGAAAATGTATTTAATTACATACTTAACATAGAATAACCTTTTTGCCCAATAAGCAATTATTTATGTTAAACTAAATTGGACTAAGCTGTTTTTGACTCTATTAAAATATTTTCGGCGTTTTGCCGGTGTAGAGCACAGCATAATGTCAATATTCCATCAGATAAGATGTAAGCGTGACCTCGATGTTCTATGAATTACAAAACCGTGGAGCGACGATATTGATTATACGGTCTGTCTTATTTATTACCTTAAAACGTCACTTTTAAATACTAATTATACTAGCCAAATTGATTCTAAAATAAATCTTATTATTCATGATTAAGATTCATATAAATAGAATAAAGCGGAATATAATCTACTGGTCGATTAATTCCCAAGAACAAGAAAAATCGGATCACCGCGCCCCATATTACGTTGTTTGTTAACATTTCGCACCACACCGTACCGTGCCTTCGTAAGCTACACAAATGTGACGCAAAAGGACACGTCTGTCTGTATACCTTCCGTCTGCCTATATCACGAACGTAATATAATGGACAATGAATGCGTAATACCGCATGTCTTGACAATTATGCACCGTTACTGGCTGGTTTGCTTGGGGAAAGGAAACAATTACTTATACTAGACCTGGGTCCATCCCATGCGGTTGCATTCTTAATAATGAACCTTGTGTCTTCCGAAATAAGACTTTTAATTATAGGTGCAAAAGTAAAGCGTGTATAAATATGTGCTTTATATTATAGCTTTATAAAGAAAACTTGGTTCCGATTCCAGCCAGAATATTTAATCGCAGTGTTATATTATGATAACGTTTGGAGTAGGTACGAATACGAATTTTATAGTATATGTACTAGATGTAATAAACCTTTTTTTGACGAGAAGAGATTTTTTGCCGACATTATTACGAATAGTTTTTATATAATCACGCATTAATAATTTATTTTAGTAAACTCTACAATAAGAATATAGATTATTTTTATGCAAATTAGGTAGACCAAGATTCACACTTTCAATAGGTACTAAAAATTCGTGGTAATGTTAAACCATAGCTAAACACTCACTATCCATGTCGATAACTTCACCGATATCTGAACTCTGTTACGAACTTTTCGGTGCAAGAAACTGATAAGATAATGAGGACGGCAGTACGGCCTACTACTTGACACCCAATAACTCCACGCGAGAAAACAAAACCAGTGTACTAACAAAATATAGTTTTCCTGTAATAACGTGCGCCCTTCAACTATACACCACCTCTACAATTAATACATATTGAGTAAACACTCGCTCAAGGCTAATGACGCGCTGATAACAGATAACAGCAGTCAGGACTTAATAATATGGCGATATTAAAAAAAGTGGACTCACCAGCCATAAAGTTCAAGGTGATTCAGTGAACAATTTAAATCTTAAATCAATAGAGAGGAGAAATCGCACGGTATAGCGACGATTCCTATGTGAGCCTTATCGCGGAGCACACAACCGCGCCTCATAGTACCGCGGCGGTGTGTGCGTGCTGTTTACAAACACCACTGTGTGGAGAACAATGTCATTATTCAGTACATGTCCGAGTCTATAATTTTATATGCAGCGATATGGCTGTATGCGTTCATTTTTCAGTTTTGGCGATGACCCAAACTTGAGAGCGCTTCGTATGGGGTTTGGTAAGAAAATGTTTTATAGTAAAAGTCGTCTGGTGTTATGTAATTGATTCATTGCGTCGCTTAGTATTAGAGACGCGCTAGTTAGTTTTTAAGACACGTAAGCTGAGTCACTAAAGGCCATATCTCACTAGGATCTTGGTGGCTCTACCGGTCGCATGCTACCAAAAAAAATATGGAGTCGTATGGCTAGTATCCGCTTGTTTGCGCAACTAATTTTCAAATTCAAAAAGTGGCGATACCTAGTGAGACAGGGCCCTAAAAGGCAATGGCATGTCATAAATAACGTGTTGATGATGTATTGTGAAAGTTCACGTAGCATAACACGATCGCATTAGCAGTAAGTAGGCTGTAGATACAGTGGGCAGCACGTCAGGATGCCCATTTGAACTACTAAAACAGTTTTTATTAAGTAGGAAATAGAGGCGGTCTCAAAGTCAAAGTTGGGTAGTCTGACGTGTGGCCATCAAGCTAGACACTGCGGTATCTTATGGCGTTGTAATAGGGGTGGATCTGAAACGAAAATGTGTAGTCTGATGTGCCATTCACTGTACGTATACCTGATACATGTAGTATTATTCAATTCCAACCAACAATATGTCTTGTTGAATCAAAACATTGTTCAGAAGCATGACTTAAATTGAACAAATAGATCTGTAAAAGTGTCACGCATATGTGCCCTCTTTTCACACGCATTCTGATGAAGGTATAGTAGATTATTCACTATTACGTAGAGTAATGTAGTGTCTTGTGACAGGCGTCATATTAAATTCTGAGCGTAACGAAAGGATCCTAGGATTAACTCCCGAGCGAAGCGAGGCTGATTATGAGTTTAATCTCGATCGTAGCCAGGAAATTAAGTACTAGAGAATCCTAAGTGCAGTGAGGAGTTCAATCTTGCCCAAGATGAAGACATTTTACTTAGGAATACTATACTTTTTACACCCACTGCGAGAAAATATCAAGAACTCGCGCCTGCAGGCTTACAGATATTGTCGATTTCGGCAGTGCGCGGTGCCGGTGGCGCCATGTGCTGGTCTAGAGTAGGTTACGTACAGAATCTTAATTCCATTAAAATCAAACAATAGACAAATGTCCCATGGAAGGCATGATGTGGCACTTTACCGTCGGTTTACAAACCTTTTCGAGCAGGAGGTGTGAAAAAGAAATTAGAATTCATCAACAAAACCAATTTTGTTAATTCTTGATTTGAAGACTTGGAATCATAAAGTGAGAAGGTAAATAGAGTACAGAAGGGGTCTGGGGAACGCAAGAGAAAGAGGGAGGTGAGAGTATTGGAAAGAGACAAGCAAGAGTATATGAGAAAAATAGGGGTGGTGTTGATACTTATCTGACAATCATATTACCATCCTACCTGCAATACCTCAATAAAATGAATATGATCATTAAAATAGCTGCTGTATCATAAAACTATGTAATTAGTTACACGAAAATAACCGCAGGTTAAGTAAGTACATCAGTTAAATAAGGAACTGTGTCATAATAAAATATGATTACCAGCTGAACAAACAAAAAATATTGCAAATGAACTTACTTTGGTTGTAAAGATTACTTGAAAAAAACATATTGGATTTAAAGTATGGTAATTTCATTTAACTCAACTGAAATGTCATGTAATGACATAAAACTGTTTTTTATGTCTGTCAAATTCCAAAGTTATTTTAAATATCTAGGACCTATTATCTTAACTTTTTCAAATAATATAAGACAAAACTTTTTTTAAGGAGTTTTAAGGGTCCCAATCAAAGTCCTACCACCATTTTATTCCACTTAACTTTCTAATCTTGCATGATTGGGTCTTCTTGGATACCTATTCTTCCAACAAAAAACATGTTCATGTCTTGAATTTTCTTTACCATGGCAATTTTTTATTTATTTCATAGCTTAAGGTTCAGTACCACAATATCCTACAATATCCTATTGGCACACATATTATAAAATTTTTGATGCAAATAAAAAAAACGTAACTTTTGATTTCACTTTATTTTTATACTTGTTGCCATAGCACAAGCTCTCGCTTGGTTTTGGACTTGATAATTGGTGTGTTTGTTGAAACAATTTGTAATTATTCCTTTTTAATATTTTCCTGCCTCTGATTTAATTTCTGCATTCCCGTGGTTGACTGGTAGAAAATGTCTTAAGGCAAGGCCAGATAAAGTTTTAAAAAATTTAAAAAACTTACTGGTTGCTATCCCCATGTCAGTAACCTTCAATTGACCTTGCTTGATCATGGCTTCATAGTTTGGCTTGATGGCAGTAAGCTCCATGTTGAAGAGGCCAAACATTGACCCATGAGAGGCATCCTCTTCATAGGTGAATAGAACTTGGATGTCTTTTATAAGCGCCCTTTGCACGGTGGCATACCAAGACTGAGTAACTCTGCAAGCAATTTGTTATGATTAAAAAAAACTTGTGCACATACAACATATTTTTTTAAAGTGTTATTTCTCTTCTATTAGGCAATGGGCTCAATTCCAATGCGCCCTGTCTCTCTCTTTCTCTATCAACAAACAAAAAGAGTCAGACTACAATAATTTAGAAACATCAAATTAAGTGATGCGATTTCTAACATATTTGTACAAGTTTTTGTGTGTTTTCATCTAACTTTAGTCGTCATCGAATGTCATCCCTACTAAATTGTCAATGGGTTCTCTAATTTCCTTGGCAACGTACAGCTGTTTAGTCTGATGTTTCTAAATTAATATAGTCTGTCTCTTTTCGTTTGTATGGCAGAGAAAGAGAGAGACTGAACCTAAATTTAACCTTAGACAGGGTGCATTGGAATTGAACCCAATATCTACCTAAAAATTAAATACAGAACCGATGCCTCATAATATAAAAAGAGTAGTGGAGAAAGTTTAAACAAATAGCTAAACATTCAAACATCACTAATTCAATGAAATCAAAAACTAACACTTTTAGCATTGACAATTAAGATAAGAAAGTAACATCTACATAATTTCTTTCTTACATAAGTTGAAATTATTTTATAATGCATGCATTTTCATTCCTTCTTGGTATATTATCCTTTTTTACAAATACTAAAATTAGTATTTGTAAAAAAGGATAATATACAAGGATATGATCTTACACTTTGAATGCCTACAAGCAAAATAATAAATTCTGTATTAAAAAAACTTATTGGTCAATCAGTTATCTAACAAATAAATTACCTTCTAGGCATAGTTGTCATAGCCTCCCAATACTGATCAATGTATGGTATAATCTCTCGGTCTTTACTGAAAAGCAGCTTGTTGCTGCCATCTTTAACACTTTCCTGTCTCAAGTTTGCGATTGCTGTGAGACACATTTGAGGAAAAGCTAAGAAAACAAAATATTTTGTCAGTTTGATATAATGATGACCAGCTCTAGATATAAAGGTTATGAACTAGATGTATGTCTAGGTCTAAGTGAATTGTGTTATTCAGTTAGAAATAGAAGATAATGGGAAACCTACGAGCCTGATTTTTCTTGAAGGTTTCCAGTCCAGTTGGTGAACAATTTTTGCAAATAAACAAGTAATTTGTCATGAAAGGAACCAACTTCCCCAACTGGTAACCAATGCATGATTCGTGAAACCATCGATTGCACGACGCACAAAGTAGCTCCGCAATGTTGAGATTTCTGTCTTTCCCGCTAAAACAACAAAGAGGTTAAGGTTTTCCTTCAATTAGCAAGTTACGAAAAGGTAAATGAACCTTCACGTACCAATAGCAGGTTCCCTGAGATTCTCCAGATTGCTTGTTTTTACTCAGTTTATCAATAGTTTCCATTGCTTTTTGTTGAGATTCAGATTGCATCTTTGAAGAGAAGCTACATCGGCGAAGTTCGGTCGGTTGCTTTATTGATTCTGATTTGAAGAAATTGGACAAAAGCAAAATAAAATATTAATTGAAGTCAAAGAATTCAAAATTGGAAACTGTTTTGAATAGATTACAACATAAGAACGAGTTAGAATATTGTTAAAGACCTTACCGTATTTTATTATTTTGCAAACGAAGCAAACTGCAAAGTATTTGTTTGATTTTTTTTGTTCTTTCTAATTACACTTGTCTCTCTCACTCTGCAATGTAACTAGCAATGAGATGTCCGAAACAAAATTATGCTTTACGTTCATTGGGCAATGAACTGTCAAAAAGTTATCGACTGTACAAACGCATTAACTCCATTGGCCAAGAAAATATATTGTTTATTTTCTTAACGTTATTATTTCGCTGATAGCGGTAAAATACCTAGCTGTTTAATTTCTGAACGATGCGAAAATGTCAAATGGGAGACGGTTGCCATTGGTTGCCATGGCAATTTTTCTGAATTTCTTTCAGTCAGAAAAAAACCGAAACCGGAATCAATCAGCGGTTTTGAAAACGAAAATTGTTATTTTCCTATATAATTTATTTAACTTTCTAATAAAACTCCAACTTATACCATCTATAGTATAAGGTAGTCTAATAATACTCATTGTTGTGAATAATCAAAGTGAAATGGATTCGGTCACCAGTACTGAGGATTTGCGTGTAGAACTCAAAACCCCTCAAGAGAACATCCTTCTGGAGATTATAAAAGAGCTCTGTTGCGAGTCGAATGGCAAGTTGTCTTCTAAACTGAAAGGAAAGGTGAACAGGATCATAGCCGATTGCGATCTGACACACCACACCAGTTTACACAAACTTAGCACAGCAGATGAGAGTACATCAACACTACTTGGTAGGTTAAAATTAAATCCCATTAAAGAAAACCATAGTTTTATATTGTCTCAGATCTTAACACAAATGCTTTCAGAGCAATGTATGTGATGATATATCTAGGCAGAGGAACAGAATAGTACTACATACAGAAGCTTGTAATAGTATTCAAAGAAATTACTACTCATTGTTGTCAACAATATGGTGTAATTCAGTTCGCCTCAGAGTCAGGCAACAGTGAATAAAATGTGTGTGCATGCACTACTCGCTCACAAGTCCCAACTTGATTAGCCCACCTAGGTTGGTCTCCGCGCATGGGTACATTTTTGCTACCTATGCAGGAGTTACACAGGCCTGGCAGCGGTTACCCCAAATGATCTTCCTTTTTTGGTGGCTGCTCCTAAGGATACCCTCTGACCTATTTTTATGTACCTACCTAGGTTTCATTCGAGTTCATGCCTAAAGAAAACCAAAGTAAGGCCACAGATTATATAATAGTAATGCCAAAGCCTTACCTTAGAATAATAATAGCCTTACTAAATTCATGGAATCTTTTGTCATTGCTGAGTAAAACTATGTACTATGAATTGATAAATTGAGGACATGTTCTACTTTTCCCATTTATTAATGATTACAGAAAATTTCTTTGCAAGGTGTATGGAGGTAAGAGTAAAGTCTGAAAGTCTATTTATGTTGTAAGGAACTTAAATTTTCCTTATTCTTGATTTTCAGGCTTCATGCAGAACACAGCTGTGGAACTAACATTTGATGAGCAAGCTGAACTGAATCAAGCTATTGTTCATATGATCCAAAACAAACTCCCCACATTTACTGCAGAACTAGAACGCTTAAAGCAGACCTCATCAAACCAGAAGAAATCTAGCCAGAACCAAGTGAAACAGCTGCAGGAGAGTCTAGACCAGAAATTAAACACTCTTCAAGAGCAAGAAAATGAAAAGGTTGAGCTCATGATGGAGTGGCTCAACCACAGGATTAATGATGTTACAGTGTTCAGCGATAACTCTAGTGAATTCTTAACTTTGAAAACTAGGATTTTGGATTTGAAGTCAAAGTAAGTCTGGCCATGTATTACTGTCTGGGTGTTGTGTTGCACACTCAGGCCTAAAGCAGCTGTTGTGGGTTCGATTCCACACGGGGCAAATGCTTGTATGGCCTTAAGGATTTGTACCTAAGTAATGGATGTTTATAAATGTATCTAAGTATGTCTATCTATTATCCTAGTTGCCATACCACAAACTTACACTCATTTTTGGGCTAGACTAATTGGTGTGATTGTAATTTATTTATTTTTTACTTAAGGTCTTTGTTGGTCAAAGCCTACAAGCTCTGTCGGTTCGGCAGTATTTGCCTTACCTCACTAATGTGTATAGCAGCCCTTACAAAATAATATACTGTTTTTAGTTGCAAATGCTAAATTGCAGTAGGTATCAGAACTTTACTATATCTGCTTAAATATTTCTTCACAGTTTACACCATTGATTAATTAGACCAGTTTAAGGCATTTTAAAAATCATTGGTTGTGGTATTGTTATACTTAATTAATTACACATGCTATTATTTTTTATTTTAGGATCTTGCATCTACAAATCTTGCAGAACATATTCACCGAAACAAACCAGTCCATAAAGGCGTACAGTGAAATACACAAAGACCTGAAAGAAAGCATCAAGGAGACTGAAATCAGGATCAAGAACTTCCGGCAAATCATTGACAGTGATTATGATTGATATTATTAATGAGCTGAATTGGTAACAGCTTTATTTTTTTATATTAATATCTTGAACTAGTTTACTTTAATAAATATTGTTGGAATGTTAATTGGAGATATTATTGTCTATTTATATCCTTTGGAACATTAAAATAATTATAGTTTAACAAGTTTAAGTACAAACTGAGAAGCAAAAAAAAGTGATGATAAAATGCACTATGAAAACATTTCTTCGACTCCAAGGATTAGGTAAGTACTATATCTGTTTAATTTTTTCAATAAGGCCGGGTCCAGACGAGTGTAACATGTAAAGTAAGGTTACATCATGTGATTTAGCATCAACCTAGTGGAAGGCTTTGTGTTCGCGCTAAAAACCGACAGCTGATGGATCAGGGACGAACGTTACACGTAATGCTCGTAGTGCGTCCTGACACAAAATTCGCGTGACCTTAAGGTAGACTTCAGAGCAATGCGGCTTGCGGCTCCGAAGAGCCGTGCGACTATCATGAAACTGGGAGTGTATGGAATGGTCGCATGCGGCCATGACGCATTGCTCGGAAAGGGTTTCATACACTCCCATAGTCCCATGATGAGTAGCCGCAAGTCGCCTTGCTCCGAAGTCTACCTTTTGGCTCAGCGCAGATGGGCCACCGACCACAGACACCGCTGGCTAGCGACAAGCTGTTAACAATATTTTTAATATGGCGCCGCATACGTGAAGCGAGTGGCCACACCACACTTCGCAACACGCTACCGGTGGCGGCCACTTGACATTTGTCAACGGATCTAGTCTGTCGCCACTTCAAATTGAGTGTCAATTTGTAGTGGCGACCGAGCACCTTCGTTTGTGCGGGACCAAAGGGAGTGGCGCGCGACAGCCACCGATGACGGTGGTCGGAGGCCCATCGGCGCGGAGCCCTACTCGTTAGATTACATTACGTTACACTCGTCTGGACCCGGCTTAAGATTCATACTTTATCTTTGCAAATGGTGTATATGTTATTGTTTGTCTTAAATAATGACGTGTTCACGCAACTTTCTTCTTTGCTAACAGTATGTTTCAATGTGATCATTCAAAACCAGATTTCATTCCCCCGTTATAAGTATGCCACGATTTTAAACACAAAGTTTTCATCTATTTAGACCTAATTTTCCCACCAAAAAATAATAAGCCCATTCCTTCTCCAAGATCCCGTCTATCTTTATACTAAAATTTATCAAATCGGTTCAGCTTTTTACGCAAACTTTGACGACATTCAACTTATAATAGAATTAAAACCTTTTTTAATTGATGATGAGATAGTTAATTTTACAATTATTTTATTGATTAGGCCATTATTTCTAAACAAAATACCTACATCATTATCTAAGAGATCGTGTGAATTGAAGCAACCTTCAATGCCAAATTAATTATCATCCTAACCAGAGTCTTGATTGTGTTAGCGAATTACGTAGCTTATCAATTTAAATGACATTTGCTCCTAGAGTGAATGCTCTCTCAACCCTACCCACATTAATGTTCGTTTTAAAATAACTTTCAAAACACCCAGATAAAGTTAATAATAATGTAAGTACAAACTAATCTTTGCGCCATTAAAATGATTCACAAATCGTCACAGATTGGTTTAGTCGTTATAGTGCCGGTGTGTAGGACGGCTGTGTGTGTGACCTATATTTATAATCTATTACCATGGATTGGCACAAAACTCTTCAGCTATTTCTGACTTGGTTTCAGTAAGTGTAATTCATCTAGGTAACTATGTATTAGCACCCACATCATGCAAGTTTCTTGCGTTCTATTTCTTTTTAATTAAGTAAAAGGTAAACAAAAGAAATACTTTTAATTGTCTAATTGATTTTGTCCTGGAGTACCGTATCTGTTTATGTTTTGTTAGGCAGATTTATTTAAACCTTATCTGAATATAAATTAACGTGACCGCATGGTCTGGTGGTTAAGTAAACAATAGTAGAAACTTATTTACGACTTAGGAAAGGATAAACTTAACATAACATCGCATCTCAAAACATACTTACGTCGTAAGAAATGATGACTTAAAATGCATAAATACATTCTCGGTCACAGAAACCGGTTTTGAAAAATCTCAAATAAGAAGAAGCAGCCCAATTATGTGTATTTTAGATACCTAATTTCAAAGAAACCTACTGTTCTGTCTTATTGAATATATATTCCATTACCAATTATATTATTATTACTATTGGTATGAGTATTACTATTACTCACTTTGATCAATCATAAATCATAATACTTACGCAAATCAACTTTGAACCATCACAATGTCCAAGTGCTACATTGTAACTATCTAAGTAGATACCTAATCGAATACTTGGTTTGTGATTTAGCATCTGTCAATATCGCGGAAATAAGTCGCAAATAAATTTTTACATTTTTGAAGAATTTTATATGACTAAAGAATTTTCCGCGTGACCGGTGCAAGTTTGTGTGTGTAGAGGACACACACAAACTTGCACCCCCTATTTTATCTTGTTCCAAATACTTATTACTTAACATTATTACTTTTACTAATACGAATATTTAAATATGTACAAAGTTACTTTCGGATTCATAATACCTATTTGTAGGTGTATGAGTAGATACTTTACTAATTTCACCTAAACACATATTTACACAGTTACAATCATTCCAATTTCCAGTTAGTAATGCCTATCATTTAATTTCTTAAGCCTGATATTATGCGATTATGTAGTTCGATAACAATTTTTCGTGTAATACCTCGTGTGCACTAAATACTGTTGACCGATAACACGTCTATTTGCCCACATACTTGAGTATCGTGTCTCGGAATTCCATAACAAAACCAATCCATTCCAAGTAGTTTAGTATGAGAGACCAGTCTATGTATATAAACTGCTGCCCCGGCTTCGCACGGATGCAGTTTTAAAATAAAATTTAGCCTATGTTACAAAAAAATAACGTGGCTTTCTATTGGTAAAAGAATTTTCAAAATCGCTTTAGTAGCACCAGAGACCACCAGAGACCTACTTCTTACAAATATAGTAACGAACTTTAATGTTAGTAGGTAAATAGAAATTATGCGTTCACTGCACCAATAAGTTTGTATAAAAAACTTAAGTACAGTATTTTTCAAAGATGTTGCTGCCTACGAAGAAAACATCGTGAGGAAATGGAGATGGCAATGGCAAACCACTCCATGATAAAATGGCCAAGAAAGTTGTTGTGTTTGTTTCATTACACAAAATGATTTCGACCCTAAGTCATGAGGTATAGATGATTGATAACTCTTTATTGCACACCATAAACAACAACAATAAAATTTACACAGAAAGATGTGAAAATTATGCGGTCTTATCGCTAAGAGCGATGTCTTCCAGACAACCTTTGGGTCTATACCCATATATTTCCTATGAAATAGTTAATCACAGGAAGGGGGTGATTGGTGCAGAAGATTCACCCAAGTGCAGAAGACATATTATAAAATAATACGAAACAGACAATACATACACATAGTATACGATAACGACATATCAGGTACGGTTTATTTATTTGGAACTCGTCTTTGTTTTGTCTTAGTTAATAATAACTTGTCTTCGAAGTATTTGTTAATAGCTACGGCGGAAATACCTGACTCGTCATCATTAAGTATCAATTTTTATTCTTACGGGCCGATAAATAAAGTGTACCGTGTAGTGTGCTACACGTTATTTATTCAGTTGTTTCAATCCATTTTTCTATTTTTAACTCGTGGACAATAAACTTTAGGAATAAGGCCTATGAAATAACACCCAGATGAAGATAAGAGTAAGAGTTGAAAATAATGATAAAATGTGCTATTATTTTAGTATTTTGGTCAATTAACGCCTGTGCGGCCGTTACTCAGCCACAGTAGGTAATTCATTCATGTGTACCTTACTTTCTATGTTCAAAGTACGTACCTAGTATTTTGTTACTTGGCTAGTAATTGAAAATCAGCCAATTAAAAACAAATAACATTTCTTTGTCTACCCTAATAATCTAAACTAATATTATAAAGAGGAAAGATTTAATTGTTTGTTTGTTTTGAATAGGCTCCGAAACTACTGGACCGATTTGAAAAAATATTTAACCACTAGAAGCCGACATTACCCCTGATGAACATAGGCTACTTTATGCCGCGGGAAAATGCTTCATTCCTACGGGAAAACGGGTAATAGGACAAAGGGTAGTAAGATTTATCCTTTCGTAGTTCGTACTTATCTTTTTTACATAACTTCTAAACAGCTGAACCGATTGAATTTTATATGAGTATTTCGATGGTTCCCTGGATTATTAAAAATACAATTGAACCCGTTAGGTAGCGCTGCTGTTGGTATGTCAACTACGAAACTGCTTGACCGATTGAGTCGAAATTTTGTAGTGTATTTCCATGGTTTCCCAGACACGAATGTATATGTCTACCTAATAATGTATAAATACAAAAACCCCAACTAATACGCCTAAACTACTGAACCGGTTCAAATGAAATGTGGTAGAAACTTTGGTGGTGTCGCGGTATAAACACACCAAGGGGTGGGGGGGGGGGTGAAATGGGTGTTGAAAGTTTGTATGGAAAATCGGGGACTGCTACTTACTACCTAAGACAAAAAACACAGTAAAATTACAATTAAACGAACAAGAAATCAGATTAGAAGTAGTAAAGTAAAATGAGGTAATTTTACTTTACTATAAATTTATTTTTAATTTGATTTCGCACTTTCGCAGAAAGATATCAGACGCGCTCGGTGTACAATGGGCGCCGACCAACGTTCCCATGCAGCGGCGTCTGCAGACCCTTGCGGCTGCCGGCTGGATCTGCCTCGTGCTCTTCGGCGAAGCGCTCGGCATATACTTGGCCATCCAACTGCTGTACTCCACCTACTGGTACTTGGGCATCCTGTATGCTGCTTGGATGCTGAACGACATCGAGATATGTCATAAGGGCGGGAGGAAGTAAGTAATATGTTTCAAAGTTGTTCTATATATTGTTTAGACCAGGGGTCTCGAAACTACAGCCAACTCCGGTCCGCGAAAGCGCCCGACAAGCGCGGTATTTAAAATTGCAAAATATTGGTACGATAAGTTAGCCAGGCCCTGGCCCTTGGGACTTTATGGAGCAGTAAGTCTGGCCCTGAGGTAAAAAAGTTGGGCGACCCATGCATGGCTTAAACCAAAAAAAAAACCAAATAAATGGACCCTTACGTAGCCTGAACTGTCTCTTTACCTTTTGGGGCCCAGAATAAATAATAGTACATATCGATACTATAAAGAGGTACATACTAATAATAATACGGGACCTCTTGCCTCTTGGCTGTTGTGTCGATCGGACGTGTTGTGATTTGTCTCCGAACACACGTTTAATTTTTGGGAGCTGCGCCCCGGGGCTTCGCCGTCGCGAGTCGTGTCCTCGGAGCCCCCCTTGTTCGCGTTAAAGGCGGAGTGAATGTGCGGTCCGCGGGATTTGAACTCGGTGCTTGCGTGAGATTTAAATCCGTAACCGTCCCGAATGCGCCAAGCGAACAGTGAGACGCCACGACGAAATAAGCAACTGCAATCTAGTACCAGTGCTACAAGAATCTACAAGTCTCGCACCTTGCTACGAATCTGCTACGGACAGTGGCCGCGATCGCCATCCCTAGTGTAATCCTCGCGCCTTGCTACGAGCCGCTACGACTACGAGCCTACGAGTGGTGATTTACGTTTATCCGACCTACGTTTAGCGTCATTTGTAAGGTCTGAAATATAAATAAATACACATAATAATGCCTCTGAAACACACACCACCGAAGACAACAGGATCAAAATCAGCCAAACAAAAAGGGTTGACGTCCCCAGCCGCAGCCATATCTACGAAATCCACAGCTGCAACGCAACGGCCACAAGGGCCTACAGACAGCACTACAGCATCTTCACTGAAGATGCATGATAAGATGCACACCATACAATCCCTGCAATCGAAAGGTGAGCCGTATAAAACCAGTTCAGACAGTAAATTGACGCATACTAGCTCAGAACCAAACTTGTCATTACCAAGTAACGTAAGTACGCGTAATGTTAGTAAACGCTTGCGCCGAGAAAGTGATAATGACGATCATGATGACTCGCTCAAACGCATGATTGCAAGACTCAAGACTCAAAACTTGACGACATCATGGAATTTATGCGAGATATTAAAACCAAAATAAATGGAGTACAGGACTCACTTGAATTTATGTCACATAAATATGAAGAGCTTCTTGGTCGCTTTAACTCCCTGGAAGAAGAAAGAAGAGAAGAGAAAAAGTATGTTCAAACTCTTGAAAAGAAAATAGAGTTTTTAGAAAAAAATGACCGTATAACAAATATTGAAATTAAAAATATACCGCCGAATAGTGCAGAAGGTAAGTCCGATCTCCTTAACCTGTTAAAAAAGACGGGAGAAACCCTTAGTGTGCCCATAGAACAGCGAGACGTGAGAAATATATACCGAATCTCTACTGCGGTGCCCGCCAACAAGCCAATTATAGTCGAGTTAAATAATATCTTTAAAAAAGAGGAAATCTTAAAAGCAGTGAAGGCATTTAATGGAAGACACCCTAGTAATAAATTAAATACATCCCATCTATCGCTACACGGATCGCCGAAGCCTGTTTTCATCACAGAGAGCCTCACATTCAAAAATAAAAAATTGTATGCTATGGCTCGAGACTTTGCCAAGTCTCATAACTATAAATTCTGTTAGACTACCCGTGAAAACATCTATTTGCGCCAAAAAGAAGGAACTCCAGCTCTTCGCATCAATGATGAAGCGGACTTCAACAATCTAAAGTCCTGACTATGTGTATCAAATGCCACTGTTGATCCTTACATAATTTCTTACGAGCTTGTCACATTGTTTAAAATATGTTTAGCGCTGATTTTAAGTATAGAAATACGATACTATTATGTCTCAAATCAAATATACATACAACACACAACACACTTTACAAGAAAACATAACTTATCAAAATCTCCCACAAATCCACCTCACATAAATACAGACTTATCTAATTATTTAAACTATAACTACACAAAAACAAAGAACACATACCACACACAGCAAATATACATACTCTTAGACTTGATATGTACGCTTAGATTTGTAAATAAGCCAAATGCCATAACACATTTAATTCATACAGTATATAAATCGAAGTCATGGGTTCTTGTTGTAGTCGATTTAAGTTCTTTATTACGCCACAATTTTATTGCCACCGCCAAATATGAATAGTACAACTAATCAAATTACTGATGAATTAGAACAAATTGCCCAAATATCGTGTTTACATGTAGATTCTCCAATGTCAGCTAAAACAATTCTAGAGACAGGCGGTATTGGGAGTTCTCTACGTATTTTGTCAGTGAATATCAGAAGTATACATATACTGCAACCTTGACAGATTTTTGATATTTTTGACCGACCTAGATCTTCCCGATGACGTTATCGTGCTGTCTGAGTGCTGGATCAACGCTGATAGTTCTGTGCCTGTAATAGATCGTTACAATTCTTTTGCTAGTCACATTACGTTGAAACAAAATGATGGAGTTGTGGTTTATTCTAAAAATAATCTAAAGATCTCCTGCTCGGAGATATCTATCTCTGATGGAAATTGTTTACTAGCTAATATTTCTAATGACACATCTATCTTATGCACTTATAGGCCTCCAGCTTTGAAAAACCCCACTAATTACATTAACTCACTAAACAATCTACTGCAAACTATCAAGGCAAGGAACATTATTCTGACTGGAGACGTAAATATCAACATCATGCCAGATGACCTAAATAACTATGCCATAGATTACTTAAGTATTATGGCAGATCATGGTCTTAAGCAAGGTATAGATAAACCAACAAGGCTTAAAGCGTGCTTAGACCACTTTATGATTAAAACCACATTACCTTGCCAGACACTAGTATTTAACGAATTCACGGACCACTCTCCAATAATGCTTAATATTTATAAATCTTTGGAAAGGAAAAAAACAAAATCACAAATCGTCAACAAAATCGACTACGTAAACGTAAAAAAAGATATTTTAGATTTAGACTGGGACAATTTTTACAGGTTGACAGATGTTAACTCGGCTAGCGAATACTTAATCACTAATGTCAGAATATAATTAATAAGAACACAAGTACTCGTACTGTTAAACTACCTAATAAAATTAAACCACTTAAACCATGGATTTCAATAGGAATGGTAAAATCTATTCGGAGAAGAGATAAATTACTTAAAAACGTTAGAAAATCACCTAATGACTTAAATTTAGAAATAGAATATAGGAATTATAGAAATACATGTAATAAAATAATAAAATATGCCAAAAGTAATTACTACAGAAATAAACTAGAAAAATCAGTTGGTAATAATAAAGAAACTTGGAAAATAATTAAAGAACTATCTAACTTAACTAAAAATAAAGACATCGTTTCAGACTTGCTTACCTTAGATAATAATCCTGAAATTTCACTGGATAAAGTGAATCAATATTTTACAAATATAGGGAAAGAGCTTGCCAATCGAACGCTAAACAAGTTAGGGCTTACCGAAAGGGAACTCACGATCAGATCTAAAAGCATCTTAACTCCATCACAATCTATGTCACTTTTACCCACCGATCCCCTTGAAGTCGCCAATATAATAGAAAAATTGGACTCTAATAGCGCGTCTGGAGGAGACAAAATTACTGTCCGCTTTTTAAAAATGTTCAAAGAACTATTGGTTTCGCCTATCGTATTCATTTGCAACCTGAGCTTTACAACAGGTATTTTTCCAAATTCTTTTAAAACTGCCGTTGTATGTCCCATACACAAAGCAGGTGACCGTGATAATCCATCGAATTATAGGCCAATATCACTCCTACCTACTTTGTCCAAAATAATAGAGAAGCTCATGAACCGTAGACTAGTAAGTTACATGAATAAAATGGGTTTGCTATCGGATAATCAGTTTGGATTTCGTGCTAGCAGATCGACAGAAGATGCTGTTCTCAAACTGACCTCACTAGTTACTGAGTACTTGGATAGGGGGGAGTGTTGTGTCGGAGTATTCTTGGACTTACAGAAAGCCTTTGATACGGTCTCAATCCCGATATTGCTTACGCGTTTGGAGAGTTCAGGTATTAGGGGTGTGGTACACTCTTGGTTTTCTGACTATCTCTTTGGTCGGAGACAAATGGTTAGAGTTGATGGCTATCACAGTAAGAGTTCCGTATGTAGTTACGGTGTCCCACAAGGCAGTACGCTGGGTCCAACGCTATTTTTGTTATATATTAATAGTCTATGTAACTTAAACATTCCTGGCGCTGACATCATCATGTTCGCTGACGATACTGTGGTCTTATTCCACAAAAAAAGTGGAGTGAGGTACAGAGGATAGCAAACTTAGGAATGTGTCATGTAACAACCTGGTTAGAACAAAATCTTCTTACTATTAACTGTCAAAAAACAAAATTCCTCTGCTTTAGCAAGACAAAAGCCAAAAGTCCTGATTTGTCTCTAACACTACACACATTCCCATGTAACCAAATCGTCCAGTCAAATTGTCACTGTCCAGTTCTTTTCCGCGTTCCTACAATCAGATATCTCGGTGTAATAGTCGACGAAAATCTCAAGTGGTCTCAACATATTAACGTAATGTCAGCCAAAGCTCGCAAATTAATATTCGCATTCAAACAATTGCGTATCGCAGCTGACCACAAGCTTCTCATATCGACCTACAAAGCTCTTTGTCAATGCCTCCTAACCTACTGCATATGTGTTTGGGGAAATGCCGCTAAGACTCACATGATCCAACTCGAAAGAGCCCAGAGAGCAGTACTAAAGGTTGCCCTAGGCCTCCCCTACCGATTTCCAACAGACCAGTTATATCGTCAGGCAAAAGTGTTCCCTATACGTAAGCTATTCACTTTACTCACTTTAATCAGATTCCACAACAAAATAGTTCCGCACGCCCCTTTAGAAAAAAAGAAGAGTCCTTAGGTACAACATTCCCATTACTCGGTCCACACTATCAAAACGACACTTTTTACACATGGCACCACGATAATACAATAAACTACTCTTATTAAATAAAGACATTACACAATTTACTTCCAGGTTACTAAAACAACATATTATAAAATGGCTCGACCAATACACATACGACAGCTTAGAAAAGCTGATCTACTCAATCACTGGCTACACCTAGAACTGCCACAACACCCACAACCAATCCCACCCACACACACACACACACACACGCACACAAACACACACACACACACACACACACACACACACACATACATACACACACACATACACACGCGCGCATGCACACAAACCACTTTTTTTTTTTCAGTACTTTAATAATTTATACATTTTTATTATGATAGAACACTTGTAAACTAAGAATAAGTTATTGAGGAGGAGCCTGTCTCTCGTAACACAGGGAAACCTTATACGACAGCAGTTCAAACACTGTGTTAAGTTTAAGTGTTTTTAAATAAATAATATTTTCATTTTCATTTTTTTTACCTAGTATTATTAAGTAGAAAATTGTGAATTATGTTTGTCAGAAATAAGTAATTTCTTTAAAAAATATTTAAAAGTAGAACTAGAAAGCAAAGACTATTTTTAAAAATTCCAGCCGCTGTTATAGGCCGACAAGTTCGTGCGCGACCCTCCTTGCGTCCCGCAAGACGTGCGGGGGGCGAGGAAACGCCAATCACACGTGACTGTCATAGGAAACACCCTTCCCCGCAACATCATCTAGCGTGTCTCGCCCCATCTAGCGAGGTCGCGCACAAACTTGTCGGACTGATTGTATATACAGCTCATTATGTAATCTAACATTTTCATGACAATATGGTTACACATTACTAACACTAAGTTTATTCTGTTGTTTTAAAAAAATATATATTGTGATTGACCACTGTTGCTATTATTTCAGAATCGAACGGGACCCATTCATAAACAGCTCATTGTATAATCTAAACGTTTCAAACGTTTAAAAATTTTGCCACTACCGTGTCTATACATTTTTGAAATTGGTAAGTTTGTTAAGCTAAACACACATTATTTCAAACAAGCCAAAGACATATATCCTCGAAATACACGTAATGGTAATAGACTAGTAGCTTCTGTTATTCCTACAAGCGTGAAGTTCCAAAGAAATTGTTACTGGATGTGTATCAAGGTTTATAATAGGATACCAGAAAACATAAAGCAACTGCCATTTAACCAATTTAAGACTGCCCTGTATGCTTGGCTTTATGACAGTATGTTCTACTCTGTGCATGAATATTTTATGTTGTAACTAGTAACTAAGGTTAGTTTTATAATGACAATTATTAAATATTTAAGTACCTATAACTCCATTTTATGATCATCTTTGACATTTTATAATTTAATTAGTATGTTTAGTTTCACACTTTGTTAAATGTTAAGATTGACACTTATAATATAAAGAATCTGACTGCAAAATGTATGAAATAGATATCTGTAATTTGAGCAATTTATTGATAAACATATTTGCATGCTATTGTTTATGGCTAAATGGGCCGAACATCAAATCTATTGTAAGACCTTCAGTGTACCCTATTTAAACGCAAATAAACTATTCTATTCTATTCTATTCTAAAATTTTCATGAAAATAATGTAGCGTTGCCGCACTATCGAAAGTTTCACTATCGACGGTTGACCTCGAAAATCATCTATAATATCGATAGCCCTATCGATAGTATTAATAGTTCCATTAGGTCTATACTATCGACACACAGCAATACTATCGATAGTAAATAATAAATAAATATGAATAATAACTATTGCTTTTGCGAATATCAAGCAGCATCGCTGCCAATATAGTTTCACATCACTTACACTATATTCTAAAGTTAAAAAAAATCTTAATCGTAATTAGCCACTGTTACTTTAATTTCAGAATCGAATGGGTCCGCAACTGGGCGTGGTGGCGCTACTATCGCGACTACTTCCCTATCAAGCTCGTCAAGACAGCGGAGCTGGATCCTTCTAAGAACTACCTCTTCGCTTGCTTCCCCCACGGCGTCGTCAGCTCAGGAGCTTTCGGAGCGTTCGCCACCAATGCTTTGGACTTCTACAAAGTTTTCCCTGGCATGACTTGCCACATGATCACCCTGGGAGGACACTTCTTGATCCCGTTCTTCAGGGATCTCATCCTGGCTGCAGGAGCGTGCTCGTCTTCTAAGGAAAGCTTGCTGCATCTGCTGGATTTGAAGAGATATCAGGGCAAGTGCGTAGCGCTGATCGTCGGTGGCGCAGCAGAGGCGCTGGATTCGCACCCTGGGGAATACAAAGTGATTTTGAGCAGGCGGAAGGGATTCGTTCGAGTGGCTATGATGTCTGGGTGAGTTGCACGACTTATTTTTTTTGTGTTCCGTACCGAAAGTCCGCTGTCTGTCTGTCACCAGGCTGTATCTCATGAACCGTGATAGCAAGACAGTAGTAATTTCTACTGACGATGTATTTCTGTTGCCGCTATACTAAAACAAAATAAAATCAATTTTTAGTGAGGCCCTCATACAAAAAACGCGTTTTATTTTTACTGTTTTAAAAACAAAAAAAGGTTATATAACGGGACCCTTCGTACGCGAATCCGACTCGCACTTGGCCTGTTTTTTTAAGTATGTTCACCGATTTCTCCGCCAACTTTGGACCGATTATCAAGATTCTTTTGTTTTTCATTTATAACATTTTGATAAGATTAGTGATAAATGGTGGAACATGAATAATGCATTCGGTTATTTGTTAGTTTTTGAAACAATTATCCTATCATTGTTTATCTTTGAATTTGTAGACATTTATTCTATACATATTCCCTGTTCTCACAGTAAAGTACAAAGCAAAACAAAATACTTTTATGGGCACAATAGTATTATTTGATTCATCATTACAAAATTCAAGACTATCTTAATGACGAGAATGTATGGACAGTCCAGCCTGCACCAAACTGATGTACCTACCTGTTTATTTTGATTTGTTTTATTTTTGTGGCAGCTAGTGGTGACTGAGTTTGTTCCGGCGTTTCTTCTCAGCACTTGCCAGATTGTCTGTGTCTTGTCTCGAAGCGCTAGTAGGACCCAAAAGATAAGGAGACATGTTCTGGCCCCATATGGGCCATAATTGATTGATATTTTTACGTTCATTAGTGGCATTTTGTGTCCTAAATAGAATAAAGAATTTTTGACTTTGACTTTGAAATAATCATAATGATAAAATTTATAAAAACTAAGCATGTGCCAACAAGGTCCCCGCCCAGCATAAGTCATAACAGCAAAAAAAATGCTTCCATGACACTGATTTTCAGTGCAGTACAGTCACTAGCATTGCGTCCTTATCACAATGGCATAAACACTTTATTTGAATACATTTCATTGCCTGTACTGTACATTTAAATCCCTTGTTCGTAGGGCGCCCCTAGTGCCAGTGTTTTCGTTCGGCGAGCCAGACGTATTCCGTCCCCTCAACAACCCTGAGGAAAGCCTGCTGAGGCGCTTTCAGGAGAAAATTAGGCAGCTGACTGGAATATCTCCAATGTTCCCGGTCGGGAGAGGGCTATTCCAATACACGTTTGGGGTCGTACCCCTTAGGTCTCCAATCACTACTGTTGGTAAGTTACATTATTATTTATATAAGTTTAAATAAGAGAAACTAAAAATTCGCACATAAGTAGGATTTGACCCACGTCCTTTGGCTAGCCAAAATGTGCGAATTTTTAGTTTCTTATTCAAACTTAAATAAATAAGAAAGAACACTGAATGTTAAAAATATTAAAACCTATATACATTATTATTTTTAAGATCAGTATTGCGCTAAAACCCGACTTTTTCTAAGTTATGTACATTAATTGTTTCACTAACCGATGCCGTAAAAGCATAAGTGAGGGAAAACATCGTGACAAGACCTGCACATTAAGGCTATTGAGTATGTAGCCATGATCAAAACTGGTCAGGTTTCCCTGTTAAAAGGGTCACGGAGGTCAAATGGCAGTCGCTCCACTGTAATTACCTGATCTGCCATATCTTGGCTAGTATGATCATGGGTATGATGATGATCGCGTAATGGTCCGAAAAGTTCGTGTACGACCTTCCTGCGGTCGCCAGAGGTGCGGCGCAACATAAACCGTCCCCGCTGACTTCTAGTAGCCTTTACTAGAAGTCAGCGGGGACGGTTTATGTTGCGGGAAAGGAGATTTCCTATTAGTTGCGTACGATTGGCGCTTCCTCGCGCCCCGTACGTCGTGAGGTGGCGCTAGACGGTCGCATAAACTTGGCGTTGGCCAAGCTAAAGGTCGTGGTTTCAAATCCTGCCCATGTGCGAATTTTTGGTTTCTTATTTAAACTTTTAAAAAATACAAGTAATACATAATTTTTGAAAACACCCGACTGCAATTTTTTTTTAATTTTTGAAATGGTCTTTTTACTGGCTTTTTGTACCTATACTATGAAAGAAAAAATCAATCGCCCTTTATTTCCATTTACGGGCGCCATTTTTAAAATGTATATACTTAGCCTATGTCACTCTCACAGTTTTGACAAATTCAAAGACACTTCATATGTCAAAACTGTCCAGCCGTTTGGGCTGTAAAGCGTGCCAAACAACATACATACAAAAAACATAACCCTCCTTCCACAGTCGGGTAAAAATAACACTGTGAGCGAGTGTTAAAAAATCTTAAAAAGCTAATTAAATTTGCGCTCACTGCTCCTACGAATATGTAACAACACCTTATGCCTTTGACGGACACTTATTAAAAAAATCTGTATCATCTTTCAGTGGGCACCCCGATGCCAGTTCAAAAGAACTTGGATCCCTCTCCAGAGGAAGTGGACGCAGTTCACGCTGAATTTACTCGCAGACTTGTGGAGCTCTTTGACCAAGAGAAGGCGAAATACCTTCCCAACCATAAAGACGTGCGCCTTGTCATCACATAGATCGAGGGTTCTATTTTTGAATTTCGTTTACGAATATCTGAAAAGGTGTACACTGTACATCAGCATCAAAAGTAGCTGAACATTTTAACAACCATGTTACCGATCAAATTGTTTGTCAAATTATTTGATAGTGTGCAGCTGTGTTTGACGCGTTTATCAAACAGTCATCGTGTTTGACGCGTTTGAAGATGATGTTTTTGTCAAGCAAGTTTGAACGTAAATGTACGGGCAAGCTGACAAATTTGTTTGATGTTTAGATCATTTAAATAAAAATATGAAGTTTGACAAACATTTTTTTAAGCAAATTTGATCGTTAACGAATCGTCGGTAATAAAGAGTGTTGCGTATTAACTCGCGTACGCGGGATTGAGATTCATAATTTGTGTCATAAATTAATATCTGATAGTGACTAGGCAACGTAGCGCCAGAAATCCAATGTAATACTTAGACAAAGTACTAAAATGTGTACAGCTACTTTTGATGCTAACCGCAAAATATGCTTTAAGGCAATAGGAAACGGTTTACAATCCATAGTTAAGGGTTCAATCCTTTTTGTATTAAATAAATTTGTATTAAGTAAATTAATAAAATTCGGGGATCGATTCTTGGAAATGTTTATTGTAACTTTATCATCACAAGAGTTTTGTGATACAGCTATACAGGGTAAAGCCGATTTTTTAAATACTTACTGATAAGACAGTAAAAAATGGGTCTATATATGGTTAGGAGATGTAGTTTGTATGTAGTAGGTATGTTCATTAATTGTTATAGTTAACAGGAAAAGGTACCTTACGGCCGGTCATCATTTACGACGTTTTGTTTTTCCGTATGCACAGCATTACGATTGATTAAAAAACAAAATGGTGTAAGTAACCGGCCATAAGATACAGGGGTGGTACTATCGACAAGTTTGAGTTACGATCACAATCGTATCAACGAGAATCAGTAATTTGGTACTCTGCAAATCGATTATAGCGCCAATCGAGTTGTGGTCGAATAGTGAACTACTTGAAATCTAAAACCGCCGTTACATCCATATCACCCACGCCATCGAGTTCGAGCTTATGTTTACCGGATCGCCATTTTAGGTCGATCTCGACTCGATTCTGATTTCGATTCGATTGAGCTCGGGAGTAGGTACCCAGTTTTCTGTGGACTGTCTCGATTACTTAAAATAGCTATTATTATCATATCTATTCAGACTGATAATGTTAAATATTAAGTTTATATTTTCCATTAGTGACGTTAATTGAACAAGCAATCTTTTTTTATGAAATAAATGTTTTCATAGAAGGAATTTTGCAATGGGAATGTCATATGTGTTTTCAAGACAAAATCATAATAATGGAAGCTGTTCTATAAAATATATTCACGCATAAAGCAGTCTGATAGCATGTTATCATTACCTACGTTTTACTATTATGTATTTTGTGTTATTACGTACAGTCGGCTGCACATCAGGTTATACATTTGAACTACGAAAACAGCTTTTATTACGTAGAGAATAGATGCGGTCTCAAGGTCAATATAGTCTTTTATAATACACACGTCTTATACTCAATAAATAAATACAAAAAATTGTACGAAAGCTAATTACAGAATTTATTATAAATGTTATTAATTTAAGTACATGCTCGTATAATAAATAAATTAATAAATACAATATACCCAGCATTTTAATTGCCAATATCTTGTTCTTTTCTAATTACGGCTTGTTGTATATTAATATTTTACACCCGGTTATTTATAAAACACCAACCTTTTCCTAAGGGCCGATTCTTGTTCCCAATTACAACAACTTTCTCTATGAAACCAATATCAAAATCTAAAAAAACGATATAAGGTGTCTAGCTATTTAACTCGTGGAGCGACCGTACTCGCGGTGAGCAAAAGCGCTTCGCGACTGCGCTGTTTCCAAGATGAAGTTTTTTTTGAGGACCACGGAGTTTAAAAACAAAGAACTTATTTCCCTAGGTACATATCATATGTATGATATGTATTGTAAGCTAGATTTCGGCTTTCTATAATAAGAAAAAAATGTTTTTCTTTAAAATTGATGATCCGCGTCATGCACGCTTTGTGTGCGCAGGACGCTCAAGGCCATTTTGAGTTACGCACACATGGTGTGCCTAAGACGCTGGAAGGGTTAAAAGAAGATTTTTGATTCTCTTTAGCCAACAACTAACAAATTATCAGCGTTTTCCATGGTCAGAGTTGATATATTTAAACACTAGGCAGCCCTAAAGAGGTTATTGGTTCAATAACCCGATAGTAGGACGAATAATATTCGTCCATGTAACCATAAAACAAGTTCCAACAATCGCCAAAACTTATATTGAGTTCAAAGTCAAAATTCGTGCGGATTCTGTTTAAAACACGAGAAAGTTACATAAAATGCAATGTTACATATTAACGATAAAAAAACTACCAAGTGCGAGTTGTATTTGCAATGATAGTACCGTACTATCTTATGCAACTCAGACTCTGTGCCGAGCCGAACATAATATTTTAGTATATTCACTTAGGTATCCACTCCATACATTATACACAAACCTACTTACCTGCTGCTTATTATGCTAAGTAACTATTATATAATCTGTGCTATCGCGAACTTTTTTGTAGACCTACAAAAGAGAAAAAATCCCACCAGACATTAAAAGAAAGAACGTCGTGTTCAATAATTTGGAAAACTAAAGACATTATAAATATTATTATGTTTATCAACAATATGCCTACACTAAGAAAAATTTAAAATCAATACAAGAAATATAGTACAGGTCCTTAGCATAAAATACGGTCCCATCCGGAAGAAAGTATAAAACTTGGCACGAATGTAGCTTTCGAATGTGTACTTCATTTCCGATATGGAAACAAGCTGGGAAATGATTGCTTCTCCCCCCCCCCCCTTTTATTTCCTCCGTTCTGGTTTTCTGCAATTTCTGCAAAAACGGTAAAAATTTGTAGTGGTAAAACTAATGTTTTTTCTTTTTATAATACAGCCATCAAAACTTAATATTTTTAAAAAATTCACACTTCTATTCCCTCTTGCTCTATTTACACAAAAATTATGATATGATTATGATAAAATGACTTCTAAAGATTACATACCTTGTATATTGAGCTACAATATGACACCTAAAACTTTGTGGTAGAACCAGTGGTAATGGAGTTACAGCTCACCGCATCTGACTATACGAAACTCCATGTAAGTTTTTATTACGTTTTTAACCGACTTCAAAAAAAATTGTCATCAATTCGTTCGTATGTATGTAATAAGATTTTTGTTTTTAAGCTTAACAATTTTGCTGATTTATTTTTATTCTTTTTGGTTTTTCGTTTTATTTTTGTACATTGTGTTAATTTTCTTTTTTTTCTTCTTCTGTGCTGTGTTGTGTTAACTCGTTGCCCAAGGCATCTGCTGAAAATCAGTTTCGAGGCATGCCGTTTACTCGGATACCTCGAATAATGCTGAGCGGATGCCTTTTCGGCACTCACCATTGCATTGTATGTAATGCCTTTAATCTCTATTTGTAAACTTTCTGTGTGTGGATGCCGAATAAATGTCTTTTCTTTCTTTCTTTCTAATATAGTTGAACTTGGATGTGTAAGTAATTTACAATATGAAAACACTCTGAGAAATCATTGTTTCTCCCCCCCCTCCCCTTTTTTCCCCGTTTTGGTTTTCTCCAATTTCTGCAAAAACGGTAAGACCGTTCTAGGAGTTTACTATTAAGTAAGCAAATCATTGTCGATAAATTACCTACAAAACAATACTAAAATTATGGTGGTAAGAATAATGTTTTTCATAAACAGCCATCAAAACTTTATAAAATTGTAAATAAAATTCTCATTTTTGTTCTCTCTTGTTCTATTTACAAAAAAATGGCAAAGACGGTAAGAACTAGGAGTTTACCGTTTAGGAAACAAATCATTGTCGATAAATTACCTACAAAACGATACCAAACATATAGTGGTCAAAAAATGTATCTTATAATAATACAGCCATTAAAACTTAATAAAACTTTTTAAAAATGCACACGTTTATTCCCTCTTGCTCTTTTTACACAATAATGACAAGAGTTATGATAAAATGACCTAAGAAGATTACATACTCGTACCTTATGAAATTGACCTACAATATGACACCTAAATCTTTATTGTAAAGCCAGTGGTAATGGAGTTACAGCTCATCACCTGTAACGGAGTTACAGGTGATAAACAGGTGGTAATGACCACTGGCTCTACCACAAAGTTTTCGGTGTCATATTGTAGCCCAGTATATAAGGTATGTAATCTTTTAAGGTCATTTTATCATAACTCTTGTAATTTTTATGTAAATAGAGCAAGAGGAAATAAAAGTGTGCATTTAAAAAAAAAAATTTTTTTGATGGCTGTATTATAAGAAACATTAGTTTTACCACCACAAAAGTATCGTTTTGTAGGTAATTTATTGGCAATGATTTGCTTCTTGAACAGTAAACTCTTACCGTTTCTGCAGAAATTGCAGAAAACCAGAACGGGGGAGATAAAAGTGGGGGTGGGGGGGAGAAGCAATCATTACTCAGCGTGTTTCCATATCGGAAATGAAGTACACTCCAAGCTTTAATCGTGCCAAGTTTCATGCTTTCATCCGGATGGGACCATAAAATCGAATTTTGTTAGGAGCAGGAACCGTACTAATATGCCATTCAGACGTTCGGTGCGTTTGTGTGTTCGAATTCAAGCAGACCTCATTCAGCATAAGGCCGGGTCTCCACCAAAGCAGAGATGTGTGCGGTGTTCTGTGTGCCGTAGGAGAAGAGAGATGTTACGGTACTAGCAAGTTGGACGACCGGCGCGCGCGCGGGGCTCTTCAGGTGGCTGGCGGGCGAGAGGGCGGAGGGTGACATTGCTCACTGCACGCCGCTCACATCTCTCGTCTCCACTGCGCTGCGCGTCGTCCGCGCACACCTCACACGCTCGTCTCGCCTCCGTTTTGGTGGAGTCCCGGCCTAAGCCACTCCTCTGAAGGCCCTGGCGCTGGCTTGGCATTGTTTTGGTCTACGTAATAATGTTGTATCAAAAGATGAGGCAACGTTTTTAATGCAAGCCCCGACGCATATATTTTATATTGGTGTTTTATGGTTAAGTTTATGTGTATTATTTCTTTTTGAATCTTTATTGCAAAAGCACAACCAGGTATTTATTTCTAAAACGGTGACCGAAGGCGAAGTTAACGCCTTTGCCCAAATTTCCCATACAAATTTGCAACCCTCTTTTCATCCCTTTGTACTTTATGCCAAATTTCAGCTAAATCGGTACAGCGGTTTAAACATGAAGAGGAAACAGACAGACACACTTTCGCTTATAATATTAGTATAGATGGATGTACCAGTACATCAACCTTAAGGCTTTCTGATTCCTTACGATTCCCAACCTTTTGACATGGCTGACGCACTAGCCGTGCATGCCAAAAACAGAAAAAAAAATTAGGCTAAGAAGCAGAAACGAAATTATTTATAACAAGCAGTTCCCCGCGACTTCACCCGCGCCAAAAGTCGGATTTTCCATACAAATTTTCATCCCCCATTTCACCCCCTGATGATTTTATATCGCTACAAAAAGTAGCCTATGTCCTTTCCAAGGTCTCAAACTATATCTGTACCAAATTTTATTTGAATCGGTCCAGTAGTTTAGGCGTCAAGACGTACCAGACAGACACACTTTCGCATTTATAATATTAGTATGGATTATCGTATGACTATTGATTAGTTGGATAAATCGCCGTTATAGTACCTACCGCAAAAAAAATCATTTTCTGAATAATTTTTAAATTTGAAAATTAAGGTTTTTGAATTGCAGCTACAGGCCAGAATGTCGTAAGAATGTAGTTAAGTAATAGGCATATGACGTGCGTGATCAATAGATACGTACGTGTTAGTACAAGTATTGTAGCCGAAAGAAACAGCCTTACATAGGCCAACTTTTTTTAACAATTGAAAATAAATTATTATTTTTGGTAAGTCCTACTTATGTTTTCTAATTAAAAATGATTACTGTCAATTTCAATCAAATTATTATTTTTTATTACATTGTAGGAACAAAATTACAATGTTATTATCACATTTATTTATCTCCCCTTTTCAAAGGAGTTATCTTCCCACATAAAAAATAATCCACCATACCGCCCCTTTTCTAATGTTTTTATATTATAAATGTTTTCACCAGGGTCTTAAAGGATCTCTCTACTTTTCAGGATTCCATACCCGAAGGGTAAAAACGGGACCCTATTACTAAGCCTTCGCTGTCTGTCTGTCTGTCACCAGGCTGTATCTCATGAACCGTGATAGCTAGATAGTTGAAATTTTCACAGATGATGTATTTCTGTTGCCGCTATAACAACAAATACTAAAAACAGAATAACATAAATATTTAAGGGGGCTTCGATTCAACAAACGTGTTTTTTTATAGTTTTTTGCTCGCTATTAATAACGACAACGAGTAGACGCTTGAAATATTCACAGAATATTAAGTTTTATATTCACTTTAAAAATAAATAAATAAAGTAAAATAATAATAATAAAGGGGGGCTATAATACAAACAATCAGACAAGAGCTAAGCTATACAGTGTTTCCCGCGATAAAGTGCAACCGAAAGTAAATAGGTTAAACTAGACCTAAAATAATCAACAAAAAAAAACATAGATTAAATTATTTTATTCTTCTTTTAAATTATGAAATGACAATAGCTTTTAGCAAACTCGCAAAAATAATCACAATACGCAACTTTAATATATCATAAGACTGTGTTTCATCTGTTAAGTTGTTGATTTTGTTTTTTACATTAATAGAAATTAATAATTAATTATACAATTTTACTACCTGTTGTTTACCTTTTCGGACACCCTGGATCTCAACTTCCAGAGGGTTTCAGAGCTCCGTTTCTTATAAAAAGCATAGTGACGCATTATGTGAAGGCATCTATAGTTTCATCCATTTTGATGCAACAGTTTTCGAGATATCTTGAAAAACGTGTGGTCAGACAGCCTGATATCTGGCCGTCTGAGCGAAGTTGTTTTTATCAATATTTTAAACATCACATTTTGGTCTAAGTAATCTTTTATGGTTTTACAAAGGTGCCGCGTTATGTGACTGCTCTCGACCAGATTTAAATCTTCTTTACCAACGCGTTTACAGAAGCACCCTGCAAAAATGCTTATTTATCACAGAGAGCAAAGTTTAAGTCCTGATGACTTTTTGCCGAGCTGGCTGAGCGGCTGGTCACCGTAGCTGGTGACAAGAAGGCTGGTTGTTACCTCGAGTTTGGCCATTCAGAAAGGGTAACGCTGCCAGCCTTCTTGGCACCAGCAACTTGGTAGAGGGGTTGTATGATTTAGGCGTTTTATATAATCTTTTTTTTCTTTCTTTACATATTATTACTATAATTATATATTTATTTTTTATTGTTAATAAATATTAATTCATCAATAGTAATTTTTTTTTCGAGAATTTTAGGTCTACTTTCTAGGTTGCACGTTATCGCGGGACCCTATATCATTAACATGGATTCATTCCTTATTCTGTCCATTCCTGTCACCCACACATCTAACGCAATCGCAACATGGGTGACGCTGCATGCAATCTCTTAGCATTTTTCATCCGTCCTTATTTTTTCAGGAGTATGGATGCTATATTTCCTAAAATAAAATGGGCTCCACTGAACATTCCAATGGAAAGACGATTACAGACCCTCGGCTGCCTTGCAAGGTCTTGCATTTACTTAATCGCCGAGCCCTTATGTTTTTACTTATTCTTCAAGCTACTATATTCGGTATTTTGGTGGGCAGCCATCGTATATCTAGTGTGGATGATATACGACATTGAAGTGTGTCATCGAGGTGGTCGTATGTAAGTTTTTTTTTTAAATATTATTTTTACAATATTTATTGTCTTGACTTAATTCGGCTCTCGTAAAGAAAGATAATACCTACATGCGGGCAAATGGATCTGTATGATGCAACTTGAAAATCACACTGAGTAAGAAAATTGGCGAGATAGGAAGAAAGTAGCAGTGCAATTAAATAATGTCGGATTATTCACAGAAATAGACTAACCATCTCTGATCATATGATCTAAGCGTGACATAATATTGTTTATTATTTTCAGATCCGAATGGGTGCGTGACTGGGCAATATGGCGACACTACTGCAACTATTTCCCCGTGAAGTTGGTCAAGACGGCTGAATTGGACCCTGCGAAGAACTACCTTTTCGCTTCCTTCCCCCATGGTCTTGTCAGCTTCAGTGGCTTCGGCGCTTTCGGCACTAATGCTCTGAACTTCTACAAGACCTTCCCAGGCTTGACAGTCAACATGATCACACTGAGAGGACGCTTCCTCGTACCTTTTCTGAGAGAGTTATTTTTGGCTTTGGGAGGCTGTGCGTCCTCTCTCGAAAGTCTGCAGTATTTACTCAACCCGAAGAAGAAGGGTAAATGCGTTGTTCTTGTCGTTGGAGGATCTTCGGAAATACTCTATACGCAGCCGGGGGAGTATAATGTTAAGCTGAAAGATAGGACTGGATTTGTCAAGGTTGCATTGATGACTGGGTAAATATATAAATATATATTTATAAAGTGATATAAACAAAAACAAAATACCTAGGAAACAAAGTCTGTCTGTATGTATGTTCTCAATTGAAAACTACTGAACGGATTATTATGCAATTTTCATATAGCAACAGAGTGATTCTTACTGAAGCTATAGGTGTGCGGGTACCTATACTCGTAATTCGTTAAGGTTTTGTGTGAATTGTTCGGAACTTGACGATGATTCTTAAAAATCTCAGATAAAACCTCAGCTTTCATCAACCAACAACTGGTTAAATATTGTAGGTACACCCGGATAATTCTACATTAGTAGACAAATACGCACGCTCGATAAGTAAAAAAAGAAAGAAAGAAAAAGCATTTATTCGGAGATCGGTGAACAATGGAACAATTTACAAATTATGAAAATGATCTACTGAAAAGGCATCCGACTCAGCATTAGTCCTGGTAGCCAAGGGCAAACCACGACACTAATTTTTTAGCGGATGCCGTGGGTAAATTATTTATGTACAGTCGACCAAATTGAATCATGACCCACCTTATGGTCATTTTTCTACTGTCATTCTATACAAGAAAGTTGAAATTAGCTTGAACATACATTTCCTAGAAACGAACTGTTATCATTTTATTAGACACTGACAGTTACTGACAAGGCTAGGATCGCTATCTGTACGAATAAGTTTGTGTGAAAATCGGCGAGAACTTAGGTAAGGGTTGCAATGCAACACACAGGTAGGTAGGTAGATATTCGGCATTCGGCACAGCCGGGCGCCAAGTCTGTATCGGGAACCAGTTTCTTCATAAAAGTTCCACTGGAACTTGTGTTAGCCATGATGAAATAAAACAGTATACTTAGTTGAAGAATATAATATTTATTTTAGCTATATATTTAACAAGTGACATTAAATTGGTAAAGTGAAAAGTGACCCGATTAGACGACTACAAATGTCACTTCCCCAATCCAAACCCCACAAATTTTCTATTGGATTAAGATCTGGAGACCTAGACGGCCATGGTATACGAGTGAATTCATCTTCATGCTGGGTAAACCAATTCGCGACAATTCTGGCAGTATGCACTGGACAGTTATCATGAACAAAGGAAAATACTGGCACTTCTTCACGCAAGTAAACTGTTCGCAAAGTCGGTAACATTGATTCTTACAATAAATTGACATAGTTTATAGTGTTCTGACGAGGAGTAATTTGAACAAGTTCTCCGACACTTCCGGCGTCCATCCAGGCACACATGTTAGCTGAAATTCAGCCGGATAATTGGTTGGGCACTACGTGATCCTCTGTGTATCGCGTGTTATCGTAACGCCACGAAGTTAAGCGACCATGTTGAGAAGAGCGAAATGATTTCTCGTCTGTAAAGATGTTATTCGTAATAGTGTTGCATTTCCGCTCTCTGTTGGTTCGTGATTCAACGAACGCCATGATTATGTCGTCGTTTGTCTTCGAGGGTACCCTCTTTAGCATGCCGTCTGATCCAGGTTCTGACTGTGTTCCGACTTATTCTTAGCTCTTTATTGTGCCGAATTGGCCATTATACGATTTGTTTGTAGATATTGACTTAGATTTTTATAAAATTTCAGACTTACTAGATATACTTGACATCTGACACACGACGTTTTTTATTTTTAAAATTATAATACATTTTTCTTCGTAGTGAAAAGAGTTTGGATTATGGACTTATTTTAAATTCATATTAAGACTGGTTTATCTAAAACATGTCTAGTGCAGTGATAATAAAGGTTAAACTTGCATAGATCTCTAACCCGTAATGACGCATTTTTATTTATATTTAAAACGTACTATGTGCAACATGCATGACAGCGAAGAAAACCTTACTACATTAATGAATACAAAGGAATAATCGGCAAAGTGGGTCATGATTCAATTTTGTCGACTGTACATTACACAAAAAATAAATAGGACATGACGTTAAAAACAATAAAATAAAAAATAAAGAAAAACAAGCAATAGACATGAGAGCCTTGTGCGAAGTTTCATTTGTTACTCACACGCGCTCACGATCGACTGAGTGAGTGTCATAGAAAAAAAACAGGTTTCGCAAACGTGCCACTAGGGGCGCTGACCAAATTTCCATACACATTTTCGTCAAACGGACAAAGGTGAGATCATGAAAAAAACTCGCAACAAGCCCCATGATAGCAGTGACAGTAGCGATCAACTGAAAGTGCAATGCATAAAGTAATATAGTGCAATTGACATTATTAGGTCATAACAGCGTGCGAAAGTTGCGTTGTCTCTCTATTTACTGATATTTTAAAGTATCTAATGCTATACAAAAAATACGATGATTAAAAATCATTGCGATAAAGTCGTATATTTACGAGTATATCCACTAGATCTTATTTTCTATTTTTGGCCTCAAAAAAGTAGCCCTGTATTTTTCCGAGTGGTTCCAATAAACATAAATATTTTCCAGGGCATCTCTTGTACCAGTACTCTCCTTTGGCGAGACTAGCCTGTTCCGGCCATTCAACTTTCCCGAGGGCAGTCTGGTAAGGAGATGGCAGAAATGGGTTCTGCGGGTCACCGGCCTAGTCCCAGTACTACCAGCAGGAAGAGGCGTGTTCCAGTACTCTTTCGGAGTGCTCCCGTATCGCGTCCCTATGACTGTTGTTGGTAAGTGTTTTTTTTTGTCTAAATTAAAAATGCATTACTTTAGAAAAGAGTAGAAATTAGTTAAATTTAATTTCGCTCACAAAAATTGATCGACTGTGTCTTCCTCCTCCTCTAACGTCCTCCGTTAGCTGAGTTGCATTGGTAAGAGCATTCGCCCGGATAGCGGAGAGTCTTGGGTTCAAGTCCCACCGAATGACACAGTCGATCAATTTTTATAAGCGAAATTTAATTTCGTAAAATTTTGAAAACAAATTGCTTTATCATATCAGCCTATTGCAGTCCACTGCTGGACATAGGCCACTCCAAGAGTTAACTGATTAATAAATTGCTTAAGTTATAAAAAATACCTAATTAAATAACACGCGAAATTGAGATACATGTCTGTGATGCTTAACACAAAGGAACCATTTCTTCTTTCTTTTGTTCTTTGCATCACGAATTATGTATCTTAAACCCGCATTTGTTTTTTTACTTGCGTTGTTGTTGTTGTTCCGATTGAGATACAAAATTTGTTATGCGTAGCACCCGCGAACTTTTTTAACGTTCTTTGTGCGGGGATTAATCATCACAGACTATGTATTGTGTTATGTACCTATCTCAATCACGCGCGCGTGAGTAAGGCTTCGTTCACACGGCATTGTCCTGCACGTTTTTTTGCAGTATACGTCTTAACGTATAAATAGTGACCATACAACGTACATAGATCCATTCGCAAGTCGATTGTACTGCGAAAAAACGTGTACCGCTTATACGTTTAAACGCATACTCAACGGACTTGTCAAGCAAATCGAATGAACTTTGATGTATTCGGTTCGCAGTGGCACATGGTATAGGTTTGTCTCCTTCATACGGCACGTCATACGTTTTTTATCGAATAGCCACTCACTGTGACAACTGTGTGAAGACTGCGGCTATTCGTCTTTTACACGAATGAAAATTTACCGTGTGAAGACCCGGGTGATTGTACGTTAAAAACACGAATACGAAAAAAACGTGCAGGACAATGCCGTGTGAACGAAGCCTAAATCCGCACAACTTCGAAAACGCCCTATGACTATTCTATACCCTCAGGTTGTCAAACAGCTGTCTCTATACCAGCAACTGTTTAGCTTTCAGGAATGGAAACCTTTGTTTCAGTCGGAGCACCTATAGACGTGAAACGGAACGTGGATCCTTCAGCCGAAGACATAAACACTTTACACGCAACATTCGAAAAAAAACTTGTAGAACTATTCGAAAATGAGAAGGCAAAATACATACCGAATCACAAAAACGTGAGACTTGTAATACGCTGATGTAATACCTACTCATTGTATACAAAACATAATTCACGCTTCTTAATATCTACGCGTAGCTTAGAGGAGATATTTTTATGGTTATAATTATTGCTCGAATGTTTTTCACCATCCACGCATAAATTATTTAATTAAGAATAGGTATTCTGCCTGATGTATGGACGTCAGCCAGCACGGTATCAAGCTTGACACTGCGGCTACTTAAGCAGTTGTAATACTTAAAGCTTATTCTGATCTAAGCGGTATCCGCTAATAATCTGTGGCCGTAGGTCCGCTACCTTCTTTTAACTACTACCTTAATAAACGTTTTAAAGTAAATAATTTCTTTTATTTTATTCATTTTATTTTATTAGGTAAACGATACAGTATCAAAAGCGTAATTAATTGCTAACTACAAAAATAACAACCATTTACGTTGAACGTTCATTCGATTGTTAAATACTTGCAATAGTATTTCGAGTGTTGAGGGATAACATTGATAAAAGCTGTGTATCATCTTTCGGAGCTATCGGCACAAACGCCCTAGATGTTTCCTGGCTTGTCGATTAGCATGATCACTCTTAAAGCCCGCCTTGTGATACCCTTTATAAGAGAACTGTTACTAGCTTGGGCGGGCTGTTCGTCATCTCCGGAAAGTCTGCAGTACTTGCTGGATCCAAAGGAGCAGAAATGCAAATGCGCTGTTCTGGTGATTGGCGGATCAGCTTAGGTCATGGACCTGCAGCCGGGCCAGTATAACCTGAGACTCAAGGAGAGAAAGGGATCGTTCGGGTTGCTATAAAGACAGGGTAAGTGTTCACTAAAGAAAGAGCGAGGCACTCTGGTACAGGTATATGTTTACCTAAAAGAGTGCTACAACAACTACAATTGTGGTGTATCTTGTTGATGAATAAATCATTTTCTTTTTTCTTTTTCATTACAGGGCGTCTCTCGAGCCAGTGTTATCATTCGGCGAGACAAGTCTGTTCCATAACTTCAATTACCCCGAAGGTACCCTGATGAGGAGGATGCACATGTGGTTTCTGCGGGTGACTGGCCTGATACCAGTCGCACACACTGGGATGGGCGTATTCTAGTACGCGTTCGGGATACTGCCGTACCGTGTGCCAATCAACGTCGAAAGTAAGTTAAAGCCATGGTTAAAGTAAGTACCTAAGTTAAACTTTTGAATAAATAAATAAATAAAATAAAGCAGTTATTACACTACCCTATTTGTAGCATCCTAACTAGGATCCGACTTAAGACTCTAAATGGAAACGTAGGATCCTAACTAGGAAAGTAGGAACCATTCGTATCCTAAGTGTAGGTTATGATACGAGATCCAATTTGTTCCTACTAGAGATGAAACGGATATCCAGTAACTATCCGGTATCCGGCGGCCTTAATACTATTCGGCCGAATACCGGATTACAAACTGATTGTAAAACTAACTACTATTCGACCGCGGCCAGATAGGCATCCCGCCGAATTAAAAATAAAACTGGATAAAAAAAATATTTTTAATTAAATTTTTGCTTTATTTAGTTAGTCTTAGTATCACTTAAGAAATATAATTAGTTTTAGTTGTAATTTTTTAATCACACAATAGTAATTTATAGTAAATGAATTTAATAGAAAGAAAATTGAGAGGTATCAAGCGGTTTCACTTCTCTTCATAAATAAGGCCAGCTTCGGTTCGGTTTTCTCTTCACCGGTGCCATTGCTCGTTGCTAAATCTTTTAGAATTATGTGTATACTTCAAAGACAGCCCCGGATCTAGGGGGGGGGGGGGGGGGGGGGGGCAGCCGGGGCCTATGCCCCGGGCGGCAAATTAAGGGGGCGGCAAAATCAGGGGGCGGCCAAATTCACACTTCACAGACCAATGGACAACTCATCATTTATTTAACTTTGACCACGGAATAAATAATAGCACAAGTACAGCAATTTCATGGCCATATCAACTTGACCGATACCCTGAGCGCGGAGTGAGACATGCTGCACGACTGCACGAACATTTATTATTCGCGAGTAGAGATGGATTTATGCCCTGGCATATTGGGCGCATTGAATAAACGCCGAATAAATGCCCGTAAACGCCGAATAAATGCCTTTTGCCTAGGCAAAAACTTTAATAGAAGTTTTATAAAAAAATAAACATTTAAATAGTTATATTTAAGAGAGAAAAGTATTCTTCACAAAAATATATTGGACTATAGCTAATATATTACAATAAACACTAAGAAATTGATATGTTAAGTGAATGGTATGTTCATGTTACTAGTTCAAATAGTGTGTAAGTAGGTATTTCGGTTCTCCGATCTAGTCTAAGCGGGCACGGGACTTGCAACGAAAAAATTTACGGGTAAGGGGGTGAAGTGTTGCATGCAAGCGCCCGCCTCGTTCGATCATCAGACCGCTCCAAGCACTTCGCTCGGACGCAAACCGCTGCGCCGCTTTCATTGTGCCCACGACGATTTTTTTTTTGTTTGTAGCCAATTTGATAAAAGTTGGTAATTATAACATGAGCAAAGTTTATATGACCTACAAGAATCATCATCATCATCCGAGCGTTGTCCCGGTTGCGTCCTTTTGGAGCCCGCGGTCCGCTTTCCTACTCTTATGCCTCCACTCCGGGCGGTCTTCTGCATCCTTAATGGTGAACCTATTAGCACGCGTGACATCCGCTACGACGTCAAGCCAGCATTTTATGGGTCTTCTTCTTCTGCCAGGACTCGGCGGGTGTAACTTGCTGGTTTTGGGACGACATGTTCGTACCAACGTAGGTGACACTCTTGCAATTTGTCTGCTATGCCACTGACATGAAGGCTGCCATGAATAACTCGTAACTCCGCACATCCAGCGCAGCATTTTCATCACCGTGGCCCGCAGTTCTATCTTGTGTCGTTCAAGTACAGGCCATGCTTCACTGCCATGTAATAGGGCGGGTCTAATGATGGATTTATAGACCTGTCGTTTTAGTTTAATCGGCACCATTCACCTCACGTCATTCAACCCAAGCTTGGCTTGACATCGAAGTCGATGTCACCAGACGCGTGAAGTACAGATCTCAAGTATTTAAACTAGTCCGTGCGCTCGACCTTGCCTTCGCCAATGTGGACGGATGTGGAATCTGTAGTATTGCAGGCCATGCATTCAGTCTTCGCCACATTTAGTTTAGGACCGCCTCACCTTCACACGTCTTACCAGTCGTCCCCTGTCCGCATCTGCCAGCGTAACATCGTCAGAATACATGAGCAGCCACGGAGGTTGCTCATGGGTGTCCCTGAAGTCTGACATGACGACTAACATTACGCTAAACAGAACCTGGCTAAGGACGGATTATATGACTTTCAAGAATATTTTATCGAAATTTCTATTGGCTTACACCTCAACTATTACCTTAACTATTCTGGAAACTTCCGATATAGACCATTTAAAGACTGCAGTAGAACATAGTGTTACGCAAGTTCTCAATACTCTATAAACTGAACTGCACTGCGCTGCACATATACTGAACAGTAAAACCGAAGGCCATAAACTCTCTGAGAATCAGCAGCAATGGAATTTATTTACTACCTGGCGAATTTTTTAAGTTTAGATTATGTGGTTGGTTTCCTCCACATCACAAATTAAAAAAGTATGCTCCACCTAAAGTGAAAAATATTTGGGGAAAAAATTGACTTGGAAAGCTGCAAAGACTGTGGATGCTGTATTTTGGTAGAAAGGAATTTGTGGTGCCTCGCCGTTAAGTAAAGTGGCATTACGAATCCTGACCTCACCATGCACATTTCCTGCTACTGAACGGTCGTTTAGCATTCATGGTTTCATACACGGTGCAAAATAATCACATCTTTGGCGTACAATTGGAATTAAAGGAAACTAATGATCCATCCAAAAATATACATTGTCCAATGTTAATGATCAATCGATCAATACCGACGGTTTTTCAAGTGATGATTTGGCGCAACTGGGTTAGAAAAGTAAAGGGGAGCGCTTCCTACCGACCGGTTGTTATGGTCGGGTACCAAGGTCCAATGGTCACCGTCTTGGTTTAGCTATAGGAAGGCAAGCTCGTGCTAAATCTTACATATAGCGGTTTATGTAGTATGGAGCGGGCTAACAGCGCCATCTATCCCGTAGGAGCCGAGTCAAGGCGTCGCGTCTGGATATTGCTTGCTAGTGTGGGCGACAGTGGTAAGACGTCGCCACACCACTCCCCCCGAAGAACCAGAGGTTGTTTGAGCCAGGATGGTTGAGATCTTAGCAGTCTGTGCGTACTGAGCTTGCAAGTGCCAGTGCTTGTTGAGTTCACGATATGCCGGGATGTGCATGCGCGATGTCCACGGTGAGTCGGGATGGGCATACGTAATGTCCACGGCTAGTCGGGATCCCGATGTCCACGATGAGTCGGGATGAATGCGCGATGTCCACACGATAAGTCGGGATGTACATGCGTGATGTCCACAGTGAGTCGGGATGAGCATGTGTGATGTCCACGATGCGTGCGGATGAGCTCGAAGTCCACAGTGAGGGATGATGAGCTGGGTGAGGCTGCTGAGGAACCAGTTAGAACCGTTGTGGTCTGCGGTGGTGTCCATAGGGCTGGTGAGCTGGTTTGCAGGAGACTGCTGGCTGGATGCTGCTGGCTGGGTGCTGTTGGCAAGGGAGAAGGCGACGCTGATGATGACGACGGTGAGGCTCCGTGCTCCAGTGTAAATCACGCCAGGGTCAACACTTTGGCGCAACTGGGTTAGGAAGGCAAAGGGGAGCGCTTCCTACCGACCGGTTGTTATGGTCGGGGACCAAGGTCCAATGGTCACCGTCTTGGTTTAGCTATATGTAGTCAAGCTCGTGCTAAATCTTACATATCGCGGTTTGTGTTGTATGGAGCGGGCTAACAGCGCCATCTAGCCCGTAGGAGCCGAGTCAGGGCGTCGCGTCTGGAAGTTGCTTGCTAGTGTGGGCGACAGTGGTAAGATGTCACCACAATGATTATGAAAACCAAGATGAATGTAACTCGATTCAAGTTAATACGCCTGATGAATCCCAACCTAAATCTAATATGAACCCGAGTGATGATGATGGTAATTGAAGATGTCTATATTCTATTATTTGATTTTTTACGTGATATACACCAAAAAAATAATAATTAAGACTACGATGACTAAATTTCGTCAATATTGAGTTATATTTACGAGACTAAAAACTGTAGTTTTATAATAACTTAAGATTCAAAGAATTCTAATAATCAATTGTTATTTAACAAAACTGTGATTATTTTATGACTGTTTATATTTAATTAAATGTTTATTTCTAAAAAAAATTACACTATGTTTTATTTTAAGGTAATATTCCGCTAAAATAAAGTTATTAGTTTTTCTGCCCAGTGATCGGGCATTTATTCCATTTTGTCCATATTTGTTTTTGCCCTCGACCCATCACTATTCGCGAGGCGCGTAGGCATAGTTCAAAATACGCGCCCGTGTTACACCATAATTGTTATTATTTTAAGCTCTTATTTTTAGTTATAAAGTGTTATTATTCTAAGCTCTACGCTTCCTACTACGTCCACAAGCTGCGAGCGAAGTTTTAGCAAACTAAAACTGATTAAAAATTATTTGCGATCTTCTATGAGCCAGGACGCTTATCGGGTCTTGCAATCGTAGCAATAGAAAATCCTATTACACACGAGTTAAATTATGACAAGGCTATAGATTTATTTGCAGAACAAAAAGCTCTAAGGGTAAAATTGTAATTTCAATTCACAAATTTAATAATATTTTTATCATGCATATTTATTTTTATTTTAAACCCTACCTTGATAAATATATATTCAACACATTGATAGCTGAAATTATATGGATGATAAAGGTGAAAATAAACATAAGTAGGTAGGCGGGGCGGCATTTTTCAGTTTTTGCCCCGCCTAAAAAAAATTGAAGATCCGCTCACGTCTATGAAACCCTAAAACTCGTTTATAATCGAGCTTGCTAGCTTGTTTCCACATTCTAGCCCTACTTATCACACGTCCATCGTTGTCGGTTGAACAACTGCCTAATTACAGTGTAACATTACAAAACAAACATTTTAATCAACGATTGTAGACAATTGACGTGCCCCACGGTTTTATTTTAGTCTAGTCTATGCATATGTTTATAATTCCCACGACTGTATCTATTTTATTATTTTTTGGTTTTGAGTACATTTATCTTAAACATTGCAATGTATGTTTAACATAAAACCGTTTAACTTAAAAAAAAAATTTACCTATTTTTATTTTCTAGTTTTTAGTTTTTATTTCGCATTCTGTTTAATTCATTTAGTGCTTCATTATTGCAAGGTTTCTTGCCCATTAGTCAACACGATACAAAATCTTGACTTGGGTGGTGGATTCAGGCTGGATTAATCAGATACCTAAATTACAGATTCAATTTCTAAATTTAAATCTTATTATTATACGCCATTTGGTGGCTGCGCCCATCTTAAATATTGAGGTTGTATAGTGCACTGTATTCTTCTTGTCAATCCCTTTTATTTGATACCCATATTGGTGGGATTAATAAAAAATTGTTATTAGCCATTTGGTAGCGGCGGCCATCTTAGATTTCAATTTTGCATAGTAAATTGTATTCTACTTGTTAAGACCATTCATTTGATACCCATGTTGATAGGATTGATAAAACCTAAGTTATCCGCCATTTTGTAGAGGCCGCCATCTTGGATTTTAATTTTATATAGTACATTGTATTATACTGGTTGAGCACTTTCATTTGATACCCATATTGATGGGATCGATAAAACCTACGTTATCCGCCATTTTGTAGCGGCCGCCATCTTGTATTTCAATTTTTTATAGTATATTGTATTTTGCTTGTTGAGCCCTTTCATTTGATACCCATATTGATGGGATTGATAAAACCTACGTTATCCGCCATTTTGTAGCGGCTGCCATCTTGGATTTCAATTTTTTATAATATATTGTATTCTGCTTGTTGAGCCCTTTCATTTGATACCCATATTGATGGGATTAATAAAACATAAATTATCCACCATTTTGTAGCGGCGGCCATCTTGAATTTATAATGATAATGAATAAACATAATTGTATTGTCACCAAAATCCAAAGTGTATACAAAATTTCAGATTAATCGGTTGGCAGGAAGAGGGTGAAATTTGAATTACTAAATTTGACCCAAGAATAATAAATAAAACAAACGGGGTGAGCTAAATAAAACCGTTTAAAAAAACTTTTTGAAATTTGTAGTTAACTCGTTGTATGTTGACGACATTATAATTATTTCATATACTTCTGATGAACACTGTCATTCATGATCTTGACATAGTTTTTTTGTTTCTGTCTTAATATATATCCATACTAATATTATAAATGCGAAAGTGTGTCTGTCTGTCTGTCTGTTACCTCTTGACGCTTAAACCACTGAACCGATTAAGATGAAATTTGATGTGGAGACAGTTCAAGGGTCTCGCTTGAAAGGACATAGGCTACATTTTGTCGCAATATAAGAACATTAAGGGGGTGAAATGGGGGATGAAAGTTTATATGGAAAATCCAACTCTTGCGAGCGAAGTCGCGGGAAACCACTAGTAACATAATAAATGTGAAATAAAAGTCCACCACAGTTTTACAATTTTTATTAATTTTATGTAGGTATTTACATATTATATACAATTTTAACGAATGCGCGCGTCTTCGCACACCACCAACTCTTTTGAGCATTTAGTTCCATTATTTCCCTTAACGTTTCATTAATGAAGGTATCATTATAATTATACACAACAATATTACATACAGAGAGAGCGGGAATGATACATTTATTGGGCATGAAGCTACGTTACTTTAAACTTCATTATCAGTAAGGAATTTTGGGTAGTTTTGTTACTTGCTTTAACCTAAATTAGATTTTAATGTACATAATTAATATTTTTCTATGTTTTAAATCACTATGAAATTAGTAATAGTTAATTTACTTAGCGAGATTAAAGGAAGTCTTAAAGTACCGTAGTAGCATGCGGGTCTCAGTCCAGAGGGTTTAGACACGATGCTTTTCTATTTTCCATTAACAGTCGAAACGTCAAAATGGGAAACAAAACTAATGATGTAACTTCTGCTATGTTGATAACTAGTACTTATTTTTAACGTGATACCTATTCGAAAAAGCATCATGTCTAAACCTGCATATCCCGCCCAGCGGACATTCACGCAAAAATGAGGAGTTTTTAAACAAAGCCACCAAAGATAATTTCATTTTTTTTTTCTCTAGACATTTCGGTCATTGAGATCTTCCTAAAGTTCTTCCAAGACCATATTTTTTTTACTTTTATTGAAATGTGTTTGCACATGTTAGTCAACGAAACAATCCGATTTATTTTAAAATTTTAACATGAACAATAGAAAAGTGGCATCATTCAAAAGCTCCGAAAACCTAATACTCCAAACTTAACTGAGACAACGAAATCTAAGAGGCTATGAAAGTCATTACAGTATAAACGGACAGACCCCACGCGAAAGAATTAATATCTCTTGAAACAGATATGAAGGATCAAAATTTATATAAATATACATGGAGGACACACTGGAAAACGGTATATCTCACATCAACTTTCAATACAGATATTGCTACCGAAAAGATAGTAGTACAGTCTCAACGAAGTTAACAGTAAAAATTCAAAATGCCTTAAACAAAAAGAAAACTTACAATGATGCGAAGAATTATTAGTTAAGTCATATTATTTTACATAAAAGCTACGTCTCACAAATACCACTATGGATACTCGTACGTCTAGAGAATCTGTCCCATTTTGTAAAAGTCAATCCAGTAATCGTGCTCGTCACATATTCCGTACTAAATTTAGGCATTCGTATTCTAAAATCTCTATCAAAGTAAAAGTTTGATCCCAAGAACGTGTAATTGTCTAAATAAGATTCGATCCGTCTGCTGAATGGAACCTTCAGAGCGAAGATAATGCTAATAGATCACTGAAGGCGGAAAGATCTTAGAGTCATAGTCAGAGTCGATCTAGGCCTGAAAAGGCCAACACGTCATAACAGAGTGAACCTAGAAAACAATAGGTTGAAAGTCTTAAAAGCGGATTTCTCACGCTTGCTTCGGGTGCGGCGTAGGCGCCGACGGTGCCGGCTTAAAGCACTGCAGTAAGAACGCTGTGTACATTATGAACGCTATTGATAGTGCAATCAAAGCGTACATGAAGATGTTCAGCTCTGGCTGTCTGAATCTGTTCTTTCTCAGCCACTCCAAAACCTCTTCCTCCGACATGAGGTCGCCTGAAAATACAGCTTTTTGTATCCTTCTTTTAAGAGTTATTTTAAATCTGATTGAATCTTAGTAACTCTTACCTCGGTATATACTCGGGAAGCGTTTCCTAAAGTAAACAATCGCCGGTAGTTTTGTAACACCCCATTTTCGTGCGTACCTAGGATCTTGCATTTTGACAAAGGTGATGTCCAAATTATCAGTTTCGCTATCGATGTTCTCCAACTTGTCTAAAACCGCTCGACTCTCGGGTGATTTTTCGTCTATTATAAATAGTTCTCAATAAGTGACTTCAATCAAATTATTGTATCGAAAAGTTTTAAATTATAAATATACTCACAGAAATAAACAGCCAAGAATTCGTTCTCTTCCAAAAGCTTGTCAAGCATTTTACGGTTGACTTCCTCAATTTCATTTTTAATTTCAAAAACGTCCTGAGATGTCAACCATTGCAAAACTCTGTCAACTTGGTGTAAATCCCCATCATATAGCATTGGAACTTGTTTGCGGAAATACATGAGTGATGGTATGTTGACCACGTTATACTTGGCAGCTGCTTCAGGACTCGCGATTTTGACGAAGTCAATACCAAACTGGTCTACTTCACCGTCGATCTGTTCCAAAGATTCTAAAATCTCCTCACATTCCGGACAATCTTCATCATCGTCTAAAAATAAGTTTTCGTTAATTTTATACCTTAATTTACATTCTTTTTTATTTTACTATAAGACGGGGAACTTACAGAAAAAGACAACAAGTAAGTGCGATTCGTAAAGCAATCGTTCCAACATTCTCTCGTTGACTGATTCGATTTCATCGGCCAGTTCTCTATTATCGTCGTCAATAAGCCATTCTAAGATTGATTCTTCATTTTGTAGATCACCTTCAAACAAGAGAGGGTTACCGTTCCTAAAAAAATACACGTCATCATTTAATTAAATTTAGGATTTTACATGATTTAGAAATCTTAATAATATAAATGCACCAATAAATTTTCTGTTACCTAAAGTACACCATGGCGGGGAAAGTCTTGATTGAATATCTTTTGGCCAGTTGTGGATCTTGTATTTTGACCATGTGTATACCGTAAACATCGCATTCATCGTCAATGCCTTCTAATCCTTCCAAGATATGATCGCAAATGTGACAGTTCAACTTATCTGGTAATAGATTATTATAATCATCAATTTAATAATTACAAAGTCACAATAAGTGTTTAAAAGCATGTTAAATCACAATTTTACGGATTACTTCGCGATTTATTTAAATTTTATTTAAAACCTGACGTTTCGAACACTTTACAGCGTTCGTGGTCACAGGGAGACTAAGGTATTTGTCATTACAAAGTTTTGAAAAATTAAACTACCGTCACTCATTAATATTAATTTACGCAGAAAGAGCTAACCGTGTCTTGAGATCTTGCAGTGCGAGGTGTTGCTTTGGTTTTTGCTAGGATAGGATCACATGCCGGTGGAATTTTCCAACCATCTTCTTTATTGAAATTTGGATGTTTTCTAATTTCAATAGCTTCACGTAGCATTCAAGGAATAAAACGAAGTTCTTTTGCAAGTATTTTAGTATAGTCAAAACGAATAGTAAGTAATCCGTAAAATTGTGTTTTAATGAGTTCAACAATTCGCGTAAACGTAAGAAACAAATATATAAAATCATGTTCCTAACTTACAGAAATAAACTGCTAGATATTGTGTTTCCTCAACCATTTTTTCCAGCATTACTCTTGTGATAAGTTCTATACGATCTTCTGTCTTCTGAGTGATCAGCCATTGAAGTACTTCTTCTTCTTCAGCTAAAGACCCTTCGTACACGTTTGGCACATTGTTTTCGAAATAGACCAGCACAGGAAAGTCGGTCACGCCGTATGATTCGGCTATGGAATAGTCTTGTGTTTTGACAAATTTTATACCATGTCTGTCGCAATCATCGTCAATGTTTTCCAATTCTTCCAATATGCCGGCGCACTGTTCACAGTCGGGGCTATCTGAAACAGTAAGGTCTGTTGCCAGTTAGGTTGTTTTGACGATTTATGAGCAATCTCTAATGAAGGAAATTATGTTTTTTTGGAGGGTATTCTGTAAAATGCGGTATAGCTAAAAGGTTTCTACGAATGAAAATGTACATTTATAACTCTAGCTAGACTAACACTATAAGTACCAAAAAGACATCACAGTGCGACAATACAACGAAGGAACTTGAATAACATCTTAGAAATAAGACACAGTTCGTTGTCGTCTTTGATCGATTAGTAGACAATCGACGAACGAGGTGTTTTCTAAGAGTTCTTGAATGGGTGTCTACAAAACGATATACTCCTAGACTATGAAAATCATGCAGCATGCGAAATATTGGGCAAGTTAGAGGATGATGGCGGGGCACTATTCGAACACGGGGATAAACGCCCAAAAGGCATTTACTGCACAATATGAGTACCCTCTTGTTCCTGCCCCTCTTCCTCTTCATGTTCTTTGTCTTTCTTTTTGAGCGCCTTTCGCATCGCTTTTGAAGTGCAAATCTCACATAATGTTTTGTTCCCTATTAAAAAGCAACAAGTTAATAGAGTTACATAGAACAAATAAGCCAAGTAGCCTGTTGAGAAATGTTTCTGTACATGTCATAGGGTTGTTGACTGTTACATCGTTTTCAAGGTTCTTGTTATACAATGTTGTTTGGTAACTAGTGCCGGAGCTTTCAAGATATTTCTTATTACTTTATTTCGTTTTAAACTTTCATGGTTACACACTCGTATTAGAAATAGTTTCCCAAGATAATGTTACGTATCTTGTTATTTGTGAGTTTCCTTATATGTCAGCACTGTTTTAAATGTCATGCTCACAGTATCACTCTGTATTTCGGAAACTTACAAATAAAACGGTATTACACTCGTTAGAAATCCCATACCAAACAATTCTATGTTTATGCAGCTGATAGGTAGGTACCTAACTAATTAGTTTGCCAAAAAAACAATTGCTTTGAAATTTCTAAAGTTGATCGTGTAAAGAAAGCTCTTGCTCGCTTCTTTATCACCTGATAAAAGTTCAGATACTGGTAACCAAAGTACAAAACACACTGCGTATTGTGATGGTGTTTACTTCATTCAAAACTTTTACTGTACTCATCAAATACCCTAAGACCATTATAGTTACACACATAGATCAAACATGTAGGTAGACAGTGGTGTTAATGTGTGAAGTGTACAAATGTGGCAGGTATTCAATTAGGAACTTACAGAAGTAGACTGCTAGAGATCCCGACTCTTCTATCATGTCGAGCAAATCTTGCCCCTCTGATGCTTCGATCACATCACCAGCTGGGTTCTTCTGTGTCAATAACCAGTTCAGCAACTGATGCTCGTCATATAAATCGCCTAAAGAGAAATGGTTCATGAAGAATTCGAAATTAATCATCGCAACTTGGTGCCCTATCACAGTATTATAGAGGGTTAGGTATATGCCAGTCCATATGCAATACTTACCAGCAAAAATCACGGGATCTTTAGACCCCAACTTGAAAAATAAGACTGCTGGTAGAGCAAACACTCCGAACTCTTTTGCCATCTGCCTATCGTCAATCTTCACAAAGTTGATGCCCGCGCCATCCGCGTCGTCATCAATGTGTTCTATCTCAGCCAGCACTCTGGGGCACTGTTTGCAGTCATTACTGTCTAAAACATGTGATATGTGCAATATAATAATAATAATATTTTCCTACCGAATATCGACTAGATCTCAACAGAGATCAACGAGGTACACAGGAGATATTATTGCGCACAGGGGCACTCGCTGTTCCTTCAATGTCATAGTTTGGTGAGACGGCAATCCGACATGACCGCAGAGAGATCAGGCGCAGGACCAACGGCTAAACGTGGCTTCTAAGGGACAGGGTGTTTAAACCACGTACTGCTGCTGCAAAGCTGTTTCTGTAATATTTCAAGACAGAAAACCTCAGATATTCGGCTCAACCTGGGATTCGAACCTTGGATACTTAGAAGCGAAGTAACAGCCACTAGACTACTAGAATATAATTGGTAATATGAGCTCAGCAGAAAACCTACGAAGTGTACCCGGATACGAGTATTGTTTTAGGAATCATTCAAATACATATTTCGAAAAGATACTCACAAAAGAATACAGCGACATAATCCGACGTTTGCCTTATTTTCTGAAACATCTTTCTATTAACTTTTTCTATGTGATCTGTCAGTTCCATGTTTTCTGGGTTAGTTAGCCAATCTAATATTTCTTCCTCGTCATCAATATCTCCATCATAGTTGATGTATTTGCCCTTTCTAAAGTAGGTGATTCCAGGTGGGTTGCGGAATCCATACTTTTTGGCCATAAGTCGATCACTGCATTTAACAATTTTTATTCCATACTCAGCCGCTTCATCGTCGATTAATTCCACATGCCTAAGAACTCTTGGACTTCCTGGATCGTCATCTCTATCTGTAAAAGTTATTGTTGTTTCATACGCTTGTTTAGTTTTTAATGTGCTTATACCTACGTAAAATCAGTGAATACTTACAGAAAACAACAGCCAAAAACTCCTTTGTCTCAATATATTTGAAAAGTTTATCGCGGACTATTTCTTCTATACTTTCATCTTCCTTTTGTTTTACCATCCAATCCAAGACCTCATTTTCATCCAATAGATTCCCTAAAATATGTTATGTATTACTGAATGCTGAAAAGTAATTACTATAACAAAATATTATAAAGAAACCACATCCATTTCATTTACAATTTAGGAACTCACCATTTTACATCCAATAAATGGCATGCGCGGATACAACTACAGCAATACCATGCTGACATCATTCGTGTGTAAAATGAGTAATGACAGAACTTAATAGAAAATGTATTTATTTAACAAAAGATTGATAGCGCCGACTCAACAATTCAACGTAACAATATAAATAAACATCCATGCGAATTTTCGGCCAACCAATACAACTTACATATCGACATATTGTCACACAACGCCAGCACGTTACCAAGCGATAAAGCACTAAACGGCATGGATGATGATCTTATTCTAACTCTGAATGTATTCCCGGAGAGACCGAATAAGATGATTGCCCAACCCGTCTATCACTTTTCGTTACTTATTTTGAGTTGCAAAATTAAATTGAATTACAGAAAGATAAACCTGGCATTGCATTATTGTGAAACAAAATATTAAAAGACGTTGATACAAAAGAATAAGAACTATAGATTAAAAAGTCTAAAAGTAAAATAGTTTTTTAAATAAATGTATTACAAAATAATGAGATTCCATGAGTACTAGAAAACTATATGAACATGAAATCCTTACAACAATAAGTCTTTCAAGATGGCACGGCAAAATACAATTAGAAATGCCTTAATGTTGATGTTATTAACTTTAATTTCTAAATATTGGAATCAATTTACAATCTTAAGAACGATTTGTACACCTATATGATGTCTCTAGACATCCCAATATTTAGTTACTGTGATCTTGAATTTACAGTTAAGCTTAATACTTTGAAAGGATGAACCAATCTGGACTGCTTTCGCTTGTTTGTTTGGTTTTGAAAGAATAGCGAAAGCAGTCTCGCTACATGTTACAACATTCAACCTTGTTAAGTGCTTGCGGGGACCAAGGGACACGAGGTTATAAAGCTAGCGTGTTAAAGTGCAACGGCAAACGATGCAACGTTAGACCAGACTATTAATAGATGAGGTGAAACCAAATTCGACAAGGATCGAAAACTAGAACAGTAACATTCGTGTCCACTTGAGGCCTCGCGTGCACGTCCTACTTACAGTAATATCGGGGGCGATATTAGTGTAAGTACATCGACTAGTTGTTTACCACCACCAAATATTGTCAGACTCGAATAAACCTTTTTTCCCCTTGGACGCTTTGTCTGGCTTCGCCAGCGCCTTATTTTTGCCTTTGCCCGGCTTCTCTGGCTGCATTTTTTCTCTCCCCTTGTCGAGTTTCTTGGGCGGCACCTTCGTCGGCGTGGCTTTCGCTACTTTGGTCGGGCTTTGGACTTTAGTAGGACAGCACTGGTAGGGTTCATAAGTCATTTTTGGGACAGCCGGTTTCGCTCCCAATCCAATGTAGAAACAGCGATCGCCTGCAGTCAGTAAAAATCTGTTGTTTTAAACCCGTATAAAAGGTAAGATACAAAGTTAATACTGTGCATTTAAAGTTATCGCGCCGTTAATCTAGATGGATGTTAGTAAGTATAAGATTGAAAACATTTAGAAAGGTAAGCGCTCGCGAATGACTGCAGGCGACAGCTTGGGTTAGGACCCATGCGGGTTCCGTATTCGACCATGCAGATGTGTGACGGGTATGGGTCCGTGCCTCCGTGCAGGGTTCTCTCGGGGTCCAACGCTAATCATTACCTGTGAACATTCGTTTTATTCTACCAAAAAAACCATCATCTTCGTCGTTATCGTCATCTTCATCGTCATCATGATCTTCGTCTTCATCATCATCTTCGTCGTCGTCATCTTTGGCTTTTTGACGACGTGCACTCTTTGTATTTACACTTCCTTTTCCTTTTCTTTGCTTTTTGTCGTTTTCTTCGTCCTCTTCCTCGTCGTCATCGTCGTCGCTACCTTCATCATCATCATCATCGTCGTCGTCGTCG